>CM059418.1:13752500-15002500 GCA_030378225.1 Knoxia roxburghii
GGGTAAAATGACCAAGGGGCCTTTCAAGGCAAAGGGGTATAGGGCCAAGGAGGTTTTAGAGCTGATTTATTCTGACGTGTGTGGGCCTATGTCAGTTCAGGCTAGAGGTGGTTATGAGTATTTCGTGACTTTCACGGATGATTACTCTAGATATGGATATATATACCTGATGCGCCACAAGTCTGAATGCTTTGGCAAGTTCAGAGAATTCAAGGCTGAGGTGGTGAACCATCTGGGTAAGAGTATCAAGTCCCTGCAGTCTGATTGCGGTGGCGAATACCTCTCTAGTGAATTTAGATCCTATTTGTCAGAGAAGGGTATTCAGACCCAGTTGTCTACACCTAGCACACCCCAGCATAATGGTGTAGCAGAGAGGAAGAACAAGACTCTTATGGAGATGGTTAGATCGATGATGAGTTACAGTGAGTTGCCTATCTCGTTTTGGGGATATGCCTTGGAGACAGCATGCTTTATCCTCAACCTTGTGCCATCTAAGTCTGTGCCTTCGACCCCATCAGAGTTGTGGAATGGGCGAAAGCCTAGTCTGAGACATCTCAAAATATGAGGTTGTCCAGCACATGCGCTCGAGGCAGATGCAGGCAAGTTAGAGGCGAGATCCAAGGCTATGCTGTTTATAGGCTACCCCAAAGGAACGAGAGGTGATTTATTTTATAGTCCTCAGGATCAGAAGGTGGTGATCAGCACCAATGCCAGATTTCTTGAGGAAGACTATATTTTAGATCACAAGTCAAGCAGCAAGGTAGTATTGGAAGAGCTTAGAAGTCAGTCCATTATCCAGATGCACATGTACAGGAAGACACACCACAAGAGACTGCATACACTATCACAGATGATACTCTTGCACAGACTGCGCCTCGTCGTAGTGAGAGGGTTGTGAGACAGCCCGAGAGGTACATGGGTTTGGGTGAGTCTTCGGACTTTATCATGGCTCTCATGAACCAGACCCAGTTAACTACAATGAGGCTCTCCAGGATAAAGATGTAGATTCTTGGCAGAGAGCGATGATTGCTGAGATGGGTTCTATGGACTTAAATCAAGTCTGGGAGCTGGTAGACCTTCCTGATGGGTTTAGGCCTATTGGGTGCAAATGGGTTTACAAGCGAAAGAGAGGATCTGACGGGAGGGTTGAGACCTTCAAGGCTAGGCTTGTGGCGAAGGGGTATACTCAGAAAGAAGGGATCGATTATGAGGAGACCTTTTCCCCGGTAGCTATGCTTAAGTCAATCCGGATTCTCTTGGCCATAGCTGCTCATATGGATTATGAGATTTGACAGATGGAAGTCAAGACAGCTTTCCTTAATGGAAGTCTTGAGGAGACCATCTTTATGCAGCAACCAGAGGGCTTCATTGTTAAGGACCGAGAGCACAAGGTATGCAGGCTTAGGAGGTCCATTTATGGACTTAAGCAAGCATCCAGATCTTGGAACATCCATTTTGATGAGGTTATCCAATCCTATGGATTCACTCAGTCTCCGGATGAGCAGTGTGTCTATCACAGGCGTGATGGTGATATGGTGGTGTTCCTCGTACTTTACGTAGATGACATCCTTCTTATTGGCAACAGTAAGAAGGTGTTATAAGATGTAAAGGCATGGTTGTCCAGGCAATTCGATATGAAGGATTTTGGAGAGGCTGGACATATCCTTGGGATTAAGATTATTCGAGATCGTAGAAGACGTTATCTGACTCTCTCTCAGGCATCCTACATAGACACGATTCTGGCCCGTTTTAACATGCAGAACTCCAAGAAGTCACTACCTTTCAGGCATGGAGTGCATTTGTCTAAGGAGAAGTGTCCTAAGACTGCTGAGGAGATAGATGCCATGAAGGCGGTACCCTATGCTTCTGCAATGGGTAGTCTCATGTATGCTATGTTGTGCACGAGGCCTGATATTTGCTTTGTCGTTGGCATGGTTAGTAGATATCAGAGTAACCCTGGGAAGGCTCACTGGGAGGCAATAAAATGCATTCTCAAGTACTTGCGCAGGACGAGAGATTATGTCCTAGTTTATAGAGCGCAGGAGCTTGTACCATTAGGTTACACAGATTCGGACTTTCAAGGTGATTTGGACAATAGTAAGTCTACCTCTGGTTTTGTGTTTACTCTAGGAGGTTAAGCCACAGTGTGGAAGAGTGTCAAGCAGAAATGCGTGGCGGACTCTACCATGGAGGCTGAGTACGTTACCGCTTCAGAGGCAGCGAAAGAGGCTGTATGGCTCAGGAGCTTCCTGATGGACTTAAATGTGGTCCCTGAGTTGCCTAGGTCTATCACAGTTTATTGTGATAACAATGGTGCAGTTGCTAACTCAAGGGAACCACGAGCCCATAAGGCGAGTAAACACATAGAGCGCAAGTACCACCTAATACGAGAGATCGTAAAGAGAGGAGACGTGATCGTGGCCAAAATAGCTTCAAATGACAACCTTGCAGATCCTTTCACCAAGCCATTGACCCCAAAGGTCTTTGAGAGACATGTGGAGGGAATGGGAGTCAGATTCTTGAGAGAGCCATGTGAGTGAGCTTAAAGGTGTTCTGGAGATTTCATTATGACAGCAGTGTAATAGCGGGTCGGATAGTTTTTGTACTTCTTAGCATAGCTTTGAGTATTAGTGGGAGATTGTTAGTTTTGAATACAGAAAAGCTATGGCTTGTATAAAAAACTAATATCCACAGTTGACATATCATTTTGTTTCAGTATAAATTTGTTCCTTTATATCATAGAACTAGATAACGGGGTGTGGACAGACACAGTAGATACCGTTATTGGTTAAAGTATTGATATATAAAAAGTATGCTCATAACCGAGATAGTCTGAACATACTATCGGTATAGGTTATTGTGTGGTTTGGAAATTAGTTTATCTAAACTAGTTTAAATCACACGGATATGCCCGGGACATATTGAGCACGACCAGTTTGGATAGAATTGACTTATACTGATCGAGGTAGTCAATTTGGTCCTAGTATTCTGTCTCTCAATCCCGAGATTGGGACGGGCGTGAAGGTTGGATATCGTGTGCTTTGATTTACCAAAGAGTGCGGTCGATTGAGGCCAATACCTCGGTAGGTTGGGTATGCGATGTTTAGCTTCTTACGTGCCATTGCTAGTCGGAGGAATCCACGTACCGGTTCGCCGGGTTGATGGTGCTCCCGAGATGAGCTCGTAAGGTTATTATACTAAACCCGGCCGGTGAATTTTATGTTCGGTATAATGAAAGGACGAGTGGTACTAATCTCGGAAACCAAGAAGTCGGTGAATTAATTTGTCAGTAAATTGATAAACCGACGAGTGCTAGATCTTTAATGTGAGGAGATAGAATAAAATATAATGTGCGATGTAAAGTCGTTTTCGAGCGGTAGTTCCATAATTGGTCCGTTAGTGGTACGACTGATTATGCATTTGACTAATCGACAAGGTAAATTAATTAATCCAAAAGGTTTAATTAATATTTAATCGACAAAGTGAATTTAGAAATTAATTCTATTTGAATTAATTAATTCTAAGGATTCGATTAAATTAAATTAACAAAGTGGATTAAATAAATTAATTTAAATGGGTCGATTGGAGTTGATTAGTCGGGAAAACTTAGCGGTCAACGAAAGTCAAATTTAAAGGCCTAACTCGAGAGCCCATTAGGTCTCCTTAGAAGCTCCTTATAAATACAACTTATTGGGCAAGAAATTAAGCAAGAAACTTGGCAGCCAAGAAAATGCTAGAGAGAGAAAGTTTAGCTTAGAGTGAGAACTTCGTCTTCCTCATCGAAGCTTCTTCTCGAAGTCAGCTAAGATAGCTTTCTCCTTTGGAAGGTAAAACTTTTATTTTGCCCAGATTGAGTCTCGAACCAGCCGCTGGACAAATTCTTCAGTCTGCAGCACAACTGCTGTCCGAGGGTTTTTTTTTGCGACTTCAAAACCCGGCAGTTGATCAGACCAGTGCCCTGAGCCGGCCAGTCTGCCCGTCGATCTTCAAGGTTGAGTGATCCGTGCAGATTGGCTGTACAGATCGGGACTGGGCTGGTCTTCTCCGGTGATCGGTTTTTCCATAAATTCCAGCGGGTTTTGAGCAGCAGTCCGGCGGGTTTGAGCAGCAGTCCAAATACTTGCGCAGCAAGTTTTTTTTTTAGAAAAATTCTGGGCAGTTTTTATTTTCAGATTTTGGGTTTTCTTCCAAAGCAAGTTTTTTGGATTTCTTTAATTTCGCCGTGGGTAACTCCGTAGATAATAGCCCACACTATTTCGGAGTTTGTATCGGAGTCATTCTTCGGATTCTTTGTGGAAATTGCAACAAAGATTGGATTTTTCTTTAGGCAAGGGACTTCGCTTCAAAAGGTAGTATCTTTAAACATTCCGCTTTAATTAAAGATCGAATCTTTTGTGTCTCGATTAATAAATTAAATAAGTATAAGCCTAGATCCGTTCATGGGTAAACTAATTTGAGCCTGAGCTTGGTCGAAAGCTTCCGATTCTAGAATGCATTGCACGAAAGTGAGGTTTTCGATTTAGCCCGGGCTTGTTCAGTTTTCCTTTAAAGCAGGCATCCAGATTTTGGAATATCATATTTGATGAGGTAATCTAGTCATACAGATTTACTCGGTGTCCGGATGAGCAAAGTGTGTACCGCAGACGTAATAGAAACTCAGTGGTGTTTCTTGTGCTTTACGTAGATGACATTCTATTGATTGGCAACAACAAGAAAGTGTTATCAGACGTAAAGGCATGACTGTCCAAGGAGTTTGATATGAAGGACTTAGGGGAAGCGGGACATATCCTTGAGATTAAGATAATTCGAGATCGTAGGAAACATTCGTTAACGCTCTCCAAACCTTCATACATAGATACGATTCTGGCCCGTTTTAACATGCAGAACTCCAAGAAAGGTTTTCTGCCTTTCAGACACGGAGTGCATCTATCTAAGGAACAGTCTCCCAAGACTATTGAGAAGATAGAGGCCATGAAGACAGTTCTTTATGCTTCAGCAGTAGGAAGTCTTATGTATGCCATATTGTGTACGAGACCAGATATCTGTTATGTAGTTGGCATGGTAAGCAGATATCAGAGTAACTCTGGGAAAGCTCATTGTAAGGCAGTGAAATACGTTCTCAAGTATTTGCGCAGAACAAGGGACCAAGTGTTGGTCTATCAGGCGCTTGAGCTGGTACCCTGAGGTTACACAGATTCAGATTTCCAATGCGACAGGGACAAGAGCAAGTCTACCTCAGGGTATGTGTTTACTCTGGGAGGTGGAGCCATAGTATGGCAGAGTGTCAAGCAGAAATGCATGGCGGACTCTACCATGGAGGCTGAATACGTTGTCGCATCAGAGACAGCGAAAGAAGCAGTATGGCTCAAGAAATTCCTAGTGGATTTAGATGTGATTCTTGGTTTGCAGAAGTCTATCACGGTATATTGTGATAACAATGGTGCAATAGCAAACTCGAAGGAAACACGAGCCCACAAGGCGAGTAAATATATACAGCGCAAGTACCACCTAATACGAGACATCGTAAAGAGGGAAGACGTGGTCGTGGCTAAGATAGCATCAAAGGATAACCTTGCAGATCTGTTCACGAAGACATTGATTTCAAAAGTCTTTGAGGCTCACGTGGAGGGCATGGGGATCAGATACTTAGGAGAGCTATGACAGTTTTTCTAGAAATATAGTAGCAGAGTGTATAGGAGTTGAATGTAGATGTATACTTAAAGCACAGCTTAAGTATTAGTGGGAGATTGTTGGAGTTGAATACATAAGCTATGTTTGTATTGTACATTTTCCCAGTTAATATATCAATTTATGTTTTGGTTATATTTTGTTGTGCATGATTTGTCCATTTATATTATGTAGTTAGATGATGAGGTGTCTTGTGTGACACAGTAGATCTCATCATTGGTTGAAATACATAATATATAAATGAGGTTCGTAACCAAGACAGCTTTGGACAAACTGTCAGTTTAGATTATTATGTGATTCAGATAATTGGTTTGTCTAAACTAATTGAATCATATAGATATTCTCGGGGCGTATTGAACTTGACCGTTAGGAATGATATACATAATATCATCAAGAAATGCGAAATATATTAAATTTAACACATATGAAATGCTGCCAGATTTAGTTTCCTATATGCATAAACACAAAAGATTCACAATGTCAGTACATGGAAACGTTTTGAATTTTACATTCAAGGTATGTAAAACGCAGTACTTTTTATATTACACATATAAAAAACGCAGTACTTTTTACATACTAACAGTGCAAAATGCAGAAAAAACGAGCGAGCCATGAACAAATAGCTAAAGTGCAGCGTTTGTACCTATTGCAAACGTCAATTTTGTGCGTTTAACACTATGACTTAAAAAAAAATTTACATTACGAAGCGAAAACTTATCATTTTATGATGATTCTCGTGCTAATTCTTCTGTGGACTTCAACAAAACGATTGCCCAAACGTTTTTGTAGTGAATGATTTGAATGGATTTGATTTTTGGAGTGTTGTTTTGATTTTTTTGAATGTTTTGCCTCAAGGGCTATATTTGTAATCTTCACACTTTTTTTCTGATGCAAATAGCAAATCTATTATACAAATAGCAAGTCCCTTTTTCCCATTATCTATTTCGGAACATCTCCACCTCCATTTACTTATAAAAAAATAGTTTGGTTGATCTCTGAATCAGAATCAGAATCAGAATTGGAATTGGAATCGGAATCGGTTTAATTGGAATTGGAATCGGTATGATAAAAATATTTTGGTCTGTAAGGGTGAATTTGGTATAATAAGGGTTAGAATCTTGTAAAATTACCAATTTGTCCTTAATTTATTAGGGTGAATTACATTTGGATAGTACAGGGGGGTTTTGTAATTTTTAAAATTTTAAGGGAGTTTTTGTATTTTGACCAAAGTTTAAGGGGTAAAACGTAATTCACCCAATTTATTAAGGTTGCCAATTTTATCATCCATTAATTGACAACCTAACTGAGGAGGGAAAGAAAGCGTTAGGGAATGAAGGCGTTAAAAATTCTTCGAGAATGGGCCATCTTGATTTTTCTCCTCGAAGGTCCACCAGCTGTGCAGCATTCTTCAGAGATCGAGACGACTTTCGATCGAAAATTGAAGAACCAAAAGAGTTGTAGGCCATAAGCTTCCACCATCTTAAAACCAGATGCTTTCCACCATCAGAGTGGATCTCACTGGAATCGATAGTGGATCCACCATTTCCGACCCTTCTCCCCATCATTTTGCTTCGCAATCACCACTCCCACCAATGAGATCCTTCACCCCTAACCTCAAAACTTAGCACTTATCTCTCTTCCCTGTGTGTTCTTCTTTCTCCCCGACCTCAACCTCTTCTCGACCGCACGCTCTCGCTGTCGAATTCACGCCGTTGCCATCATGACTGAGTGCCTCTGGTGCTGACCGAAGCTGCCGCCACTAGGGGTCACCATATCTGGAAGAACGGTAGTGGCGAAGGAAGAGTTGAAGGTTGGATGGTGAAGAAGGAAAAAACACGGGGAAGAATAAAGAATTGGGAATAAATTTGAAACCCATAGAACAAGGATTTCATAGTCATACCTAACCCATAAACAAACAGAGAAATGGGATGTGTATGGGTATGAAACCCATACCAAACCTCAACCAGATGCCCTCTAAGTTTCTAAAACCTTTTTCTCTAATACTTTTGTTTTTTATTAAAAAAAAAAAAACTGGACTGTTATTGCTTATTGAGCATTCTCATTGTTGTTTTTTTATACATTTTGGCAATTAATGATTAGTTGGCCAATTCTCATTTATCTCTCTTCCTCACACGCATGATTCTATAGGTGACAAACAGTTGTGCTTGCGTGCCTTCTTCATCATATCATTGAAAGATTATATGCCCGGGCCTAGTCTGCTACGCATTTCAGAATCAGAATCTCTAGCGAGGCCTAGATGCTAGCACAATCGCTATTCCAACCCTTGCTTGAAATAACATTGCGCAGGATCTTGGTATGCACTTATTTGATTTATCACGCAACAAATAAATCCTTAATTAAGAGCGAAAACATAAGAATTACCTATTGAAGCGTTTACTCAGGTGATTCTCTTGTATGCCTCAAAACTTTGATCACAAGTTGTGTGGGCAACAATCTAGCAACCAATTGATCAGCAATCAACACAACTAGGTTGTCAGGAAAAATTCAGCAGCTCTTCGCCGCCGAAAAAATCCACCCACCGCCGCCGGAAACCACTTGCCGCCGCCGCCTGCCGGAGTTGAACGCCGGCCGCCACCTGCTGGAGTTGAACACCGGCCGCCGCCTAGGGACAAGAATCGGCAGCCCGAAATTATGTTAGAGAGAGAAAAACATTTTCTCTCTCTAAAATTTCTCTCTCTAGTTTTCTTATCTTGAAAACTTATGAGTTGTTGTGTATATGTAATTGATAATCCCTTGTCTATATATATAGTTACAAGAGAGACCCCAAGTTAGTTTAGGATTGGCCTTCCTAATGGGTTTAAGTAATTAATTAGTTTCCAAATCTAATTAGGTAGCTAATCTAATAGGATAATCCAAATCCAATTAGATTTCCTAATCTCTAGGATTTCCTAATTCTAATTGAAACTTAAGACTTAATTAATTAATTAATTCTACTTTATTAATTACTTAATTAACCATTAGGAATAATTAATTAATTAATTCTACCTATTCAATTAACCCATTACAAAATTAATCGTACCACTAACAGATTAATTTTGGCACTACCATCCTACACCAGAATTGCTTCTGGAACAACTTAATTAATTTATTCTTAATCTCCCCATATCAAAGATATAGTGCTCGTTAATTTATTAATTTACTGATAAATTAATTAATTAACTTCTTTAATTCCGAGATTGGTACCACTCGACCTTTTTACTATACCGGACATAAGTCCACCAGCTAAGTTTAGTATAATAAACATAACGAGCTCATCTCGGGAGCATCAGCACCCCGGACGCACCGGTACATGGTTTCCTTTCGACAAGCAGCAGCACACCAAGCAACTAAACACGGGCACCCAACCTACCGAGACTATTGGCCACAATTGACCTCACCCATTGGCAGATCAAAGTACACTATGTCTAATCCTCATGCCCGCTCAAGTCTAGGGATTAAGAGATAGAATACCAAGAACAATTTGTCTATTAAATCAGTATAAGACGAATCATTCTAATTGGTCAAGTTCAATACGCCCCGGGTATATCTATATGATTCAATTAGTTTAGAAAAACCAATTATCCGAACCACAAAATAACCTAAACCGACAGTTTATCTAAAACTGTCTCGTTTACAAACCTCATTTATATATTATGTCTTTTAACCAATGATGAGATCTACTGTGTCACACAAGACACCTCATCATCTAACTACATAATATGAATGGACAAATAATGCACAACAAAATGTATCCAAAACATTAATCAAAATATTCACTGGGAAAAAGTGCAATACAAACATAGCTTATGTATTCAACTCCAACAATCATCAGTAGACTTTAAGACTTGGCCTCATCTTATATTTTAATTTTTAGTTGCCACAATTTATATTTTAATATTTCTAATTTTCATTATTTTAATTTTTTATTACTGCAGTAATTATTGTTTATGCTTTTTATAACCAATAAAACTATTATTTTGAGCGTGAGGGTAATACTATTGCTAATAAGGTGAATATTTTACGGCTTAAATCCATTTTTGGTCCCCCTTAACAAGGGTTATTCCCGTTTGGTCCCTGTTTTTATTTCGTCATCAATACTAGTCCCACTTAAATTTTTTTCGGTAATTATAATTCTTTTTTATAAAAATACCCTTTGACTAACCCTCAAAACCCTAATTATTATTCTTCTTCTTTGGTTTGACCACCGCCATGCCGCTATCACCACCCCGCCACCATATCGCCGCCACCACCACCACTACCGTCGCCAAAGTTTTTGCAAACTCGTCTCGTCACTGTTGTCCGCCTTTCCCCTCATTCTCTTTAGTTTCTGCACCCTTCCCTTCCTTCTCATAGCCGATAAAAGGTGTGAACAAACGGAGGTGACTGGAAGAGAGAGACGGTGGTAAAAGCGCCAAAAAATGATAGAATCTCATTGAAAAACAATGAAATCTTGTATGGAAAATCTTGACCGTCGTTAGTAATTTATATTTTTGTCCTGATGGAAAATTTCGAAAAGTGATGGAATTTCATTTTAGTTATGAAAAATGATGGAATTTTGTATAGAAAAGTTTAATCGTGTTCAGTAATTTATATTTTCTTCTACTGAATTTGATGAAAAATCACAAAAAATGATTGAATCAAGTAGATGTGTCCATTTATAATATTTATCATTTGGTTAATCTTATCCATATTAGTTAATCTTATCATTTGTTAATCTTATCCATTTTGGTTAATCTTATCCATCATTTGGCAACCATGAAACTGAAAGATTTTTGGTAGAATCTGGGTTTGCACTTGCTCGATTTACCCCGCAACAAAAAATTTCTATTAATCCGGAATCTTAGAAAAGTACCTTTGAAGCGTGCACCTGGTGATTCTCTTGTATGCCTCAAGACTATAACTTCATGTTGTGTGGGCAACGAACTAGAAGTTAATTGATCAGCTATCACCACAACTCCACCTGCCAGAAAAATCCAGCACCTCCGCACCTAGCACGTACTGCAAACGCACTGCCCGGAGAGAGAGAGAGAAAGTTGCTTGCAGCTGGTATACACCAAGGGCTTAAAAATTCGACCACTAGGAAGAAAAACCAGCTGCCAAAACTTCTTGAAAATTCGACCTGGAGAGAGAAACGTTTTCTCTCTTTAGAATTTTCTCTCTCTAGAAATCCTGTGGATTAATTGTGTGAATTGTGTTTCTTGAATGACTGATCCCTTGTCTATTTATAGAGTTACAAGAGAGACTCCAAGTTGGTTTAGGATTGGTCTTCCTATTGGGTTTCTGTTTTTCTTCAATCCTGTTTCTGGACTGATACAGATTCTGTTTCCTTCAATCCTATTCCTGGATTGATACACTCCCAACTGTCACAGGGATTCACTTATCCCAATCCAGTTCCTGGGATGAAACACTCCCAACTGACATAGGGATTCACTTATCCCAAACCAGTTCCTGGGATGATTCACAACCAACTAACACAAGGATTAATTAATTTCTAAATTAATTAAATCTACCATTGTCAACAACCCAGTACATAATTAATCGTACCACTAACGGATTAATTATGACACTACCAACCTACACCAGAATTGCTTCCGGAACAACTTAATTAAATTATATTCATAATCTCCCCACATCAAAGATATAGTGCTCGTTAATTCATTAATTTACTGATAAATTAATTCATCAACTTCTTTTATTTTGAGACTAGTACCACTCGACCTTTTTATTATACCGGACATAAGTCCACCGGCCGGGTTTAGTATAATAAACATTTCGAGCTCATCTCGGGAGCACCATCACCCCGGACACACCGGTACATGGTTTCCTTTCGACAAGCAGTAGCACACCAAGTAACTAAACACGCGCAACCAACCCACCGAGACTATTGGCCACATTTGACCTCACCCATTGGCAGATCAAAGTACACTATGTCTAATCCTCATGCCCACTCTAGTCTAGGGATTTAGAGATAGAATACAAGGATCGATTTGTCTATTAAATCAGTATAAGACAAATCATTCCTAAGAGTCAAGTTCAATATGCCCCGGGCATATCTATATGATTCAATTAGTCTAGACAAACTAATTATCTGAATCACATAATAACCTAGACCGACAGTTTGTCCAAAGCTGTCTCGGTTACGAACCTCATTTATATATTATGTCTTTCAACCAATGATGAGATCTACTGTGTCGCACCAGACACCTCATTATCTACTTACATAATATAAATGGACGATAAATGCACAACCAGATATGACTGAAACACAAATCGATATATTAAACTGGGAAACTGTACAATACAAGCATAGCTTATGTATTCTACTCCAACAGAAACCACATGCGGACGTAAAGAAGAGAGATAAAAGGGAAGTGGGCAACTCATTGCCAAAATGTATAGAAAAACAGATATGAGCACAATGCTCAATATGCAATAACAGTCCAGTTCTTTTAATCAAAAAAAAAAAAAGCAATAGAAAAAGGCTTAAGAACCTTAATTAAATTCTTTTGGTTTAAGCACAATTTCAAATCAATCAATAACTCTTCCATAACATTCATACACACTTTCCATCACATTCAGACACAGTTTCTTTGGTATTCAACATCAGTTTCTATCAGTTTTCATCATATTCCAATTTATCATTGGAAAATTCATCAGTTTGATATTATGTTTCCATCAACCTCAGTTTGCATCGGTTTATCCCAAATCAGATTACATGGTATTCAACCTTAGTTTCCATCATTTTATAGAAAATACATCAAATGTTAACACCGGTTACCATTAATTTTATATTCATTCAAGTTTTCTTATAAAATATAAGTTTCCATCAAATACACATTCAATTTCCATCATAATAAATTCAATTTCCATCACAATAAACATAAGTTCCCATTAGTTTCCATGATATTCAATCTCAGTTTCCATCATATTCCATTTCATCCTTGGAAGATTCATCAGTTTCTATCAGTTTAATATTATATTTCCATCAACATCAGTTTACACTAAATCAGTTTACATGGTATTCATTCTCAGTTTTCATCATTTTACACCAAATTCGTGAAATGTTATCACCAGTTTCTATCAATTTTATATTCATTCAAATCATCTTATACAACATAAGTTTCCATGAGATTCCGAAAACATAAACATAAACAATGTTCCATCAAGTTCCGCTAAGTTCCGAAAACATAAACAATGTTCCATCAAATTCTGAAAAAAAAAAAAATCCAAATAATGTCCATCAAGTTCTGAAAACAAACAATGTTTCAAAAACAAACGATGTTCCATCAAGTTCCGTCAAATATCCAAACAAACTAAAAAATTTCCACCAAATTCTGAAAACATAAATTATGTTCCATCAAAAGCATGACATTTTATGGTTAAATCAAGAAAAATGAGATCGATTATCAATACGTCCTGGTTCAATCTCAAAAAAAAAAAAAAAAAATGATTGATGAATGTTATACCTTTTTTTTCTTTCATTTTCCTCTTTCTCCCAAAATTGATTTTTCGTTCTCATCTTCAGCTTTGATTTTTCTTCTTTCTAGACCATTTTTTATCTTATTTGATGTTTATTCAATTGATAGTGGGGCGATTTTTGATTATTCACCATTGTGGGTTGATGGAACTTTCATTTTTTATCTTCCTCCTAAATAGCGTGGCAAGCAGTGACGATTTCGTTAATGGTTGTGGAAGCAATTTCGTAGGCTTCTGATGTTGTTATCGGTCGTGGGCAGCAGTTTGTGCTCCAACATGACGGTTTTTCTCTCTTCTTTAATGGTGGTGAGCAGTAGTTTTTGCTCTGGCTACTTTTTCTCTCTTCTCTTCATGGTTTTTAGCGACTTTTGCTCATCGTTGTAGTGGGCAGAATTTTTGTTTTGTGTAGGGGTTGATGAAAGATTAGTGGGAAGTTCAATTCTCGAAATTTGAAATCATTATTTTGGGCACCAAGGAACTTGATTTCTTGGAAACTTATGGAATGCTGTTGTTATTGTGAGTGACAAGGAACGTGTGTTTCTTTTCCCTATTTCTTCTTTTATTTTTTATTTTTGCTATGAGTACCTGATAGAATAGTACTTCTAGTTGTACTATGTAACAATTGTGCTATTATTTGTCCCAGTTGCTATTGCTCGTCTCTCTTTGAGCATTTTTATCTTTAACATTAAAAAAAGTTAAAAACTTGATAGGTCAGTAATTAAGCTCAATTCTATAGAAACTATTGCAAAACCAGGACGTGTTTATAACTACAATGAACAAAGCCATAAGAACGAAACAAATAGAAATGGTTCCTGTGTAGAATGCGTGAGTCTTTACGCGAAAAAGCAAGACATTTCAAGGATATCATGTCTACTAGACGGCTAGTAAAGCAAGTGTATTCTATAAGGGGAAAGATCAAAGGGCAACATATATTTTCTCGATGCAGAGATCAGTCTTGAACACCAATAAACCAATATCTCATTCATGTAGGGGATTGTTGGAAAATAGTGTTTAAAAGGGGAGAAAAGTGAATGAGAAATTGATTGGATTATGAAGAATGAGACAAGTTAATTTGAACTCATGTGCAAGCATACACCCAAACTTACGGACACAAATGTCGGACCGTTCGTAACCAAATTCTCAGACCTAATTACCACGCATTTTGCATTATTCCGGATTCCATTTTTTCAATCAATTTGTTTTGCATTAATCCAATTGAGAGTTACGAAATTAATCCAATTGGGAGTTACTAAAAATAATCCAATTCAATTGGGGATTATGAATCCAATTCAATTTTATATACGATAGTTATCTCACCTATATTTTTCTCTTAACCATGATTTGTATTATAATTGGGGATTATAAAATAATTCAATTTAATTGGGAGTTATTACACTAATATATTCGTTTCTAATTCATAATGATAAATTTTAATCAAATTGCCAAAAGAGATGTTTTTCTACGGGAGAATCTTCAAAAGACAGATCGTGTTTCACGCCTAGAGCATATTATTATGTGATGTAGAATTTGAATATGTAGTATTAAGCAATATCCCAAGATAAAATATTGTACTATTAAAAAAAAATTAAAGCTCTCAGATTTAAAATTGACCATAGCTAATTCCCCAAAAAACAAAGGTGTTACTTTTTCGATGGTTGTTCTCTTAAACAGGTTTACGAATGAAATTATTAGTTTGTCACAAAAGTAGTATTTTGATTGGTTTCAAAAGGATAAGGATATATTACAGTTTTATTTTTTTAAGGCTTAAATCCATTTTTGATCACTTTTAATAGGGATTATTCCGATTTTGATCCCTCTTTTATTTTGGTCACTAATACTACTGTTCTTATATAGTACTACTAAGTGTACCTAGTGAGAGTGGTACACCTAGTAAAAAAAATTAGAAAGTAAATTAAAAATTGAGAGAGTGTAATCACTTCCCTTACAACTCTTCTTCCAAGAGAACATTTCAAATTTTTTTGAAATGCTTTCTCTTCTTTTCATCTTCTCCATTTTCAATTAAATCATCAGTCTTCTCATTCCTTCCTCTTCCCCATTTCAGATGAACAGTCACATTTATCATCAAATCAACGGCAATTTTACATCAAATTTTAAAATAATACATGATTTTACATCAAAATACAAGTTTATAATACATGATTTTACATTAAAATACAAGTTCATAATACATGATTTTACATCAAAATATCAGTTTACATCAAATTTCAACGTATTTTACATCATTTTCAGATAAACAGTCAACGTACATTTAACATCACCTAAAGATCAAACGATTAAACATCATATCTAACTTATTATACATCAATACCAACCGATTTAACATCATTTTTCCTTCAACATTCAGATATGAGTTTTTCAACAAAAACAATATTCAATCAGAATCACAGTTTACATCAAAATATATGATATCATATCATATACTGAAAACAGACAATATTTATTCAAAATAGACGATTTTACATCAAATAGACGATTTTACATCAAAATCACATTTTACATCAAAATATATGATACCACATTAGATACTGAAAACAGATAATATATATTCAAAATAAATGATTTTACATAAAAAAAATATACGATTTTATATTAAAAAAGTGAATAACAGAAACTTGAGGACTAAGAGTGTAAATAGCATAAGATATAAATATACTTTTTTGCCCAAACTCTAGTTTTCCTTTCATCTTTTCCAATTTCCAGCCGCCAGTCCCTCTCCACTCTTCCCTCTTCCCTTCCGCCACCCTCGCAGGCTGCCGCTATCACCAACATCAAATCTGGCCACCACTGTCACCACAACATTTTTCATTAAAATCACATTTTACATCAAAATATATGATACCACACCAGATACTGAAAACAGACATTATATATTCAAAATAGACGATTTTACATAAAAAAAAATATACATTTTTACCCAAACCCTAGTTTTCCTTTCATTTTGGCCTCATCTTGATTTAAATACGTACGAAAATGGTGGAACAAGGGATGGATTTTGAAGCTTAAGAGGTGGGGAGTATTTTGGCGGTGATAGATCTTCAAACTCCGCCCGCAATGGCTAAAATCGGCGACGAGAAAAGAGAGAAAAGAGAGGGGGCCGGTGAAGGAGAAGATGAGAGAAAAGATATTAGGGTTTGAAGAAATAAATAGGAGACAAAGTGAGTGTTGTGCAAGCTGAGTGTGAGGTGCGTGAGGCATAAAGAAAAATATAAGTGGGGACAAGGGCAGTAAATGCGCATTTAATGCTCATTTTCAAGGCATTTGTATACAAATTCCTCCTAGGTGTACAATGTCAATAGGCACATAGGAGTACTATATAATTTGCACCAATACTAGTCTCAATTAAATTTTTTTTGATAATTATAGTTTTTTTTTTTATGAAAAAGTTTAGAATATAATGGATTAACTCATTTGTTCGCTAGTCAAACCTAATTTTTTCTTCACCAGGATTTGTACCATGATTTTTTTAATCTATTTTGTGACTCGATTCCTCATGAATGTTCGCCCATTTAGATCGACTCATAATCCAAAATGACAGTCAAAACTATAAATGAGTTGAACATTCATGAGGATCCAGATCATAAAATTGGTTGAACAAACTATGTTACAAATCATGGTTAACAAAAAAAAAAAAAAAAGGGTTTGACTAGCGATAAAATGAGTTAATCCGTTATCTTCTAAACGTTTTTGTAAAAAAGGACTATAATTGCCAAAAAAAAATTTAAGTGGGACTAATATTGGTAACTAAAATAAAAGATGGGTCAAAATCGAAATAATCCTTATTAAAGGGGACCAAAATAGATTTAAACCAAAAAAAAAAAAAAAGGAAGTATTGAAAGAAAATGGAAGCATAGGACCAAATGCAAAAGACAGCCAAATCCAGTTGCAGCATTCATCAAGCATAAAGAAGGCCAATGTGAAATAACTGTTGTATAAAAAACCTGCAAAAGTTTGGTGGCCAGACTTTCACCATCTCAAGTAAAGAATTTATAGACTCTTGAAGGAATATTGTTGAGTTGGTGTAGGAATAACAAAAAGGTCCTCCTACTCAATCAAAAAACAGTGGCTCAGAAGTTTAATTCAGAAGCAACTTCTCATAGAGAAAATGGAAACAATTACTAATGATCACACTTCACCACAATATTACAGAAACACTTTTACTTTCTGTGTAGATTACAAGTTACATGTACAGCACCAAATCATTATTTCCACAAAAATCCCAAGGAAACCATGTCAGACAGCTCCTCAAGCTATAGACATAGACATCTGAACAAAAATGTAAGTGCCTGTGATAACTCCTTTCTGAAAAATAGGAGAAAAGGAAAAAGGCAAAAGAAAGAAGAAGAGTCATCTTCAATCACATATTTAGCAAGTGTTAAGTGGAAAAAACGGGGAGGATTGAAGGAACCATTCTGGAAAATGATGGTTCATTCCAACCAATTATATCATGTCTGACATTCTTCTTCTGTGATGACAAACGACTACTTTCAAGTTCGGATTAGAAGGAGTAATGGTTCTGCCTGGAGTCAAGCCAGCTGAATTTGGATATAGAACATCATATTTAGCATCCTCCATCGGAGAAGCTACAGATTCTCCATATCGCGGCTTTTTATTTGAATTCCGTAGAATCCCTTTAAATCGCGGATCTGGATAGCTAATGGACTGAGAACCTGATATTTGGATTGAACTTCTAGTCTCTGATCTGAAACTTCTCACTCTGCTACTAATTTGTTTCTCTGCAGTAGTCTTTCTCTGGCGACTGGCCACTGTGGAATTCATGAACCGAGGTAATGAAGATCCATTGTTTCTTGTAGTTGCTTTTTCTGAAGCTTTAGGAGTCTCAAGCACCTCAACAAGAGAATCTTTGGGACAGAGAAGATTCCGGCCTTCTTCTTGTTCTTGTTCTAGATTTTGACAAGACGTGGAGGAAATCCTTTTACATTCAGCCAGCAGAAACTCAACCTTTTTAATCTGTTTTTGAAGTTTTTCACACTCCTCTTCAGCTTCTTTCATCTCATCTTCAAGTTCAGAAATTCTTTTCTCCTTTTGTGTCTTCAACTCCTGGAGTAGTTGGGACGGTTATACTCGGTAAAAAGCATCAAGATGAACAGAAAATATTATAAATGAAGACATTTTAGCACATACTTCTGAAAGTTCTCGAGTGAATTCCACTGCTCTTGATCTCTTGGCAAAAGAAACAGAACAAGTTGTTTCTCCAACATCTTCTTCATATGGACTTACATGGACAAACATCATGACTTTTGATCCATCACCTAATAAACATGAATACATAAGAACTTGCAGTTCCAAAAGTATAACACAGCTTTTGAAAGTATACAATGTAAGGTGAGTAGCAATCAGTTTCAACACATTGCTTTTCCATCATTATTGAGCCTACACGACGACTTGCCAAAACGAGCACTGAAATGCCTTGAGTGCATCATCATCTTAAGATAATCTAAAGAGTTATTACAGTTTTACCTAATGAGTCTCTCAGGATTTGCGTCAATTTGCTGTTTCTGCACAAGAAGGTGTATGATTTAGTAGGTGGAGGGAGTAGCACATTTAGTATAAATAACATAGAATCAAACTGCATCTTATTTGTAATTGATTGATTTCATCACATTGACCTGAAAGACCATACCTGTATGGTACATGGCTTTTCTTTCTTCTAAGGGCTGCGATGACATCTCCTAAAGCTGAAAGAGAGAGATTTATAGCCCTTCCCTCGTCCATTGTTTGTCCAGTGGCTCCTGTTTTCAGTAATCGCTCACTGCCACCGAGATCAACCATCCATAATTTGCTTACTTCTGTTTTGGCTCCTGGAGCATCCCCAATCCGGTGTATAGTGATCCTAGTTAAACTAAATGAACAAAACTAAAGGATAACATTATGATCAAATTATAGTGATCTAACAGAAAGCAATAAATCTCTTCATATAAAGCCAAACCCACCAATGAGATCTGCTTGAAGTCTCATTTACATTAGTCCACGAAGTTGATCTTACGCGTCGTCCTTTCGTATACCACCAGCTTGCCTTGGTTAAATTTGAGATTTGCACTTCTGTCAGGCCTTCAATCTCAACTGATCCTTTGGAATTTATTTGAATAGTGGGATTGCTGTAGTTGAGTTAGCCACAGTGTCCAAAAACTTTCAACACCTAATATGATGATATTTCGCATTGAGAAGTCTTGTATAAGGAAAGAATAATTACCATTTTGAGACAGCATATGATCTGCTGCTTTGTTTAGGAGCAAGCAAGTCCCTTAAACTACCTAAATAAACTTCCACCATGCTAATGGAAAAAGTTAATGAAGTAGAGCTTTCTGAAGGTGCTTGGCAGAATAGTGCTCTTAAAACACGGGGAATGATACCAGGTGACTCATTTGTTCCATCCTATTTGCAAAGTCAAGCATTCAATATCATGATTCACCTTTACAAAACTGTAGTTGATCAATTGATTCAGGAACCAAAAACACTCACCATTGTATAAGTCTTGCCAGTACCAGTTTGTCCATAAGCTAATAGGCATACATTGTGCCCATCCAGGGCAGATCTGAGAATTGGCTCCACCTCACCAAATACATCATCTATACATTTGAATCAAGTAAGAAATTTTCAAAAAGAATAATCAAGAAAAAACACAACAACCAAACCAAGTTAATAATAAAAGAATGACGATGATACCTTGGCTTGCTTCCTGAGGGAAGACCTTATCGAATCCAAATTCTTTCTTCATGCCACCATATTTAATCACAATTTTCTCTTTTTCAATGGAAAGGGGCTGTTGAATCCTCCTCTTGGCTGTCGATGGAAATGGTCTTACCCGACAAAAAACTCGAATGTTACCTATAATTAGACCACATTTCCCAGCAAAAACACAACTGAAAATCTTACAGTCATTAAACGAAAGGAAACTCGGGCAATAAAAAAGAGCACCCTATACAAGAAAGGAAATCAGAAATCCATGTACATGAACATGAAGATGAAAGTATCACCTTTAATGTCTAGTATCTTATTTAATGCAGCTCTTCTTTTATTGTCCTGATATTCCACCTTCATCTGCAAACTCTCAATCTCTCCTAGAAACACAAACCAGAACAAGTTCTTGCTAGATCACGTACGCAAAATCCATTGGTAATTCAGATAAATCCTTAAAATCCAAGAAAAGTTTACCTTCTAAATCCTTCATGTTCAGTTCTAGCTGACCCTTCTGCGGCTCAGGAATCACATTGACATCAGCAAAACTTTCAGGAACACCAATTGGGGATTTGGACATTTCGGATTCGGAAGAGAGCCCATAAACAAAATTTGGATTGGACTCCATCTGGACAGATTTTATAATACTAACCATACTATTGTCAAGAGGTGAAGAGATCTGTTCTTCCTCATTGGAAATGAACATTTCTGAAAATTCTCAGGAAAATGCCACAAAGACTCCAATGGTTTCTAAAAAGAGGACTAGAGAACAAGAACCAATTTTCCAGAAAAACGGAAAGCTGGGATTTCCTTGTTCCTTCAAAGAAAACCCATATAATTCCTCAAAAGTTCTGCCATCAATCTCTGAAAATGAATAAAAAACTGACTATGCCCACATGGGAAAACTGAACGATCAGCTAGAAAAGCAACCTCCTATCCTATAAAATATGCATACATACCCGAATAAGATACTTTCCTCAAACCATAAAAAAATGGAGTGAAACAGACGCCATCCCAGTTTCAAAGCCTGAAAAATTACAAATGGCATCAGATCATCAAACACCCTGGTATTTAGGATCCCAAATTTAGGGCAATAAAATAAAGGCTCAAAAGCAATAGAAAACCCATCTCATTTTCCCTTCCATCATGGCAAAAAGATAAAAGAAAAAATGGCAGTGATTTTGAGGGCCGTGACCAGGTTTTTCTCTACCGCATTTTTCCTCGGGCCAAATGCAATGATTGATCACTCACTCAACTGGGGACACTGTTTAGGAGGTGGCAGAAAGCTGTTTTGGACAGTTAGGAAGTTAATACACTGATGAATAAAGAAAGATACGGTTACACTACACAGCATGATATGAGATAGGAATCTTTGGAGCGTTTATTGGATACTTTGCTTTGGTTTGCAGATCCATCTAATCTTAAGCTCCACCATGTTAGAATCTCCGTAGACAGAAAAGAAAAAACAAAACACAGAACTATTGTTACTATGTTTTTAGAACTTGGAAAGAGATTAGCTTCCCGAGAGCGAACGTGAGGAGCGGAAATGTGCCAAAAGTTTCGATTTTGGTGAAAATTTTCTCATGTTGTTAGGTATTTGTCGTAATCTCATCATCTAATCAAGGAAATAAGAAAACTTACTCGCCTGTCACCAGGGTACTGTTTTGCCCGTATTATGGTCCACAACTTTTTATTGATTTTACACATTTTAAAAAATAAATTAATATATTTAATTTAACTTTTTATTTCTTTAATAAGACCATCTCTAATTCATATAGTCCAAAAATAGACATTTGAACAACCTAAAATGATTTTAGGAGGATTACTATAATACTTACAATTCCAACTCTTACCGCCTATTTTAGGCGTTTTACCTTTTTTTATAATTTTTTTATTCTTTTCATATAATAAATTTACAAAATCATTCAACATTATTTTGACAAATTATATCTTTACCTTGAAATATTTAATTATCTTTTTTATCCACATATAAAATAATAAATTATTTCTAAATAATTTTGAAATTTATTTTATTATATAATAAAATTAAAATTACTAATTTTTAGTGAAACAAACACTCTTTATATTATTAAATTAAAAAAATACAAAGGGACGCAACCATCATTACATTGAAATTAACAGATAATATTGAAAATATATTAAACATAATCTATTAATCATCTAATTGACCGTGTCGCTCCCGCAGATGTTCAATCAATGCATTTTTTAGTTCAAAATATGCATCTCGATCCCTTATCTTTGAAAATCGAGCAAGAAATTGTTGAAATTCGATATGTGTCTAATATTATTTTTTTAAAAAAATGTTCATTACATTTTATAATAATTTTATTAATTAATTAATTATTAAATAAATAAACTTTAAAATTATTTAAGTATTTTTAAAATAAAATTTAAAAATATTTTATTCAATATGAAATATTTTATTTGATTAGAAATTAGAAATTAGAAATTTTTAAAATTATAAAAGTAATTATTATATAATAATATAATATTTAAAATTTAGTAATAAAACTAAAAATAAATTAATATAATAATATTATATACATCCTCCCAAATTTGGGAGGATGAATTGGGAGGATGTTTGGGGGTTGGTTGGAGTGTCCAAACCCCCAAATTTGCATCTCCGACCCAAAAATAGGGAAGGGTTGGAGATGCTCTAAGAAGGTTTGATTTAGAGGGATCTAATAGTATGTGTAGGAATTCTAGTACAAATTTAGGGGGTGTTTGGTTGATTTCACGGGAATCGGAATTAGTATGGGTTTCGTTTAAGTCGGAATGGATTTAATTTAAGTCAGAATGATTATGAGTTTTGAAAATTAAAATGTGTATAATAAAAGTCGTTTTGATTGTTGATGGGTTTGGTATTATTAGGGTTTTTTATAATGTAAAATTACTCATTTGTCCTTAGATAAAATTAAAAAGTAAAATTATACCACCAATCTGAAACCGTGGCTGCCGACAGACACAACAAAACAATTCCGACTGAAAATCGTTCCTGTTTGTGATTTGTTATGATTGATATACTTTGTTCATTCATATAATACCTAAAGATCATCTGTTGGGATGAATATTGAACAGAGGAATATGCAAACTATGAACTTAAAGACTGGAAATGCAAGTGTGGACCTTTTATAATCCATGAATATTGAAAGCCCAGTAAAACTTGCAGAAAGAAAGAAAAGAACCCCTTTTTTTGTTTCATTTTTCTTGAAATCTTGACAACAACAGAAGAGGAGATGACATTTATTACTTATAAACAGAACAGTAAAGCAGAATCCAGATTCCAGAATGTTGGCTTGAAGGAAGAAGAATCCTTATTGTGTACTCTTTCTTTCTTGTATCTATCTTCCAATGTCCTTCAAAATCATCATTCCAGACACTATGGTACTCATTCATATCAAATTGTAACCCCAAATCTTCACTTTCGGAAAAAGATGAATAATTGGAACTCGATGATACTGAGAAGAAGACTCCGAGAAGGAATCTTTCCCTTCATTTCTTTTCTCTTCTCTCTCCAGTCCGCCCACCATTGCAGCTCCAGTCTGGTCTTCATTAGCCGGCGACAGAACCTCCCCTGGCGAAGCAAACCAGCCAGGTCTTCTCTCGAGGGCAGAGGGCAACTGAAGAAAACGAAAAAAAATAGACAAATGTTGCGGGAATGAAATTTCAAACCCCTCCCCCCCCCCCCCCCCCAGTTTTCTCAAACCCATCCCCAAGGCTTTTAAATTCATTCATTCTGAAGGAAAACAAAATAAGTCCGGGCTAAATCGAAAACCTCACTTTCGTGCAATGCATTCCAGAATCGGAAGCTTTCGACACGGCTCAGGCTCAAATTCATTTTCCCATGAATGGATCTATTCTTATTCTTATTTAATTTATTAAATCGACATCTAACGCATAAAAATTGAACTTTAATTAAAAGCGAAAGAATTAAAGGTTATACCTTTGAAGAGAAGTCCAACGCAATAAGAAAAACCAAATCTTTGATTGCGATTATCACCGAAATCCAATAGATGACTCCAAGAAACTTCGAATATTGCGTGGTCAATAATCTATCGAAGTGTACTCGCAAAGCCCATGAAAACCCACAAGAAAGTCTCTCAAAAAACGGATTCAAAACTGCCCAAAATATCCGATTAAATTGCTGCCCTTTTTTCACCAAAACTGCTGCTGCCCGCCGCTAGTACATCACCAAAATTGAACTAAAAATCCTTTCTTTGTCGTGATCTAGACAGCCCACTTCATGGATCACCAAAAGAGAGATCAACACAATCAAAAGGCCGAATCAAACCCACAAAGATTGGATTTTTTTCTCCAAGAAAACTGAATAACCAAGCTGTGGAAAAACCGGCTGAAGAAAAAATAAATCCGACAGCACTTGGTGTTTAATCCATTTGGGCTGAATCAAATTTTCGAGCAAGCGAGAAATCTAGTTTGTTTTTGAGAAAGAATTCTTGAAGATGAAGAAATTCTCTCTCTAGAACCTTCTCACTCAAGAAAGCAAGAGTTGTCTTGCAAGACTTCCTTAATGTTTCTTT
The DNA here is from genome assembly GCA_030378225.1 of Knoxia roxburghii. Lineage (NCBI taxonomy): Eukaryota > Viridiplantae > Streptophyta > Magnoliopsida > Gentianales > Rubiaceae > Knoxia > Knoxia roxburghii. The sequence continues at coordinate 13,776,941 of CM059418.1, forward strand.
GGCCTTAAGCTTTCTATTTATAGGAAGCTCTAATGGAGACCTAGTGGGCTTTTGAGTTGGGCCTTTTAATTTGACTTTCGTTGACCGCTTAGTCTTCCCTAGACTAATCAACTCCAATCGACCCATTCGAATTAATTTCTTGACCCACTTCGTTAATTTAATTTAATCGAACCCTTAGGATTAATTAATTCAAATAGAATCAATTTCTTAATCCACTTTGTCAATTAAATATTAATTAAACCTTTAGGATTAATTAATTCACTTTGTCGATTAGTCAAATACATAATTAGTCATACCACTATCGGATTAACTATGGAACTATCGCTCAAAAATGACTTTACATCACGCCACTATGTTTTCTTCTATCTCCTCACATCGAAGATCTAGTGCTCATCAGTTTATCAATTTACTAACAAACGAATTCACCGACTTCTTGACATCCGAGATTAGTACCACTCGACCTTCTTATTATACTGGACGTAAAGTCCACTGGCCAGTTTTAGTACAATAAACCTTACGAGCTCATCTCGGGAGCACCATCAACCCGGCGAACCGGTATGTGAATTCCTCCGACTAGCAACGACACGTAAGAAGCTAAACACCACATACCCAACCAACCGAGCTATAGGCCTCAATTGACCGCACTCTTTGGCACATCAAAGCATATGATATCTAACTCTCATGCCCGTCCCAATCTTGGGATTGAGAGACTGAATACTAGGACCGAATTGACTACGCCGATCAGTACAAGTCAATTCTATCCAAACTGTTCGTGCTCAATATGCCCCGGGCATATCCGTGTGATTTTAATTAGTCTAGATAAACTAATTTACAAACCACACGATAACTGATACCGATAGTATATTCAGACTATCTCAGTTACGAGCATACTTTTTATATATCAATACTTTAACCAATAACGGTATCTACTGTGTCTTTCCACACCCCGTTATCTAGTATGATATAATGGAACAATTTAATACTGAAACAAAATGATATGTCATCTGTGGATATTAGTTTTTGATACAAGCTATAGCTTTTCTGTATTCAAAACTAACAATCTCCCACTAATACTCAAAGCTATGCTAAGAAGTACAAAAACTGTCCAATCCGCTATTACACACTGCTGTCACAATGAAAACTACAGAACACCTTTAAGCTCACTCACATGGCTCCCTTAAGAATCTGACTCCCATGCCCTCCACATGTCTCTCAAAGACCTTTGGGGTCAATGGCTTTGTGAAAGGATCTGCAAGGTTGTCATCTGATGCTATCTTGGCCAAGGTAACGTCTCCCCTCTTTATGATCATTCGTATCAGGTGGTACTTGCGCTCTATGTGTTTACTCACTTTTGGACTCGTGGTTCCCTCGAGTTAGTAAATGCACCATTGTTATCACAATAAACTGTGATAGACCTAGGTAACTCAGGAACCACATCTAAGTCCACTAGGAAGTTCCGGAGCTATACAGCTTCTTTCGCTGCCTCTGATGCGGTAACGTACTCAGCCTCCATGGTGGAGTCCGCCACGCATTTCTGCTTAACACTCCTCCATACTATGGCTTCACCTCCTAGAGTAAACACAAACCCAGAGGTAGACTTACTCTTGTCTATATCACATTGAAAGTCTGAATCTGTGTAACCCAACGGAACAAGCTCCTGCGCTATATAAACTAGGACATAATCTCTTGTCCTGCACAAGTACTTGGGAATGCATTTTACTGCCTCCCAGTGAGCCTTCCCAGGGTTATTCTGATATCTGCTAACCATGCCAACGACAAAGAAAATATTATGCCTCGTACATAACATAGCATACATGAGGCTACCCACTGCTGAAGCATAGGGGCCTACATGGCATCTATCTTCTCAGCAGTTTTAGGACGCTGCTCCTTAGACAAATGCACCCCATGCCTGAAAGGTAGTGAACCTTTCTTGGAGTTCTGCATGTTAAAACGGGCCAGAATCGTGTTTATGTAGGATGCCTGAGAGAATGTCAGAAAACGTTTTCTACGATCTCGAATAATCTTGATCCCAAGGATATGTCCAGCCTCTCCCAATTCCTTAATATCAAATTGCTTGGACAACCATGCCTTTACGTCTGACAACACCTTCTTACTGTTGTCAATCAAAAGGATGTCATATACATAAAGTACGAGGAACACCACCGTATCACCATCACGCCTGCGATATACACACTGCTCATCCGGATACTGAGTGAATCTATAGGACTGGATAACCTCGTCAAAATGGATGTTCCAAGATCTGGATGCTTGCTTATGTCCATAAATGGGCCTCCTAAGCCTGCATACCTTGTGCTCTTAGCCCTGAACAATAAAACCCTTGGGTTGCTGCATAAAGATGGTCTCCTCAAGACTTCCATTAAAGAAAACAGTCTTGACGTCCATCTGCCAAATCTCATAATCCATATGAGCAGCTATGGCCAAGAGAATCCGGATTGACTTAAGCATAGCTGCCGGGGAAAAGGTTTCCTCATAATCAATACCCTCTTTCTGAGTATACCCCTTCGCCACAAGCCTAGCCTTGAAGGTCTCAACCCTCCCGTCAGATCCTCTCTTTAGCTTGGAGACTCATTTACACCCAATAGGCCGAAACCCATCAGGAAGGTCTACCAGCTCCCAGGCCTGATTTGAGTCCATAGAACCCATCTCAGCAATCATCGTTCTCTGCCAAGAATCTGCATCTTTATCCTTGAGAGCCTCATTGTAGCTAACTGGGTCTGGTTCATGAGCACCAGGGATAAAGTCCGAAGACTCACCCAAACCCATGTACCTTTCGGGCTGTCTGGCAACCCTCCCACTACGACGACGTGCATCCTGTGTAAGAGCATCATCTGTGATAGTGTGTGCAGCCTCTTTTGGTGTGTCTTCCTGTACTCATGCATCTGGAATAATGGACTGACTTCTAAGCTCTTCCAATACTACCTTGCTGCTTGCCTTGTGATCTAAAATATAGTCCTCCTCAAGAAATCTGGCATTGGTGCTAACCACCACCTTCTGATCCTGAGGACTATAAAATAGACCACCTCTCGTTCCTTTAGGTTTCCTACAAACTGCTAGCCTTTGATCTCGAATCTAACTTACCTGCATCTGCTTCGAGCACATGTGCTGGACAACCCCAAATCCTGAGATGTCTCAGACTAGGCTTTCGCCCAGTCCACAACTCTAGGGGTATCGTAGGCACAGATTTAGATGGCACGAGATTAAGGAGATAACACGCTGTCTATAAGGCATAACCCCAAAACGAGGTAGGCAACTCACTATAACTCATCATCGATCTAACCATATCCATAAGAGTCATGTTCCTCCTCTCTGCTACACCATTCTGCTGGGGTGTACTAGGTGCAGATAACTGGGATTGAATACCCACCTCTGACAAATAGGACCTAAATTCACTAGAGATGTATTCATCATCGGGATCAGACCGCGGGATCTTGATACTCTTACACAGATAGTTCTCCACCTCAGGCTTAAACTCTTTGAACTTGCCAAAGCATTCAGACTTGTGGCGCATCAGGTATATGTATCCATATCTAGAGTAATCATCTGTGAATGTCACGAAATACTCATAACCACCTCTAGCCTGAACTGACATAGGCCCACACAAGTCAGAATGAATCAACTCTAAAACTTCTTTAGCCCTATACCCCTTTACCTAAAAAGGCTTCTTGGTCATTTTACCTTCCAAGCAGGACTCACAGGTAGGAAAACTGTCAATATCTAATGAGTCTAAAGACCCATCATTGACCAACCTTTGAATCATACTAAGGTTAATGTGACCTAGATAAGTTTGATTCAAAGGGGAAGACTCTTTTCTCTTGCTATGATTCGGTGTTGAGTTACTAGTTTCTGTATTTTGCACAACTGGGGAGTTTGTCTTAATTAAAAACAGATTGTCAACTAATGTACCAGAACATATAAGCCTCTGGTTTTTTCTAATAAAAATAGAATTATCAAAAAAAACACACTTATAACCATCTAATAAAAGTTTAGAAACTGAAAGCAAATTCTTCCGAAAACTGGGTACATGTAGACAATCTCTCAAATGTAAAATAGAGTCTGAAAAATAAAGACATAAAACTCCCATTGCAACAACAGAAACTCTGGTAGTATCCCCAAGGTAGACCTGCAACTCTCACTCTCTAAGCAGCTGGGTCACTTGGAACCCTACAAAGAATTACAAACATGACCAGTGGCTCCTGAATCCACACACCAAGTATCTATGGGAATCACCACTAAACATGTCTTAGTAACTAGGAAAAATTTACACATACCTCGAGGCTTTGGGCAGTCTTTCTTCCAATGTCCTGCTTTGTCACATCTGAAGCATTTGCTTTTCGGCTTATGCTTCTTGGCAATGCCCGCCTTGGGTCAATGATCAGCAGCTCCTGCTTTCTGGCCTCTCTTCTTCTTTTGCTTCCTGACCTTGGGCCCAGCAGAGGAACCTGAGGGACCAACAGTAGCCAAGGCTTGCTTCTTCCCTGCGAAGAGGCTCTCAGCAGACAACAATGCAGTACTGAGCTCGGAAAGTGAATATAAGAGCTTGCCCATATTATAGTTCAACCGAAGTTGCTCAAAACTGGGGGACAAGCTCTGGAGGACGATATCGACCTGGGTCTCCCTATCAATGTCACCTCCCAATACCTCGATCTCATTGATGCAGCTCATCATGTCCAGTATGTGATCCCTCACTGAAGTTCCCTCAGCCATCCTAGCATTCATGAGTTTCCTCACAGCTGACTGCTATGCTGCCCTGCCCTGATGTCCAAACATCTCCCTGAGGTTGAGCATCATATCGTAGGCTGAGGTAAACAACTGATACTGGTGCTGCAGTACACTCAACATAGAAGCCAAGATGTAGCACCGGGTCATCTCATCAGCCTTCTGCCACCTCGTATATGGCTCTCACTACTCAGGGGTGGCATCATCGCTGGGCTTAGGGAGGCACTCCTCAGTGAGCACATACTTGTAACCCTCAGCAGTAAGGACAATGTCCAGGTTACATTTCCAGTCAATGTAATTAGGACCCGTAAGTTTGTTCTGATTCAAAATGACAGCTAGCAGGTTGAAAACATATCAATAACTGAAAAATAAACAATCAAGTTTTAGTATACTTTTTGAAAAATATTGATATCCTCAAAATATTACATTCTCCTACCGACATCTCTCATACCGGGATTAATACAGGTCACGTTGGGTGAACGTCTACGCCAACCCACATTCGTTCGAGAAGAACCAAAGTTCATTAATTCCATTATCTGACCAACGATCTTATGATCAATGACATTAATAGTCGATAATTTTAGCCGTACATAATAAGCAGTATAACCTCTTAGGAGGAATACTACAGATGGTACACTAAGTGTTTGCCATTACATGACTTCTAAGCTTGTTACTTAGGATACTAATGCGCCTTGGTTAGCGAGGGTGTCGCAACTTTCTCCAATTAAACTCGCTATAGTCATCCCTTTAGAAATTCAATCTAGTGATATCTCGAGGTTGAAGACTTATCCGAAGGGAAGAAGCCTTGGCCAGCGCGTTGGTCTAACCCACATCACATATGAATTTGTAATGGTGGCCATGGAGATGTTTACCAACCCGTTCCACTTAGATTTTTAAGTTTGAGGGTTTTTACATTTTAACATGCAATATCTTAATTATGGATATTCGCACCCATAAAACCGTTGGAGTTTTAATATGCGAATAATCTACCTTAGTTAATTGCACTTTACTTTTTAAAACGGTTTGGTTTGGTTTTCATTCATGTAAAATAAAACGAAAACATGAAATCAACGAAAAGACATAAATACGGAAAATTAAAGAAATAAAATTTCTCGACTATTATGGCCTTCACTATCGTTGATTCCTTGATGCCTCGGTGACACATCTCGTCATGTCGCTCCCACTCGTTATTTGGATTCCTCTCGATTCGCCCGGGTTTTCTCGATTTACTACGTAATTAGGAATCACCCAAAATTACGAGAAACCAAAACCCACGAATATAAGTTACCCAAAATAACGTCTTCGTCATTATACATAAATTCCTATATACAAAGGCATTTTTCTAGGAATTTAAAGACGACATGATTAGATCAAATCCTACTACAAGATTTTTCTAATTCTACACGGCTTCCAGCTCGTGGTTATTACTATTACAGACATTTCCATTCAAAAACAATACGAGCCCGGACATGTCCCGGGGTTTATGAATGAAAAATAAATTTCTCCCATAATAGCCGGGAAACTAATAACCACCTGTTTAAACATTTTGACAAAAATAATAATGCCAAAATAAAGCCGTGTAATAAATTAAACAAGTATAAAGCCAAAACACTCGCTCAGATACCATTTTGAAGGAAAACAGAATAAGCCTGGGCTAAATCGAAAACTTCACTTTCGTGCAATGCATTCCAGAATCGGAAGATTTCGACATGACTCAAGCTCAAATTCATTTTCCCATGAACGGATCTAGGCTTCTACTAATTTAATTTATTAAATTGATATCTAACGCATAAAGATTGAACCTTTAATTAAAAGCGGAATGATTAAAGGTTATACCTTTGAAGCGAAGTCCAACGTAATAAGAAAAAACAAATCTTTGATTGCGATTACCACTAAAATCCAATAGATGACTCCAAGAAACTTCGAATATTGTGTGGGCAATAATCTATCGAAGTGTACTCGCAAAGCCCATGAAAACCCACAAGAAAATCTCTCAAAAAAATGGATTCAAAAATGGCCAAAATATCCGATTAAACTGCTGCCCCTTTTCCACCAAAACTGCTGCTGCCCGCCGTTAGTACATCGCCAAAATCGAACTAAAAATCCTGTCTTTGCTGTGATCTAGATAGCCCACATCATGGTCACCAAAAGAGAGATCAACACAATGAAAAGGCCGAATCTAACGCGCAAAGATTGGATTATTTTCTCCAAGAAAACCGAATAACCAAGCTGGATGGCTGGGCGGCAGCACTTGAAAAAACCGGTGGAAAAAAAATGAATCCGGCAGCACTTGGTGTTTAATCCATTTGGGCTGAATCCAATTTTCGAGCAAGCAAGAAATCTAGTTCGTTTTTGAGAAAGAATTCTTGAAGATGAAGGAATTCTCTCTCTAGAACCTTCTCACTCAAGAAAGCAAGAGTTGTCTTGCAAGACTTCCTTAATGTTTCTTTAGCCTTAAGTTTTCTATTTATAGGGAGCTCTAATGGAGACTTAGTGGGCTTTTGAGTTGGGCCTTTTAATTTGACTTTCGTTGACCGCTTAGCCTTCCCTAGACTAATCAACTCCAATCGACCCATTCGAATTAATTTCTTAACCCACTCCGTTAATTTAATTTAATCGAACCCTTAGGATTAATTAATTCAAATAGAATTAATTTCTTCATCCACTTTGTCAATTAAATATTAATTAAACCTTTAGGATTAATTAATTCACTCTATCGATTAGTCAAACACATAATTAGTCGTACCACTATCGGACTAACTATGGAACTACCGCTCAAAAACAACTTTACATCACGCCACTATATTTTCTTTTATCTCCCACATCAAAGATCTAGTGTTCGTCGGTTTATCAATTTACTGACAAACTAATTCACCGACTTCTTGGCATCCGAGATTAGTACCACTCGACCTTCTTATTATACCGGACGTAAAGTCCACTAGCCAGTTTTAGTATAATAAACCTTACGAGCTCATCTCGGGAGCACCATGAACCCCGCGAACCGGTACATGGATTCCTCCGACTAACAACGACACGTAAGAAGATAAACACCACATACCCAACCTACCGAGGTATAGGCCTCAATTGACTGCACTCTTTGGCACATCAAAGCATACGATATCTAACTCTCACGCCCGTCCCAATCTCGGGATTGAGAGACTGAATACTAGGACCGAATTGACTACGCCGATCAGTACAAGTCAATTCTATCCGAACTGGTCGTGCTCAATATGCCCCGGGCATATCCGTGTGATTTTAATTAGTCTAGATAAACTAATTTCCAAACCACATGATAACTTATACCGATAGTATGTTCAGACTATCTCAGTTACAAGCATACTTTTTATATATCAATACTTTAACCAATAACGGTATCTACTGTGTTTTTCCACACCCCGTTATCTAGTTCTATGATATAATGGAACAATTTAATACTGAAATAAAATGATATGTCATCTGTGAATATTAGTTTTTGATACAAACCATAACTTTTCTGTATTCAAAACTAACACCTTCATTCCCAACTTTTGGAACCAAACATATGTAATGAGTTCATACCCATTCCCCATTCCGAATCCACGCTACCAAATGCCCCTTTAAACCATTAAAACTTGAATTTAATTGTCTAACACAACAAACGTCATATATTTGAAGTTGAATTAAGGGTCTAATTGAGATATTTGGGATATTACTATGTTAAGATTTGAATATCAAAAAATTTAAGAGTGGTAAAACTGTAAAAACTAGAGAATGATTAGGGAGTAAATTATATGTTAAATTCACCACTTGAGTGTTATGTTTAATTATACGAGTTTTCGATTAATTTTGCTAGTATTTCTTGCTTTTAATTGAAATAAATGCATTGCATATGATACTCATTGTAAATTTTTGTGTATTTTTAGGTCTAAAAATGGAGCAAAAGAAGTCATAGAAGGATCATACACAAGAGCAAAACTAGCAGAGAAAATGAGCAAAAAGGACAAGAAAAAGGGCCATTCCTATAGCATGACTAAGGGGGTGTTTGGTTAAACTCACGGGAATCAAAATTAGTATGGGTTTCGTTTAAGTCAGAATGAGTATAGATTTTGAAAATTAGAATGGGTATGATAAAATTCGTTTGGATTGTAGGGTGGGTTTGGTATTATTAGGGTTTAAAATCTTATAAAATTACATATTTGTCCTTAGGTAAAATTAAAATGTAAAATTTAAAAAAAAACATTTCTCCCCCAATTTGCAAACCCTAGCCACCCTCTCATTTTCTCATTTCTCTTCCCGCCTTCCCCTTCCATTCTCTCCCCGCCCTTCCCTTCCCTTCCCCTCCTGCCCTTCGGCCTACCCCTGCCCACCTTCTCCGCTGCTACCACTGCGAGCCCTACTTCCGGTGGATCTACCCCTCCTTCCCGATCCCATAATCACCTTTACGGATCTACTCTAAATTCCTGATTCGCCACCCCTCCATCTTCTTGCTTCGTACGATCCCGATTCACCATCATCATAATTCACCGTCATCACCTTCACTGTCAACCATCACCATCCCGATTCACCATCATCACCTTCCCGGATCTCTCAGATCATCACCTTCGCCAGCTGTGTTCCTCTCATCGAGGGTAGTGAAGGAAAACAAGGGAAAGAGACAAAGCTAGAGGGAATCAAATTTGAAACCCTCCTCCCCCCCCCCCCCCCCCAAAAAAAAGTTTGCTGAAACCCATTTCCATGGGTTTAATTTTTATTCCCCCATTCCCTTTTTTTTAACCAAACACATGAAATGGGGGTGGGAATGAATTTAATATCCATTCCCCATTCCAAATATCCAAACCAAACAGCTTGTAAAATTCAAATGAACATATCTCATCATCTAATCAACCAATTGATAATATTTTTGATATTTTGAAAAGTCATTTGAGTAAGTTTGGTGTTTTAAATTTTTTGAAAGGAGGTGAGATCGAGGTTAAAATTATAAAGCAACACAAAATTAAAATGTATTTAAACTCTTATCTTTTGATACTTTCAAAAGAATGAACTTATCTCTTTACATGTAAATCCAAATTGGATGATTGTAAAGGCATTCAAAAGCTAAGAGAAAGGGCTATAGCCCCAAGCCAATTCCAACTTCAAAGTACCGAAAAATGGACTCAAAGATGAAGGTGGAGCAAAGACCACAAATGAGGTATCGCCACCTCACTAAACGGGAAACAGCAAAACGCGTATGGGCATTAGAGACGAGTAGTGACTAAAATCTTAAGAATCAATAGAAAAAAGAACTACATATATAAAATAAGAAAAAAATATCCTAAGGAAATTAAATCAATAAAGAAAATATAGAGAATAATTAAGGCTGAGGGTGTGTTTGATGCGCGAGAATGGGAATGAAGTAATCGGCATATGATTAATCGAGTACTCATTAAAGTAATGTGATTGTCTTTGACTTGTTGGTAGCCTCATTAAAGGAATGAGATTGTCTTTGATTTGTTTGATTTTTGTCTTAAAAGATAATTATATAGTATGAGATTATGCTAACAAATAATCAAATTACCTCTAGGGTGCATTTGTTTTGTAGGAATGGAAATGGAAGCATTCATAATTAGATAACTCAATAATCATTAAAGGAATCTGATCGCCTTTGACTTGTTTGGTAAATTAGGAGATCATTCATTAAAGAAATCTGAATGCCTTTTACATGTGTTAATAAGATATCTCAAAATTATTAATTCTGATTGCCTTTGCTTTTACTGTTTGAAAAAGTAGTAATCGGAGTCTCATTCACATTCCCACTAAATAAACACACCCTAGTATTAATAAGATGGGCTTTGAGTTTGATTTACTGACAAAAAGATGTAGCAATCAGAATCATTTGCCGATTGCTTCATTCTCATTCTCGTGCGCCAAACACACTCTTAGATAAACAAAAAAAGAAAAGATAATATTAATTATACACAAAATTACATTTAACCCACTTGTTAGACCTTGGCTATTAAACATCTTATTTCTTAAACATACCCTTTTTTAAAAATAAATAAATAAAAACAGTCCCACAAGCCTCAATGGGCAAGGCGGACCGGCGGGATTGGTTATCCTATTATTAAATCAATAAAATAATAAAAAATTATAATAGGACAGTGTATATGATCACCCCTACCCATATAAGCGTGTAACCATCTAACTAATAAACAGCCCTCCTACCATCTAAACATTACCAATACTCCTCAAGAAGCACATATCTACCTACCTACTAAATAGTCATTGATACTCCAAAAGGAGCGAAAAAACTACCTAACACACAAAGCCGAAGCAGAATCAGCATCAAGAGCAATTAATCCCTTTAGACGACGAGGGGCCATATCCAAACCAGAATAGGAAACCTCCAAACCCTAGGAAGCCATTCATGCCAGAAAATCAGCAGGCATATTTCCTTCCCTGAAGATATGGGTGACAGAAGAATTTGTCTTCTCTAAATAGCAACATCTCCCGAAAAGGTGATGATATTCTTTCCACAATAAAAGAACCAAAAAAGTATTATCGAAAAAAGAAGAAACACCAATATAACCTCTAGACTTACAGTATCGGACTGCAGTCAAAAGACCTCTTACCTTCTCCTGGGCTGATGTAACGGTTAGCAAAGGTTGTGCAGCTCCAAAAATGAAACAGCCAAATTCAGTTCGCACAATATACCCATATCAAGCTCCCCCTTTTGAAATCAAAGATCCATAAACATTCACTATATAATAAAAGGAGCAGTAAGAATGTCAAACAACAGGAACCACATGCACAGTTTTCAAACGCCTATGCCGAGAGAATGCCGAGGTCAGGATCAGATAATTCTTGTGAACCTGTGCAAGGCAGGGGCGGATTTACGTGGAGAGAAGGTAAGGCGGTCGCCCCACGTTGATGCGGAATTTTTAAGGAGTAGGGGGTATGAAATTTGGTTTGCCGATTTGGCCGCCCCACCATCACCGCCGGCGAAAGGAAGGAGGTTGAAGATGAAGTACGGGCAGAAGGTTGAAGATGGAGAAGGAATAGCAGGGGTTTTTTTTTTTTTTTTTTTTTGGCATTTCATCAAAATGACGTCATTTTATTAAGTGAAACGACGTCGTTTTGAAACCAATTCTTCCAGCTCAAAACAAACCCACTTACTAAGATACTTCATCCCCTGCTTTCTTCTATTTCATCCCCCCAAAACCCAGAAACCCCCGTAAGCACCACACTCTAATTTCAAAATCCAAATTTTTCAATCCTCCAAATCTGAAAAGCCCAGCCTCCGTGACTCACTCCACCGCTGCTCGACGTCTCGACGGAGCATCCCTAGCCTTAAAACAGCAGAGGTAATTTCTTTTTTTAGTCAATTCTTCATTTACTCTTGAAAGAAATACATGTTTATTTGTCTAATATTTTATTTTTCTAAAATTTATTTAATGAATCTTGCTGTTGGATAAGATTTTTATAAGTCTTAATTTCAATATTTTGATTATTGGTGTGTTTTTAATTTTTCTTGTTATATTTTTTTTAGATATTATAATGAAGAATAGTGTGAAGAATTTTTTTAAACCAATACCTAGAAGAAATGAAGATGTCAATGTCAATTCCGGTATAATTTTAGAAGCGGGAAGTGGTAGTGGTGAAAAGAGAAGTCGTGTTGAATATGATTCTCAAGATATTATAGGTGATCCGGGTTTGAGAATACCAATTGATGAATATGATGTTGCTATAAGAGATAAAATTAGAAGAGAGTATTTATTACAAGGACCAACTCAACCACGTGGTCATGATTTTCCCAAAAAAAAACAAGGAGACAGTATGAGGTGGTTTAAAGAAGAATGGTATGTGAAGTTTCCTTGGCTAGAATATAGTGTGGAAAAAGATGCTGCATTTTGTCTTTGGTGTTATTTATTTGCAAAGGGTGGAAAAAAATGTGAAACATTTACTAAAACAGGATTTAGTAATTGGAAAAAAGCAATTGAACTCTTCAATAATCATGTTGGCATGGTGAATAGTAATCATGATCTTGCAAGGCAACGTTGTGAGGATTTTCAAAATCAAAGACAAAGTATTCCACATTCTATGTCACCTCAGGGCCACAACAGAGAAGTAAATTATCGTATTCGTTTGACTGCTTCCTTACATATTGTTCGCATTTTACTAAAACAAGGTCTGGCATTTCGTGGACATAGGGAGTCTTCTTGTGATTCCAGTAGGGGAAATTTTTTGGAATTGTTCTATTGGTATGCTGAAAGGGTAGAAAGTGTTAGAAATATTGTTGGGCCTAATGCTCTAGGGAACTCTCAATGTACATCTCCATTAATCCAAAAAGATCTTGTTAATGCTTGTGCTTCTGAGACGACATTATCTATCTTGAAAGAGTTGGGTGAAAAAAAAATTCTCTTTGTTAGTTGATGAATCTCGAGACAAGTCAGTTAAGGAACAGATGGCAATTATTTTAAGGTTTTTAAATGATAAAGGTGAGGTAGTTGAACGATTTCTTTCCATTGAACATGTTATGCTAGTGTGCTACATTGAGAATGATGTTTTTAATTCGATTGATGATGAAAAAATTTTACAACGTTTTCAAAGAATGGCTACTCGTAGAATTTCACTTCCGCCTATTTAGTACATGTATTATGGATTTCATTAGATATGTAATATATTGTTTAATATTATGCAATTCATATTTTTTTCTCTATACTGTTATATTTTAATATTATTAGTATATTTTATGTTAGATATTTGCAAACGATGACGGCAAAACAAAAATTTCTGCCCCATGTTGATAAAAATCCTGCATACGCCACTGGTGCAAGGAGATCTGCAAAAGAATGGCAACCCCCATCGAATAAAACAGTATTATTTAATCGCCATATTTCCCATAAGAGAACTGCAGTTGAAAGCCGTAAGAATTTTGACTATTCAGCTGAAGAAGATAACCATTTTCGAAAAGAAGCCCAGGAAGCAACACCATCACAATGAAAATCTGAGAGAATGGTTCTCCCAACACTCTTGACCTCATAACAAAAGAAAAAAATATGGTGAATAGAATCCCCATGTGCTGAACATAAAGGACAACAAGATGGATAAACTGCGAATCCTCCAAACCTGCATATAACTTCAGGAAAAGTCGGGAAATTATTATATAAACGCCAAAGGAAAAATGAAATCTTTGGTGGAATAGAAGAGTGCCAAAAATTCTTGAGTAATGAAAATTTTCGGGCGTGGAGTGAATAGAGCAAAATAGGTCAAGGAAACAGAAAAAACACCCCAACGGGGAAGGGCTGCAAACCACATAGTCATTCCCACTAATGAATCATAGGTCCGATTCTGTCAGAGGGGGCAAAACTACGGGGTTGAGATAGTTAACAAAGAGCTAAAAAATGTACGGTCTGTTGTCATAGAATTGACGGACCGTCAGCAAGGAAAAATGAGGACTTGAAAAAGACTTCAAAATTACACCATTATGCCCCCAATTATCATGCCAAAAGGAACACGAGTCATCAAAAATAATAGTTTTAGACCACCCTGAGAACTTCAAACGCATTCACCAAAGAGTTCTCCAAGATGTTCGTAATCACGTCGTATGTAAGGGGGAAGATATAAAAGGCCAAAATGCAATTTTGGTCCCTTATAATAGGGATAATTCTACTTTTGGTCCCTTTTAATTTTATAGGGATATTTTTAGTCCCTAACTTTTTTTTATTAGGAGTTTTGGTCATTTTTTACAAAAAAATTTAGAAGATAACGGATTAACTCATTTGTTCGTTAGCAAAACCTAATTTTTTCTCCAAAATGATTTATATCATGATTTTTTCAACAAATTTTATGATCCGAATCCTCATGGATGTTCAACCCATTTAGGGTTTTGGCCGTCATTTTGGATTATAAGTCGATCTAAATGGGTTGAACATTCATGAGGAACCGAGTCATAAAATGGATTGAAAACATCATGGTACAAATCATTTTGGAAAAAAAATTAAGTTTGGCTAGCGAACAAATGAGTTAATCCGTTATCTTTTAAACTTTTTCGTAAAAAAGAACCAAAACTCCTAATAAAAAAAGTAAGGAGACTAAAAGTGTCCCCGTAAAATTAAAATAGACAAAAAGTAAAATTACCCCTATTATGGGGGACTAAAACTGCATTTAAACCAAGATAAAAACTTGGACCATAATTTCGACCCAGTCCTAAACTTCCACCATAATTTTGCCCAAAGACTATCAACAAACACCGAAAGTTTGCGAAGTCCTAACCCATTCTGTTCAACAAGGTATGTCAATTTATTCTATGAACACCAGTGATGTCTTGGAGTACCATCTAAGTAGCCCAAAGAAAATTTTGACTTTGTCTCTCAATTGCTGCAATAATACCCCTCGGCAAATAGAACCCTGAAGCCTTATAGATGAAAGATTATATGCCGAACCTGGTCAAAAATTTACTTTCGTGGTACGCATTCCAAAATCAGAATTCTTGACCAGGCCTAAGCTCTAGCACAATCACTATTCCAACCCTTGCTTGGAACAACATTGCACAGGATCTTAGCTTCTACTTGTTCGATTTGCCACGAAACAATAAATTCCTAATTAAAGCGAAAGTTTAAGAATTACATCTTGAAGCGTGTACTTAGGTGATAGCTTGTATGACTCAAGACCAGCTCGTATGTTGTGTGGGAAACGAACCAAACGATCAGCAATGCAACACAAAGCTCCCCAGAAAACACCAACAGCTTGACGCTGCTGGAAACCCAGACCAGCCGACCACGCGTGAAGACACGCGCTATTGGATGAGAGAGAGTGAAGCCGATGTCGTGTGATTCACGCACCACCACTGCCCTCAACCGCCACCGACTTGGAGAGAAAACCGACTGCGAGAAGAAATTCTAAAGAATTCTCTCTCTAATTTTTCTCTCTAAGTTTCTTGAATTATGAAACTTATGAATTGTGTATGTGAATTGCTAATCTCTTGTCTATTTATAGAGTTACAAGAGAGACCCCAAGTTGGTTTAGGATTGGCCTTCCTAATGGGTTTAGGATTATTAATTAATTTCCAAATCCAATTAGGTTCCGAATCTAATATAATTTCCAAATACAAATAGATTTCCTAATCTCTAGAATTTCTTAATTCCAATTGAACTTTAAGATTTAATTAATTAATTTCACTTTGTTAATTACTTAATTAACCCTTAAGAATAATTAATTAAATAATTAATTCTACTTTATCAATTAACCCGCTACATAATTAATCGTACCACTAACGAATTAATTATGGCACTACCATCCTACACCATAATTGCTTCCGAAACAACTAAATTAATTATTCTTTAATCTCCCCACATAAAAGATATAGTGCTAAATTAATTAATTAACTTCTTATAACCCGAGATTAGTACCACTTGACCATTTTACTATACCGGACATAAGTCCACCGGCCGGGTTTAGTATAATAAACATAACGAGCTCATCTCAGGAGCACCATCACCCCGGACAAACCGGTACATGATTTCCTTTCGACAAGCAACAGCACACCAAGCAACTAAACACGCGCACCTAACCTACCGAGACTATTGGTCTCAAGCGACCTCACTCTTTGGCAGATCAAAGTACACTATGTCTAATCCTCATGTCTGCTCAAGTCTAGGGATTCAGAGATATAATACTAGGATCGAATAGTCTATTAAATCAGTACACGACAATTCATCCTAAATTGTCAAGTTCAATATGTCCCGTACATATCTATATAATTCAATTAGTTTAGACAAACAAATTTCTGAATCACATAATAACTTAAACCGACAATGTGTCCAAAATTGTCTCGATTACTAAAATTAGCGAGTGAATTGCTATGTTAGCAGATAAAAAATAAAAATAAAATAAAATAAAATACGTATTTGAAAGTAAAAAGGGTGAGTTTGGTAAGAAAGTTGGTTTGGGTTAAGTGGTATTTGGAACAGATTTTGGCCATAAACAATAGCACTTCACCCGGTCATTGACTATGTCAAAAACGGCCAACACTATTTACACGAGCCATTGAAGAATAGAGCTGCAAGTTAATCCTACTTCTAAAAATATACGGCACAATCTAAGAGGGGAGGATTCCTTTTAAAGTATGTTTAATACTCCCTCCCCTCCTCAATACATATGTTTAATATTCTCTCTCTTCCCATCGTAGTAATTTCTTCTACTCCCAATACATATTCTACCGTTTCATATTCCTTCAGAGTAGTACTCTTACTTATGAAAGTAAACGGAGTCCGTGAAGTAAAAAATGAGAAATAAGAAGATCCTAGAATTTTACTGTGATTATGAATTGTAATTAGTTAAGGAGATAAAGTTGTTGGAGAGCTAGAGTTATGAGTTGTAAAATAAATGCTTGATTAAAGAAAGTTTGACTGGAGACTTGAATTAGAAAAGTTTAATGAAAAATAAATGTAAGAGAGAAAATTTTTAAAATGGTTCAAAGTTGATACCCTTCTAAATTCTACATCCACTTCCAAATTTCTTAAATTAAGGTATTTTTCTCAAAGAAAAAAAAAATACCAGAATCTGAATGCAAACTTTTACAAATTTTCAAGAACAATTTAGTAAAACTATTGAGAAATTTTTCACTACTCACCCTCTAGTTTGTTCTTAACTTGTAATATCTTGCTTTCAAGAATAATAACAATTTTTGTGTGAAGTATTTATAATTTATAAGTGACAAAATTCTTACCCTCAAAAAAAAAAAAGTGACAATATTATAGTCTGAAATTGATATTTTTAAAAGTAACTAGAATTTGAAAATATAATAATTTAAAAATATGAGAATTTAAAGATTGGAGAGAATTTGACAATAACAATAATTATTTGATAGCTTGTGTGTTGGTTTTCTACTCAAACCAATTTAATTCTAAGATAATTATTACATTCATTTGTCAATTATTTAGGAACCTAAACAGTCACATATAATAGAACCATTATTGGTTAAACTTATTGATGTGTTTATATTAGATAAAGTATCTGAAGGAATTAAGATCCGGTCCAGGCCAAATCGAAAATCTCACTTTCTTACTATGTATTTCAGAATCAGAGACTTTCGATCGAGCCCAAACATTAAAATCAATTCTCATGAGCGGATCTAGGCTTATACTTGTTATATCTATTAAACAACACGCTAAAAATTAAATTTTTAAATAAAAGCGGAATTAGAGATTTAACCTTTGAAGCGTGTCCCTCAAAGAAATCCCAAAGATATCTCCTAGAACGATCCGAAAGTCATGTGGGCAGCTCTCGATCAGATCCACAAGTTGAAGCCCGTGAAAACTCCACAAGAACTTTGCCGGAAAAACTGACCACCGATCACCGAACATGCTGGAATCACCCAGCCACTGGAAATCTTCCGATCTACACGCTCCACCGGTGGATCTCCACGACTGGCGACCAAAAACTCCGAGAAACTGCACCGATCTTCCCAGCTGGAATCACCCAAGTTGCTGGGCTTCGGATCTGCTCGCCGAGATCACTAAATGCCGAAAAAATGCGCCGGAGAACTTCGCCAGAAAACTCAGCCGGTGAAAGGAAAAAGGTGCCGGAAAAATCCAAAGAAAAATCCGACCCTTTCTTTTCTTTAAAAGAGAAAATCGAACCGACTTCGAAAGAGTTTTCTTGGAGAAGAAGAAATCTCTCAAAAACTCTCTCTAGGCTCTTTCTCTCTCTTGGTGGCAAGAGTTCTTGAATTCTTACCTAACTTATGTTTCAAGACAATAACTTATTCTATTTATAAAGAGCTCTTAGGGAAACCTTTAAGTGGCCTTAAGTTGGGCTTTCTAGTTGGACCCATTGACTTCTATGTCTTCACTCGACTAGTCAATGTCAATCAACCCAAGAATTAATTAATTAATTCAATCCACTATGTTAATTGACCCGATGATAATTCATCAAATAATTAAATCCTCTATCAACTCACTTAAGGATTATTAATTAATTTTTAAATCCACTTTGTCGATTTAATCTAAATCATAATTAATCGTACCATAAACGGATCAATTATAGAACTACCGCTTAAACCAAAATTACTTCCGGGTCCACTTTTAATTGTTCTATAATCTCCCCACGTTAAAGATATAGTGCTCGTCAATTTATTAATTTATTGATAAATTAATTAATCGACTTCTTGGTTATCTGAGATTAGTACCACTCGACCTTATTATTATACCGAACATAAGTCCACCAGTCAGGTTTAGTATAATAATCCTTACGAGCGCATCTCGGGAGCACCATCACCCCGGATGTACCAGTACATGACAAGCAACGGCACAATAAGAAGTCAAACATGCATACCCAACTTACCAAGATCTAGGCCTTAATTGACCGCACCCTTTGGCAAATCAAAGTACACTATGTCTAACTCTCATGCCCACTCTAGTCTAGGGATTAAGAGAAAGAATACAAGACTCGAATTAACTATGAAGATCAGTACAAGTCAATCCAATCCTACTCAAGGTTCTGCTCAATATGCCCCAGACACATCCGTATGATTCAATTAGTCTAGACAAACCAATTTCTGAATCATACAATAATCTAAATCGACAATATGTCCAAACTGTCTTAGTTACGAGCGTTATTTATATATCATAAATTTAACCGATGATAAGATTTACTGTGCTACACTCGACACCTTATCATCTAGACATATGATATAAAGGGACAATTTATAATACTGAAACACA
The DNA here is from genome assembly GCA_030378225.1 of Knoxia roxburghii. Classification (NCBI taxonomy): domain Eukaryota; kingdom Viridiplantae; phylum Streptophyta; class Magnoliopsida; order Gentianales; family Rubiaceae; genus Knoxia; species Knoxia roxburghii. The sequence goes on from CM059418.1 coordinate 13,796,359, forward strand.
ATCGATATGTAACTAAAAAATAGTTTTTTATACAAGCAAAGCTTTTCAGCATTCAAAACTAACAGTATCAATCGGTTAATAATGCGTTCACACTAAGGTGAAATATCAATCGGTTGATATTGTATTGACACTGCACAATCTCCTATAAATAGGTATTCATATAGAGGTTAGAAACAGATCATTACTGACCCAGAGACTGCAGAGGCTTTAGCTTTCAAAGAATCCGTCATCCTATGTCGATGCCTCAACCTTCATTCAATTTATTTTTTGGGCGATTCTGCCCAGATAGTACTTGCGGCCAGAGGTTTGGTTGATTGTTCCCACTTGTGTGCTCCTATCATGAATGAGTGCAAACAATTGCGAGATAGAATTTTTTGGATTCCTCATGCCAAAATCTCTATGCTCATGGGTTAGCGAGTTTTACAAAACGCAATGTAACTTGTTCACAAGACTGGCCTTGTGTGTCTGATTTCCTCTCTCATTTGTTACTGGACGTTTCCCAGTAATCTAATATAAAGTTCCTTTTGCTTCAAAAAAAAAAACGAAACATATCATCTATCACACCAGAAAATACTACGTAGTATTTTGAACTATGTGATCAGTCCGACTTATGTTGAACACTTGGGCGGCTATTGATCGATGGAGTTTCTAATTTGATCCTGAGGAAGATCGATGTTTGTGTTAATCCGAAGAAGAAGGAAAGCGTAAATACTACACTAAAAGGTATGTTTTCATTTAGAACATCAAAGTGATTATTGGCTTAATACAGAAATGATGTATTAGTCTGCTAAGTAGCAATTGTTTCCATGTATTGATTTCCTAACATTGTGAGTGTATGGAATGCCTTCACCTTCAGTTTCTATTGATAAGCAAATTCGACCTCCAAAATATTATAGTTCAAAAACTTGAAATTTGACTCTAAAATGTTATTTGTCTATTTCTGAATTTTTCTTTGGATTTTTTACTAATTTCAACTCTTTTTTATTTATTGGTAAGAAATAAATGTTGCAGATTTTCTAAGCGGCCAAAATCAGTTGAAACACTTAACTTTAACAACCTCCTACTTTATCTAAATAGAGATCAAACCTAGTTTTACTCACCGATTTTGATTCACAACCAGATAGTTTAATGTACAAATAAGATTTAGTTTTAGTAATAAGGGTTTCTGGGGAAAGGAAGTATACCTCTTGTTACATATAATCAAGTAATATCAATCAATAGGACCTGGTGCGATATAGAAGTACACACGCAAAACACATAATGTATATTTTTTTGGATGCAAATTTTCTTGTATTTAAGTAAAGTATATGTAACAATCAATATCATTGTCGATTTAATTTATCCTACAAGATTTAGTCCTTATTTAACTTAATTAAATTAAAACACGAGCAATCTAAAAAAATTTAAAAATTACGGCCATGTCCTTTATAGTATAGCCCGGCTTCCTTCCATCTCGCTTCCTTCTACTTGCCTTATTGTCCATGTAAATTTGTAGATCTTCTAGAAGTATTGTAGGCCGAGCTTCCCTTCATGTAATGAGCTTGTGTAGACTCTTATGGACTGTCTCAAAGGAAATACTCATCCATGGTGGACTTAATAAACCCTTTGAGTAGCCCAAATACTCAAAACAAAATAAAAGTGCAAAAGTGACCTACTATAGTCCTATGGCCGAAACATAAAGGAACAAACAACTAAAATGGAAGCTAGCTATTACAAATACTTAGTATAATGACCTCCTTCGATGTATAATTGTCCTTATTGAAACTTTGTTGGACCAAAATACTAAGGGCATCCACTGCTTCCTTCACTCCTACTCTTGCTATAGGATCATCAATGTTTATCAAAGGATCTCTTTGGTATGTTCTAGTGCCTTGACCTCTTTGTGGACTTATAGATGATGTTGAATAAGCATATGATGATGGTGTAGCATCTTGATAGGACCCTTGGATCATATCATCCAGTTAGGGAACCATTAAATGATAAAAATATTCAATGAAATAAAAATTATTTAAAGAAAAAGTTAAAAAGAATGATAAATAATGAAAAAAATAAAAAAATTATAAGTAATTCAGTTTAACAATAAATGGTTTACACATTATTTATTTTGGGATCTGTATATACTGGACCTACCAGTCACTGACGCGCTGACGCGTCAGTGCTTCAGGTTTTTTTTTATTTATTTAAAGGAGGTTCCTTTTTTTCTATTTTCTTTTTTCTAGCTAGTCACTTTTTTTTCATTTTTTAATCAATATTTTTTTAATTCACATTTAAAAAAAATTCTACATCATATATATATACAGTAGACATTAGATCAGCTGATTATAGATATCATATCACAACTATAAAAGAAATCATACAATAGAAATAAAACATACTTAACAAGGGGGATCAAATCATGATTATATAAACATCAGATCATAAAATAGTAGACATCAGATCAACGGACTATAGATATCACATCAAGAATATAAAAGAAATCATACAATAGAACTAAAACATACTTAACAAGGGGGATCAAATCATATGATTATATAGACATCACATTATAAAATAGTAGACATCAGATCAACAGACTATAAATATCAGATCAAGAATATAAAAGAAATCATACAATAGAATTAAAATATACTTAACAAGGGGATTAAATCATGATTATATAGACATCAGGTCACAAAATAGTAGGCATCAAATCATTGAAAAACAGATATCATATCACAATATATAAAATTAAAAAATAATAAATAAATTAAAAATATTTTTTAATCATTTTTTAAAAAAATAAAAAACGTAGAAAAAATTACTGAATTGTTTTAAAAAACGGACGGAAAAAAAGTTTCAGTGAAGAAGAAAAAACAAACGCCCAAGATATGCCAAGGAAGAGAAAGAAAATAGAAACTACTGATGCTATGCTACGTACTATTGTGAAGGAAAACCTAGGCGGCCAACAGCGAGCCTGAAAAAAAAAAAAAAGAAAGCCATAGCATTTAGTCTATTAATTCTTTTCCCAAAAACTTACTATTTTTAGGAGTATGAATAAAATTGCATGGTGATATAGGACCACCATATAAATTACGCTTTAATTATGCAAAAACTCCTAAAAGAATTTCTTCTCCAAAAAATTATATACCACAAAAAAACATTTTCCTCATTTTTATAATAGATCTAAAATGATGACGATTAAACTCATAATTATATTAAAAAAATTATGAATCAAAAATTGATTAAAATTTTTTTTATAAAATATATTATTTTTTAAACTTAAAATAAACATAAATATCAATTTCCAACTATAATAATATCTCACCGCTGGTTTTACATTCTCCATCGCTCGGCAATTTTTTTCCTACAACTAGGTGTACAAGTAGGATGGTACCCATAGTTATTTTTGTATATAAAACATGTCATTAAATGATGTTTCCCAATTTTCCTCTTCTTAAATTGAGGTCGTTAATGATGTTTCCCATAGTAGTTTTTATTTTTGTTTTAATTTTTACTATGTGTACAGATTTTTATAGTACACTTAGTTGTACTATATAAGTATTGCCATCGCTCAGCGCCAACAATTGAAGTATGCATTTTTTGCCGACTTCAATTGAACTCCCATTTAATATTTTAATATTGGGTAGCGTTATATCACGTCCCTTTTTTTCCAAAAAAAACCCTTTAATTTGTTAAGTATCGCCCCCTTAATTCTTATTTCTCGCCCCTTTAATGTTTATCTTCCATCCATCCTATTATTACCTAATTGCCCTTAATTAATTTACAAAAAAATTTTATAACTCTCTTTTTAATCTACTAAAAATTTATAAAAATTATGATTAAAGTAGCATAGATGAACGAAATTTAAATAATTTTTTTGGGTATTTTTAGTAAATTGATTAAGGGTATTTAGGTAATTTAATATATTTTTATATTTAAATATTATAGTTAGTATTTCTTAATTTGTCAGGGATAATTTAGGTATAAAAGGGGCACGAAATAACAAAATAGGGGCCGCGAAATAGGCGTTCACTTTAATATAAATAAGTAAATATTTTTATTACCTTTCTTTTCCTGGATGTTGTACTCCGAAAAAGGGGGTGCCGGGCTCATACCTCTGCTAAACAACTGCTCTCCCATTCCCCTGCGCACAACCGTCAAAGTAATAGTTGCTGGCCTCGTTCTTATTGAGGATAGCACCACTAGAATGATTAGAGCTCTTACTATCCCTAGAAACTTATGTTGGCATATTATAATAATTGTAATAAAATAACCCGTTATTTTTAAACGGATACAATTCAACTAATCGAATAACAAATTATGACAAGAACAAGGCATATACAATGCTTTCGGATTTATTTCAAGTAAACGCTTTTGTACACCTTGGTGCTTTATTTTCATATTGGAGTCGATATCATAACCTTGACCCCTTACATTATCAACAATAAGATCGAGAGATTTTAAAACATTTTGTAATTCAACAAAAAGTCCAAAACCCGATGTATCATCCACCTTCAGGAACTCTAAAAATACTCTCCAATTTTTATCTTATTTGCTGACATATTGACACATCTTACTATTAGAGTCATTTGTTTTTTATGAGCAAAATCAGGGTTACAATCAAGAATTATGGAAAAATATTTTGCTTCTTTGATAATCTTGATAATACAACTTTTCACACTTTGGGCCAAAAGGGAATTCATTTCATTTTGTATTTTGTCCAAGATAATGATAATGAATTTCACGATTTTGAATGCGTCTAATATGATCTTGCATTATTACATCAAATTCCCCAATTATTTCAATCAATTCTAAAAAAGCACCATTACTATCTTGATATAGTTTTTGATTGGATCCTCTGAAAGGCATATTATGAGTACCAAGACATTTCACAACTGAAAATATTCTAAGTAAAACTTGTCTCCACTGGTGTTTCTTTTTCATTATAGCTTCTTGCAAGTTTTTATCAATAGTTTCATTTTTGTCCAACCTTACTCTCAATTCATTCCAAGTATACATATTATTCATGTGCTCAATACTATTTTCATATTTTTTGAGCATTTCACTTGTATGCTTCCAATCACGTAACCCCTTATTTGCTAACAAACTTTTATTTGTAATAGATTTGAACAACTTGCAACATAAACAAAATAGTTTTTCAACATTTTTAGAATATATCAACCATTTTCTGTCGCTAATCTCACCATTGCTCAATTTCCTACCATAATACGCATATGAGAAATGTCTATTATTCTCATTGAGAGGAAAGTCTAGATTCAATTCTCTTATCCCTTTTCAACTATAATGTCTATTATTGTACTATCAAGATTAGTCCAATTCTTGGGATCATATATATTGACAAAGGAAGTTGTTTCTTCTTCATCAATGCCATTATCAGTGAGAATTATATCTTTTGCATCTAAATCAATGTTACCATCATTATAAACATTAGGTGCATTTGGCACATTATTTGACACATTATACTTATTTTGAATTTAAACTCATTTAGGCCATTGACTTCACTATTGTCATTGACATCATCATTAAATTGAATCGGGTGTTCTATAATAACATTTCTAATAACAAATCTATTAATAGCACCTTATTGTGATTTTATAAACTCTTCAACAATTTTTCTCTTTTTTCTTTTTTCACAACTAGATAAGAAACTCACAATTATTTTAACAAAAAAAATAATTGATGTCATTTTATTTAAGTAAAACGATGTCTTTTTTCGCTCGCCCTGAAAGATTAAGAAACTCACAATTATTTTTTTTGTTACTCTAAATAAAATGACATCGTTTTACTTAATTTTTTTAAAAAAAAGATTTAAGTATAACGACGTTTTACTTAAGCCATTTAAAAAATAAAATTGCCTTCTTCCTCCAACATTGCTTAGCCGGTATACCCTGTATACTATGTACATGTACCTAGTGTTTTATATCCCACTTTCACTACTATATAGTAGATTTCACGAGCGCGGAACCACATCTCTAAACCACTTGATGGCAGTTTCCTTTTTCAAAAACTCCTTCCGCTCAAAATCTTCCATAACTCAAAGCGATAAAACCCTAGAAGACCCTGATTTCTTCTTCCAATCTTCAAAAATCAGACGAAATTCGCATCAGGCGAAATTTCCGACAAAGAAGACGAAAAACCCACCGGAACAACTTCACTCCAGGCGAACTACGTCCTGCAACGTTCATACTCTTTCATCACAACTTCTTTATCCAACTCCGCAAAATCAACATAATAACAAATCTACAGGTAATACATTCGAAAATCTACTACATCGTATACTACAAATTGCTTTTAACTGGAATTATTGGATTTTCAAAACCCTACTTTCGCGTATTTGCTGCATTCGATTTTTTGTTCTATATTATAATGCTATTCTTGACGTTGCTCTATAACTTTCAAACTAGTGTATTCCTCTTCAAATAATGATATGTTACTCTGAAACATAACTAGACGTTGCATTGTCTTTGTTATTTCTGTTTGTCCTAAAATTAGAATTCTGTCTTTCCTTGTTGGACGTTGCGATAGTTATTTTTGGAACGTAAATGGACGTGGTGGGCATATAACTGGACGTTGCGATATCATTGCTGTTTTTTTTTTTTTTTAATAAAAGTAACATTCAGTTTCTGATTTTGGAAGTTTCACCATATGTTATAGAAATTAGTTGACAAAAAATGTGTTTTGTGTTTGTATTTATTAAAAAATAATAAATTTTGTGTGTTTGTTGTTGGACGTTGCGGTAGTTTTTTTTCTAACGTAACTGGATGTTGTAAGCATAATGTTAACTATAATTCAATGCAGGATGGTTAACTACAAACAATATGCAAAAAGATCAATACCAAATACAGATGATGATGATACTGTTGATGATTTTGTCTCAGAATCCACACTAAGTCAAGATCAAGCTGCCGCAACAAGTGAAGATGACTCCCAAATTCCATTAAACCTCAAAAGAAGAAATGACAGCCCTCAAATTTCTACAAGAAAAACTGGATACCCTTATTCAAGCAGCAACAAAACACATCCTCGAACCTCAAAAAAATCCACAACCAAAACAGAAACCAATAAAACCTCAAGATCAGCAGTCCAACACCAAAATACCATCAACAAAAGAGCCTATTATCAAAATACCAGCAACAAAAGAGCCTGTTACCAAACAACCACAAAGAAAATAGAAACCAAAAAGACCAAGAGATGAAACAGAATCACAAGAAGATGAACCACAGCAAAAACAGAAACAGCCTGCTAAACCCCAACAAACCCAAACAAAAAAGCAACCTGAAACAGAAAAACAAACAAAAAAACAACAACAAAAAAGAGCAAGACTTCAATCAGGTATGAAAATATTGTAACCTTTTTACTTTCATATTTTCTATTATCATATCAACATGTTCTATGAGGATGTTGCGATAGTTATTTTTGGGATGCAGTTGGACGTTATTGCTATTAGAGAAGACGTTGTGGTAGTTATTTTTTGGACGTAACAGGACATGGTGGGTATCATAATGGACGTTGCGATACGTTTGCTTTTTTTTTTTTTTTTTTTGTGACTGATTTTTTTCATTGATTTCCATAACAGTCAGTCAAGAAAAACAAGCACAAACATCACCAAAGAAGACCAAATTCCAAACAAGAACCAGCATTGCTGCATTGTACAAGTCAAGAAGACAATTTACTGGCCAGCAAAAATAGGCAGTGAGAGATATTGGATTCAGATCGTTGCTGGACATAAAATTAAATCAACTACCTTATGGATTAGGCGAACATCTGTTGCAGTCCTTCATGATCTCAAACAACAAGTGCAAAATCCAGTTGAATAGTGGCAACATTGACATTGAAGAAGAAGATGTCAATAATGTCTTTGGAATACCACATGGTGGTATTAAGGTTGAAGAATACAGCCCTTCTGATCTGTACTCTGACGAATACAAGACAGAGATGGAAAAGTTCCATTCCAGACATCCAGGATCAGTTAACAATGAAGGGAATCAAAGAAAGTCAACCACAACACAAATGGCAGATTATATCAGGCAACACAAAGATTATGCAAATAAAGACTTCAAAATAGATTTCACAATCTACATGGTAACAACTCTCCTTTGGGCTTACACCCAATTTAAGTTATCGACAATCACTACTGAAGAGTGTCAAGAATGTAGATAACATCAGAAACATGAACTGGTGCGAGTTCACCATCAGAGGCTTGATACAATCAGTAAACCATTGGAATGATACAAACCGAAGAATAATCTTTAAAGGATCACTACCCTTTATTGTGGTAAGTACTTCTATAATATAAAAGTTGTGCACTTAATTTTCATCAGACGTAACTAACATTTATTCTTTCATTTTTTCAAGTTATTGTACCTGGACAGAGTCAGAATTTGTGGTGAACCCGTACATCCAAGAAACGTGACTCTACTCTCACATTGGGACTATCAAAAGTATACAAGAAGAGAAGCAGTAGAGACAAGAATGGGAGGATTTGGAAGGGGAAGAATGCTGACAAGAGATGAGATGAAAAACCAGCAGGAAGCTGATGAAATCCCACAAGATGATCAAATCCCAGAATATCAACATTAGGTAATATTCACAATTACATACACAAAAGGATTACTTGTTATAGATGTAGGGGGACGTTGTGGATGTTATACTGGTCGTTTTTGTTATTGAACTTACAGCTGTTTCTGTTTCTGATTTTTTTTTTTTTTTTTTTTTTTGTTAAAGCCTGGGCATTATGATGATGATGATGATGATGCCGTGATCAAACATCAAAAAATACCAGAGAAGCAAGATCAGGTAAAATTCGGAATCCAAAATTACTATTTCTCTAAAACAATAACTGGACGTAACGGGACGTTGTGGCTTTGTTATTGGACATTGCGTGTGTGTAACAGGATGTTGCGTGTATTATTCACTCACAATAACTCCTGTGTTGTTCCTTTTTTATTATGTACAGCCTGTTGATAATTCTGATGAAGCTAAAATCAGAAGACTGAATCAAGGAATGACTCGATTAGTCAAGGAATACACCAACTTCATCAAAATTGTCGATGATACAAAGACGATACAAGATAATCCAGCATTGAGGATGCTTGAAGTGACATTAAAAAATATGAAAAATCTCTTCAACAATGTCTCCAAAGAAACAATAACAGATGAAGATGCTGGTGCTATTGTACCAAGTCAACCTCCCACTGACTTTGAACCTGTGTTAAGACAAGTTGAAAGGATGTTCCAAAAGCAACAAGAAGAACTCAACAAGAAGATTGATGCTACACAAACAACACAGTATCCTGTTGATATTTTAAGTCAAGTGGATAAGATTGTCCAACAAGAAATCAAAAAGAAGTTTGCAGCATTTGTCACACCACAAAGTCAGATTGATAAAGTAAACGTCGTTGCACTTCTCAGTCAGATTAATAAGATAGAAAAAGAACAACAAGAGACAAACAAGAAGCTTCAAGAAATTAAAGAAATCATACCACCAAGCTTCAACCTGGGCATAGAATTGTCTCAGCAGGATCTCCCAAGGACAAGGATCTACAAAAAGAGTACGATGTTTCTCATCAGAAACAAGCTGATCCACATGCTCAAAAACTGGAAGAAATCAGACAGTAAATAATACTATAATTCATTCATTTTGTAAAAATAATATTATTACTGAAAAAATCTTAATAAACTTGATATATTTCATTATTTCTCTACTAAATCATCATGGATGAGGAAGACAATCCTCTGGAAAGACATGATGAAAATCCAAAGCCAAACCCAAAGCATCGCCAAATCAACCTTTCATTGGCACTGAGGAGTCCTTTTTACTGTTACATCAAGCCTCCAAAGAAGCAAATACTGGATGTAAATCTTTCAAAGAAAGAGAAGCTGATGATCAATTTCACATTCCTCATAAAGGATAGGAAAAGGGATAATACTCACCATAAGCTGTAAGTACATCATCCAACAAAATTAAATTATTTATCCTTACTAACTTTAAATATAAATGCAGTGAAACAATTTACAGCTTTGGAAGAACGGTATTGACTAGACTAGACTTCCACACCATGTCACCAAATAAATGGCTCAGTATAGAAATCCTAAATGCATGGTGCTACCACGAGAACTAAATAAGAAGCTTTCCTAGCAAGTTAAGAGACGCATCTGGTCTAAAAAAGTTCTTCTTCACAACCAGATTTTCGGTAAGAAAATTTCTATTTTGCATAAAATAACAACTGTTTGTAGTTGCTTGTCGAACATTGCGATAATTATTTTTGGGACGTAGTTGGACGTTGTTGCTATTAGAGTAGACATTGCGGTAGTTATTTTTTGGGACCTAGCGGGACTTCGTGGGTATTATAATGGACGTTGTGGTTTGTTTGCAGTTTCTGTTTGTTATAAAAGTAACATTGCGTTTGTTTGCTGTTGGAAAACCTTTAACTAACTTTGTGTGTTAATTTTGATGCAGTTAATTTTCACCAGTTACAAACAAAGCTTACAAAAAGATAGTGAAGATAAACAACGAAAATGTTTTCGTGATTGGATGCAGGAAGAACTTGCTTGATTCCACCATAGCTTGGAACATTTCAATTTCGAGCTTGTAAGTGCATTTACAAAATCATTCATTAAGTATACATTTCAGTTTCAATTTTTTAATTTTTTTTAATCACTACAAGGTTTTCTTCCCCATCATTGAGGGCGGACACTTCACAACCCTGGTCATTAATATCCCGGATGCATATGTCAAAGTTCTAGACAACTTAGGACCACATCCAAATCCACAACAAATGCAATTGTGGAATATTCACCATCAGGTAATGTTTTTTATCTTATTACTTGTTTGTGTCGGACGTTATGATAGTTGTTTTTTTTGGACGTAGTAGGACGTGGTGGGTATGTAACTGGACGTTGCAAAATCACTTACACTTGTTTTTTGTTCATCAGGCACATGAAGATGTATGCAAGTGATTTGGATTTCAATTATGATAATCTTCTCATCCAAGGAAAGAAGAACAAGGACAAAAGTGTCTTCATCAAATTGCAAGCCAAGTATTCATACAATATCTTAATGTCTCCATCAAATATGATAAAAGATGAGATCAAACAAAAAGCATTGGACTACTACCAAAAGAATTATCATCTTTTATCAACCATGGCACAGGAGTCATTGCCAATGCCAGATGGGAAAAAAAAAAAAAAAGAGAAGAATATGATTTGCCTGATTCAGATCCAAATCTTCAAGCTCCAAAGCCAAAACCACAACCGCAAAAGCAACCACGAAACAAAAAATAGATAGATTTCTTTGTATATTAATAGATAGATTTCTTTGTATATTTGCATATTGTTTTATATAAGCATATACTTTCTTCTATCAATGAAATTTGTTTTGATATATACTACTTCAATATATACAACTTCAATGAAATTTGTTTTGATATAAGTATTGTTTGTATTCTGTTCGGACATTACAAAAGTTATTTTTTAAGGCGTAATTGGACGTGGCAAGACATAACAACTAAAATCAAAATAGAATCTATATAATATTTGTTAACAGTAACCGTACAACCTTTTACCACTTCTGAAAAACAAGAACTGTTTCATAAAATGAGAACTGTTTCTGTTTTCAGGTCAGACCTTGCGATAGTTATTTTCGGGACGTGTTAGGACGTTGCGATATGTTTTTTTACTATAATTATTCTTACAACGTCTGTTAAAACTATCGCAACGTCTCAACACGTCCAAAACAAAATACCTGCAGCATCCAAAATCAATACAACTACCTCCATTAATGAATTACAACGTTTCAACTACCTCCATTAATAAATTCCAACCGTTCAAAATATATCACCTCTATAAAAGATAAAACCGTTCAACTACTTCATCCAACATTCATTGTCTCTTAAATTTTATCTTATAAAACTATGACCAAATACATTTTTACATTCACTCTCAAAATCCAGTTCGAAAAATTTTTCTGTTTTTTTCATTTCAAAAACACAAACCTTCTTCTATTCAAAAAAAAAAAAAAAAAAGGCCAGAAATCACTACCAGGGTCCTTTCATTCTCCTTTCTATGGTCTTATTGGATGAAAATGAAGAAGTCCAACAGCCATTACCACCATTACGTGAAATTGAAAATATGCCTTTGCTTAATATGTTTGATGTTGAACCAGGTACATGGCTTATGACATTTTTACGGCGTAACAACTGGCAAGAATTGATGCCGAACAACAAGCTGCTCATTAACAGAACAATGGTAGAAGAATTCTAACATGCTCTACATAATACAAAAACAAGGAATTCAGTCAAAATGAAGGAAATCAGAGTCCCCATATCAACTAAATCCATCAACGAACACTTGATGGTTTGGAACACCGACCCTGCATTCAAACCAAAAGATGTTTTTCGTTTTCATCCGACAAATGATGAAATCAAAAAAATATTAAGGGAAAACATACCAGTTCCAGAGGATTGGTGCACCATCAGATTGTCAGACCTGAACACAAAGGCAATATTTCTTTACACATTTTTACGTTACAATGTCGCTATCGGAAGAGTCACAAAGAAATACGGGTTACAACTGTTACTTGCAACCATATTAGGAAAAGATATAAATTGGGGCAGCTTCATCAAACAATACATGGATCAGGTCGGCATCGAAGAAAAATGGACTACGACACTCCTTTACCCCAGTCTAATCATGAACATCTGTGAAAATGCAGGAGTCCCGACTTACCAAACTGATGATATCCAATAGCTACCGAAATATCGATATCTTGGTTACAATTCATGTCTGGATCCTGAAACAAAAGAAATTATGGATCAAATTCATGTAAATTTTAGAAAAACAATTATTTTCAATTTATTGAATACTTAATATTACTATTATCATTGTTTCATGTTGTATTTTGTTTTAACCTACTTATCAGTTTCTTTAATTTAGTAAAACAACGTCTCTTTACATCCAACAACATCTCTTTACGTCTTACTTATCAGTTTCTTCATTGTTTTCCTATCGCAACGTCTGTTTACGTCCAACAACGTCTATAATTCATAGGGTTATCAATTAAGTCCACAACGTCCACAACGTCTTGTTACATCTCTTAACACCACCCGCCACGACCACTTTTATAATTAATTCTATATATTCTAATTAATTCATAAAATCATTATATATATTCTTTTATAATTAATTGACAACGTCTGTTAAAAAATTTGCAACATCCATTTACGTCCCAAAATATTCATCATTAATTGCAAACGTTACAAAATCCCAAAACGTCCCAATACGTCCTGAAATGTCAAGTATACAAACAGACGCGTCTTCAAAATTTCATTAACTGCATCCGATCAAAAAACTGTCCATGCATCAAATAAACTGCGACTTTTCATGCATTCTTTCGTTACAAAAACAAAAACTACCTACTCTATAAAACAACTGGTAAACAATGTTTAACATTTCGTAAAAACTTAAAAATTCCTTTGCTTTCATTCTTCCCTTTCAAAAACAACAATCTGAAAAACTTCTTCACATTCCAATGGCCAGTCGTTATATTCTTCCAAGCATGGACATATTCGAAGAAAACCAAGACCCTCAACCGCCAATGCCTTCATCACTCCCACTTGAACACATGCCAATGAATCATATGTTCAGCGTAGAACATCATTCAGAACTCTGAATATTTCTCGTCAGAAATCATTGGAGTGGATTGATATCGATGGACGACCAGCACGTAAATAGATCGCTGGTCCTATTGTTTTATGATGGTCTGCATCATAGAAATATACTAAATACAGTTTACGTCAGAGGACATTCAATCAGAATAACTACTCAAGCAATCAACGACCACTTGGGCATAAGAAACTTGGGTCCTCAGTCATTAAAACATGATGATATTGCCCGTTTCTAACCGACCATGAAGGAAGTCCGAGCAGTATTAAGGCAAAACATTAATGTCCCTAATAATTATTAGACGATCAGATTGGAAGATCTGAATAGTTTTGCAAAAACATTGTACACGTTCCTTCGTTACAATGTCGCTGCAGGACAAGTCTCCAAGCCATTTGGTTTGACACTTTTAATTGCAACAAATGCAAGAAAAAGTATCAATTTGGACAACATCATCAAATACTACATGGAAGATGTTTGCCTCTCAAATGGGTGAACTTGGAGTATCCTTTACCCCAGCCTCGTCATGGACATGTGCGAAATGTCTGGAATCCTACCATCCCATCATGATGAAGCGGCTCCACTCCCTGCATATCTTGGAGACTACTCTTCCATTCTTCTTGACGAGGATGATGCATCAAGTGTAGATAACAATGAGTTGTAATAGTAATTTTAAAAAAATTTTATTATTTTGTTTTCATATCAGTATCTTAAACTTTCTTATTAGATCTACAATGTTCGAAAAACGAACTTCAATGTCCTGTTACATCCAATAAGAAAATAAAATAATATAATTTTATGATTCATTACAGACGTTGAGTATATTCTTTTTTCGGATGTAACGAGATGTGCTAAAATGTAACAACTACAACTCATTATGCCACAACGTCCTACTATGTCTACAAAATCTCAAATTAAAAGCAATAAACATTCATTTTCCAAATCAAATGTTAATTACAACTACAAATTCATCTCAATCCCTGGAATCATTTCACTCAACTACAAAATCTTAACTATTCCTTTTGTATTTCCTATCTCTCAAAATATTCCTTTTTTTCTCCATTGTACTTTTTGGCCGTACATTTCGAACACCTTTTGGTATCTTTCCTTTCGAATCTCTAATTTCTCCTTCTGTACCATCATCATCATCATCCACATCTTTACCTCCTCCTTCCAATCTAATACCAGCTAACTCAGCAATGCAATCTCTAAGATCTTTGAATTTATTATCTATAATTCCACGAGCAATAGAACTCGACTGACATATTGAATCAATCTCAAATACTTCTTGCTAGCAGCATGCCTCCAAATAGAACAGTAAACATAATCTCCTTCATTTCTCGGACGTGAATTGTGAAATTGAATCTGACGGCCGTATGTCACACCCTTAGTCCACCTTTGCAATATACACCTATCGGGTAGTATCTATAAAAAAATTAATCAATTAATCAATAAAATAAGATTCACATCAGCAACGTCTGGTATTATATATTCAACGTCCGAAAAAAACTATCGCAACGTCCAGATTAACACACCAACAACGTCCTTCCAAAAAAAACTGAATCAATAAAAATTCATATTCAGGTTAAAAACACGAAGTGAATGACCGCATAATATCCCAATTTCGCGGAAATATTTACAGCTGCATTCTATCCAATTACTCAACTTATCAAACAACACAACATGTTAGAAAATATCTTCTCTATCCCACCACACCTGATATTGAATTAACATGTCATCTTCACAAATCTTTTCATAATTGTATAAAGTCATGTCTTTAAACTGAGCCTCAATCATACGATACACATTAATTGTGTGAACTTCAGAAGCTTGAATTAACATTGAATGTTTCGAAACAAACAAATCCACATTCCCTTGATGACACCTGTAGTCTTCATTATTTTTGTTATTCCTCCAGTCATTAACCACATCTACAAACTGATGGTAAAAATTGCAAAGTGATGATGTTTTGCTTAACCGCATTAAAATCGCATGGTTTGTTGACTCACTCATTTGAAATGAAAGCACCCCTCCTGAAAAGTAATCTTTGTTAAATGCAGGACACCATTTCTCGCGAATCTTATAAAGATCATTCAACCAAGTAATATTGCCTCATTCATATTCAGCCACCATGCTGTAAACAAACATAAAAAATGAAAAAAGTTATCCCAACGTCCAAAACACATACCGCAACGTACATAAAACACTATTGCAATGTCCAGAAATAAACTACCGTAATGTCCTTACCTGTTCTAAACATGCTGAAACTCTTCCTTTGTAATCACACTGTAAAGAAGGCGTTGAAACAATTTAGAAAAACCTGTGTCATCATTCAATGAAGGTACGTTCTTCCGGGAGTTCTCACTTATATGCCAAAGACACAACCGATGACGAGTTGATGGAAATACATCCCTTATAGCTGCTGCTATAAAAAATGCTTGATCTGTCATTATAGTAATTGGTGTTTGACCATCCATGGACCTCAAAAACGTCTTAAACAACCAATTAAACGATTCAATCTTCTCATTCTTTATGAAACCAAGCCCAAACATAACATTACAGCAATGATTGTCCATCCCAACAAGTGGTCCACATATCTAACCATACTTGTTTGTAATATAAGTCGTGTCATGAACAACCAAACCTCCAAATATCTTGTAATCCACCTTCATTTGTCCATCGTGCCAAAACAAATTACACAATGATGAACCGCTGTCTAGCTCAAAATCAAAATAGAAATCATGTTCATCACAAGACATTTTCTTCAATATCTCAAAAAGCGTATTTGCATCACAACCATCAATGGTCTTCTTCTTCTCAATTTCCATACGATTATAAACATGTCGTGAAGTAAAACATACTCGAGATGGTCCACCAGCCTATTCCAAAAAAAAAAAGTTATTACTACAACGTCCAGAAATGTCTGTAATAATACTCCCACAACATCCACTTACGTATACACAAAACTATGTAAGGTCAATTATCTTTTTGCACAACACTTTGTACCCATTTGAAACACGAACACCAGAATTCTTCAAAGTCTTCAAAAAATCAACTGATAAAGAATTCATATTCCTACTTGAACACAATAAGTGTCTTTCATGTTCAAATCACATCTCGTGATTGTGTTTCCAGAAATGCTTTTGCACCTCCCAAATACCATCATCAATTCTTCTAAATTCAACAAACGCATTACATTTTGTTCGAACGTCTAGTTTCGAATGAATCCTCTCATTCTGAGTCTTATTTTTATAATCCTTCTCACCTTGCTTCCAACACACAAGCTGTCTCAAATATATCTCATCTTCCTTGCTACGAGACCTATGTTTCCTAATACTAAAACCCAATTCGAAAGCATGTTTGTTATACAAATCGTATGCCTCATTTACGCTACCAACTGTCTGACCAATCAAAGACAACATCGACTCATCATCCATTGATTCCATATCTGAAAAAAATAATAATAATGACAACTTTCACAACGTCCCAACACGTCCCAGTTATAACTTAAGCAACGTCAAGAAAAACATCACATAAAACTAAAAAAAGAGAACATCAATTCCCGCAACGTCACACCACGTCCAACTGAATACTTATGCAACGTCCAAATAATAACATACGCAACATCCAAAAATATCACATAAAAACTAAAAAAGCCAACACCCTTTTCCGCCGCATCTCAACATGTCCCAATTATACCTTACGCAGCGTCCAACCACATCGTATTAAAAAAAAAAAATCCCATCGCGCAAAGTGCAGATTTATGCCGCTACATTAAAAAATACATACCAACAACGTCCTCATACACAACGATCATAATAACTTTATCACAGAAACGAATCATACGACTGGAACAACGATTTTTAACCAATCAAAAATCATTAATGTATTAATATTTCATCCATAATTCGCAAAAACAAACTATAAGAATGACAATTAAACAACCAAAATATCAATCGCGAAAAGAAAAACAAAAAAAAAACTGATGATCATCATTGATCTTCGATCTGGTACCTTTATTAACAATTTCAATGCTCTCAAAATGAATTCAGCAGCAGCACAATTCGAAAATCTCTGGTTCCGATCGCTCTCGTTCAATTTTTGATCACTCTCGTTCAGTTTTTGAAAAATAAAGTGCAACCACCACGTTTTGATTTAATATATACCAAGGCGGGAAAATAAGGAAAAAAAAAAGAAAAAAACTGGGCGCGTCACTAAATATTACTAAAAATGAAAAAAGGACAGTTGGCTCAAAAAAAATTACTAATAATAGAAAGTGGTACATGTACATAGTGGTACAAGATATAAATTGCCACCATTGCTTGGGTGGCGGAAAGATGACTAAGGGCTGGCAAACATCCCTATAGGAATTTTTTTGACCTTTGGAGTCTTAGCTAATTCTCAATTACTATTTATCGTCTATCGATTATTAGATATCGGTCGCTTTTTTACCATTTTGTCCTTAATTCTACTTTTTTATAATAATACCATTATTTCTATATAATAAAAAACTACCCTTTCGCTAGGGCTGGCAATTTCTGACACGACACGAAAACCGGACACGAACCCGACACGAAACAGGTCGGGTTAGGGTCAGGATTTTGGACCCGAAAAAAATCAGGTCGGGTCCGGGTCGGGTCCAACAGTACAAGGTCAGAATCAGGTCAACCCGCTGGGTTTCCGGGTTGACCTGATGACCCAAAAATAGATTAGGTATAAAAAAATAGATTAGGTATTCTCTTCTCCCTTTCATTTTCTCTCTCCCCGATTTCATCCCCTGCCTGCCGCACCTTTTCCTCCGCCAAATCGCCGTCGCCAAGCCATCAGGTCTTCACCCGATGCCACCACTCCTCGATCGACGCCAAGAAGTTTCCCTCTCTGCCCGAAGCTACCCATCCATTAGCCTCGCCACATCCTGCCGCCAGGAACCACCATCTTCCACCACCCTATTGTCTTCCATCTTCCCGATTTCTCTCTCCGCCCGAACCCTCCCTCTCCCTCATTGTCCTTCCAGAAACCTATTTCCACTCCTTCATCGATTTCGGGGAAGTTAAGCAAATATCCAAATATAAGCCCAAATCTTCTCAATCGTGAAAGATAAAAGCTCTGGATGTCGTAAGAACAAGGGAGAGGAGAAAGAGTGATGGAGAGAAGTGATGTCAAGAACAGGAAGCTTCGGGTTCAAGCCATTCAACCACAATTAAGTTCAGTTCAGAACTAAATATGTAGGTAAATGCAATAAAACCATCTTATTTCCATTGAAGTTAATGTTAAATTTTGTAAATGTTTATGATTTCTTTATGAGCAGAACTAGTTTAGAACTAGTTTCTCAACTGTAATTTTGATGCCTGGAATTTGGTGGATCATTGTTGTGTTGGGATGTTTCGTAGTTGCAGTCTTTGCTAAAATGCATAGGAGAATTCTTTGGTGATTAGGTAAACAAGGAAGGAAAAATCATGTCTTATCATCAGATCATGATGTTTCTTTAATCTCGTTGCTTGCATTAGTTCTCACTTTTCTTTTTTTCATGTTCATGCAACAAGTTAACATAAACCAATGATGGAAGGAAGCAAAGAAAGCCAAAACTATGGGGAGGATGCTTCAGTTACTGGAGTAGTAGAGGGATCATCATCGCAAGTCAAGAAAGGAGATAAGAAAAAAAGAAAACTTAACTCAGGCGTTTGGGTTCACTTCAAGATGCTTCCTTTAGAAGAAACCGAGGGGATTCTTAAATGTGCATGCATTAAATGTGGGCAGTGATATAGTGCGGGTAGCGAACATGGCACATGTAATCTTCTTCGCCATGTTGAGAGATGCATTAAAACAACTAATAAAGAGATTGGTCAATATATGATTGTAGCTGATAAAAATTCTGCCTTGATGTCAAAGTCTACTTATTCTCAAGAGAAATTTAGAGAGCTGGTCGTACATGCTATAATTCGACATAATCTGCCATTTTCTTTTGTTGAATATGATGCGATATGGAATGTGTTGAAGTATCTTGAGCCTGGTGCTCTTAGATTTAGTAGGAATACTACTAAGGCTGATGTTAAGAAAATATATATGAAAGAGTTCAATCGCCTTTTCAATGAGTTGGATGAATGTCGTGGTAGAATAAGTTTGACTAGTGATGCTTGGACTTCTATTGTGACGGATGGGTATATCTGTTTGACTGCTCACTATATTAACAAGAATTGGAATTTACAAAAGAGGATTTTGAACTTTTCTTACATGCCATCACCACACACTGGTCTACTATTAAGTGAGAAGCTTTATGCATTGCTAAGTAGCTGGGGTATTGAGGGTAAATTATTTTCTATCACTTTGGATAATGCTTCATCAAATGATGCTTGTGTTGGTCTACTTAGGAGATAGCTTTTATTGAATAATGGTTTGTTGAGTAATGGTAATCTATTTCACGTGAGATGTTATGCCTATATTCTCAATCTAATAGTTCAAGATGGCTTGAAAGAAATTGATATTTCTGTTGAAAAAGTAAGAGAATGTGTGAAATATGTTAAAGGGTCTCAAGGGAGAAAGGAAAAGTTTAATTTATGTATTGAACAATCTTCTTTGAATGGTAAGAAAGGTTTGTTGCAAGATGTGCCTACTAGATGGAACTCTACTTATAAGATGCTTGCAAGTGCCCTTTACTATCGTCTTGCATTTGAGATCCTTCAAGTAAGTGATTCGAATTTCAGAAGCTGCCCAACTTCAGAAGAATGGGAAAAAATTGAGAAGATTTGTGTGTTTCTTATTGTATTCTATTCTGCCACTACTGTTTTTTCTGGAACTCTTTATCCTACTTCAAATTTGTATTTTCCTCAAGTGTTTATGATTCAAGTGAGATTGGTTGAGGAATCTATGAGCTCAGATTTGTATATGAGCAAGATATTTGGAAAGATGTTAGATAAGTTTCAAAAATATTGGGCTGAATTTAATGTTTTGTTGGCAATTGCTGTTGTGTTTGACCCTCGGTATAAGTTCCAAATGCTTGAGTTTAGTTATGAAAGGTTATATGGAGCGGATTCTAATGAATTGGCAAAAGTGAAGGATACACTTTTTAGCCTCTTTGGTGAGTATGAGCTGGTTTCTTCATTTGATCAAAGGTCTATTTTAGCTTCCAAGAACAGAAGAAGTAATGATGAGGAATCTTTGGGTGTGGGTTCTTCTAATGTCTTACAGGTATACTTTATAATTTTTCAAATTCTTTTGTATGTTCTTTTTTTTTCAATAATTTCATTATGATTGAAAGTTTTCTTTTTCGTGTTCATTATATAGGAATTTCGAGTTTTTCAAGGCAAAAAGCTCAGTTATGGTAATGTAAGAAAGTCTCAATTGGAGTTGTACTTGGATGAGCCAATGACCGATATTGAGACCGATTTGGAAGTGCTTCATTTTTGGAAATCTCAAGAATACAAATATCCAGATTTGGCCAAACTTGCTAGAGATATACTTGCTATTCCAGTAACAACCGTTGCTTCTGAATCAGCTTTCAGTTTTGGTGGTAGAATTCTAGATCATTATCGTAGCTCTCTAGCTCCCAATATTGTTGAAGCACTGATATGTTGTAGGAATTGGCTCTTTGGAAGTGAAGAAGCAGGTAAGCAACTTGCTCGATATCATGTTTCTCTTTTTTTTTTATGTATGTCACATATATTAATTGTGATTTGTCTTTTTAGTAATTGAGGATTTCAAAGCTGATGAGTTAATCAAAGATATCCTAGATTTGAAGATTGGAGGAGGAGAAGGAGAATCTGAGGTAGGTAGTTCGAATATATAATTGATTTACTTCAATTATATTATTGAGTCAATAATATAATTGATAGTATTTGGTAAGTTTTCTGTCTTTAAATGTTATTTTGTAGGTGACACATGTTTAGGTGTGAAGATTTGAAGATTGTGAAAGATTGATTTCTATATTGGTGTTTGTTATTTATTTTGGAGTTTGGATTTGGTTTGTAATTTTTGAATTTGGATTGGAGTTTATTTTGTTTGGAGATTGGCAAAAAAAAAATAGAAGTTGGATTGTTTGAGGTGGTCGTTACTGGACTAAGTAGTAAGTAAGTAGTAGTTTTATAATTTTGTTGTAAGAAGTTGTCAGTAACTGGATTGAGTAGTAAGTTGTAAGAACTTCTTACTAAGAAGTTGGATTGTGTTAAGTGGCAGTAACTAGTAAGTAGCTTTATAATTTTTAAAATAATTGTTTTGAGTTTTTTTTTTTTTTTTGGTGAAAATTCGGGTTGAGTTCGGGTTAAAGGGTCAACAACCCAAAACTGACCTGGTCAAACCGTTGACCAAAGTCAACAGGTTGACCTGATAAAAATCAGGTCGGGTTCGGTTTGGTAATTCTTCAACCCGTTCGGGTTCGGGTCGAGAGCAAAACTATAAATTTCTCTTTCAACCCGACACGAACCCGACACGCTGACACGAATTGACAGCCCTACCTTTCGCTAATAAAAGATAGCTACATCAAATTTAAAAAAAAGAAAACCTCATTTCACAATAAAAAATTGCCCCCAAATATTGCCTATTTCATTCAAATTACAAATATTTACAATTATTTGGGAGTAGTACACTTGCGTATATGCGTATTCCATGATCTAGGACTTCATCTTTCCTCTTGGTTCAAACGGAACTATTTATCGAATCCTACACTAATTTAAAATTATGAAAAAGAACAAATAATATATAACTTTCAATAGTTACTTATCTTAGCAAAAATATAAAAACATATTTTATGGTCTACAATTTCTAAACTATATTAGTAACTAATTTATACTTTTAACCAAACATCAAAATTCTAGCCTAAATTCCCCTAAAAAAAAAAATTTTCTAGCCTAAATATATTATACTTAATTTGTAACTAATATTCATAATAATTAATCAAAAACCATTAAATTAAATTATAATGAACTAAATAATCACAAATAACATAAATACTATTATAATTAACTAAATAATTTATATTTTAATTTTAACATAATTAAATATATAATTACTACTATAATTTAAATATAATTAGTAATATAAAAAATATTAAAATTTTATATAATAATTAACAAAAAAAAATCCTTTGACTTCATTATATGTGATGAAGCCAACATCAGCAGGGCTCCTGCCTGCGGGCGATGGGCAATCCTCAACGCCCCAGTGCCCACATGTTCATCTGAAGCTTAACAGATTTTTTAAAAAATTTTTTAATTATTTTAAATATTATATAACATTTTAATATCTTTGATAATATTAATTATATTTAAATTATAGTTTAAATTATATATTTAATTATATTAAAATTTAGATATATATTATTTAGTTATTTATAATAATATTTATGTTACTTGTAATTATTTAGTTTATTATAATTAAATTTAATAATTACTATTTATTTATAATTTATAGAAGTTACAAATTAATTATAATATATTTAGGTTAGAATTTTAACATTTGATTAAAAGCACGAATTAATTACTAATATGGATTATGAAGAAGCCAAACACTATGTTTGCTGGAAAAAAATGTAAAAAGAGTTAGGGGTATTTTTATAATTTTATATAAAAAGTGGGCGATATTTAGTAAAATATGAGCGGTATTTAGCAATACCCCGTGAAAATTTAGTCCAAAATGAGCCTAAAATGATGATTTTATCATGTTATCACATATAGGTAAAGGCCATCGAACAGGTTTAAAAGAGATGTCATCTAACATTAATATGCATGTCCAAAATTCAGGATATGCTTAATTACGAATATCCAATAATGTAATCTCTCTTCCAATATGATTTCTTTTACTTTTTTAATTCGAGAAGGATTTGTATGTTTGTCCTATTACTTACAGAATAAGCAGAGTTTTTCCTTAGATAGGATTTTACTTCTTGTGTTCACACCTATAGATAGCCAAAAATCAATGTGACTATCATAGTTATAATAGGATTTTATTTTTTAGTCATCCTTTCAATAGGATTGAATAATTCCTTTTTAGAATAGGAAGAGAGGACCTTTAGCCTATAAATAGGCCTTCCCTAACATTTAGTACTAGCATTGATTATACATTGAAAACTTTTGGTTGTTTAAAGCCTTCATAATATTCTCTCTTTTGGTTAGAGATTAGTTGCCTCTAGTCTAGTTTAAGATTTATTAAATGAATGTCCACAAACCAATTCCCCAACAAGAATCATGTGGATAACCTTTGATCCTAAACCCGCTTTTTTGTATTATTATTAATCAATTCAATTGACTGCCAGAATATAGATAGTTAGAAAGATCCTTTTTTTATAGGTTTTTCAGGAGAGTCTGATCAATCCGACAGCAATGCTACCATCGGTCACTTTCTCTCGAGAATCTGCCATCAATTTGGTATCAGAGTTTTAAAGGTTTAATCTTTCTATTCAATTATCTAGTCTTTTATGTTTTTATTATGTTTTGAGTCTTCTGGTGAAAAAAATTAGATTTTCTGAGACCTACCCCTCCCCCTCACCCCTAGAGAAATCTCCATATATCATGCTAGTTTAGTGACATTGTTTTTATTTCCTACGAACATATTTATGTTTACATTTCAGTCTCAAAACATCGCCGTTAGCGATTTCAACCAAAACTGATTAAGTAGAAATTAACCGAGCAAAATAACGAATTGAGATTTTATCTAATCGAAGCCTAGCAATGAAATCAACTACATTATAATTATTATAAAGGAGCTTAATTACAATTGAAATTAAGCAGCAAAGGACCCGATCAAATTAAGAACTAAAAAATTTGGGACAATTGACAATACTTCTGAAAACCTAGTATAAGGGAGGAGAACAAGTTATAAAATGAGGGACTTAAACCTAAGTTGTGAAAGGTGTGTGAGTGTGTGATTGGCCAACCTTGCCACCTATTCTTTGATCCAAATATAATAATCCTAATGCACTTGGCCTCTAAGTCTTGCAAGCTTAATAAAACTCCCTCACTACTCTCATTTCTCTCTTCGGCCAACACCCACCCGAAACCATTCTTCTCATCTTCTCCTCGTTTCTTCAGTTTTCTTCAACCGTAATAAAAAATCATGCAGCTCTAATCTTCCCTTGAAGATCTCTTTTGAGTATTTAAGCAAAGCTACTAAGTGAAGAAGTCTTGAAGTTGGATTTTGGAAGCTTGGTTCGGCTCACCTGCACCACCCAAACACCTTCTCCCATTTCTCCTAAAATTCTCTTCAATTCTCCATCCTTCAAACCTTCCATTGGAGTTCTCTTGATGTCTTGGATTGAGGAAGCAAAGGAGGCCATCTAGGAAACAAATTGGAGTAATTCCTTTAGTTGGAATTCTCTCAAAACTAAAGTTGTCACTCTGCATTCACTCCATTCTTGGTAAAATCTTAATCCTTCCCTTGCATGTTGCTTATTTTTTTACAATCTTCTAATCTAAATTATGGTTTCAAATCCCAATCAAATATAGGGAATTCTAGTGAAGGAATCATTCAATTCCTCCTTGACAACTTTCGGCCAAAGCTAACTCATTAGCTCCCCTTTGAATTCTAACACTTGGTAAGTGTTCCTATGAAGTTTTTTTGGTTATTGAAAGTGTTTAAAATGCATGAGAAACATGTTTAAAGTTGAAAGTGTTTTGGCCAATTTTGGAGCATGATTTGGCCATCATGAGTGATCATGTGTGAATTGTTATTCTTTCAATTATCTATTTTATATCATTTGATCTCTGAATTGGAATATGATGCATTTGGAATAGGGATAGGGGTTGTACTCATGCAAAATAAAAGGCCCATTGCATATTTTAGTCAAAATTTAGGTGGTGCTTCATTGACCTATGACAAAGAATTATATGCGGTTATGAGAGCTCTTAAAAATTGGCAGCACTACTTGTTTGGCTAAGAATTCATTATATACATTGATAATAAGGCTCTAAAGCATTTAAAATCTCAAAATAGGCTGAACAAGAGACATGCAAAGTGGGTAGCATTCATAGAAACTTTTCCTTATGTACTTAAGTACAAGAATGGAAAAGAGAATATCATTGTCGATGCATTGTCTAGGAGATACACCTTACTTACCTCTTTAAATGCTAAGATTTTGGGGTTTGAATATATTAAATATTTATATGATAAGGACCCTGACTTCTCTCAAATCTTTGAATATTGTGCAAAGGGGGTGGTTGACAAGTACTTTCAAGATAATGGCTATCTCTTCAAGGGGAGCAAGCTTTGTGTGCCACAAAGTAGCTTGCAAGAGTTACTAGTTTGTGAGGATCATAATGGTGGACTCATGGGATATTTTGGTGTATTCAAGACACTACAAGTTCTCAAAGAGCACTTTTATTGGCCTAGTATGAAAAAATATGTAGCCAAAATTCGTGAGAGATGCATTGAGTGCAAAAAGGCCAATTGCATAATTCGGCCACATGGTCACCTAATGTCGCTGCCTATACCTACAATGCCTTGTGTGGACCTATCTATGGATTTTATTCTAGGTCTACTAAGGACACAAAGAGGAAATGACTCTATACTTGTAATTGTGGATAGGTTTTGTTGTGATCCTTCATTGAAATTCAAAATCCGGCAGGGGTTTTTTATATGAGAAGGTGGAAAGGCTCGAATGTTGGGATGTAAAGTGATGGTGATGTTTGAATCTTGATGAGGGGTTTATGAAGGATCAAAGTTCCCTAGTCTAGTGCTATTCTCAAAGTACCAAAATATGGTGATAGTGAGATGAGACCTTCAAAAGGAAGAGCCTAAGGAGGCAACCACCAAAGCTAACTACCCTAACTTTTGATAAATGCTAATGTTGATTCAAAAGTAGAGAGGAATTCTCAAATTCTTGCTATTCAAATCATGGTTACAAAGGCTGAAATCCTGCTCTATTTATAGGAGTAGAATGGCCTTGGAAGTTACAAAACTATCCTACAAACCCTAGACTAGTCTTAGTCAATGCTACCCCTCTTATAGTTTCTAGCATACTCTTTGGCTTCCTTGTTATTGGCTGAAAATTGTCTTGAGAATCTTTCTTTGATTGGATTCTTCAATCTTCTAGGCCTTGTTCCCCTTTAATCATCATTCAATCTTCTAAATCTTTCATTGTTTTCTTTTTGAAGAATTAAGACTGATTATTCCTTCCTTTCTTGAGCCTTATAACCTTCCATTCTAAAAGTTTCTTTGACCAAATATTATAGTCTTCAAATGTCTTCATAGGCTGGCTTCACCTCATTTATTTGGCCTACTCCTAATACAACTAATTATTTAATTAAGGCCTAAACATTGGGAAAAATTAATACAATGCCAATTAAACATATGGTAGTGGAATTATTAACTAAGATAAGACCTAACACTTGGGCCTAATTTATTCAAGCCAATAAAACAAGTCATGGCTAAATTACTTAATAGAATAAAAACAAAAATAACATGTACTTAATTTAAAATAAAGGCTAAGGGTTAAAGCTCAATACCATCACCTCCTTTAATTGGTACTTGTCTTGTGGATCTCATGGGCTAAGACATTGAGGATTGTATGGTCTTTATCCTCTTTGCTCTTGCCATGGGCCTATCTATGTCAACCAAATGGTCTCTATAGTAGGGCCTCACTAGTGGACTTGGGCTTGATGGGTTTGGGGTCATAATAGGTTTTCTAAGATTGCACATTTTCTTCCTTGTAGGAAAACTAATGATGCTATGGAGATTGCTAATGTGTTCTTCCAAGATATTGTGAGAGTGCATGGCCTTCCAAGTAGCATTGTGAGTGACCGAGATGTGAAGTTCTTGAGCTACTTTTGGAAAACTTTGTGGAGCAAATTAGGAACAAAGTTGCTATTCTCAACATCAAGTCATCCACAAACCGATGGCCAAACCGAAGTGACCAATAGAAAACTTAGTTCTATCTTGAAGGCGTTAATCAAGAGAAATTTGTCAAAGTGGGAGGAGTGCTTACCTATATGTGAGTTTGCTTATAACTTTACCACTTGTACTTTTCCTAATTTCTCACCATTTGAGATTGTGTATGGCTTCCAACCACAAACTCCAATGGATCTCTCTCTCATCTCACTCAAAGAAGTTAAAAGTCTAGATGGAGAGAAGAAAACTAAGCTCGTTTAAAAGACTCATAAGCAAGCAAGGCTTCAAATCATGAAACACCAAGAACATGTGTCTAGAATGGTTAACAATGGCTGAAGAAAAGTTGTGTTTGACCCAGAGATTGGGTTTGGGTGCATCTAAGAGAGATTTCCTCAAGCAATAGAGAACAAGTTGAGTCCAAGAGGAGATGATCCTTTCCAAGTGGTTGAGAGAGTGAATGAGAATGCATACAAGCTTCATCTAAGGGGAAAGATGGGTGTGCATGGAACTTTCAATGTAAGTGATCTTACACTTTTTGAGTTCGATGAAAACCTTAATTTGAGGTCGAATCCTTTTCAAGAGGGGGAGGATGATATGATCCTAGGGTCTGAGTGATTATCTGCCTGGGCCTAGCCAGAAACTCACTTTCGTGCTACGCATTCCAGAATCGGAATCTCTGGCCAGGCCTAGACGCTAGCACAATTGCTATTCCAACCCTTTTAAAATAACATTGCGCGGGATCTGGGTTCGCACTTATTCGATTTACCACGCAACAAAAAATTTCTAATTAAAAGCAGAATCTTAGAAAAATACCTTTGAAGCGTACACTTAGGTGATTCTCTTGTATGCCTCAAGACTTTGTTTGTATGTTGTGTGGGCAGCAATCTAACCAGCAACTTGATTAGCTAATCACCACAATCCACCTGCCAGAAAATTCTAGCACCGCTGCACTTGGTACGTACTATAAATGCACCACCTGGAGAGAGAGAAAACTAAACGCGCTGCTGGTTTAACAGGCCAAAAATTTGGCCAACACAGAGAAAAAACCAGCCGCAATTTTCCTTCTAAAATTCGACTTTGAGAGAGACTAGGATTTTATCTCTCTAGTTTTCTTGTCTTAAAAACTTATGAATTGTATATTGTGCAATAGCTAATCCCTTGTCTATATATAGAGTTACAAGAGAGACCCCAAGTTGGTTTAGGATTGGTCTTCCTAATGGGTTTAGATAATTAATTAGTTTCCAAATCCAATTAGGTAACCAATCTGATAGGATAAACCAAATCCTACTAGATTTTCTAATCTCTAGGATTTCCTAATTCTATCTGAAACTTAAGACTTAATTAATTAATTAAATAATTTCACTTTATTAATTACTAAATTAACCCTTATGAATAATTAATTAATTAATTAATTCTACCTATTCAATTAACCCATTACAAAATTAATCGTACCACTAACGGATTAATTTTGGCACTACCATCCTACACCAGAATTGCTTCCGGAACAACTTAATTAATTTATTCATAATCTCCCCACATCAAAGATATAGTGCTCGTTAATATATTAATTTACTGATAAATTAATTAATTAACTTCTCTAATTCAGAGACTAGTACCACTCGACCTTTTTACTATACCGGACATAAGTCCACCAGTTGGTTTTAGTATAATAAACATAACGAACTCATCTCCGGAGCACCATCACCCCGGACGCACTGGTACATGGTTTCCTTTTGACAAGCAGCAGCACACCAAGCAACTAAACACGTGCACCCAACCTACCGAGACTATTGGCCAAAATCGACCTCACCCTTTGGCAGATCAAAGTACACTATGTCTAATCCTCATGCCCGCTCGAGTCTAGGGATTACGAGATAGAATACCAAGAATGATTTGTCTATTAAATCAGTACAAAACAAATCATTCCTAATGGTCAAGTTCAATACGCCCCGGGCATATCTACATGATTCAATTAGTTTAGACAAACCAATTATCCGAATCACATAATAACCTAAACTGACAGTTTATCCAAAGCTGTCTCGGTTACGAACCTCATTTATATATTATATCCTTCAACCAATGATGAGATCAACTGTGTCACACAAGACACCTCATCATCTACTTACATAATATAAATGGACATATCATGCACAACAAAATATAACCAAAACATAAATCGATATATTACTGGGAAAATGTACAATACAAGCATAGCTTATGTATTCAACTCCAATAATCTCCCACTAATACTTAAGTTGTGCTTTAAGTATACATCTACATACAACTCCTATACACTCTGCTGCTATCTATCTAGAAAAACTGTCATGGATCTCCTAAGTATCTGATCCCCATGCCCTCCACGTGAGCCTCAAAGACTTTTGAAGTCAATGTCTTCCTGAACAGATCTTCAAGGTTATCCTCTGATGGTATCTTAGCCACGACCACGTCTTCCCTCTTTACGATGTCTCGTATCAGGTGGTACTTGCGCTCTATATGTTTACTCGCCTTGTGGGCTCATGGTTCCTTTGAGTTTGCTACTGCACCATTATTATCACAATATACCATGATAGACTTCTGCAAACCAGGAATCACATCTAAGTCCACTAGGAAGTTCTTGAGCCATACTGCTTCTTTCGTTGC
Source organism: Knoxia roxburghii (assembly GCA_030378225.1). Taxonomy (NCBI): domain Eukaryota; kingdom Viridiplantae; phylum Streptophyta; class Magnoliopsida; order Gentianales; family Rubiaceae; genus Knoxia; species Knoxia roxburghii. The sequence continues at coordinate 13,826,470 of CM059418.1, forward strand.
CTCTGATGTGGCAACGTATTTAGCCTCCATGGTAGAGTCCGCCACGCATTTCTGCTTGACACTACGCTAAACTATGGCTCCACCTCCTAGAGTAAACACATATCCTGAGGTAGACTTGCTCTTGTCCCTGTCGCCTTAGAAATCTGAATCTGTGTAACCTCGGGGTACCGGCTCAGATGCCTGATAGACCGGTCTCTGGTTCTACGCAAATACTTGAGAATGCATTTTACTGCCTCCCAATGATTTTTCCCGGGGTTACTCTGATATCTGCTTACCATGCTAATGGCATAACAGATATCAGGCCTCGTACACAACATGGCATACATGAGACTTCCTACTGCCGAAGTGTAAGGAACTGTCTTCATGGCCTCTATCTCCTCAACAGTCTTAGGGGACTGTTCCTTAGATAGATGCACTCCGTGTCTGAAAGGTAGAAAACCATCTTGGAGTTCTGCATGTTAAAACAGGCCAGAATCGTATCTATGTACGAAACTTGGAAGAGCATTAACGAACGTTTCCTATGATCTAGAATTATCTTGATCCCAATTATATGTCCCGCTTCCCCCTAAGTCCTTCGTATCAAACAGCTTGGACAGCCATGCCATTACATCTGATAACACTTTCTTGTTGTTGCCAATCAATAGAATGTCATCTGCGTAAAGCACAAGAAACACCACTGAGTTTCCATCACGTCTGCGGTATACACATTGCTCATCCGGACACTGAGTAAATCCGAATGACTGGATTACCTCATCAAACTGAATGTTCCAAGATCTGGATGCCTGCTTAAGTCCATAAATGGACCTCTTAAGTCTGCAAACCTTATGCTCTTGGCCTTTTTCAATGAATCCCTCTAGTTGCTACGTAAAGATGGTTTCCTCAAGACTTCCATTGGGGAAAGCTATTTTGACATCCATCTGCCAAATCTCATAATCTAAATGAGCAGCTATGGCTAAGAGAATCCGGATCGACTTAAGCATGGCTACCGGGGATAAGGCTTCCTCATAATCGATTCCCTCTTTCTGAGTATACCCCTTTGCCACTAGCCTAGCTTTAAAGGCTTTCACCGTCCCATCAGGTCCTCTCTTACGTTTGTAGACCCACTTGCATCCAATGAGTTTAAACCCATCAGGCAGATCCACAAGCTCCCAGACTTGATTGTGGTCCATTGACCCCATCTCGGATATCATTGTTTTACGCCAAGATTCTGCATCTTTATCTCGGAGAGCCTCAATGTAGTTAACCGGGTCAGGTTCAGGCGCTCCTGGGACTAGGTCTGAGGCCTCTCCTACACCAATGAACTTGTTGGGCTGTCTCACAACCCTCCCACTACGACGAGGCTGTTGGAGTTGAATATATAAGTTGTGCTTGTATTGTACATTTTCCCAGTAATATATCGATTTATGTTTTGGTTATATTTTGTTGTGCATAATATGTCCATTTATATTATGTAAGTAGATGATGAGGTGTCTTGTGTGACACAGTAGATCTCATCATTGGTTGAAAGATATAATATATAAATGAGGTTCGTAACCGAGACAGCTTTGAACAAACTGTTGGTTTAGGTTATTATGTGATTTGGATAATTGGTTTGTCTAAACTAATTGAATCATATAGATATGCTCTGGGCGTATTGAACTTGACCATTAGGAATGATTTGTCTTGTGCTGATTTAATAGACAAATCGTTCTTGGTATTCTATCTCTTAATCCCTAAACTACTTTTATCTGCCAATGGGTGAGGTTAATTGTTGCCAATAGTCTCGGTAGGTTGGGTACGCTTGTTTAGTTGCTTGGTGTGCTACTGCTTGTCGAAAGGAAACCATGTACCGGTGCGTCCGGGGTGATGGTGCTCCCGAGATGAGCTCGTAAAGTTTATTATACTAAACCTGGCCGGTGGACTTATGTCCGGTATAGTAAAAAGGTCTAGTGGTACTAGTCTCGGAATTAATAAAGTTAATTAATTAATTTATCAGTAAATTAATGTATTAATGAGCACTATATCTTTGATGTGGGGAGATTATAAATATAAATTAATTAAGTTGTTTCGGAAGCAATTCTGGTGTAGGATGGTAGTGTCATAATTAATCCGTTAGTGGTATAATTAATTATGTATTGGGTTATTGACAAAATTATATTTAATTAATTAAGTAATTAATTAATCCTTGTGTCAGTTGGTTGTGAATCATACCAGGAACTGGTTTGGGATAAGTGAATCCCTGTATCAGATGGAAGTGTATCAGTCCAGGAACAGGATTGAAGGAAACAGAATCCCAGTAGGAAAGTCAATCCTAAACCAACTTGGGGTATCTCTTGTAACTCTATATATACACAAGGGATTAGCTATTAGACAATTCAAGATACAATTCATAAGTTTTCAAGACAAGAAAACTAGAGAGATATAATCTTAGAGAGAGAAAATAATTTCATCTCTCAAAGTTGGATTTTAAGGCTAAAATTGCGACTGGTTTATTTCTGTGTTTGGCCGAAATTTTGGTCAGTTTTTACCAGTTGCGTGTGTAGCTTTCTCTTTCTTCGGGCGGTGCATTTACAGTACGTGCCAGGTGTAGCGGTACTAGAATTTTCTGACAGGTGGATTGTGGTGATTAGCTGATCAAATTGGTTTCTAGATCGTTGCCCACACAGAGTGAAATCAAAGTCTTGAGGCATACAAGAGAATCAATTGAGTGCACGCTTCAAAGGTATTTTCTAAAGTTTCGCTTTTAATTAGAAATTTTTGTTGCGTGGTAAATCGAATAAGTGCAAACCCATATCCTGTGCAATGCTATTTCAAAAGGGTTGGAATAGCGATTGTGCTAGCGTCTAGGCCTGGCCAGAGATTCCAATTCTGGAATGCATAGCACAAAAGTGAGTTTCTGGTTAGGCCTGGGCAAATAATCTTTCAATTGGTATCAGAGCTGGTTTTGGGTTTTATGCTTGTTTGATTTATTACATGGTTTTATTTGCAGGTGGTTAAGAAATCTCGACTATTATGGTTACGTTTGTATGGGTTTTAATTAAACTCCGGGACATGTCCGAATTTGATTTTATTACAAATGTCTGTAATAGTATAACCACGTGCTGGAAGCCGTGTAGGGTTAGATCAAATATGTAGTAGGATTTTTTCTATGTAATTTTGATTATTTAATTTTCCTATAAAGTCTTGTAGTAGGAGAATCAATTTTTGTAATCGAAGGTGTTATGGTGGGCAACTTGCATTCGTGGGTTTTGGGTTATCGTTAATTCGTAGAAACCCAGGAAAACCCAGAATGAATTGCAAGAAAACCAAATAGCGTGGGAAAAAACGAATGAAGGATTGGCGACAGGGGCCGGCGCCGGCGGGTAGCAGTCGCCGCTATCGCGGGCTGCAGGGCCGCGTGCGCGGCATGCCCGTTTGGGTGTGCTGTGCGCATGCTGCCCGTTTGGGCCGCGGTTTGGCCCGTTTTTCCTCCAGTTTTCAGTTTTTGAAGTTCAAGACTCTCTCCATCGAGTTGCGTGGCGGGACACGAGATCAAGGCAGAAGATGGAAGCGATTAAAATCATAATAGTTGGGAAATTTATTTTTCGTATTTATTTCCCGTATTTATTGTTTTAATTTTATGCTTTATTTTTATGTTGTGTTTTAGATGCATATTTTTTAAAGCATGTTGGTTTTATGGTTGCACATAACTTAGGGTTAGTTAATTGCATGTTAAAACAGAAAAAACCTCAATTTGGAAATCTAAGTGGGAGCGGGTTGGTTTAATATTCCCATGGCCACCATTACGAATTCATATGCAATGTGGGTGGGCTTGTGGTTGGCATTAGGGCCTTCCTCCATTCGGATGAGTCCAACTCCGAGATTGCTAGATTTTGAATTTCTGAGTAAGATGACTAGAGTAAGTTTAACAAGGAGAAATGCGACACCCTTTCCATCTGAGGCGCACTATCCTGAGGTAACAAACTCAGAAGTCGTGTAATGGCACACACTTAGTGTACAATCTGCAGTATTCCTCCCGCGAGGTTACGCTACTTATTTGTACGTCTGAAAGCACCGACTATTAGCTACATTGATCAATAGATCGTTTGGTCAGATAGTGTAGTTAATGAACTTGGTTCTTCTCAAACGAATGTGGGTTAGCATAAACGTCCACACTGTGTGGCTTACGAGAATCCCGGTGAATGAGATGTTGGTGGATTAAGATTATTGTTTTGAGGGAAGTCAATAATTAATAGAATTTTCTTGTTTTTGAAATTCTAGGTTATATAACTAAAACATTGTCTATTTAATTTACAATATTCGATATGGCATTCAATCCCTTAGCTACTATATTGAAAAATAACAAGTTAACTGGACCTAATTATATCGATTGGAGTCGTACCTTGGACATTGTCCTTATGGCTGAGAGCACTCCTGCGAAAGATCATGTCATTGACGTGATTAGTAACATCAACAAGGTTGAGGTAGTGAGAAGTGAAATCGTTGGTGAAACCAAAGTCGATATTGTCCTCCAGAGCTTGCCTCAAAGCTATGAGTAGATTCGGTTGAACTACAACATAAGTAAAATGTTGTGTACTTCATCTGAGCTCTTGGCAGAGTTGGTGGAGGCTAAAAGTCTTCTTAAAGAGAAGAAGAGAGCTTTAGTCGCAGGCAAAGCTTCAGAATCTTCTTCTGAGCCTGAGGCTAGAAAGAAGAAGAGAAAGCTTGAGGAAATAGCTCAAAAGGCGCAGATTACGTCTAAGCCAGATATTGCAAAGAAGAAGTCGAAAGACAAGTGCTTCAAGTGTAATAAGACGGGACATTGGAAATCGGATTGTCCAAAGCTTATAAGTACGATAGTTTCTGCCTTAATTACTGAGACATGATTAGCGACAATTCCCACAGATACTTGGTGTGTGGATTCAGGTGTCACTGGCCATGTTTGTAATTTTTTGCAAGGGTTTCAAGTAACCCGGAAGCTTAGAGAAGGCGAATTTGATATCTACTTGGGCGACACTACAAGAGTGTCAGTAGAAGCAGTGGGAGTAGTTACTATGAATTTCGAGAATTCTAGTTTAGAGTTAGTTAATTGTCTTCATGTACCGAGTTTTAGAAAAAACCTTATTTCGGTTTCAAAACTCTAAAAGAACGGTTATAAGTTTATTTTTTCTGATGACTGTGTTGTTATTAGAAGAAATGGAAAACTTGTTTGTTCTGGTTCCATGGCTGACAATTTATTTGTGGTTAACTCTAATTCCCCTGTTGCGCAAAACATAGAAACAGATAGCTTTTTATCTAACATTAATAAAAGGAAGAAACCTTCTGAAATGAATCAAACCTATCTTTGACATCTCAGGCTAGGTCATATAAACCTTAGTAGGATTCAGAGGTTGGTCAATAATGGACCTTTAGGTTCATTAGAGATTGACAGTTATGCAACCTGCGAATCTTGCTTGGAATGTAAGATGACCAAGAGACCTTTTAAAGCAAAAGGTTATAGAGCTAATGGAGTATTAGAATTGATTCATTCTGACTTGTGTAGATCAATGACGATCCAGGCACGAGATGGATTTGAGTATTTCATGACGTTCACGGATGACTACTCAAGGTACGGGTACATTTACCTGCGTCACAAGTCCGAATGTTTTGGCAAGTTCAAAGAGTTTCGGGCTGATGTGGAGAAACATCATGGTAGGAGTATCAAGACACTGCGTTCAGATCGTGGTAGGAAGTACCTGTCCCATAAATTTTGAAAATACCTCAGTGAGGTTGGAATTCAATCTCAGTTGTCTGCACCTAGTACGCCACAGCAGAACGGTGTAGCAGAAAGGAGGAATCGGACTCTTATAGAAATGGTTAGATCGATGATGAGCTATAGTGATTTGCCAAGTTCGTTTAGGGGATATGCCTTAGAAACGGCGAAGTATATTCTTAATCTTGTACCATCTAAAACCGTGCCTTCAACCCCAGTAGAGTTGTGGAATGGGCGCAAGCCCAGTCTAAGACATCTCGGAATTTGGGGTTGCCCAGCACATGTTCTTAAGACAGATACAGCTAAGTTAGATGAGAGAACTGAATTGATGCTGTTTGTAGATATCCTAGGGGAATGAAGGGTGGTCTGTTTTTTAGTCCTATAGATCAGAAGGTGGTGGTTAGTACCAACGCTAGATTTTTGGAATAGGACTATATCTTAGATCACAAGTCCAAGAGTAAGATAGTACTATAAGAGCTTAGATGACAAACTACTAATCTTGATGCACCGGCACAAGTAGATACACCACACACTGCACATGAGATCACAGATGATGCGCCTACACAGGTAATGCCTCGTCATAGTGGGAGGGTTGTAAGACAGCCCGACAGGTTCATTGGTGTGGGAAAGGCCTCAGACCTAGTCCCAGGCGCGCCTGAGCCTGACCCAGTTAACTACAATGAGGCTCTCCGAGATAAAGATGCAGAATCTTGGCGTAAGGCAATGATATCCGAGATGCGGTCAATGGACCACAATCAAGTCTCGGAGCTTGTGGACCTGCCTGATGGGTTTAAACCCATTGGATGTAAGTGGGTCTACAAACGTAAGAGAGGACCTGACGGAAAGGTGAAAACCTTTAAAGCTAGGCTGGTGGCGAAGGTGTATACTCAGAAAGAGGGAATCGATTATGAGGAAACCTTCTCCCCGGTAGCCATGCTTAAGTCGATCCGGATTCTCTTGGCCATAGCTGCTCATTTAGATTATGAGATTTGGCAGATGGATGTCAAGACAGCTTTCCTAAATGGAAGTCTTGAGGAAATAATCTTTATGCAGCAACCAGAGGGATTCATTGAAAAAGGCCAAGAGCATAAGGTTTACAGGATTAAGAGGTCCATTTACGGACTTAAGCAGGCATTCAGAGCTTGGAATATCCGATTTGATGAGGTAATCCAGTCCTTCGGATTTACTCAGTGTCCAGATGAGCAATGTATGTACCGCAAATGTGATGGAAACTCAGTGGTGTTTCTTGTGCTTTACTTAGATAGCATTCTATTGATTGGCAACAACAAGGAAGTGTTATCAGATGTAAAGGCATGTCTGTCCAAGCAGTTTGATATGAAGGAATTAAGGGAAGCGGGACATATCCTTGGGATCAAGATAATTCGAGATAGTAGGAAACGTTCGTTAATGCTCTCTCAAACTTCGTACATACACACGATTCTGGCCTGTTTTCACATGCAGAACTCCAAGAAAGGTTTTCTACCTTTCAGACATGGAGTGCATCTGTCTAAGGAACAGTCCCCTAAGACTGTTGAAGAGATAGAGGCCATGAAGACAGTTTCTTATGCTTCGGCTGTAGAAAGTCTCATGTATGTCATGTTGTGTACAAGGCCTGATATCTGTTATGCCGTTGGCATGGTGAGCAGATATCAGAGTTACCCCGGGAAAGCTCACTGGGAGGCAGTAAAATGCATTCTCAAGTATTTGTGCAGAATGAGAGACCAAGTTCTGGTCTATCAGGTGCTTGAGCTGGTACCCCGAGGTTACACAAATTCAGATTTCTAAGGCGACAGGGACAAGAGCAAGTCTACCTCAGGGTATGTGTTTACTCTAGGAGGTGGAACCATAGTTTGGCGGAGTGTCAAGCATAAATGCGTGGCGGACTCTACCATGGAGGCTGAATATGTTGTCGCATCAGAGGCAGCGAAAGAAGCAGCATGGCTCAAGAACTTCCTAGTGGACTTAGATGTGATTCTTGATTTGCAGAAGTCTATCACGGTATATTGTGATAACAACGGTGTAGTAGTAAACTCGAAGGAACCACGAGCCCACAAGGTGAGTAAACATATACAGAGCAGGTACCACCTGACACGAGACATCATAAAGAGGGAAGACGTGGTCATGGCTAAGATAGCATCAGAGGATAACCTTGCAGATCCGTTCACGAATACATTGACTTCAAAAGTCTTTGAGGCTCACGTGAAGGGCATGGGGATCAAATAATTAGAGAGAGCCCCATGACAGTTTTTCTAGATATATAGCAGCAGAGTGTAAAGGAGTTGTATGTAGATGTATACTTAAAGCACAGCTTAAGTATTAGTGGGAGATTGTTGGAGTTGAATACATAAGCTATGCTTGTATTGTACATTTTCCCAGTAATATATCGATTTATGTTTTGGTTATATTTTGTTGTGCATAATATGTCTATTTATATTATGTAAGTAGATGATGAGGTGTCTTGTGTGACACAGTAGATCTCATCATTGGTTGAAAGACATAATATATAAATGAGGTTCGTAACCGAGACAGCTTTGGACAAACTGTCAGTTTAGGTTATTATGTGATTCGGATAATTGGTTTGTCTAAACTAATTGAATCATGTAGATATGCTCGGGACGGATTGAACTTGACCATTAGGAATGATTTTTTTTGTACTGATTTAATAGACAAATTGTTCTTGGTATTCTATCTCTTAATCCCTAGACTCGAGCGGGCATGAGGATTAGACATAGTGTACTTTGACCTGCCAATGGGTGAGGTCAATTGTGGCCAATAGTCTCGGTAGGTTGGGTGCGCGTGTTTAGTTGCTTGGTGTGGTGCTGTTTGTCGAAAGGAAACCATGTACCGGTGCGTCCGGGGTAATGGTGCTCCCGAGATGAGCTCGTAAAGTTTATTATACTAAACCTGGCCGGTGGACTTATGTCCGGTATAGTAAAAAGGTTGAGTGGTACTAGTCTCGGAATTAAAGAAGTTAATTAATTAATTTATCAGTAAATTAATATATTAACAAGCACTATATCTTTGATGTGGGGAGATTATGAATATAAATTAATTAAGTTATTCCGGAAGTAATTCTGGTGTAGGATGGTAGTGCCATAATTAATCCGTTAGTGGTACGATTAATTATGTATTGGGTTATTGACAAAGGTAGATTTAATTAATTAAGTAATTAATTAATCCTTGTGTCAGTTGGTTGTGAATCATACCAGGAACTGGTTTTGGATAAGTGAATCCCTGTATCAGTTAGTTGTGAATCATACCAGGAATTGGTTTAGGATAAGTGGATCCTTGTATCAGTTTGAAGTGTATCAGTCCAGGAACAGGATTGAAGGAAATAGAATCCCAGTAGGAAGGCCAATTCTAAACCAACTTAGGGTCTCTCTTGTAACTCTATATATAGACAAGGGATTAGCTATTAGACAATTCAATATACAATTCATAAGTTTTCAAGACAAGAAAACTAGAGAGATAAAATCTTAGAGAGAGAAATTAATTTCATCTCTCAAAGTCGGATTTTAAGGCTTAAATTACGGCTGGTTTTCTTCTGTGTTTGGCCAAAATTTTGGTCAGTTTTTACCAGCTGCATGTGTAGCTTTCTCTCTCTTCGGGCGGTGCATTTACAGTACGTGCCAGGTGCAGCGGTGCTAGAATTTTCTAGCAAGTGGGTTGTGGTGATTAGCTGATCAAATTGGTTTCTAGATCGTTGCCCACACAGCATAAAATCAAAGTCTTAAGGCATACAAGAGAATCACCTGAGTGCATGCTTCAAAGGTATTTTCTAAAGTCCCTCTTTTAATTAGAAATTTTATTGCGTGGTAAATCGAATAAGTGCAAACCCAAATCCTATGCAATGCTATTGCAAAAGGGTTGGAATAGCGATTGTGCTAGCGTCTAGGCCTGGCCAGAGATTCCGATTCTGGAATGCATAGCACGAAAGTGAGTTTCTGGCTAGGCCCGGGCAGATAATCTTTCAGAGGCAGCACCTGTGTAGGCGCATCATCTGTGATCTCTTGTGCAGTGTGTGGTGTATCTACTTGTGCCGGTGCATCGAGATTAGTAGTTTGTCGCCTAAGCTCTTCTAGTACTATCTTACTCTTGGGCTTGTGGTCTAAGACATAGTCCTCTTCCAAAAATCTAGCGTTTGTACTAACCACCACCTTCTGATTTTTAGGACTATAGAACAGACCACCTTTCGTTCCCCTGGGATAACCTACAAATTGCATTAATTCAGTTCTCGCATCTAACTTAGCCGTATCTGCCTTAAGCACATGTGCTGGGTAACCCCAAATTCTGAGATGTCTTAAACTGAGCTTGCGCCCATTCCACAACTGTACTGGGGTTGAAAGCACGGTTTTAGATGGTACAAGATTAAGAATATACATCGTCGTTTCTAAGGCATATCCCCAGAATGAACTTGGCAAATCACTATAGCTCATTGTCGTCCTAACCATTTCCATGAGAGTCCGATTCCTCCTTTCTGCTACACCGTTCTGCTGTTGCGTGCCAGGTGCAGACAACTGAGACTAAATTCCGACCTCACTGAGGTATTCTCGAAATTCATGGGACAGGTACTCCCTACCACGATCTGATCGCAGTGTCTTGATACTCTTACCATGATGCTTCTCCACATCTGCCCGAAACTCTTTGAACTTGCCAAAGCCCTCGGACTTGTGACGCATTAGGTAAATGTACTCGTACCTTGAGTAATCATCCGTGAACATCACGAAATACTCAAATCCACCTCGTGCCTGGACCGACATTGGTCCTTGCAAGTCAGAATGAATTAACTCTAATACTTCTTTAGCTCTATAACCTTTTGTTTTAAAAGATCTCTTGGTCATCTTACCCACCAAGCAAGATTCACAGGTTGAATAACTGTCAATCTCTAATGAACCTAAAGGTCCATCATTGACCAACCTCTGAATCCTACTAAGGTTTATATGACCTAGCCTGAGATGCCAAAGATAGGTTTGATTCATTTCAGAAGGTTTCTTCCTCTTATTAATGTTAGATAAAGAGCTATCTGTTTTTATGTTTTGCACAACAGGGGAGTTAGAATTAACCACAAACAAATTGTCCGCCAATGAACCAGAACAAATAAGTTTTCTATTTCTTATAATAACAACACAATTATCAGAAAAAATAAACTTATAACCATTCTTTAAGAGTTTAGAAACCAAAATAAGGTTCTTTCTAAAACTCGGTACATAAAGACAATTAACTAACTCTAAACTAGAATTCTCGAAATTCTGAGTAACTACTCCCACTGCTTCTACTGACACTCTTGTAGTGTCGCCCAAGTAGATATCCAATTCGCCTTCTTTAAGCTTCCAGGTTACTTGGAACCCTTGCAAAGAATTACAAACGTGGTCAGTGGCACCTGAATCCACACACCAAATATCTGTGGGAATCGCCACTAAACATGTCTCAGTAATTAAGGCAGAAACTATCGTATTTATAAGCTTTGGACAATCCGATTTCCAATATCCCGTCCTATTGCACTTGAAGCACTTGTCTTTCGACTTCTTCTTTTGCAATATCTGGCTTAGGTGCAATCTACGCCTTTTGAGCTATTCCCTCGAGCTTTCTCTTCTTCTTTCTAGCCCCATGCTCAGAAGAAGATTCTGAAGCTTTACCTGCAACTAAAGCTCGCTTCTTCTCTTAAAGAAGACTTTTAGCCATCACCAACTCTGCCAATAGCTCGGATGAAGTACACAACATCTTACTTATATTGTAGTTCAATCGAATCTGTTCATAGCTTTGAGGCAAGCTCCGGAGGACAATATCGACTTTGGTTTCACCAACGATTTCGCCTCCCACTACCTCTTCCTTGTTGATGTTACTAATCACGTCAATGACATGATCTCTCATAGGAGTGCTCTCAGCCTTAAAGACAATGTCCAAGTTATGACTCCAATCGACATAATTAGGTCCAGTTAACTTGTTGTTTTTCAATATAGTAGCAAAGGGGTTGAATGCCATATCAAAAACTGTAAATTAAATAGACAATGTTTTAGTTATCTAACCTAGAATTTCAAAAAACATGAAATTCTAATAATTATTGACTTCCCTCAAAATAATAATTATAATCCATCAACATCTCATTCACTGGGATTCTCACAAGCCACGCAGTGTGGACGTTTACGCTAACCCATATTCGTTTGAGAAGAACCAAGTTCATTAACTACACTATCTGACCAAACAATCTACTGATCAATGTAGCTAATAGTCGATGTTTTCATACGTACAAATAAACAGCGTAACCTTGAGAGAGAAATACTGTATATCGTACACTAATTTTGTGCCATTACGTGACTTCTGAGTTTGTTACCTCAGGATAGTGCTCCTCAGATGGAGAGGGTGTCGCATTTCTCCTAGTTAAACTTACTATTACCATCTTACTCAGAAATTCATAATTTAGCGATCTCGGGGCTGGACTCATTTGAATGGAGGAAGTACCTAATGCCAACACGCAAGCCCACCCACATCGTATATGAACTCGTAATGGTGGTCATGGGGCACTTAGATTTCCAAATTGAGGGTTTTTCCAGTTTTAACATGCAATTAACTAGTCCTAAGTTATGTGCAACCATAAAACCATCATGCTTTAAAATCATGCATCTAAAATACAACATAAAAATAAAGCATAAAAATTAAAATAATAAATACGGGAAATAAATACTAAAAATAAATTTCCTGACTATTATGGTTTTAATCGCTTCCATCTTCTGCCTTGATCCCGTGTCCCATCACGTCACTCGATGGAGAGAGTCTTGAACTTCAAAAAACAAAAACTGGAGAAAAAACGGGCCAAAACGCATCCCGAACGGGCCGCACGCCCAAAAGGGCGCACAGCAGTTGCTGCTGCCGCGTGCTAGTGCAGCTACCTGCTACGCCACGCGGCAGCGCCGCTGCTGCTAGCCGTCGCCGGCGGCGGCTGCTGCCGGCGGGTCATCGCCGACCTGCCGACGCCGCCCTCTGCTGCCAATCCCTCTTTCGTTTCTTCCCACGCTATTTGGTCTTCTTGCAATTCGTTCTGGGTTTTTATGGGTTTCTACGAATTAATGATAACCCAAAACCCACGAATTCAAGTTGCCCACCATAACGCCTTCGATTACAAAAAATAATTCTCCTACTACAAGGCTTTCTAGGAAAATTAAATAATCAAAATTACATAGAAAAAATCCTACTACAGATTTTTGTTAGTTTTGAATACAGAAAAGCTATGGCTTGTATAAAAAACTAATATCCACAGATGACATATCATTTTGTTTCGGTATTAAATTGTTCCATTATATCATAGAACTAGATAACAGGGTGTGGAAAGACACAGTAGATACCGTTATTGGTTAAAGTATTGATATATAAAAAGTATACTCATAACGAGATAGTCTGAACATACTATCGGTATAGGTTATCGTGTGGTTTGGTAATTATTTTATCTAGACTAGTTTAAATTACACAGATATGCCCGGGACATATTGAGAATGACCAGTTTGGATAGAATTGACTTATACTGATCGGCGTAGTCAATTCAGTCATAGTATTCAGTCTCTCAATCCCGAGATTGGGACGGGCGTGAGAGTTGGATATCGTATGCTTTGATTTGCCAAAGAGTGCGGTCAATTGAGGCCTATACCTCGGTAGGTTGGGTATGCGGTGTTTAGCTTCTTACGTGCCGTTGCTAGTCGGAGGAATCCACGTACCGGTTCGTCGGGTTGATGGTGCTCCCGAGATGAGCTCGTAAGGTCTATTATACTAAACCCGGTCGATGGACTTTATGTCCAGTATAATAAAAGGTCGAGTGGTACTAATCTCAGATACCAAGAAGTTGGTGAATTAGTTTGTCAGTAAATTGATAAACTGATGAGCGCTAGATCTTTAATGTGGGGAGATAGAAGAAAATATAATGGCGCGATGTAAAGTCGTTTTCGAGCGGTAGTTCTATAATTAGTCCGATAGTGGTACGACTAATTATGCATTTGACTAATCGACAAGGGGAATTAATTAATCCTAAAGGTTTAATTAATATTTAATCGACAAGGTGAATTAAGAAATTAATTCTATTTTAATTAATTAATTCTAAGGGTTCGATTAAATTAAATTAACGATGTGGGTTAAGAAATTAATTCGAATGGGTCGATTGGAGTTGATTAGTCGGGAAAGACTAAGTGGTCAACGAAAGTCAAATTAAAAGGCCCAACTCGAGAGCCCATTAGGTCTCCATTAGAGCTCCTATAAATAGAAAGCTTAAGGCCAAAGAACCTTAAGAAAATCTTGCAAGACATTTATGTCTTCCATAGAGTGAGAAAGTTCTAGAGAGAAACTCTCTTCCCTTTCGAGTTTTCTTCCAAAAACGAACTTAGATTCTCACTTCTCGATTTAGACTAAGCTTGAAAGATTAAACTTTTAGATAGCCCACCGAGTTTTGAAGTTGCCCACTGCTAGAATTACTATTCACGGGGGGACTGTTCACCGGTACTGTTCACGTCGGAATCATTGTTCACACCGGACACTGTTCACTCCAGGGTGCTTGATCCAGCTGGGTTTGTGTTGATCTCTTTCTTGGGTTGGTGATCCACAATCCCAGTTGTCCAGATCGTGACCGGAGTTGAAGTAGGTTCGATTTTATTGGTGAGAAAAGTAGTGGGCAGCAGTTTTTTTTGGGGTTAAAGGTTTGATCCTTTGGGCAGATTTGATCTAATTGAGGGATTTTCTTGGCGGGTTTCTCGTGGACTTTGGTAGCAGACTTCGATAGATTATTGCCCACGTAATATTCGAAGTTTTCTCGGAGTTATCTTTTGGATTTCTTGTGGAATTCGCATAAAGATTAGATTTTTCTTATTGCGTTGGACTTCGCTACAAAGGTATAACCTTTAATCCTTCCGCTTTTAATTAAAGGTGTGATCTTTGTGCGTTAGATGTCATTTTAATAAATTAAATAAGTATAAGCCAAGATCCGTTCGTGGGTAAATGAATTTGAGCCTGAGCTTGGTCGAAAGCTTCCGATTATGGAATGCATTGCACGAAAGTGAGGTTTTCGATTTAGCCCGGGCTTGTTCTGTTTTTCTTCAATTTGATCTAATCCTACATGGCTTCCAGCACGTGGTTATACTATTATAAACATTCATAATAAAATCAAATCCGAACATGTCCCGGAGTTTAATTAAAACTCATACAAACGTAACCATAATAGTCGGGATTTCTTAACCACCTGTAAATAAAACCATGTAATAAATCGAACAAGCACAAAACCCAAAACCAGGCTCTGATACCAATTGAAAGATTATCTGCTCGGGCCTAGCCAGAAACTCACTTTCGTGCTACGCATTCCAGAATGGGAATCTCTGGCCAGGCCTAGACGCTAGCACAATTGCTATTCCAACCCTTTTGAAATAACATTGCACAGGATCTGGGTTCGCACTTATTCGATTTACCACGCAACAAAAAATTTCTAATTAAAAGCGGAATCTTAGAAAAATACCTTTGAAGCGTACACTTAGGTGATTCTCTTGTATGCCTTAAGACTTTGCTTGTATGCTGTGTGGGCAGCAATCTAACCAGTAACTTGATCAGCTAATCACCACAATCCACCTGCCAGAAAATTCCAGCACCGCTGCACCTGGCACGTACTATAAACGCACCGCCCGGAAAGAGAGAACACGGGCTGCTGGTTTAACAGGCCAAAAATTTGGCCAAGACAGAGAAAAAACCAGCCGCAATCTTCCTTCTAAAATCCGACTTTGAGAGAGAAATTTATTTCTCTCTCTAAGATTTTATCTCTCTAGTTTTCTTATCTTGAAAACTTATGAATTATATATTGTGGAATAGCTAATCCATTGTCTATATATAGAGTTACAAGAGAGACCCCAAGTTGGTTTAGGATTGGTCTTTATGGGTTTAGGTAATTAATTAGTTTCCAAATTCAATTAGGTAACCAATCTTATAGGATAAATCAAATCCTACTAGATTTCCTAATCTCTAGGATTTCCTAATTCTACTTAAAACTTAAGACTTAATTAATTAATTAAATAATTTCACTTTGTTAATTACTAAATGAACCCTTAGGAATAATTAATTAATTAATTAATTCTACCTATTCAATTAACTCATTACAAAATTAATCGTACCACTAACAGATTAATTTTGGCACTACCATCCTACACCAGAATTACTTCCGGAACAACTTAATTAATTTATTCATAATCTCCCCACATCAAAGATATAGTGCTCGTTAATATATTAATTTACTGATAAATTAATTAATTAACTTCTCTAATTTCGAGACTAGTACCACTCGACCTTTTTACTATACTGGACATAAGTCCACTAGCTGGGTTTAATATAATAAACATAACGAGCTCATCTCGGGAGCACAATCACCCGGACACACCGGTACATGGTTTCCTTTTGACAAGCAGCAGCACACCAAGCAACTAAACAAGTGCACCCAACCTACCGAGACTATTAGCCAAAATTGACTTCACCCTTTGGCAGATCAAAGTACACTATGTCTAATCCTCATGCCCGCTCGAGTCTAGGGATTAAGAGATAAAATACCAAGAACGATTTGTCTATTAAATCAGTACAAGACAAATCATTCCTAATGGTCAAGTTCAATACGCCCCGGGCATATCTACATGATTCAATTAGTTTAGACAAACCAATTATCCAAATTACATAATAACCTAAACCGACAGTTTATCCAAAGCTGTCTCGGTTACGAACCTCATTTATATATTATGTCCATCAACCAATGATGAGATCTACTGTGTCACACAAGACACCTTATCATCTACTTACATAATATAAAGGGACATATCATGCACAAAAAAATATAACCAAAACATAAATCGATATATTATTGGGAAAATGTACAATACAAGCATAGCTTATGTATTCAACTCCAACAAGGTCATCTCAAGCTAATTCACTACATTCATCTAGTTTTCCTCAACATTCTCAAAGTTCACAACAAGTTTAAGACAATAGGACATACCAAATAGACCCTTTGGTGAACATTCAAGGTCCTATGACAAGAGCAAGAACAATGGAGGCTATGAATGCCCTTAGTATTTTGATTTAAGAGAGTTTCGACAAGAAGATTGCCTTCAAGGACAATCTTACATCTAAAGAGATCATTATACTAAGTGTTTGTAATAGTTAGCCTTCCATTTTATTTGTTTTGGTTTGTGTTTTTCAGCCATAGGACTTAGAAAGTCCTATTTTTGCTCTTTTAATTATTTTGTGTTGTTGGGCTAATTAAGGAATTTTTTTAGTCCATCATGGATGATTTTTACCCTTAAGGAAGTCTGAAATAAGTCAAATTCAGCCCATAAAGAGGATGAATCGGCCGCAACACTTGCATGAAGCTTCCAAAAAGATCTTACAAACACGCTTGGAATTTTTAAATTTGTTAAGATTCTTATTATTTTGAGTTGATTAAATTAAATAAGGACTAAGTCTTGTAGGTATTATTAAGATTATTCAAAAGATAGATTGATTAGTCAATTAGTTCAAATAAGGAAACTAATCTTCCTCAATCTTTCTAAATCTTCTAAAGGAATATCAATGCTTTATTTTTTTTTTCTTTTTGGCGGGCCACTCTAGTACTTAAACAGAGGTTGAAGTATTCAATAACATTATGCAATTTAGACCAATTTTCATGGGAGCTTTAAGCCAACAAAACCGAGATTTTAATCTTGTTCCATCAAATACTTTATCAATAGTAATTGTTTGGTACTATTGTGGTGTCATTATACCCGAATCTTCCTTTTGAGGATCAATCATCCAAACATCAATTCTGAGTTTTTTCTTACTAATTTCGTGAGTATAAAACTAGATTCAAGGGCAATTTGGCACCTCTTCCATCTTGTGTAAGAAACTACATCAGATGAAGTTAGTGGGAGTACTAAAAATCAAGTTATGGATATTAATGAAAAATGGTTAATGTCTCATTACCCATAAATGTTCTTAAATTCATGACTATTTCAAGTGTTGTTCCTTTATTGTAAGATTAGAATAATCAAGAATAACATTTGAATAATGAAAAAGTACCCATGAGAACCTAACTTATCACCAAATCAAGCAAGTAAACTTGTTAGGGTATCTTTAAATAAACATGCAATAGTTAGAATGTAAGCTATTTCCAATGATTATGTAGTTTATTTGCAAAGTCAGATTTGATTGTGGCATTGATAAATTCTATTTTATTTTCACAAACCATATAAAGTAATAAGTTTGGAAAGTGGATTGATGCTGTGAAATGAGAGTTGAAATCAATGACTCATAACAATGTTTGTGATATTTTAGACTTGATAGAAAGTTCTAAATGAGTTGGGTTAAATGATTCATTAAAATCATAACACAACTCGAATGGCAATGTCAAAAGATGTAAAATAAGATTTGTAGTCAAAGATTACACTCATAAAAAATGACATTGGTTATAAAGAAGACTTTTAGCCCATCTCAACGAATGATTCATCGATATATTTGGCTTTAGTGACTCAGTTTGATTTAGAGTTACAATATGGATGTGAAAACAACATTTTGAATGAGGATTTTAATAAGGAAATTCATATGGATCAACCTAAAGGTTTTTCCATTGAGTATGAATAAATGGTGTGTAAACTAATGAAATCAATATATAGACTTAAAACAAACTTCCACTCAAATGATATATTAAGTTCAATAATATCATTACTTATTTTGATTTTAAGGAAATCATTGTTGATCGGTGTAGTTGTTGAAGGATCAGTGGGAGTACGTTTATAATTTTGGTTTTGTGTATTGATGATATTTTTCTTGTTGCTAATAATTTATCTTTGTTGTATGAGACTAAAGAAATCCTTTCTAAAAATTTTTTGAATGAAAGATATGAGTGAGATATCCTTTATAATTGGAATTTCAATATTTCGTAAGGGATCAGAAGGATTAAAAGGATAGTCTCATAAATCTCATATTGAGAAAATTCTTAAGAGAATGAATAAAAGATTTCATATTCACTTGTAAGGTATCTAATCAATTAAAATGATTGGATATTTAAATTCAAATTTTAATGGATGATTGAAAGTTGAAAGTTTATGTTCGGCTATTTGTTCTTCTTAATTGGAATAGCGATCTTACGAAAGTACCAAACAATCTGTCATTACTGCATCCCTCATGAAATAAAATTTGTAGCTTGTTATGAGGCTACTCTTATTACATTATGGCTGCAAAACTTTGTTTCAAGTTTGGAGTTGTCGACATTGTATGCAAGCCGTTGAAAATTTATGATAATGTTGTAGTAATTGTATTCTCAAATAACGATAAATATTCCTAATGTTAATAGCATTTGGATTTAGCTTTTTATTGTTAAAGAAGATATTCAGAAATAATGAGTGTTGTTTAGAACATATTATGATGAATCTCATGATTGCAGATTCTCTAACTAAGGGTTTGCAACTAAAGGCTTTTAAAACACGTGCGTATGATGAGCTGACGTGACTCAAATTTATAACTTTTTATGACCCAAAATCATGCATGTTTAGCTAACTTTTAGTTGATTTTCAATAGAAATGATATCCTTTTTGAGCTTTATAGTGTACTTATGATTGGATTTGCATGACTTTGTAGTAAGGAGTTATAAATGCGAGAGTGGATGGAACTTGAAAGCTTTTGGAGAAAAAGAGAAGAAAACACAAAGAATTAGAGCTGAAACGGAAGAAAATTGGACAAGACGCAAAATGAGTTGAATAGAGAAGACCGGCGACCGCTAGGTGCCTCGCCCCGTCGACACCCGGAAAACTGTTGAAAGTCCAAAATTACCCTTAAGCGTGTTTTAAAAATGTAATTTACCATTTTTAGCAATGTGATTGCTTTCCTAATGGCCAAGGCTTGATGTAAAACACACACTTTCACACATTTAGATAGTTTTTCTTTAGTTGCTTAGTAGAGAAGTTCCACACACTTCTACACCTTTTCCTACACACACTTCATGTTTTCTCCTAGAACCATGGTGTTCTAAGGAGCTTTTTAGGGATTCTACCCGTCTAAGTGAAGAGGGTAGTGGAAATCCAAAGATGTAAGGCATGTTTAGATGGTTTGTGAGAGAAATTACTCTTTAAGATGGAGTTAAAGAATTAGTTTAGCTTTTATCATGTTTTGTTGATAAAAGTGAGACCTTTTCTCATAGATGAAATTCTTTCATGGAGAAGTTACTTATGGGCTTGTCTTATTTATCCTCATCAATGGTTTTTCATGTATATTATCAAGTGGGTTTCATGGAAATGGGTTAATACTTGCTTTGGTTTGATTGTTTATTGCTTTTATCTTAGTTTTTGGTGTCGAATCTATTCATGGGCTTGATGAATGATTTATTGCGAGTGTTGCGTTTGTGATGGATTTGGGCTTATTAGGCTTAGTTTGTATTGGGCTTAATGGTTTCTTGTCAAATTGCAAATATAACCAATGTGATTTTTAATGGCTTGAGGTATATAGATAGAGGATTGATAGTTGGATAGGATTGACGACCCTATTTCAACTATTAGCATGAAAGTTCTAGTTTATGGTTCATTTTTAGGAGTTTATTCTCCTAAATGGGACTATTTTCGTGGATGTGTCATTAGATTGCCAAGTTCTAGATTGTGAAGTAATGGTGATTGTTCATAGAGAGAGTATTAACTACCCACATTTGCATGTAATTTGCTTTTTAGTAGCCATTTGGATCTTGAGGTGGTATGATTCCGCATTTATCATTATTATTATCTTTTGTTTTTAGTTTTCTACTTGCATGACTACACTTGAATTTATCAATATACCCTTTATTTATATTGTTTTTGTTAGTTTTTAGTTTAGAACTACTAAATTTGTAATAATTAACACACAATCATCATTCAAGACAACTATCGTATGAGAATGAAATCTTAAGTACTATAGTTGAGTGGTTTAGGTTTAGTTTATTATAAATATTATTTTGAGTGTTCGACACAACTTTACAACGACAAGAGCACGTCATGAGTCTTGGTTATATTAATGATGATGATGTTCTAACACTCTTGAACTCAATAATAAGTTATTTTTGATTTTCTATTTCTTATTCTCTATGTCGCATGATTGTTTGAATAAGAAATTTGTATGAATTTTCACAACTGTATGTGGATTGTATATTATTTATATACAATTTATGAATCTGACATGATAAGCATTAATGTTGTGGTGTATGGAAATGAGTATATGACTATACTATGTATGACCGTCATAACTCAAATTATGTGGTTTATTATGTTAAGGTGTTTATAATATTAATGATTCACAAGATTTAATTTTGCTAGCCTTATGTTATATTATTAAATGAAATTATGGAACATCCGGCAAGTGTGAGAAAGTAAGAATGTGGTCTGGATATTATGACCCATAACTTTAATAAACCCAATTAAAGTTTGTTTAAATTTCCTAATCAGTTTAATAATAGAATTAAATATGAACCACTAAATAAGTATTCGATAGACGTACTAGACTAAAGTTTGTGAGTATATAAACTAGTCCTCTCCATGCCCTAATAAAATAACACACTATCAAATCATCTGTGTGGGTAGAATAAAGTTGACTCTCTACCTGACTATATACTGCTCAAGAGGGTCAAAGGGGAGAAACTAGTTTATTGAGATTATTGAGATTTTCCTGCGTATCTAGTGATCTTCATGTCTAATGATGAATTCGGCATTAATGTATCTTTTATGTGATTTATTTATGTGATTATTATTATATTCAAGATCTTATGGCATGATTGTTAGGATGGTTTTATGATGTTAAAATTTAACATAAGGGTATTGTGGTGTTTACTTAGTCTTATATGTTTGGGTTGTAAAATCTCTTATTCGTGAATTGCATCTTGTTTGGTAACAGCTCTTTGCACAAAGATTTAAACGTTTGTGAGTAGTCTATTTGTAAAATAGCTTTGGCATTTAGTTTAACCTCATACAACAAATGTTAATTTGAATCCAAATGTCCTTGTGGATTTAAATGGAGATTGTAACATGTTTGGATATGTCTATTTATGAAAGGTATCTTGAAACCTTTGTGGCCATACAATTTTGGCAAGCTTTTATAAAAACTTGCAATTGATTTTATCACTTTGCAAGTGTGTTTGTTTCTCCTTAATTGTTTTTCCTCTAAAGGATTTCATGATTATTAAAAAAAAAAAGAAAAAAAGTATCAGGCTTTTCTCTTAAGTTTATTACTACATATTTCTTCTCTAACATCTTAATAGTCCACTCGTCTCCCTCATCTTAATTATCCCCTTTCATTTAAAACTATTTTGCCAATTATGTAAGTCAATTCCATTGGTCCTTCAATTTCTAAAATGTTTCTGTTTCCAGAATTTGATTCTTTGGCATCAAATTGAAGTTGCGAGTATTAACATTCAATTGGGCCACTTGTATTGAACTTTCAAGGGAATTTACTTGTTCCTCCATGATCTAGAAAAATGAACTCTAAGAAATTAATCTGAGCTTCTTTGGATAGAGTCCCAAAAGGATTTTCTTTAATAATGATTTTCAGACATTCGTTAACCTTTTAATTCAGAGTGAAATCTCTTTCCATTTGAAATTTTTTGCTTAAATATGGATTCACTAGATTCTATTTTTTTTTAAAAAAAATAAGTAATTAATACTACATAACTAGACTGAATTATAAGATTTTCATATGGTCTAATAATGACTTGTTCTCATACTAAATTGCTAATTTTTTTAATGGGATAAATCACACTTTTGGTCTTTAAACTTTTAATGTTTTATATTTTTGGGTTCAAAAGTATTGAGTAGTCTAAAAATACCCAATAATTATTAAAAAATTTTCCAATTTGATCCATAAAAAAATTATGACTAGCCACAAATAAGTTTTTGTTCTGTTAAATTATGGTGAAAGGTCAGTTGGGATTTTTTAAAAAACATAAGCAGACCCATCAATGGCCTAGTGATGTAATTAACAAAAATTAACCCCCCTAAAACTCCAATTTAGGGTTGTCCATGGTTTATCCTCCCATGGAAGGCATTGTTACTAGCTGTTGTGGTTGGTTATGCTGGCCATGGAGAATATTATTGGGCTATACAAAACAGTAGCGTCTATTCCGCTAGTTTACTAGTACAATTGAAGAAAAAATGTGATGGATTGTTGGGGTGAATAGAGTAGCAATTCTCTCCACATATGCCTTGGTCTTGGTCTGTTTAGTAACAATGACTAATTTATCATTGCAATCTTTTGGAATTCCGACGACTTGCTTGATGTTAGGTAATCTCAAATGGGATTCTTCTAATGAATCAGATGTCTCGTCCATACCCGTTTGGTATTGCCTAATCAATTTTATAGTAAAAGCCAATGACGCGATTCTAATATTGTCAAAACTTTTAATATAAAGGAAAATGAACGGTGTCGCTTTAATTATAAGTATAAAATATCACCCTAAGTGACCGAAAAGTTTTGAGAATTCATAATTTGATACATATCCTACCAATGTACCTAAAAAAAATAATAACGAAGATGAACTTTTGTTCAAGTACCATTTGTGCATGTAGTATATAATAGAAAAACAACTTCCTTTTTCCAAAATTAAAGAACATTACTAATTCATTGCTTAAAAAATTGGATGTCACATGTCTGCTTATAACTCTCACTGAAAAAAAATTAGGAGAGGAGGATGAACCGCGAGCAGAGTTGGGGGTTGCTTTTTGTTGATGGCATAAGGGTGCATCTGGCGTGCAGAAATGAGAATGAAATAATCGACATTTAATTAATCGAATATTCATTAAAGTAATAAAATTGTCTTTGACTTTGATAGATTAACAGTAATTTTATTATTAAATTAATGTCATTACTTTTGACTTGTTTAGGAAAGAGTAATTATCACTTTTTTTTTCCTAATAATAGATAAGCATATTTAGTATAAGATTATATTAACAAGTATTTAGTTGTTATCATATTATTTTTGCCTCTGGCAATCATTTGTCACTTGCTTCATGGTTCCATTCCCTTGCATCAACGCACTATAATGGTTTGCTTATGTTTTAAAAACTGACCTTTGACCATCACTTGACCAAACAAAAATCTGATGCAGCCGGTCATAATTTTTTGATGCTCCGAAATTGAGAATTTTTTTTTAATGGTTGTTATTTTTGGACTGCTCAAAAGTTTTTGGACCAGAAAGATAAAAGATAAAAGTTTTTGGACCTAAAAGATAAAATTACCAAAGTTAATGGATCAAAAGCTGCAAATTTTCTTCTGTTCAACTATTACCCCCTTTCCGTTGGAGAAACTTCTCTAATGATGCTGGGTTTGTCCTCACGACCATCTTACCTTTCTCATCCCCATGACAAAATAATAGACTCTGGAATTTCAATGCTATCTACTTAAGAAATTGGTGAAGAATCTAGTCGAGGTATCAATTTTTTCTGATAAAATCAGATTCACTTGGAATTCGTGGTTTCTATTATGCAATTCTTTCGGCTGACTGTACTATTTTTATTGAACTTGCGAATATTTCATGAATTCTAGGTTCCTATTTTGACGGTTTGTTTCTGAAGTCTATTTAGGCAAGTTTAGTCATTGAGTCTAGTTAGGGAATTCATTCAAGAGGTGATCCTGCGACAGCTATGGATTCTTCAAGGGTTGTTTGATGCAACTTTGCATTGGGGGCTGATGCCTCAAGGTCCCTAAGTGAGCCTAAGGGGTTTTAAGAGCGATTCCCAGATAATCTTTTCTTTTCCTGCGAATTTTCTCACTGTTTCAGATCTCTTATTTATTTCTAAATTCTGTTTTCTTTGCCCCCCCTATTATCCCAATGAGTAGCTAAGATCTGTTTTAGTACAACACTGCATCATGTGTATGTCTAATATGTGACTGCAGTTCCAAAGATTTCACCTTGACTAGTTATCTTTCTATATGTGACTTTTACAGCTTTCCAGTACAACACCTTAGTTCTAGTTCTTCAATGGGGTTTTTCACTTGTGATATTCTGCCTGTTTTGGCATATATGAAGTCACTATGGTGTCTTTATTGAGTTGGAGAGGAGTTAATTTTTTAATACGCCAGTACTGCAGTAAAATACAATGGTCATTGATCTTTCCATTTACCTATACGTGCTTCAGGAGTTTTTGACATGCACCGTGTAGCGAGTGCAGGGAACACATCAGGTTCGGTTCGACCCCGCAAGGAGAAGAGGTTGACTTATGTCTTGAATGATGCAGATGACACCAAGGTGGAAGTTCATATTTTTGCTAATTATTTATCCATAAAGTGATGTTGCACTTGTAATTTTCCATCGCTGAATGTACATCTTCGAAAAGTTCTACAATGTGGGTGTGCTTAAACTTTTTTTTTGGTAAAAGTTTCCCTTTCCTTCATGGTTGTGAGTTAATTATCAAAGATCACTCAGCTTCTGACCTACTTATTTGAAATGGAATCATAAAATTTAGGAGTTGATTACTGTTGGTTATGAATTACTATGTTCTATCCTTTGGAAAAAGTAGAAGATTAAGTTTCTTTTCAATGGTTACAGATATATTTTGATTTTTGTTCTGATTGAAGCGTATTTCCTTTTCACAGCATTGTGCAGGTATAAATTGCTTGGCTGTTTTAAAGTCGCCTGTAGCTGATGGAGTCGATTGCCTCTTCACGGGGAGCCGTGATGGCACTTTAAAGAAATGGGAATTGGCTGAAGATAGTGCCACCTGTTCCACTACATTTGAGTCGCATGTTGATTGGGTATTGATTGTGTTTTTAGCTCCCCTTTTTTCTTTTTCTAAAATTTAACTTTTAATAATTGAGAAACTGATATTTGCACCTTAAAATTGGTTTGATACCATGGTTAAACAGAATCGGTTCCCCTTTTATGAGTGTCTAGTGTTTTACTTGTTTGGAATATTTGGTGTGAAAGAGAGGCATCTACATGTTACATTGATATTCTAGAAGGCTCGTCGTGTTGATGGTTTCAAAGAATTTTGTCTTTCTGATCCGTTTTGGGCATAACTTGTTAGTTCAAAATGCATATTTGTCATGCAGGTCAATGATGCTGTTGTTGTAGGTGGAAGCACATTACTATCATGCTCCTCAGACACAACAGTCAAGGTACTTATCCTCCAGTACTTATTTGCAGCCATGTTTAGACACTTATATTGATAAGTATGGTCTGGGTTTTACAATGTTGATTTTGGGCCCATGCTGTCTTATTTAGGCTTGGAATTGCTTAGAGGATGGGACTTGTGTGAGGACCCTCCGTCAGCACTCCGATTATGTCACTTGCCTTGCTGCTGCAGAAAATAATGTAATCTATGTTTGCTGTAGTTTTTTGGCTTTGTCAATCAATAGGCCTTTGAAGGTCCAATAGTGTTCTTAATCCTGCAACTCAATTATTAATTGTGTATGGAGCAACAGGTTCCTAATATAACTGGGCTGATGCTAGATTTTTATCTTCCTCTTTTCTAGTTTGTTTTAATTATCTTACATTTTGGTTAACAATGCATCATAGTGCAATATTGTTGCCTCTGGTGGCCTTGGTGGAGAAGTATTCATATGGGACCTTGAAACTGCACTTACACCACATTCGAAGACGAGTGATGCAACTGAAGATGAATGTGCAAATGGAACCCACGGGACGGGAAGTTCTTTACCAGTTACTAGTCTTCGACCTGTTAACTCAAGCAACAGCATTTCCTTGCACACAACTCAATCGCAAGGATATATTCCTATTGCTGCAAAAGGCCATAAGGAGTCAGTCTATGCATTGGCCATGAATGAAAGTGGAAACCTTCTTGTTTCCGGTGGAACTGAGAAGGTATATTCTGGTAGATAGGTTAGTTTTCCCGTTTTGTTAGGTTTTTGGCCTTTTTTCTTTCTGTTCTCTGAATCGTGCTGGGCCTGCATTCGATCAGTATATTCATTACTTGCCACTGGAGTCTCTGTGTCAATTTCCAATTATCTAGCCATCTTCGGTTTGGCATCACTTCCATGTGATTTCTACTAATTTCTTGTAGGTTGTGCGTGTTTGGGACCCAAGAAGTGGTTCAAAAACGATGAAACTTCGAGGGCATACAGATAATATTAGAGCACTGCTACTTGATTCTTCTGGCAGGTTTGTGGTTGAAAGTTTACTTTTTCTTGTTTCTGATCTAGTTTGATGAAAAGATGTTTTCTTGAGGTGTAAACCACAAAATTGACCGTAAGACTTCATACTTAGTGGTGGAAAATGAGCAAGGTGTTATTGTGCATTAGTCATCTAGAGGTTGCTTTTAAGATAAATAACGAATACTTTGTAGAGATAGTGGCAAAAGGCAGCCATTTTAAATTTGTAGGATGATGGAATGTATTCTTCATGTGTAACTTTGAGTGTGATATGGCAAGGCCAATTTGATATGGCATGTATGTACCTGAAATTCTAGTCCTGTACCAGTAAAGTTGCATATCATGAGGATTTCTTCTCTTCTGGCTTAATTGAGAAATCTACACTGGTACCTTGCTTGTCAGTGTTTACCTTTGTCTTGAACTTTGATTTGTATTTTCTGGTTCTTTGAGATGTAGTACATTTGAAAAAGAGGTGCATTCCAGGGACGCAAATAGGTTTTAGGGAATAGCATGGTGAATGAGGAAGTTCAAGCCCCATAGCATTTTCTTTGCCTTCTATTTGTAGTTTGATTGATGAACGACTGACCACCTCATATAATAGTTTTTCCATTCATTTGCAGGTATTGTTTATCTGGATCCTCTGATTCCATGATCAGGTAAATCACAAAGAAAAATCTGTCTCCATGCACAGCCAATTTTGACCTTATGGTTAATCATTCTCAGTTAACTAAAATTTTGAATTAGCTGGCTTGGCTCTTACCACTTTGAACTGTTTATTTGTAGGATTTTGTTGGAAAAATGTGGGAATATAGGGTAAAGTCTGAGAATAATGCTGTTTTCAAATGTATTTTCATTTAAAGCACCTGCAACAAATAAAGCTGTTCAATCTGCTTCTTTTCGTTTGTTCTTGTGTGCATATCATAGAAAATGTCAAAGTTTGTGAATCCTTTGCCGGTGGGGGATTTTTATTTTTTATTTAGAAATGCTCTTATCTGAATTTTAATAAACAACAAGAGTTTTGTTATGGACATAGTTGTTTATTCATTTGGAGGTCTTTCTTTCGGGAACCAACCTTTTGGATTTGGTAGTAATCATTAGGTGCTTTTTTGTCTTGAACATGACATATGCATGCTCTTATGACAAAAGCTAAAAATTGCTGGAAAACAGTTATAAGTTTTATCTATACTGAAGAGAAGTCAATTTTAGCAGCCTTGTCATCCTTACTTCGGGAGCTCTTAACTAATTCTGCCTACTCTCTGTTCCTACTAGTTCAGCTGCTGATGCTTAAAATTGTTCGTATCATTAAAAATCTCATGAATGGTTCTTTCATAATGATATAGGCTTTGGGATCTTGGTCAACAAAGGTGTATTCACTCTTATGCTGTGCATACTGATTCTGTATGGGCACTTGCTAGCACTCCAAACTTCAGTCATGTTTATAGTGGTGGAAGGGACCTTTCCGTGAGTACATTTGACCACCAAATTGAGAGCTTCATTCCTCTTAATACATCTCTTACCATTGGACATTTATCTGTAATTGATATCTTTCTGAAGCTAAGTTTTTAACATGAACAGTTATACTTAACTGACTTGGCAACAAGAGAGAGCGTTTTGCTTTGTACAAAGGAACATCCTATTTTACAGTTGGCATTGCATGATGAGGGGATTTGGGTTGCGACCACAGATTCTTCGGTACATAGATGGCCAGCTGAAGCACAAAATCCTCTGAAAGTTTTCCAAAGAGGTGGTTCATTTTTGGCTGGGAACTTATCATTTTCAAGAGCAAGGGTTTCATTAGAGGGATCAACACCTGTGAGTCACTATCTCCCTTTTGTTAGCTGTAGGCCTTTACAACATCAAGGTGACAACCATGAAGATTATTTTTCCTGATTTAATTATTTTAAGTATTCTTAAAAGCTGCACTTTGGTGTTCTAGTATATCAGACTTATAATGGGTGTTCGATTTTTGCTTAAAATTAAATATGAAATGAAGAAAAGATGTTAATCAATTGAGGAGTAATAAATGCCGAAAAGAGTCGGAGCCCACTTAACCATGAATACCAGTACCACAGTAGACTGAGTGCATTTGAAGTGGATAGCCATTGCCTACTGTCAGTGAATTTTAATCTGTATTTATTTTATTAATGTATGTAATATTCTGTTTTTGAAGTGGTTGCTTAAGTTGGATTCAAGATTTAGTTTTATTATATCTTGGTTGGCACGTTTTGTTAGTTGCTCACGTTTCTTGTTATGCATCTTGGTTTGTTAGTTGCTCACGTTTCTTGTTATGCATCTTGGTTTGTTAGATTTTAGACATTGTTGTTGGAAAAGGTTTTTCAGCTTTTGTGGCTTGTGAAGTATTTTATTCTGCTGCAGTGATGCAGTGAGCCACAGTATGTACTTACTAATTGTAGATTTAGTTTTGTTTGTCTTTAAGCTTAGGCTGGCATCGCATCACCTGTCAATTGTTTAGGGTAAAAATGCCTTCCTCTTTGGTTTACACAAGTGACCGTTTTCTATCGTTTAGAAGCTTAGTTTCTGCCTTGTGGTTTGGACTGGAGTGTCAAATTGAAGCAAAACACTGACAATGACAGGAGCATGCATTACTTGCTAAAAGTGTGAGATGCGCTCCATTTTTATGAGATCCCATTTTTTAGTGACCCCAAGAGACTCTCATCTCCTGCTGAGTAGATTTGCAATTTCCTTTCAGCCCACACCCAATAAGCTCATAATTAATATTTTTCTTCGTTTGCCTTGTCTTTCCGCTCAAATCTGCTTGAAATTTGAAAATCTGGGAGTCCTCTAATTAATCGACATATAGTAGGATTCAATTAGATGATAGAGATTTGAAAATTTACAACACCTTAAATAGTGCTGGTTCATAAGGGGGGATGGCTGATAATGTTATCACCATATCCAGCCTGAATGAAACAAAGGTACTGAGTTGAGCAAAATAGTTTTGGGTACTGGCGTATCAACTATCTATATGGTCTCTATTGGCCAAATATATTCTTCAACACTGTAAGATAATCATGTAATAGCTGCTAAGATGAAGAAAAAAAAGGGACTTCAAGATCATTTATAGTTAATTCATAAAAACAAGGACAAGAGAAGATATCCAAGTCAAGAACATATCAGCCTCACAAGTGATATGGCTTAGTGTAGCAGCTGCAAACTCCATGCGTTCAAACACAGATACTATTGTTGTTCTGAACAAGAATAATGCAGAAGAGGATTATAAAACGTAAGGGGGTATCTAACTGAATTCTTTTGTATTTTTAATGCCTGGGCACTTGATGTATGAATATTTTAGGCAATTAATGAAGTTATACCAATATGAGAAGCTTTATTGCTACTATTGGATATCTCTACTTGGGTTCTGCTGCCAAAAGCTCTGGTTTATCGGAGATTCCTTGCCTATCAAAACCAATTCAAGCTTCTTTTGATGTGAAACACTGAACTGCTAGTTTGTCTAATAATCAGTGCTAACAGCACCAAATAGACTAGTCAATGGCACAACTTCCACAACCTAGATATTACTCTTCATTCCAAATAATGTGGAAGGTAGCCGTGAACATTATTTACTTGATAATATGTATAACCGAGTTATTTTTCCCACACAGAAAAGAATAATTTGAAAGAACTAACTAGGCCAATTTTAAAGGTCTGCCTGCGATGAGTTTTGAATGTTAATAAGCTAAGGACCAATCAAGACAAACTATTTTACGGATATTTATGGCTAAAAGAATGCACTCTGTTTATGTCTTACTCTGAAAAAGGTTCTTAAAAATTACTGAAAAGTTTGGTTTAAGAGTAATGAAATTTTATAATTTAATAAAGAGGGCGTAGCTATAAGTAAATTTTTAATAAGGGGTAAACATATTTCTCTTCCAAACACAACTTTTTTATCAAATAAATTTTTGTTACTTCTGAAACAGAAATAATTGTATTCTTTTAAGATAAATAACTTCCTAAAATCTACTCATAAATTAATTAATCAAAATTTTTAAAATTTCATTTCAAATTTTTTAAAAAATAAGATAAGATTCAGAATACATATTAGAAACTCTAAAAAATTGTAAGTTCAATGTTCTTTTTTTATTGTTTATTTTTGGTTGTAAATTTAATTGCTAATATTAGAAGCATTATCAAAATAATGAAGCAATTAGATAACTGGATGATGATATGAGAACTTGCTAATCGTTAATTTTTTTGTGTGAATTTTGATGAAAAAAAAATATATAAAAAATTACAATTCTTAAAATATCGGTTTGTTTTAAGTTTTAATTTTTTTTTTATATAAGGGATTGAAAGAATAAATTAATTTTTTAACTGTTTATAAGTTATATGTTTATTGGATTAAGCTATAGAAGTTTTTATTTGATAAACAAAACTTGTGTTTGGTAGATAAAGATGGTCCACCTGTTTTGAAAATTCACTTAAATTTACACCCTTTTTACTAATCTACAATCTCCTACTGCCCTTAAACCAAATTTTCCCTAAAAATTAAATCTTCGAATCAAATAATGTAAGAAACACACAACAATTGGCAGCAGTTCTCAGACTTGATGAGGATAGAATGATCAAGCATTGTCTTTGTAAATATACATCTTCGTCTAGTGGTAGGAGCATCGCTTTCTCCATTGTCATAATTACAAAATCTCAGCAGATTCCACTGTAAGGAAACGAGCATGGAGGTAGAATGGGATGCATCCATTTGGAAGTGTGGGTATGATTCTGATTTTAGTGATGCATGTGGGAAGTTTAGTGGATATGTGAAAAGTGTTTCTTGGAGCTGGTGGGTGGTGGTAGTGGTGAAGTAAGGTGGGTGTCTGTGAAGTGGGTGTGGTTTTGCTTTGGGTGATGGTGGAGGAGAGAAAGGAGATTTGGTGGTAATAATGCAGTTCATGTTATGGCTGTTTTGCATGGTTTCCTATGCTGTATTTAATTTCCATCAGTTCAAGGTATCAGTCAAAGCATGGGAGAAGTTGGGGGGCTTCCCAAACCACAAGAGAGGAAACTGTGAATACTCAAAACCAACAGAGTGAAATGTATCTTTTGCCCTTGGTTTTAATCATTATTGTCAATTTATAATCTTGAGGCTTTTGATTAATGTTATGATCGTTACTTCTTGCTGAATATTGGCAGCTTTCTTCTCTGCTATTTTTTGTTCTCGATTAGCAGTCCATATTTGGGGAACGGCTTTGAAATATGATAAGTTAATATTGTCCATTTCTCCCAGGTACCTGTATATAAAGAACCATCCTTTAGCATTCCTGGGACTGCAGGAATTGTCCAGCATGAGATTCTGAATAATCGTAGACATGTTTTAACAAAGGTACTGAGATGGTTTATGCCTTCTGTTAAACTAGTAATATTTTATTTCTCACCCTTTGTTACTTATAAATGCTTTATTCATTGTGGTCAATAAAAGAATCTTAATTTTGGACTGTTCTTGTTGTAGGACACTTCTGGTTCAGTGAAATTATGGGAGATCACAAGGGGCGTTGTAATCGAAAATTATGGACAGGTTAGTTAAGTTTCCTAATGGGAGATCCGTTTCTTATATGTCTCTTATGAATTGTTGGGATGACTTTGGGCTTAAGTAGCCAAGAATCAGCTTGCAGGGTTGGACCCTGGATCTATGTTGGATATTTTTGCTGTCAATATATCGTATTGAGGACTTAATAAAAATGTTCGTTATAATCCTCTTTCCCCCTCTCAAATGCTTTTTGTTAATTCTAGGTTTCATTTGAGAAGAAGAAAGAAGAACTATTTGAGATGGTAAGTATCTCTTTCTCATACCATTAGACCAATTCTAGTATAGTTGTAATTTGACTTTTGTTGTTTCTTCAGGTCAGCATTCCTGCTTGGTTTACTGTTGATACTAGGCTTGGGAACTTGGCTGTACATTTGGATACTCCGCAATGCTTTTCTGCCGAGATGTATTCTGCTGACTTGAACATCAATGGAAAACCTGAAGATGATAAGGTATTGGGATTAAAACAGCTTTTGCTTTTACTATGCTCTCTTTCATGATTATGTCACCTTATCCTCATAATTCAAGTTTGATATGTTTTTAGTATTAGCTTTTCTTTTTGAGGAAAGTGTATTAGCTTTTTAATTAGTGTTGCACTATCTTATTAAATATGAATGTTAACTTGCATAAGTGAGTTAAGCTAGTTTGCAATTTCTCAGTCGGTGTCTCCTTGGTGTAGAAGGCCATTATTCAATTGACAACTTGCTTTCTGGATTTGCTGATATATGTATTTATATCACAATATCAATAGTTGTATAAGATGTTAAATATATCAGCAAGCATACTTATCCCTTGGTGATTGAGAGAA
This sequence comes from Knoxia roxburghii, assembly GCA_030378225.1. NCBI lineage: Eukaryota > Viridiplantae > Streptophyta > Magnoliopsida > Gentianales > Rubiaceae > Knoxia > Knoxia roxburghii. The sequence continues at coordinate 13,859,620 of CM059418.1, forward strand.
TAGATTGCTGGCGCTTGATTTGAGTGCTGAGTTTGGATCGGAACCCTCATTGACTGAGAGCACAGCCTTGTTGGCACTTGAGGCTACTGAGAGGAAGTAGAATCCATGGGTAGGGAGTCATGAATTCAAATCATGTGAACCTTCTGGTTTCCTCTGCACATCAAACAGGTGGTAGGGGGCCTACGTCATCCTTGGACTGTCTGCTTGGATACCAGTAGCAAACTTAGCCAGAACAATTAAAGATAAGGTACACCCAGGATGGATTGGGGAGGAGCTCTCCTCTTAGAGGACCTTGACCAGTAGCCAGGCTCAAGTGAGAATAGCCTGTGTCGAGAGCTTTTAGGTCATGCTCAAAGGGTTTTAAGTAACAAGTAAATTTGGCTTCCTTGAAATAAGACCTGAATGTCTTGTTTAATACTGTAGGAAGGCCCTTCCCCTGGTCTTCCTGTGCTCAAATCAAGCCTGCATTGGAAGGATGGCTGCAATTGCCATCTGGCAACGTGATGGCATAGCCTCGTCTTCGTTATTTCATGACATCTGGCATGACTAAATATCAGTTATGGTCATAAAAAATCACCATGGAACATATATATATATATTAAAATATGTTGGAACATATGTTTTGATGAAAATGGAAACATTTTCAACATGACTATAGACAATCACGATTACTTGTGGCCTGCAGCTGGTGGAAATTAGCCTTACTAGAGAGGAAACGAGAAGTTAAACTGAGTCATTACCGTTTTGGTTCTATGGGAATCGTGCAAGAGAAGTCCTCTCTGCTCATTATTGTTTTTATCGCAGAAATTGGTTGAAATTTTTTTTTTTATTACACTTGGTTTTCATCACGGTGATTAGTCACTCGTGATGGTGTGCATAACACTTTAGCACTGTACAAAACAACCCTGTTCTAGCTGGAGATTAATGTGTTTATGTTGTCGGATTTTTATAGTCTTGCATCACTGGGACTGCACTTGATTTTATTGTTTTAAGTTCTTTCCCAGCCTTCTACTTTATTTCTCCTTGACAATAACTAATGGCATAGAAGAGGATAATTATTGATACTTATGTGCTTCTTCATGTACTTCTATCTATAGGTTAATTTAGCCCGAGAAACTCTTAAAGGCCTCTTGGCTCATTGGTTGACCAAACGAAGGCAAAGGTCTGGTTCTCAGGCTTCCGGCAATGTGGAAGTTCAATCTGGGAGAGGAGATTTATCTTCTAGGAGTATCGCTCTATCCAGAGTTGAGGTAGACGGGAATGCTGAAAATGATTCGATGGTGTATCCACCATTTGAATTTTCAACAGCTGCACCTCCTTCTATTATTACTGAGGGCTCTCAAGGTGGTCCATGGAGAAAGAAGATCATGGATTTAGATGGAACTGAGGATGAGAAGGACTTTCCTTGGTGGGTTCTAGACTGTGTGTTGAATAATCGCCTTCCCCCCAGGGAGAATACCAAGTAATTTCTTTAAACACCCCCCCACCTCCCAAACTTGCATATTTCAAATTTGCGAAATGGAGTTGAATCCCATTCTCTATATGCAGCTCCATACAGTTATTGATTGCTTATCCATTTTCATCCTAATACGTGCTGAACAGTTGCTGTTACTCTTTTTTCCTTTGGGCTTTCCTTACTTCCTTTCCATTTATTTCGTTTGCTATTTCTCAATTTTCTTTCTTGCTTGGTTCAATTGGAAGTTAACCAATTCAAAGCTTCATACTTTAAATCCCATTCAGGTCTATGACCCAATGCTACAATGCAGATTCCCTCTAACTTACCATTAATTTATGCAGATGCAGTTTTTACCTATACGCATGTGAAGGTTCAATGCAGATCTCAACACAAGGAAAGCTGAGTGCACCTCGCATATTGAGGATACACAAAGTAAGCATATAGTAGTTGGGTTTTGTTTCTCTTAAACCTCAACTCCCTAATGTCCTCCTGCCTCCACTTCCGAATGGTATCAACAATGAGTTTGGCAGTCTTTTTATCAAACCTATGTGATGTGGGCATAAAACGACATGTATTGGAAGTTTTTTCATAAGGTATAGAAACACAACAAACTTCAAAGAAGAGAAGAAAAGGCTGAAATGAAGGAAGATTGTTGAAACTTGGAGGAAGAAATAACAGAAGAAGGAAAATGTAGAAATCACTCTTGAAAACCCTCAGGGATAGTGCCTAGACAAATTTAGTCATGTCATCAAGGCAAGGATTGAAAAACTAAATCTTTAGAGAAGGCAATAATAGGGTTGTAGATCACTAGATTCCTAAATAGCAGATTCGCTTTATCTCCTCTGCAATCCTAGAAAAACTGTAACAATAACTCTTTAAAAACTTCTACAGGAAACTTCCTGCAAAGCAGAAATTGCCAATAGTAAGTGTATTGAGAAAAATATGTAGAACCAACCTTTAATCGAAACTCCAATGAAACTTAAATTCAAACTAAATCCCTTTAAATGACTAAACTAATTCTCATACTGGCTGTTTGTCTTTGAAGTTGCTGGAGCAAAACTATGGGAACCTTTCAATTTAGATCTACTTGAGTTCTACAAAATGTGCAACAATACAGTTGTAACTCTTCTTATCTGTGTTTTTCTCACGAAATGAACTGCATCGTAACAGTAGAGTCAACTGATTTGGAACTTTGAATAAAATGAGAAATCAAGGTGTAATTGATTCAGAAAACGGATCAAGAATGAACCAAAGAAGCACAGCTTGAAGAGCTCTTCAGTAGGAAGGAAAAAGTTATCTGGAGAGTTTCTCACATAAAAACTGTAAAAAATATCACTTATATATAAAGCTATTGGTAACTGTCAATTAAGGCTGGTACTATTAACTGTACGAACTTAAATTCATGTAGAGCTTGTCTTATTTAAATTCTGTCAAGTTTTGCATTTTCTTCAGTCTTTTATTTGAGGCTACAGAGAAAGCTTTCACTATCCCTCTCATTCGTTGTACTACATTCCTTAGAGGAATACTTAGAAATTTGTCCAAGTAGAAAATATATCACCATTCCCCTCTTTTTTTTTTTTTTGTTATTAGGGGAACCTGCAATGGCCTTTGCTTATATTTCTTTTGTGTACTAAATGCATATGTTTGCAATTTTCATAATGGGCTTAGATGTCCCACCTTAAACAATCACTAAATGTGCACCTTATATTTGATCCTTTCAGCCAATCTCTGGACGATATTAGTATGATTAATGATGACCAGAAAATACTAGCATAACCAATGGTGTCAAACTCTTTAATCCTTAAGTTTAAGAGGGGGACATCGTAGAAGGAGTCAGGTAGTGAAGTAGGTACTTTCAATAATGTATGTATAATGTAATTATATGTTAACTCCATAGTTTTCTAATATAATTTAAACGTATTGGGAGGTTGATATTTAGTGGTTGGCTTTGTGATGGATGAGATTGTCCTTATCTTGTAATAATATTGGATAATCAATAAGACTTGTGCATCTGAAACCAAGTGTGTTATAAGTAGCATTTTCGTACTCTTATGTGGTAAAATATTCCTAATCTTTTATATGTGAGAAGTCCCAGGTTTCACCAATTAAATTAATCTTTTGGGACTGTCTAACATGTAATACTGTACAAGTACCCGTGACACGGTAGTCCACCGAAATAGCGAGTCCATGTAACATCCTCGAGTTAGCTCAGTTTGATGTCCAGTTAAATATACGTTTGAGGCCTGAACAGTTTTCAAGCATCAAAAGTATGGTCCAAACCTTGATGGATTAAAACTCCTGACCTTGTGTTTTTAATGACCATCAAAAAATTGATTTGAGCTGTTTTTCTCAACATGTTTGGTAGATCAGGTGATGGTTTCATTTTCCCATTTGTATAATGATAATACATTTGTGCTTGTTTCCTGTAATTGGACAAGATATATTGTGGGTGTATATTATCTTCACATTGAAGGTTGCTCTGATCTATTTTTGTAGGTTGTTAATTATGTTGTAGAGAAGATGGTCCTCGATAAGCCTCTGGAAAATTTGAATTCTGATGGAATGTTTCCTGGATTGCCTGGAGGACAATTGTCACATTCCGCTGCTGGAGTGGATGGTTCTTTCCGAGGAGGGGTGAAACCTTGGAAGCTTAAGCCCTCTATTGAGATTTTGTGTAATAATCAGGTGAAATTGTCTGAAACTTTTGAATTTGCAATGGGACAAAACGCTTTCTATCAACGTTTTTCTGGAATAATTTCACCAGGAGAATCTCATCCTACATGTTAAATGCACTTAACATGCTAGTCTACTTGTTTGTTTCTGGTTTTTGGCTGTACATCGTCTTTTGGTTTCTTGTTTTTTCTTTTGTTGTTTATGTGATGTACACTCCATGAAAGTGCCTCGGAATGTAGTTCTTAGAGGGCTTTGAAAGTATCCCCTTCGCCCCAAAATATATGAACTTTGCATACAAAACGGAGAGTAACAAGACATGTTTTAGGACTAGACAAATTTGGATACCAAACATGTTTTCCTGGACTTTACTTTTTTATTCTCTTTTCGACGTTTTCTTGCTTTTTGTGTGGTTAAAAGTTGCTAAAGGTTGGCCATTTTCCTTGACAACTTCCTTGTTGCATAACAGTTAGACTCCCTCAGTCTTCATAATCAGTTTAAGAAAGTTGTGACTTTCCAGGTCTTATCCCCTGATATGAGCTTGGCCACTGTCCGGACTTACATATGGAAGAAACCTGAAGACCTAGTGCTCCATTATCGAGTTGTACAGGGCAGGTGAATACAAAATGATTTGTTGAGGACCAAATTGCAGAGTTGCATGCAAGCCAATGATGGTGGGACTTCACTCTCACTCTCAACATTTTCTTGTATATTGGTTTTCTCCTTGTTTTGGCTTCGAGGGTTGGCAGTAGGTAGTGTTGGCTATTTCTACTCCTAGGGTGGGAAGCAGGTCGGGCCATGGGGCTTCTGGATTTCTGGGTTTTATAGAATTTCTGCATTTGGCCAGTGTGATAACTGGGTGCTTCATCACAAGTGGAAATGGGAGCATATGATGCAGCCATAAAAATTTGATGGGAAAAAAACAACTTACAAAGTTAGCTCACAACATAAACTATATAATTAGGTAGTTACTGTGGAATCGGCACCTATTATTTCGCAAGTAATTTACGATTTACTCTTTGATAATGAATGATTGACTGATGATAAGGTTGGTTTACTACAGCATTTTAACCTATTCACCCTTTCATTTTTTGAGTTTAACTCCTTTCTATTACTGCCTCTGCCATAGTTGAAGTTCTCTCAGTAACATTATGCTAGGATAATGTTGAAGTAATAATTTTCTAACAGTGTTGATGCCAGTGTGTGTGTGCGTGCGTGCGTGTTTTGATGGAATGAGCCTTGCAGTGTGAAAGGTTTGAATGTTATATCCTACTATCAATGATTGTGCTACAGTAGAACGTTTATCAATGTTTATAGGTTACTTTAGTTTCAATATTGCATTGTGCAGTTTGTGGGATTGAATTTCATTTTGTTTTACAAGCTTCTCTCCTTGCAAATGAAGGAAAAGGGAGAGGGTTTGATTTCTACTCTTACGACATTTACTATAACGGTGTTGTTCTTGACTGTCTATTGTTCTATTGCATATATCCGGATAGAAGTTTTGTATAGATGTATCGTCATGTTATTAAGTGTTTTATTTAAGATTTTTTCTTTCTAAGAGGTGAAATAGAATAATGCAATTGAAATGTAATGATTATACGTCTATAATGCATTGAATGTCTTATAAGAGGCCTTATTCTTTTACCATTCCTTAGGTGTACGATGTACGATGACTATTTATAGCTATTACTTTAATTCATGGTTTATTTACTTTTTAGAAAATATTTTAAATTGTTAAAATTTGAACGGTTTACAGAAGGAAAGAATGGAGAAAAAAGAGCACGCTTGTGCTTCAGATTTACAGAGAATTAACCCAACAGAGGCAAAATTTGGGAAATCCTTATGGCTGGCTCCTGAGGACGCCACCAAAAGCTTGTTTAACAGTTACAAAACTACTAAAGAGAATACGTAAATTTTAACCTAAAATTAACTGACATAAGAATAAGTTAATTATTTGAAAATAATTCACTCTGTTTGTAGGATTTTACTACTTATTTTATTTTTTTATAATAAAAAATATTTTGAAAAGTTTATAAAAATTATAGAAATTTTAAACTTTTAAAAAAGATAAGAAATAAAATATTAAAAAAAAAAACACGTGCTACGTCAACCATAACTGAAGAATTTTGTCACTTTCCAAATGGGATTCTATTATTTATTTTCTTTTTCCATAGTTACAAATAATTGCAAATTTTATAAAATTTATTGAAATTTTAATTAAACTTTTTAGGAGTATAATATTTTTAAAAAATCACATAAAATATTAGAATACGTCAATTAAAACATGAGAACACGTCAATAGTAATATAAGAATATGTCACTTTTCGATAAAGAAACCTATTACTTATTTGATTTTTTTTCATAATAAGGAACAAATTAAAAATTTTATATAAAAAAATTTTAATTAAGATTTTAAAAAGTATAAAAGATAAAATATTAAAAAAATCATCTAAAATATAAGAATACATCAATTGAATGTGAGAATATGTTTAAAGAAGAATTTCACACACATATCGAGAAAGAAGATTTCATTACTTATTTTGTTTTTATAATAAAAAATATTTTAAAATTTGTATAAAAATTAAATAAATTATAATTAAAATTTTAAAAAAGTAAAAAAAATTTAAAATTGAAAAACCACTTAAGAATACGTTACTTGTTTTTTTTCAAAAGAAATTACTCCATACCGGATTGTTATACGATAGTTTTATAGGAGCACCAATTTTTTGTGCTCCTATAAGGCTTGATGAGCATCAGTGATGCGTCAGGCGCGACGTGTTAAACGCGCTTTTATTAAATTTTTTTTTACCTTTTTTTTGGTTTTATATTGGATATATCATATAACAAGATATAAGAAATCATATTAGCGGACATAATAGATCATATCACAAGATATAAGAAATTATATCATATAACACAACCGACATAACAGATGAGCAAAAAATGTATTCATATCTGCGGACTTTACATATCATATTACAAGATATAAGAAATTATATAAGTGGACATAATAGATCATGTCACAAGATATAAGAAATCATATCATACAACAGACATAACAAAAAAGTAAAGTAGGTATTTATATATGCGGCCTTTACATATCATATCACAAGATATAAGAAATCATATCAGCGGACATAATAGATCATATCACAAGATATAAGAAATCATATCATACAACACAACCGACATAAAAGAGGAGCAAAAAATGTATTCATATCTGCGGACTTTACATATCATATCACAAGATATAAAAAATCATATCATCGGACATAATAGATCATATCATAAGATATAATAAATCATATTATACAAAACAAAGGACATAAAAAATAAGCAAAAAATGTATTCATATGTGCGGACTTTACATATCATATCACAAGATATAAGAAATCATATCAGCGGACATATAGATCTTATCACAAGATATAAGAAATCATATCATACAAAACAACCGACATAACAGAGGAGCAAAAAAATGTATTCATATATGCGGACTTTACATATCATATCACAAGATATAAGAAATCATATTAGCAGACATAATAGATCATATCACAATATATAAGAAATCATATCATACAAAACAACGGATATAACAAATGAGCAAAGTATGTATTCATATTCGCAGACATTATATATTATATCACAATATATAAGGAATCATATTAGAAGATTGTAGCATCACGTCCCACAATGTTAGTTTACAACTTGGGTGACTTATATATAACTTCCAGTCTCATAGGCTACTAATAACTTGGATTAACCATTTTGGTCTAGCGAGGAAGAAGCTTGAAAGTTTTTGGGCCAGTCTATGAGACTGGGATGTTGTAGTGGTATCAAAGCCGACCCTGGTATGAGAGCTAAGTGCTACGTTACCTCTGAGCCCAAAGGGACAAGTGCTATGTTACTGTTGAGCCCAATAGGACAAGTGAGCCACCTCTAGAGTCTCACTCTGGGGAAACTGGACCATAAGTGCTTACTTGTTGGGCTTTGCGAGGACGCAAAGATCCAAAGAAGGGGGGGGGGACTGTAACATCCCGTCCTACATCGTTAGTTTACAATTTGAGTGACTTGTATATAACTTCAGTCTCATAGGCTACTAATAACTTGGGTTAACCATTTTGGGCTAGCAAGGATGAAGCCTGAAAATTTTTGGGTCAGTCTATGGGACTGAGTTGTTACAGTGGTATCAGAGCAACATTCCTAGGACGAAACTAGAAATTTCTAAGGAAAATAGTTAGTGGAAAAGGACATGATTAGGAATTTGAAGTGGATTAAGGGAAATAGTTGGTGGCAAATGACTTGATTAGGAATTGAGAGTGGATCAAGAGAGATAGATAGTGATAAGGATAGAAAAGTTTAAAGTGATTAAAGAAAATAAATTTGCGATAGCGAAGTGAAGTTTATGAGATATTTGAGTAATTAGGACGAGTGATTAAGTATTCAATGATAGTTGATGAGACATATTAGGGATGATCTGATACGAGGTAGTGTTGAAGATGGAATGTTAGAAGTTAAGATTTATTCTTATTTAATGAAAATCCGTACTGCAATTTTCTTGGTTATCTTTTGTTACTTACAATTTTACATGGGTATTAACCCTTTCAAGTGTCGATTTATAATATATATGTATATGATACAAGTTATATTTCCTTAAGAACTTAACGTGGGTTTAGTTGATTTATTCTCTATATATATTGCTTCTTAAAATATATATGTATATGTATATATATATATATATCCACATACCAGTTGATTTAATTAGTGGGATGAATCAATATTAGGTTAAAATTGTAATAGGTTAAGATATTAACGTAGTTGTTGTTTGAAAATGCTCGATGGTTAGGACTCATGCAAAGAGAATGACATCTCGAGCTGAGGGATTAGGATCTCGCGTAGCAGGATCGACTTCTTGGGAAAGTGAAGGAAATTCGTATCCGAACCCAATAGGAACAATACCATAGATAGTTACTGCGATAGAGTTAATTGCGTAGACCGTGCAACAACTAGCTACACGAGTGCCACCAGTTAACCCACAAGGGGGATAAGCACCTCATCACCAGAGTGAGAGTGAAGATAGAGCTTTAGATCGATTCTTGAAATTTTGACCCCCGCGTTATAATGGTGGACCAGACACTGAGAAAAAAGAAATTTTGTTAGAGACATTAGAAGATATCTATAGCGTTCTTAACTACCCTGAGGAAAGAAAAGTTCGTTTTATAACTTTTCGACTAGAAGGAGTAGCAAGAGATTGGTGGATGATTGTGAATCGAAGATGGATTGCTGCCGAGACACCATTAATTTGGAGGAATTTCACTAAAGCATTCAAAGAAAAGTTTATAGCGCCTATAGTACGTGAGCAAAAAGAGGCTGAATTCATTAGGCTCAAACAAGGAAGCAAAACTATGGCGGAGTATGAAGCCTTGTTTTCAAAGCTAGCCCAATATTCACCTAAAATGGTGGACACCAAAGAGAAGCGTAAGAAAAGATTTCTACAAGGACTCAAAGTGGAAACCAAAAGTGCTATGTTTGTTATCCGGCCAAACTTCGTATCCAGATGCCGTAGAAAGAGCACAACAAGTAGAAGAGTCCCAAGCTGAACTTCAAGCTTTTGAAGCAAAAAAACCAAGTGGACCTAAGGCATGGCTTTAACCTAAGAGTGACATCAATAAAGAATCAATAGAGAAAAGGAAAGGCATAGAACCAAAGAAAGCTATTACATCAGGATCAACGAACATTTGTGCATACTGTAAGTGATGCTGAGTGTTGGTGGAGACTTAAGTGATGCTTAAAATGTGGAAGTGATGAACATCACATCTCAAGTTGCCCAATACTGCGGGATAACACTGAAGCGATGATGAAGGAAACAATTGAAGGAGGAGGAAAACCAAAAGCAACAGTAAGAGTGTTCACTCTAGAGCATGTTAAGATAGATAAAGTCTCTTAAAAGAAGTGATGCACGGGTTTTAATGTTGTATATGTTCATATTTAATAATTTATAAATCAAATACCACAAAATTAAATAGTATACGGGTCGATCCACAGAGAACGAAGGGTAGAATTATGCTGCTAAGTTAGAAAAATAAAGTAAAAATTGAACAGATTTCTAGCAGTAAAACATGATATTTAGAAATATGTGATTCTCAGCAATTTTGTATGGAAAAGGGAAAAATAAAGAAAACAGTAGAAAAGAGTCGGGATTTCTACTTTCCTGTAAGAACAGAGGCTCTGATATGGCTTGTAGTTGTGAGCATGGTTGCTACCTCCGAACAGTGAAGATCGAGAATATGTTTCAGAGCACAGTTTCAGCACCACATTGACAACATTAGTGTCACTTACTCCTTGACCACTCTACCAAATAAATCATTGGATTCCCCGGTTGTCCTTGTATACGGCCTAGCATCAATCCAACCAGTCTACCTGACAAGGGGATTGATCCTCCTTAACATACATACATCATACTAGAACTTGAATGAATGAAGTTGTTAATTTCTAAGGTATCATCAAACAAAATCTCCCTACAAGCATTCTAACTTTTATTCATTATGAGTTTCACAGAATAAGAGGTTGCTAATGGTATAGTCAACTAAGACTTTCCAAAAACACTCTTGTTCTTATTCACTCAAGAGTTTACAAGATAAGGATTAGCTTAGGTATTGTCACTTAAGACTTCCCTAAGATCATGCTTATTCTGTAGAACTCTTGGGTGTAGCAGAGCACTAGTCACTGAAGTATTGTCAGTCAAGACTTCCTGCAGCATTGTGACTCTTGCCAGGCTCGGAGATTCACAGAGTGTATCAGCATTGAGGTTCTATCACTTAAGATTTCCCTTCAAGCATTATACTCCGCTAGTCTCCGGATAGCACATGATCTTTGGTTTCTACAGTGATATCAATCAATATTTCGTTACCAGAATTCCAATCTTGTGCTATCACAGCCCCTTAAATTGTATCATGTTGCCATAATAAGGATTTCTGCGACATCGTTGCGTTACTCACTACTCACACTGTATTTGAACTGGAGCAGCTATACTAATACACTCACCATAACAGCACCAGTGAGAGCTCAAGTACAAGTAGTGCTCAAAAAGTTCAAATAGCAATCCATTTAGCACATCAGCCGGTAGAGAGGTTTAATCGTGCAGTTTGATGCTACCAATCCCGGTTCAGTGCACATCCTGTAAATGAGGTTTTCACCTTGCCTCTACCTCATTAGGGGAGTAAAAATCCCTGTAAGAGCTTAGAACCTCATTGGTTCTAGATCAACACTCATATGTAAATAGAGACATGAATAAAGAGGAAGATAAGAGAGTTTCGGATAAAAAAACACAAGTAACGAGTTACAAGGAAAAAAATTCCGAACTCAACTACTACTCCTTACTCCATACTGTCTCTTGTTGTTTAGTTTGGAGTTAACTACTGCTATTTATAGAGAAACTCTAGTGAATGAAAAAGCTGGATGGCTAAAATGAGAATTTCTAGATTGCTTGGTGGCTAAGGATTGGAACCTGGCTTCTTGGCATCTTCCATGGGGAAATTGCTGACAACCAGCCGTTAAAGCATCTTTACAAGGTTCAAAAATGGTTAAAGTAGCCTGCAGCACTGTTCTGAGCGTACTTCAGCCGCGTTATTCCCTCGCCGGTGTACTTCTGGTCTCCTCAGACAGGTACCCTTAGCTGTAATGTGTCCTTCTTGTCTCCCGTGGTCCTTCCCGTAGCTGTTGCCTGTGTATTAACTGTCTTTCTAGTTTCTGCCTACTGCTCGTGCCGGTGATAATGATCAGAGGCTCAATTGACGGTATCTTCAGTCGAATGTCACATGAAAGTGTTCTGTCTCGGTCATCGTATACTGAAGGTTTGAACTTGGCTTAATGAGACGCTGCAGTTTCTTAATGTCATCTTCTCACGTCCTACTGAATCTGTGTTTGGTGATTGTTATGTTGAAACTTTCATGGGACGCTGTCGTCAAAGTGCCGTGAACTTTTCAGCTGTCTTCACTTCGTTGGGGTCACGTCCAGCCAACGCTGTCGGGAGCTGGACGTCTTCAGCTCACGGTTGACAAATGCTGGATTTCACTGAACTTGGTGAACGTCACGCTCAAGCGAAGCTATCGTCTAGTGTTTCATTCATTCTAGCTTAAGAATCCTTTGTTCTGCTCCAAATGTTAAGTCCCGAGTGTGGTTTTCTACAGTTTCATTCTATACATATTTCTTCTGTAATTAACTCAAGTAAAGCCGTAACTAGTATCTTTATCATGAGAATAGATTAAGAATTTGTCCTTAGGCAGCTTAAAACTATGCTAAAAGCAAGCACACATATGTGTAAAATGAGTCGCATCAGGAAGCAAGGCACACCTATCAACCTAGATGAGCTATTTAAGTAGTAATTGTCGATTTATATACCCGTCTTTGCTTGAGTAGGAAAAAGGAATTTCGGGACGAAATTCTTATAAGGAGGGGAGAATGTGACGGCCCAAAAATTTAATCATAATTTTTATAGGATAGTTTGTGTGGATAAAAAAATTAAATTAAATTAATGCTTTGAACCTTGGAATTTAGAGTTGATAAGTTCTAAAACTTAATTACATTAGAAAGAATTTTTAAAATAATTAGGAAATTTGATTAGATTAGTCTAAGGATAATTCGGGATTAGATTAGTTGATTTAAATTGGCAACTACATCAATTAAGCACGATTGACTTTCAAAAATTTTATCATTTAAATACCTTTTATTGAGGCTCCATCTGTTTTTAAAACCTAAAACCGCACACCACCCCTTCAACGTCATTGGCAGCCGTCCTATCGCCACCATCTCTGTTTCCCAAATCCAGCCATCAGTAACATTTTTTTTGACGCTATAACCCACCATCATTCCCCTCAACTATAGTAGGAAAAGCCACATTTTTTAACGGGCAGAATCAGGCCAGAATCATCGCAGCGACTCTGATAGAGCAACTTTCGATCAGTTCATCTGCATCACTATTGCCCGATTGCAAAATCTGCTGTTCTTTCCGCGGTTGAATTTCTCTCTTCCCTTGGGTTATTGCAAAATCTGCCGTTTTTTCCACGGTTGAATTTCTCTTTTCCCTTGGGTTATTCTCTTGAGAAAATAAAAAATATATATTTGGTTTTTTTTGTCCTAAAGAAAACTACTGAAAGCCAAATGGATTCTTTTTTTTTAAGAAGTCCAGTAGGTTGTTTAATATTACTCTTAGCTACATGTGCCTAGTGTTTATATTCCACTCTCACTGCTATATAGTAGTTACATGCGCGCGAACCCCGCTCAAAACCCACTTGCTAGCAGTTTCCTTTTTCAAAATCCCAATTCCTTCCCATCAAAATCTTCCATAACTGCAAGCGATCAAACCCTAAAAAAACTGATTTCTACTTCCAATCTTCAAAAATCCAGACGAAAAACGAATCGGACGAAAATTTCTGACAAAGTTTCCGACAGAGCAGAACAAAAACCCACTGGAACAAATTCAATCAAGGCAACCTACGTCCCGCAACGTTAATACACTACATCGAAACTTCACAAAACTACAGGTAATACATTGCAAAATCTACTACATCGTTTACTATAAACTGTTTTTCACTGGAATTGATGGATTTTCGAAACCCTATTTTCTCGTATTTGCTGCATTCGATTATAATGCTATACTAGACGTTGCTCTGTTACTCTTCAAACTACTGTAAACAATGCTCTATTACTCTAAATAATGCTATATTACTCTAAATTTTACTAGACGTTGCATCGTCTTTGTTATTTCTATTTGTACTGAAATTAAAATTCTGTGTTTCCTAATGGACGTTACGGTAGTAATTGATGGACGTGGTGGGTATGTAACTGGACATTGCTGCTTATTTTTCTGCTAAAATTAGAATTATTTTTGTTTCAAATTTGACGTTGTGATATATGATATACGAATAAGAGCATTCAAAATCTGTTTGGTTTTTGAATTGGAGGAAATAACATTTTTTTTCCTAATGGACGTTGCGGTAGTAATTTTTGGGACGTTTTTGGACGTGGTGGGTATGTAATTGGACGTTGCTGCTTGTTTTTCTGCCAAAAATAAAATTGTTTTTGTTTCAAATTTGACGTTGTAACATATGTTATACGAATAAGAGGATTCACAATCTGTTTTTTTTTTGAATTGGAGGAAATACCAGTTTTTTTTTGTGTATTTCCTAATGGACGTTGCGGTAGTAATTTTTGGGACGTTGATGGACGTGGTGGGTATGTAACTGGACGTTGCTGCTTGTTTTTCTGCCAAAAATAGAATTGTTTTTGTTTCAAATTTTACGTTGTGATATATGTTATAAGACTAAGAGCATTCACAATCTATTCGGTTTTTGAATTGGAGGAAATAACAGTTTTTTTTTTTTTTTTTTGTGTTTCCTAATGGTCGTTGCGGTAGTAATTTTTGGGACGTTGTTGGACGTGGTGGGTATGTAACTGGACTTTGCTGCTTGTTTTTTGGCCAAAAATAGAATTATTTTTGTTTCAAATTTGATGTTGTGATATATCTTATACGAATAAGAGGATTCACAATTTGTTTTTTCTTGAATTGGAGAAAATACCAGTTTTTTTTTGTGTATTTCCTAATGGACGTTGCGGTAGTAATTTTTGGGATGTTGATGGACGTGGTGGGTATGTAACTAGACGTTGCTGCTTATTTTTCTGCCAAAAATAGAATTGTTTTTGTTTCAAATTTGATGTTGTGATATATCTTATACGAATAAGAGCATTCACAATCTGTTTGGTTTTTGAATTGGAGGAAATAACAGGTTTTTTTTTGTGTGTTTCCTAATGAATGTTGCGGTAGTAATTTTTGGGACGTTGTTGGACGTGGTGGGTATGTAACAGGACGTTGCGGTGTCTTTGCTGTTTGTTTAATTTAATAAAAGTAACATTGTGTTTGTTGTAGGTATGTTATAGAAATTCGGTGACCAAAAATGTGTTTTATGTTTTGTATTTATGAAAAAATAATAAATTTTTGGTCTTTGTTGTTGGACGTTGCTGTAGTTTTTTTTTTTCAGACGTAACTGGACGTTGTAATCATAATGTTAACAATTTTGTATTTTTGTTTCTGATAATTATTTCCCTAGTTCATTGCAGGATGGTTAACTACAAACAACCCGCAAAAAGATCAATACCAAATACAGATGATGATTTCGTCATAGATTCCACACCATCACCAACACTAAGTAAATATAATGCTGCTGCACCAAGTGAAGATGACTCCCAAATTCCATTAAACCAATACATACTCAAA
The DNA here is from genome assembly GCA_030378225.1 of Knoxia roxburghii. Taxonomy (NCBI): domain Eukaryota; kingdom Viridiplantae; phylum Streptophyta; class Magnoliopsida; order Gentianales; family Rubiaceae; genus Knoxia; species Knoxia roxburghii. Next base: position 13,875,021 of record CM059418.1, read on the forward strand.
AAAAGAAATGCCAGCCCTCAAATTTCTGCAAAAAAACTGGATTCCCTTGTTGATGCAGCAACAAAACACATCCTCAACCCTCAAAAAAATCCACAGCCAAAGCAGAAAACAACAAAAACCCAAGCTCACCAGTCCAACACCAAAAAACCATCAACAACAAAAAATCCTGTTGCACAAAAACCACCAACAAAACATAAACCAAAAAGACTTAGAGACGAAATAGAATCAGAAGAAGATGAACCACAACAAAAAAAGAAACAGGATGCTAAACCCAAAAAAACACAAACAAAAAAGCAACCTGTAGCAGAAAAACCTACAAAGAGACCAAAACTTCAATCAGGTATGAAGACTTTGTGATCTTTTTACTTTCATATTTTCTATTATCATATCAACATGTTGTTTGAGGAAGTTGTGGTAGTTATTTTATGGACGTAACGAGACGTGGTATGTATTATAATAGACGTTGCGAAATATGTTTTGTATGTGACTAATTTTTTTTCATTTATTTCCATCACAGTCAGTCAAAAAAATGAACAAAAAAACATCTCCTAAAAGGACCAAATTCCAAACAAGGACCAGCATTGCTACATTGTACAAGCTTGTAAGACATTTGACTGAGCAGCAAAAACAAGCAGTGAGAGATATTGGATTCGGATCGTTGCTTGATATCAACTTAAATCAACTGCCATGTGGATTAGAAGAACATCTGTTGCGGTTTTTCACAATCTCAAACAACAGGTGCAAAATCCAGCTGAATAGTGGCAGCATTGATATTGAAGAAGAAGATGTCATGCATGTGTTTGGAATACCACGTGGTGGTATTAAGATTGAAGAATACACCACTTCTGATCTGTACTCTGACGAATACAAGATAGAATGGAAAAATTCCATTCCAGACATCCAGGATCCGTTAGCAATGAAGGGACTCAAAGAAAACTAACCACAACGCAAATGGCAGATTATATCAAGCAACACAAAGACTATGCTGATGATGACTTCAAAATTGACTTCACAATCTACATGGCAACAACTCTCCTTTGGGCTTACACGGATTTAAGTTGCCGACAATCACTACTGAAGAGTGTCAAAAATGTAGATAATATCAGAAACATGAACTGGTGCGAGTTCACCATCAGAGGCTTGATACAATCTGTCAAACATTGGAATGACACAAATCAAAGAGTAATCTTTAAAGGATCGCTCCCCTTCATTGTGGTAAGTAATTTCAAGCTACTTTATAAACGTTGTGAACTTGACTTTCATCAGACGTAACTAACATTTATTCTTTTATTTTTTTTCAAGCTACTGTATCTGGACAGAGTTAGAATTCATGGTGAACCCATACGTCCAAGAAACGTGCCTCTACTTTCACATTGGGACTATGAAAAGTATACAAGAAGAGAGGCAAAAGAGACAACATTGGGAGGATTTGGAAGGGAAAGAATATTGACAAGGGATGAGATGAAAAACCAGATAGAAGATGATCAAATCCCACAAGACGATCAAATCCCAGAAGATCAAAATCAGGTAATATTTACATTTTCAAACACAAAAGCATTATTTGTTCTAGACGTGGAAGGACGTTGTGGATATTATACTGAACGTTGTGGATATTAACTTACACCTGTCTCTGTTTATGTTTTTATTTTTAAAAGCATGGGCCTCATGATGTTGATTACGATAATGATGATGTTGATAATGCTGAGATAAGACATGAAGAAATACCAGAGAAGCAAGATAAGGTAAAATTCGGAATCTAAAATTACTATTTCTCTTACACATTAACTGGACGTAACTGGACGTTGTGCCTTTGTTATTGGACGTTGCGTTAGTGTAATAGGACGCTGCGTGTGTGTAACAGGATGTTGCGTGTATTATTCACTTACAAAATAACTCCTCTGTTGTTCCTTTTTTATTGTGTACAGCCTGTTGATAATTCCAATGATGCCAAAATCATAAGACTTAATTAAGGAATGACTCGATTAGTCAAGGAATACACCAACCTCATAAATCTTGTAGAAGATACAAATGAAATACAAGATAATCCAGCATTGAGGATGCTTGAAGTGACATTGAAAAAATGGAAAATATCTTCAACAATGTCACCAAAGAAACACTACAAGATGAAGATGTTGCTGCTATTGTACCAAGTCAACCTCCCACTGACTTTGAACCAATGTTGAGTCAAGTTGAAAGGATGTTCCAAAAACAACAAGAAGATTGATGCTACACAAACAACTCAGTATCCTGCTGATATTTTGAGTCACGTGGATAAGATTGTCCAAGAAGAGATCGACAAGAAGTTTGCTGCATTTGTCACACCACAAAGTCAGATTGATAAAGAAATATTGCTGCACTTCTCAGTCAGATTGATAAGATAGAAAAAGGTCAACAAGAGACAAACAAGAAGCTTAAAGAAATTAAAGAAATCATACCACCAAGCTTCGACCTCGGCATAGACTTGTCACAGCAGCATGAGCCAAGGCCAAGGAATCTACAAAAGGAGTATGATGCATCTTAGCAGATACAGGCTAATCCACATGCTCAAAAACTGGAAGAAATCAGACAGTAAGTAATACTATAATTCATTCATTTTGTATCATAATATTATTACTGACAGATACATTTTCATTATTTCTCTACAGAATCATCATGGACGAGGAAGACAATCCTCTGGAAAGACATGATGCAAATCCAATTCCAAACCCAAAGCATCGCCAGATCAAGCTTCTATTGGCACTGAATTTAAACTGATTTTTTCACAAAACCTCTCACCTCATCTCAAAACAACTAGCACCACGTCCAAAATTGACTGAGGTGGACCGAAATATGTATAATCTATTATCTAAGGGTTTTTATAAGATAAAACAAAGAAAATGGCTATACAATTCTTAGAAATGATCATGATCTCATATCTAAGAGTTGTAATGAGATAAAACAAATAAAATGACCATTCAACTCTTAGAAATATTCATGATCTCTGATCTAAGAGTTTTGTGAAGATAACACAATTAAAATGACCATATTACTCTTAGAAATTTTCATGATCTTGTAAGTAGGTGTTGGAAAAAGATAAAACAAATAAAATGGCCATACAACATCTCAACTCGTCTCAGAACAACTAGAACTACGTCCAAAAAAGGTCTACATCCATTCATGTGAATTTAAACTGTTTTTTTTTTCACAAAGTTAGTCTACCACGTCTAGTACAACGTCTCAAACAACTAGCGCCTCATCAAAAAACGTCTACATCTATTCAGGTGAATTTAAACTATTTTTTTTTTTACAAAGACAGTCTACCACGTCTCATAACAACTAAAACCATGTCTCAAACAACTAGCAGCATATCCAAAAACGTCTACATCAATGCATGTGAATATAAACTGATTTTCTCACAAAACATCTCAACTCGTCTCAAAACAACTAGCAACACGTCCAGAAACGTCTACATGCATTCATGTGAATTTTAAATGAATTTTTTCACAAAGACAGTCTACCACGTCTAAAAAGAACTAGAACGTCTCAAACAACTAGCACCCCGTCCAAAAATGTCTACATCCATGCAAGTGAATTTATACTGATTTTTACACAAAACATGTCTCCTCATCTCAAAACAACTAGCACCACGTCCAAAAATGACTGAGGTGGACCGAAATGTGCATAATCTATTATCTAAGGGTTTTGATAAGATAAAACAAAGAAAACGGGAATAAAATTCTTAGAAATGATCATGATCTCATATCTAAGGGTTGTAATGAGATAAAACAAATAAAATGACCATTCAACTCTTAGAAATTTTCATGATCTCTGATCTAAGAGTTTTGTGAAGATAAAACAATTAAAATGACCATATTACTATTAGAAATTTTCATGATAGTGTAAGTAGGTGTTGTAATAAGATAAAACAAATAAAATGGCCATACAACATCTCAACTCGTCTCAGAACAACTAGAACTACGTCCAAAAAAGTCTACATCCATTCATGTGAATTTAAACAGTTTTTTTTTTTCATAAAGACAGTCTACCACATCTAAAAATAACTAAAACCACGTCTCAAACAACTAGCACCACGTCCAATAGCGTCTACATCCTTGCATGTGAATATAAACTGATTTTTTCACAAAATATCTCAACTCGTTCAGAACAACTAGCAACACGTCCAGAAACGTCTACATCCATTCATGTGAATTTTAACTGAATTTTTTCGCAAAGACAGTCTACCACGTCTCAAAACAACTAGAACCACATCTCAAACAACTAGCACCACATCCAAAAATGTCTACATCCATGCATGTGAATTTAAACTTATTTTTCACAAAACATCTCACATCGTCTCAGAACAACAAACACCATGTCCAAAAACGACTGAGGTGGACCGAAATGTATATAATCTATTATCCAAGAGTTTTGATAACATAAAACAAAGAAAACGGGTATAGAATTCTTAGAAATGATCATGATCTCATATCTAAGAGTTGTAATGAGATAAAACAAATAAAATGACCATTCAACTCTTAGAAATTTTCATGATCTCTGATCTAAACGTTTTGTGAAGATAAATCAATTAAAATGACCATATTACTCATAGAAATGTCCATGATCTTGTAAGTTGGTGTTGTAATAAGATAAAACAAATAAAATGGCCTTACAACATCTCAAATCATCTCAAAATAATTAGCACCTCGTCAAAAAATGTCTACATCCATTCATGTGAATTTCAACCTTTTTTTTTCACAAAGACAGTCTACCACGTCTCAGAACAACTAGAATGTCTCAAACAACTAGCACCACGTCCAAAAATGCCTACATCCATGCATGTGAATATAAACTGATTTTTTGATAAAACATCTCAACTCGTCTTAGAACAACTAGCAATACGTCTGAAAACATCTACATCCATTCATGTGAATTTTAACTGATTTTTTTCACAAAGACATTCTACCACGTCTCAAAACAACTAGAACCATGTCTCAAACAACTAGCACCACGTCCAAAAATGTCTACCACGTCTTGATACATACAAAACAACTAGCCCCATGTCCAGCTTCGTCCAAATTTATCTAATTTCGGATTTTAGAAATCCGAATTTAGCCAATTTCAGATTTTTAAAATCTTAATTCAGTTTAACTATAAAAACACAAACCCTAGCATTTTTTGCAGCATTCTTCTCCTCTTCTTCCTTCAAACATTCTCTCTCTAGCGGCCAAACACTATTCACCTACAAAATTTGGATTCCGACTAAATTATTCCAAAGATCTACGTCATGTTGTGATATCATAATAAGGTAAGTCAAGATTTTAGTGTTTTATGGTTGATATTTCATAAAACGTTAGATTTTCATGTAATTAGATTATTTGTAATGAGATTAGATGTTATCTTTAGTAGTGGCGTATGTAGTTGATGAAATGTGGTTAGAAAATACATGTATTAGTAGTATAGGACTAAGATTTGTGTAAGTTTTGTGGACTTTTTAATTATTAGTCATGCATTATTAGTGTAATTACTCTAATTACGATTTTAATGTGATTAGATGATATTTTGTGTAGTGGTGTACGTATTGGATGAAACGTGATTTGGAAATACATTTATTAGTAGTATATGACTAATATGTGGGTAAGTTTTGTAGAATTTTTAAGTTGTAGTCAAGGGTAATTATTCTAATTACTATTTTAAATATGATTAATCGTAAGTGGTAATGAAATTTTAATTAAAATTGTAGTGTTGTGGATTGTTTATAATGTTGTGGGTTGTTTAATGAATTGTGGTTTATAAATGTGATTAAAAAAATTTTGGTGACGAAAATAGACAATTAATTGATATAATGACATTTTTATAATTGACAGGTATAATGGCATTTAATTGTCCGCATATTTTTTCTTGGTGAATGTGCCCTAATGAGGGCTATTTATGTAAAGAGACTTTGAGGGTATTTATGTAAATAAGACATTTGTCGCTTGATTGATTGTTTATCAAATGAGTTAATTTCATGATAGTGATATTCTTGTGCATATTTAAATTCATGAAATCGATCCGCCAAAAGAAACACTCCATGGACTAATTAGATCATGAGTGATCACATACGCCTAACGGGGTCGTACAGGTTGCCAAGTACGAGTATGATTGGGTACACTATGATTCATGCTAAGATATGTAGGTGAAGTGATGGGACTACAAATCTCTCTTAAGTGAGAGATGATATCTTGGCCACTTGATAGTGAATTGAAAGTGCATGGCCATGCCCAAGGAATGATAAGGATATCATTTGCTTGATGGATTCAGTGTCACTAATAGATCAAGTAAACGTTTAGCTATATAAGGATGATGGTTCCATGCCTTATGCTAAACGGGATATCGATGTAGAGGATCGTACGTAGTTTGCTCGGAAAGGTTGTGTTGAATCACCATTCGACCCTCCATTCTGAATTGGGTAGTCATTATGTCTTGGTAGAGACCACTAATGACTTATGGATTAATCAATGAGATTGAGTTATCCATTGCCAATTTGGAATGGGCCTACAGGATCGCACATAAGAAAGTTCGATGATGCAGAATAAGTATTCTTGCCTACAATAAGTATAATTGTTATACTTAAATAAAGAAGATTTAATTAAATGGTTTAATTAAATATTATTGAGAAGTTTTGGGGTATTAATTAATAGTTAATTAATTACCTGAGAACAATTGGGACAGGCTGATAAATCAAGGGACTTAATTGCAATTGAAGTTCTTGACCCATCAGCCTGATCCATGGGTCATGGGTTGATCCATGGGCTTGGTGTATAACCCAAATCTTTAAGGTATTATTTAAGGCTGATTTGGAATTAGTAAATATTATTTAAATACTGATTTGGAATCAGTAAAATAATATTTGGTAATAATACTGATTTGGAATATGACTAAAATCAGTTAAGTTATAATTGGATAATTACAATACTGATTTTGGAAATTAATTCTCAACAAATATCCAAGGGATATGATTGGAGTAAAATGATGATTTTGAATTAGAAAATTCATATCAGCTAAAATATACCAGATTTTCCCAAAATTCTCTCGGTAGGCAAGATCGGCTAGCACCAACCTGCGAAGACTTTCGTGCTTGAGAGTAGAGAATCCGTCGAGGAAGGATTTTGGAGGCAACAAAACGCCATCTTCTCAGAGGAACCAGGCGACGTGCGCAACCGATTACGCTTCAAGGGTAAGACCCGACCTTATAGTTTAGGATTTCGCCATTTAATTATATTAAACGCCTAAACAGTTTCTAACAGTGGTATCAGAGCCAGGTTCGTTTTTAGTGATAATGATTGAAATTAATTGAGTACAACTAAAAGGATATGTTTTCGAAAATTAATTTTGTTACGTCGCAAACAAGGGCTAAATTTAGTTTTTTGGTTTTCTGGGTTTTGGAAACCCTCATTGGAAAAACCGTGTTGGCTAGAAGGCCAAGCTTAGGTGTTCAGGAATTTGTTTTGTTTTCGCCGAGAACTGGGTTATGTTGCGAACCTTGTCGGATTGGATTTTCAAAACCGATAAACATATTTGGGTTCTTTTTTTCAACCAAATTGGTTTCAAAAATATGTGGGCTGTGTTTTTTTTTTTTCTCCTTTCCTCACCGGGAAAACATGTTTGGTTTTTGGTCACTAAGTCGCCGGAAAAACACAACCATCTGGGTTTTGGTTTTCAAATCTTTGCTGGGCTAATTTGTTTTGAAAACCTTGCTGAAAATTTTTTTTCCTTTGTTTTGCTCACCAGAAAAATGGAGAACGGAAGGTTTCCGTTTTTCTTTTGGATTATTGGATTTTAATTATCGGAAACCAAATTTCCATTTTTGGGTTTTAAACTTTTCAGTCGGGAAAATGAGAAAAACTTTTCTGGGGTGTTTGGAATATCACCGAGAAAATGGGCCATTTGTGCGGAAGGTTTCCGTCAATTTTTTTTCTATTTCTGGGTTTTTGGTTGATGCCTCAGCGGAAAAATGGGCTGCAGGTTGTTGTTGCTGGTTATTTTTCTCTCCGCAGGTGTTGGGTCTTCCGAAAAATGGCAAAGATGGAATTCATGTTAACGGGCTACTTCGGTTTCATTGAAGTGGTCGCTGGGTTCGCGTCTGGGCTCGATTGGCGCCGGAAATGAGCAGTGGAACGTCACCGCTGCGTTTCCTCGTCTATCGAAGCTGGGGATTGCAACTGTTGTTGTTGATTCTTCACCGGAAGTCTTGCGGATCTTTGAACGGCGATTATTGTCGCTCGAAGAGGCCGCTATTGGGGACAGAAAAGTTCAGACAAGAAACGCCGAAAAATGATGGGTTCACCAGGGAAGACGACCGGAGGCTGGCGGCGGGTGGTTGAAGCCCTAGGGGCTAAAATGACTAAAATACCCCCGCCGCAGCCTCTAAACCCTAATCTGCCATAAAAAAAAATTTTAAAATTTATAAAATGGCCCCAACAGTTTTGTTTCCCTTAAACCCTAAGCCCAAAAATTAAGATAAATTAGATAATTGCCTCAAAAGTTTCAGAAAATTAAAATTTTAAAATTTTCTGAATTTTATTTAATAAGATTTTAATTAAATAATCTTATTAGATAAAGATAGGATTAATTTATAATTTTATCCTATAAGTTTAAATTTATCTTAATTAGATAATTAGATAAATTTTAAATAATTATTTTAATTAGATTAAAATAATTAGAAAATAAATAAATAAATAATTAATTAATTTGTTTAAATTTTGAATTGTTATTTTATTTTATTTTATTTTATTTTAATTTTGATGCTTATTTAAATTGTTTAAATTTTATTTGAAGCATCATAATTATGCAAGCATGTTCATGCATCATTTTGGATAAATGTAAAATGAACAGAAGGATTGATTAAAATTGATCATGACACTATCAATTTTAATTCTGTAATAGTTACACAATCCTTAAAATTAATCGGCTTAAATTAAAATCAGCTTGTATGAGCATATGCATTTTATGTGTTTCAAAGCATGAATTGGGCTTTTAATTTTAACGTTTTAAAAGCTGGGGCTTGCGAGCCCATTTTGAATTTGGGCCTGCGTGCCTATAAAAATCATCATGTAATAGTTAGGCCCAAAAGGAGGTTCCAAGAGGAGTCCATGGTGGAACTCAGGAGCGGAGGCCAAAACATGAAGATTTTAAAAGGCCCTGTAATAGACTAGAGCCCAGTTCATCGCTTTAATTCATTCTTTTATTTATGCAAATGAATGATAAACGAAAATGTATGTTAAGCCGATCAAACTTAAATCCCAAAAACCTAAGATTTGGCTTCCATACTTGAGGGCCCGCTTGAGCGTCGAACGTCTGGTGGACTTGGAGAGCCCAAGGGCCTCATGTTTTCTTCGTGCGACGGGTTGTTACATAATAGTGCCTAACTTTATCACTACCATTAATAATGAGTGGAAAAACTGTTTGGGTATTAGATGCTCAACTTTATCACTACCACTTGTTATGGAAAAATTGTGTGGGTGTCTATTGATGTGATGCCTTGAGGGATGGTTTAACTTGGGAAAATTAATCCTAGCTTGACCCGATAAGTTGACTAGGGATTAATTTTGCAAAGATAGGATGGTGTTTAACATTTGGAATGTTCATCCTATCACTGAAAAGTTACATGGTATGCAATTGGAAAGCGTTAAATTACATGGAATGTGATTTGAACATTGCCTACCAGAAGAGTCCGATCCCTATGATACTTGCCAAAGCAAGACTGGGGTTGACTCTTTGTGGATTTTCGGCCCACAATCTAGCACCAACACAAAATTGTTAGGGATTTCAATTTTGGCTATTGTGGAAAATTAATTTTAAAACTCATTCTAATATTTTGGAATATTCTTTGTAGAAATGGCATCATCTAGCACAAATGTTATCTCAAACTTTACTCTAAGAAGTATATTGGATAAAGATAAAATGGTTGGACCAAACTTCTTAGATTGGGAAAGAAACTTGAGAATAGTTCTTAAGCAAGAAAGGAAGCTACATGTCTTAGAGACCGCTTTACCTGAACCAGTACAAAATGCTTCGACAACTGTTCAACGAGACTGGGATAAGCTGAAAAGCAACTCCGATGATGTGACGTGCATGATGCTCGCGTCTATGACAGGAGAGCTTCAAAAGCAGTTCATGAATTTGGAAGCATTCCGAATTTATGAGTCACTGATAGAAATGTTTCGTGAACATGCTTCAGGTATCTTTGTTATATAAATAAATCTTTCTATGTCCTCCTCATGGGTATTAGATACTGGTTGTGGGGCTCACATTTGTACTAATGTGCAGGGACTCAGAAATAGAAGGATAACAAAGAAAGGTGAAGTAGATCTCCGAGTGGGCAACGGGGCAAGAGTTGCTGCTGTTGAAGTTGGAGATTACACTCTGTCTTTACTTTCTGGTTTAAATATCGAACTTGAAAATTGTTATTATGTACCTGCTTTGAGCAGAAATATTATTTCAGTTTCGAGTTTAAATAATAAAGGTTTTCGATTTATTATAGAGAATAATTCGTTATCTTTATATCGAAATGATATTTTATACGGAGTTGCAAATATGTGTAACGGTCTGTATGTCTTGGATTTGACCCAAGAAAAACCAGTCTATAACATAGAAAAGAAAGCTAAATCATCTAAAAATGATTTAAGTCCAACATACCTTTGGCATTGTCGATTAGGCCATGCAAATAAAAAGCGAGTTCAAAAGCTTCACAAGGATGGAGTGCTTGGTTCATTTGATTTTGAATCATATGAAACCTGTGAACCCTGCTTGCAAGGCAAAATGACAAAGAGTCTTTTCAATAAGAAAGGTGAAAGAACAAGTAAGCTATTGGCCCTAATACATACGGATGTATGTGAACCAATGAGCACACAAGCCAGAGGTGGATTTGAATACTTCGTGACTTTTACTGATGACTTTAGTAGATATGGGTATGTCTACTTAATGAAGTATAAAAGTGAAACTTTTGAAAAGTTTAAAGAGTTCAAAAATGAAGTAGAGAATCAGTTGGATAGAAGGATTAAGGCTATTCGCTCCGATCAGGGAGGTGAATACCTTAGTGATGAGTTCGATGGCTATCTAAAACAGTGTGGAATTGTTTCACAGCTGACTCCACCGGGAACACCTCAATGGAATGGTGTATCCGAAAGGAGAAATCGGACCTTATTAGATATGGTTAGATCAATGATGGGCCTAGTGACTCTCCCTACATCCTTTTGGGGTTATGCTCTCCTTTCTGCTACCTACTTACTGAATCGTATTCCATCTAAGGCAGTAGATAAGACTCCATATGAGATATGGATGGGTCGGAAGCCCTATATGTCATATCTACGAGTTTGGGGTTGTCAAGCTCATGTAAAGCGTTTACAAAGTAATAAGCTTGAACCCAAAACTGACAAATGCCTATTTGTGGGATATCTTAAGGAACCCAAAGGATATCAATTCTCCAACCCAACTGAGAACAAAGTGTTCGTTGCTCGAGGAGCTACTTTTTTAGAGAAATAATTTCTGTACAAGAAAGACAATGGGAGTATAATAGAACTCAGAAAAGTTCAAGAACCACAAGAGAATGTAGAACGATCTACAGAAACTCAGATGGATGTTGACATGGAAACTCATGAAGATGAGCAACCTGAGTCAACAACACAAGAACCTAGAAGGTCTAGTAGATCTCGTCATGAACCCGAGAGATACGAATTTCTCGTGACTAACGATCAAGATTTGATCTTGGTGGACTCTGATGAGGACATGACCTACAGACAGGTTTTAGAAAGTCCAGATTCAGATAAATGGCTGCAAGCCATGGAATCTGAAATGCAATACATGAGGGACAATAAAGTGTGGACTTTGATGGACCCTCCTTTTCAGGCAAAGGTTGTCGATTGCAAGTGGATTTTCAAGTTAAAACCTGGCGGGATCTTCAAGGCACGACTAGTGGCTAAAGGTTTCAGACAGACTCATGGTATAGACTATGATGAAACCTTCTCCCCTGTCGTGATGCTCAAGTCCATTAGGACAATGCTTGCCATAACAGCATATTTTGACTATAAGGTATGGCAGGTGGATGTTAAGACGGCTTTCCTGAATGGAAACCTACTCGAGGATGTTTATATGAAACAACCCAAGGGATACATCGATCAAAAGCATCCTAATCAAGTATGTAAGCTTCAGAAGTCCATCTATGGACTAAAGCAAGCATCTCGAAGTTGGAATCTTCGTTTTAATGAGGAAGTAAAAGGTTACGGATTCATCAAGAACGAAGATGAGCCTTGTGTTTACAAGAAATTTAGTGGGAGCAAGATTGTTTTCCTTGTCCTATATGTGGATGACATCCTGCTCATAGGAAATGACATTCCCTTGATGAAAGACATCAAACAATGGTTGGGGAGTGTATTTTCTATGAAAGACTTAGGAGAATCTGAGACGATACTGGGTATCAAGATCTATAGAGATAGGTCTAAAAGGCTTCTGAGACTAAGTCAAGAAGGGTACATAGACAAGATATTAAAAAGATTCAATATGTCTAACTCCAAAAATGGTAAGGTACCATTTAGACATGGCCTTCTCTTGAAGAAGAACCAAGGTCCTTCAACAAGAGAGGAAAGGGATACAATGAGTAGAGTCGCATATGCTTAGGTAATAGGATCTATCATGTATGCCATGTTGTGTACCCGTCCGGATGTTGCACATGTACTTAGCATGACTAGCAGATACCAACAAGATCCAGGGATGAATCATTGGACTGCAGTCAAAGCAATCCTGAAGTACTTACGAAGAACTAAAGGATTAATGCTAGTGTATGGAGGACAAGAACAGCTTATTGTACAAGGTTACGCTAATGCTGCTTTCCAAACAGATCAAGATGACATGAAGTCACAATCAGGCTACGTGTTTAGTCTGAATGGCAGTGCAATAAGTTGGAAAAGCTCAAAACAAGATACAACAGCCGATTCTACAACAGAGTCTGAATACATTGCTACATCAGATGCTGCAAAGGAAGCTGTTTGGTTGAGGAAGTTCGTGTCAGACATCGGAGTGATATCGAGTATCCAAGATCCGATAGAACTTTTTTGTGACAATAATGGGGCCATCGCACAAGCTAAGGAGTCTCAGTCACACCAGAAAACCAAACACATACTCAGAAGGTTTCACCTCATCCGAGAGATCATTGATCGAGGAGATGTGAAAGTATGCAAAATAGGGCCAGATGACAATGTAGTAGATCCTCTCATAAAAGCTCTACCACAGTTAAAGTTTGATAGACATGTAATAGAGCTTGGTCTTAAACAGTTTAGGACATAGCCCTTCATCGGGCATGTAGGAGATTGTTGGTGAATGTTCCCTAATGAGGGCTATTTATGTAAATAGACTTTGAGGGTATTTATGTAAATAAGACATTTGTCGCTTGATTGATTGTTTATCAAATGAGTTAATTTCATGATAGTAATATTCTTGTGCATATTTAAATTCATGAAATCAATCCGCCAAAAGAAACACTCCATGGACTAATTAGATCATGAGTGATTCTTTTAAGTAGTACTGGTACTTGGATCCTTAGACCAGAAATCATTACATGGTCTTAGGTGAATTGTAGTGTGCTTTGACATATGCCTAACGGGGCCGTAACAGGTTGCCAAGGACGGGTATGATTGGGTACACTGATTCACGTTAAGATATGTAGGTGAAGTGATGGGACTACAAATCTCTCCTAAGTGAGAGATGATATCTTGGCCACTTGATAGTGAACTGAAAGTGCATGGCCATGCCCAAGAAATGATAAGGATATCATTTGCTTGATGGATTCAGTGTCACTAAAAGATCAAGTAAACGTTTAACTATATAAGGATGATGGTTCCATGCCTTATGCTAAACGGGATATCGATGTAGAGAATCGTACGCAGTTTGCTCCGAAAGGTTGTGTTGAATCACCGTTCGACCCTCCATTCTGAATTGGGTAGTCATTATGTCTTGCTAGAGACCACTAATGACTTATGGATTAATCAATGAGATTGAGTTATCCATTGCCAATTTGGAATGGGCCTACAGGATCGCACATAAGAAAGTTCGATGATGCAGAATAAGTATTCTTGCCTACAATAAGTATAATTGTTATACTTAAATAAAGAAGATTTAATTAAATGGTTTAATTAAATATTATTGAGAAGTTCTGGGGTATTAGTTAATAGTTAATTAATTACCTGGGAACAATTGGGGTAGGCTGATAAATCAAGGGACTTAATTGCAATTGAAGTTCTTGACCTATCAGCCTGATCCATGGGTCATGGGTTGATCCATGGGCTTGGTGTATAACCCAAATCTTTAAGGTATTATTTAAGACTGATTTGGAATTAGTAAATATTATTTAAATACTGATTTGGAATCAGTAAAATAATATTTGGTAATAATACTGATTTGGAATATGTCTTAAATCAGTTAAGTTATAATTGGATAATTACAATACTGATTTTGGAAATTAATTCTCTACAAATATACTAGGGATATGATTGTAGTAAAATGATGATTTTGAATTAGAAAATTCATATCAGCCAAAATATACCAGATTTTCCCAAAATTCTCGGTAGGCAAGATCGGGTAGCACCAACCTGCGAAGACTTTCGTGCTTGAGAGTAGAGGATCCTTCGAGGAAGGATTTTTGAGACAACAAAATGCCATCTTCTTAGAGGAGCCAGGCGACGTGCGCAACCGATTACACTTCAAGGGTAAGACCCGATCCTTATAGTTTAGGATTCTGCCGTTTAATTAGATTAAACGCCTAAACAGTTTCCAACATTTTTAATTTCTATTGGACATCTACGTTTGATTTTGATAACCGTATGAATCCGGATAATTCAATATTCGTTAATCTTAGAATGTCAAGGGATAATTTGTTAGAAACCATTTGCAATATAATTTGGGTGTCTATGAATTTGTGCAATATCACACTTACAGCATTTTTTGAAGTGGATGAGAGTAAGACAAAAGTAGTAATTACGTCTGATGCTATGCTGGATTTTTTTATACTTTTTGACCATGGAGTTTTATTAATGTTAACGTCGGTATTGAGGAAATTCAGTCTTTAGATAGAGTTGATAGGCGAAATATTGCTTCGAGTTTTTCACATGGCGGAGAAGGGCAACTTGATTATGGGTTCCGTTATGATTTTGAAGAGGAGGCAGGGGACTTGGATTATAACATTGAGGACGATTCTGACTGTGACCATGCATCCGATAGTGATTTTTGTTCTGATTCTACATATTTCCTGAGGAAAGTTCAGTTGAGATTGGGACGTATGGAAGGGGCATTTCGTGTACTCTGATGTGGGACACCAAGATCCGTACACCATTGATCGGGATGAACATGTGTTACCCCGATATAAAGGCAATCCTGAGACTATAGGACTTGAATAGTTTTCAAAAACAAGGAGGAAGCACTACGGGTCATATCCGCATGGAACGTGGCAAGGCTAAAGGAATATGTTAACGTCGAAAACAATAAAACAACATGGTCCGTGGACTACAAGAGTAGACTATTTGAGAACCCGAAGGTTATTCCCTATGTGCATGGAAAATCTGGGTGTCAAAAAAGAATCATACTCATGGCAAATGGGAAGTGGTTCTTTGGTGTCAAGTTATAATTGCCTTGGAATTGTGGAGGGAAATGACCACCATAGTGTGACATCGTCGACAATAGCGCCATTGATAATGATGCAAATTGAAGAAGATCCTGAGTATCCAGTGGCAACTATTCAAATTGATGGAAAAAATCAATTAAAAGTTGACGTGAAGAGAAAAAAAGCATGGCAAGCGAGAAGGAATGCCATTGAATTGGTATATGGTAATTGGGTTACAAACTTTGTTGAGTTATCAAGGTAAGTTTAAATTTTGATATTATTTTTGTTTTTATCAGTTTATTATTTTCATTTCTGTTGACATGATGATTGGGTGATAATTGTGTTAATGATTTATTTGTGTAGGTTTGTTGAAGCATTAAAATCGTTAAATCCAGGGACGATTGTAGAATGGGAATTCCAGGGAGGGAAACGTGCATTGTCCAATTCTGAGAGGAATCTCAAATATTTGTTTTGGGCTTTCGCTCCAACCCGACGTACGTTTTGGTGATTTTGTCCACCTGTGGTTAGTGTAGACGATACACATTTGTAGGGTGGATATAAGTGGAAGTTACTTGTTACCATTACAGTTACCGCAGCACGTCGACTTCTTCCACTGGCGTATGTATTAGTTGACGAAGAAACCACTGAGAGTTGTAGCTTTTTCATTAGAAACCTCATTCGTCATGTCTTTGCTCAACGTGTGACGTGTGTGCTATCAGATCGAAATGCAGGGTTGCTCACCGCATTTAGAGACTTAGAGGAATGGGAAGAAGGTGTTACAGGTCACCATAGATTTTGTCTAAGACATGTTCAAAGCAATCTACTTACGCATTGTTGAGGCAATAGATTGAATAGTCTGTGTTGGAAATGGGCTCATACTGTCAACCTAGGAAGTTTGATAGAGTAGGTGCGGAGTTGTATGAACACAGTCAGGACGCCTTTAGGTATTTGCAGGATATCGGTGCTGATAAATGGAGTATTGCACACGATGGATTCCATCACTGGGGTAACCTAAAGACAAATATGTCAAAAAGTTACAACAGTGAGCTGAAAGGCATACGCACTCTACCTATTCGAGCAATCATTGAGTCGACATTCCAGAAAACTAAAGAAATATTCCGCCAGGAAAATGAAAAGTCTCGTAAATACAACACCCAATTTCCTCCGCTTTTATGGGAAATATTCAAGGATTATGAGATACGAGCTGGGGGCCATCAAGTTGAACCTTATGACTGGATGAATAAAATCTTCATGCGTTACGATGGCAAATGAGGAAACATACAAATTGTTGATTATCAATCACGCACATGTACTTGTTAGAAAAGGAAAACCTATAGGTTTCTGTGCTCACATGCCTTGGTGGTGTGTCGTTCTCTTGGTGATAATCTATCCAATCTAGTGGACAACTTTCTTATGACTCGAAACTGGAAGAGGCAATTCGGTCATGGAAATTTCGTCCCAATCCCTCCGAGAGAATGTTGGCAAAGAAACATTGACTGGAAGTTGAATATCGACTATGAAAGGCTCATCATTCACAATGCACCGCCTGGAATGAGACATAAGCGGAGATTCACAATGCAAATGGATCACCGTGGAAGACGACGTCGAGGTGAATGCACGAGGTGTGAAAGTAGATCACATGGAGCCAGAAGGTGTCCCATCTCGCATCCCAGAGCAGATCGAACAAGGCTTGGGAGACTATATGACGCTGATGACATTATTTGATGTATATTTTGATGTTTTGTTGAGTTAGTATTTTTTAGTTTTATGTAATATGTAGAATTGTGATTTTGAAGTTCCTATTGGTGTTTGGATGAGTTATTGATGCTTTGGTATACGAATAGGTAGAATTGTGATGTTGTAGTTCATTTTGGTGAACAGTCTCGTAATACAAAAAAATTTTTTATTTGGATTATAATTGAATTCGGATTTTCGTTATCCGAATTAAATTAATTCGGATTTCAAAAGTCCGAATTAATTAAATAATTTGGATTTGTGAAATCCGAATTAAATATTTTTTTTGAAAAGAAAAAACAAAAAAATCATGACTCGAAATTTTAAAATCCGAAACAGGATGTTAGATACTGCCTGAGAGCAGTAGCTCAATCCAATTTCAGATTTTCAAAATCTGAAACCAGAATCATGCGCTAATTCGGATTTGTGAAATCTGAATTACCTTAATTGATCCATCAAATCTAGGTTGACTTTTCTGGACGTGGTCCCAGTTGTTTTTGACGTGGTGGACTTTCTTTGTTGAAAATATCAGTTTAAATTCACTTGAATGGATGTAGATGTTTCTTGACGTGGTACTAGTTACTTTTGACGTGGTGCATGTTGTTCAGAGACGTGGTGGACTGTCTTTGTGAAAAAAATATCTTAAATTCATATGCATGGATGTAGACATTTCTGAATGTGGTCCTAGTTGTTTTTGACTTGGTGCATGTTGTTCTGAGACGTGGTGGACTTTCTTTGTTGAAAAAATCAGTTTAAATTCACATGAATGGATGTAGACGTTTCTTGACGTGGTAATAGTTATTTTTGACGTGGTGTATGTTGTTCTGAGACATGGTGGACTGTCTTTGTGAAAAAAATAGCTTAAATTCACATGCATGGATGTAGACGTTTCTGGACGTGGTATTAGCTGTTTTTGACGTGGTGCATGTTGTTTTGAGACGTGGTGGACTGTCTCTGTTGAAAAAATCCATTTAAATTCAATTGAATGGATGTAGACGTTTCTAGACGAGGTGCTAGTTATTTTTGACGTGGTGCATGTTGTTCTGAGACGTGGTGGGGTGCCTTTGTGAAAAAAATTTGAATTCTCACAATTTGGATTTTCGAAATCTGAATAGTTTTAATTCTATTTATTAATTTACACAAAAAATTTCAATTTCATTATTCTTTTCAAAAAAAAATTTTCATAAATGATTCAGATTTCCAAAATCCGAATTCCATTGATTTCAGATTTTGGAATCTGAATTTAATTAATCGAATTAATCTCTCTTTCTAATTTTTAATTTAATTAGGGTTATTGATATTTTAGATTTTCAAAATCCAAAAGTTGATGAATTCAAATTTCTAAAATCCAATTTTGTCTTATTTCGGATTTTCAAAATCCGAAAGACCATTTTTAGGCCACACCTCCCCATTTTTTTATTGTTTTGTGCACAAATTTATTTAGGGGATTAATTTGGTAAAAAATTCTTCTTCGTTATGGATCATACTATTCAAGCTCTATTTATTGAGATATCTCATAACCAATAGTTTGATCCTATTATGGAAGGTGGTGTGTAAGCGTACTATAGTTGATGTATTCTGATGCGATTCACTTTATACATATTTTTACTTGTTTGTAGTCTAGTTTCAAGTTGCCTGTGGACAGAATCTTAGTAAGTTCGTATGGTAAAAATACTAGTTACGACTCTACTTGTGTTAATTACATGTCAAATATGCATGTAATGGAGAATGAAGAAAATCACACCTCGGACTTAGCATTTGGAGCAGAACCAAGGATTCTCAAGCTAGAAGACATGGCACGGCTAGTAGACGATAGCTTCACTTGAGCGCGAAGTTCACCAAGTCTAGTGGAATCTAGCGTCAGGTGACCGTGAACTAAAGACGTCCAACTCACGACATCGTTCACTAGACGTAACCTGACAAAGTGAAGCAAACACTGAAGTGAAGCAGCAAAAGCTTAAAAGAGAAGATCACGATCCCCAGACGACACCATCCCATAAAAGTCTCTATATGACGATCAGCAAATGCCAACGTTGGAGGAATGTAAGAAGAAGACGACAGGAAATTGCAGCTTCTTGTGAAGCCAAGTCTAACCCTTCAGTACAGGGTGACCGAGACAGAACACTTCCAACTGACGATCAGCTGAAGCCATAGTCAACTGAGTATCCGACCAATATCTCCGGCACAAGCAGAGGAAAGATTCCAGAATAACAAGTAGTACGCCGGCGACAGCTAAGGGTAGTACCACCGGAGACAAGAAAGACACATTACAACTAATGATTCCTGCCAAAGGAGATAAGAAATACATTGGCATAGCGATCACGCAAAAGAAGTATGCCCGAAACAGTGTAGCAGGCTGTTTTAACCGTTTCTGAACTGTGCAGGGATAATTTTATGGCTAGTTTTCAGCGTTTGCCCCTGGAAGATGCCAAAGAAGCCAACTTGCGATCCTTAGCCTCCAAGCAATCCAGAAATTCCCAGATTAGCCATCCAACATTTCTTTCACTAGATTTTCTTCTATAAATAGTAGTAGTTAGCTTCGAACTCATCAACAGAGATAGTAGGGAGTAAGGAGTAGTATAGTTGGAGTTCGAAGTTAGTTCTCCCTTGTAATTTCTTTACTTGGGTTATTAATCCGAAACTCATATTCTTTTTATTCATGTTATTTAGCATTGGATAGCAGTTTGGAACCAATGCGGTTTTGAACCTTTGCTGGGGTTTTTCTTCCTCCAATAGGGTAGATGCAAGGTGAAAGTCTCATTTACAAGAGGGGTATTAAAGCAAGTTTGATAGTATCGAACCACAAGCCTAAGACTCTCTGCCAGCTAATGTGTGGAATAGATCGCTATTTAAACTTGTTGAGCACTGATTGTGCTTGAGCTTTCACTGATTTTGTAGTGGTGAGTGTTGTAATATAGATTCAGTAGTTCAACCAAATGTGAGTAGAGAGTTATGTGAGGATGTCATAGAAGTCTGAGCCATGGCAGTATTATACAATTTAAGGGGCTGTCTTAGCACAAGATCTAAGTACTTATCAGGAATTCTTCACTGATAATACTGTGGTAATCACTAATCTTATGCTATCCAGAGTCCAACATGAGTAGACATTCTTATAGGGAAATCTTAATTGATAATACCTTAGCAACCGTCTAATCTGCGAGTCTAGAGCTTAACATTAGTTAAATTTCTTATAGGGAAGTCTTGCTTGGCAGCACCTGGCAAACCTTTACTTTGGTAAGCTCAAGAGACAAGCAAAAGAGGCAAATTCTTAGGGAAGTCTTGGTTGACTACACCATTGAAACATTTCTTTTGTGAAGCTCATTAGTGTAACAAAGTAAGAATTACTGTAGGGAAGTCTTGAGTGACAATACCTCAGTAACCTCTTGTTTTGTGAAGCTACGAATGAACGTGAGTAGAGTGCCTGTAAGGAGATCTTCATTGATGATACCTTAGCACTTATACACTCAGTTCACTCAAACCCTGGTATAATATATATATGGTAAGGAGGTCCAATCCCCTTGTCAAGATGACTGGTTGGATTGGTTTTAGGCCATATACGAGGACAACTGGGGACTCCAAGGGTCGATAAGGTAGAGTGGCTACGGAGTAAAGTGACACGGGAGTTGTTCAAGTGGAGCCGAAACTGGGTGCTCTTCATCACATTCTTGATCCTCACTGATGAAAGCTGAAGGCTGTCTTATCAACTACAAGCCATTATTAAAGCCTTTACATCATAAGGGAGTAAAAATCACAACTCTCATCCTCTATTTCTCTGTTCATTAAATTTCTCTTTTCATCCGTATTTTGCATATCGTGCCAGTCTGTTTACTTACTGTTTTATACTTTTTCTATTTTGCTCATATTTCTAACTTAACAGCATAATTCTACCCTCTGTTCCCTTTGGATCAACCCATATACTATGTTTATTCATTGTATTCGATTATAAATTAATAATTCTGAGCGGTACTCAACACTAAATCCGTTGCAATCATATTCTCATGTTATAGGTGATGTATTCCCATGTTTTAAATGACGTGTTTAAATATTTTAGATTTTTATGGTTTTTAAAATTTTAATTAAAGTTTCTATAAAAAAATTTTAAAAATATGTTTATTATGAAAAAATATTAAAAATAATGGAATCCTATTTTTGAAGGTGATTGTGACGTCCCTATCGCCGCATCACTGATAGTTATGTTATCAATGACGTAACCTACTTCCCCCAACTCTCGCCAATATAGTTGTCGAGTCTTCATCAGTGATACTAATCATGAAAATACAAGCATTCAGAAATTTTAAATGTGGAACATAATTATACAACACAAATTGTTGCACTAGAAAGTACTCTTTTAGGATTAACTATTACACACGATAATTGATTATGTCCTCTTGTGACCTCTTTGACTCTAAACTATAAAGATTATACCATAGTTACCCTAAATGACCAATATTCCGTCTAGTCATTCTTCTAAGTACTCACAAATAAATTCTTGTACCTGTATACCTAGCGTATGGGAAGAGAATATAGGGACAAATATGTGTCGTGCACATTTAGTGAGATCCTATATATATAAGTAAAAATGTAATATCATGACAACATATAATCACAAAGTTTCAATCACAAATAAAAAAGGCAATCAATCACCAAACAGATATAACAACCATATAACAAATCAATACAAGTGACCAATATAATCAATATATATCTTTAAAGGATACTGGATGATGAGTCGTATCAAGAATAATCCCAAACTTATATGGCTGGATAGATTGGATTTGGGTTCGCCTTCCAAGAGATTGTCACTTAGAAATATCTATCAAGAGATCGGCACATAGCCAGATCTATCAAGTAAGCAAGTATTGGTTTCAAAATTTTCCTTATTTCCTAGGTTGCTGAAGTAGCTCGGACGCTGCCTAGGCGCCCCAAGAAATGGAAGAGGCCTCTGATAACTCATGAGCACCGGTGTATGGATCTAAGATAGACCACAATGTTTGACCAACCCTTGTGCCAACTCGTTCTAGATGAGATTTTCAATGGTTTGGGATTCCCTCGATGTAAAGTAGGTATCTTTGTATAGAACATGTGCAAGTAACAGAATCATAGGCTACCTATGCGATAATGTACACCCCGGGCCTAAGATTCTAAACAATTAGTAGTCAAACAAGTAATAGCAGTCCAGGAAAGTAACATTGATTTAATGGTATCAACTTATAACCAATCAGGTATAGAGTTCAAGCACTAGAAAGTATCACAGTCAACTTGTATATATATAAATAAGATAAGGCATTCGAGTATATAATATATATATATATATATGTGTGTGTCTAGCATACTAGAGGAAACAAACAATACAGATAACACTAGGAGGATTAACTCAAAAATTACAAGACTCAAAGTTCTCAGACGTCTCTGTCCAATCTTGCAACCCATGGTTAAAAAAAAATCATATACCCTTGGTCATTCATTCTATTTTTACATTTGTTAATTATTTTTCAATATTAAATCTTTTAATTCCTCAATTAGTGATCCATATTAACACTCTTTTTTTGATTAGAGAGTTTATAACTTCTTATATCAAGTTCATTTATGACCTTTACCTTTGACTTATATATTCGATATAAGTTAAACTAAACGTTGAGACAATATAAATACATAAGCTTTTCAATCCAAATAACCTATTTACTTGGGGTGGGAGTGTTGGAGTAGAATACATAAGCTATGCTTGTATTGTACAGTTTCCCAGATTAATATATCGATTTGTGTTTCAGTCATATCTTGTTGTGCATTAATTGTCCATTTATATTATGTAAGTAGATGATGAGGTGTCTGGTGCGGCACAGTAGATCTCATCATTGGTTGAAAGACATAATATATAAATGAGGTTCGTAACTGAGACAGTTTTGGACAAACTGTCGATTTAGGTTATTATGTGATTCAGATAATTGGTTTGTCTAAAATAATTGAATCATATAGATATGCCCGGGGCATATTAGCTTGACCACTAGGAATGATTTGTCTTGTACTGATTTAATAGACAAATCGATCCCTGTATTCTATCTCTTAATCCCTAAACTCGAACGGCTATGAGGATTAGACATAGTGTACTTTGATCTGCCAATGGATGAGGTCAAATATGGCCAATAGTCTCGGTGGGTTGGGTACGCATGTTTAGTTACTTGGTGTGCTGCTGCTAGTCGAAAGGAAACCATGTACCGGTGTATCCGGGGTGATGGTGCTCCCAAGATGAGCTTGAAATGTTTATTATACTAAACCCGGCCGTTGGACTTATGTCCGGTATAGTAAAAAGGTCGAGTGGTACTAGTCTCGGAATTAAAGAAGTTAATTAATTAATTTATCAGTAAATTAATTTTAATTAACGAGCACTATATCTTTGATGTGGGGAGATTAATGAATATAATTTATTTAAGTTGTTCTGGAAGCAATTCTGGTGTAAGATGGTAGTGCCAAAATTAATCCGTTAGTGGTACGATTAATTTTGTAATGGGTTAATTGAATAGGTAGATTTTATTAATTAATTGGTTAATTATTTCTAGGGTTAATTCAATAATTAACAAAGTAGAATTATTTAATTAATTCCTAAGGGTTAATTAAGTAATTAACAAAGTGGAACTATTTAATTAATTATTTAAGTCTTAAGTTTCAATTGGAATTAGAAAATCCTAGATATTAGGAATCTAGTAGGATTTAGTTTATCCTATCAGATTGGTTACCTAATTGGATTTGGAAACTAATTCATTACCTAAACCCATTAGGAAGACCAATCCTAAACCAACTTAGGGTCTTTCTTGTAACTCTATAAATAGACAAGGGATTAGCTATTCAAGACAAACAATTCAATAGATTCATAATTCAAGAATCTAGAGAGAGAAAATGTTTCTCTCTCCAAGTCAGATTTTCAAGAAAGCGTGCGGCTGGTTTTTGGGTTTCTAGTGGCTGAAATTTTGGCCTTGGTTTAGACCAGCTGCGCGTAGCTTTCACTCTCTGCGGGCGGTGCGTTTATAGTACGTGCCAGGTGCTGCGGCGCTAGAGTTTTCTAGCAGGTGGATTGTGGTGATTGGTTGATCAATTGGCTTCTAGTTCGTTGCCCACACAACGTGAAGTCATAGTCTTTAGGCATACAAGAGAATCACCAGGTGCACGCTTCAAAGGTAACTTTCTAAGGTTCCGCTTTTAATTAGAAAATTTTGTTGCGTGGTAAATCAAGCAAGTGCAAACCCAGATCCTATGTGGTAAATTCTTTCAATTGGTATCAGAGCCTGGTTTAGGGGGTTTTGGTACTTGTTCAATTTATTACATGGTTTTATTTGCAGGTGGTTTAGAATCCCGACTATTATGGTTACGTTTGTATGGGTTTTAATTAAACTCCGGGACATGTTCGAATTTAATTTTATTATGAATGTTTGTAATAGTATA
The DNA here is from genome assembly GCA_030378225.1 of Knoxia roxburghii. NCBI lineage: Eukaryota > Viridiplantae > Streptophyta > Magnoliopsida > Gentianales > Rubiaceae > Knoxia > Knoxia roxburghii. The sequence continues at coordinate 13,899,796 of CM059418.1, forward strand.
ACTACGTGCTGAAAGCCGTGTTGGATTAGATTAAATCTGTAGTAGGATTTTTTCTATGTAATTTCAATTCTTTAATTTTGCTTGAATGCCTTGTAGTAGGAAAATTGTTTTTTTTTTTTTTTTTGTAATCGAAAGGCGTTATGGTGGGCGACTTGAATTCGTGGGTTTGGATTATCGTGAATTCGTAAAAACCCAAGAAAACCCAGAACGAATCACCGACAGCAATCGCACCGGCCGGGAGGTAGCAGGAGCAGCTGTCGTGTAGGACAGCAGCAGGCAGCAACTGCTGCGCGCAGCAGCTGCTGCGCGCCGCTGGGCCGCGCGCATGGCCCGTGTAGGCTGTGCACTCGGACGGTGCGGCCTTCATGCCGTGCTGCGGCACGGGCTGCCCGTTCGGGATGTTCGGGCTGTTTTTAGCCCTTTTTTCCTCCAGTTTTTGGTTTTTGAAGTTCAAGACTCTCTCCATCGAGTGACGTGATGGGACACGAGATCAAGCCAAAGGATGGAAGCAATTAAAACCATAATAGTCGGGAAATTTATTTTTCGTATTTATTTCCCATATTTATTATTTTAATTTTATGATTTATTTTATGCTGTATTTTAGATGCATGAATTTAAAGCATGGCTGGTTTTATGGTTGCATATATCTTAGGTTAGTTAATTGCATGTTAAAACCGAAAAAACCCTCAATTTGGAAATCTAAGTGGGAGCGGGTTGTTTTATATCCCCATGGCCACCATTACGGGTTCATATGCGATGTGGGTGGGCTTGCGCGTTGGCATTAGGGCCTTCCTCTATTCGGATGAGTCCAGCCCCAAGATCACTAGACTATGAACTTCTGAGTAAGATGACTAGAGCGAGTTTAACTAGGAGAAATGCGACACCCTCTCCATCTGAGGCGCACTATCCTGAGGTAACAAACTCAGAAGTCACGTAATGGCATACACTTAGTGTACGATCTGCAGTATTCCTCCCGCGAGGTTACGCTACTTACTTGTACGGCTGAAAGAACCGACTATTAGCTATATTGATCAAAAGATCATTGGTCAGATAATGTAGTTAATAAACTTGGTTCTTCTCAAACGAATGTGGGTTAGCGTAAATGTCCACACTGCGTGGCTTGCGAGAATCCCGATAGATGCGATGTTTGTAGATTAAGATTATTGTTTTGAGGGAAGTCAATAATTAATTGGAATTTTTTGAAATTCTAGCATATATAACTGAAAAATTATTTGTTTATTTTCCAGTTTAAATCGATATGGCATTCAATCCTTTAGCTGCTATTTTGAAAGACAACAAATTAACTGGAACCAATTATGTCGACTGGAGTCGGAATTTGGATATAGTCCTGACGGCTGAGCAGTATAAGTTTGTGCTCATCGAAGCATGTCCAGAAGTGCCTGATGAGAACTCTACCTAAGAGGATAGGGATGCCTATGCCAGGTGGAGGAAAGCGGATGAGATGGCATTGTGCTACATTTTGGCTTCTGTGTCAAATGTGCTGCAACATCAGCTTCATCCCATAATCTCCGCCTTTAACATGATGGCCCACCTAAAGGAGATGTTTGCGCATCAAGGCAGGACTACTAGGTAGTCAGTAATGAGGAAGTTAATGAACACCAAAATGGCTGAAGGCGGATCTGTGAGAGATCATGTTTTACACATGATAAGTAACATCAATGAAATAGAGGTGTTGGGAGGAAATATCTACCCGGAGAGTCAGATAGATATTATCCTCCAGAGTCTACCCTCTTGTTTTGAGCAGTTTTGGGTTAACTACAACATGAACCAAAGGGTTTATACATTGCCCGAGCTCATAACTGATTTGGTGGCGGCTGAAGGCATCTTCCATGAGAAAAAGCAAGCTTTGGTCGCGGTAAAGGGTTCGAGTTCTTCTTCTGGGCCGAAAGGTAAGAAGAATAAGAAGAAGAAGAACACCAAGAAACTTGCTGCAAAGCCAGAAATCGCGAAGAAAAGCAAACCCAAGAGCAAGTGCTTTAAATACGATAAAGTAGGACACTGGAAATTGGATTGTCCGAAGCTCAAAGGTACGATTATTTCTACCCTAATTACTGAGACATGTTTAGCGGTGATTCCCACAGATACTTGGTGTGTGGATTCAGGCGCCACTCACCATGTTTGTAATTCTTTGCAGGGGTTCCAAGTAACCCGGAAGCTTAGAGAGGGCGAACTGGATATCTACATGGGTGACACTACAAGAGTGTCAGTAAAAGCAGTGGGAGTAGTTAGGCTAAATTTTGAAATTGTAGCTTAGAATTAGTAAATTGTCTTTTTGTACCGAGTTTTAGAAAGAACCTGATTTTGGTTTCTAAACTCTTGAAGAACGGTTATAAGTTCATTTTTTCTGACGACTCTGTACTTATTAGAAGAAATGGAAAACTTATTTGTTCTGGTTCATTGGTTGACAATTTATTCATGGTTAATTCTAACTCCCCTATTGCGCAAAACATAGAAATAGATAGCTCAGTATCTAACATTAATAAGAGGAAGAAACCTTCTAAAATGAATCAAACCTATCTTTGGCATCTCAGGCTAGGTCATATAAACCATAGTAGGATTCATAGGTTAGTCAATGATGGACCTTTAGGTTCATTAGATATTGACAGTTATGCAACCTGCGAATCTTGCTTGGAAGGTAAGATGACCAAGAGACCTTTTAAGGCAAAAGGTTATAGAGCTAAAGAAGTATTAGAGTTGATTCATTCTGACTTGACCTATGGCGGTCCAGACACGAGGGGGATATGAGTATTTCGTGACGTTCACGGATGACTACTCTAGGTACAGATATATTTACCTAATGCACCACAAGTCCGAATGTTTTGGAAAGTTCAAAGAGTTTTGGGCAAATGTGGAGAAGCATCATGGTAAGAGTATCAAGACACTACATTCAAATCGTGGTGGGGAGTACATGTCCCATGAATTTTGAGATTACCTCACTGAGGTAGGAATTCAGTCTCAGTTGTCTGCACCTGGCACGCCACAGCAGAATGGTGTAGCAGAAAGGAGGAATCGAACTCTTATGGAAATGGTTAGGTCCACGATGAGCTATAGTGATTTGCCAAGTTCATTCTGGGGATATGCCTTAGAAACGGCAATGTATATTCTTAATCTTGTACCATCTAAAACCGTGCCTTCAACCCCAGTAGATTTGTGGAACGGGCGGAAGCCCAGTCTAAGACATCTCAGAATTTGGGGGTGCCCAGCACATGTGCTTAAGGAAGATACAACTAAGTTAGATGCGAGAACAGAATTAATGTTGTTTGTAGGATATCCTAGGGGAACGAAAGGTGGTCTATTCTATAGTCCTAAAGATCAGAAAGTGATGGCAAATACCAACGCTAGATTTTTAGAAGAGGACTATGTCTTAGACCACAAGCCCAACAGTAAGATAGTACTAGAAGAGCTTAGAAGATAAACTACTATTCCTGATGCACCATCACAAGTAGATACACCACACACTGCATATGAGATCACAGATGATGCGCCTACACAGGTGGTGCCTCGTCGTAGTGGGAGGGTTTTGAGACAGCCCGACAGGTTCGTTGGCATGGGAGAGACCTCAGACCTAGTCCCAGGTGCGCCTGAACTTGACCCAGTTAACTACAATGAGGCACTTCGAGATAAAGATACAGAATCTTGGCGTAAGGCAATGATATCCGAGATGGGCTCAATAGACCACAACCAAGTCTGGGAGCTTGTGCACCTGCCTGATGGGTTTAAGCCCATTGGATGCAAGTGGGACTACAAACATAAGAGAGGACCTGACGGGAAGGTGGAAACCTTTAAAGCTAGGTTGGTGGCGAAGGGGTATACTCAGAAAGAGGGAATTGATTATGAGGAAACCTTCTCCCCGGTAGCCATGCTTAAGTCAATCCGGATTCTCTTGGCCATAGCTGCTCATATGGATTATGAGATTTGGCAGATGCATGTCAAGACAGCTTTCCTAAACGGAAGTCTTGAGGAAACCATCTTTTTGCAGCAACCAGAGGGATTCATTGAAAAAGGCCAAGAGCATAAGATTTGCAGGCTTAAAAGGTCTATTTATGGACTTTAGCAGGCATCCAGATATTGGAACATCCGGTCTGATGAGGTAATCCAGTCCTTCGGATTTACTCAGTGTCCGGATGAGCATTGTGTATATCGCAGACGTGATGGAAACTCAGTGGTGTTTTTTGTGCTTTACGTAGATAACATTTTATTGATTGACAACAACAAGAAAGTGTTATCAGACGTAAAGGTATGGCTGTCCAAGCAATTTGATATGAAGGACTTAGGGGAAGCGGGACATGTACTTGGGATTAAGATTATTCGAGATCGTAGAAAACGTTCACTAATGCTCTTCCAAGCTTCGTACATAGACATGATTTTGACCCGTTTTAACATGTAGAACTCCAAGAAAGGTTTTCTACCTTTCAGGCATGGAGTGTTTCTATCTAAGGAACAGTCTCCTAAGACTATTGAGGAAATAGAGACCATAAAGACAGTTCCATATGCTTTGGCAGTAGGAAGTCTCATGTATGCCATGTTGTGTACACGACCTGATATCTGTTATGCCGTTGGCATGGTGAGCAGATATCAGAGTAACCCTGGGAAAGCTCATTGGGAGGCAGTAAAATGTATTCTCAAGTATTTGCGCAGAACGAGGGACCAAGTTCTAGTCTATCAGGTGCCTGAGCTGGTACCCTGAGGTTACACAGATTCAGATTTCCAAGGCAACAGGGACAAGAGCAAGTCTACCTCAGGGTATGTGTTTACTCTAGGAGGTGGAGCCATAGTTTGGCGGAGTGTCAAGTAGAAATGCGTGGCGAACTCTAACATGGAGGCTGAGTACGTTGCCGCATCAGAGGCAGCGAAAGAAGCAGTATGGCTCAAGAACTTCATAGTGGACTTAGATGTGTTTCCTGATTTGCCGAAGTCTATCACGGTTTATTATGATAATAACGGTGCAGTAGCAAACTCAAAGGAACCACGAGCCCACAAGACGAGTAAACATATACAACGCAAGTACCACCTGATACGAGATATCGTGAAGAGGGAAGACGTGGTCGTGGCTAAGATAGCATAAGAGGATAACCTTGTAGATCCATTCACTAAAACATTGACTTCGAAAGTCTTTGAGGCTCACGTGGAGGGCATGGGGATCAAATACTTAGCAAAGCCATGATAGGTTTTCTAGATAGATAGCAGCAGATTGTATAGGGATTGTATGTAGTTATATACTTAAAGCACATCTTAAGTATTAGTGGGAGATTGTTGGAGTAGAATACATAAGCTATGCTTGTATTGTACAGTTTCCCAGATTAATCTATCGATTTGTGTTTCAGTCATATCTTGTTGTGCATTAATTGTTCATTTATATTATGTAAGTAGATGATGAGGTGTCTGGTGCGACACAGTAGATCTCATCATTGGTTGAAAGACATAATATATAAATGAGGTTCGTAACCGAGACAGCTTTGGATAAACTGTCAGTTTAGGTTATTATGTGATTCGGATAATTGGTTTGTCTAAACTAATTGAATCATATAGATATGCCCGGAGCATATTGAACTTGACCTTTAGGAATGATTTGTCTTGTACTGATTTAATAGACAAATCGATCCTTGTATTCTATCTTTTAATCCCTAGACTCGAGCGGGCATGAGGATTGGACATAGTGTACTTTAATCTGCCAATGGGTGAGGTCAAATGTGGCCAATAGTCTCGATGGGTTGGGTACGCGTGTTTAGTTACTTGGTGTGCTGCTGCTAGTCGAAAGGAAACCATGTACCGGTGTATCCGGGGTGATGGTGCTCCCAAGATGAGCTCGAAATGTTTATTATACTAAACCCGGCCGATGGACTTATGTCCGGTATAGTAAAAAGGTCGAGTGGTACTAGTCTCAGAATTAAAGAAGTTAATTAATTAATTTATCAGTAAATTAATTTTAATTAACGAGCACTATATCTTTGATGTGGGGAGATTAATGAATATAATTTACTTAAGTTGTTCCGGAAGCAATTCTGGTGTAAGATGGTAGTGCCAAAATTAATCCGTTAGTGGTACGATTAATTTTTTAATGGGTTAATTGAATAGGTAGATTTTATTAATTAATTGGTTAATTATTCCTAAGGGTTAATTCAGTAATTAACAAAGTGGAATTATTTAATTAATTCCTAAGGGTTAATTAAGTAATTAACAAAGTGGAATTATTTAATTAATTATTTAAGTCTTAAGTTTCAATTGGAATTAGGAAATCCTAGAGATTAGGAATCTAGTAGGATTTGGTTTATCCTATCAGATTGGTTACCTAATTGGATTTGAAAACTAATTCATTACCTAAACCCATTAGGAAGACCAATCCTAAACCAACTTAGGGTCTCTCTTGTAACTCTATAAATAGACAAGGGATTAGCTATTCAAGACAAACAATTCAATAGATTCATAATTCAAGAATCTGGAGAGAGAAAATCTTAGATTTTTGGGTTTTCTAGTGGTATAATTAACAATTCGGATTTTCAAGAAAGTGTGCGGTTGGTTTTTGGGTTTCTAGTGGCTGAAATTTTGGCCTTGGTTTATACCAGCTGCGCGTAGCTTTCTCTCTCTGCGGGCGGTGCGTTTATAGTACGTTCCAGGTGGTGCGGTGCTAGAGTTTTCTAGTAGGTGGATTGTGGTGATTAGTTGATCAATTGGCTTCTAGTTCGTTGCCCACACAACGTGAAGTCATAGTCTTGAGGCATACAAAAGAATCACCAGGTGCACGCTTCAAAGGTAACCTTTTAAGGTTCCGCTTTTAATTAAAAAATTTTGTTGCGTGGTAAATCAAGCAAGTGCAAACCCAGATCCTATGTAACAAATTCTTTCTGGGAGAGTTTGGAAATTTGGTAAGAGTGGGGGTTTATAACCGTGAGGTCATACATTTGAACCTCATGGTTGTAAAAAAATATATATTTACTTAATTAAGTTTAACTTGGATTACTAACTTATTAAGTATACTTCAATCATTATCTTATTCAAAAGAATCTTGATTTAACTTATTTATCGAACTTACTAAACATGCTTTAGTCATTTTCTTTAACTTAAACCCAAACTGATATTTTAGTTATTACATGTTTAACTTCTTTAATCAATTCCAAAGTATGTTTAACCTTAATTTTTAACTTAGACCACTTCAAACATTTAATTATCATACACATTAAATAGCTATATTATAAGTTTTAACTTACTTAATTCCTTTTTAATAAGCACGTTCATGTTATTATTCGTAGTTTATAAAAAATTAATCATATAACCTGATTCCATTATATCAATCAAGTGTTAAGGTTTAACGTTCATAATACCTTTACTTATAACCCTTTATCAATCTCCAACTAAGTTACTATACTTTCCATTAACGATTTATAAACAAAACTATTTAATACTTTAGCCTTTATTATCTTTCTATTGTCATAATCTACTTATCGAACCAATATAAATTTGAGTAGCACCTTCACATAAAAATCATGTTTTTCAAAGTTTCCAGCATAAGAATACATCATAGTTTCAATCAACAACCCTATTATAATCCAATTACACCGTTTAAATTAAAGGTAGTATTATATCGCGCCCCCTTTTTGTTATTCAACGTCTCTCTTTTTCTAAAAAAGTCCTTCATTTTTGTAAGTATCGCCATTCAATTTTTATTTCTCTCCCCCTTAATGCTTATCTTCTGTTCCTTCTATTATTGCCTAACTGCCCTTAATCAATTTACCAAAAATTTTATAAGTCTCTTCTTAATTTAAAAATTCATAAAAATTATGATTAAAGTAGCATAGATGAGAGAAACTATAAATGAATTTTTTAATGGGTATTTTTAGTAAATTAATTAAGGGTAATTAGGTAATTAAATATATTATTATATTTTATATTAAATTTTATATTTAAATATTATGGTTGACATTTCTTAATTTTTCAGAAATAATTTGAGTATAAAGGAAAGTAAAATAAGAAAATATTGGACGCGAAATAAGCCTTAACTTAAATTAATCAGCACGATAATAACCATAATTTCAAGATCACAATATCAAACAACACAATCTACAATCCATTCAACACGATAATAATTATCTAGCACAATAATAATCTATGATTAAACAACACAATTTTATTCTCTCAATAATAGTGCAATAAAAATCATAATTTCATGATCACAATCTTATACAATTCAAGACTCACCTTTACAATTATTAAAACGTAAATCTATTAAACTTATTCTTCGTTCAACTAGGAAGTACCGTTTCCCCAATTTGTATACAGTAGTTGCAATATGCGCATGTGACAACAGCGTCTATCAAACCCCGTAGCTCTCACAGAGCTCACTCTCTCTGTCGCCACCAACTCTCTCCCGCCCAGTTTTCCTCCTTTCTCTCATCCTCCCGATCTCCTCCCTCCTCCCTATCGCCGACTCCCGATCTCCCTCCTCCCACTGCAATCTCGATCTGAATCCCCGCCGCCACTCTCCCTCCCCCTTCCCTTCCCCCTCTCGAGCAGATTGGCGTCAATCTGGGTGTAAACCTCCAGTTCTGTTTGTTCTATTTTTTGTTTGTTCAATTCTCTATTAATTTGTTTGTGGCAGAAAAAGCTATAATTTACACTTCCTTTCTTGGATGAATGAATTCGACTGTAACTCTAGCGAGGTGCGGAAGTCGAGGATTTGTAAATTTGGTGATACCTGCCTGTTTGTTGGTTGCTGGCTGCTTTTCCTAAGTGTCGACTTTATTGCCTAATATATTGATTCTTTGCTTGGATTATTTGGTAGAGCAGAATTGATTTGGCAAAATTCTTTGTTTAGACACTTGTTTGACTTACCATGAAAGCTGTTGCCGATAGGAAGTTTGCACCATTATTGATTCTTTGCCAAATTACCAACGACGACAATGATGAGAAGAGGATGATAAATAAACAATATCAATGTCAGTTACATGTTGAATCCGCTTCTTTTCTTCCTGATATTGATAATAGTCTTCCCAAAATTTTTGTTTTTAACCTTAGAGAAGAAAGTGAATTTCTCTTCGATGACCGGATTATTACTTGCTGCTCAGTATTGGGTGTTTTTACGTCGGTAATTACTTTAAAATGAAACATCATATCTTCAAATTTTGGCAGATGGCATCATATATTTCACTATTACAGAATTTGGTTTTTTTTTAATATGGTTATGATAAGAAGTTTGCACCATTTATTGGCTCAAATAGAGGAAAAGGTGGGTTGAGATAAGGTGGTTGAAGATAGTACTGTATATTCTGGGAACCAACCTTTAAATCTTGAATTATTTGTTGTTATTAAACTTTTTGTTTTTTAGTTTATATAAACTCATATTTAAATTCTTTTACAACCCGGCTTTTAAGCATTTTATAGGATATGATATAAACTTATATTATGTATTATATAAAGGTATATTTTATTATTTTATTTGATATAATCTGCGGTTTTGGGTGGATATAAACTTCTATGAAACTCTTATAATAAAAAAAATTATTCATGAGACACTATTGTATATGATATAAACTTACGTTATATATTATATAAAGTAATATTTTACTTGATATAAAGTCAAAGAATGAGGAAGTTCATTAAATTAATTTAGTAGGCACTTAATGAAGTATGGATATAGAACACCATTTTATCATTGATAGATTGATATAATCACATGCTTTACATGATATAAACTCATGTTTTGAATGATACAATCAAATCTTTACTCTTTACATGATGAAACCATTGTACACACCATTGTACACATGGTACAAGTATAACCTCTTGTTATATTGATATAAACACATGTTCTACTTGATATAAACTCATGTTTTACTTGATATAAATTCATGTTCTACTTGATATAAACTCGTAGTTTCAATAATATAATCAAAACTTTATTTTATATACATATAAAATTTCATAAAATCGTTGTACACATGATATAATAACCCTTTGTTATATTGATATAAACACATGCTCTACATGATATAAACTTATGTTCTACTTGATATAAACTTATGTTTTCAATGATATAATCAAATATTTACTTTATATATATACATGTAAAACTTCATGAAAACATGATATAAACTTTTGTTTTGACTGATATAATCAAATTTTTATTTTATAAATATACAAAACTTCAAAACAAAAATTCATGAAATTAAAATTATGATATAATCACATATTTTAACTTAATTAAATAATTTTAAAACTTTAATTAAAATTTTTTTATTTTATAAAAAAATTATTTTTTTTATTTTGAAATAAAATAAATAAATAAAATGTATTTTCAAAATAAAAACTGAAAAAAATGAAGCCAAAAAAAGAAGAGAAATTAGATGATAATCAAAAAATGATAAAAAAATAAAAAACCAATGTAGTATTTCAATTGTAAAGCAATTGAACCAAAAGCAAGTGAAACACATCACTCGAGATAGGCGTGTGGACTTTGCTAGTGGACAAAACGTCAATAATTGTTGTTGGACCAATTAAACCAAAAACTCAGTATAAAAACTAGTAGGAGTACAATTGTATTGTACTACTATAATAGTACTATATAAATTGCCCCGTTTTCCCTATTCTAAACGCCTATGACCAATTTTCTTAAATCATTATCCACTCCTAACCTTTTTAATTCAAATTACTCATAGTAGATTACCTAATTTTTGTGATTAATAGGTTTACTTAAGGCTCGAATCACACCTTGATAAGGAAATCCAAAAATACTACGGAGCTGGAGAGCTTGCTGGATCAGAATTGAGATCACATTAAAACTTCGGCCAATTAAAGATCTCAGCCCAAACTCTTCCTATACACTTGAAGGTCGAATCTAACTTGGGGAAGATTAGGACCAGAGTTAAAAGCTAAAACTAAGGCTGGAAAATTGGCCGCCAATGCTAAGACACCCGAATAGCTTGATGATGGTGATAACGATGGGAGCTAAGCTTGAACTGGAAATCCAAAACCATGATCGAAGCTAGAGCAGTAGTCAAAGCTAGACTAAAACCCAAAGCTTAAAATGAAAATTGGTTAAAGTCCAAAACTTTGGGTAGGAACCTGTACAAATTCAGAGAAAATTGAATCTATGGTTTAGGGTTTCATAGTTTGTAGAGAGTAAAATTGGGGAAAAATTTCTGTAGTATTGATTGATCAACTTAACTGCCTTCCAGGCTTTACAAATTATGTCACATACTGTCATCAATACAACCACCTTCTTGTGATCTTAACTTAATCTGGAATCTACAAGAAGACTCTAGAAACTAGGCGGTTACATGCATGTAGTAGCTGAATCCATTCAACTTGTAGTGGCAGTAACCGCACAGCTGAGTTGTAAAGCTATGATTCTCCACCTCATCGCCCTTTATCTCTCGTGTGATGTATCCGTCTGATTGCCACATCATCATATGCAGGACTGGTCATTGCTTGATCAAATAGCACAGCAGCATTGCCACTTAAGGAGCCCAATGTTTTCAGCTTAGCTCATTGCACTCACTGCTGACAGCTGCTGTGATTTTTTTTTCATCTATTCTACCTTTCATCATGCTATTCTTCAAACCCCCCCCCCCCCCCCCCCCCCCCCCCCCCTCAAGTGCAGCTTCACAAAGCTGCAACTTGGACACCAAATGATTAAAGGTTGTAATTGATAATGCTTTAGTGAACAAGTTTGCTAATTGTTGCTGAGTAGCAATGTGTTGCAATTGTATGATCCCAAATTTATAGGCTTCTCTTATAACATGGCAACCAATTTCTATATGCTTCGTTCTTTCATGAAAAATGAGATTCTCAATTATGTGAATTGCTCCCTTATTGTCACACCGAAATTCAACAGGAGGCTGAGCTGGAATCTGAAAGACTTCAAGAATATAGAATCCATTTAAGCTCCCTTATAGTAGCTGCCATGGCTCTATGCTCGGCCTCTCCAGTTGAGCAGGACAATGTAGTTTGTTTCTTTGACTTCTGAGAGATCAAAGCACCACCAAGAAATGCACAAAAGCTTGTGAGAGATGTCTGGCAGTATTGCAAGTGGCCCAATCTAAGTCACTGTAAGCTGTCAATTGAAATGTGTTGCTAATTGGATACAACAGGCCTCTACTTGAACTTTCCCCAAGATATCTCAGCACATGGAGTGTTGCATGGCAATGAGTGGATACTGTATAAATTTGCTCAGTTGTTACATTGGATAAGCTATGTCTGGTTTAGCATATCCCAAGTACAATAGCCTTCCCACTAACCTTCTAAACATCTCTGGATCAGCCAGCAGTTGAGACTCATCTTTCCCTTCTGATGGAAATCTGAGTCCAAGAGGGAATGGTGTTGTTGCAGGTGTGCATTCAGTCATTCCAGCATCTGTAATTATATTTGAAACATACTTCCTTTTATTCACCATGATTCTAGCATCAGACTTCGCGAACTCCATCCCTAAGAAAAATCTAGCAAGCTCAAAGTCTTTTATTGAAAAAGTCTGATCTAGGAACCATTTAACAGATTCAATTTCTTCAGTGTTGGATCTTGCAATCAGTACATCATCCACGTACACTAGAAGATACACACTAGAATCATCCTTATGCACATAAAATAGACAATGGTCATGACATGATTAATTAAAACCATACTACAACAGTTTTCCGGAAAATTCAAGGTTCTATGTTCTTGAAGCTTGCTTTAACCCATAGAGAGACCTTTTGAGTTTATAAACTTGTCCTGCAGCTGCCTTTGTTTATCTAGGAAGGGAAGTCATGTAGACTTTTCCATCCAAGAAGGCATGTATTGACATCCACTTGACACAATGCCCACTGATTGCCTACTGCAATTGCTAACATCAACCTGAAACTCACTATCTTTGCCACAGGTGAGAATACTTCATTATAGTCTTCTCTCTCTCTTTTTTAGTGTAGCCCTTTGTTACCGACCATGCCTTGTACCTCTCTATGGATCCATCAGCATGTCATTTCACCTTATAAATCCACCTACATCCTACTGCCTTTTTGCCTATAAGTAAAGATGTAAGCTCCCAAGTGCTAAATATAATTGTTATATTTAGGTGAATAATGCTTAATTAAAGGGTTTAAATAAGTATTAATGAGACTTCTAAATGCTAATGAAAAACCTAGGAGCAAATGGAATAGTCTGAAAAGTCAAGGGACCAAAATTGTAATTTTGAAATTCTTTGACCCATCAGCCTGATTCATGAGTTTCATTAGGGCTCCAAGTTTGTATTAGAATATTCTATAAATAGAATACTACTGTTAGGTTTGAATACATAAGATATGCTTGTATTGTACTTTTTCCCAGTTAATATATCGATTTAATGTTTTGGTTTATTTGTTGTCCATGTTTAGTCCATTTATATTATGTACTTAGATGATGAGATGTCTGGTGTGACAGTAGATCTCATCATTGGTTAAAAGACATAATATATAAATGAGATTCGTAACCGAGACAGTTTTGAACAAGCTGTCGATTTAGGTTACTATGTGATTCGGATAATTGGTTTATCTAAACTAATTGAATCATATAGATATGCCCGGGGCACATTGAACTTGACTAATTAGAATTATTTGTCTTGTACTGATTTAATAGATAATTCGTTCTTAGTATTATATCTCTTAATCCTTAGACTTGAGCGGGCATGAGGATTAGACATAGCGTAATTTGATCTGCCAATGGGTGAGGTCAATTGTGGCCAATAGTCTCGGTGGGTTGTGTGCGCGTGTTTAGTTACTTGGTGTGCTGCTGCTTGTCGAAAGGAAACAATGTACCGGTGCGTCTGGGGTGATGGTGCTCCCGAGATGAGCTCGTTATGTTTATTATACAAAACCCAACTGGTGGACTTATGTCCGGTATAGTAAAATGGTTGAGTGGTACTAGTCTCGGAATTAAAGAAGTTAATTAATTAATTTATCAGTAAATTAATAAATTAACGAGCACTAAATCTTTGATGTGGGGAGATTAAACATAAATTAATTTAGTTATTCCAGAAGCAATTCTGGTGTATGATGGTATTGTCAAAATTAATCCGTTAGTGGTACGATTAATTTTGTAGTGGGTTAATTGAATAAGTAGAATTAATTAATTATTCCCTAATTAAGTCTTAAGTTTCAATTATAATTATGAAATCCTAGAGATTAGGAAATCTAATTGGATTTGGATTTGGATTATCCTATTAGATTAGTTACCTAATTGGATTTGTAAACTAATTAATTACCTAAACTCATTAGGAGGACCAATCCCAAACCAACTTGGGGTCTCTCTTGTAGTTCTATATATAGACAAGGGATTAGCAATTCTACAACACACAATTCTTAAGTTTTCAAGACAAGAAAACTAGAGAGAGAAAGTTTAAAGAGAGAAAACATTTTTCTCTCTCTTGAATAATTTTCGGGCGGCGGGAAGTAAGTTTCGGCGACGGCTGTGGCGGTTCAATTTAGGCGGCGTCGAGTTGCAGAATTTTTCCGGCGAGTCCTTTTGTGTGGATTGCTGATCAATTGCTCACTAGATCGTTGCCCACACAACGTGCGATCAAAGTATTGAGTAATACAATCGATCACCTGAGTAAAACGCTTCAAGAGGTACTTTCTATGTTTTCGCTTTAATTAGAAATATTTTGTTGCGTGATAAATCGAATAAGTACATACCAAGTGAAAGATTATCTGCCCGGGCCAAGCCAGAAACTCACTTTCGCACTATGCATTCCAGAATCGGAACCTCTGGCCAGGCCTAGACGTTAGCACAATCGCTATTCCAACCCTTTTGAAATAACATTGCGCAGAATCTGGGTTTGCACTTATTCGATTTACCACGTAACAAAAATTTCTAATTAAAAGCGGAATCTTAGAAAAATATCTTTGAAACGTACACTTAGGTGATTCTCTTATATGCCTCAAGACTTTGCTTGTATGTTGTATGGGCAGCAATCTAACCAGCAACTTGATCAGCTAAGCACCACAATCCACCAGCCAGAAAATTCTAACACCACTGCACCTGGCATGTACAATAAACGCACCACCCGGAGAGAGAGAAATCTTCACGTGTTGCTGCCAAAACTTGGAAATTTCAGCTGCTATAGAAACTAGGAGAATCCAAAAAATTTAGTGAGAGAAATTTTCTCTCTCTAGGATTTTTTCTCTCTAAGTTTTCTTATCTTGAAAACTTATGAATTGTGTATTGTGGAATAGCGAATCCCTTGTCTATAAATAGAGTTACAAGAGAGACCCCAAGTTAGTTTATGATTTTTCTTCCTAATGGATTTAGGTAATTAGTTTCCAAATCTAATTAGGTAACCAATCTGATAGGATAAACCAAATCCTACTAGATTCCTAATCTCTAGGATTTTTTAATTCTAATTGAAACTTAAGATTTAATTAATTAATTAAATAATTTCACTTTGTTAATTACTCAATTAACCCTTAGGAATAATTAATCAACTAATTAATTCTACATATTCAATTAACCCATTATAAAATTAATCATACCACTAACGGACTAATTTTGGCACTATCACCCTACACCAGAATTGCTTCCGGAACAACTTAATTAATTTATATTCATAATCTCCCCACATCAAAGATATAGTGCTCGTTAATATATTAATTTACTGATAAATTATTTAATTAACTTCTTTAATTTCGAGACTAGTACCACTCGACCTTTTTACTATACCGGACATAAGTCCACCAGATGAATTTAGTATAATAAACATAACGAGCTCATCTCGGGAGCACCAACACCCCGGACGCACCGGTATATGGTATCCTTTCGACAAGCAGCAGCACACCAAGCAACTAAACACGCGCACCCAACCTACCGATACTATTGGTCAGAATTGACCTCACACATTGGCAGATCAAAGTACACTATGTCTAATCATCACGCCCGCTCAAGTCTAGGGATTAAAAGATAGAATACCAAGAACGATTTGTCTATTAAATCAATACAAGATAAATTATTCCTAATGGTCTAGTTCAATACGCCCCTGGCATATCTATATGATTCAATTATTTTAGACAAACCAATTATCTGAATCACATAATAACCTAAACCGATAGTTTGTCTAAAGCTGTCTCGGTTATGAACCTCATTTATATATTATGTCTTTCAACCAGTGATGAGATCTACTGTGTCACACAAGACACCTCATCATCTACTTACATAATATAAATGGACAAATCATGCACAACAAAATATAACCAGAACATAAATCGATATATTAACTGGGAAAATGTACAATACAAGCATGACTTATGTATTCAACTCCAACACCAAGATCCTACGCAATGTTATTTCAAGCAAGGGTTGGAATAGCGATTGTGCTAAAGTCTAGACTCGGTTAAAGATTCTGATTCTGGAATGCGTAGCACGAAAGTGAATTTTTGACCTGGCCCGGGTAGATAATCTTTCAACTACAAGATACATTGAGAGATACAGAACTACAGACGTAAAATCTTATTCTCTGTAATTCTTTAACGTGACAGAAAGGTTATGATGAGAGAGAAAAAGAGAGAAAACCCCCTCCCAACTTTTACAAGCAACGATCTGGGAGGCTCTTTGTACTTGAACGAAAAGGGATTTTCGAAGTGGCGAATTCTAAGGTGATGAACCAAAAGGGATCCAGACGTTGAGCTCTACCAATTACGATTCAAAGGGAAAAAACTTTAGGGGGATTTTAATCTGATCTAACACTGAAATTTAAAATGATGCATGACAAATCACGGAATTGCTTCCGCTACGATTTTGATAGTTCATGTCTTCGATCCTAACAAAGATAGATAGATTGAGAGACAAATAGAAGAGAAACAATAGAAGAGGAGAAGAGAACAAACGACAAGAGGAAGACAGTAGCGTAGGAGGAGTATATAAGCCAAACCCCAGGCATCGATCCGAGACAAAGACAGAGATAAACAATGGAAGAGGAGAAGAGAGTAAATGATGAGAGGAAGATGGCGATGGATCCGAGAACAAAGGACTCAACCATAAAATCTCCGGCAATAAATTTGGAATGAAGTTGAGGAGGATAAATCTCCATTAGATAATGACGATGGAGACAATAGTGGTGATGGAGGATGACGATGGAGGCAATTGAAGGATGAGAATGAAGACAAAGCATAACAAATAAGGATGGAGGCGACAAGGCAGAAGGAGCACGGTGGTTTTGAAACAAACGAAGAAGACGGGGGTTGAAGGCAGGCACATAGGTTTTTTTTTAAAAAAAGGAATATTAATAAAAAGATTTGCAACTCATCTAAAATAATAAGAAAATATAAAAAAAGGACAGTTACACTAGTAAATGGTGGTACCACCGTATAATTTACCGATGGGAGTGAAAATTTAAGTCAAATTTTGGTTAGCCCATTTCAACTTCGCCCGGGTGATGATAGGCAAAGGGAGAGCAATATACAACAATATTCAAACTTGGTCAAGGTTGCATAATATTTGCTTAATTCAAATATAATAATCCCTTTATGATAGGATTTAATAATAATTATTAAAATATTTTAATATATTTTTTAAAACAATCATGTTAAAAAATATAAGTAAAATTAAAAAATTATTCAAATGTTAGATAATATTGGATAAAATTAAAATTTAGATGAACATAAATAAAAAAAAGATAATCATGTTAAAAAATATAAGTAAAATTAAAAAATTATTCAAATGTTAATATTGGATAAAATTAAAATTTAGATGAACATAAATAAAAAAAAGATAATTATTTGTGAAAAAACAAGTAAAAATATGAGTAGATTAGAGGAGAAAGAAGTCACCACAACAAGACACGTGAACATCTTTTACTCTAAATTTTTCCTTTTGAATTTCATTTTAATATATAATTAATAAATTACTATATTTGCTTCAAAAAAAATTAAATTACTATATTAATGTCATTATCCACAATAAATAATGCAAAACATAAAGTTAAAAGTGGTCCAGCAGTTCATCGTGTCAATCAAGAGCAGTGGTATCAAATAAGGATTAAGAATATGTATAATTAATTAAGCTTTAATTAATCAAGTGGATCAGCTTTCCAACATCATATGCAGTTATGCATGCACGTAACCTCGTGAGCAAATCTTGGAGTCATTAGCACTATTATTATTTTTTTTTTCCCATTAGCATTAATTTAAAAGAAAAGCATATCTCACTTAGCAACCAATATAAAATACCAAAAATTATACCATATATTTATAGATACGTGTACTTATTATTATATTTAAAAATAAAGTAATGATAATCAATGTTAAAATTAATTTTAATTTAAAAAATTGATGAGTTATCATCACTTTATTTTTAAATATAATATTAAGTACATGTATATATACGTATATGGAATAATGTGTAATAAACCACTTATTCCACCTCCAATATAATATATGTATATTTAGACTAAATTTGTTTTTCTACTATAAGTCTTTACTTAATCGGTGGATGTATCAGATTAAAAATTTTTGTCATCCAATCCCTCACGTGACAAACTTGTGAGTTGCTTAGGGGTTTTTCTTTTATTTTCTTTCTCTTTCTCTTTCTCCAACAGAAAAAGAAAACTTTTGAGTTTCTATATGTCTTTCTCGGACAAACTTGTTCATTCGCCAGTATTTTTCTTAGGTTTTCACCTTCTTTCGCCGCATTTAAAGTCTGTAATCGTATCCGATCTAATCTTCTTCATTAATTTTTCTTTTTTCTGTTGTACGTAAGATGTTTTTATTTTTTTTCAGGTTTTTCTGAAAATCTTTGGAGATCGATTGTTGGTTGAATTGATGCAGCGGATCATTCCATTGGTAGTATTTTTGGTAGGTTTTCACCCTCTTTCGCCGCCTTTGAGACAACGAACGTCGCGCCGGTTTCATTTGAAGATATGATGCCATCGCTGGCCAGATCATCCACCAACTGATAAGTCTTGGTTAACAACGGCGCCGGAATAGTCCTCTCAGACATCTCTCTCTCCGGTACCCTTTAATAGTGTATATACTATTTGTATCTATAGATTCTATATCACCACCACGGTCCTCCGATCAACTTTGGAAGGGCATCTTATGGGAAAGATTTGTAAAATGTTGCTTTCTTTCTTTTTCTGTTTCTTTATTATTATTTTTTAAATACTTGAGAATTTCTCATAGTAATAATATGTTTCATCGACTTGGTTCAAGAGTACGTTTGAGGAAGTCCAATAACTCCTGTGTAGTCTGTAGTTTCATGATTTTCAGATAATAAATTTTCATTAGCTCAGCTGAATTTGCAAGTTATTATAGTGGAAAAACTCCATTGCAATCCAATATAATTGTCTGTAGCTTGCTACTTTTGTGCATTTCTGTAAATGAACCATTCTTTTTTTACAAGCTTTTACGTTTCATTGGTTCCCCTTTTTCTTTAATCACATTATTCAATAATTTTCTAAAATACAATTATTGAAATTGATTCTATATTTTTTCATTCTGTGCTATATACATTTTAACTTGTTGATTGTCCTTCATCAAATTGTAAGTGAAAGCTTGAAATCTTACTGGTGTTTCTTTTGCTGCCTTTTACTGTAATTGGCCTATTATAGATCACCAGTGAACTCTTGTCAAAAAATGGCCGCTGTGTGTTCTTTACACAATCCTGGCTGCTTGTTTTTTCACTATTCACTCTAACTGGGATCAATATTGTCTTAGAAGTAATCGGGATCTGCCATGCTCTTGGTCATGCTGGGATTGCTTCTCTACCTAATGACATCTCTGCTGTTATTTTGACAGTTGCAATTCATGCTCGGCCATCACCCGTTTCCCATGATATAACGATCCTCTGAAGGTATTATTGTTAGTATTTTGACATTTGGTTTCTGAAATTTGTCTTATTGTCATCTCTTGTGCAGCTTCTTGAAACAAGAAAGGGTCGTTGTGGGGAGTGGGCCAATTGCTTTACTCTGTACTGTCAAGCTTTTAACATTGAATCTCGTTTGGTGAGTTTTTTGCCATTGGATTTGTCTTAGCGTTTGCTTGATATTCAATTTGCTGTCCACCCCTGGCTTTATTTCTCTCTGATATGGAAGTATAATTTGGTAATCAGTTTCAATGTTCTGGTGATAAAATTTTGAGGATATATTCTCCATAAAATTCTAAGTTGAAGACGTCAAATCTTAAATAGGATTTACTTCGTTAGAGAAATAAGATGACTATATGTCTGTCAACTTAGAATCCTATTGTTATTGTAGTACTTTATTATTGACAAATATGTATCAGAAGACAAAAATCCTAAGTAGTTAAATATATCCCATGTTTGTAATTATAGTCTCCCTTGCACATTGTGTGAGGCACTCATTGAAATAGCTCCAGTTTAGCATGAGCATTCTTCAGGAGACTCTGAGATGAAAAGCCTCTGGTTATACTTAAAGCCTTTTAAAAGCTATCCACTAGAAAGCAAAAGTTGTATTGCATTTTTTTCATTGCAATTGATGAAAGGAAAGGATGTGCGGGCACACTATATTAGATCAGATTAATAATAATGTGTGAGAGAGAAAGTGGGAGTGATCTCAATAGATGAGAAAATGAAGTAATCGTGGTTAAGAGGGTCTGGATGTGTGTGAAGACATTTAGATGCCCTGTAAGATGAGTAGAAAACATGGAATCGTGAGCTCAGAGGAAGGACAAGATCTAAAATGAATTGGATAGGAACTCTTGAAACTACATGGTTTAATGATCTTCAATTTTTTACTTAAGGTTCATTTTGTAATTGGGCTTTATTATTGTCATTATTCACCTATTTTTTGGCCCAATTAAGAGTTTTAATTCTGAATTTTATTGGAAAAAGAAAAAAAGTTGCATGGTTGAATTAGAAGTCTCATTTCGATTAAGGATCATTTGCCAACCTCACATAGTCAAATAAAGGCTTAGTTGTGGTGTTGTTGCGAGTGATTGAAAGAAGCATGTCAGAGTGACTGGAAAAAATATTGACCGAGTTCAGTGGGAAATTGGACATTTGTGGAGTTCAAGAATGGCTGATTTCATAACTTTCTCTTCGTTTTACATGTATTATTTATTGGCTGACTCAAAATATTAAGCTTTTGATATTTTAAGACTTGGCGGTAACAATTCCTGAGACCTGGCTCTTTTATTGGACACTATCCAAATTGCTTGGTTAATGATGTCTAAATGTGTTGAAAATTATTCTCACTTTGTACATTATTGAAACATTTGTTGTTGTGCCAAGGTTGAAAGTGTTCTCAAAGAAAAGAAGAGCACAAGAATGCGATAGATATATCATTTCTATGGAAATAATGGGGTGATACTTTTCTCTATAAATTGTGTATAGTTCATCTATAACTTTCATCTCTATTCATTGTGGCATTCACTCGTTGGCCATGATATCAATCACCAATGAGTAAGTACCGCATGTGTAGAGATAAAGATGAGAGATACTAAGCAGAGATGAATACCATTTCTCATGTGGAAATGTGCAAAGTGAAAGTAAAGCAAAATAAACTGTGAAATCTATGCGAAATCAAAGGAAGTATCAACTTTAAAAATTAATGACTTATCCTTTCAATTATGTAATCAAGGTATCTAGAATCTTTTTTTTATCTTCTATTGTTCTTTTAGGGAATATTCCTCCAAATATGCTGTAAGGACTGGATATGTTACTTTTTAGTGATATCGCATGAGTCAATTTTTTTATGTTTCCTCTCTTTTGAAGGGTGTCATTTCAATATATGTCACTTCTGTCTTCTAATTTTTCCGGATTTCCCCCGAGGGATGTCCCTCCTGACTTATTAGTATATCTATTTTCATCTCTGTTCCCAGTTAAATTTCCTTTTAAGTTTTGACCTTGGTTTTATTTATTACTTCCAAAATTCCTGGTTTAGAATAGTTAAAAATTTTAAAACCATGAAATGGAATGTTTTTGTTTACACAATCTCTCCGTTTTGCCAAATCTCAGTCCTTGTATTTCCAGATGAAGGCGGACTTTCATTTTTTGAGGAAAATACCTTAGAGCATTCTATTTTATCAGTTGTTATTTGTTGACGTCAAATGTATATGGACTTTAAAGTTGATACTTCCTTTGGTGCAGAAATAAGGGGATAGTGTTTACTGCTATTGATGTGAAACAGCCTCTGTCAGAACAAGGTCCATTTGATGTTGTTCTGCCTAAGGTCAGTGCGCATCTGCTTTCCAAAACTTTGATTCTGCAGGTTTTTTATGGCTGGCTCTGAAGCTCTTGGTACTCCTTTTTCTTTTTTATACATCACTGTGAATTTTTTATGTTTTAGGATAATACCTTGTTCGTGATTAATTTGGGAATTGGATTTTCTAATGTCTTAATTCTCTCATTCTTTTTCATACATCGCTGTGAATGTTTTATGTTTTAGGATAATACCGCTGTTTGTAATTAAATTGGGAACTGAATTTGCTGATGTCTTAATTCTCTCTCTATTCCAGATTTATTTTGTCTTTCTTTATATCAAGCTTATTGCCATGCCTTTTTGATTACATATTGTAATTAGCTTTTGCATTCAACTAATATAGTAGTCCCAGGATTTTTTGCCTGCATGTTGATGTATCATTTACTTTGAAATAATAAGATATACTAAAAGCAGTACATGATATGGATTGTATATTTCAAGGTGGGTCGCATTAGATTGACAGCCAAAATTTGTACTTCATGGCATTAATCATTTGAGAAATCATATATTGACAGAACATGATGATGAGTTATGATCCATGTTAACTAATCCTCATAGTGGGATGGAGTCTTAATTCTTCTTGTACTATATTGTGCATTGGCGTGTTGTTTATGGCCTTTGAAACCTATACAACAAAGTGTTAAATTGTATAAATTTAGTGGTAGGCAAGGCTGTTTGTTTTATGCCGTGCTTAATGTATTTCTTTTTATTTGTAGTTGGCAGGAAACGACAATATTTGTATAAAATTGTATAAACCACATTTTATGTTTGTGCAATAAATAGGTTGCTCTAAAAACAAAATTTCAAAGGCTAATGAGAAAGTGAGAAAAATGTTTTGACAAGTCATTTTCTTAGGGTTGGCATCTATTTGCACATATTTTTTGTATGTTCAATTTTCAAATAAAATTCAACTTAACAGACCCATCTTCAGTGATATCCCTTTTTGTTTCACTCTAAAAAGGAAATTTCAGAGGCTAATGAGAAAGTAAGAAAAATGTTTTCAGCAGTCTTTTTCTTAGGCAGTCTTTTTCTTAGGGTTGGCATCTATTTCCACATATTTTTTGTAGGTTCAATGTTTTGTGTTGAATTTGCTGCCTGGACAGTTAGATGTACTTAATTTGTTCATATTATCAATATGTATTGAGAGATGCCTTGTTTTCAGTTTTACTATGTATTAATCATCTATGAAGTAAATCATCGTACCTACAGCCTAACTAATAGGGATATAAATGGAACCAAATTATATAGAAGGCTGAATTAAATTTAATTGATGTATTTTAACAGATATTGTTTGTTAGCTGTCACATAATTGCTTTAGTTGTTATCCATTTATCAGGATGCAGCAAAAAAATAGTCAATTGACTTCTTCAAAATCAGCTTCAGATCAAGCTGGATTATCATCTTTGGAATACAACACAATGACGACTATAGAAGATGCAGAAACTATGTAAGCAATGCTCTCTCTCTTTCTCTCTCTCTATATATATATATATATATTTCTTTGTCAGAAAAATGCTTTCATTCATTTATTCAGCTTGAATCTCTGTCTACAATTACTTCCAGAGGAAAACAAATGTTTTATTCATTCCTTCTTACAGATGTAAACATTGTGGTGTAAGCTCAAAGTCTACTCCTAGAATGCGTCGTGGACCAGAAGGTTCAAGGACATTATGCAATGCATGTGGCCTCAAGTGGGCTAACCAGGTAAAGAACCTTTTACCATCTACTACTTAGAATTAGTAAAACAATGTTTCACATTTAAACAATTCCCAAATTTTTCTTCTATTTATCTTCACTACTGCTTTTAACATATAACATTGTTTATTATTTTTTTTTTGTCAATTATCTTTGTCTACTTTTTATTCAGCATACATATTGAAAGAATATTTCATCAACTAAAAATGCCTTATTGAATTGTATTTCATTTACATTCAGTACTTTCTTTGCTCATTATATATATTTTAAATTCAAGAAATGGTCATTGCAATGGAGCTGTTTCATTTTATCAAAATTTTGAGTTTCAATATTATTTAAACAAGAATCTGGATTACAATGATATGTTCAAATTCATATCTCCCTAAGAGCAATGATTGCGATTATGGTAGTATGAGAAACTTATATGGAACATATGGCTTCATAGTAATAATTTAAACCTATTGATAGTCATATTGTTTAAGTTGTCAAAGTTTCATACGGGATGTCCTTTGTTATATTTTGTAGAAATAGGTATCTTGTTTGCATAAGATCTTAATTGACCTTAAATTGTGGCTTTCAAATGTTTAGAATTAAGGGTTTTGATTAGAATTTAGAGGTCATTTATGTAGCACTAATGCAAAAAGTAGAAGGCTCCGGTGTATAGAGAAGACCTCAACGTTTAAGAAGTCACCATAGAAACGATGGAACCCTCTATTTCTTTCTCTTTATTTAGATTTACTCTTTATCTATTTTGATCTATTTAGAGTGTGTTTTTATTTACTCTATTTTCATTTTATTTTTTACACTTATCGCAGAATACAATTTCTTATTTCGCAATGAAATGCTAAAAAACACAAACAAAAAAATCGTGGTTGGGAAGGTTATAGCAGCCAAAGCCAGTGGAATTTTTAGTTTATACATTGGAAACATCATATGACATTGTTTATTATTTTTTTTTGTCAATTATCTTTGTCTACTTTTTATTCAGCATACATATTGAAAGAAGATTTCATCAACTAAAAATGCCTTATTGAATTGTATTTCATTTACATTCAGTACTTTCTTTGCTCATTATATATATTTTAAATTCAAGAAATGGTCATTGCAATGGAGCTGTTTCATTTGATCAAAATTTTGAGTTTCAATATTATTTAAACAAGAATCTGGATTAAAATGATATGTTCAAATTCATATCTCCCTAAGAGCAATGATTGCGATTATGGTAGTATGAGAAACTTATATGGAACATATGGCTTCATAGTAATAATTTAAACCTATTGATAGTCATATTGTTTAAGTTGTCAAAGTTTCATACGGGATGTCCTTTGTTATATTTTGTAGAAATAGGTATCTTGTTTGCATAAGATCTTAATTGACCTTAAATTGTGGCTTTCAAATGTTTAGAATTAAGGGTTTTTGATTAGAATTTAGAGGTCATTTATGTAGCACTTATGCAAAAAGTAGAATTAATCAAATATGGTGTATTGTTCTATTGTAACATAATGAATGTTTGTATAGACTATTAAGCTTACGTGAGGAAGTTAAGAACCTTTAGAATCTAAATTGGATTAGTTTTTCATTGAGTTGTTCTATGATAATTGTAAATTTATTTTATTGCCTTTTTCAAATTATGCTAGATCCTGCATTTTTATTTTCCTTTACTATTCCTATTTTAAAATTTTTTTTTGTTTTAGATGGATGATAACTACATACGAAGGAAACGATATACTGAAATGCCAGCTGATAAGAAAGCTGATTTGTTGAAGAAAAGTAGAGAAAGATATAAATTGTCAAAACAAAGAAAAAAGTTGAGAGAATCAAGTTCTTCTACAAATTTGGATATTGGTTGCAGTGAAAATATCAAAAGTGGATCAATAGAAAATAATAATCTTGGTTCCACGGACATAGAAGCCGCTTGGCATGTAAACACATCAAAAAAATACCGTCGAGGTAATTGACAAAATTTATTGATTGTATTTGTTATTTCTAATTGTTATATGACCACATAATTTTACTGCATAGGATTTCCTTCTATTAAAACAAGCAAAGGGAAGATTTGGTTGAAGAATTACAATAATACCTTACAACAAAGGACATCGGGTGAGTTACTCTATTGTGTATTGGCGAAGTCGTTTATCTTGTGTATTACAGTACATATATAATGTAACTGATATGTACTTATTTTTAATTTAAAAATTTTAATAATGTTAGGATACAAAAGAAAAAGGAATATTCACAATACAATTGCAATACCAGAAGTGCCCACTTCAGCTTTAAAACTGCCCATAGTTGATGATTGCCAGTATTGTGGTGCAAAGAGAATGTACTTGGAACCTCCAAACTTTTGTTGTAGTGGAGGAGAGATTTCATTAGTGTCCCATGATATGCCATATGCTATTAGAAGGCTTCTCACTGAAAAAACTGAACAATGTGATCATTTTCGGAGGCATATACGTACATATAATAATCATTTTGCTTTCACATCACTTGCTGCAAAATATGACCGGAATCTTACAAAGAATACCAAGGGTGTATATACCTTTAGGGTACAAGGACAGATGCATCATTATTTAGACTGTTCCCGTGGAAATGCTGAAGAAAAACCTTCTGGCATACTCTTATACTTTTATGACAATGAAGAAGAAATTAATAGAAGATCATCTTTGTCGAAAGAATTAAATGTAGACACTATAAAGACCATTATGGAGGTACTGCAATTAAATCCTTATTGCCGTTTCTTAAAGTCTCTTAGGCATTTGACAAATGTTGATGATAAAACTATCATTTTGAATAGTGATACAGGTTTAGACCAAAGAAAATATAATTTACCCTCAGTATTACAGGTTGCAGCTATATTTTCTGAATTTGAATATCAAAACTCTTCTAGGACTGCTGATATCAAAATATATAGTAATGATGCTAGATGTTATAAGATAAAGCATTATTATGGCTGTTATGACCCTTTGCAGTATCCTATTTTGTTTCCTTATGGACAAAGTGGTTGGCATTTAGGCATTGCGCGCAATAATTCAAGCTTTTGGCCAAGTTTGCCAAATATACATAATAATATGCTTCATTCAACAAATAGGCGCACTAATTTCAATTCTATTGATGACATGATTGAGAGTGAATTTGCAGGTACTATGTTTATACATTTATTTAATCTTATACTTTTTATGTTGGTTGTGATCTGCAATTTAGTATGCAGGTTAATTATTTCCTTATTTTCAATGATTTATTCAACTTTTATTTATAGATGCAGCTAAAGGTGAAAAGAACAATAGGAATGTTACTGCTCGAGAGTACTATTGTTATCGATTTCAGATGAGAGATGATGATAATTCAATGTTGTTACATACTAGTAGAATCTTCCAACAGTTTGTCGTTGATGCTTATGTGAAAATTGAAACCAGTAGATTAAAATTCCATAGGAAAAAACAAACTGAAATTAGAAGTGAAATGCTACAAGGTGTTCTTGATAGTGTAGCTGGTGGACATACTAATGGAACTAATATTGGTAAGAAAATAATTCTTCCGACTTCATTTATTGGTGGCCCAAGAGACATGAGGAAGAGATATTTAGATGCTATGGCCTTGGTTCAAAAGTATGGAAAGCCAGATATATTCTTGACAATGATATGTAATCCAAAATGGCCTGAAATACAAGAAAATCTTAAATATGGTGAACAACCTAATGATAGGCCTGATTTGTTGTCTAGAGTTTTTAGAGCACGTCTTGAAATTCTTAAACAAGAATTGCTTAAAAAGCAGATTTTTGGGCAAGTTGCTGCTTTTGTCTATGTCATTGAATTTCAGAAACGTGGTATGCCACATGTTCACTTATTGTTGATTTTAAAACCAGGCTCAAAGCTTCTAAATCCAGAAGCCTATGATAGGATTGTTTGGGCAGAAATTCCTGATCCTGAAACCCAACCTTATTTGTATTCCCTTGTTACAAAACACATGATGCACGGTCCATGCGGCCCTTTAAATATGCAAAATCCATGCATGAAAAATGGTAGCTGCAAAAGTAAATATCCAAAAGCTTTCAACGAATATACTACTCATACAAATGATAGCTACCCAAATTATCGAAGACGTGCTGATAACAAAAGGGTTAAAGTTAGGAAACAAGAATTGGATAATAGATGGGTCGTGCCTTACAATCCTTATTTGTTGGCTATGTTTGATTGTCATATGAATGTTGAAATATGCTCAACGATTAAACTAATCAAGTATGTATATAAATATATATATAAAGGACATGATATGGTGTCATTTTATGTAATGGCAGTTGATGAAGATAAGGAAGTTGATGAAATTAAAAACTTCCAAGATGCTAGATGGGTTGGACCCTCTGAAGCTATATGGCGGATCTATGGTTTTAAATTGAATCATATGAGCCCTTCAGTTTATACACTTCAAGTTCATCTTGAGGGAAAACAATATGTTTCTTTTGGAGAAGATACGAATCTTATAAATGTTGCTCAAAATTACCAATTAGCCAAAACAATGTTAACTGAATTCTTTCATATGAATGAGTCTAATCAAAAGGCTAAACAATTAAACTTGCTTCATAGAGAATTTCCAGAATATTTTAAATGGGACAATAAACATAGAGCATGGTCTGAGCGGAAAAGAGGAGAGGTTATAGGAAGATTAGTCACTGTGAGTCCAAAAGATGATGAATGATATTATCTTCGTTTATTATTCAATCATACTAGAGGACCTACTTCTTATAAAAAATTGATGGAATTTGATGACAAAAACATGTGCTCCTTCAGGGAAGCTGCATTGGCCAGATGATTACGTCAGTCTGACAACTATGTCGAAGAAACTTTAGAAGAAGCATCAATGTTTCAAATGCCTAAGGCTTTAAGATCATTATTTGCAATGTTACTTGTTTATTGCTCCCCAGTAAATCCAAAGAATCTGTGGAATAGATTTAAACATGAACTTTCTGAGGATATTAACAGAAATTGCAAACAAAAAACCAAGTCCGAAAGTGATGTTGAAAAAATGGTCTTAAATGAATTGAATTGTCTTCTACAACAGATGGGTAAGCACAATCGAGAATGCCATTTAATTGATGGGGACTTTGTTGTTGATATTGAAGAGCGAGTCTCAAGAGAAATTGAAAATGAAAGAAATATACCTATTAGTGCTGATGATATGCTCTTACAAAATCAGCTTAATTCAGATCAAAAACATGCTTTTGACACTATTATTAACAAAGTTTGTGCTGGTAATGGGCAGGGTTTTTTTATAGATGGGCCAGGTGGTACAGGAAAAACATTCCTATATAGGGCTTTATTGGCTTCTTTACGTTCCCAAGGATTTGTTGTATTGGCAGTTGCAACGTCAGGAGTTGCAGCATCAGTTCTCCCAGGAGGGAGAACAGCTCATTCTAGATTTAAAATTCCTTTGGATTCAGCGCCCAACCAAATATGCCAAATTAGTAAACAAAGTAGTATTGCTAAACTCATTGTTGAAGCTAAACTAATTATTTGGGATGAAGCTACTATGGCAAGACGTGAATCTATTGAATCTTTTGATGCCTTGTTGAAAGATCTAATGACTTCTAATGCACCATTTGGTGGGAAAATAGTAGTTTTTGGTGGCGATTTTAGGCAAACATTGCCTGTAATCCAAAATGCATCCAGACAAACATTGGTGGAATCGACAATTCTCAGCTATTATTTGTGGCCATGCATTGTGAAATTAAAGTTAATGATTAATATGAGGGCACTTATTGACCCTTCATTTAGTAATTTTTTATTAAGAATAGGTGAAGGCAAAGAAAGGATTGATGGTGACTGCAACGTCCAACTTCCAGCAGATATAACTCTTCCATATACAGGAAAAGCTGATTCTCTTGCCAGGTATATTACAAATACATGCTTAGTCATGCTTCATTATAGTTACCCACTTATTATAACTTTTATATAATCTTCTGTTTTACAGGTTAGTTGAGAGTGTATTTACTGATATGAATTTGTATGCAAAACAACCTATAAAGATGGTTAGTAGATGTATTCTTGCTCCTAAAAATAATGCTATTGATGACATTAATGACATGTTAATTGAGCAATTCCCAGGTCCTATGCATACATACACAAGTGTGGACCAAACTTTGGATCAAAAACATCAAAGTGATTTTGAGGATTTGTTAAATTCTCTAAATCCAAAGGGAATGCCACAGCATAAGTTACGTTTAAAGAAAAATTGTCCTATAATGTTGATACGAAATTTAAATCCAACGGAAGGACTGTGTAATGGAACGCGTCTAATCTATATAGATTTTAAACATAATACTATTGTGGCAGAGATAGCTTTTGGTCAATATAGTGGCAAACATGTGTTCTTGCCTAGGATTCCCATTATTAGCTCCGATAGTGAGAAAAATGGTGTGCCTTTCAAGAGGATTCAATTTCCAATTAGATTATGTTTTGTTATGACAATTAATAAATCTCAGGGTCAAACACTTGACTTCATTGGATTGTATCTTAAAGAACCTATATTTTCTCATGGCCAATTATACGTAGCTTTGTCAAGAGCTAGAAAGGCTGCTAACATAAAAGTTTTGATTGTGCCTGCAACATTTGATGAATACAAGGATGATTGTAAAACTAGGAATGTTGTATATGAAGAAATATTTGATCTGTTTAATTAATGCTTTACACATTCAGTTCCAAAATATACAAAACCTCTCACCATATTTGGATCAACCCTATACCACTTTTCATTAGACTCAATTCATCTGAAAGTATTCATTTAACACTGTTTTGGCTAATTGGTAATTTTCAGCAATATTTATAAGGTTCATATATGCTCTAAAAGAACTATACTATTGTCCCTCAAGGTGAATATGAAGAGTATAAACTAAATGGGTCATATGATTCAATTTTTTACTGTAGATCCTCCATATCTTGGAACTGTCTAATATTTTCCTTCAAATATTTTTTCCTTGTAAGTGGAGCTTATATGAACTCATGTTATCTTTTATTCTTTCTTCGTCCTATTTTATTTTACGTTTTTACATTCATTTTTGATGTTTGCATTAGTACAGATTCGTCACAGGCATGTCATGAAATTTACCAATAATTTGCAGTATAACGAGCAAAGAAATTACACCAAAAAAAGATTAACAGTTTAAAATGCAAAAGGAGCCCCATTTTCCAAGGATAGTATCTGTGCAGGTGTTGTTTGGTTAACTTCCATTTGTAATTTACACAGTTCCACTAATATATTTTTCATTTATGGTTATATGCCCATATTTCTGAAGCTAATTTAGAGATTCATTTCACTTTTTAGAACTCTTACAACTTGCTTGGCCGAAGTTTTGATCTTGGAATGGCTGAATGTTGTGACCATGTGAGGTATCCACCACTCAAATGTCTTTTAAGGATGTGACCAGCTGATAAACCTCTTTGATATTGTCTCCATGATATACTGACTTATGCATGCAGCATATCCTTTCATAAGTGTTATTGAACTGTATGCTGTTTAGATAGGTCCACAAAAGAGAAAGAATCTCTAAAATCCTCACTATTTTAAGTCGGAGGACCACTTAAGTTTTTCATTTTTTAGCTGTTGCAGAAGAAATGCGTAAAATTTTATAGGGATTAAATATTCTATGTTTGATTCTGTGGCCTCTGTTGTGTTATACTTTTGATTTATAATTTTTAAGCATTCGATGCTTTGTACGATATGTTATATTATGTTCCATGCATTTGATAGTTGAAGTCATCCTGTTTACTTACATGCTTGTGCACTGCTTTTGCGATGCATGTGTAGGGTCAATTTGCTGGCGTACAACCCTTTGGCGATGGGCATTCTTTCTGGCAAGTATTTTGCCCCTGACAAGGGGCCACCGGATGCTCGCTTCAATCTTTTCCGAGATAAAGTGTGTAAATGAAAGTTGAATATTGGATAAACTACCGTTTTTCCTCAGAATAAGTTGTTTTCTTGCTTTTGCAGGAAGATATGCTGAAGCAGAGTGAAGATACAACCTGTGAAGAACCAATATACAAAAAGTCACAGAAGTAAGGAAATTCTTGTCCTTAGCTAAATAATCTTAATTAATTATTTCATTGCCTGCAAATTTTATAAGATTAGGTTAGTCATAGTGTTATGCACATCTTCATTGTGGAATGCCTATTGCTATTATCATACTGAAGTTCTTGACAAGCATTAATTATTTTTTCACCCCGAAACTTTCTAGATGTTACATCGTTATTTTTTTACTTTTTTACAATGTAAGTCATATATTTATCAAGCATATAATGTTGGTTATGTCCTTTCCTGATTAAAACATGATTGAAGTATCTCTACATCTCTACCGTCTTTTCATTTCTTTCCTAACCGCTGACAGCATTCCGCGGAGCTTCATATTATGAAACAAATATCATTTATGCAAACCTACTGTTAACATAATGATTAATGGGTTGATGTCCTTAAGAGAGCTAATTATGCAATTCCTTCTATTTCCATAAGAACTTTGTAAAAGCTTTATTTTCTTTTAGCATAATAAACAATATATTAGTAGATCCCTTGTCTAAGATTGTTGTTTAGAGTAAGTTTCAAATTTCTTCTGAATTTATTTTCTGCAAAAGTTCAAATATATTTTTACCCAAACAATTTTATACTTGTTCATATCAAAACCTCAGCCAAGCCAATTCACCATTTTCGTTTGCAATATGCATCTTTTTCATTTTTGTACTGTCAGTGATAGTGTTGAAAGATTTTTTAGGGAATACCATCCCACCACATGCCGATCTCATGTGCTGATTCGTAGAACTAGCAAAGTTCGATATTTCATTGTAAAAATTTCATCTACTATTATTTCTTAAGTGAATAGTGACGAATATGGTTGTTTGTACAAGGACAAGTTCTGACATCTATTTTTACAAAATTTTACTAGGTATTTCTGAGGAAATGGCAATTCTTGGTCTTTTTCCTTTCAGTAGAAGGAAATACTTGTTAAGTTATGGCTATGTGAATAGAAGTACCACCTTCACCTTTTCAAATAGTAAAAATATCTCTATTTTATGTCTTAGAATGATGAAATAATACGTTATAGAAAGCTAATCAACCTACAAAAAAAATGAGCTGTATCAAAGTACGAATCATATTTTCTGGATTTAGAGAATGATTATTCATTTTGTTTCCTGTTCTAACTAAATTAATTAGAATTTCTGTGTTCTACTATTTGTCTTCTTGTGTAATTTTGCAATACAGTTAATGGGATGCTTTCCTATTTTGTTGAGTAAAGTGAACATGACTTTTTATTTCAATCTTTATTGCTCAACATAATTGTCAAAGGTTCTTATGCTTCACTATCAGCCATAGGATAATTTTTTAGGTTTTATGTGAAGCTAATCATACCTCCTCATTTATTATATCAATTTGCTTTTATGTGAAGCTTATCATCCCTCATAATTTATAATATCAATGTGGTTTTTCTAATTTATTTTCTGGTAAACTTTATCTTCTGCCCTGTATTGTAGTTAATGATAAATGTGCTTTCCCCTTTCTTGTAACTTACCATCTTAAAGGAAATATGAGCATCCTTTGTATGTTTCAAATCTCAGTATGGAGCAGCAATGGCTATTCACATGCAACAATCAAACCATCCTACCCAATGGGTGACAGAGCAAGCTCCCAAGCCACATGATTGGGTTTTAGAGTGGCTGAGCATTCGAAGAATGTTACCTTGATTACATTTTTCCCATCATGGATATTATTAGTGGATTGGAATTTGAGCATTTTCTCCTTTTGGTGTAGCTAAAATTTTTCATTGGGTTTCCCCCTTTTATTCTTTGATTGTTGCCTAAATGTTAGGAGTACCAAGCACACCAGCCACAGTGGCTGTTAAGCCCACTGATGTGGTTACGCTAAAAGCCTCCCGAGCTCCATCATCTAACAGCCCTGCTGCAAGTTCAAAGTCCAAGGATCTGCCAACACCTGTAGTTCCAGCTAAAGGTTTGCTCCTTAGTTTCTTTGATATTGCTTTAATGTGGTGTTTGGTAAATGGAGGTTCTTTCATGTTAACCTTGTGGAAATATGGGAATATTTAATCAGTTGTCTGTTGTTTACCCGCAGCTGAGGCATCTCAATCATATACCCTTCAATTTGAGTCATTAGTCCGGGTTTCATGAATGGAATGCAGGTAAAAAGATTACAGTCAATTAGGAAAATATACCTTTTTTTGTGTTGTCCTTACTGTTTCTAAAGAAAGAATTGAGTCTGTTTGATTATGATGTAGATACCTCGAACAAGCTCAGCCCCACCAAGTTTGGATGAGCAGAAACGTGACCAGGTTTGTGAATATTTTGTCATTTTGCTCTCTATCATGAAGAAATGGTAGAGTTCTGCCTTCGTCCAGCAAATAATGGCTTGCATGATTTACTTCTTCATATTCACGAAAAAACATACGCTGGTTAATGTTGTATTCCTTCTACTGCGTTTTCCTTCTACCATGCTACAGTTTCTCTGCACTTTGGTTTTTGACCCTAAGTTGTTGCATCATATACGTCTCCACAAAATTCTTTGCATTACATTTGAGTGTTATATTGTTGTTTTGGAAATTAATTTGCTTTAGAAGTCTGGAATTTGCAGTTCATTGCAAATGTTCATGGGGGTGAACCTCTAGGTCGAGAACTTCTTGTGCTCCCAGCAAATTGGTTTTGTGATAACTATATAAAAGACCCATTGGTCCTTTGATTGGGTCTCCACTTGGGTAAGTTTGTTTTAAAGTTGTGTTGTAATATGGCCTTTTAAGATACCGTTTGATTATTGGGTCTTTTTGGTTGCTTTTTAACACAAAGGGGATAGTGTTTGCTGCTATTGATGTCAAACAGCCTCTGTCAGATCAAGGTCCATTTGATGTTGTTCTGCCTAAGTTTAGTGCGCAGCTGCTTTAAGTTAAATGTATACCATTTGATATACCATTGCATAATCAGGTTAAGTTCGGATCTGATTATTTTTACAATCCAGTCATCAATAAGTACACCAACTACAACCAACAAAAGAAGATTCTTTTGCAATATGGGACAAATACTCCTGATATAAACAAGTTCCTGAACCTCCTGATATGGAACATTCTTTTGCTATCTTTTTTGTGATATGGATGGAATTAATCTGCAATCATGTGAATTTTTTCCAAGGATGATTTTTAAATTGAATTCTGAAGATTTTGAATGTACCTATCCATCTTTTATGCTCTATTAGTTTGCTTCTTATTTGAATGAGAGTCTTTGGCATGTCTAACCAAGCTTCAGTCTCTTAACATCAATTGTTGCAACTGCATTACAGACTCTGACATGAAACCTATCCAAGGTAATCCTCCTCCTTCAAAGCCCTTTGTTTGATGAATAGGAGAAATCAAAATTAGAATAAAGTTATTTCTTATACTAAATTCTTTTAATCGATCTATGTAATTTAGCTCAGAAGAGTTTGTTTGTAACCTTTGGTTAAGTTATCCAAGTTGTCATTTTCCACATATCAAATGAACAAAACTTCAGTTGATTAAGTTTCAGTGATGCGTGATCCTCTGCATTCTATTAATCATCTTGTGCTTTGTTCAAGACTTTCTAATTTGAAAACATTACAAATTTCGTCCAATAGAGTTACAGATTATGGCGTGACTTTTCTAAAAGGTATATTTTCCTGGCATATCTCTCATTTTGCACTTTTGACTTGGAGTAGCAGTCCTGTAGTTAGGTTATTTATATCATATATTTATGCTTTTAAGGGAAATTAGTATGGCTGAAAGGTTATTTATATGATATATTTATGTTTCTAAATGAGGTTAGTATGCCTGAAACGTAAATGTTCTTTACAGCACTGCAAAAGCTCGAGTTGTTGAATATGGAGTGTTGCCCTGTTACAGCGCCTTGTTTGGAGTCCCTTTCAGGTTCACATTCTGCATTATTCCTTCTAACAGAATATGACTTTTTATTTCATTCTTTATTGTCCGTATTTTGTCGAAATGGAATGGTTTTTCTTTTTATTTTATAAATGATAGAATCATTCCACATAGAATGATCTGTCGCCATCATCCTATTAGACCCATTAATATCATCATCCTATTAAATGACTTTGTATTTATTATGAGTTTCATACTTTTTATCCATTGAAAGTCTTCTATTTCTAGAATTTTCGCTCGGGAAATGAACGTATGCAACTATAGACTAGCTTCAATATTTGTTATATTTATGATAATAGGCTCATGGATTACTGAGGAATCACAGCCCTTACAGATTTTGTAGATAGTAACAATAGTGGTTCCGCAAGACATCTGTTTCAAGAACCGAACTTTTCTGTACAGGAATGTTTTAGAGACTGTAGTTACAAGATTTCTGAAACACTTATGTATCTTAGCTTAGTTTTTTAGTTATTTGATTATATGGTTTCATTTTGCAAATGAGTCACACGATATGTTTTACTATTATTTTCAGAGAAAAACTAGCTGAAGGATACATGAGTAATTGTGATCTCGAGAAGCCCGTCAAGGCATTTAATCATCAATGTGGTAGCATTTGTAGAATATACAGGTAATACTGAGCTAACTTACTCTTAGAAGTTACTTGGCATTTTTGTTTCTTTGCAAATGGTGCTTCAAATGGGTGTTTGATTCTACTTTTGTGGGTGGTATAGTGATTGGGGTAGTGAGTGTTTTGTCATTCTGATTCAAAGGCCACATAAACTTGCACCTTAGACCAACAGTCCATATTGGTTCGCATTTTATTTAAAATACTACCTACAAATCTTTTTTCATACTTTCTTAGATATGCTTCAGAAATATTATTTTTGAAGGTAATTATGTACCTGACTTGTTGTTTTCTTCTCCTTACGAAAATTTTAAATTCAATCAGTACAAACCCCAGAAATTTCTATTTGATTGATTTCAAATATTTTCTGATACTCTTCCAACAATAATCACTGATTCTATTTAATTGATTTTCTGACAACAGTAGGTCATAGAAATTTCCGACAATACTGGAAAGGATGAGCTTGAACCTTCTTTGAAGGTAATAATTTTGTTTCCAAAAACTACTTTTCCACTCAAGAAATGTTATTATTCCTTATAAATGGCCATTAAGACACATAGTTTAAATGGCAGAAGAAGCTATCTTTGGACAAAGATGGTCTATGTGTTAGTGAGGACACTAAAACTGTGTTCTCTACTTAGGTTTCTGAACTGAGCTCCAATAGGAGCAACAGATGTCAATACTGCGTTTTTCTTATAGCATGCTACAGTTTCTTTGCACTTTGATTTTTCACCCTAAGTTGTTGCATCATATACGTATCCATAAAATTCTTTGCATTGCATTTGAGTGCTAAATCGTTGTTTTGGAAATTAATTTGCTTTAGAAGCCTGGAATTTGCAGTTCATTGGAAATGTTCATGGGGGTGAACCTCTAGATCGAGAACTTCTATTGCTCCTAGCAAATTGGTTTTGTGATAACTATATGAAAGACCCATTGGTAAGCTCCCCTTTTAGTGCTTTAATTTCTTTAGCTCAGTTTTTCGTCCTTTTTTCATTTATTGGGTTTGCAAAAGGTGAATTGCTTTCGCTTAATTCTTTCTTCGAAACTTATCTTCTATATACAGTTTTTTTTGGATCATATACTGGTGATCAGTTAAAGTGAGCTTTCATTTATCCAACTTTATTTTCTCAAATTTCCACCATAGTCTTATTACCTTATTTTTTCCCCATGATTTTATTTGATAAGGATCAAATGTTCGAATTGGAAGATCTGAAGTAGTACATTTTAAAATGTTTTAATGTTTACTGATCATCAAAATAGGATTGTTTAGTAGTTTAGATGCTCCCCTACTTATAACTTCTTTTATATTTTTGCCTGGTCCATAAAAGTTCATTGTATTAGCTGTAAAATAACTGCTTTTGACTTATCAATTTCTCACAGAATTCATTGTCTTTAATTCTCTGGTTTTTATGTTTAACTTTTAAAATTCTTATCTTTAACATATTTACTACATAATTATTATCATTATTATCCATTATTCAAAACTTTCTGCTTTCCCACAACTATTCAGATTCCTTAGATATTAAAAGTAAAAAGTTACAAAAATTAATACCAATCAATACATGAAACTTTACACTAAACTATGCAGTAACTTACAATTGTACTATAAGTTACATCTATAAATAGTTATTGCTTAAAACAACTTGTTTGCATCTTCTTACTATCAATCAGTACTCAATAGAAAGAGAAGCTATTATCTCAATTTACACTTCTAATTCAAAAGTTTCTTTTTCATTCCTGATGCAACCACTCATATTCACACTTATACTTACTCGTCTCGTATAAATTTTTTAAACTTTCTGAATTTTATTCATGCTGTTCATTCTTATCCCATCCTGATTTTCCTTTAAGAGTTATTTTTTTCCTTCTCGTTTGTTATTTTCTTTAGTTTTATATAATAACTACACTTTTCTTTATAATTCTGACTTTTGTTCAATTATTAAATCTTTTTTCATATTATAGGATGGAAACAAAACCAATTGTTGAATTGAGGAACTCCGATCAACCATGGGAAGCAATTATCACAGTAGCAGAGAAAATGAACGTTTGCAAAGCTTATAAGACTCCAACCATATTCCAAAAATTTCTCTTCACTGATGAAAATGTAAGAAATCTCTACCTATTACTTTATAAAAACATAAAGTTTATGCAATTTTTATATAGGTACAATATAAAAACAGTTACATTATTGTGGTATTATCAGGGATCAAAGGTTCAGGGCATCATGTTCAACAATGCAATTAATCGAATGGGCCCCAAACTTCAACCATACAAGAAATACAAAATTAGCAATGCAGTGATAAAAGAAATTGAAGAGAGATTTAGGCCCCAAGGTTTAAAAATGCAGTGGATCATTGAATGCAGCACAGTTGTGGAGGAAATTAATGATGAGTTAGCACTCATGCCAATAAATTATGTATTCACACCTTTTGAAGAGCTACCAAACTATGGTAACCAGAAAAAGGCACTTGTTGGTAAGTACTATTTTATCATTTTCCATTTTTTCAAACTATAAAATATGTCTTTCATGCAAAAGTTTCAAACATTAATACAATGTCATTCAAAGCTAACTCTAAATACATTCTCCAGACATTGTTGGAATTATTGTTGAAGCATTCCCTTTGAGGCAGGTCATGACCAAAACTGGTTCTACTCAAGTACAAAAATTCATTCTATTGGATAACAAGTAAGTTTCTAAAATTTCTATTCAGTTTAATTTAAAAACAATATTATATTATGTTGTAAGTTAGACTATTATCTGTTAATTAAATATTTGGAGAGTAACAACCCATATTTTTAAATCTACGTTCATTTAACCAAAAACATTTCAAAAGAATATAGCTTCACATGCAGTTGCCATTAAGTATAAGCTAAATATGATTGGTAGATATTCTATATTTAATTTTTCTCTTGTTTCCTTCCACAAATCATCAGAGATCAGATTTAGATGTAATTAATATACTACAAGGATGTGATTTGACTGACTACTTATGCAGTTCTAATTTACTAAGTATTTTGTTACACTTGAAGCTTGTAAGCATTCTGGTAATTAGTTTTCTCCTTAACTTTAATGACTATATCAACATTTGATACCAAATCTTCTTGTGAAATTGTGAAAGTATGACCTTTGAAAAACAGACGTAAAGACCTTTGATTCTTAATAATGAAATCTGGCATTAAGTTCCCCTTTTAGTGCTTTAATTTCTGTAGCTCAGTTTTTTGTCCTTTTTTCATTTATTGGGTTTGCAAAAAATGCATTGATTTGGCTGAATTCTTTCTTGAAAACTTATCTTCTATGTACAGTTTTTTTTGGATCATATACTGGTGATCAGTTAAAGTGACCTTTCATTTATCCAACTTTATTTTCTAAAATTTCCAGCATAGTCTTATTAACTTATTTTTAAAATAAAGACAGTAAAAGAATCTAATTGAAATATTAATGTGTCTAATATCTGATGGAGATCATTCTGTCGTTTGGAATAACTGTTACTCCCTTCATGGTTAGCTTTGTAATTTTTTTCCTCTGCTTTTATTTGATAAGGATGACATGTTGATGACCAACCTATTTTCTGTAAATGTTTAGTGCCTCGAGTCTTGCATTTATTGTTTACATCCTTTTGTTGTAATATATATTGATGAAAATGACATGTTGATGACCAACCTATTCATTGTTTACTGAAGAAAGGGTAAATTGAGTGAAGTAAACAAATCTGATTTTTTCTACTTCTACTTACATTACATGTGAGATTTTTACAGAATTTCTTCAAAAATAAACTTATGGATTACTACCTATGAATTTCTTCAAAAATAAACTTATGAATTTCTTCAACCTATTTGATAAACTCTAAACAAACAAGAACAATGATTCCATTGTTACTCTGTTTTTTTTATGGATTACTAAAACATTTATGCCTGATGATTAAATTAGATATATAATTTTTTAACATATATTTCAGAGAAAATGCTGTGACGTTGACATTATGGGGAGACTACATTAACAATGAAGGAGCAGTTATACTGAAGGAACTTCGTAATCTTCCAGTGATTATTGGTCGTGGACTGCGTGTTGTCAAGTACAATGGTAATTTTACCTACCTATATTTTTTCCCCCAATTACCTGCACGGAAAAACTTTGAAAAAAAAAATATTATTATTTCTTGCAGGAATTGAATTGAGTACTTATTTTGACTGCTCACTAATGGTTGACCCGCCTCAACCTCAAGCTTTAGAAATGAAGAATTGGTTTGCTT
This sequence comes from Knoxia roxburghii, assembly GCA_030378225.1. Lineage (NCBI taxonomy): Eukaryota > Viridiplantae > Streptophyta > Magnoliopsida > Gentianales > Rubiaceae > Knoxia > Knoxia roxburghii. Next base: position 13,940,463 of record CM059418.1, read on the forward strand.
CTCTTATACCATCAATAAAACTAATTGAAAACTATGTACTCTTATATTCATTTAATGCAACTTGCTATTTCTTTTCATAGGGCACGGCGAAACAGAAAAAAACTGCAAGACATTGGAACTGCAAGATTGGAAGCAGCTGGCCAAGCAAACTTACAACTCCCACCCAACACTGAAATAACCCCTGTGGCATCCTTACTAACATCTCAAAGGGTATTTTACAAAGTTCACACTAATTGTATTACTTTAAATCATTATATTAATCACTTATATTTACATTCTGTTTAATAATTGCAGCTGAGTTTGGTTCGTGCATCAATCAGTTTTGACAACATTGTCCAATGTTACCATTATATGGCTTGTACAAACTGTTTCTATTCAACTACAGCAAGCTATCACTATGATTTTACATGCAATGAATGTTTGACTAGACAAGTTGCTGAACCAAGGTGAGTATAATGATATTCAACAAATTTAGAACACTTATAAAAATACTTTATACATTTGTAATAACTTCTGTTTTCATTAAATTATAGGTGCAAGTTTGAAGTTTACCTGACAGATCATAGCGGTACAGTAATTGCTTCTGTTTTTGGAAGAACAGCAGAAGAACTTTTAGGATTATCTGCAAAAGAAGCAATGGAAGAAGGACATCAGGTTTGTGACACTATCTCTACTACATAGTTTAGCATTTATAATTACATCATACACAACTAACTTATTCTTTTTCAATCAATATGTAGTTGGATCTGAAGAAAATTCATGGTAGCTTACAGAACAAGTGTTATATCTGCCAAGTAAAAACAAGAAAGTCAAAAAATGGACCAAACGATCCAAAATATACCTTGGTTGGGTATAAAGAAGAAGAACAACCAACAGATTCTGTGAAATTGCTAACATATGATGTCGACCACAAATCAGACTTGGAGGCAAATGAATGTGGGGAAACTGCTGAGACAAACTTTCTACTTACAACCATTGAAAATTGTAAGTTACTATTCTAACATAGATAAATTTTACAATTCTATCTTTTAAGTTTCCAATTATTTAACAAAATATTTATTTTCATTACACTAGGTGAGGAGGACAAAAGCATTTCAACTGCTCAGAGATTCAAGAAAATTGATAATATTGAGCATACGACATCAGATGAAGAGGACCACAACCCAAAAAGAAAAAGGGTTGTTTAATTATAACCTTCTTCTGAAGGTCATATGTTTCACTTGAAGAACTAAGTTTTTTTGGTTTTTTTCTTAGAAATTCATAATTCTGCACTACTTGCATTTGGTATTTATCCTGTTTGAAAGAGTTCACTTCCCTCTTAATGGTGGTGATTTATAAAGATTTTCATTGCAGTTTTCTAGGATATGTATTGTCATAAAAATTCGACTTCGTAATTTCTGTTTACTTTATTCAACAGAGTTGATGAATTTATATTGTTTTCAGAGTATTTTGCAGTTGTTTTGAGACCTTTATGTAAGAAGAAGTTTGCAAGATAAGCAGACTGTTTTGAGCCTGTTTCCTATCTAAAATCCTATCTTACATTTTGGTCACTAAGCTGATAGGATTTTTAGTGCTTTTGGTAATCTCTTAATGTTGATATTATCTGAGGATTTTTCTGCTCAGTTTTTTAATTAGTTACTCTTTAATGATAAGATCAATGAATTTCTATGTTTTGGGACGAATAATACCCGTTGGATCGATTTTCTTAGTGTTTGTTGTCTTCTATGGGTCAAAAATGGGCCCATTGTGATTTTGGGATGGGTCGTATGGTCTTTGAATATTGGGAGTTATTTATGACCAAACAATGAATTGTTCCTTGAGTAGTTGAACTTCTTTCTTCTCTCTATAGGTTGAAAATTTTCATAATGTTGAAAATGTACATGTTAATGCCACGTGTGTTCTGTTAATGTTGTTCATGCAGATAATTTTTTAAGTTTCTTTGTGTATTTCATGTATGAGAAATGGTTTATCAATTATTGGTGACATCTTTATAGAAATTATGACATATCTCTTTTTAGATTAAAATATTTTATATTTTAGAAATATGTTCAAAAAATGTTGAAGTACATGTCCTTGGTTCCTTTTTCCAAAATTTGATTAAATCATAGTTGTTATTGCTGAGTTTTTGTTTTCCTTCCAAAATATGTGTTGTGCTATTAAAAATACTGAAATATATATGACTTGTCTCTAAAAATAATATAAACAATTTATGAAACATCTTTAGGATTTTAATATCTCATTCTTACTATTATGGTTGCATTGAATTTACAAAAAGATACTACATAATTTCTTCTATTTCTTCAATATTTGAAACATGCCACTTGTCTTAATATGTTTTATTATTGACCTTATAATACAAGTGTACAAAAATACTTTATAATTTATTAAATCACGTTTTATTATAATTATAATTCATCATCATATTACTTAATATATAATTAATTTAATAAATAATCACGAACCCGTGCAACGCACGGGTTCTTCCACTAGTATATATATAAATTGGGTACTGATATTACCAGAGTAATAATTAGCATCCAGAATATTTTTTATTTAATGTTACAAAAATGTCCTTATCAAGTCAAAAACACCCTTTACCCATTCATGAATAATCCAACAGATTTTCCCTCTCTTCTACACTTTCCAGCCGCCGCACTCCTCCTCGGTGGAACCATGAACGCCGCCAGCCTTTCAGACGCCGTTTGTGGCCGCGTTGCTGCCTCCACCACCACCATCTACTCCGCTAACGCATTCTTCTTCTCCCTTAATCTTTATTCAACACGTCGTTTATGCAGCCTCATCTACTGCAAACCATCCATCGACTCTATCCACCATATCCATATCCCTCTACCTCTATCATAATCCAACTAAGTCAAAATAAAGATCAAGATGATAACAACATTCCTCTAATAAAAGTAGGGTTTTGTCTCATCATTTGATAGGCAACATCATTGGGGAGGGGGGCTCTCTTGCTTAGGTAATAGGGTACAGAAAATGGTGGTGGTCTCTTTTGAGAAATCAAAGCCACCTGGAATCCTTAAGAAAGTTTGAAAGCATCCTCCATATGTACTGAAAATTAATCCTTTTATTTTGAAGAGAATTTTTTTTTTTTTTTTTGGGAACTGGAGTTCCATTTGTTGATTCCACTACCGGTGGGATACCCGGCAACGAAGGCCCACGGGAATAATCAAATCGCAGAGAAAGTTTGACTGGCAGCTGATGATTGAACCATACCAACAAGAATAGTATCCAGATTTTCTGATGTGATGGCGTTCGGGGTTCCAGGAGGAGTGCGGCAGCTTGAAAGGGAAGAAGAGAGGGGAAATGGCTGTTGGATCATTCATGAATTGGTAATTTGTGGTTTTGGCTTGATAAGGACAATTTTGTGAGATCAAATGAAAAATGCTCCGGATGTAATAATTGTTTTGGCGATATTCAACGCCCATATAAATTGCAGAGTATGTTGTATGGAGAGTGCAAGTTTTTTTTTTATAAGAAAGGTTTTACTTGAAGAAGAGAAAAAGATTTAAAAGGGAAAACTTTTTTAGAATAATGTCCGTGAAATTTTGGAAGGGATTACAGTTAATGTAATGTGATTGGTGATTGTTTAGATATATTATATTTTGTAGTAAAAAAAATATAAATTTTCTCAAAAAAAGGTAAACAAAGATACCTTGACATTTTTTAGGTGCTAATTAATTGTAATTGAGTATTGGTTTTATAATTTTATAAAATGTTGGATTGTTGTTGTATGATTGTGAATTTGTCTTAAGTACTCAAGTCTTGGGATGTTTGTGATATCTAATTCTGATTTTTTAAAAATATTTAAGTGATGTACTTTTAATGTAAATGAATGAGTTTTAATTGAAATGTCTGGATATTCTTTAGAGAAAAAGAGATGGAAAATCTTTTCCCTTGACTAGGTTTTCAAACTAGTTTACCTTCAGATCAAATTCAAATAATTTAACATTTTTTTTGAAATAAACTAATTTAACTAGTGATAATGAGAATAGTAAAAAAATTTTAAATAGGAGCAAAATTATTGGGCAATTATATTTTTTTATAAAAAGAAAGAGGTTATAACAACATTCTGTAAATAAATCACTCCTAACACATCATCATCTATCTAGCGCTGGAGTTCAGTTGGTACTTCTGGAAGCAATTATACTATTAGGAATCTCGCAAATTATATGGTACACCTAGGGGCATAGAGCATAATGCCCCTAGTTTTTTATGTAAATTTTTAATAAATTTAATATTTCTAGTAATTTTTTATGTAAATTTTTAATAAATTTAATATTTTCTGGAAACTTTTATCAAGATTCCTCACCTACAAATTGTTGTGTGTTGCACAAATTTTTTCATAATTATGGTTAATGTTAATTGATTGAAATATAATTGTACTAACTAAAATTGAATATTCTAGCATTAAATAAGGAAAACATAAATATGTTGAAGATTTTGTTCCATATTTAAGATGTCAATTAATATATTATAGAGTGAATTTCAAAATAGGTCATCATACTTTGGTAAAATTTAGGTTTTGGTCACTAACTTTTAAATATTAAAACAAGGTCACTAACTTTTACATCAGAATTTTAAATTTGGTCATTCCGTTACAAACGGCAATGAAGCCCCCGAACAGTCCAAATTATTGAGGATATTTTTGTCCATTCATTAATGCTGTACACATGCCCACTAACCGTAGTGTGAATTTTACTACACAGTAACGCGCTACAGTTGCGCGCTACAGTTCTTTTTTTTTTTTTTACGTACAGCCTTTTTTTAAAAAAAACTTTTTTTAAAAAAATAATAATACCGTAGATATCAGATCAACAGATTATAGATATCACATCAAAAATATAAAAAAAATCATACAATAGAATTAAAACATACTTAACAAGGGAGATCAGATCAGGATTATATAGACATCAGATCAGCGAATACTTGACATCAGATCAACAGACTATAGATATCAGATCAAGAATATAAAAGAAATCATACAATATAACTAAAACATACTTAACAAGGGAGATCAGATCAGGATTATATAGACATCAGATCAGCGAATACTTGACATCAGATCAACAGACTATAGATATCAAATCAAGAATATAAAAGAAATCATACAGTAGAACTAAAACATACTTAACAAGGGAGATCACATCAGGATTACATAGACATCAGATCAGCGAATACTTGACATCAGATCAACAGACTATAGATATCAGATCAAGAATATAAAAGAAATCATACAATATAACTAAAACATACTTAACAAGGGAGATCATATCAGGATTATATAGACATCAGATCAACGAATACTTGATATCAGATCAACAGACTATAGATATCAGATCAAGAATATAAAAGAAATCATACAGTAGAACTAAAACATACTTAACAAGGGAGATCACATCAGGATTACATAGACATCAGATCAGCGAATACTTGACATCAGATCAACAGACTATAGATATCAGATCATAAATATAAAAGAAATCATACAATATAACTAAAACATACTTAACAAGGGAGATCAGATCAGGATTATATAGACATCAGATCAGCGAATACTTGACATCAGATCAACAGACTATAGATATCAGATCATAAATATAAAAGAAATCATATCATACAACAAAAATGTTCATAATATGTATCATAATATCTAAAATTATTTAATTATAAAACAAATAAAATGATAATTTAAAAATATTTTTTTATAAAATTCAAAAACATTAAAAAAATACTGAATTGTTTAGAAAAAAAAAACGGACGGAAAAAATTTTTAACTCTTCACCCAACATCAGTTCCTCAACAGTTGAAGGGTTAAAAATTGCGGGAAAATGAATCAAAACTGCATCCCTCAAAACACTCCAACATTCAAAATAATTTGTTCTTAATTAATTTATAAAAAATTTTATAAGTCTCTTTTTAATCTACCAAAAATTTATAAAAATTATAAATAAAGTAGCATAGATGAGCGGAATTATAAATAAATTTTTTTGGTATTTTTAGTAAATTAATTAAGGGTATTTAAGTAATTTAATATATTTTTATATTTAAATATTATGATTGGTGTTTCTTAATTTGTCAGGAATAATTTAGATATAAAAGGGACACAGAAAAACAAAATAAAGGGCGTGCAGCATGTGTACCTCATGAATGAATGGACAAAAATATCCTCAATAATTTGGACTGTTAGTGGGCTTCACTGCCGTTTGTAACGGAATGACCAAATTTAAAATTCAGATGTAAAAGTTAGTGACTTTTTTTGAATATTTAAAAGTTAGTGACCAAAACCTAAACTTTACCAAAGTATGATGACCTATTTTGAAATTCACTCTATATTATAACTATATAAACTTTTTTGAGAGAATTTTAAAAAATGTCATCATACTTTGATAAAGTTTAGGTTTTGGTCACTAAATTTTAAAAATTAAAAAAATGTCACTAACTTTTGCATTTGAATTTTGGTTTTGGTCATTCCGTCCATATTATCCGTTAAGCCCACTAACGGACCAAAATTTTGAGGGTATTTTTGTCCAATCATACCCAAAAAACCCATATACTTCCTTTTGAATTTTAAAAAAGGTCATCATATTTTGATAAAGTTTAGGTTTTGGTCACTAACTTTTAAAAATTCAAAAAAGGTCACTAACTTTTGCATTTGAATTTTGGTTTTGGTCATTCCGCCCATATTATCTGTGAAGGCCACTAACGGACCAAAATTTTGAGGGTATTTCTGTCAAATCATATCCAAAAAATCCATGTGCTTCCTTTTTTTTTTTTACTATTTATCTTTCTTCCCCTCACGCTCCCCTCTTTTTTTTTTTTTTTTTTTTCGTATTCATCTTTCTTTTCTAGCCACCCTGCCACCCTTCTTGCCGGAAACAACAAAACCCATCACCATTCTCCTAGAAACGTCCAGAAACCTTTACATCCATACATGTGAATTTAAGCCAATTTTTTTCACATCCGTCTTTGTGAAAAAATCGGCTTAAATTCACATGCATGGATGTAGACGTTTCTGGAAGAATAGTGATGGGTTTTGTTGTTTCCGGCAAGAAGGGTGGCAGGGTGGCTGAAGAAGAAAGATGAATACGAAAAAAAAAAAAAAAAAAAGAGGGGAGGGTGAGGGGAAGAAAGATAAATAGTAAAAAAAAAAGGAAGCACATGGGTTTTTTGGGTATGATTGGACAGAAAGACCCTCAAAATTTTAGTCCGTTAGTGGACTTCACAGATAATATGGACGAAATGACCAAAACCAAAATTCAAATGCAAAAGTTAGTGAGAATTTTTAAAAGTTAGTGACCAAAACTTAAATTTTATTAAAGTATGATGACCTTTTTTAAAATTCAAAAGGAAGCACATGGATTTTTTGAGTATGATTGGACAGAAATACCCTCAAAATTTTGGTCCGTTAGTGGACTTAACGGATAATATGGACGGAATGACCAAAACCAAAATTCAAATGCAAAAGTTAGTGACCTTTATTTTAGTGACCAAAACCTAAACTTTATCAAAGTATGATGACCTTTTTTAAAATTCACTCAACTTTTTTTTATTAAAAGATGCTTATAGTGTTCATGGATTTTAAATTTATTTTCATAAAAACAATATTTGATGAACACTAATTTTAATCGATAAGGTTAGGAATTTGATTTTAATCGAAAATATTATGGTTTATTTTTTTTAATTGAAAATGTTAGGGTTTAGCGTTTCATAAAAAAGGGTTAGGATTCAGTTTTTTAATCAAAAATGTTAGGGTTCAGCGTTTCATCAAAAAATGTTAGGGTTCAGTTTTTTTGATGAATCCATGAACCCTAACATTTTCAATTAAAAACTAAACACTAACATTTTCATTTAAAACCTATACTGCAACCCCATTTGATGAAAAACTAAACCCTAACAATTACATAACTAAACCCTAACCCCTAACCCTTTAAACCCTAAACCCTCAAAACCGTAAACCCTAACCCTCAAAATCGTAAACGATTAGGGTTCAATAATTCTTCAAATGAGTTAGGGGTTCAGTGTCACGACCCAAAATATGGCCTAGTTGACACGCCACAAGTATGCTTTCACAATCTCTAAATCATATTCGTAAGGCTTTCTTTTCCGTAATAAAATTCAAATTTAAGGAGTAGTTAGACTAACTATGCTACCCTACCATTTATTTAGAGTTTGCTGATACAACTGAGTAAAGAAAAAAAAAAAAAAAAAACACTTTGCTAAGAACTTGGTGAGGAATTGTAGGAATTTTGCATCCTTTTTATTTCAGAACACTATGTCTATATGAAATCTACCATTCATCCTTATAGCTCTCCATCTCAGAGCTGATAGTCTCACTGGCACTTGAGCAATCTATAGGGGTTGTGATAAGCGTCTGTACATCCATTGTCCAAATCAACAAAACATTTCATGGGAACATGAAGTATAAGTAAAGGAAAGCAAAAGAAAACTTATAAAACATACTTCCACTTTGATATGTAAAGTTGAGACATTAGCTATATACTTTATTTTATTAACCTGTGCACAGTTCTGGATATAAGTCCTCCGAACTTTAGGACACTTCTACCTTAGACCCTTCGATCCATCTTTACTTTATCTCGGACCTTCCAGTCCATCTATAAAGCTTACTCAGGATTTTCCAATCCACTTCTAAATCTTACTTTGGACTTTTCAGCCCCTTTTTCACATTTCCTTTGTGATCACTGCTAAAATATCATACGTGCTTTTTGTCTCAAACTTTAACAAAAATATTTAAACATAAAACTCAACATGTTCCATACATCATAAGAAAACATTTATTTCACAAGGTTTTAGACAAGCATGCATTGCGTTACACACCTTATTCGGTACTGTTTTCTGGTATCTCAGGTTGTTCGGCTTCACTTGACATTACGTTTGAATATCCTTATGTTAGACATTTCATATCTAGGCTAACTAGTTATAGACCAACTATCCCCCACATGCTTCAGTCACCTGAGAATTTTCAACTATTCCCAACAAGTAGGTAGTCCGAAATAATTTTCTAAATTTATCAAATCTTGACAGTTCTTCGGTAAGTACAGTTTTGAAAACATTAAGGAAAATCCTATTAATACTAGTTAGAAAAATTTTATTTTCGTCCTCAATATCAAAGACCCCTTGTCTAATTTAACCTAAAAATTTCACCACTTTTTGACATACATACCGACAGAAACCGACTTGCAAAGTTGGCTGTTCATACTTGAAGGTTTACTGCTGTTATTTAAAAAGATTTGACACCAAAAAAATTCACAAAAATAATTTTTCCCTTTAGAAAACATCTTTTTCGACAATTCTGAAAATTTTCTTAATTTTTAGGACTAGTATTGGTCCAAACCAAAATTTATAAATTGGAGTCCTACAGATTCCCCTACGCTGACCAGTCCCCACTTATCATCCGTTAAATCTCCACACGCATCTCAAAAATTCATGAAACTAACCCAGGATATGTAGCACTCAACCAAGATCATTAGGTATAAAAATCATAGTTTTTGAACTTATGGTTAGATAGAAAACATTTCCGTAACAGTAAGGTTCCCCAGACACAGAAACAACAGTAGTTGGAACTTTAATAATTTATATCTCAGAATCTACCCATCCCTAAATCTCGAAATTTTTACCCAACGTGCCCTCTCGTACAAGCTACCTCATAGAAAAATTTGGGAATTTTTCAATCTTTCTATTAGTCTCTATAATTTAAAAAAACTGACTGCCCCTGACGGGTTTCGAACCAGACTTAAGCAACATAAAACATTTTTAACTACTCACCCAGAAAAGAAAAAATCATAAACACCAGCCAGAATAACCATAAAATACGAACTAATTCATATTAAAAAATCAAAATTTTCCATGATTCCTAGACTCGAAAAATCCTAATTTCTATCTTCCCTAAATTCTGAAACTAGTTTCAAAGAATTTACCTTTACAACTGATGGTCTCATTTGGAAGATTGATTTCCGCCTCTCCTCACATATAGTCTTCTTAAATCGAAATCCTGTCGATTTTAAGGTTTCATGGAACGATCGGTGGTTTTAATAGACAGTCTCACATTCCCCTACTCTCATTAGGATTCTTTCTCACTCACGTTTCTGCAGCACACTTACCTCTCCTACTCCTATCCAACTTCTAGTTTTCTTTTTCTTTTAAACTATTGTCTGCTTATTTAATGTAATTTAAAAAAAAAAAAAAACAATGAAGACACGGGTATCACATAGACGGCTCTCACACTCCCCTACTTTCACCACAACTCTTTAAAACTTACAATTGTGAAAAATAATAACTGAAAAATCCTACTCCTAACCAAATTCAAACTAAATTCTTTTATTTTAATTAATTAATTATTCATTTTTATCTTTTAAATTATTTATTGAATAATTTCCGGGTTGAAAAATCCGGGTAGTACATTTAGCATTTAAAAAAAAAAAAGTTAGGGTTCAGTTTTTTAATCAAAAAGGTTAGAATTCAGCGTTTCATCAAAACACTAACCTTTAGCATTTCATAAAAAAGGTTAGGGTTCAGTTTTTTAATCAAAATGTTAGGGTTAAGCGTTTCATCAAAACACTAACCTTTAGCATTTCATCCGGATAGTACATTTAGCAATTTATCAAAAAGGTTAGGGTTCAGTTTTTTAATCAAAAATGTTAGGGTTCAGCGTTTCATCAAAACACTAACCTTTTCGATTAAAAACTAAACACTAACCTTTTTGTTTAAAACCTATACCCTAATCCCTTTGATGAAAAACTAAACCCTAACCCAAACCCTTATAACCCTAAACCCTTAAAACCAAAAACCATAAACCCTAAACAGTTAGGGTTTAGTTTTTCATCAAGTGCGTTAGGGGTTTAGTTTTCATAAACAATGTTAGGGTTTAGATTTTAATTGAAAAGGTTAGGGTTCAGTTTTTTCATCGAAAATGTTAGGGTTTAGTGTTACATAAAAAAAGTTAGGGTTCAGTTTTTTAAGTGAAAAAGTTAGGTTTCAGCGTTTTATCAAAATGGTTAGGGTTTAATTTTTTAATTGAAAATATTAGGGTTCAGTTTCTTAATTAAAAAGGTTAGGGTTTAGATTTTAATCAAAAATGTTAGGGTTCAGTTTTTTAATCGATAAGGTTAGGGTTCAGTTTTTTAATTGAGAATGTAAGGGTTCAGCGTTTCATAAAAAAGGTTAGGGTTCAGTTTTTCAATCGAAAATGTTAGGGTTTAGATTTTAATCGATAAGGTTAGGGTTCAGTTTTTTTATGAATCAATGAACCCTAGCCTTTTCGATTAAAAACTAAACACTAACCTTTTCGTTTGAAACCTAAACCCTAACCCTTAAATAACTAAACCCTAAATCCTAACCCTTAAAACCCTAAACCCTAAACCATTAAACCCCTAAACCATAAACCCTAAAAACCCTAAATGGTTAGGGTTCAGTTATTCATCAAATGAGTTAGGGGTTTAGTTTTGATCAAAAAGGTTAGGGTTCAGTGTTTCATCAAAAAGATTAGAGTTCATTTTCTTAATTGAAAAGGTTAGGGTTCAGCGTTTAATAAAAAATGTTAGGGTTCATTTTTTTAAGTGAAAAAGTTAGTTTTCAGCGTTTCATCAAAAAGGTTAGGGTTCAATTTTTAAATTGAAAATGTTACGATTCAGTTTCTTAATTGAAAATGTTAGGGTTTAGATTTTAATCGAAAAGGTTAGGATTCAATTTTTTAACTGAAAAGGTTATGGTTCAGCATTTCATTAAAAAATGTTAGAGATCAGTTTTTTAATTGAAAAAGTTAGTTTTCAGCATTTCATAAAAAAGTTTAGGTTCAGTTTTTTAATACAAAAGGTTAGGGTTCAGTGTTTTATCAAAAAGGTTAGGATTCAGTTTTTTAAATGAAAAAGTTAGGGTTCAATGTTTCATTAAAAAGGTTAAGGTTCAGTTTTTTAATGGAAAAGGTTAGGGTTCAGCGTTTCATCAAAAAGGTTAGGGTTCAGGTTTTTAATTAAAAAAGTTAGTTTTTAGGGTTTCAACAAAAAGGTTAGGGTTCAGTTTTTTTAATCGAAAACATTAGGGTTCAGTGTTTCATCAAAAAAGTTATAGTTCAGTTTTTTAATTGAAAAGGTTACAATTCAGCGTTTCATCATAAAGGTTAAAGTTCAGTTTTGTAATTGAAAAAGTTACTTTTCAGTGTTTCATAAAAAAAGCTAGGGTTCAGTTTTTTAATTGAAAAGGTTAGGGTTCAGCGTTTCATAAAAAAGTTAGGGTTTAGTTTTTTAATCAAAAATGTTAGGGATCAGTATTTTAATCAATAAGTTTAAGGTTCAGCGTATCATAAAAAATATTAGGGTTCAGCGTTTCATCTAAAAAGTTAGGGTTCAGTTTTTTAATAGAAAATGTTAGGGTTCACCTTTTCATAAAAAAAAAAAATTATGGTTCAGTTTTTTAATGGAAATAGTTAGTTTTCAGCGTTTGATAAAAAAATGTTAGAGTTCAGTTTTTTAATCGAAAATGTTATGGTTCTATTTTTTAACGAAAAAAAGTTAGTTTTCAGTGTTTCATCAATAAAGGTTAGGGTTCAGTTTTTTAATTACATTGGTTACAGTTCAACTTTTCATAAAAAAAGTTAGGGTTCAGTTTTTTAATTGATAAGTTTAGGGTTCAGTATTTTATTAAAAAGGTTAGGGTTCAGTTTTTTAATCGATAAGTTTAGGGTTCAGCGTTTCATCAAAAAGTTTATGGTTCAATTTTTTATTCAAAAAAGTTAGTTTTTAACATTTTATAAAAAAAAAAAAAGGTTATGGTTCAGTTTTTTAATCCAAAAGGTAAGGTGTAACATTTCGACCTAAAACTACAGAACGAAATGCCTTTTCCAACTCACGTAGGGATTTTCTATATGTAAAGTAATAATCCAAACCAAACTAAATACCACAAAAAGAAATACAACTTAATGTAATTCAGGAAATGCCAAATGGCTACATGCCCTACAATCTTGGTCTTCGGACCTTATTTCACAGCACATACCACGGTCTTGAGGTAGCGCCTTATTCCTCCTAGCGCGGACTAGCTGTACATGAAGTATTAAATGGATGAGCCACCACCTAGTGAAAAGTCAAAAGGGGTTCGCAGGCAAGCAACAATGTTCAAGAATAACCCTAAACACAAATACTTATCGTTGTACGAAGAAAAAAATAGTTTTATTGGATAGTAGAACAAGTAAGTTCACAGCGAAAACCAAAAAGACACGTCATCACAGCTTCTCAAGTATAAATAACCATAAGATCACCACGCAGAAGACAAAACAATAGTAGGGTTCACCGCCCGAAGGCAGGCGACTAATAGGGGTTCACAGCCCGGAGGGCAGCGACTGATATTGTCCACCGTCCGAAAGCAGTGACTAATGGGTCGGCGACAGATAGGGGTCCACCAACCAGAGGCCAGCGACTGATATGGTCCACCAACCGAAGGTCGGCGACTGATAGGGTCCACCGCCCTAAGGTCGGCGACTGATAGGGTATACGCAATCATTGTTGAGTTGAATACATAAGCTATGCTTGTATTGTACATTTTCTCAGTTAATATATCGATTTATGTTTTGGTTATATTTTTTTGTGCATTATTTGTCCACTTATATTATGTAATTAGATGATGAGGTGTCTTGTGTGACACAGTAGATCTCATCATTGGTTAAAAAACATAATATATAAATGAGGTTCGTAACCGAGATAGCTTTGGACAAACTATCAGTTTAGGTTATTATGTGATTCGGATAATCGGTTTGTCTAAACTGATTGAATCATATAGATATGCCTGAGGCATATTGAACTTGACCATTTGGAATGGTTTGTCTTGTACTAATTTAATAGACAAATCGTTCTTAGTATTCTATCTCTTAATCCCTAGACTCGAACGGGCATGAGGATTAGACATAGTGTACTTTGATCTGCCAATGGGTGAGGTCAATTGTGGCCAATATGTTGGATCGTGTCAAGTGTTGAGAGGGGGGGGTGAATCAACACTCTATCAATTTTTCTTTCAACTAAAGGATTCCCTCTCAAATGTTAGCTCAGTTAGAGCTTATTGTTGAACTCACGTTTTGGCTTAGATGGACTGTTGGCAGATCAGATCAACCAAGGAAGACATCAGATCAACCAAGGAAGACATCAGATCAACCAAGGAAGACATCAGATCAATTCAATCACTCAAAGAGGGTTTACTTACACAACCATGACACTCCTGTTCAAGCTTACAGTTTGATAATACCACACCAGTCAAGACACACTCAAAGCAGTAAATGTGCAAGGGGGATTTTTACGTGGTTCGATCAAATGATCTACATCCACGGACAGATTCACTCCTGTCAATCTTCACTATCACAGAATCATTCAGCTCTGGCCTCACTGACCATAAGAACAATAAACAAGAGCTCACTGCTCAACACATTGAGGTTCACTACCTCTACAAGTTCATCAACTAAAACAATAACATGTAAATCTCTGTTGTGCTGCCTTTTCTACACAAATATCTTTCAAAATCACTTAATGAAAGACGTTTGATAGTGTTCTAGGCTTACCACCTGAAGCTGCAATCTCAGGGTCAGTTCTCCCGATTCTGCTCCTCCTCAGCTTCTTCTTCTCCTTGACTTCTGCCTCTCCAGCGCTTCAGCTTCTCCTTGTGCAGCAGACTGTTTCTTTCTCTCTTGTGTTTCTCATATCATCTTTTTTCTGCTCTCACTCTTTTTCTCCTCCCTTTTCTCGGTTTCGTTCTGTTCAGCACTCACCTCAGCTGCTGCTCCTCTCTCTCTCTCTTTCTTTCTTTTCGTGCCTCCTCTCTCTTTTGGTTTTTCCTCCCAATGTGGTTTATCCTGCCTTCTGCAGTTGTTGTGCCTACCACACCTACTCATCTGCCCGTTTCTTTTCCCAGAAGAAAAACTGTACCCTACGTGCGGTGTGTCAGCATATCTTACACGGAAGGCGGCTCAAGATTCATATAATCCATTTTCAACCTTTTTAAGTTGCAACTTGCTTGCCATGTCATATTGTTGACTGTACTCCTTCAGACTTTCTCGAGTAGCTTGTCTTAGATATGTTGAAACAGCAGAAGTGATCTGATCTTAGCTTATAGCTGATCTGATGTGCCCGGCATTTGATCTGATGTCACGCTTCGGTTGATCTGATGTTAGCATGCAGTTGATCTGATGTTAGCCTTCGGTTGATCTGATGTTAGCTTGCAGTTGATCTGATGTTAGCCTCCGGTTGATCTGATGTTAGCTTGCAGTTGATCTGATGTTAGCCTCCGGTTGATCTGATGTTAGCTTCATGTCACAACGTTCTGTCCAGCAACTTAGAACCATCCATGTAGCTCCTGCAGTTCTTCTGATCGGCACTTCTTGATTCTTTTGTATTTCTGCTCGCTCACCGGATTGCTAGATACTTCAACATGATGCTCCTGGTCTTCTGAATCTTTGAGAGACTTTTAGAGTCGCGCGTTTGAGGTGTGATTCACTAGCCGTCCTTGACTTCAGCTTCTTAGGTGTCTGCTCTAGCTCTCCAGCCTTGAGTTGTTCTCTTCTGCTGCAAATATGCCTTGTTGCTGACTTGCATTGCTTCTGTGAAACTAAGCTGCTGAGCAATCCCTTGAGAATTTGATCTGATCTTTACTTCCCTGTGATCTGATACGCACTGCCTTTGATCTGATCTTCACTTCCTTTGATCTGATCTGTGTGGCCTTTGATCTGATGTGCGCGTAACTTGTCTGTGCAGCCTTTGATCTGCTGTGCGCGTAACTTGATCTGATCTGTGCAGCCTTTGATCTGATGTGCGCGTAACTTGTCTGTGCAGCCTTTGATCTGATGTGCGCGTAACTTGATCTGATGTGCGCGTAACTTGATCTGATCTGTGCAGCCTTTGATCTGATGTGCCAACAGTACACTTCCTTCTCATTTTGGCACTTCAGTTTATTCATCGGCTTCTTGCTGAGATTTTGTCCAGACAATCCTCATGAACTCAGTCCATTATTGCCTTAGTAATTCACAGATTTGTCACAATGTGGTTGCAACAATTACAACACAACATTGGACTTTGATAAAGGCTAAGAAAGCTTCATTGTAGCAGCTCCAATGGCTCAACAATCTCCCCCTTTGGAATTGTTGGCAACCACATTTGCAGCCAATCAGTCAACTCAGTGCTAAGCTCCCCCTGAACCTTATTCCCCCTGAACCAGCTCCCCCTGAACCTTATTCTTCTACATAGTAAGCTCCCCCTGCATAGAGCTTTTCCAACGTCCTTCTCTCCCAAGGACAATACTGCTGCGTCTGGCCGGCCTGCTGCGGCTATCTCTCCCCCTTTGACAACCAATTTCAAAGGGATTTGGGGATGCTCAACTGATTCAGCATGAGAAGGAGGACTGCACTCCCATTTGCATCCTCAAAGTTTCAAACACCTCGGCTGGAAGAGGCTTTGTCATTACATCAGCTATTTGTTTAGCTGTGGGAACATACTCTAGCATAATTTCTCCTTTCTCAACCTTGTCCTTTATGAAGTGATACTTGATTTCTATATGTTTGGCTCTCGAGTGCTGGACTGAATTCTTTGACAAATCAATGGCACTTTTGTTGTCACAAAGAATTATCAGTGGCAAGAGAACTTCTTCTTTAAGATTTTGCAGTTCAGATCTCATCCATATAGCTTGAGTGCATGCCTTGGTTGCTGCTATGTACTCAGCTTCAGCAGTGCTTAAGGCTATACTTTCTTGCTTCTTGCTTAACCAGCTCACACATCTATTTCCAAGAAAGAATACTCCTCCTGAAGTGGATCTCCTGTCATCAACATTTCCTGCCCAATCAGCATCAGTGAAGCTTCTTAATCCCAAGCTTCCTTTCCTTGCATACCACAGACCATAATCTACTGTCCCTTGCAAATATCTTAGCACCCTCTTTAGTGCAATCATATGAGAACTCTTTGGATTTGCCTGGTATCTAGCAGCTTGACAGACAGCAAAGGTAATATCAGGCCTTGTTGCTGTTAAGTACAATAAGCTTCCTATCATGCTTCTGTATAGACTTTGATCAGCTTCAGCTCCTTTTTCATCCTTGCTCAGCTTGCAGTTAGTTGCCATGGGTGTAGACATTGGCTTAGCATCAGTCATACCAAATTTCTTCAGCACTTCTTTGGTATACTTGGTTTGAGAGATAAAAATTCCAGTTGCTTTTTGATGAATCTGCAGTCCAAGGAAAAATGAGAGCTCTCCTATCATGGACATTTCAAACTCTTCTTGCATCTTTCTAGCAAATTCATGGCACAGCTGCTCCTTATCTCCTCCAAATATTATGTCATCAACATAGACTATGGCAATTAACTGTCCACCCTTTCCATCAAGAACATATAAATTGCTATTTATGCAACTTTTTCTGAAATTCAGATTCTTCAGGTAGCTGTCCAGCCTTGAGTACCATGCTCTTGGGGCTTGTTTTAATCCATACAGTGCCTTTTTGAGCCTGCACACCTTGTTTTCATCTTCACAAACTAGAAAACCATCTGGTTGCTCAATGTACACTTCTTCCTCCAGATTTCCATTCAAGAAGGCAGATTTAACATCCATTTGGAAGACCTTGTAACTCCTTGCTGAAGCCACTGCCAAAAACATTCTTATGGCTTCAAGCCTTGCTACTGGGGCAAAGGTTTCATCCACATCTACTCCTTCAATTTGAGAGTATCCTTTGCACACAAGCCTTGCTTTATTCTTTACAACCTTTCCTTCCTCATTCAACTTGTTCCTGAACACCCATTTTGTGCCTATCACATTCTTGTTTGCTGGCCTATCCACGAGCTCCCAAGTTTGGTTTTTCTCAATTTGGTCCAGCTCTTCATTCATGGCTTGCAGCCATGACTGGTCCTCCAGGGCTTCCTCTATTGACCTTGGCTCAACTTGAGACAGTAGGGCAGTTGCAACCATACTTTTCAGTTGCCTTCTTGTTCTTACTGGAGCTTTGGGGTCTCCAATGATAGGCATCTTGTCAATTCTCTTGTTGTACTTTCTTTTTGCTATTTCCAGGCCTTCTGTAACTTCTGTCTCTGATCCTTCTGCATCAGTCTCCTCAGTAGCTGATTTCAGCTCCAGGTCTGCCTCATCTTGGCTCTCTAAGTCATCTAAGTGATCCAGAAAATTTTCAGGATCAGTGACTTTCATCTTGACTTCCTCAACCACTTTCACATCATAGCTTTCCATAATCTTATCCAGCCTCTTGTTATAAACCTTGTAAGCCTTGCTCTTATTTGAGTAACCAAGGAAAATGCCCTCATCAGCCCTCTCTTCAAATTTTCCAAGGCTTTGCTCCTTGTTCTTGATGAAGCATTTGCTGCCAAAAACTCTAAAGTACTTCACATTTGGCTTGTGACCATACCAAAGTTCATATGGTGTCTTTTCAGTGTTTGGCCTCAACATGGTTCTATTTTGTACATGCACAGCTGCCATTGTGGCTTCCTTCCAGAAGTGCTTTGGAGTATTGTGCTCCAACAGCATGGTTCTTGCCATCTCAATCACACTTCTATTTTTCCTCTCTACAACTCCATTTTGCTGGGGAGTGTGAGGACTTGAGACTTGATGTTTGATTCCCATTTCCTCCAAGTATTCTTCAAATTCCTGCGAGGTAAACTCTCCTCCATTATCTGATCTCAAAACTTTGATCTTCCTTCCATGCTGGTTTTCTGCCAGTTTTTGAAATCTTTTGAAACAGTTGAAGGCTTCACTCTTTTGCTTCATGTGCATGATGCACATCATCCTAGTGAAGTCATCCACAAAAAGAATGAAATACATCTCTTTACCTGTACCTTTTCTTTTCATTGGTCCACATACATCAGTGTGAACTAGCTCCAATGGCTTAGAGGTTCTATGCTCCTTGGACTTGTGAGAAAGCTTTGCAAATTTCCCTTTTTGGCATGAGTCACAAGTACTGTTGTCCCTCTTTAGTACAGGGAGGTTTAACACTGCATTGCACTTCACCAGGCTTCTCATGCTCTTTTGATTTAAGTGTCCAAGCCTGCAATGCCAAAGCGTATTTTCATCCATTTTGCTTAGCATGCACAACTTTTCCTTCACATCTATGAGGTATAAATCCTTGTTGTCTCTTATTCCTTTGGCCATGATTTCTCCAGTCTTGCAGTCTTTGATGAAACAGCCATTTTTTGAGAAATCTACTTTGAAACCATTGTCACACAGTTGTCTTACACTCAGCAAGTTGTACTTCAGCCCTTCTACAAACAGCACCTCCTTAGATTTGAACTTTTCTGATCCAATGGTGGCTTCTCCAACAGCCTTGATCTTTAACCCACTCTTATCTGCAAACTTGACAAACCCTCTTTCAACTTCTTTTGTGTTTCTCAGTAGAGTTTTGTCTCCAGTCATATGGCTTGTGCACCCACTGTCAATGATCCATTGGGCTTCCTTAGCTTTTGTTTTAAGTGCAACTTCAGCAATGCAAGCTTCTTCAAATCTGTGCTTCTTCCTCCAAATTTTTCTTGCTGCTGGTATGCCTTGCTGTTCATTCAATCTTTGATTGCTCCTGCTGCAGCTCCAGTGATCATTCTCTTCTAACCCTTCAAAAATTTGAAATCTGTTTCTCAGATTAAGTGGCTGCATTAGAGACTGATTTCTTCTTGTGTAATCTGCTTGGTTTCTTCTTGTTTCTGCTGCAAAGTTTCTTCTATTTGTAGCTTGTTGCAGTGGCTGGGCTCTCCTGCTATTCACTCCTTCAAACCACTTGCTTCTCTTATTTGGCAATCTGCATCTGCACCAGACATTCAATTTCTGATACACTTCTCCAGGTTGTATGATATGGCCTTTTCTGATTTCAGCTTCAGGGATCCTTCTTGAAGTACTTAGGCTTCTTTGATGATAATACTCTTTTCTATTCCATCCTCTTGACTGCATTGTTCTTCCTCCAAATCTCCAGAATGCCTTCCTCCAGCAATTTGCTGCATAGTGACCTGATTCTCCACAGGTGAAACATACTCCAGCAATCAGCCTTCTACTTTTGAGCAGGCTTCTTTGATACATAGATTGTCTCCCCCTCAGCTCGTGCAATCTTTCATTTTGCTCAGTAGGCTTTCTTGATCCATTAGAAATTTCCATCTTCTTAGCATCAACAAAACTAGTTCCTGCCTTTACACCAGCAACACAAATTGAACCTTCTTTGACAAAGGTAACAGTCTTCTTGGTTGTTGCAGCTGGTTGTCCTTCTAATTTTTGATTTCCTTCATAACCAAGACCTTTCTTCCCTTCTGAATAAGATCTCTGCCTGCTGAGGCACTCATCTAACTTCCTTGTGGCTTCTTCAGTTTTTGCAGCCACTTCTTTGCTTCTTGAGAATTCACCAGGCTCAGTTTTGCTTGACTGAAACTCCAGCTTTCCTTTCAATTTTGATTCTACAGTAGTTCCATCAGTCATTTCTTCAGCTTTGAACACAGTTTGTTGAGACAGCAGATCTTCTATCTTTCTTGTTGCATCCTCTAGTTCGGCAGTGGTGGCATCTAGCTTTTCTACCAAGGTTTCACATGTCTTTTGAAGTTCCATCTTTTCTCTTGTACAATTTTTGTGAACCTCAGCTTCATTTTGCATGAGAATCAGTTCCTGCTCCAATTCAGTTACTCTATTCTCCAGTATTGAGTTTTCTTCTTGACTGCTCAAGATGACCTTTTCCATCTCCTTCATTGTCTTCATTGTCTTCTTGTGCAATCTCTTCTGCTCCTCTATCTTGTTGTATGCAAACTTCAGTTCTTCCTCTAGATCCACTTCTTCATCATCAGCTGATTGGTTCTCTAGTTCAGCATCCTCCTTCAATGAAACAGTTGAAGATTTCATCACCATGAGAGTCTCCTTTTCAGCTTCAGACTCATCTTCACTGTCTGAGACATCAGTCTCTTCATCCTCCTCAGAGCTATCATTTTTCTTCTTGCTCAGGTAGCTCCGTTTTCTGTAAGCTTTCCCTTTTCTTGATTTGAAGCTCATCTTCTTCTTTCCTTTCTGCTCAGGCCACCTGTCTGATGGCTTGTCAGCTTCATCATCTTCTGTTCTCTTGTTCTTCATGAAGCACTTGCTTGCAAAGTGGCCTATTTTGCCACAATTGAAGCATTTTAAGGGCAACTTTCCCTTGTACTTTCCAGTCTGGCCTCTGAAACTCCTTGAAATCAGCACCATCATTCTTTCAAGATCACTGTCTGCTGCTTCATCTTCACTGCTTTCCTCCTTTAGCTTCCTTGAGTGTTTTGTTTTAAATGCTATCTCCTTGACTGTCTTTGAAGTCTCCTCCTTTGAATTTGAAATCCTCATTTCATATGCTACAAGGGTGCTTTGTAGCTCATCTAATGTCACTTTATCTAGGTCCCTCTCCTCTATAGCCGAGACCTTAGAATCATATCTTGCTGGTAGGGATCTAAGAACCTTTTTAACTATACTGGAATCTCCAACACTCTCACCCAGACCCCTCATTGAGCTAACTAATTCAACAACTCTGTTTAGAAAGTCCTCAATGTTTTCACCTTCTCCCATCTTAAGACCTTCAAACTTACTTCTAAGAACCTGCAATTTTGCCTCCTTAACCTTGATGTCTCCCTCATGAATATTAATCAGTTTAATCCATATTTCATGAGCAGTAACACAGTCTATAACTTTAAAGTTCTCTTTTTCTGACAGAGCTGCATATAGAGCATTCCTTGCCTTTCCATCAGCTTCTAAGTTTCTAATTTCTGCAGCTGTAGGATTCTCCTCATCTACGGTTGGTGTAAATCCATGCAAGACTACTCTTTGTACTTGTAGACCTTGTGCTAAGAGATAAGCACTCATTCTCTTTTTCCATAACTGGAAATTTTGGCCACTGAAATAAGGAACTCCCTTAACAGTTGTTGCTTGATTCTCCATTTCTACTGCTGGTTTTAAGTTTCAACAATCACTTGACAAAAGCAAACCTAGCTCTGATACCAATTGTTGGATCGTGTCAAGTGTTGAGAGGGGGGGGGTGAATCAACACTCTATCAATTTTTCTTTCAACTAAAGGATTCCCTCTCAAATGTTAGCTCAGTTAGAGCTTATTGTTGAACTCACGTTTTGGCTTAGATGGACTGTTGGCAGATCAGATCAACCAAGGAAGACATCAGATCAACCAAGGAAGACATCAGATCAACCAAGGAAGACATCAGATCAATTCAATCACTCAAAGAGGGTTTACTTACACAACCATGACACTCCTGTTCAAGCTTACAGTTTGATAATACCACACCAGTCAAGACACACTCAAAGCAGTAAATGTGCAAGGGGGATTTTTACGTGGTTCGATCAAATGATCTACATCCACGGACAGATTCACTCCTGTCAATCTTCACTATCACAGAATCATTCAGCTCTGGCCTCACTGACCATAAGCAACATAAACAAGAGCTCACTGCTCAACACATTGAGGTTCACTACCTCTACAAGTTCATCAACTAAAACAATAACATGTAAATCTCTGTTGTGCTGCCTTTTCTACACAAATATCTTTCAAAATCACTTAATGAAAGACGTTTGATAGTGTTCTAGGCTTACCACCTGAAGCTGCAATCTCAGGGTCAGTTCTCCCGATTCTGCTCCTCCTCAGCTTCTTCTTCTCCTTGACTTCTGCCTCTCCAGCGCTTCAGCTTCTCCTTGTGCAGCAGACTGTTTCTTTCTCTCTTGTGTTTCTCATATCATCTTTTTTCTGCTCTCACTCTTTTTCTCCTCCCTTTTCTCGGTTTCGTTCTGTTCAGCACTCACCTCAGCTGCTGCTCCTCTCTCTCTCTCTTTCTTTCTTTTCGTGCCTCCTCTCTCTTTTGGTTTTTCCTCCCAATGTGGTTTATCCTGCCTTCTGCAGTTGTTGTGCCTACCACACCTACTCATCTGCCCGTTTCTTTTCCCAGAAGAAAAACTGTACCCTACGTGCGGTGTGTCAGCATATCTTACACGGAAGGCGGCTCAAGATTCATATAATCCATTTTCAACCTTTTTAAGTTGCAACTTGCTTGCCATGTCATATTGTTGACTGTACTCCTTCAGACTTTCTCGAGTAGCTTGTCTTAGATATGTTGAAACAGCAGAAGTGATCTGATCTTAGCTTATAGCTGATCTGATGTGCCCGGCATTTGATCTGATGTCACGCTTCGGTTGATCTGATGTTAGCATGCAGTTGATCTGATGTTAGCCTTCGGTTGATCTGATGTTAGCTTGCAGTTGATCTGATGTTAGCCTCCGGTTGATCTGATGTTAGCTTGCAGTTGATCTGATGTTAGCCTCCGGTTGATCTGATGTTAGCTTCATGTCACAACGTTCTGTCCAGCAACTTAGAACCATCCATGTAGCTCCTGCAGTTCTTCTGATCGGCACTTCTTGATTCTTTTGTATTTCTGCTCGCTCACCGGATTGCTAGATACTTCAACATGATGCTCCTGGTCTTCTGAATCTTTGAGAGACTTTTAGAGTCGCGCGTTTGAGGTGTGATTCACTAGCCGTCCTTGACTTCAGCTTCTTAGGTGTCTGCTCTAGCTCTCCAGCCTTGAGTTGTTCTCTTCTGCTGCAAATATGCCTTGTTGCTGACTTGCCTTGCTTCTGTGAAACTAAGCTGCTGAGCAATCCCTTGAGAATTTGATCTGATCTTTACTTCCCTGTGATCTGATACGCACTGCCTTTGATCTGATCTTCACTTCCTTTGATCTGATCTGTGTGGCCTTTGATCTGATGTGCGCGTAACTTGTCTGTGCAGCCTTTGATCTGCTGTGCGCGTAACTTGATCTGATCTGTGCAGCCTTTGATCTGATGTGCGCGTAACTTGTCTGTGCAGCCTTTGATCTGATGTGCGCGTAACTTGATCTGATGTGCGCGTAACTTGATCTGATGTGCGCGTAACTTGATCTGATCTGTGCAGCCTTTGATCTGATGTGCCAACAGTACACTTCCTTCTCATTTTGGCACTTCAGTTTATTCATCGGCTTCTTGCTGAGATTTTGTCCAGACAATCCTCATGAACTCAGTCCATTATTGCCTTAGTAATTCACAGATTTGTCACAATGTGGTTGCAACAATTACAACACAACATTGGACTTTGATAAAGGCTAAGAAAGCTTCATTGTAGCAGCTCCAATGGCTCAACACAATAATCTCGGTAGGTTGGGTGCACGTGTTTAGTTGCTTGGTGTGTTGCTGCTTGTCGAAAGGAAACCATGTACCGATGCGTCAGGGGTGATAGTGCTCCCGAGATGAGCTCGTAATGTTTATTATACTAAACCGGTCGGTGGACTTATATCCGGTATAGTAAAAAGGTCGAGTGGTACTAGTCTCGGAATTAAAGAAGTTAATTAATTAATTTATCAGTAAATTAATAAATTAACGAGCACTATATCTTTGATATGAGGAGATTATGAATATAATTTAATTAAGTTGTACCTGAAGCAATTCTGGTGTAAGACGGTAGTGCCAAAATTAATCTGTTAGTGGTACGATTAATTTTGTAATGGGTTAATTGAATATGTAGAATTAATTAATTAATTGATTAATTATTCCTAAGGGTTAATTGAGTAATTAACAAAGTGGAATTAATTAATTAATTAATTAATTAAGTCTTAAGTTTCAATTAGAATTAGGAAATCCTAGAGATTAAGAATCTAGTAGGATTTGGTTTATCCTATCAGATTGATTACCAAATTAGATTTGGAAACTAATTAATTACCTAAACCCATTAGGAAGGCCAATCTAAACCAACTTGGGTCTCTCTTATAACTCTATAAATAGACAAGGGATTAGCTATTCAACATACACAACTCATAAGTTTTCAAGACAAGAAAACTAAAGAGAGAAAATTCTAGAGAGAGATAAATTCTTCTCCAAGATTCTCGAATTTCTTCTTCTCGATCGTGCGGCCCAAATCCTGAGATCCTGCTGCCGGTTTTTCTTCATAAATCGGGCTATGCGTGGACGGTCTAGGCGGCGCATGTGGTCACGCGCTAGGCGGCTAGGCGACGGTGTTCTGCTGGAATTTTTTTGCCAACCCAGTTGTGGTGATTAGCTGATCAATTGCTCGTTAGATTTCTACCCACACAGCATACAAGCAAAGTCTTGAGGCATACAAGAGAATCACCTAAGTATACGCTTCAATAGGTAATTCTTATTCTTCCGCTTTTAATTAAGAATTTTTATTGCGTGGTAAATTGAATAAGTACAAACCCAAATCCTGCACAATGTTATTTCAAGCAAGGGTTGGAATAGCGATTGTGCTAGCGTCTAGGCCTGGCCAGAGATTCTGATTCTGGAATGCGTAGCACAAAAGTGAGTTTCTGGCTAGGCCTGGGCAGATAATCTTTCAATTGCTATCAAAAGCCTGGTTTTGGGTTTTTTACTTGTTCGATTTATTACATGATTTTATTTACAGGTGGTTAAGAAATTCTTACTATTATGGTTACGTTTGTATGGGTTTTAATTAAACGCTGGGACATGTCCAGATTTGATTTTATTATGAATGTTTGTAATAGTATAACCACGTGCTGGAAGCCGTGTAGGATTAGATCAAATTTGTAGTAGGAATTTTTTCTATGTAATTTCGATTCTTTAATTTTCTTAGAAAGCCTTGTAGTAGGAGAATTAATTTTTTGTAATCGAAGGCATTATGGTGGGCAACTTGAATTCATGGGTTTTGAGTTATCGTTAATTCTTAGAAACCCAGGAAAACCCAAAACGAATTGGAAGAAGACCAAATAGCATAGAAGAAGCGAATGAGGGATCGGAGGCAAGGGGCAGCGTCGGTGAAAAAATCGTCGGCAGTGCTGCAGCTATCGCCGCGCAGCGCAGCAACTGCTGCGCGGGAGTGCATGGAAATTATTGCGTGCTATATGCATGTTGCGCGCGTGCGGCCCGTTCGGGTCACATTTTGGCCCATTTTTCCTTCATTTTTCGTTTTTTGAAGTTCAAGATTTTTTCCATCGAGTTACGTGACAGAACACGAGATCAAGGCAGAAGATGAAAGCGATTAAAACCATAATAGTCGGGAAATTTAATTTTTGCATTTATTTCCCGTATTTATTGTTTTAATTTTTATGCTTTAATTTTTTGTGTTGTATTTTAGATGCATGATTTTAAAGCATGATGGTTTTATGGTTGCATATAACTTAGGGTTAGTTAATTGCATGTTAAAACCAAAAAAACCCTCAATTTAGAAATCTAAGTGGGAGCGGGTTGGTTTAATATCCCCACAGCCACCATTACAACTTCATATGTGATGTGGGTGGACTTGCGCGTTGGCATTAGGGTCTTCCTCCATTCGGATGAGTCCAACCACGAGATCACTAGATTATGAATTTCTGAGTAAGATGACTAGAGTAAGTTTAACTAGGAGAAATGCGATACCTTCTCAATCTGAGGTGCACTATCCTGAGGTAACAAACTCAGAAGTCACGTAATGGCACACACTTAGTGTATGATTTGTAGTATTCCTCCCATTGAGGTTACGCTGCTTATTTATACGGCTGAAAGCACCGACTATTAGCTACATTGATCAATAGATCATTTGGTCAGATAGTGTAGTTAATGAATGTGGTTCTTCTCAAACAAATGTGGGTTAGCGTAAACGTCCACACTATTGTGGCTTGCGAGAATCCCAGTGAATGAGATGTTGGTGGATTAAAATTATTATTTTGAGGGAAGTCAATAATTGTTAGAATTTCCTTGTTTTTGAAATTCTAGATTTAATAACAGAAACATTGTCTGTTTATTTATTTTACAATTTTTCAATATGGCATTGAACCCCTTAGCTACTATATTGAAATACAATAAGTTAACTGGACCTAATTATGTCAATTGGAGTCGTAACTTGGACATTGGCCTTATGGCTGAGAGCACTCCTGTGAGAGATCATGTCATTGACGTGACTAGTAACATCAACAAGGTTGAGGTAGTGGGAGGCAAAATCGTTGGTGAAACCAAAGTCGATATTGTCCTCCGGAGCTTACCTCAAAGCTATGAGCAGATTCGATTGAACTACAACATAAGTAAGATGTTGTGTACTTCATCCGAGCTCTTGGCAGAGTTGGTGGCGGCTAAAAGTCTTTTTTAAGAGAATAAGCGAACTTTAGTCACAGTCAAAGCTTTAGAATCTTCTTCGGAGCCTGAGGCTAGAAAGAAGAAGAGAAAGCTCGAGGGAATAGCTCAAAAGGCGCGAATTTGCGCCTAAGCCAGATATTGCAAAGAAGATGTCGAAAGACAAGTACTTTAAGTGCAATAAGACAGGACATTGGAAATTGGATTGTTCAAAGCTTAAACGTATGATAGTTTCTGCTTTAATTACTGAGACATGTTTAGCGACGATTCCCACAGATACTTGGTGTGTGGATTCAGGTGCCACTGACCATGTTTGTAATTCTTTGCAAGGGTTCCAAGTAACCCAGAAGCTTAGAGAAGACAAATTGGATATCTACTTGGGCGACACTACAAGAGTGTTAGTAGAAGCAGTGGGAGTAGTCAGCCCAAATTTCGATAATTCTAGGCTAGATTTAGTTAATTGTCTTTATGTATAGAGTTTTAGAAAGAATCTTATTTTGATTTATAAACTCTTGAAGAACGGCTATAAGTTTATTTTTTCTGATGATTCTGTATTTATTAGAATAAATTGAAAACTTATTTGTTCTGGTTCATTGGCTGAAAATTTGTTTGTGGTTAATTCTAACTCCCCTGTTGTGCAAAACTTAGAAACATATAGCTCTTTATCTAACATTAATAAGAGGAAGAAACCTTCTGAAATGAATCAAACCTATCTTTGGCATCTCAGGCTAGGTCATATAAACCTTAGTAGGATTCAGAGGTTGGTCAATGATGGACTTTTAGGTTCATTAGAGATTGATAGTTTTTAACCTGCGAATCTTGTTTGGAGGATAACATGACCAAGAGACCTTTTAAAGCAAAAGGTTATAGAGCCAAAGAAGTACTAGAGTTGATTCATTCTGACTTGTGTGGACCAATGTCGGTCCAAGCACGAGGTGGGTTTGAGTATTTCGTGACGTTCACGGCTGACTGCTCAAGGTACGGGTACATTTACATAATGCGTCATAAATTCGAGTGTTTTGGCAAGTTCAAAGAGTTTCGGGCAGATGTGGAGAAGCATCATGGTAAGAGTATAAAGACACTGTGATCAGATCATGGTAGGGAGTACCTGTCCCACGAATTTTGAGAATACCTCAGTGAGGTAGGAATTCAGTCTCAGTTGTCTACACGTGGCACGCCAGCAGAACGGTTGTAGCAGAAATAAGGAATTGAACTCTAATGGAAATGGTTAGGTCGATGATGAGCTATAGTGATTTTTCGAGTTCATTCTGGGGATATGCTTTAGAAACATCGGTGTATATTCTTAATCTTGTACCATCTAAAACCGTGCTTTCAACCCCAGTAGAGTTGTGGAACAGGCGAAAGACTAGTCTAAGACATCTCAGAATTTGGGGTTACCCAGTACATGTGCTTAAGGCAGATGTGGCTAAGTTAGATGCAAGAACATAATTAATGTTGTTTGTAGGATATCCTAGGGGAACGAAAGGTGGTCTGTTTTATAGTCCTAAATATCAAAATGTGGTTGTTAGTACCAACACTAGTTTTTTGGAGAAAGACTATATCTTAGATCACAAGCCCAAGAGTAAGATAGTACTAGAAGAGCTTAGAAGACAAACTAATAATCTTGATGCACCAGCACAAGTAGATACACCACACACTGCACAAGAGATCACAGATAATGAACCTACATAGGTGGTGCCTCATCGTAGTGGGAGGGTTGTAAGATGGCTTGACAGGTTCATTGGCGTGGGAGAGGCCTCAGACCTAGTCCCAGGCGCGCCTGAGCCTGACCCAGTAAATTACAATGAGGCACTCCGACATAAAGATGCAGAATCTTTGTGTAAGGAAATGATGTCCGAGATGGGGTCAATAGACCACAATTAAGTCTGGGAGCTTGTGGACTTACCTGATGGTTTTAAGCCCATTGGATGCAAGTCGGTCTACAAACGTAAGAGAGGACCTGACGGAAAGGTGAAAACCTTTAAAGCTAGGCTGGTGGCGAAGGGGTATACTCAGAAAGAGGGAATCGATTATGAGAAAACCTTCTCCCTGGTAGCCATGCTTAAGTCGATCCGGATTCTCTTTGCCATAGCTGCTCATTTAGATTATGAGATATGGCAGATGAATGTGAAGACAGCATTGAAGGAACACTGAACAAGCCCGGGCTAAATCGAAAACCTCACTTTCGTGCAATGCATTCCAGAATCGGAAGCTTCCGACCAAGCTCAGGCTCAAATTAGTTTACCCATGAACGGATCTAGGCTTATACTTATTTAATTTATTAATCGGGACACAAAAGATTCAATCTTTAATAAAAGCGGAATTTAAAGATTCTACCTTTTGTAGCGAAGTCCCTTGCCTAAAGAAAAAAATCCAATCTTTGTTGCGATTCCAATAGAAATCCAATTGATATCTCCGTAGAAACTTCGATTATTGTGTGGGCAATAATCTATCGAAGTTTACTTGCTTAGCCCACGAAAACCCACAAGAAAAATCACTCGAAAAAGATAATAGCTAGCCCAAAACTTTTCCTTGAAGTTTAGCTGCAAAAACCCACAAAAACTGCACCTTTCTTTGGCTGCAAGAAAACTGTCCAGCAATCTAAATGCTTTGCCCAGCCACGATCTGCACCACTACCACTGCGGATCGCCAAGATAATCAAGAGATCAACACAGCAGCAGCAGGATCAGCACCCAGACAAAACACCCAGACCTGTCGAAACTAAAAACAGCAACCGGACTGTCCAGGAAAAAGTCGGGCATCAGCCAAACTAAAGAGAAAACCCAGTAGCAGTTTTTAAACGAAAACCCAGCAGCAGTTTTTAAACGAAAACCCAGCAGCCAAACTTCACAAAGTTTATACCTTTGGACCTTATCTAATTCGAGGAGCGAGATTTCAAGTTCGACTTCGAGAGAGAAACTTCGAGAAGAAGAAGATCTCACTCTAGAACTTTCTCACACTAAAAGGGGCAAGACTTGTCTTGCAAGATTTTTCTTAGCTTTCTTTGGCCTCAGGTTATTCTATTTATAGGAGCTCGATTGCAGACCTAATGGGCTCTCGAGTTAGGCCTTTTAATTTGACTTTCGTTGACCGCTAAGTCTTCCCGACTAATCAACTCCAATTGACCCATTTAAATTAATTTATTTAATCCACTTTGTTAATTTAATTTAATCGAACCCTTAGAATTAATTAATTCAAAATAGAATTAATTTCTAAATTCACTTTGTCGATTAAATATTAATTAAACCTTTTGGTATAGGCCTCAATTGACCGCACTCTTTGGCAAATCAAAGCATACGATATCCAACCCTCACGCCCGTCCCAATCTCGGGATTAAGAGACGGAATACTAGGACCAAATTGACTACGCCGATCAGTATAAGTCAATTCTATCCAAACTGGTCGTGCTCAATATGCCCCGGGCATATCCGTGTGATTTAAACTAGTTTAGATAAACTAATTTCCAAACCACACAATAACCTATACCGATAGTATGTTCAGACTATCTCGGTTACTAGCATACTTTTTATATACCAATACTTTAACCAATAACAGTATCTACTGTGTCTGTCCACACCCCGTTATCTAGTTCTATGATATAAAGGAACAAATTTATACCGAAACAAAATGATATGTCAACTGTGGATATTAATTTTTGATACAAGCCATAGCTTTTCTGTATTCAAAACTAACAAGCTTTCCTAAACGGAAGTCTTGAGGAAACCATCTTCATACAGCAACCAGAGGGATTCGTTGAAAAATTCCAAGAGCATAAGGTTTGCAGGCTTAAGAGGTCCATTTACGGACTTAAGCAGGCATTCAAATCTTGGAACATCCGGTTTGATAAGGTAATCTAATCATACGGATTTACTCAGTGTTTGGATGAGCAATGTGTGTACCGCATACGTGATGGAAACTCAGTGTTGTTTCTTGTACTTTACGTAGATGACATTCTATTGATTGGCAACAACAAGAAAGTGTTATCAGACGTAAAGGTATGGCTATCCAAGCAGTTTGATATGAAAGACTTAGGGGAAGCGGGACATATCCTTGGGATCAAGATTCGAGATCGTAGGAAATGTTCGTTAACGCTCTCACAAGCTTCATACATAGATATGATTCTAGCCCATTTTAACATGCAGAACTCCAAGAAAGGTTTTTTACCTTTCAGACACGGAGTGCATCTGTCTAAGGAACAGTCTACCAAGACTGTTGAGGAAATAGAGACCATGAAGACAGTTCATTATACTTCTACAGTAGGAATTCTCATGTATGCCATGTTGTGTACGAGGCATGATATCTGTTATGCCGTTGGCATTGTAAGCAGATATCAGAGTAACCCTGTGAAAGCCCATTGGGAGGCAGTAAAATGCATTCTCAAGTATTTGCACAGAATGAGATACCAAGTGTTGGTCTATCAGGCGCCTAAGCTAGTACCCCGAGGTTACACAGATTCAGATTTCTAAGGTGACAGGGACAAGAGCAAGTCTACATCAAGGTATGTGTTTACTCTAGGAGGTGGAGCCATAGTTTGCTGGAGTGTCAAGCAGAAATGTGTGGCGGACTCCACCATGGAGGCTGAATACGTTACCGCATTAGAGGCAGTGAAGGAAGCAGTGTGGCTCAAGAACTTCCTAGTGGACTTAGATGTGATTCCTGGTTTGCAGAAGTCTATCACAGTGTATTGTGATACAATGATGCAGTAGCAAACTCGAAGGAACCATGGGCCCACAAGGTGAGAAAACATATACAGAACACCTGATACGAGATATCGTAAATAGGGAAGACGTGGTCGTGGCTAAGATAGCATCAGAGGATAACCTTACAGATCCGTTTACTAGGACATTGACTTCAAAAGTCTTTGAGGCTCACGTGGAGAGCATGGGAATCAAATACTTACGAGAGCCATGACAGTTTTTCTAGATATATAGTAGCAGAGTATATAAAGGTTGCATGTAGATGGATACTTAAAGCACAGCTTAAGTATTAGTGGAAAATTGTTGGAGTTGAATACATAAGCTATGCTTGTATTGTACAATTTTCCAGTTAATATATTGATTTATGTTTTTGTTATATTTTGTTGTGCATTATTTGTCCACTTATATTACGTAATTAGATGATGAGGTGTTTTGTGTGACACAGTAGATCTCATCATTGGTTAAAAGACATAATATATAAATGAGGTTCATAACCGAGACAGCTTTGGACAAACTGTCGGTTTAGGTTATTATGTGATTCGGATAATCGGTTTGTCTAAACTGATTGAATCATATAGATATGCCCGGGGCATATTGAACTTAACCATTTGGAATGATTTGTCTTGTACTGATTTAATAGACAAATCGTTCTTAGTATTCTATCTCTTAATCCCTAGACTCGAGCGGGCATGAGGATTAGACATAATGTACTTTGATCTGCCAATGAGTGAGGTCAATTGTGGCCAATAATCTCGGTAGGTTGGGTGCACGTGTTTAGTTGCTTGGCGTGCTGCTGCTTGTCGAAGGGAAACCATGTATCGGTGCGTCCTGGGTGATGGTGCTCCCGAGATGAGCTCGTAACATTTATTATACTAAACCCGGCCGGTGGACTTATATCCGATTTTCCTTCATAAATTGGGTTGCGCGTGGACGGTCTAGGCGGCCCGTGTGGTCATGCGCTAGGCGGCGGTGTTCTGCTGGAATTTTTCTGGCAACCCAGTTGTGGTGATTAGCTGATCAATTGCTCGTTAGATTGCTGCCCACACAGCATACAAGCAAAGTCTTGAGGCATACAAGAGAATCACCTAAGTATACGCTTCAATAGGTAATTCTTATTCTTCAGCTTTTAATTAAGAATTTTTGTTGCGTGGTAAATCGAATAAGTACAAACACAGATCCTGCGCAATGTTATTTCAAGCAAGGGTTGGAATAGTGATTGTTCTTGCGTCTAGGCCTGGCCAGAAATTTCGATTCTGGAATGCGTATCATGAAAGTGAGTTTCTGGCTATGTCCGGGCAGATAATCTTTCAATCATTAACATGCAAGTAGCAAGATTATTGGAATGCACATGCAGCAAGAGTCAAAATTATTTGAATGCTTATAAAAATAAAAATAAAAAAGTCAAGGACATTTGAATACACGTAATCCAAAAGTCAATTTAGTAAACCACGTCACCGCTAGCTTATTTAATTAAAATAACTAATCCAAGACCCTTGGTCAAACGGGAAGACTAAGGGGCTGCTTGGTTCACAAATAGTAATCGGAATGGGAATGACTATGATAGTAATCTGGAATGACAATGGATTTCTGAAAGTGATTGTTGCTGCTTGGTTCATTATCTGGAATGAATTTCATTACCATTGTTAATGTCTGGTTATTAAAATTTTTGGAATGAGAATGAATTAAACATTTTACCATTCATGTAAAGACTAAAAAATTATGAAAACATGATTAAAATTAGATAAACTCCAGTAGTAATATGTATGCAGTGCTGCAATCAAAACTTTCACGCATGATTATATAGACATCAGATCAACAGACT
Source organism: Knoxia roxburghii (assembly GCA_030378225.1). Classification (NCBI taxonomy): domain Eukaryota; kingdom Viridiplantae; phylum Streptophyta; class Magnoliopsida; order Gentianales; family Rubiaceae; genus Knoxia; species Knoxia roxburghii. Next base: position 13,974,071 of record CM059418.1, read on the forward strand.
ATAGATATCAGATCAAGAATATAAAAGAAATCATACAGTAGAACTAAAACATACTTAACAAGGGATATCACATCAATATTATATAGACATCAGATCAGCGAATACTTGACATCAGATCAACAGACTATAGATATCAGATCAAGAATATAAAAGAAATCATACAGTAAAACGAAAACATACTTAACAAGGGATATCACATCAGGATTATATAGACATCAGATCACAGAATACTAGACATCAGATCAACAGACTATAGATATCAGATCAAGAATATAAAAGAAATCATACAATAGAACGAAAATATACTTAACAAGGGAGATCACATCAGGATTATATAGACATCAGATCACAGAATACTAGACATCAGATCAACAGACTATAGATATCAGATCAAGAATATAAAAGAAATCATATAAAAGAAAAGTATTTTTTTTAAAAAAAAGTATATATTTTTTTAAAAAATGCTGTGCGTCAAAAAAAATTGTATTTAAAAAAGTATTTTTTATAAAAAAAAGTATATATATTTTTAAAAATGTTGTGCGTCAAAAAAAAAACTGTAATAGGGAGGGAGAAAGACACCGGGAAGGAGGAAGGATGAGAATTGATTCCAGATGCTCAATCCCACCAAATTAGTGGGTAATGACTCAATCCCTTGTTTGTAGGAATAAAGCCACTGTTTTTATACCGATTGTAGCAACCAAACAACCATTTTTCATAAAATTGGGAATGAATCTCATACATTCATTGTCATTCCACTCAACCAAGCAGCCCCTAAGTCAAACAATTAGGATTCAAAATTTATATGCTGAAGTTTGACACTAATACTGGAAGAACATAAAACTATGGAAAAAGAAACCACAGTACACACACTTGTATATTTAAACGCATATTTGTCCATAATTTAGCACGCACCCCAATACCCAAAAACCATAAACCCTGTTGATCAACTTCTTTGCCAAAACAGAACCTCACCCCAAATGTCAAATCCTTCCCATCCTCTAATTTCTTCCACCTTTTTTTTCCAAACAGCATAGTCCCCATAAATTAGGCTGCTTAAATTTTTCCCTCTTTCCCAAACAACAGAGAGCAACCATGGTCCAAATTACACCGTAAGATCGACTAAACATTAGCAATCCCGTATTAGTAATACCCGCCTCAGTAGCATTAACCCAAAATAAGCACGGCGTCAAATGAAACCCGAAAACTCAGAATTATGAAATAAAATTCATAGGTTATCAAAAATCATTTCTCTCCACTTTTAAGCACGATTTTCATATAGACAGACAAGAACTATCCTAACATAGCATTCATTTGATCATACGCACAAAAACTATTTCTATATTATAAAATACGGCTAAATTAGAATTTAAAAATACCATAAATAAAAATTAAGACAAAACCTCCGTTTTCAAAAAAAAAAAAAAAAAAAAACCTCATAACACAGAAAAAGGAAAAAAAATAATCATCCCTCTTTGCGTATAGAAGGAAAGTATGTACCAATTTCTAAAAAAAATACACACATACAAGTGTATAGTACCTATGCATATTTTAGCACAAACCCGATGCCAATAAATCTAGGCACTTACTCACCAAATGTTTTTTTTTTGTCTATATCCGATCCCAATCCACCGTCGGTACTTTGGTTTTGTCACCATTTACATATTTACTATTATTTTATTTCTTTTTTTTTTTTTTCAAGAATAGCATATCCTCAAAATATGCTTGGCTCCACCGAAAAAATAGTAACACTAAACCTCAAAGGAAGAAAAATTTCGCAGTGAAGTAATCATCTACTGACAGGTAAATCCCACATATTCAATCCCTATTTAAATTCGATAATCATTCTTTTGAACACCAACTCAATATAACAAATAGCCACAACTCAAAATAATAAGTAGTCGCTATCAAGATTTAACGAAATTCACCAAGAAAACATACAATGATTACAGTACCATTATAAAATACGGGTTGGATTAGACCCTATGATTTTAGGAGAAAAACTCTTATGATCCCTCACCTTGACTTGACACTTTCAAATAGCACTGGCTGACAACTGGTCGGACTAAAATTCAGGCTCTTCAACCTCAGTTCCTACCGCAAAAGAAATTGCACCATATGTTATTCCCTATGCTATATTTTACCTTTTGAGACTTAACTCTGGAAATCAAACACAGTAATTGAGAACCACGTTTACCTACAGGGAGTTTAATAAAATGGAGGTCGGCTATCAATGATCAAGGAATCACTGGAGACTGACAGACTGCATCGTGAAACCGACGGGTGAAGTTTTCTAAGAAATAATTTGGTAGCGACTCATTGGTTGAGGACGGGTTTATGTAGACACATAAGTTTTGTGGATTTGGTTCAAAAGTCTTTGAGTTCAACCACACTTCTCCAATCCTATCCTATCTACTCCTTATCTGTTATTTTTGAATTCAACCGTAGGATAATAGGGCTTTACCTGGAAATTTTCTGCCTAATTTCTTTCGGGGCGTCACATAAAGGTTCAACATTTTTCATCAAAAAAGGTTATGGTTCAGTTTTTTAATTGAAAAAGTTAGTTTTCAACGTTTCATCGAAAAAGTTAGGGTTCAATTTTTTAATTGAAAAGGTTATGGTTCAGTTATTCATCAAATGAGTTAGGCATTTAGTTATTCATCTAAATGGTTAGGGTTCAATTATTCATAATATAGGTTAAGTTTTAGTTATTATATAAAATAAGGGTTCAGTTATTCATCAAATGTGTTATGATTTAGTTATTATATAAAAGGTTAGGGTTCAGTTATTATCAAATGCTTTAGGGGTTTAGTTATTATATAAAAAGTTAGGGTTTAGTTATTCATCAAATGAGTTAGGGTTTCGTTATTATATAAAAGGTTAAGGTTCATTTATTTATCAAATAGGTTTAGGCTTTAGCATGAAAATATTTTTGAAAAAAGTAAAAAATTAGGATTTTCATCAAAATTAGGTTCATAGAAATTGTTGTTTCATCAAATTAATACAGTATTTTCATCAAAATTAGAATTTATGCTTTAATCAAACCTAGAGTTTAGTTATTTAGGAGGTTTGATTTTAGTTATTTATCAAAAACTTTTGAGTTTAGTTATTTAGGGGTTAGGATTTAGGGTTTACTGTGTTTGGTAGGAAAATTTTTTTTTATGAAGTAAAATTTAGTATTTTCATCAAAATTACTCGTGTTTTCATCAAAATTTCATGTCATCTCATCTACCAAGAACATGTTGAAAACCACTGAACAAAAAATTTAGTCTTTTCATCAAAATTACTTAGCAACATTAAGTACTTCTTGAAGATGTAGTTTTCACCTAAAACAGCTCACATTGAACAAAAAGGAACAAATTAACTCAATATAGAACTTCAGACGCAATAATTTTTTTCAGGACATATCATGATATATATATATATAAGAAAATAGAAAGCAACATAGTTTTTAGTTATAATCAAAACTTTGAGATCACAGAAGCTATGTTTCTCCAGCTCAACTGCCAAGAACAAGAATCAAGCAAGATAAACATTCTCTTCAACATAACCACACACATCCTCTTTTCTAGTCAATTACATTGTTTTTCCCCAGTATCTCAACCTTATAAAAAAACCACAATAATGCTACAAATTCTACATACAAAACAAAATTAATTAATCAAATCAGTGATCTACACTTCACTAATTCCGTGCATATAACCACAATAGATGCTCTTGATTTTTATCTTTGGGCGGGTGAACTCAAAATCACCTTCATGGCTTTAACTTGATGAATATTGTTGTTGAAATCCCAGTGGGTTGATATCGTCTTCTATCCCTGAAAAGGTGGGCTAAACATATGCAGTATTCAAAAGATACCTTCAAAAGGTGGACTAAACAATAGCATAAGAGAACAAGTATCATATAAACACGCAAATATAATCTTACGTTGGAGTATGCTGCGTATCTGAATTTATTGATTCCTCTGTTTGGTCGAACGTCTTCAATGTTGTATCTAAGGTGAGTTTCGTAGAATAAGGACCTACTACTACTAGACTTCTTCTTCCAACCTTTAGACTCCATTAGATCATTTAATCTTTCTGTTCAACAATCAATATTTTCTCACAAGAATATTCAAATGACAGTACAAAAGTATTAATTCGCTATAATCAAAGACCGAAACTTCCAAAACCAATAAATTTTACACGCAATACTTTTGACATCATATATTTTCCTATCTTCCAAATCTGATATGAAAAATAACATGAATAAGATGTGTAAAACTCAAACTTCTATTTTCCATATCAAAAACTCTCATCTATACATAAAGTATATCAAAAAAAAAAAACAATCCACACATCCATTGATCCAGTATTATAAATTGATTAAGTTAGAATAAGAATAGTGTTCATTAAATTTGAGATGTTTTCATAAAAAAAAAATTCACAATTTAGGTACTTATAAGATTAATTTTACAGTTTCTAATTCATTTCCTCAAACCTTTGCTCCAATTTAGATATATGGTTCTTACATATGCAAATTGGAGGTTTTCAATAACAAGAATAATGAACTGTAAAGATTTTGAAATTATATTTTCTAATCACTAATTTAAATGCAATAAATACATCACAATGGAGAAATTTGCAATTTACCTTAGTTTTCAGTGATGAACAATTGTGCGTTCCTGGTGATGAACTTTGGGCGGTGAACTCAAAATCACCTTCACAACTTTGGCTTGATGAAATATTTCTGTTGAAATCCCAGTTGGTTGATGCCGTCTTCAGTCCCGGAATTGAAGAACAAACGATGGAGAACTAGTTGATGTCGTCTTCAGTCCCGAAATAGAAGAACAAAAGAAGGAGAATTAACGGTGTTTCTTCCTGTCTCCAGTATTAAATTATAGAGAAATAGCTTCCATTTGTTCAGTTTCTTATTTGTTGAAAAAGGTTTGCTTCGTTTATTGAACACTGGGGGTTAGTATGCATTTATTATTTCAAATTGATTGAGTTAATTTTGGATGGATTTCTAAGCAATTTTTTCTTTTTCCAGATTTTCATCATTTTTATAAATTTGAGAAGCGAGTACACTTCACTCACTCAATTTTTACCCTTTTTTTTGGAAAAAATGCAATTTTGGTCTAACATGTTTGGCCATTTTACTCTTTCGGTCCAACATGTTTGGCCTCCGCCAAAAATACTCATTACGTTTACATTTTTAAACAATTTTAATCCATTAACATGCTACAATAGGTTTTTGTATTAGTGAAAGCAAGTCAAAGGTAAAAAGGTTATTAAAAAAAAAAAATACTCAATGTCTTAAATTATAAAAATACCCATTTTAATCCTATTTTTTTCTCTTTCCTCCCTCCTTTTCCCTTCCCTATTTTTTCTCTCTCCTCCCCTCCTTTTCCCTTTGTCTCTCCCTACTGTTCCGGCGACATCGCTCCCATCACTGGACCTCGTGATTTGCTCACACCCAGAATTCTCTGAGTTATTTTTTTCCTTGAATTCTCGAATATTTTCTTTTTTTTTTTTTTTTTTGTGAAAATGACTCTTATATTTTTTTATGGAAAGGATATGAGAATTTCGAGTATGAGAAAATCACGAGGTCCGGTAATAGGAGCAATGTCACTGGAGTGGGAGGGAAAGACGGGAAGAGAGGGAAGGGGAGAGAAAAAATAGGGTTAAAATGTGTATTTTTACAAATTAAGACATTGAGTGTTTATTATTATTTTTTAAATGACTATTTTTAATTTTGACTTGTTTTGACTAATACAAAATTATGTTGTAGCAGGTTAATAGATCAAAATTGCTTAAAAATATAAACGTAATAGGTATTTTTAGTGGAAGCCAAACATGTTGGACCAAAATTGCTTTTTTTCTCCTTTTTTTTTTTTTTTTTTTTTTCCTTGTGAGGGGTATATAGCAACATACCCTATCGTGTACTGTATACTAATGGTAGTAAAAAAGCATTTTGAAAATGATTTGATACTTACCTATTAAATTTAAATAAAAATTGAGGGTGTATTATTTCGTAAAAACTCTTGTCGAAAGGCATCTTAAAAAAATTAGTTGTTTGCAATTAGTGTTGTACTATGGTGTCATCACACTAATTATTAATACATATTAGAGTACAACTAACAACTCTCATCCTTGCATTCATACGCACACGGACGTGTGCAGCACCAACCCAACCCACCCCCCCCCCCCCCCCCCCCCCCCCCCCAAAACAAATTACTTAAGTAGCTATTCACCCAATTTCCTTCCGTATGCTGCAGCTTCTTTCTTTTTTCTTCTTTTTCTTCCCTTGATGTAACTCACTATTTTAAAAAAAATTGTGCTTTATTTATAATTTTTTGAAAATTTCATGTTTATATACATATTTTAACATAAAACAGTATAATTATTTTAATTGATATAAGGCTGAATTGGTATTTTGGTCCCTAATAAATGGAGGTGTTGCTCTTTTGGTCCCAAATAAAACTACGATTGTTGTTTTCGTCTCTTATCAATTTTTTATTAGCGTTTTTAGTCCTTTTTTATGAAAAAGTTTAGAAGATTACGGATTAACTCATTTGATCGCTAGTCAAACCTAATTTTTTCTTCAAAATGATTTATACCATGATGTTTTCAATCCATTTTATAACTCTGTTCTTCATGAATGCTCAACCCATTTAGATCGACTCACAATTCGAAATAACGGTCGAAACCCTAAATGGGTTAAATATCCATGAGGAACCGAGTCATAAAATGGATTGAAAACATCTTGGTACAAATAATTTTGAAAAAAAATTAGGTTTGACTAGCGATCAAATGAGTTAATCAGTAACCTTCTTAACTTTTTCGTAAAAAGGGAATAAAAATGCTAATAAAAAATTGATAAGGGACCAAAACAACAATCGTAATTTTATTTGGGACCAAAATAGCAACACCCCCATTTATAAGGGACCAAACCTTGATATAATCAAATGTTGAATTTAATATAAAGTCATAATGCACTTCAAGAAAATGACAAATTAGCCAAAAACAGTTTTATGAAAAAAATAACCAAATTTTATGGGTAATTAGTGATTACCCATAACTTATCCATAATTATTGGTATCTTACTAAAAGTTCCGTGAGTAAATTTTTTACCCGAAAAACTCTCATACATGGGTAATTACTCATAGCATAGTTAATGGCTAATATTATAAATGACATAGGTAAATATTTGAAAATATTTGAAAATATTTGAAAAGATTGAGCAAGTACCATAAAGTACCCATCATAGTAATCATGGGAAATATCATGGGTAACCATAGCTATTGAGGTTTCATGGGTAATGTATGACTATTTATTTTCCATAATAATAATGTAAAAATTCATTTATTATGGGTGATTATAGGGTAAATATTCAAATTAATAATCTTTTTAATAATTATTTGGATTTAATTTAAAAAGTAAATAGCAATTACACAAGTTACTACATCAATATCAAAACAAACTAGCCTACTATGATTAACATGAGTGAATATCCTATATGACATTACATCACATTCAAACTACCCTATTAAGTACTAAGATTAACACTAGTTTGCATCAGAAACTCATCATCTATATCTTCCCCAGTCTCAAGATTTGCATCATGTGCTTGTCTCAAACTCATCATATCATCCTGTAATAGTAAAGAACATATTACTGTTGGAAAAACGAACTAATGAATAAAAAATTTGAAAAAACTATATTATAAACCAATACTTACATATCGCATTGAAGATCCATAATTGCCACATCTATTCAAGATGCTAGAAAACCATACTAATACAGAAACGCTAGAGAGTATGAATGAATTAAAAAAGCCATCCCCACCCCCACCACACACCAAAAAGAACAAAAATGGACCACTGAATTCACCACCTTTAACAAAAACGGAACTACTGATTTTATTGAAACACCATTTTTGCAACTATCAAGAAATGAATGTTCACTTTATTCTGGAAGAAACATAAAGAAGATAGAGCAAGAATTGACATGATACATGATTGTCCAAACCTGTTACATGTGCTGTGAATTAAAACTCAAAGAACTGGAATTTGAACATATAAATGGTTTTAGTCGAACTATTTTTGTCAAATATGTGGGCAAATATTTCAGACCAACAAGGAGAAAAAATAAGTAGAGGATGCTTCCGTTTAGGGGAAGATCTTGGTCCGAAAAACCAATCTAGATCCTCCTACACCTTCATTATCATCAAAAGTTAAATTCCCATACCACTCATCGAATGAATCAAAACATACACAGACCAACAAAATCTAATCAAACAGTACTGAGCACCAACCACATCAATCTGCTGTAGACACCCACAGCAAAAGACAATTGAAAAGGCCACTGACGACCTCAAGAAGAAGAAAAACTCTGGAACCAAAAAATCTTTTAAAATTACTTTCAGCTAATGGATTCAATTAGAAATGAATTGAAAGGAACCTAGACATGGTCAATGGCGGTCGAACATCATAAACTTGTACTGTAGTCTATGGAAGAGCAACCATCCTCAGTACTTAAAATGAAAATCCAACAAAACTTTATCTTTACTGAGAAATTGAATAAATTAAACCCAATTCCAACTCTTAAATCATAAAAAAAAATTGAAATACACATAAATAAGTCCACAAACGGCATGTAATAAAACCTACCCTAAAATCAAAACATAATATTCAAACACTGAATGCCTTAATAGCGATAACTTACATTAATAACCAGCTGAAGTTGTAAGAATGAAAAACACCCAAGAAACATATAATCATTCAATAAAAAATTGAGCTGCTGCAGAACTGTGAAAAACAATCAGTACAAACAAGTTTGGTAACCATTAAAAAAAAAAAAAAAACAACAGCAAGAAGTCAATGGCATATCAAACCAATCTTAATCAATGAAAAAACACCCAATACGATGAATATATGCACATGCACATCAAAACATTAATAGACATGACTGCACGAAAGAAACAAAAGATGAAAAATGAGGGATCTTTATACTTGAATTGCCATGAATAGCCAAAACCTTTTTCATGCAGTCCTTCAAAACAACAACTAAATGCACCAAAAGAGAGTAACCCATTAGCAATTACTTCAGAATCAAAGGAAAAAAAAATCCCAAAATATTAAAAACTTCCAACACCAGCCAACTGAAACAAAATAGGAAAAAAAATCATTAGAACCTGAATTTGTTGATAAGGGCCCCTGAAAATGAATTTCTACTCACATTCATCAGGTCTTCAAATCTGATAAACACTACAGAAAGATTTACTATTTCTTATTATTCTTGGAGAGAACAAGTGTGAGAAATAGCTACCCCTCGCTGTTTCTAAGCATGCACACAATATTATATCATAAAAATTGAAATCACTGTCATAAAACTATGAACTTTAACACCAAAATTCAGTATAAAAAAAGTTTCACAGTGAGGAAGGAATAGCCATCCCCTCAAGATCAAGCTTCACAATTCAGAATTTAATTCCAACAAAATTATTCAAGTGCACAACAGAATGGCTGTCACTAGGATTTCTTTTCAATAACTCTAGGTTTCTAAAAAATAAACCGATAGCCATACATGCTCTAAAATTAAAGTTTAAATATATTCCTCAATTAAACATTAAATTAAATAGTGGATTACCTCTACGTGAAGAGGTTGAGTAACTGACCTCTTTCTTCTCCATCCAAACCAAACTAGCCCCAGATGGAGTTTGTCCTTTGATTGGTTAAATCTCATTTCTTCAATTTCTATTGATGTTTTCTAGAGGTTTTCTTGAAGGAGGTTTAAGGTTTTTGATGGGTATTAAAACCTAAGAATAGTGAGAAATAGAAATGGGTTTGGCCGTCGAAGGCCGTGAAGGGTATGGTTTATGGGTCTAGTTGTTGGTGATGAGAGCAGAAGAAATTGAGGAGTAGGGCGGTGGTGGTGAAAATTTTTTTAGAAGGGATGTGGCGGCGACATGGTGGTTCGGCCAAAGGAGGGAGGCAGAAAAGGAAGAAAAATACGAGAGAGAAAATAGTGATAGATGGGATGGATATGGAAGAGTAAGGGGAGGCGAGGCTGGTGGTGGTGGTGGTGAAAGATGGAAGCGATGGTGTTGGTGATGGATCAGTGGGTGTTTGTTGGCGGAGGAGACAAGAATGATTTGGGGGGGGAGTGGAGGAGAAAAGAAAAGAAGATAAAAGAAATAAAAGGAAAGAGAGAAAAAAAGAAAAAAGAAAAAAGGGTTTTTGACCACTTTCCAGAATTTATCCTATGGTTCTTCAACTTCTAATATTCTTGTTTTTAAGACCAATGGCCTCCAAACTCACAATTAAATTCACCCAACTCACATAATGGCTAGTTAATGGGTAATCAATGACTAATAAAAATTTACCCAATTATAATGGGTAATATTTAGGTAGTATTGGAACAAATCCCTCCTAAATTTACCCAATTATTACCCAATAAAAATTTCCCATAAACACAATATATGGGTAATTTTTAGGTAGTAATTGAAGGGAGAGTTTCCCTCCCAAATTTTTCCAAGTATTACCCAATAAAATTTTCCCTTAAACATAATATGGGTAATTTTTGGGTAGTAATTGGAGGGAAAGTTTCCCTCCTAAATTTTTCCAAGTATTAGCCAAAAGATTTTATGGTTTGGGAAATTTTGTGGGAAAACTTATGGGTATTTCATGGGAAAATATGTGAGATTTTTTTTGCCCTTTTTATGGGAATTTAATGTGTAAGTTTTGGGTAATTACACACAAAATCATAGTAATGGGTAATTTTGATGGGTAATTGCACATTTTCTTGTAGTGATGGTATAAAAATATATTTATAATGTGTTTTTTTTTTTTTTTTGAAAATAGTCTCACAAGGCCCATCGAGCAAGGCAGACTGACGAGTTTGGCTACACTTTTATTAAAAATAATAATAATAAATAATAAAGGTACAAGAGGCAGCGCATATCTCTAATCTCAACCCTCCTATCGTGTAATTCAAAATAAATCCACCCCCACCACATATAATGTACAGACACCAATACTCAATTTTGGGGATCCTATCTACTTAGTCTAGCGAATTTGAATAGCAAGAACCGAAGCAGTATCCAATGCAACTAGACCTCTAAAGCGCAAGGGGTAGTATGTAGAGCCACATAGGAGACTGAAAAGCCAGTTGAATCCAATTTTGCTAGAAATTCAGCGGACAAAATTATAAAACACTTTTGTAATGATATAAATGTTAGTTTTGAATACTGAAAAACTTTGCTTGTATGAAAAACTATTTCTCAGTTACATATCGATTGTGTTTTAGTATTATAAATTGTCCATTTATATCATATGTATAGATGATAAGGTGTTGGGTGTAACACAATAGATTTTATCATTGGTTAAATTTATGATATATAAATAACGCTCGTAACCGAGAGAGTTTGGACATACTGTCGGTTTAGGTTATTGTATGATTCAGAAAATTAGTTTGTCTAGACTTATTGAATTATAAGAATGTGCCCATGGCATATTGAGCAGGACCTATTCGGGATCGAATTAACTTGTACTGATTTTTGTAGTTAATTCAACCTAATATTCTAATCTCTTAATCCCTAGACTAGAGCGAGCATGAGAGTTAGACATAGTGTACTTTGATTTTCCAAATGGTGCAAACAATTAAGGCCTAGATCTCGGTAAATTGGGTATGTGTGTTTGACTTCTTATTATGCCGTTGTTTGTCGAAAGAAAATCATGTATCGGTACGTCCGGGGTGATGGTGCTCCCGAGATGAGCTCATAAGGATTATTATACTAAACCCGGCCGGTGGACATATGTCTAGTATAATAATAAGGTCGAGCGGCACTAGTCTCGGATAACCAAGAAGTCGATAAATTGATTTATCAGTAAATTAATAAATTGACGAGCACTATATCTTTGACATGGGGAGATAGAAGAATAATTAAAGTGTGCGCGAAATAATTTCATTTTTGAGCGGTAGTTCCATAATTAATCCGTTAGTGGTACGATTAATTATGAATTGATTAATTGGCAAAGTGGATTAAATAAATATTTAACCCTTGGGTTAGTTAATATTTAATTGACAAAGTGAATTACGAAATAATCATTGGGTCGATTAATATTTAATTGATGAAGTGGGTCAAATAAATAATCCTTGGGCTAATTGAGAATTGACTAGTCTAGAGATGATTAAGAAACTCAATTAAATCCGATTAGTAAGACCCAACTCAAAAACCCACTAAATCTCCTTTGAAACTCCTTATAAATACATAATGTCTTAACATTCAAGACATAAGAAACTTAGGAAGCAAGATTTGCCTAGAGAGAGAATGAGTAGTCTAGAGATAGAATTTCAACTTCTTCGTTTAAGATCCTTTTCGAAGTCGACTAAAGATCCTTCTTTCTCGAAAAGCTCAGCCCAAAGTCTCGATTCTATTTTGCTGCCCGTTTTCTCGCTGCCCAGATTTGCCGCTGCCCGTTTTTATTTTACCCGGCAATCAGTTTTTCTAACCACCAAGCCACTGATCATTTTTTGGTAGATCACGGCTTTCGGTCATCGGATCGCGGCAGTCGGCGCTGATCTTCTCGCGGCGGTGGTTGGTCTTCTTGCGGCGGTGATTGGTTTTACGGTTGGGCAGCAATTTTTTGAGCTTTCTGAGGCTAGTTTCTTGTTGGTATCTTGGATTTCGGTAGATCCACCAGATAGATAGTTGCCCACTCAACTTTTGGGTTTGTCGGAGTCATTCGAGGGATTTCTAGTGGAGTTCGTCACCAAAGATTTGGTTTTTGTTATTTGCATTGAGGACACACTATAATATTTATTTTCTACTTTAATTAAAGATTTAATTTTAGCATGTCGTTTAATAGATCTAAAAAGTATATGCCTAGATCCGCTTAGGGGAATTGATTTTAGAGTTTGGACTTGATCGAAGTCTCCGACTCTGGAATGCATAGCACGAAAGTGAGATTTTTTATTTGGCCCAGACCGGATCCTAATTCCTTCAATAAATCTCTGTTGTAACTAGTGTAAACTATTACCTTACATGATATAAACCATTGTTTTAAATATATAAAACCTCTATGGAAGGGACAGAAACTCTCGAGTCTCAATCAAACATGGTAGCTATTGTGTTTTAAATGATATAAACCCTTACGGAAGTCATTACAATAATTTTTTTTTTTCATAAAACATATTGTTTGATATAAACCCTTATTGTAACTAATCTAAACTCATACTTTACGTAATATAAATTCACATTTTAAATGGCGTAAACCCCTAATGATGAAAACTATTATTTCAATGTGTGTTAAAAAAAAGGGTGACAACCTAAAAAAACTTAATATAATACCACATTTTAAATTAATTAAGTAATTTTAAAAATTTAATTAAAATTTCTGTTAAGTTACATTAAATTTTAAAAATAATTTTTTATTATGAAATAAAAGAAATAATAATAAAGAAAAAATAAAAAAAAAGAGGAAAACAAGAGTTGAATTGAAAAAGGGACTTGCTATTTGTATCACAAATTTGCTATTTCTATCATAAAAAAAAATTTTAAAATGACCAAAATGCCCTTATAAACAAAATTCTTGAGAAATTGACAGATTTTATGTAAAAAACGAGACAAAATTGCGTTTGTGTCTCTATAAAAAACGCATTGAAAAATATTTTTGACGTATGAAATTTAGCCAGGATGACGTTTTAAATACTTTAAAACGCTAAATAATTGCGTTCATGTTAGTAAGAAAACGTTATAATTTAACGATTAAGTCTTATAAAAATGTTAAAATTGGATGTTTCCACCATGGTTCACTCGTTAAAATGATACGTTTGTAATCTATTTAATCGTTAAAATTTTGCGTTTCAACCATGGTTCGCTCGTAAAAATGGTGTGTTTTTTACATATACAGACGTCCAAAAACGTTTGCATACATTCATGTGAATTGGAGTACAAAAGGTGTACACAACAAGTTTCCAAAAAACAAATCCAAACAAATTCTTAAATTGAAAAAACATTTGGTCTATCATTTAGTTGGCGTCGAAAGAACATTTAGCACGCGAAGCATCACGATATGGTAAGTTTTCTAATCGTAAAGCTATTTATTTTATTTTTTTTTGGGAAAAATGTAGGGCGAAACACGTTAAAATGACGTTTTGGAAGCGTTTAAATGCTGCTGTTTAGCTATTTTGCCATGGTTAAATCGTTATTTTGCTGCGTTTAATACAGTTACTATATAATAAGTGTTGCATTTTTTACGTCTGTTATGTAAGAAGTGCTGCATTTTTTATATGTATTGTATAAAAAGTGTTACGTTTTCATGAACGGAAATCATAAATCTTCAGCATTTTAGGTTGCAAGAAACTAAATCTTGCTGCGTTTATTGCATAAGGAATCGTGGAAATCATGCGTTTTATTTATAAATTATGTAAAATATATTACGTTTTTTATTGTAAGAATCATAAATGTGCCGTGTTTTTTGTAAAACTAATTGTAAGAATTCCTGCTTTTTTTTGTTTTTGTATGATAAAGGTTAACATATTTCATGCATACTGTTGCGTATGTAATTTTGACTGTATTTTTGTATAATTTAATAGTAAAAGTGTTTTGTTTTAATTTATGTGTGTATTTACATACAGGATGACGATGATGAGTACGACGAGGAGGAGGTTTATGAGGCTGAAGAGGAGGAGGAGGAGGAGGATGAAGATGACAATGAGGTTGATCATGCAGAAGGAGAGGCGGTGGAACTTGAACCTGGCGTAGATTTGAGTGGATATTTTCAGATTGACAGAGAGTTTCGCACTATTAGTAAGGCTTTGAAACATTGCCAGAAAATAGCTAAGCGGCTTAAGTTCCTCATTCCAAAGAGGGGGGTAATCAAGGATTTGCCACGTACTACTTTTCGTGCAAGCGATGGAGAGATCCTGCCAAAGCCCCTCTCTTAACCAGACGGAAGAATACAAGAAGGAGTGGCACTAATTGCCCCTTCAGGTTGACCTGTAAGAGAATTGATCTGGGACGTCACAAGGTTTATACAAATCCAGGAGCAGCGTCAACTCACGATCACACTGGTATTACATTATTTGCACATAATAGTAATTAAGTTTATTGATGTTTTGTATGTATGAATTATTATTATAACTAAATGGGATTTACAGGTATAATGCATCCATATGAGCACAGACAGTTGAGCCATTTTACAAAAGAGTCAAAGGCTGTTGCTGAATTTATGCTTGGGGCGAATGTGAAGCCAAAGTGTGTTTGGAAAGTTGTTAATAAACAATTTCCCAATTCCCAAGTACCAATCAAATCAGTGTACAATTTGAAAGGAGAGATGAAGACCGCCGGATTGGTAGGTAGGAATATTGAGCAGCAATTTATGCATTTGGCTGAGGAGAAGCAGTATTATGTCAAGATTCTGAAGGATGCGAACACTGATGAGATCACACATGTCTTCTTTGTACATCCAACATCAATTCAGATGTTCCACAGATGGTATTGGGTGGTGAGGATTGATTCTACCTACAAGACCAACAAGTACCAAATGCCTGTCGTCGAGATGGTAGGTATGACTCCTACAAATAAGAATTTCAATATTGCATTTGCCATTGTTAGAAATGAGTCAAAGGATACATATGATTGGGTTATGATGAACCTGAGATTTTTGCTGTCGGCTAGTTTGGTGCCTAGTGTGATTGTGACAGATAGGGAGTTAGGTTTGTTACAGCCAATTAAGGATCATTTTCCCTCTTCACATCACTTGTTATGTTTGTGGCATATTGGCCGTGATGTCAATGCGTGGTTGGAAAAAAATGTTGGGAGAAGAAACAAAAACTTAGCATGTGATATTCATGAAAACTGGTGGAAGAAAATTATTAAGGCTCCGACTGTAGAGGAGTTTAACCGTTTATTACAGAATTTCAAGGTTAAGTACACTCTAATTGAGTCGTTGGTTGTTGATTATTTTGAGACTACATGGCTCATTCACAAGGAGAAATTTGTTCGTGCTTGGACAAATCAATTTCTCCACTTTGGTAATACTTCCACTAACAGAGTAGAGGCTTCGCATGCTGCTATGAAAGATTGGCTGAATTCTTCCACCAATTCCCTTGACACTTTGTTCACAAAGATCGACTCTCTTCTTAGCCATTTGTACCCTTACATCGGGTTAGTTTAATTATTTAATTATTTAAGTTTTTATTTCATCATTAGTTCGTATCATTCAATTTTATTATACTACTATGTATTATAAATGTTTTATTTCATTTTATTTTTAATTGACATTATAACAAAGGCTCACTTGAGGCTTCTATTTCCACGACTCAAACAAGTATGCAGGGATTTCCATACTGTTATTTGAACAAGTATGTGTCACATCATTGTTTGAAGTTGGTTAGAAAAGAAGTTCGAAGAAAGAATAAGTTGGCAGGCGCAGTAATCGAGCAATGTGGATGTGTGCCCAAGGTGACACGTGGGATTCCATGTGCTTGTGACATATTCAAGGCCCAGTCATTGCCTGAATATCCCCTACTCCCACACGTACATGAGTTTTGAAAGAGGTTGACCATTGTGCCATCACATGGGAATTCGAATTACATTGATGAGCACATCAGGTGCATTTTAAATATATGAACTTTAATAATATTTATTTGATTTAACATTTGATAATTTTTAAAGTATTTTACATTTAATATATTTATTTGTTAAGGTATTTCAACGAGACTGTCGTCCCTACAGTCTCTACCAGTCCGTCTTTTTTGGCCCGTCTGTTGAATAGGGCATATGTGGAGAAGATGTACCCTGACATGGCCAGTGTTGGAGAGCCAGATGTCTCGGGTCCCCAAAGGGGGTGACCACCAAGTAGATTACATCATTCTGTAATGCGCGAGTGGAGCTCACGAGAGAGAGCGACACGTGGCCGACGTGGCGGGTGTCGTTCAGGTTCATCTGGCCGCTCGACTGGTCGATCACACCGCATTCATACAGGTTCTGATGGTCATTCTCCATTACGGAGAGGTAAATAAGTATTTTTTATTTTGTATAATTAAAATTTTATAGTTCCATTTTTATTATATTTTTTTGTCTTCTATATACATTATACAATTATGTTAATTAAATGAAACAAAATTACTCGGCAGGTTTTGGTGGAGACATTCATTGTGTGCCAGCATTTTTCCAGCCTTACTGTACAGGCTGGTCAGATGTCATTGGGGATGGCCATTGTGGTTTCCGAGTGATTTCTACTTACCTTTTTGGCCACGAGAAATATTGGAGATTAGCTCGCAGGTCATTGAGTGGAGAGATTACGAGCTATCCGGACAGGTATTGGGGTGTATTCCAATCTTTGGAGTTGAGGCCCCCTGATGGTGATCACGTGGCTATGGTACTTAGGCGAGTAAGTTTTGAAGGCATAGACTGTGGTGAGCAGCATTGGATGGCTACACCTACGGATTTGTTCCCTCTCGCCACTTATGCAAATGCACTGGTAATATATTTGAGCGAAACTCGTCCAGATGGAAATTATTCTGTATTACCTTTGTATTCCTCCATTGCCGACACACAACCTGAAAGGGTTATAGCGCTTGCACATGTAAATGGGAACTATTACGTACGTGTAGATGCAGTCGATGAGTGTCATATCCCGCCGTTGAGCTTTGTTTGGCAACATCAGCGTCATGCTGAAAGTGTAGGAGGTTGGCCACAAAATTTGGAAGCTAGATTTAATGCTTGGACTGCACTACGTGATGGCTAGGATGTATATTGGTATGTGAAATATGTTGTATTACTCATATCATTGTAGTAAAATTTTGTAAATTCCAAAAAAAATTTTTTTTTTTTTTTTTTTTGTAAGTTAGTTGCTTTTCGTCAACAAAATTTGTATAACTCTTTTGGGACGTGGAATGTAAGATAAATTATATGTGCGAAGTATACAATACAATATATGGATCAAATAGACAATAAAATATATTCATCAAATATACAATACAATATGTGGATCATTTATACAATAATAAATAAAATAGAAACAAACTATGAAAGTATAATAAATAATACAAAACAATCATATCGATCGGACTCATCCTCTAAGTCTGCAGTGCCAGGTGCGAACTCCGTGTACAAATCTGGTGCTCGCTCCCGTACTGCATCTAATAATGCATGATGATGCTGACCAAACCGACCCATCCATTACAAATATAAGAACAATATATTAGAGTTAACTAAATTAAATTGAATTTAATAAAGAAAATAATTTACAAATTAAAATAAATACTTACAAACTCTTAGGCGGCGCGACGTGGTCGACGTGGCTCTATAACAGCCTGGAGATCGACAGGAAGGACTCGCGGACGTGATCGCTCCCGAAACCACTGTAAATATCCGTCGACGGAATCACTCTGAGCAATAGCTCCACCGGTATGTTGCCTCCCTATGAGGGAAATCCCCGTGGATGTCATCCCGAACTCCTCCCAAGTAGACTCGGTATACTCTACGGCATGTCTGACCACATATGGCATCCCAGTATAGCCGCGGTAAGTATCCCTGCTGGATGGATGAATCGAGCTGGAATCCACTGGACATACCCAAGCTGGCAAACGCATCGGTCGGGCATGTAGGGCTCAATGTGATCCCTGTACGCAATAAGTCCTCGGTACAGGGTCATCGGCGTCCTCGATATGGCGTTGCAGCCGTATGGCATCCAAGTGACCTTTGAAAATTATTTAAAAATTCTTAAATAATAAACTATATAAAACTTATATTAAACCAAAATATAATTTTTATAATTTCTAAATATTTACTAACCATATCCGCGGTCATCTCGTCTAGCGCAAGACGTATGGAGCTCAAACGCTGCTCTGTACCCCGATGGCCATCGACAGCCCACCTCACTACACGCGCCTATATGCCATGCAATGGAAGGGGCATCGGATGGGGTCTGAAATTAGGGAAGTGCTCGTAAATCCATGACTGTAATAGAGTCATGCATCTGGCGAAGCTTTGTTTCCCGTGGTGACTCGGGCACCCTAGATGGTGGTACAGGAATGCAAGTGTCGCTGTACCCCATGCCTCCTGCCCAACCTGATCCATCCCTTCCTAACCTGTACTATAGGGGCTGGCATAAACTTATTAAACAGATAAGTCCCAATATGACTCCATACTAGAGCGGCCACATCCGAATCGACTCTGGCATACTGCATACACCGCTCGATCACCCGATGGGTAGAAAATCCACCATTCTTGTACAAATCACCGTCTAGTCGCTCCTCTATAGGAATCTCTAGCAAACCCTTAGACCATGATAGTATGGTGGAAGACGGTGTAACCTCGGTGATAAGTCGACCATCTACTGTGATCCTCAAAATCTCCCACACATCGTGTAGGAGGATGATCATCTCTCCAAATGGGAGGTGGAACGAATTAGTTGAAGGAAAACTGAACAAGCCCGGGCTAAATCAAAAACCTCACTTTCGTGCAATACATTCCAGAATCGGAAGCTTTCGACCACGCTCAGGCTCAAATTAGTTTACCCATGAACGGATCTAGGCTTATACTTATTTAATTTATTAATCAGGACACAAAAAATTAAATCTTTAATAAAAGCAGAATTTAAAGATTATACCTTTTGTAGCGAAGTCCCTTGCTTAAAGAAAAATCCAATCTTTGATTGTGATTACCACAAGAAATCCGAATAATGACTCCGATACAAACTCCGAAATAGTGTGGGCTATTGTCTATGGAGTTACCTACGGTAAAATATAGAAATCCAAAGGAAACCCACTTCGGGAAAAATCAAATCTGCCCAATAATCAAAGCTGCCCAATAACTTCCTGCACAAGTTTTTCAAAAAATAAAACTACAGCTGCCGATCTTCCAAACTAAGCCAAGACACCAAAGTTCAGATCATCCGATCGCGATCTGTACGCGGGCTCAAGGCTAGATAGCCGAACCGGTGGATCGGCGTAGCAGACAACCAAAGAACCCGGTGCCGGACTGTTCGAACAGCAAGAAAAACACGCCGCTAGCAGGTCCGGTCGACTGCTTCAAATCGTGGCGGCAGCAGGAATAAAACTGCAGCAAAATCCGGTGATTCTCCAAAATAAACAATGGGCTGCTCGAATTAATCTATGGGCTTGAGTTTTCCGAAGAAGAGAAAGCTATCCTAGTCGACTTCGAGAGAAAACTTGATGAGGAAGACAAAGTTCTCTCTCTAGACTTAGACTTTCTCTCTCAAGGCTTTTCTTGGCCTTCAAGTTTCCTTAATTAATTTCTTGCCTAACAAGGATATTTATAAGGAGCTTCTAAGGAGACCTAATGGGCTCTCGAGTTAGGCCTTTTAATTTGACTTTCGTTGACCGCTAAGTCT
Organism: Knoxia roxburghii; assembly: GCA_030378225.1. Classification (NCBI taxonomy): domain Eukaryota; kingdom Viridiplantae; phylum Streptophyta; class Magnoliopsida; order Gentianales; family Rubiaceae; genus Knoxia; species Knoxia roxburghii. The sequence continues at coordinate 13,994,418 of CM059418.1, forward strand.
TCCTAACTAATCAACTCCAATCAACCCATTTAAATTAATTTATTTAACCCGCTTTGTTAATTTAATTTAATCGAACCCTTAGAATTAATTAATTCAAATAGAATTAATTTCTAAATTCACTTTGTCGATTAAATATTAATTAAACCTTTTAGATTAATTAATTTACCTTGTCGATTAGTCAAATGCATAATCGGTCGTACCACTAACGGACCAATTATGGAACTACCGCTTGAAAACGACTTTACATCGTGCCATTATAGTTTATTCTATCTTCCCACATTAAAGATCTAGCGCTCGTCGGTTTATCAATTTACTGACAAATTAATTCACCGACTTCTTGATTTCCGAGATTAGTACCACTCGTCCTATTATTATACCAAACATAAAGTTCACCGGCCAGGTTTAGTATAATATACTTTACGAGCTCATCTCGGGAGCACCATCAACCCGGCGAACCGATAGATGGATTCCTCCGACTAGCAACAGCACGTAAGAAGCTAAACACCGCATACCCAACCTACCGAGGTATAGGTCTCAATTGACCGCACTCTTTGGCAAATTAAAGCATACGATATCTAACCCTCACGCCCGTCCCAATCTCGGGATTGAGAGACGGAATACTAGGACCGAATTGACTACGCCGATCAGTATAAGTCAATTTTATCCAAACTGGTCGTGCTCAATATGCCTCGGGCATATCCGTGTGATTTAAACTAATTTAGATAAATTAATTTCCAAACCACACGATAACCTATACCGATAGTATGTTCAGACGGTTACGAGCATACTTTTTATATATCAATACTTTAACCAATAACGGTATCTACTGTGTCTGTCCACACCCCGTTATCTAGTTCTATGATATAAAGGAACAAATTTATACCGAAACAAAATGATATGTCAACTGTGGATATTAGTTTTTGATACAAGCCATAGCTTTTCTGTATTCAAAACTAACATTAGTATCTGCCTGCCACCTCTCCAAAAACGCATTGATGAGAGGCTCATCAATGCTCCGGTACATAATGCGGGGCAGGTGTCCAAGTCCCGTCCGGCTCAAAATCTATGCACCCCGACCGTCATGGATGCAATCCACCTCTCGAAAAGGTCATACATAGTACCCCTATTGTGGCATCTAAGGTGGTATCTGGTAGGCACCCCCTCCTGCCAATACCTAGATACCACATGCCCTAAAAAGCTAGGTATCAAACTATCATCTATAGGGCCCCCCTCAACGGGTCCTGAACTAACTAACTCCGATCCTGCTTCACGCGCTTCCTAGGGTGAACTAAATTGACAAAAATGAATATATAAATAAATATATAAATTAAAAAAATAAAATAAACAAGTAATAACAAATTAATTCAATTTAAAATTAAAGTAATTAATTCAATGTAGTTGTCCTGGTTGTGGTGATAAGTGTTTGTTGGAAGTGTTGATTGTTGATTCTGTGCGTGGTGATAGGTGTTTTTGAACTTTGTTCATCTTGTTTTTTTTAACGTGGTGATAGTTGTTTTAGGACATTTTGATAGTTAATTTAATAACTTAAAATAAACATGTAAATAACACTTTAATTCAATTTAAATTAAAATTAATTAATTCAATGTAGTTGTTCTGGATATTGTGATAAGTGTTTGGTGGAACTGTTGATTGTTGATTCCGTGCGTGGTGATAGGTGTTTTTGGACGTTTTCATAGTTAATGTAAACAACTTAAAATAAAAAAGTAAATAACACTTTAATTCAATTTAAATTTAAATTAATTAATTCAATGTAGTTGTTCTGGATATTGTGATAAGTGTTTGGTGGAACTGTTGATTGTTGATTCCGTGCGTGGTGATAGGTGTTTTTGGACGTTTTCATAGTTAATGTAAACAACTTAAAATAAAAAAGTAAATAACACTTTAATTCAATTTAAATTTAAATTAATTAATTCAATGTAGTTGTTCTGGATATTGTGATAAGTGTTTCGTCTGTTGATTGTTGACTCTGTACGTGGTGTTAGGTGTTTTTGAACTTTTTTATTGTTTTTCTTTTTTTTTTTTTTAACGTGGTGATTGGTGTTTTTGGACGGTTTGATAGTTAATGCAATTTATAATCTATATCAATTAAAATAAATAACTACAAAAACAAATTAATGTAATTAACAAATAAGTACAATAAGCAACTACATATGATAGGTGTTTTTGAACGTGTTCAAGTTGTTTTTTAGAACATGGTGCTAGGTGGTTTTGTACGTTTTGCTAGTTAATGCAATTTATAATCTAAATCAATTAAAATAAATAACTACAAAAACAAATAAGTCAAGCAAATACATATGTAAATTAAAATAATTACTGAACTATATAAAAAACACACAATTAAGTCAAGTAATAAACTAATTTATCAACAATTAAATTAAAACAAATAATTATTATAAATAATTATGCAAATAAATTCAAACATGTACCTGAAGCAGGATTGACCTCCTCGAACTGGCCGTCGTCCGGATTCCTATACCGGACGGTCCTCTCAGCATGTGGGTGAGAAGGGTCACCTCCGTAGGTATCCTCCTCACCCTGATCCTCGACTGGGCGTCCACTCCCACTGGCATCCTCCTGCCGTGGCTGCTCCTGCTTCTCATGGTGCGGATGCTCCTCCTCATCCTGAAGCCCAATAGGCTCGTCCTCACTATCATCAGTGTCATCGGAATCAGTAGTATCGTAATACTCATCCCTCAATTGAAATGAGGAGTCATCGCCACCTCCAACTCCTCTACCGACTCCAACGCCACCTCCACCTCCCCGTCTGCCACCTCCTCGTCCACCACCTCCTCGTCCGCCACCTACACCTCCACCTCCTCGCCCTCCCTCAGAAATAACAATACCTCCTCCACCACGTCCCCCACCCGTCCCTCTACCTCCTCCCCTCCTAACAGGTACCTTCTGCCTTCTAGCAGAAGTTGTGGGACGCTGTCTATCTACTTGTGGCTTTAACTTAGCACCACCCTAAATAAATAAATAAATAAATAAAAGCTATTATATTGTAAACTTCAAATGTGGAATTTAAATTTAATTAAATAAGCGTTTTTAGCAAACAAAAACGCAACCTATTAACGTTTTAACTACTAAGAAACGCACAAAATTAACATTTCTATCAATGTAAAACGCTAACAGTCAGCGTTTTACCTATTCAGAAAGGCAGTTAAGTTACGTTTTCACACAACTAAAATGCCGTCCGATGGCGTTTTGAAACAACCAAAACGCAACGTACTTGTATTTTCAAACAACCAAAACGCCGTCCGATGGCGTTTCTGGCCGGAAAAAACGCCACAATTTTGCGGTTTTCATACGCCCAAAATTCAGATATTATCGATTATTGGCACCAAAATCCCTACCAAATTACGTTTCTACATACCTAAAACGCACCTAAAGAGCGATTACTAACAAAATTATCGCAAAACATCACTGATTCATGCAAATAAAATCACAAAAATGGGCCGATTATGCTCTGAAAAGCAGAAACAACAAAAAAATTCCCGAATGATTTTTACCTTGTTTATCATAAGACCTTTGCCCGCCCCGTGTCTTTGTGATGATTCGCCATCTCCTCCGTCCATTTCTGCATTTTTTGCCGTCAAAATCCAACTCAAATCGCGTTTTTAAAGATTAATTTCGAATAAAATGTCGCAAGAATGCTGCGTTTTAAGCGTTTAACTAATTTTTAGATTGTGCTAGTCAAAAACGTGTCATTTTAGCGAGCGAACCATGGACAAAATGCACCATTTTAACGAGCAACCCATGGCTGCAACGCTGCTGTTTGACGTTTCTATTCCGCAAGAAACGTTAATTTGCCACGTTTTCGTTTATTTATATCGTAACATTTTGACGTTTTTGATCTTCCAAAACGTCATCGTCATTATATTTTGTATGTTGCAAACGTTTTTGTCTGCGTTTCCGATCATGGTCAAAACGTAATTTTGTTGCCTTTTTGTCCCGTACTTAGCAATTTCTAACATTTTTCCATCATAAGGGTCTTTTGGTCATTTTATTATTTTTTTTATTTTTTTTGTGATACAAATAACAATTTAGTTATACAAATAGCAATCCAGATTGAAAAATGATTGTTTGTATTCATAAAGAATGGCGGATGCTTTGTGTTCACGCTGTTTCACATGAAAAAGAATAAATAAAGATGGATGGTGTGTGTTCATACTATTTCACGTGAAAAAATAAATAAGGACGGATAGTTTGTGTTTACACTGTTTCACGAGAAAAGAAATAAATAAGGACGGATAGTTTGTGTTCACGCTATTTCACATAAAAAAAGAAAGAAATGACGAATAATTTATGTTCACACTATTGCACTTAAAAAAACAAAGGACGTATAATAGAGCATGTGGCAAAGGAATAGAGAAAAAATCAACAAAAATGTAGAGATCACGAAAAAAAAAAAAAAAAATACATAAATTACCTAGTTGCCACACCACCTCTAATTTTAAAAAAAAAATATTTATTAAGAGTTTATATATATAATTTATATTTTATTATATTTTCTAGAATCTATCCAATGAACTATCTTATATGACAGTGGTAGGATTACTCTTGGAGTCTATTTTCCCTAACACTAAAAAATTGTAGTTAATGTTAGTTATTTATCTCCCTAAATACAATTACATTTCATGAAGAGCATCAATGGTTTTAAATGGTTGACCTGAATAAATACAACGAACATATAAGGTGGGCTAACAAAGAAAGATGAATCAATTATTACGAGTTCGTATACGGTAGACCTATAGGACTATCATGAATTTTACTTCTAATGTAGCGTGCTACAGTAACGCGTTACAGTTGCGCACTACAGTTTTTTTTTTTTGACTCACAGCCTTTTTTTTAAAAAAATAATAAGACAGTAGATATCAAATCAATATACTATAGATATCAGATCAATAATATAAAAGAAATCATACAATAGAACTAAAACATACTTAACAAGGGAGATCACATCATGATTATATAGACATAAGATCAGAGAATACTAGACATCAGATCAACAGACTATAGATATCAGATCAACAATATAAAAGAAATCATACAATAGAACTAAAACATACTTAACAAGAGAGATCACATCATGATTGTATAGACATCAGATCAGAGAATACTAGACATCAGATCAACAGACTATAGATATCAGATCAATAATATAAAAGAAATCATACAATAGAACTGAAACATACTTAACAAGGGATATCACATCATGATTATATAGACATCAGATCAGAGAATACTAAACATCAGATCAACATACTATAGATATCAGATCAAGAATATAAAAGAAATCATACAATAGAACTAAAACATACTTAACAAGGGAGATCACATCATGATTATATAGACATCAGATCAGAGAATACTAGACATCAGATCAACAGACTATAGATATCTGATCAAGAATATAAAAGAAATCATACAATAGAACTGAAACATACTTAACAAGGGTGTTCACATCATGATTATATAGACATCAGATCACAGAATACTAGACATCAGATCAACAGACTATAAATATCAGATAAATAATATAAAATAAATTATAAAATAGAACTAGAATATACTTAACAAGGGAGATCAAATCATGATTATATAGACATCAGATAACAAAATACTAGACATCAGATCAACAGACTATAGTTATCAGATCAAGAATATAAAAGAAATCATATCATACAACAAAAATGTCCATAATATGTATGACAATATCTAAAATTATTTAATTATAAAATAAATAAAATGATAATTTAAAAATATTTTTTTATAAAATTCAAAAACATTAAAAAATACTGAATTATTTAAAAAAAACGGACGGAAAAAAGTCTCAAGGAGGAAGATAAAAAAATAAAATAAAAAATAACAAAAGAAAGGAAAAAGGAATTGAAGCAAAATTTCGTGAAGGAATTATTTAAAAATGGAAATCTCTACTGAGCGCGTCTCACTAGGGGCTGAAAAAAAAATCACACCCGCACCACTCGTTCGCCTTTTTTCTATAAATAGCCCATCCTAAAAAATTTATTATTTTTGAGATATGAGTAAAATTGAATGATGGTACCCATATAAATTACCAATTATTACACAATAATGCAGCTGAGATCCTCTCAATCTCATTTAATGATTTGAAATCCCAGTATCCCAACACGTAAGCAATCCCATAAATTACATTTCGTATCTTCAGATTTTGCATCATTATTGTTAGCCACTTTTGTGGTGATAGTCTAGTCTTTGTCCTCATAATTTTCTTGGTAGAATCCATCTTTTTGTGCATGGTGGACATGCACTTTCTGATTGCCATAGGAGTCTTTTGTATCCTCCGTTCTTTCACTAAGTGAGAATAGCCCCCACAAGTGTCCACTTCACTTCCAAATTCCAAATTCCAAAGGCCTGTTATTGCTCACTTGAATTCTAGAGTTTCTTCAGTGACGACACCACTCATAAGGGCCACAAATTTTCAAATTTGGAGTTTGATGACAAAATCAAAATAGAAAAGAGAAAAAAAAAAAAAAAAAACACAGCGAAAATAGATAAAAAGAAGGGGTCTAAAACTTTTCTGGTATTAGGAGAAAGTTGAGAAAATTCTTTTGTGCTCTGTGTGCTGTGCTGTTCTTTTAAGAACCATTATTACTAGCACTTTTCTTAGATACGGACAAGCCCAGTTTTATGTCATTGTCTGTCCAAACATTTGAACTTGATTTTGTCTATGGACAGGGATAATAAAGTTGGTCTTCACGTCTTCGTTTGCTCACTTTGAATCTCAAGTTTTATCGTAATCTTGAGAGCTTGAAGTTTGAAGCCATTGTTTCTGTGGGGGGGGAGAATGGCTTCAGTTGTGAGTAATTTGTGGGCATCATCATCTTTTAGTACTTTAACAGAGTTTAAGCCTCAGCCCAGAGCTCAAATTAAATGTTCAGCGACCCAGGAATCTTCCGTGATTTCTCCTCATTCGGTTACTGTTAATGGGGCTGCTTCTGTCCAGGAGAAGGATAGAGCTAGTCCATCTCCTTATGTGGGAAATGGGAACGGCCATTTGGTTGGTTTAAGTACCAAAAAGAAGGTAAAGGAGAAGGAAGAACAAGTTTTTTCAGAAAAGTTGGAGCCTTTATGGGATGATGGATATGGAACTCAAAGTGTGAAGGATTATCTCGAGTTATCAAGAGAAATCATAAGGCCTGATGGTGGTCCTCCGCGTTGGTTTTCCCCAGTATCATGCGGCTCTCCTCTGAAAGGCTCACCGGTTCTTCTCTTTTTGCCTGGTAATTCATATTCAAGGTGTCTATTTGTGAGTTTCCTGTTTGCTACAAGAGCGAAATTCAGTTCATTTTCTGTGAAAAAAGTTAGCAATTAATTTCTTTGGTTAAGCAGAAGTAGAAACCCGATGCAAGTTTTAGTTTCTGTATCTGGAAATGTTGCACTGGGATTATCAGTTCAATAAACTTTTAAAGTTCATTTCATCATGTGCAGGAATGGATGGCCTTGGATTGGGGCTAATATTGCATCACAAAGCTCTTGGAAAGTAAGCCATTGTAATAGTGAAACAGAATTATGCGTTCTAATTTCTAACAAGAAATTACTATTGGCAATTTGATGGTTCTGGCTATGTAAATAATTTCCCTTCTATCTGACCTTGAGTGTTTCTGGTATAATTTTAGGATTCCCTCTACTTATTCTTCTTCTCCATGCTAATACGTTTACTTTTCCTTGCTTTTCTTGATGATTAATATGTACTCTATGTCGGCATTTTATCCTGTCCAACTTGGTGACAAATTTCTTCTGTATGGAAAGGGATTTAAGATTGTTCCTACGGTTCTCTCCCCACAGTGTAGTTTAGTAGATATCTTCGTTTGAACCAAGGTGAAGTCTCTTTTTTCTTTCTTTCATGGAACACAGATTATTATGTTCACAACTTGTCATTCTACGCACTTGTGAATTGCTCATAAGGACTAAATGAACTCGGGTATTTTCAATTTAAATTTCACCGTCACTCACTACTATACAAAAGTTTTTTGGTTTTTTTCGGTGTTCAAATTCATTATTAGATAGTTCAAAGAGCTTACAATGTACATTTTATGCAGAATCTTTTGTCATCATATGCAGGGGATCAAATGGATGGGGATTTCACCTTTTGATTTATGTATTGTGTATTTAACATATATACGATTCATTATAGACCTTGTCGAAATTCAAATGAGTTGTTGTTAATTTTCTTATTTTAAATTAGAATGGATTAGTGATGTGATTGTTCTTTTTGCAGGTTGTTTGAGGTATGGTGCCTGCACATTCCTGTGAAAGATCGAACACCATTTGAAGGTTTTAATTTTCTCACATCTTAGTGTTAAATATCTTTTTGTTTTCGGTAGGAATTTGGTTGTTAAGAAAACTGAACTTTTCTCGATCTTCAGAAATGCATTTATGAATATACTTCTGGTTACTTATGGTTTTCCTACTATTTATCTGTAATCCCCTTTACACTGCATATTTAAATGGAAATCCACGATGAAGCTGGCAGCATGAACTGATATACTCGACTTTATACAGGGTTGGTAAGGATGGTTGAGGAAACTGTGAGGGCTCAACATGCTGCATCTCCAAAGAAGCCAATATATCTTGTAGGGGATTCATTTGGTGGATGTTTAGCACTTGCAGTTGCTGCACGTAATCCAACTATTGACCTTGTAGTAGTATTAGCTAATCCAGGTAAATTTTAGTGATGGCGCCATTAGTCTAGTATTTTTCTTTAATTCTCCGCGGCCCTGTATACTACTAACTCTTATCATTTACATCAGCAACTTCATTTGACAGGTCACAACTGCAGCCTCTGCTTCCTCTGCTAGAAAGTATGCCTAACGAGCTTCATTTCACAGTGCCTTATCTTTTAAGCTTTGTCATGGGTAAGCTTATTCTCACCATTGTTGGTATACTTTTCCAAATAGTTGACATTCTATTCAATAATCATTCTCTTGATATGGTCCTCATGTTACTACTGCCAGTAATGGAGCCAAATTGCTTTGTTATCCTCTTAAATTTCTGTTATTGAATCCACATCTTGATGCAGCTTCACTACTTAAAACAACCTTGTGTTAAGAAAGAAAAACACGGTGTTTGTAGCAATTGTTACTAATTGATTTTGTTGCTTTTAGCTTAGGGTAGTTGTATTCACTTTTAGCTACCAAAATAAATCATGACAAGTTTTCTACCAATATGCCTAGTGATAGAGGCTTCTTAGTTGTTGCATTTCCTCGAGTTCTTGTCATATGAGCATAGAGCGACCATCATATTGTGGGGAAGTTAAATTAAGATAAACTGTAGCCATTTGTAGCTTGAAAGATAAAGTTTCAGTTTTAAGGTCCTATCAAAATCTTGAAAATAACTTCCTGACCAACTTCTTATGGCGTATTTGAATACATGTGCTAGTTACAATTTAGCTATGCTTTATGATCTCAGCAAGAGTCAGAAGCTTTCTGCATTACTCATCATATCGAACTCTTGAGGGCAATATACACCATATTTGGAAAAAGTAGATTTTTTTCCATGTTTACAAAGACAAAAACTGATGACTAGAATCCCATTGATCAATGTTTGTATATAAACCTTAGGCTGGTGATGGCAATGGTGAGGAATGATTGAATGGCGAATCCACCCTTTCAGAGGAACATGTTTAACTTTTATTTAGTGGACATTTGTTAGCTTTTTCATCTGCTCCTGAAACTGTTGATTATGAGGTCACATAATGTTGTTTCACTGTCCATTCTCCCACTTTCTTTGGTCCAATCTTGTTTAGCAATTCTCTTATGGTTTTTGCTTTTTCTATGTGAAATTGTATGCCATGATCAGGTGAACCAATGAAGATGGCAATGGTTACTGTAGATACTGCACTTCCACCTAGATTAGTTCTTGAAAAGTTGTCTGGGAACCTGACTGCTTTGCTGCCACTCCTTTCGGTGAGCAGCGTATCTCTTGAAAATTGTTCCTTGATATTTTCTTCTGTTTTTTGAAACCTTTATTTTATTACCCTTGCATATGAAATCAAGTTAGTCCAACTTCTACCGGATTGAATGTTTCTTATGGTTGAAATTTGTCTGAGTTCAATTCCCAACTGAATCCCTCCACCTATTTCAAAATTTTTCGTTGGTGCTTTCCCAAACGATTTGATATTCATGCCTAGTATTGCATTCATCCTAGTAGTCCCACTTGTGCAAGCACACACTCGAGCCATGAGTTTTCACTAACCTTCTGCTAGGCAGAATAAACCTCTTGCTTAGTTGACATACTTGTCCCAATAGTCTCCACTTCACAACTAAGACAGAAAGCACCCGTTTCACTAAATTGAAGAAAGAGCTACTCAGATCATTGATACCAGTTTGTCATTGAAAATTAAATCAGCAAGCCTAACTAAAATGATCCAAATAGTGAATGGAGTCTGATTTAAACAAAAATTTAAGCCAATCGGTCTTGGTTTAGTGATTCCTCTAGTTCTTTGTAAGTTTATAAGGGTCACCTCATTGAGTCACGGGCTTAAGACTGAAAATCTAAAATTAAATGTGTCTATTCATAGGGATGATATTAGGCTGATGTTAAGGCTAGATAGGAAGAGGCTTGCATAATTGAATCTACCATTAAACACTGTTTACCGAATGCCTAACTTGATTCTATATTTTGGCTTTGATGTTGGACAAATTTGAACAACCTGACATTTTCTTGATATCAATCAGCCGCATAAATGAACCAGTAGCTTATAATAGTTCAATTTTCAGATAGATTATGGCCATAGATTGTAGGACTCTTCTTGTGGTTATCCTCAGATAATCCCTGATTTGTGAGTTTCACACTCTTCTGAATGTTCAAACAATGAGAAAGGTTAACTTCCTTTTGCTTCAGAATTCAGTTTTCATCAGGTGCCACAAATTTGTACACAATTCATAGAACTAAGCAGCACATATCTTTGGGTGCGTTTCTTTTTCAGGGGTTGTCTGATATTATACCGAAGGACACTCTCCTCTGGAAGCTGAAGCTTTTAAAATCTGCCGCTGCTTATGCTAATTCTCGTCTCCATGCTGTAACAGCTGAAGTACTTGTGCTTGCGAGGTTATTTCCTGCCTTTGAAAAAGCTATTTGATGATGAACCATAGCTCCATTCGTTTTTGTTTCAAATCTAGGAAGGAATATTCAAACTAATGATTGGAGAAATTAGTTTCCTACGATCTCTTCTACATTCAAAGTTTCCCAAAGGGTCTTTCCAGTGATTATTGCATATGGAGATACAACAGAGCCGAATAGTCAGAACTCTTTTTGGTTACTATTCATTTCTATGAATTGTCTACATGTCATCTTCGCATTGTTCTAAACTAAAAACCATGATCAGCAAATAAAAAATCGTTTCTGTTTGTGGGCTCAGTTGATACTGATATGTATTTACACCCCAGTGGCAAGGATAACATGCTGCCAAGCAGAGAAGAAGCCAAAAGACTCGAGGGTTCTTTGAAGAACTGCAAAGTCAGGTTCTTCAAGGACAATGGGCATACCATTCTGTTGGTGAGTGAGAAAATACAGTTTTTGCTTTGTAAGATACTTTTTACATACATTTACCTTTCTAAGCTCTTAGTGTGACCATTGTTTAGTTTAGATCTCTTTGAAGTACGACTTTTATGTATCATTGCTAGATAACACGCCGGTTTCTCCAGATTGTAGCTGTCTTATGTAACTTTAAATTGTCTTTCATATCCATGAGAGTTTCAAGCATTCACTAATATGCTTGAGCATATAGAGAGCTAAAGTATAATATCCTTGTCACATGTCAAAAGTTCTAATATGGTAAAAGAAATTTGCAACACAATGTCTTCACCAAAAAGTTTGAAGGCCAAATTTCATGGTTTTTAGATACCTTTCTCCTGCATTGGCACTGAAGGAGGTATTACTAAAGCAAACAGGTTCCAGAGAGAATGCTTTGGCTCTAAAAATCAATGTTTTTAAGCACTCACGGCTTAATATTTACTGGAAACTGAAAAAAATGTTTACCTGATTTTTTCAGATCTCAACAAGATTCTGATCAGCTTTGTGATTGACTAAAAATCCAAAAATCCCAGAACTGAATTTCCTTTGAATTTACTTAAATTTAATCTGCAGAAGATGTTTCCCAAATCTTCATTTTCTTCTATTTGGATTCTTCCTAATCATAGAAAGTGGTGTTGTTGTAAGTCCTCAACAATTTGTTGCTTCTCTAAAGAGACATCTTGTACAAATTCTTCAAGTTTACCAAATGTAGGATGCATTGCGTTTGGTTTAAGTTTCGCATAAAATTGTCTGCATAATTATATCTGTAATATGTATGAACTTTGTAGAAGCTCTGTAAGATTTGTGGCAAGGTTCTCTGTGCAGGAAGATGGTGTTAATCTACTGACTGTCATAAAGGGAACTTGCAAATACCGTCTCTCAAGAAGACATGACTATGTTATGGGTTTTATTCCTCCTAGCAAGTCAGAGTTCAAGCAAGCTCTTGACAGTAATCGGTAGTTCTACTTACTTCTCTTACTTATGCCATTCTTTTTTTTGCTCAATAAGATGAAGTTTGGACTACTCTACAAAATATAATTATTGATAAGTCTTATTAGAATGACGTTTGACCTTCTATCTGAATTTCATGCATATGGCACTACTTTGTCTTCACATATTGCAAAGTGGATACTTCTCTGTTATTCCATCGAATAGCATCAGAGTTGAACTTTTATATTAGTGTATGGTTCCAAAATGTCTTTTACTGGTTAATCATGTATTTAAGAAAATCCGATTATAGCTGAGAGGGAAATTGATGTCGAAAAAACTTTGTTGCTTTTGGCTGAGTTCCAAAGCACTTCATCATTGAATAAGTATTACAGCAAAAAACTCTAGTTTATGAGCATTATTATCAAGCTTTCTTTCCTATCAAATGAGTGAATGAAAGTGGAGCACAGAGTAGGGGATGCATGTCCAAAATAATCTATGATGACATACTCCATAAACAATTATTTAAAGATTACTTTTGGAAATTTATTTTCTATTTAGTATTAGTGATTCTTGCTGCTAACATGTTGATGTTGCAATATACCCTTCTAATCACATTAAATCATCAGTTCGTATCAAAAAAGTAATTTACCTGCTTGAACTAAATGATTATGGGGCCTTATACTGGTTTTCAGAAGCTATACTAGCTTGATACATATTGCAGATTCTACCGATATTTTACTGGCTCCGCAATGTTTTCTACCTTGGAGGATGGGAAGATTGTAAGAGGCTTGTCAGGAGTTCCTAATGAAGGTCCCGTCATACTAGTCGGTTACCACATGCTTCTGGGTTTGGAACTTGTCCCACTAATTGAAGAATTCTTGAGGACAAAGAATATTCTAGTTCGTGGGATTGCACATCCAACATTGTTCTCACATCTCATTGAAAGTGACTCTAAGGAGTACACCTTCTTTGATACTTTGAAAGTATATGGAGCAGCACCTGTGAGTGCAAGCAATCTTTTCAAATTGTTCAAAGCAAAATCTCACGTGCTTCTTTATCCTGGCGGTGCTCGTGAGGCTCTACATCGTAAGGTACACAATTTGTGAGGCTATGGCTTTTTAAGACTGGATTTACCATGTATATAGTAAGAGAATAATGTCAAAACAACTTAAATCTTCACTAAAAAGCAGTAAATTTACATCATGATCATTTCTAACTTCATTTTCCTATATCATAAAAAACATGTCTACATTTTGTTCTGTTGTCATAATTCATGGTATTATTTCCTACCATTGATGATAATCTGTCTTACAGGGTGAAAAATATAAGTTGTTTTGGCCTGACCAGCCAGAGTTTGTAAGAATGGCGGCCAAGTTTGGTGCCACTATTGTACCTTTCGGAGTTATTGGAGAAGATGACATAGCAGAAGTATGTTTTCTCTCCCTTTTAAAATGGATTGTATCGCTTTCTTCTGTTATGATCTTTTCTTTGATTAAGAGCACTTGGACTAGGTTTGAGATATATAATTTTGGATACATAATGTAGTAGAGATCTTGATGACAAAGAATATATTATCATGATCCAGTTGAATTTACAGTCTCATCTTCAGTTGTAAAATCTAAGGCATTGTGAGCATTTTGTAGCAATTAAGGGCATATATGAGCATATCTGCCTCATGTGTCGGCTGATATGAAAAACATATTAAAATACTAATAGTCTCGTTTGGATTAAGTTTGAAAGATATAGAGGTGCATCTTCTCCATTTGTACAAGTTGTAGCTTTGAATCCTCAAAGCGGTTTTCATATTCTCTTGATCTTTCTGTTGAGAATCATGGAATGACAATTAGCTGCAGTTGATCCAAGTAAACTTATTTGGTGGTTGCAGTTAGTTCTTGACTATGAAGACATGATTAAGATCCCTGTGCTGAATGACTACATTAGAAGAAACAATTTACTATCAGATTTTAGAGTAAGGTAATGTTTACTTTAGTTTGCATTACAATCTTCTCTGTAACTTGCAGCTACTTGATATAAAGAGTGGTGACACACCTCAGTAATATTGTGCAACATGACTGCTATAATAGTCTGAGAATTCACAGTAAACTTTCACTAGGTAAAAATTGAGTAGATTTTGAGTTTGGTTAAAATTGGTTTGTGTTTCAGGGCTAATATGACAGGAGAGGTTGCAAATCAAGAACTGTACTTTCCAGGGCTGTTGCCCAAAATCCCTGGTAGATTGTACTATTTGTTTGGGAAGCCTATTGATACTAAAGGAATGGAGGAGATATTGAAAGACAGAGAAAAGGCAAGAGAGCTATATCTTCACATAAAATCGGAGGTCGAAAACAGTATGGCTTACTTGCTGAAGAAAAGAGAGGAAGATCCTTACAGAAGTATTTTGGACAGAACAGCTTATCGGGCATTCACTGCTCCTATCGATGAGGTCCCAACATTTGTGCCTTGAAAATGTTGCCTGCCCTGTACATAATTTTATTTCTATTGGGCAACACACGATATTTGCCATTATTTTTTTCTTTTTCTTTTTTTTTCCCTTTTCTTTCTTGTTCTCCCCTTTTTCTTCCTCAATTATCCCATAATCCCTTTTTATCTATGGCATGAATCCGGGTATTATTACAATAGTAAGATTTTATTTTTACTGATTACTTTTTACTCCAATGTGAAGTAAGATCTTTGATTAAGTAATTTTAATTGATTCAAAAGACCAATATTTTTTTTAGTTTATGGCTCATTTATAGGGATTAATTATTGAATTGATTAGCAAACTTCATACATCATTCCTATTAAACCACAAACTTCTGAATTCTTTAGTTGATGGAAAATAGTTCCCAATGTAAATGTGGGATTCTTTAAATCTATTTAAATTTTCTATGGTGTTTCTTTCTGCATCCATCTCCAATCTCACCACCATCAGAGTTTGAGTAGCTAATTAGATTTTCAGAATTATAATCATCTGTTGGTTCATCCCCACCATCACCAATATTTATATTTTCATTATTTTTATTTGCATTTCCAATGGTATGCATTCTCAAAGATTTAGCTATTTTTTTCCAAATTATGTCATTCTAAGATAAAATTTGCTCTAAATGAACATCATTATCAATATCACAATCACTATCACTAAAAAAAAAAAAATAAAAAAAAATCGAATACTAATAAGACCTAATTTAATAATATAATCAAGGTGTTTGCTGTTGAAAATCAAACTCATGCAATGATATGGCCTTCAAGTGTTGGATTGTGATAGAAAGAGATCAACACTTGATGGTAGGATGGTACAATCCAATCTGTCAGACTACATCAGCTAGTTAACTAAAATTTGTTTAGGATGGTAGGGTTTCAGCTCTACTTCAGTGAGTGGTTCCATGTACATTACACATCCATATCCCCAATTAGGTTGAAAAAGCCAACAACTTTCTCCCCCCCCGCGGCGCAGAGACTGATTCCTTCTATCATTAAGTAAAGGAAATAACATCTAAGCTGAAAATCACCAACATATAGATTCATCAACCTTTAGACTAATAGCAATTAGTGAAAATTACAATGTACATTAAGATTTAAACATACCCACTGATATAATTGCCCAAGAAACTAGGGTACCCACAGCACCAAAAAGCATAATAGTGATGAAATTACGAAAAAACTGCTTCTTTTTAACCTGAAACCTGAAAAAAAAGGAAATTTTGTGAGTTGTTCAAAGCATCAGAAAAAAGAAAACTTATGCTTAATTCGTCAATTTATTGGCAAAATTATTTTTTTACCAAAAAATCATTGAAGCTGAATGAAAAACAAATGAAGTCAGATGAAGAATGAACAAGTCAAGGAATCTTGTACTTCACAAACTGAAAAAAACCCTACATAAGTCTGAGATTAGAGCAACAAAACACTTATCTTGATTTTCCACTACTCCACCGAAAGACCAATATCCTTGCTATTTTCGAACCCATTCATATTCAAAATTGTTGATGGCCTTCCCAGTTGTTGGCTACTTTTACTTGTACTGCAAAACTCTGGATTGACTCCATAAAAGCTTTTCAAAGTAAAAGTTCAGATCTTTTGCTGCTTTCGCAGTTACTATTGAACCCAGAATTGATACCATTAAAAATGTCGTCGGAAAGCCCAAATCTTTTGACTTTTTTCCAGCTAATTGAACCACTGAATCCATCATCAGTAGTACCATCGACGTTGTCCACCACGAACTGATCAAAACCCATACTTTCTTCATTTGTATTTGTATTTCCATAAAAAACATTCGGGTAAGTGAGGTCATCTTCCCTGCTCACAGAATTAAACTCAGAAAGATCCCAATTTCCAACGCTACTTCCATCAAAATTGTTCCCATCTTCGAACCCATAACAGGAATTGAACTCAGAAAGATCCCAATTTCCAACGCTACTTCCATCAAAATTGTTCCCATTTTCGTACCCATAACAGGGATTGGGAAAATCTACGTTTTGCCTAACCCAATCCCAATTTTCTAACTTTTCAGTACCATTAAACCCATCATCTCTACCATTGTCCAAAACCTGTTCTGACACCAAGCATGGATCATTAATTGGAATAGAGGGACCAATTTCGTGATCAGAATTGGATCCAAGAACAATACCATCAGAATTGGTACTACAACAATCATTTATCTTCAGAGCATAATTCAACAAGTCAAGATTGCCGTAATGGTAAGGCTTTCCGGCGGGCGAAAAAAGAAGAATGGCTACTGTGGCGCCAGTCTTCGATTGAAGATCCTGAGCTTTCTTGAATAGTCCTTTCTTCCTTTTTGAGAAAGTCACCATCCTGGAGCTATTTTTCTGTATCTTCTTTATCTCGATTTTTTTCTTTCCAGAACCCATCTTCACTTGTGAGGAGAAGGAGAAGAAACAGAGCTTGAAATTTGAAAACTACCAGGATGATTATCACTTTGAAAACCCACTAAGAGAATTGAGAGAGAAGAGATCGGGAAGATCAGTTTGAAAACCCACTAAGAGAATTGAGAGAGAATGAATGAAGAGATCGGGAAGACACTGAGCAGAATGAGTTTTGGAAAAGCGGGAGCGTTAATACCTGTTTTATACTACTCGGCAGTGCCCGCCTTCCAACGGTACTCTTAAGTCAAATTCAAATTACCAATTTTGAATTATTATTTTTTTTTGGAACGAATTACATTTACTACGTACTGGGTTATCTTAGTGGGTTTCCATGCAATTTCTTGTGTTGTAGGGCAGAAGCGATTAAGAAAGCAAATGGTTCACTTTTCTCAGAAGAGGTTATGTCCAATACTGGAAATCCTTTTTCTGCTTTCTTTTTCCTCACTTGCAAACAAATATTTCTATATGTATGGGATAGTCTATATCTTTTTGTGCATCCATTGCATCTGACTTGATTAGTGAACTCTTTACAGAAACTATGCAGATGGCTTGTTCAGCTCCTTATGCCCCTTGATTACTTGCACACAATTCATATTCTTCATCGGGATCTCAAGGTTAGCTGCAATATTTGTTTGTGTAATTTTTTTAAATGTCAAAACTTTTTATTAAAGTGAAGCTGATGTTTACTGGAATTTCATCATTCTGTACAAATATATTCTTAACGAAAGATCAGGACATTCGTCTTGGTGAGACATTGCTATTTTATCGTTTTCCTGTTTCTTTGATTGCTGAAATAAATGTTGTGCAAGTGCCAGAACTAATCAATTCTAATCCAGGTGATTTTGGACTAGCCAAGAGATTGAGTTCTGATGATCTTGCTTCCTCTGTATGTTAAATGGGTCTATGATCACTTGTATGTATTTATCATTACTGTATTGTTCACTAAAAATATTGGTTTTGTATTATTAGATTGTTGGAACTCCCAGTTATATGTGCCCCGAGCTGCTTGCTGATATACCTTATGGTTCTAAGTGGGATATATGGTCACTGGGTAAGCAAAACACCCTCTGTGTAACATGCAAAATGCGACTGTTAAATGGCAATATTAAAACACATGGTATGTTTTTCTATGTTAAGAGGATAAACTAAACATTTTCTTACTTATTTTAATCATGCCATTCAGGATGTTGCATATATGAAATGTGTACGCCACAAGCCAGCTTTTAAGGTTTTGTAAGTCCCTTTTTCTTGTCCATAAAACAGCATTTAGTTCAATGGTTTTGTGAACTACCAGAGAGTACTTTTAGCATTTCTTTGGCTGTGTATTAGATAAATAGAAAAATTGTATAATAATTTATTTGGTTTGTCCATGCATGTATTACCTTGAAGAGATTGAAGATTTTGCACGGATAATTTTCTTCTTATTTATTTTTTATCACTGTTTATGGGACTTTCCTTTGACATTTGTATATTTGTGATGTCACTGAAACCTTGGAACATCATGGACAAGCCAATTTACTTGTCAGCTGAAATGATGGTAACATGTGGTCCCTTGCTTTTGAGCATTAGTTGTAAGTTGGGCGGTGCCTTGTGAGTCTTCACCAGCAAAAGTCTTCAAGTCTTGAGTGAAAACAATCCATTTTTGACAGGACAACTAAATGACTCATTGATGCAAATGAAGTATGAAGTTACAGTTTTGTACTTGCCTATGTCTAAGCTGGTCTCAGTGGTAATTTACTGAAGCAAATGATTGATTCTTTCTATTTGGTTCACCTAGGGTGTTCTGCAGGTTAATGTATGAAATCAGATCTAATGTGATTACGGCATATTTGCTCTCCTAGTTTCAGCTGATTCATACTATTTTGTGATAGTTCATATTTGTTATTTAATTTTTGTATAATAAATAACCCCTTAAAAGCTGTGATGTATTCAAATTGATTTCCTTTGTTCTTGTTGCAGTTTTCTTCTATAGAAATATATTTGTCACTAATTTGGTCTTTTATCTGCAAACTGTCTTTTAACCATACGAGAAAAGCCTCTGGCATGTTCTGCTTTTTAGTTTAAGGTTTGAGCAGCTGATGGGTGCTTATTTTTCATGACACAGGATATGCAGGCATTAATCAATAGAATAAACAAGTCTATTGTGGCGCCTCTTCTCACACAATACTCTGGTGGATTGTAAGTATTTTCTTACTAGTATCTCTGATTGCTAGAATTTTTCTTTATTGTTTTCAAGTAGTGCCACTCTTGAGGAGTTTACTGTTGATAGAGTAAACTAGTGAAAAATTTTCATTTTCATGCGGAGATTACGTGCAAACGAAATGCTGAATTTCATATTCTATCTCCTTGTCCCTGCCTTCTATGGCACATACACTCACATAGCATCGTTTTTTATCTATTGTTTCCTTAGCCTTTAATTTTTCCATTTTTGTTTAGTGTTCTGTGCTTTCTCATTCGTTTTGGCCTTTGTTGGTGACTGATAGAATCTGTGCTTCCCGTGTTATAGCCGTGGTCTGATCAAAAGCATGCAGCGGAAAAACCGAGAACTTCGGCCCAATGAAATCATTTGAAAGCATTCAAAATGATATTTCATTATTATTTTTACTGTCCTTTCTGTCTCTTGTTCTTGAAGTGCAGAATCGCTGACTGGATGCTCTTAAGTTAGATAGTTCATATGATTTTCTGTTTCTTCTTCATTTTTGGTTGCTTGTTTACTCTAGAAATTCATCATGCCTCTTTTTAGGTGTTAAGCTTGCTTTTTTCAAGAAGCATCATTGGTTCAAATTAGAAACCAGATGAAGATTTAGCTGCTGAATGCATGACTTCTTGTGTTAGGTTTTCCCCAGGTTATAATGTTTTATAGCTGCAGTCTGGATCATAATATTTATATTGTTTCTTTCCTCGAGTTTTTTCTTTTCCCTGTTGTAAAAATGAGTGGCAGCTTTCCTCCATACTTGAAGCTTCCCTCCTACTTTCCCGTGAAGCTTTTCCTCATTTAACAAATTCAAATCTATGCTTCACATTAATTTTTCTCAATGAGTTCGAATAATTTCATGGCAAAGATTAAATATTTGTATTTAGTTCGTGATATATAATTGCTCCTGCAGGCTGCGGAGCTTCTTAGGCATCCACACCTTCAGCCTTATGTTCTCAATATTAATCTCAAACTAAGTGGCCCTAGGAGGAACAGTTTTCCAATTCATTGGTCGGAGACGAATTATACAAGGAAGAACAGGTTTTCTGAGCCTGTAAATTCTGCTTTTCCCACATACAGAGAGAAGCGGCTATCATATGGTGGTGACAGAAATTTAAATCCTAGTATATCTGATGCTGAGCTTGATTGTACTTTTTCTAACCAAACAGTTGAAAATAATCGTAAATTTCTGGATCGGGGGAATGGATCATGTATCTGTTGGAAGCATGCAAGAAGTTTCATCCATCACTAAAAGAATCACTTCAAAGGCCTCAGGTGTGACCAAGAACCCGAAGCTAACCATGACAAAACCTTCTCCAAATTCCAAGAAACAAGGAGAGCTGTTGAAAAACCGTCTATCAGTAAGATCAAGGACATCATTACTTTCTTAAAATATTGTTTTTATGATGAAATGCCAAATTGTCCCTAAGATTTATTGCCCTGTTTGTTGCTTTCGGTTTTAATATCCAACTGTTTTCACACCTTTTTTTCATTGGTAGAGTTAAGTTTGGGTTAGTATATAAAGCAATTTGTGAGCATCAAACTAAAAGTAGATTATTTATTTTATTTGAAAGAGAGAAAATGCCAAGAGAAGGAAGTAAATGATTAGGTAGCTACTAATTCATGAATTATCCTGTAGGAACATTGAAAATTGATGGTAAGTTAGGACCATTAACTGATTTGTGTTGTTTGATGGAGTTGCTTTAATAATTTGAAGTTGTAATTGTGTATCAGTAGCATAGATCCGGTACTGTCCTGGAACTGACATGACTTGCTGTTGGTTTGCCTTGTGTATTACTTGCAAAATCTTCCATCAGTTCCAGCATGCTGGAGTCTTAGACTTGCAAAATTGGTTTTTTTTTTTTTTTTTTTTTTAACAGCTTCCATTTTCCAAAACGGCTGTGAAGAAAATGCACTTTTACATGACTCGGCTTAGAGAACGATTTACCAGTTATCAAACTTTTCATGATAGTAAACTTCTCATAAACAATAATGTTGCTTATGATGTCATTAGAATAGGTAGTAAAGATGAAGATGCATGGTGGTACAGTTTGAATCTTGACATATGTGTGGCATGTTTCAAACTTGGGGAAAGTTTTTAGTTTCTTGAGGTGCACTTGATGTTATTGGTTGTCACTAAGAAGTTATGTTTTCAATGGAACACTTATATGGTCATGAGGAGGACTAGACAAAATGGTCTTTATAACGTACGAGATAGCACGGTGATGAGTACTACAACAGTTTATTCTAATAGTGATGATGGAATGAGTGTGTCAGGCGCGGGTACCTGTGTCGGACCCGAACCAAATCGTGAGGTTCGGTTGGCCCGCCTCCGTATAGGGACGGTTCGGTTTAAGTCCAGGTACCCGCGATAAGAGGACAGTTCAAGCACGGGTTGGGGCGGGTCAGCGGTTCGGTTCGGTGGTCCAGCAGATTAGGCCAGGTTTTAAGGTTTAATTCGGATTTAACCTGGTTAAATCGGGTTAACCCATTTTTTTTTTTTTGGAAATGTAAAACTAATATTATTTAAACACAAAGTGAATCGTTTTAATCTGAAAAACTATTTGTAGCACAAATTTACTATTTGTAACACGAAAAAATTATTGACATACCTAAAATACCCTTAAAAGCTGAAAAGTGCCAATTGTAATGAAAAATCGCAAATGTTTTGCGAATATACAAGGAAAAATTGCACTAACATTGCAAGACGGAGGAAAAAAATTGCTGACGAAGCGTGATTATTGTGCGAAAAATTGCCACACTAATCCGAAACGAAACCAAAAAATCGCGAACCAGGTGCGATTCGGCGTAAAAAAACGGATTAGTGGGGCGATTTGTCATACCACGATTGCGAAGTAGGCACGATATTTTTCTATAGAAACGCCAATTGTAAGCGATTTTTCATATTTTGGGTTATTTATTTACTAGCTTGAGAAACTATACAAACCCACCCTCTATTTCAGATTTTCTCACCAAAAATCTCTCAAACAATCCAAAACTCTTTGTAAAATTCGCAAAATGGATGCGGGCGGCTCTCAACTACCACTTGGTCCCGGGAGGGGGAAAGGCTTGTACGGTCAGGTAAAAACCTTAAAAATTTCTTTTAAATTTTAAAAAAATGGCCAACGGTTTGCGATATTTTTGACTGATTTCGCCGATCGCCGGCGATAGTTCAGCCAATCGCTGACGATCGGCGAGATATTTGCCAACAATCGCACCCGTTTGGCGATTTCTTTCAAATATATCGCAGATCTTGTGCGATATTTTTGTCAAAAATCGCCTTCGGGCTGCGATTTTTGGGGAACATATCATTACTGACTTGCGATGTTTTTGAAAATTACCGCAGTTTACCTGCGATTTTTTTGAAAATTATCACAGTTTACCTGCGATAGGTTTCAGAAAAATCGCAACTTAGTTGCGATATTTCGGAAAACTATCGCAAGTAAACTACGATTATTTTTAAACAAATCGCACATTAGGTGCGATTTTGTAGAAAATTATCGCCTTTGACAGGCGATATTTTTATGAAAAATCACACATTAGGTTCGATTTGTTGCTTAAAAAATATTATTTTAAGTGCGATTTTTATAATTATTAATTATTATTAATATTTAATGTTTTTAATTATTATTCGTATTTTTAATGTTGTCTTCATGAAATTTGTTGTAGGTTGGGGGGAAGTCTCTTCCGCGACAGCGTCTCACTGCTTCGAATAGGAAGAAGAAAGCAGGAAGAGGTAGCTCATCTCATCTGTTGATAGATGAGGATATCGATGGAGGGGAGCAGCCTTTCATAGGCGGGCAGGAGATTCCCTCGTCCTCAACACATGATCAAGAGCCCACACGAGGTCAATTTTAAATTTAAGACTAATTTAATGTATATTTATTTGTTTCTCTTATTTAATTTGATTATATGATTATGTTATGATATTTGAAGTATAATAGTGATTGTTATTATTTATGTAATTTGATTATATGATTATGTGTTGATATTTGAAGTGTAGTAGTGATTATTATTATTTATGTAATTTGATTATATGATTATGTGTTGATATATGAATTATATTAGTATTTTTTTTATTTATGTTTGTTAAATCAGTTTATTTATAATAAATATTTTGTGAAATTAGTTACAAATAAGCGTGGGAGGGTCGATACGTCTTGGATAGTGACTGTGCCTTGTACGGGTGGCCCTATTGATGGGTCAGTGATACATAGTTGGAAGGGGCATGTGGCTTCGAGGTATAGACAGGACGGTGAGGAGGGTGACGAGGCTGTAGTACCTAGGTTGCCCTTGAGGTGCCACAATAGGGCAGGGGTATGTGAGAGATTAGTTTCTTAGTTTGATGGGATGCCCGATGATTGGCAGACATTATTGAGGGCGACCAGGTTGTCTCATCTGCCTACTACCATGCACAGTACCATTGATGCCCCCCTTATATATGCATTTATTGAGCGTTGGCAGCCTGATACGAACACGTTCCACCTCCTTGTCGGTGAGATGAGTATACTCCTGCACGATGTGTGGGAGATACTTTGCATACCGGTTGATGGTAGTATGATCTCTGATTGTAATGCCAAGTCAGTTATGTGGAGCCTATGCAAAGATTTGCTACAGGTGTCTGAACAGGATGGGGAGTGGAGTGAGATGCACTCTGATGTGGGATAGTGGCTGATTATGTGTTTAGGCGACGCTCGCATTTATAGACGGGTACTATGCACTTGCCTTATGATGTGGAGGCTTAGTTATGGCTAGCTATTGGTTCTAATTTATTTGTTTCAATAGGTTTAGACCATATCATATTGTGCAGATTAGTGGCCAGTTACATACTATTCAACAGCATTCTTGGGGTACCTCGACACTAGCGTACTTATATAGGCATTTAGGTAAGGCTAGTAGAGGTAGCTGCAGTGGGATGACAGGTTGTCTGACATTGCTACAGGCATGGATATATGAGTATTTTCCAGCATTCAGACCTTATTCTGTGCCTATGCCATATGATCCGCATACCCCACGAGCTGCTTTGTGGACTGTTAGCACCCGTCAGGGCGCGAGTGCCCGTCTGTAGAGGTATCGTGAT
The DNA here is from genome assembly GCA_030378225.1 of Knoxia roxburghii. Classification (NCBI taxonomy): domain Eukaryota; kingdom Viridiplantae; phylum Streptophyta; class Magnoliopsida; order Gentianales; family Rubiaceae; genus Knoxia; species Knoxia roxburghii. The sequence continues at coordinate 14,019,079 of CM059418.1, forward strand.
GCACTTGACCACTTGAGAGTTGATGAGGTATGTTAAAATATTTTTGTACATTTTATAATTAAAGTTTTAGTTAAATATTTAATAAATATCTGACCATAATTGTATATATTACAGGTGACATGGACCCCGTACGGTCAGTATCCACATTTACGCACCCCAATCACAACGTACAGAGGATTGATTGCATGTGTGGACGAGGTTGAGCCTTACATGCCAGATAGGTGTGTGCGACAGTTTGAGTACGTGGAGGATATCCCATTCGCCATATTTCGTCCGAAGAAGGCGCATCGGCCGTATAGTGGCGGTTACAGTGTGGACTTCGACTTGGAGTTCGCCAAGAATTTGTGGCAGTCAGTACGTAGTTCTAGTTTACGTACTGAGGACTTTTAGCCTTGTGATTCCCCCGACGCCTCCACAGATAGGTACATTACATGGTACCGCGAGCACTCCCACCCGTATTTGTTCATTGATGGCCCCCCCACTGATTTAGGTGGAGTTCCGCCTCGCAACAACATAGAATATATAAGTAATTTTTTCTTTTGTTTTAGTTAATAATAGTTTGCTATTATTATATGAAATATGAAATTATTAATTTCAATGTGTTGAATTTGTAGTGAGTGATCCGATTTACGCACATATCTGAGGAGTTTCTGCAGATCATTAGAGATGGTGGATATCCCCAGTTGGATGAGTGCGAGGCTATGCTGAGTGCAGAGATGGATAGATGGCATTTAGCTGGTTGATGGTTTTATTGTACTCTTTTTTTGGTACTTTTAGATTTTGTAGCTATGACTTTTTTGTTGTGTCGTATTTTATTTAGCTATGACGTCTAAAACAACTAGCACCACGTTTCAGAACAACTAGCACCACGTCTAAAACAAGTAGCACCACGTCTCAGAACAAGTAGCACCACGTCTAAAACAAGTAGCACCATATTAGAAAACAAATTTGACAACAATTATAATGAAATGATAATTTGAAATAAGATGAAATGACAACTAATAAAAACACAAAATTGAAAGATTATTTGCCCGGGCCTGGCCAGAAACTCACTTTTGTGCTATGCATTCCAGAATCGGAATCTCTGGTCAGGCTTAGACGCTAGCGCAATTGCTATTCCAACCCTTTTGAAATAACATTGCGCAGGATCTGGGTTTGCACTTATTCTATTTACCACGCAACAAAAATTTCTAATTAAAAGTGGAACTTTAGAAAATACCTTTGAAGCGTGAACTCAGGTAATCGCTCAGGTAATCGCTTGTATGACTCAATATTCTGATTTCACGTTGTGTGGGCAACGCAATCAACACAATTACCTCGCCGGAATAAACCAACACCGCCGCCTAGCGCGTCGTTTCCACGCGCGGCCTCCTCCTGCACTATTCCACGCACCGCCAAGTTTGTGAAATAAAACTGGCGGGCTGATCTTGGATGTTGTGCCGCCATTGGGAGCTTCAAAATCCAATTGCGAGAGAGAACTCTAGGATTTTATCTCTCTAGTTTTCTTGTCTTGAAAACTTATGAATTGTGTGTCTTGAATAGCTAATCCCTTGTCTATATATAGAGTTACAAGAGAGACCCCAAGTTGGTTTAGGATTGGTCTTCCTAATGGGTTTAGGTAATTAATTAGTTTCCAAATCCAATTAGGTAACCAATATGATAGGATAAATCAAATCCTACTAGATTTCCTAATCTCTAGGATTTCTTAATTCCAATTGAAACCTAAGACTTAATTAATTAATTAATTAAATAATTCTACTTTGTTAATTACTTAATTAACCCTTAGGAATAATTAATCAATTAATTAATTCTACCTATTCAATTAACCCATTACAAAATTAATCGTACCACTAACGGATTAATTTTGGCACTACCACCCTACACCAGAATTGCTTCCGGAACAACTTAATTAAATTATATTCATAATCTCCCCACATCAAAGATATAGTGCTCGTTAATTTATTAATTTACTGATAAATTAATTAATTAACTTCTTTAACTCCGAGACTAGTACCACTCGACCTTTTTATTATACTGGACATAAGTCCACCAGCTGGGTTTAGTATAAGAAACATAACGAGCTCATCTCGGGAGCACCATCACCCCGGACGCACCGGTACATGGTTTCCTTTCGACAAGCAGCAGCACACCAAGCAACTAAACACGTGCACCCAACCTACCGAGACTATTGGCCAGAATTGACCTCACCCTTTGGCAGATCAAAGTACACTATGTCTAATCATCATGCCCGCTCGAGTCTAGGGATTAAGAGATAGAATACCAAGAACGATTTGTCTATTAAATCAGTACAAGACAAATCATTCATAATGGTCAAGTTCAATAAGCCCCGGGCATATCTATATGATTCAATTAATTTAGACAAACCAATTTTCCGAATCACATAATAACCTAAACCGACAGTTTGTCCAAAGCTATCTCGGTTACGAACCTCATTTATATATTATGTCTTTCGACCAATGATGAGATCTACTGTGTCACACAAGACACCTCATCATCTACTTACATAATATAAATGGCAAATCATGCACAACAAGATATATCCAAAACATAAATCGATATATTACTGGGAAAATGTACAATACAAGCATAGCTTATGTATTCAACTCCAACAAAAATAAATATTCAAATAAAGTTGAAATGTCACATATATTTCCGTATACTTCATGGTCCACAAATCATGTTCCAATGGTCAAGCCTCTTTTTAAATTCATCAGATGCTGTAATCGTGCCATAACAGCATCGCAGTGATATCCCCACAGATATGCCAATGGAGGGACATGGCAATCATCAGTCAAACTGACCCGTATAAAATGATTTCCATGAACGTGGGCAATGGCTATCTGCCGAGATGGTCTTGTGCCACCACCTAACGGCCTCAAAGGTAAAATGGAGAAACAACACCCACGAGCGATACTAAGATTGATCACCAAGGCGTTTGCATAAGTGGCGATAGCAAACAAGTCCGTGGGGGTGCTCATCCAGCCAACACTAGCACATGGTGATGAAAAATGATTCAATCGCCCAATTCCCCAAGCAATAGGATCAGTGTCATGAGGAAGATTGCGAGGTAGACAAGCATAGAGAAGCGGTATGTAAGTATCCTGATGCACAAGAATCTCTCCAATAGACGCAGTTCTAACCGTTCCCCATTCATTCTGATTGCCATAGAGACCATCTGCAACAGCTCGAAAACCATAATTGCCATCTGGCTCAACGTCCAACATACCAGTACAGAAAGGATGGACAAAATCTGGTATCAGGGGACTACTCTCATTGTCTTCTCTAACTGCAAATAGGAAATAAACAATTATTATAATTTTAGTCCATTAGAAAATTAAAGTAAAGATTCAATCTTAATTGACACAAAATGCTTACCATCCTCAAATTGCAAAGATCTTTTGGATGATCTCCCAGATGCATTATTTTGCCGTGCAACTTTCTCGCGAGCACTCAGCTCGCGCCTCATAGATGGATGTAATCTTTGATGACCCCTTGATGTTGTCAAAACAGCTAGCTCGAACACACTTGTATTGTCAGGATTCAGCGACGCGTTCATCTTGACAATCAAATCACACATGACCACACGTGGACTGCTCTCAAATTTAGGAACGATTTCCTCACGGAAGTATCTGTTAAAAAATTAAATTATAACATATAAAAAATCTCTATGAAAATGGCCGTAAATAAATCATAACATCGCTAACTAACATACATAATGTAAAACATACCCAAGTTCCTCATATATGGTATTCGAATCCACTTCAGATGTCTCAATCGTCAATCTCTTTGAAAACTCGTGGACCATTTCAACAGTGTGAAGGAAAACTGAACAAGCCCGGGCTAAATCGAAAACCTCACTTTCGTGCAATGCATTCCAGAATCGAAAGCTTTCGACCAAGCTCAGGCTCAAATTAGTTTACCCATGAATGGATCTAGGCTTATACTTATTTAATTTATTAATCGGGACACAAAAGACTCGATCTTTAATTAAAGTGGAATTTAAAGATTATACCTTTAGAAGCGAAGTCCCTTGCTTAAAGAAAAACCAATTCTTTGTTGCGATTTCCACAAGAAATCCAATCGATTACTCCAAGAACAATTCGAATATTGCGTGGGCAATAATCTATCGAAGCTTACTCGCTTAGCCCACGAAAACCCACCAGGAAATCTTTCCAACTGAATTCAAAAAAAAACCCCAAAAATCTGCTCGAACAAACCCTTAAAAAACTGCTCCACTTTCTTGCTCAACTGCTGCACAGCCCGAATTCTGCTAGTATCCAGCTCGAAATCACACCGGGATCTAGACAATAACAACCTGCGGATCACCCATCAAATGAAAGAGATCAACGCAGGCTGTTCTCGAATCTACCGCGCTTAGCTTGAAGCTGAAGAAACCAGCGGCGGGCAGGCGGACTGGAATTGCGTAGCAGCGGAAGAAAGAAGACCCAGCAAGAAATCTGGTGGAGACTTTGAAAACCGAATTAAAGGTTCGAGCTTTTGGGATGAATCCAATCCGAAGAGCAAGAAAAAAAATTCGTTTTTGAGAAAGAATTCTTGAAGGAAAAATTCTCTCTCTAGAATCTTCTTACTCAAGAAAAGGGGCAAGACTTGTCTTGCAAGATTTCCTTAGCTTTCTTTGGTCTCAAGTTATTCTATTTATAGGAGCTCGATTGGAGACCTAATGGGCTCTCGAGTTAGGCCTTAAAATTTGACTTTCGTTGACCGCTAAGTCTTCCGGACCAATCAACTCCAATCGACCCATTTAAATTAATTTATTTAATCCACTTTGTTAATTTAGTTTAATCGAACCCTTAGAATTAATTAATTCAAAATCGAATTAATTTCTAAATTCACTTTGTCAATTAAATATTAATTAAACCTTTCGGATTAATTAATTTACCTTGTCGATTAGTCAAATGCATAATCGGTCGTACCACTAACGGACCAATTATGGAACTACCGCTCGAAAATGACTTTACATCGCGCCATTATATTTTATTCTATCTCTCCACATTAAAGATCTAGAGCTCGTCGATTTATGAATTTACTGACAAATTAATTCACCGACTTCTTGGTTTTCGAGATTAGTACCACTCGTCCTTTTATTATACCGAACATAAAGTTCACCGGCCGGGTTTAGTATAATAACCTTACGAGCTCATCTCGGGAGCACCATCAACCCGGCGAACCGGTACATGGATTCCTCCGACTAGCAACGGCACGTAAGAAGCTAAACACCGCATACCCAACCTACCGAGGTATTGGCCTCAATTGACCTCACTCTTGGGCAAATCAAAGCACACGATATCCAACCCTCACGCCCTTCCCAATCTCAGGATTGAGAGACGGAATACTAGGACCGAATTGACTACACCGATCAGTATAAGTCAATTCTATCCAAACTGGTCATGCTCAATATGCCCGGGCATATCTCTGTGATTTAAACTAGTTTAGATAAACTAATTTCCAAACCACACAATAACCTATACCGATAGTATGTTCAGACTATCTCGGTTACGAGCATACTTTTTATATATCAATACTTTAACCAATAACGGTATCTACTGTGTCTGTCCACACCCCGTTATCTAGTTCTATGATATAAAGGAACAAATTTATACTGAAACAAAATGATATGTCATATGTGGATATTAGTTTTTGATACAAGCCATAGCTTCTCTGTATTCAAAAATAACACAGTGATCGTGTCATGTGATTCCTTCAACTTCTAAATTTCACATGCATAAGGAATCCCATGCATAGCCTTGCTGACACAGCCACATCTCTCAAATAAGTCATTGCCCAACTTAGTAATCCTTTCAACTTGTTCGCTGATCAACTCCAAACAATAGTGTGACACATGACCATTCAATAATTCATACGGAAAACACAACATAGAGGATGCTTTCTTGAAAATGCATGCCTCAATGGTTTCCCTAAAATACATTAATAAAGTAAAAAGTGCATAAATTAAATTAATAAAGTAAGTATATAATCAAATTAAATAATCAAGTTAAAAGTGCATAATTTAAATTAATAAAGTAAGCAGCGAATCAAACTAATTAATAAAATTACATGATCTATGATAACTGGTAATTAACATGGTTGTCAATTACACTAAATAGCGTGTCAAGTGAATGGGTGCCAGCATTCATCCAATCCTTCAGTACAACATGAGTACTCTCTACTCTGTTACTACTAGTATTGCCAAAGTGGAGAATTTTGTTTGTCCAAGCCCTACAAATCATCTCTTTATGAACCAGCCATGTCGTCTCCAAGTAGACAACAACAGATGGCGCAACTATAGAGTAACTATCCTTCAAAAGCTGCAGTGACAAATCATACTTTTCAACTGTTGGCGCACTAACAATTGCCTTCCAAAGTTTTTTTTTTCTTTTTTCCTTTCACCCTCACCAACAAGCTTTTTTCAACTGATTATCAACATCACGATCGATATGCCAAAAACATAGCACGAGATGTGATCCCGGAAAATGATAGTTATAGGATCTATCAAACTCATCTCTCGATCAGAAATAATAGCACTAGGAACATTTTCAGCATCCAACAACTTTCTCAACTGTGCAAACACCCAATCATAACTAATTTTTTTCTCATCTCTTAAAAGAGCACATGCAATATTATAATTCTTATTGGATTGAGTCATACCAACAATCTGAAAGAGTGACATCTTGTACTTGTTGGTCTTGTATGTTGCATCCACCACAATCACCCAATGATATCTGTTCAACAACTGAATTGACATTGGATGCGCTATGAATGCATGTGTGATCACATCTGTGCCCTCTTCTGTCAAAACTTTTACATAATAATGCTTCTCCTCGGTGTAATGAACAAATTGCTGCCCAATATTTCTACATTGAAACTTTGCTTTCCTGTCATCAGATTTCAGATTGTTTAGCTACCACACTGTCACATTATCTTCAGGATGCGTCTTAGCAAGATGATTCCGAATCATTTTTGGCTTTATATTTGCATTGTTCAAAGTTCTAGCAACCTGTCTTGATTCATCAGTCAAGAGGCTGAGCTGTCTGTGACCCTCTGGATACACTATAGCAGTGTGATTGTGCATTGACTTCACACTCGGTGTTACTTTGACCCACCAACCATTTTCCTTCACCTCCTTGCAAGATAACTTGAACATACACTTATATCCTCACCGTTTGGTGTTCTTCTTATGTTGGGGGGGGGGGGGAGGCCCTTGCTCAATCGTTTCTCTGAATCGGTTGCAACGATAGGTGACCCACTTTCCCTTATTACCCTTTCCTAATTTAATCAGCTCAAAACGAAATCTAAGAGCCAAATCCGAATAATAAGTGTATGCTTCTTCTTCAGTAGGAAAAAAGTCAGGACACTTAAAATCGTGACTCATATCCTCTGAAGGTCGGACAATCCATTTGGATCCTGTGTCATTGATCAAATTAAAACTAATAATAAGTAATGACATAAACAATTACAAACTATACAAAATATATAATTTCAAAAAATTGGAGCAGATAGGTGATTTCATACGAAAAATCGCACATAACGTGTGATTTTTCAAATAAATCTCGCACACAATATGCGGGAGTTATATAAAAAATCACCGATAATGTGGGAATGTGTAGTGAAAAAATCGCAAATGCTTTGCGATTTTTCTTGAAATAATCGCACACACATTGCGATTATTTTTAAGAAATCGCAGATCATTTGCGATTTTTCAAGATATTTTTGCCCACACTTAGCAAAAATTATACAAAAAATCGCAATAACCGTGCGATTTTACTTGCATTTGTCGCCAATTTAGGGCGATTAATTCAATGAAAATAGCAAAACATGTGCGATTTTTTATGCAGCATACTAAAAATAATAAAAAAATATCAAAATCTTACCATTTTTGCGTAAATTTTGAAGTAGATTGTATCCCAACTCGAAGAAAATCAGTGTTTGAATGTTTTTCTACGATTTTGGAAGGTTTTTTGAAAGATTTGGAAGGGTTTTGTAAGATTTTTGGGGGAGTTTTTTAGGTTTAGAGATTTTTTTGACCCATTGTTTTTTTTTTTTCTGAAATTGAATTTAAATTTTTTATCCATTTTTATGTAAAACTATTATATTTCACATTTAAACTATTTTAATTCAAATCGACTCATTTTAATCAGTGTTGTCGGATTTCGACCGAATCGGTTGATCGAATTGGTTTAACCAATAACCAAACCGGTAACCAATTGAAATACAATTAAATTTGCTACATCATAAATATCAAATACAACTCTAAAAAAATTTTAAATAGGCAAATTTCATTAAAAATATATTGGTCCATGTGAAAATATATCTGGGTCGATCCAGTTTGACTTGGGTCGATCCAATTCGACCTTTTTTTACAGTAATAATTTTAGATATACAATTATTATTTTTTGCAATTTTATACTATTTTAATCTAAATTGACTCATTTTAACCAGCATTTTCGAATTTGGACCAAATCGATTATTGGTTAAATCGATTTCGTCTAATTAAAATGAGTCACTTTGAGTTAAAATGGTGTAAATGTAAAAATAATAATAGTTTTATATTAAAATGGGCGGAAAAAAATTTTAAAAAAAGGTCCAAAACCGGTGAACCTTTCGGATCGGGTAAAAATGGGTCGGTTTTGATCTATTCGTGGTCAAAAAAAAAAATTATGAACGGGCAACCGGCCAATCTGTTCGGTTTTTATCCAACCGACCCGACACATATCAAAAGCTGAACCGGATCGGGTCGGTTTCGAGTCGGGTCAATTCGGATTCGGTCCAAACCGAACCGACCCGCGGCTTTTGGAGACAGTACCAAATTGTGACATATGCGCTTAAGGTAAATGAGCAAGAAAAGGGATGAATACTGGGTTGCATTCTTTCTAGCCTATAGAATTCAATGAGATGTAGAGATTGTGAGTCATCAAGCAGTCGCACACACTACAATAAAATGAAGTTGGAAAACAGATGAATAGTACCATTATGGTGCATGTTTTCTAATGTTGTAAAATAACCATGGAATTTTATGTTGAAGTTGTAAACACAAGTGCTTATTTGATTAATCAGTCTCCATCCACGACTATTAATTGTCAGAATCTCAATTTTGTTTATCCTATATACAGATTAACTGTCTTTACTAATATATCATGATTAACATATTTTGAAAACTCAGTTAGCAGTGTATTTGAAATGAAAGGTTTAGGTGCATAATAGAAGATTTTAGGGATGGAATCACTGAGGATTAACGAGTAACAACGTTGTATAAGTAAAGTTTAATTTTGACCCATTACATATATAAAATAGTATATTTTGGTCCATTACATTATATATTTACATAATTTTAGTCCAAATTCCATTATCCATTAATTTTATCAAGATCAATTTTATCAAAATATTATATATTTTATTTTAAAATCTCAAAATAATAAAATAATAACTATTTTCATATTGTTCTTCTTAGAACCCTTGCTGCACACTTTAAACTTATAACTTGGTTGACACCTAGTACTGAAGTGAGGTGGACTATATGTCGAATGTTCCCATAAACTTGTGAAGTTTGAAATCTTATGTATGTCATGGTATGCACAACATCAAAATTTTCACGTGTAGTTAAGTAGATTCATACATAGTCCTGTAAAAACTCTCTAGAAGGTTTTGAAATGGGTCTTAAGATATTTGAATGGGACCATGAATTTATTCAACCCACTGGTTATTTTGACTCGTATTATTTAAGGAGTTTTGGACCAGAGAAGATCATTTACTGGTTATGCTTTCAGGCTTTGTGGCTGTACTACCAAATGGAAGGCCACGTCACATCAATAGTAGCCTTGTCGACAACTAAAATAGAATACATGGCCCTAGCGGAGGTAATGAAGAAAGCTATTTGATTGAATGGTTTGATTAGCGAGTTGGGTGTGAAGCTAAAACACCAGATTTATCGGGTAATAAGATGCACCATTAAATAATCAAACACATTCACATCACTACCGGAGTCAGAGTCAGGCCTAGAGTTTAGTAGGACAATAAATTTGATGAAAATTCAATGAGTAAAATTAATGTTTTAAATTTTTTGAAAAATATGTAAATCACTAATTTTATTTATGTGCACAGATTATTTTTACATTGATTTGTGATAAATTCAATAAATACAAAAAATAAATATTATAAGTATTTAGAAAATAAAAAATTTTGAAAATAATTTTTGGATTGATCCATAATTTTCAACAATCGATGGGTGGTGGCCGCGGCAATGCGGGTTTTGATTAAGTAGTTTACCGTTCACCTTATTTTCATATAGTAAAAAATTATATTTTACTTGTATAGTAGCACTGTAGTTTATAATTATACTTTAATTTTTTTTGAATGGTAATTAAAACGTAGTAATAGCACTATAATTATTTTTTTTAGATGGTAAATGTAGAATTATAAATTTTAAATTATTTTGTCCCATTAATATTTTTTTACCGAATAATTTTATAATTTTTAGTGGGGTAAAATATTAAAATATTTATATATAATAGTACTACTTAAAAAAATGTTGAGAGACCGTGTCTTAAGGTCAATCTCTTTTAAGAAGTTTAGAATGACATATAATCCAACAAACACCATGAATAAATAAACTGTTATCGAGAAATTCAAAATTGTTTGGATTTAATTAAAAGCATATTTTGAGACAAAAGCTTTCAAGAAAAGGGGGAAGGCGACATGACAAAGTGGTGATTTGTTGGTATGTTTCTTGTTTTCAATTTAATATGAGATTTGGAGAAATTTGTTATTTCATAATTTGGGTATGAACTCTTATATATTCTTATAAAGATAAAGATTTGGTTTATGTCTAATTTAGAATTGGATTAGCCTTTACTTGATATTTACAAACATAGAGATAGTGAAGGTATTTTCTAAGAGACACAAATTTTTCATAAAAGCTATTACAGTTTTAAAGAGAAATTGTAGGTACAATTCTTGAGAGCAGAAGTGTTTTTAAGAGATAATTCTTTGTCATCTTTTACAGATTTGTAACATTATTATAGTCTCTTATAGTAGACTAAATTTAAGTGATCAAATTGAATCTTGTTAAGATTGAACGTCATAATAAAAATTTTAATTCTTTCTTTTTTTGTTAATTCAAACATAATAATTATTTGAATTGAATTAGTATTTACTTAATATCTTATAGAGGTGGTGAAGACTTTTTTTCGAGTCCGTTTACGGTGGGGCTATAGGAGTAGGGTGAATTTTACTTCTACTGTAGCGCGCTACAGTAACGCGCTACAGTTTTTTTTTTTTTTTTTTTACGCACAGCTTTTTTAAAAAAAACTTTTTTTTTAAAAAAAATAATAAGACAGTAGATATCAGATCAACAGACTATAGATATCATATCAAAAATATAAAAGAAATCATACAATAGAATTAAAACATACTTAACAAGGGAGATCACATCAGGATTATATAGACATCAGATCAGGAAATACTAGACATCAGATCAACATACTATAGATATCAGATCAAGAATTTAAAAGAAATCATACAGTAGAACTAAAACATACTTAACAAGGGAGATCACATCAGGATTATATAGACATCAGATCAGCGAATACTTGATATCAGATCAACAGACTATAGATATCAGATCAAGAATATAAAAGAAATCATACAATAGAACTAAAACATACTTAATAAAGGAGATCACATCAGGATTATATAGACATCAGATCAGGGAATACTAGACATCAGATCAACAGACTATAGATATCAGATCAAAAATTTAAAAGAAATCATACAGTAGAACTAAAACATACTTAATAAGGGAGATCACATCAGGATTATATAGACATCAGATCAGCGAATACTTGACATCAGATCAACAGACTATAGATATCAGATCAAGAATAAAAAAAATCATACAATAGAACTAAAACATACTTAATAAGGGAGATCACATCAGGATTATATAGACATCAGATCAACAGACTATAGATATCAGATCAAGAATATAAAAGAAATCATACAATAGAACTAAAACATACTTAATAAGGGAGATCACATCAGGATTATATAGACATCAGATCAGGGAATACTAGACATCAGATCAACAGACTATAGATATCAGATCAAGAATTTAAAAGAAATCATACAGTAGAACTAAAACATACTTAACAAGGGAGATCACATCAGGATTATATAGACATCAGATCAGCGAATACTTGACATCAGATCAACAGACTATAGATATCAGATCAAGAATATAAAAACAATCATACAATAGAACTAAAACATACTTAATATGTATCATAATATCTAAGATTATTTAATTATAAAACAAATAAAATGATAATTTAAAAATATTTTTTTCTAAAATTCTAAAACATTAAAAAAAATACTGAATTATTTAGAAAAAAAAATGGACGGAAAAAGTCTCAAGAAGGAAGACAAAAAAATAAAAAAAAAATAGTAAAAAATAACAAAAAAATAAAAAGGAAGACACTGATATCTGATCTGATATGTATACTCTACTAATCTGATCTGTTTCCTGTTGATCTGATGTTTGTTATATAATGTTAATTTTGTTTTAGTTATTTCAAATAATTTTCTATCAAAATTACTGATCTGATGTGGGGTATTGTTGTGATCTGATATATGTTATATGCTGATCTGATATCTTTTATATGTTGATCTGATATTTATATTTTCTAATCTGATGTCTGTTTTAGTTCAGTTAAATAATTCCTTTCAATAACTTGTGATCTGATGTTTGTATTCATTTGATCTGATATCTGTTTCCTGTTGATCTGATGTCTGTTATATAATGTTAATTTTGTTTTAGTTGTTTCAAATAATTTTCTATCAAAATTACTGATCTGATGTGGGTATTGTTGTGATCTGATGTCTGTTATATGCTGATCTGATATCTGTCTGCTCTTGATCTGATATCCATATAATTCTGATCTGATGTCTATATTCCTCTTATCCGATGACTACAGTCCTCTAATCTGATCTCTATACACATGTGATCTGATGTCTGTAACACTCTGATCTGATGTCTATATTCCTATGATCTGATATCTTCTAGACTTTGTAATGAAACAACTAAGTACAACAAGTCTTTTAATATTTTGTATCAACTAAATAAAAGAATTCATATAAACTACAACTACAACTACAACTTCTCCACAACAGGATTTACAAAATTACCATCAACAACTCCACAATTTTCAATCCCCATTGATGCGACCCGTTCTCTAGTACGCAATGCAAATGCTTCTGCTTTCTTCTTCTTTCCTCTTGCCCTATTGCACATTTTCTCCACAACGCTTTTTGGACGAATGTTTCTAACACCCTTTTCTCTTCTTCTCTTCGGATCTCTAATTTCAGCAATGTTTGAACCTTCTTCTTTTTCACCAACATAGGATGAAGCAACCTCTGATTTAATAGAATCTCTAGCCAAATTGAAGTAGCTGTCAAGAATAGAACGTGCAACAGAACTAGACTGTGCATGTCTAATTAAATCCAAATATTTTCTGCTTGCTTCAACTCTCCAAACAGAATCTGAATGTTTCTCAAAGCTACTTGATGTCAACAAACAATCTTCTTTCGAATAATAATCACAGCTACTTGCACTCTTAGTCCACCTTTTAAATACATACTTCTCAGGGATTCTCTACAGTATATAACAAATATAAAGTTAAACATATCAGATCAACTAGCAACTAATATCATATCAACTAGAAACTAATATCAGATCAACCACATTACATAAAAAGAATAATCATCAGCAAACTAAAAAAAATCGCATCACTCAATTGTAAAATATCAGATCACCTCAAACATAATATCAGATCAAATAGAACCTAATATCAGATCAACTCAAAAAAAAAAAAAATGCTCTGAAGTTGCAATAAATACGTACCGAGTAATTATTTAGATTTAGCACACGAAGAGCATGCGAGCATAACAACTCAGCCTCAGAAAAAAGATTACAAGTACAACTCACTGTATACTCATTCTCATCAAAACGAACTACATGTCGAAACAAATCAAGTTTGGTACGCCAAACCTGATATTCATAAACACCATTATCGCTGCTCGTCTGCAAGTGATTATAAGATAACATCTTGATATACAGCTCCTGAAATCTTACAAACACCTCTATCGTATAAACCTCAGCAGCATGTTGAAGCATTAATGAATCTCCAACAATAGGATCAACCCTTCCTCTACATCTAAAATCTTCTGCAATGCCATTGTTTCTCCACTCAGTCACAACATCAAGAAACTGCTGATAGAATTCACACAAAGTAGACGTTTTCGACAACTTCATTGAAACGGAACGATTGGTTGTCTCACATCTTTGGGAAGAAACTGCCCCTCCAGAAAAATATTGTTTACTGAATGCAGGGCACCACTTCTCTTTTATCTCATCCAATTTCTTCAACCAAGTGTTGCCTTGGCAATTGTAATCCTTCAACAAACTGATGGAATAAAAAAGTAACTGATTAATATATCAGATCAATTTATAACTAATATCAGATCAGCTTACAGCTAAAAAAGAATAAAGTAGTGTAATAATAATATATCAGATCAACCCAAACTTCATATCAGATCAATACATAACTAATATCAGATCACCTAACAACTAATACAGAAAGAAAACACACACCTGCTCCAGAAGTGATTAAATTCAGCTTCTGTGCAAACTTGATTAAGCAAGAATTGAAAGGCATCTGAAAATCCTTCTTGACTCATCAAATGAGGTATATTACTACGAGCATTATTTGCAATATGCCAAACACAAAGACGATGACGAACATTTGGAAAAACCACACGCACAGCAGCTGCCTTCGAAAAATCCTGGTCTGTCATAAATGTCATTGGTTGCTTGTTCCCCATCGATCTCAAAAATGTACTAAACAACCAAATAAACGACTCCACCTTCTCATTTTTTATGAAACCTATACCAAACATAACATTACGACAATGGTTGTTCATACCAACAAAAGGTCCACAGATCATGTCGTATTTGTTTGTCCGATAAGTTGTATCATGAACCAACAAATCCCCAAATCTACTATAATCCTCCTTCATCTTCTGATCTCTCCAAAATACACTACATAATGAAGACTCCTCATCCAAATCAAAATAATAATAAAATTCCTTCTCATCCGTAAATCTCTGTTTTAACATATTGATCAGTGCATTACTATCACAACCATCAATCTTCCTCCTCTTCTCTTGTTCCAAATGATTATATACATCTCGCATGGTATAACCAACATTTGATGAACCTCCAGACTGAAAAATAATATCATATCAAACAGAAAAATAATATCAGATCAACAGAAAAGAAATATCAGATCAACTCAAACGTAATATCAGATCATAACAAATATCACATTTATGTAGATTCATAAAAAATAAAGTGAAAGTATAACTAACCTCTTTGGACAATATATGATAACTATCCGTTACACGAACACCTGAACTTTTCAATTCCTCAAAATACTGTAATGCAGAATCATCAAACTTCCTCTGAGAACGTAAAAACTGCCTCTCAGCTACAGGACACAATTCATGATTATGCTTCCTGAAATGTTTTTGGACAATCCAACTCCTATCTTCTCTTTTCTTAAATTCAATAAAAGCTTTACATCTAGATCGCATATCAACTTTCGTATAAATCTTCTTCAAATTCTCCTTGCATTGTTTAGCTTCTTCTCGATTACAAAGATATCTTCTCAAATACCTGATTCCAGTAGTTTTGGTTTTACGATCTTTACCTTTCGTCACACTAAATCCTAACCTAAAAGCATAATCATTATATAAATTGTATCCTGCTTCTTCATTTTCAACCACTGATTTACACAAAGATTCCATAGATTCATCATCTGAACCTGTATAAAAAATAATAATATCATATTAGTTTAAACATAGTTGATCTGATATATATATAGTAAGTTGATCTGATATCTATAGTCAGTTGATCTGATATCTATAGTCAGTTGATCTGATATCTATAGTTAGTTGATCTAATATAGGTAGTCAGTTCATCTGATACCTATAATCAGTTGATCTGATATTTATAGTCAGTTGATCTGATCTTTATAGTCAGTTGATCTGATATCTATAGTCAATTGATCTGATATCTATGGTCACTTGATCTGATATCTATAATTATAATCCTCCTAATTCAGTATTTTTGGTTCTATTCAATGATTTGTTTAATATTATTGATCTGATATCTATAGTACATTGATCTGATTTCAATTACTATCTGATCTGATATGTATACTCTACTAATCTGATGTCAACTATCATTTGATAGATTCAGAACAATATACTGAAAACGTATCACATCAACATAGAACTAATATCAGATCAATGCATAACTAATATCAGATCAATTCATAACTAATATCACATCATGACTTACTTTCCAACTGAGATACCGCGGATTCTTGTTGTTTATCAAAATCAAACAATTCAGGAGCATCTTCTTCGTGAAAGAAATCAACTATACCACCAACCGTATCTTCCATTGAAATTTCTCCAATCCACAATGATCTATCAACAAAAAAATAGACTTTAAGCAACAATTTTTGATCAAAAACAAAACGGTAAGAAGAACAGAACCGTAGAAACAACAAATTCAAACACATAAATCAATCGAAAGGATCAAAACACAGGAATAAATATCTTAATTATCAAATTCGAAGCAAAAACTCCACAGAAAGATAAACAGAGCACAAACGGAAACAGACTAAGCTAAAAACGAAGACGAAAAACAGATAAACAACAAATTTGTAAACATAAATCAATCACAATCATAAAATACATACCGTAATCAAAATTGGAAGCAAAAGAATCCAAGCGAAAGACGAAGACGAAAAACGACAACAAAAGACGAAGCAGAATATCGACAACAAACTCGTGAAAAAAAGGAAAAAAAGAACCTTATATAGCTTAGGGTAAGTAAGGCGCGTGTCCAAATTTTTTAAAAAAAGAAACTACTAATACAATTGGGAGGCTAAAATAGAAACTACTACTATATTAGAGGTAGGAGTAAAATTGCATAGTGGTCCTATAGGACCACTATATAAATTACCCTTTTTTTCTAATAGACACGGAATATTTTTTATAGAAATTATTAGAATTTTAAATAGAGAGTCTAGGAAGAAAAGTTGTTGGTCCAATTTTCTTGTGATCTTTACATTTGTGAATAATATCATTATAGTCTTTTATAATAAATAAGACTTAATTGGTTAAATTGAATCACTTTAAGATTGAAGGTATTAGTATATTTTTCTACTTTTTCTAAACCATCTCCATATGTTCTCATACTCTCATTGGATGACTAAGGTCTCTATTGGTTCTAAGTGAGTAGTGACAACCTCGTGTTATTTTTATTCTTTTTGTTCTTGAACTATCTTAGGTTAAAACACTAACAATTATTTGAGGGATATTAATTTTGGAAATATTATTAACATTTTATCGGTAAGTTAACTGGACATTTCTAAAACTATCGCAAATTATATCGTAGTACTAGAAGACAACTGCAACAGACAATTTATATAGGACCACAATTCTTTGGTGTACGCACCCCAGACATAGTAAATTTTCCTTTTTTTGGGTGTCTCTACGCCGATTGTTTTTTTTTTTTTTTCCTTCTTTCCTCCCTTTCCGTGAGCATGGGCCTCTTTTTTTTTTTTTTTCTGTCTGTTTTTTTGAAATAATTCAATGCAAAACTTGAATAAAACAAAACAAGATTTCATATCATGTAAGCCAAACTAGGTTTCATATGAAGTAAAAAATAGGTTTAACTTTTTGTTATAATAACATGTTTGTTGTATTGATATGAAACCCTATAATACTGGTAGGAGCTTGTAAGCATGAGGTCGGGAGTTCGAATCTCACAGTTGTAAGCCAAAAAACAAACCCCCCCTCCCCCCCCAAAAAAAAAAAAAAAAAACCTATAATGCATGATATGAAACCGTGTTCTACTAATGTGAAACTATATTTTTGTATGATATGAATTCTTTGTTTGTTTTCATATAAGAATATATTTGTTGTATTGATATAAAATTATGTTATACATGATATGAAACTATATTCTTTATGATATGAATTTCTTTTACTTTTATATAGGAACTTCTATGTTGTATTTGATATGAAATTTTGGAAGATACGAAATCATGTTTTATATAGTATGAACATGATTTCATGTTCTGTATAATATGAATTTTAAAATAAAAAAATTAAACTATTTTATGTTAAAAAATATATATAAGAATGAAAAAAATAAAAATGATATATGATGTAGGATTTTTTTTTTTAAAAAAAAATTGTGAATCAAAAAAATATTAATTGCAAAAATGAAAAAAAAGGACTGGCTGCGTTTTTAAAGAGAGAAAAAAAACTGCGCCTAGAAAGAAAGAAAACAGGAAACGGGGCATGTAAGGAGTGAAAAAAAAATTATAAAAAATGGAGAGACGCCCCAACCCCTTGCAATGTGCCCCTAACACTTTAATAAAAATTATTCTTTGTTATTTAATATTGTGACCCACTGAAGTCCATTATTTCCCCATTAGCCAATGAAGTTCTGCCATTTGTCGAATGAAACTTTACAATGTAATTTTAGAACTACTATATAATTATTGTAAAACTACACAGATGCTTACCAATCGTTATATAGTAGTATTAGACTACATTACAATGTGTCATTTGACAAATCACAGGACATCATTGGCTAAAGCGAGAAACAATGGACGAAGGTGGTTACCGCATTAAATGACAGAAAATTCTTTCTATTAAAATATTAAGGGCATAATGCTCTATGCCCCGTAGGTATATGATAGAATTGCCGATCTTGTAGATATATTCTAAAGTTAAAGTCATTCTATTTCTTTTTTTTTTTTTTTTTTTGGAGAAGTCATTCTATTTCTATAATATTTATTAGCATTATTAAAATTAATAACACTTTAATTTTAAAAATAAAAGAATCAAATAATTCCTAAATTTTTTAATTAATATATCTTTAAAAATGAGTTAATTTTTTTATAAATATATTTTATAATTTTAAGAAAATTTTTAAAAATTTTTTTGAATGGTCCCTATTTACTGATAAAACTTTTGTTAGAATAGAAGAAAAATTTTTCTAAAGGAAAATTATAATAAAACAACAACATTATAAGTAACATGATGTTTTAAATTAGTAAAGGCCTATTTCGCGCCCCCTATTTTGTTATTTTGTGCCCATTTTATAGTCAAATTATCATTGACAAATTAAGAAATACCAACCGTAATTTTTAAATATAATATTTAATATAAAATATATTATATTACCTAATTACCCTAAATTAATTTACTAAAAATAACAAAAAAATTATTTATAGTTTCGCTCATATATACTACTTTAATCATAATTTTTATAAATCTTTGGTAGATTAAGAAGATATTTATGAAATTTTTAATAAATTGATTAAGGGCAGTTAGGTAATAATAGGAGAGGCGGGAGATAAATATTAAGGGAAGAAATAAGAATTAAGGGGGCGATACTTTAACAAAATGAAAGGCCTTTTTCGAAGAAGGGGGCATTCAATAACAAAAACGGGGCGCGATAGAACACTATCCTTTAAATTAAGTAACAGTTAATTTTTTTGTGTGAATAATTTTAAATATGGAGAAACCCAATATTATTATTTTTTCCTTGTACAAAGAAGCAGGCCAAAATTTAGATAAATTGAACTCAAGACCTATTAATTTTAAACGGGGAGTATCAACCACTAGGTTACAACCATCTTATCAAAACTGAATAATTAGTATAGAACAATCCTATAAGGATATTATACTACCAAAATTAATAAACAACAAAAAAAACACCACCTTATTCCCGCAAGCACGCAACACGCGCGTCTTCCTGGAAACCAATTCACTATAATTCTTTAATTCTTCTTTTGTTTTTAAATTTCTTTTACTGGATTCCTATTTGTATAACTAAATTGCTATTTGTATAAAAAAAATCAAAATAATTATGAAATGACGAAAAGGGCATTCTGAAGGAAAAAGGTAGAAAATGACTTAGTAAATGTCGAAAACACAATTAAAATTCGTTTTCTCCATTTACACAAACACAGAGAATAACGTTTCTGACCTGTAAAATTTAATGTCAATGACGTTTTATGTAACGACCCCAAAAATGGTCATTCTACCCGAATCAGCATACAAAGCTCGATTTGACTTTTCCAAAATAACTGAAAGTTTATAACATCAAATTCGTACCAGCTAAACCCAAAATCATCATTATCTTGCTACAATTACTTTACAAGAATCCTAAACAAGTTTAAATCATAAAGTACTTAAGTACATTACATACAAGTTCTAGTTTTAAATTCAATTCCTTAGTTCGCAGCTTCAAACACCTTCATTCAAACCCATATACCAACCCAGCTTTCCCCTAGGCTCGCTCCGGACTTATTCCTGGAAAACACACGTAACTAAATAAGCATGCTAGGCATACTCAGTGAGGATTCTCTATTAGCTTACCTGGCGCCGCCTGCGCTGGATGGAGGGTCAAAAAGATAAGCGCACAAACAACAAACCCACAAACATATGCAAGAACCATCGATAACATAACCACATAATTAGGCATCAAAACGGTAAAACATTTAAACATGCTAACAAGAAACGTCAACCAACCAAATAATGTGCAACAACTTAAATAAAGCCAACCTGAATCCTAGAGAGGTATAGATCATCGCAACCAATGCCCTCCCTAGGATATACGGAAAACGGGCATCCCACCCGCTATCAACCGAGCCACCAATATCCACCGAGCCACCAAAGGTACCCCGGGCCATACCTGTCCTACGTACTAAGCCTCAGTCCGGCTCCTACCTAGTAGGTCGGCGCGAAAAGGGCGGGGCCCCCAAAAGATGCAAACACAACAAATGTGCGGAAATAACACCCATCAACCATCATGCTAAACATCCAAAGTCGTAAATACCACACATAATTCATTACCACAAACTAGCATCAAAACATAACCATGGTTACAGAGAATAAATCCTAAGTGCCGGCAAGGCCATAATTGTCTAGATGCATCGAGAGCTATAAGCAGAGACATGCAAAAGTACATACGAATGTTTTCCAGGTTAAACCCAGGCTACCCATATGCTTTTGAGGGCATATAAGTACTCCTGAATTTAACAAAGCAACACATAAAAAGAATCAACTCACCTTTAATGCGTTAACCTTTCACAACTCAGCTTGACAAGAAGACACCACTTGTCTATGAGTCATAAGGATTCCTATTACACATAACAAACAGAGTCCACTTATCAAAAATCGCACATAAAGATTGGCATGTCCTAAGGGTCTCTACATGTACTAATCTATTCCTATTCATGTCTCACAACCAAATACTAAGCCAAAGGGAGTGAGATTCCTCTCGGGGTCGCGAAACACGAAGCGATTCCCACGTCCTTTTGACCTAAACTTGATCCCAAGGCACATGCAAATTCATTTTTATTACTTAGATTTATTTACCTAGCTTCCTATATGATTTCTAGACTCTTAAGCTCATGTAGATATGTATAGTATTAACTTACTGTTCTTTATCTTTCCAATTCAATAATATCCTAGTCATGCTTAGTAATCCAACCTATAGTCATATAACTTAACTAGCCTATTATTTGTCCTAAATACTATTCTGCCCAATTTCTAACTAATTAATCCTTATAATTTTTTTCTAGTTAACCTATCTTCGAGTGACCTAGACTTACTTATTTGTTACCTTTGTCTTTTGAACCTTATCTATTAACGTTAGGTGCACAACCTACAATATTATCACATGCATGACTAGATTAAGAATCACAACATCAATTAAACAATAATAAGCCATGCATTCACACTATTAATCCAAAAGTAAGTTTCTTTTAATTAAAGTGATCAAAGCTTAAGATTTACCATTTTTCTAGTGACTGGAAGTCAAACCAAATATGGGTCACCAGCAGTTGTGTTGAATGGAGACGTCAGTAGTGCCCACAGTGGTGATGGACGGCGAATCCGGCAGCGGTGATTATTTTTCGGTGAGAGCCAATTGACCGCCAAATGAGAGAACAAGCAGTGGGTTTTATAGCTCTTGGGTAGAGGCGTCCATTCGAGGTGGTTTCCGTCCAAGTAGACGCTGGAAGAGGCTGAATCGCGACGAAAACAGCGGTGGGGGAGCTTGACGGGGAGAGAGAAAAAAACGAGGAGAGGAGGTGTTTAAGTGGTGGGTTTTGTTCCCTGGAGGGTGGGGTTTCTTTTCGGGGGTTCGGATGGTCGAAAGGAAGACCTGCTGGCTGGAAGTGGTGGCGACCGAAGGAAACCGGCGAAGGTGAGCTGCTCACGGGCTGATAGAGGAAGAAGAGAAGGAAAAAAAAAAAAAAAAAAAAGAAAAAGGGCTGCTGGAATTTTTGTTTTAAAAGGAATAGGAACTAAGTTTAGTCTTTAGGAATCTATGATTTAGTCCCTAGATTCTTAGGTTCTTTTTAAATTACACCTCAAAATTCCTAATTCCCTTGATTAAGTTCTTTTCTCCCATTTAGCCACTTAAATGTTTTCTTTTAAATCACTTAAGTCTCTAACTTTTCTCGTTCTTATCTTATTTAACATATTTATTTTTATAATTCCTACTTAACTCTTAATAATCACGTGAAAGGGATAGCATGTTCTTCCAGGGGTGTTACAATCACCCCCCCCTTATGAAATTTCGTCCCGAAATTTCCTTGGGGTGAAGGGTGAAATCTACCAATGCTAATAGACTACTCCCCTCTTACCACGACTCATACAATACGAATCTATTGTCCTACGAGTTATTATCTGAAAACTAAAGAGGAACATTCCAAGTTGGTGGTCACCATAGAAGATCCTTTTTTCTATGCACTTTAATTGTTTGGTGGAATTTATATGTTGATTAATTAATAGCCCCATAGATCTCACTGTCATACCTCTCGGGAGTACTTCAATCCTTTAAAGTTTAAGGTTCTTTATGACTATCCATTCTCTAGTCCTAAGTTGTATCACAAGTGTAAACCCCTAATTGACCTCTACTTTATAAGGTTCTTACATGTTCGCGGTAGATTATCTTCTATTTGTTTTCCTGATTCTTATATACAGGCTCTTCTTTACAAACCCAGCTTAAGAATACATTCTACTAAGAGTGTTGAATTATACTCCTTTTGTTATAGTTATGTTACTTCCCTCCTAGGGTTTGTTAATATCTTCATTTTATCAGTTTTACTACTGATTACTGTTATATCTTATGTATTGCTTATTATTATCATTATTTTGTTTAATTCATCCCACTTGTATATTCTAAAATCTTAGTGTGGTATAGTCGTCCTTATACTCTTATAAAGGACCCTTATTATACTCATTTTTTTTCTGGCGTATAGTTATCTAAGCTATTGCTATTCTAGTTAGGTCATTTATTCTTATGTTCAGGTTGTTAAGTCTAATTGATGTAGTTAGAACAGTTCCAACCCGTTACACTAAAGCCAGGAGAAGTTTCAGGATGTAGCTTTCCCTTCGTTTATGTTTTGAACTTCTTAATTCTTAAACCCATGTCACGTTTGCATAGATGTACAGAATATTGATGTTGGTTAGTCTTTTCTTGAAATGGTTATGTTCTGGTAAATTGTTTATTCCTGGATGAATTTCATTACTCCTATGGTCGTAGGTAATGTCAAGTTCTCTTCAAACTATCCAGCTAAAAAAAAAAACAAAATCTTTAGAACATGCAGTAGAGTACCCTGTTCAATGCAAGATTCTGTATAATCATTTTGCAAGTTATGAAATTCTGAGTAAACCTTGATTGAAGAGGATTAAAACAAGATAAATTTTGGCCAAAACGGATAAGGAATGACGAAGATATGATTTTTTCAAAATTGGCAAAATCTGCAGAGTTGCTGCAGAAAACAGCCAGCTGGTCCGATTTTAAGAACGGTTTTCTGGACCATTCGCATATCCAAATTGTGATCTAGAAAATTCTGAGAAATCCTTGTTGTATGAGGTTTAAATCAAGCTATGGCTTGATCAAATTGGTCAGGGAATGAAAGAGAGATGATTTTCCAAATGTAGCAATGACTGCAGAATTTCTGCAGGGAACAGCACGGCAGTCTGGTTTCAAACAAGTTTTCTGAGCAATTTACATATCCAAATTGCGAGCTAGAAATTTCTGGAAACCTCTGGTTGAATAAGTTTTGAAACAAAATAAAGTTTGCTTCATTCGGATGTAAGATGAGGGAGATATGAGGTCCCAAAGTTGAAGGTTCAAATCAGAGCCTTGTTGAATCTTTCCAGGAAAACACCGCGTTTGTTGCACTGTTTTCAAGTAAGTTTACAGGTGGTCTAAAATCTCATTCTGCAAACCGAAAGGGACACTCTAAATTTAAAAGTATGGAGGTTAAAACCAACACAAATTTCAGTCAAAAGCATTATTGATCGAAGAAAATCTGGCGCTTTAAAGTTGGTTTCTCGACCATAGATTTCTTGAAAATGAAATTCAGCGGCAACCAACTGTTTCGAAAACTAATTTCAGAAAGATCTAGAATTCATTTTCACAGACCACGGGAACCATCTCCAACCTTGGTATAAAGGGTTGAAATGCATATAAAGAGGTTACAAAAAAAAAAAAAATGAATAAGACAGATGAATTCTAGTTGTTCTATAATGCTTTTAGAAACTGGAAGTGGTGCAGCAGAAATCCAAAAGCTTTGGCTATGAATTTTAGTTGAGATTTTTCTTTGTTCCTTGGTTACGAATTTACTTGGATTTTGGTTTCCAAATTGGCTGGAGAGACACAAAATGTGCACAATCATATCTAAGAGTGGATTTGATGCCCAATTAAGAATAGAATGATGATTGAAGGCTCAGGGTTTAAAACAAAAGTTGGGGCTTCAGGTTGAACATGTAAAACAGGAATAGAGGGAAAATAGAAGCAAAGATGACTGGAATTTTTAACCTAAGTTTCCTTTTTAAACTCACAATGTTAAGCTTATGTTTTAGTGTCCATTTACGTAACTTGATTGATTAGATTTGTTTGGTTTTATTAGTATTTATACAACAAAGATTTACTAATGACAAGTATTTCGCTAAGTTATAGATTATTACGATTATAACTATTAGTGACTTACTCATATGACCAGCAATAAGTTCATTTTAGCACACCCTAAGAACTATGTGTTATGATTATGTTAGTTAAGAAAATTTAGGACCCCTAGTAGCCGAATGGTAGAAATTCTACCCCTTAATTACTAGGAGCCGCGGCTATCTTCTGCCAAACCATGACCCACAGTGGCTAAGGGTAGAAAATCTCCCCATAGCCACCGTAAGTCATGAAAAGTAGAGGAATAGTCGCAGCCTCTCATGACAGAGCTGCATAATTACTGCCCTGCCTCTTGAGAGGTCCATCTGATTGTTTATAATATAAGCAAACAAAGCAAAAGCAACCAAATCAAATTACTACAGAGATAGCAATAACTAAACCTTACATACAACATCTCAAAAGCTACATGGTCCCTAGACATATATGATCTATGTGATGTTTTCACATCACAAGTCTACCCAAAACCATAACATATATGCATTACACAAAGAAAATTAAACCAAAGAAATTTGGATTAAGTGTCACAACTCACAGGCGAGAGGTTCTAACCTAACAAGACACCTATTTACTACCCAATACATATTTCCACTGATTAAAGCTTATTGATGTCTTTTAGGTTATTAACCTACTGCTCTGATACCAATTGTAACGACCCCAAAAATGGTCATTCTACCTGAATCAGCATACAAAGCTCGATTTGACTTTTCCAAAATAACTGAAAGTTTATAACATCAAATTCGTACCAGCTAAACCCAAAATCATCATTATCTTGCTACAATTGCTTTACAAGATTCCTAAACAAGTTTAAATCATAAAGTACTTAAGTACATTACATACAAGTTCTAGTTTTAAATTCAATTCCTTAGTTCGCAACACCTTCCTTCAAACCCATATACCAACCCAGCTTTCCCCTAGGCTCGCTCCGGACTTATTCCTGGAAAACACACGTAACTAAATAAGCATGCTAGGCATACTCAGTGAGGATTCTCTATTAGCTTACCTGGCGCCGCCTGCGCTGGATGGAGGGTCAAAAAGATAAGCACACAAACAACAAACCCACAAACATATACAAGAACCATCGATAACATAACCACATAATTAGGCATCAAAACGGTAAAACATTTAAACATGCTAACAAGAAACGTCAACCAACCAAATAATGTGCAACAACTTAAATAAAGCCAACCTGAATCCTAGAGAGGTATAGGTCATCGCAACCAATGCTCTCCCTAGGATATACGGAAAACGGGCATCCCACCCGCTATCAACTGAGCCATCAATATCCACCGAGCCACCAAAGGTACCCCGGGCCATACCTGTCCTACGTACTAAGCCTCAGTCCGGCCCCTACCTAGTAGGTCGGCGCGAAAAGGGCGGGGCCCCCAAAAGATGCAAACACAACAAATGTGCGGAAATAACACCCATCAACCATCATGCTAAACATCCAAAGTCGTAAATACCACACATAATTCATTACCACAAACTAGCATCAAAACATAACCATGGTTACAGAGAATAAATCCTAAGTGCCGGCAAGGCCATAATTGTCTAGATGCATCGAGAGCTATAAGCAGAGACATGCAAAAGTACATACGAATGTTTTCCAGGTTAAACCCAGGCTACCCATATGCTTTTGAGGGCATATAAGTACTCCTGAATTTAACAAAGCAACACATAAAAAGAATCAACTCACCTTTAATGCGTTAACCTTTCACAACTCAGCTTGACAAGAAGACACCACTTGTCTATGAGTCATAAGGATTCCTATTACACATAACAAACAGAGTCCACTTATCAAAAATCGCACATAAAGATTGGCATGTCCTAAGGGTCTCTACATGTACTAATCTATTCCTATTCATGTCTCACAACCAAATACTAAGCCAAAGGGAGTGAGATTCCTCTCGGGGTCGCGAAACACGAAGCGATTCCCACGTCCTTTTGACCTAAACTTGATCCCAAGGCACATGCAAATTCATTTTTATTACTTAGATTTATTTACCTAGCTTCCTATATGATTTCTAGACTCTTAAGCTCATGTAGATATGTATAGTATTAACTTACTGTTCTTTATCTTTCCAATTCAATAATATCCTAGTCATGCTTAGTAATCCAACCTATAGTCATATAACTTAACTAGCCTATTATTTGTCCTAAATACTATTCAGCCCAATTTCTAACTAATTAATCCTTATAATTTTTTTTCTAGTTAACCTATCTTCGAGTGACCTAGACTTACTTATTTGTTACCTTTGTCTTTTGAACCTTATCTATTAACGTTAGGTGCACAACCTACAATATTATCACATGCATGACTAGATTAAGAATCACAACATCAATTAAACAATAATAAGCCATGCATTCACACTATTAATCCAAAAGTAAGTTTCTTTTAATTAAAGTGATCAAAGCTTAAGATTTACCATTTTTCTAGTGACTGGAAGTCAAACCAAATATGGGTCACCAGCAGTTGTGTTGAATGGAGACGTCAGTAGTGCCCACAGTGGTGATGGACGGCGAATCCGGCAGCGGTGATTATTTTTCGGTGAGAGCCAATTGACCGCCAAATGAGAGAACAAGCAGTGGGTTTTATAGCTCTTGGGTAGAGGCGTCCATTCGAGGTGGTTTCCGTCCAAGTAGACGCTGGAAGAGGCTGAATCGCGACGAAAACAGCGGTGGCGGAGCTT
This sequence comes from Knoxia roxburghii, assembly GCA_030378225.1. NCBI lineage: Eukaryota > Viridiplantae > Streptophyta > Magnoliopsida > Gentianales > Rubiaceae > Knoxia > Knoxia roxburghii. The sequence continues at coordinate 14,046,934 of CM059418.1, forward strand.
GACGGGGAGAGGAGAGGAGGTGTTTAAGTGGTGGGTTTTGTTCCCTGGAGGGTGGGGTTTCTTTTCGGGGGTTCGGATGGCCGAAAGGAAGACCTGCTGGCTGGAAGTGGTGGCGACCGAAGGAAACCGGCGAAGGTGAGCTGCTCACGGGCTGATAGAGGAAGAAGAGAAGGAAAAAAAAAAAGAAAAAAAAGAAAAAGGGCTGCTGGAATTTTTGTTTTAAAAGGAATAGGAACTAAGTTTAGTCTTTAGGAATCTATGATTTAGTCCCTAGATTCTTAGGTTCTTTTTAAATTACACTTCAAAATTCCTAATTCCCTTGATTAAGTTCTTTTCTCCCATTTAGCCACTTAAATGTTTTCTTTTAAATCACTTAAGTCTCTAACTTTTCTCGTTCTTATCTTAATTAACATATTTATTTTTATAATTCCTACTTAACTCTTAATAATCACGTGAAAGGGATATCATGTTCTTCCAGGGGTGTTACATTTTAATACAACAAAAACGTTAAAATTCTCCCATAATGACAACAAAAAAGGTATCAATTTAACGTTTCATGTTTAACAAAAATGACAAACTGGGGCGTTTCAACCTTGGTTCGCTCGTTATAATGGTGCGTTTTCACCATGGCTCGCTCGTTAAAATGTCGCGTTTTTGTACAAGTACTTGGCCAATTTCTCAGGTGTTATGAGACATAGCTTGACGTAGCTGGACGTAATGGGCCGTAGCGGGACGTAGCGAGACAAATCTGGACGTAGCTAGATGTAACTGGACGTGGTGCTAGTTGTTTTGGACGTAGCGAGACGTGGTAGACTATGTTATGTAAAAAATTTAGCTAAAATTCACACACATGGATGTAGACGTTCCTGGACGTGGTGCTAGTTGTTCTGATACCTGGTGGACTGTCTTTGTGAAAAAATTTTGTTTAATTCACACACATGGATGTAGACGTTTCTGGTGTTGGATTTAGTTTAGGTGTTTAATCTAATTAAACAGCGGAATTTCTAAACTATGAGGATCGAGTCTTACCCTTGAAGCGTAATCGGTTGCGCACGTCGCCTGGCTCCTCTGAGAAGTTGGCGTTTTTGTCTTCAAAATCCTTCCTCGAAGGATTCTCTACTCTTACGCACGAAAGTCTTCGCAGGTTGGTGCTAGCTGATCTTGCCTACCCCGAGAATTTGGGAAATTCAGTGTATTTTGTCTGATTAGAATTTTAATTTAAAATCATCATCCTCCTACAATTATATCCCTAGGTTATTTGTAGAGAATTAATTTTCAAAATCAGTATTGTAATTATCTAATTATAACTTAACTGATTTTAGTTATATTCCAAATCAGTATTATTACCAAATATTATTTAACTGATTCCAAATCTGTATTTAAATAATATTTACTAATTCCAAATCAGCCTTAAATGATACCTTAATGATTTGGGTTATACACCAAGCCCATGGATAAACCCATGACCCATAGATCAGGCTGATGGGTAAAGAACTTCAATTGCAATTAAGTCCCTTGATTTATCAGCCCATCCCAATTGTTCCCTGGTAATTAATTAACTATTAATTAATACCACAGAACTTTTCAATAATATTTAATTAAACCATTTAATTAAATCTTATTTATTTAAGTATAACAATTATACTTATTGTAGGCAAGAATACTTATTATGCATCATCGAACTTTCATATGTGCGATCCTGTAGGCCCATTCCAAATTGGCAATGGATAACTCAATCTCATTGATTAATCCATAAGTCATTAGTGGTCCCTAGCAAGACATAATGACTACCCAATTCGGAATGGAGGGTCGAATGGTGATTCAACATAACCTTTTCGAGCAAACTGCGTACAATCCTCTACATCGATATCCCGTTTAGCATAAGGCTTGGAATCATCATCATTATATGGCTAAACGTTTACTTGATCTCTTAGTGACACTGAATCCATCAAGCAAATGATATCCTTATCATTCCTTGGGCATGGCCGTGCACTTTCAGTTCACTATCAAGTGGCCAAGATATCATCTCTCACTTAAGAGAGATTTGTAGTCCCATCACTTCACCTACATATCTTAGCGTGAATCATAGTGTACCCAATCATACCCGTACTTGGCAACCTGTTACGGCCCCATTAGGCGTATGTCAAAGCACACCACAATTCACCTAAGACCATGTAGTGATTTCTGGTCTAAGGATCTTAGTACTAGTACTACTCAAACGAATCACTCATGATCTAATTAGTCCACGGAGTGTTTCTTTTGGCGGATCGATTTCATGAATTTAAATATGCACAAGGATATTACTATCATGAAATTAACTCATTTGATAAACAATCAATCAAGCGACAAATTTCTTATTTACATAAATACCCTCAAAGTATATTTACATAAATAACCCTCATTAGGGCACATTCACCAACAATCTCCCACTTGCCCGATGAAGGGCTATGTCCTATACTGTTTAAGACTAAGCTCTATTACATGTCTTTCAAACTTTGACTGTGGTAGAGCTTTTGTGAGAGGATCTGCTATATTGTAGTCTGACCCTATTTTGCACACTTTCACATCTCCTCGATCAATGATCTCTCGGATGAGGTGAAACCTTATGAGTATGTGTTTGGTTTTCTGGTGTGATCGAGGCTCCTTAGCTTGTGCGATAGCCTTGTTATTGTCACAGAAAAGTTCTATCGGATCCTGGATACTCGGTATCACTCCGATGTCTGACACGAACTTTCTCAACTAAACAGCTTCCTTTGCAGCATCTGATGCAGCAATATACTCAGACTCTATTGTAGAATCGGCTGTTGTATCTTGCTTTGAGCTTTTCCAACTTATTGCACTGCCATTCAGACTAAACACGTAGCCTGATTGTGACTTCATGTCATCTTGATCTGTTTGGAAAGTAGCATCAGCATAACCTTGTACAATGAGCTGTTCTTGTCCTCCATCCACTAGTATTAATCCTTTTGTTCTTCGTAAGTACTTCAGGATTGCTTTGACTACAGTCCAATGATCCATCCCTGGATCTTGTTGGTATATGGTAGTCATGCTAAGTGCATGTGCAACATCCAGATGGGTACACAACATGGCATACATGATAGATCCTATTGCCGAAGCATATGGGACTCTACTCATTGTATCCCTCTCCTCTCTTGTTGAAGGACCTTGGTGCTTCTTCAGGAGAAGGCCATGTCTAAATGGTACCTTACCATTTTTAGAGTTAGAAATATTGAGTCTTTTCAATATCTTGTCTATGTACCCTTCTTCACTTAGTCCCAGAAGCCTTTTAGACCTATCTCTATAGATCTTGATATCGTCTCAGCTTCTCCTAAGTCTTTCCTAGAAAATACACTCCCCAACCATTGTTTGATGTCTTTCATCAAGGGAATGTCATTTCCTATGAGCAGGATGTCGTCCACATATAGGACAAGGAGAACAATCTTGCTCCCACTAACTTTCTTGTAAACACAAGGCTCATCTTCGTTCTTTATGAATCCGTAACCTTTTACTTCCTTATCAAAACGAAGATTCCAACTTCGAGATGCTTGCTTTAGTCCATAGATAGACCACTGAAACTTACATACTCGATTAGAATGCTTTTAATCGATGTATCCCTCGGGTTGTTTCATATAAACATCCTCGAGTAGGTTTCCATTCAGGAAAGCCGTCTTAACATCCATCTGCCATACCTCATAGTCAAAATATGCTGCTATGGCAAGCATTGTCCTAATAGACTTGAGCATCATGACAGGGGAGAAGGTTTCATCATAGTCTATACCATGAGTCTGTCTGAAACCTTTAGCCACTTGTCGTGCCTTGAAGATCCCGCCAGGTTTTAACTTGAAAATCCACTTGCAATTGACAACCTTTGCCTGAACAGAAGGGTCAATCAAAGTCCACACTTTATTGTCCCTCACGGATTGCATTTCAGATTCCATGGCTTGTAGCCATTTATCTGAATCCGGACTTTCTAAAACCTGTTTGTAGTTCACGGGCTCATTAGAGTCCACCAAGATCAAATCTTGATCGTCAGTCATGAGAAATTCGTATCTCTCGGGTTGGTGACGAGATCTACCAGATCTTCTAGGTTCTTGTATTGTTGACTTAGGTTGCTCATCTTCATGAGTTTCCATGTCAACTTCCATCTGAGTTTCTGTAGATCGTTCTACATTCTCTTGTGGTTCTTGAACTTCTCCGAGTTCTATTCTACTCCCACTGTCTTTCTTGTACAGAAATTCTTTCTTTAAGAAAGTAGCTCCTCGAGCAACGAACACTTTGTTCTCTGTTGGGTTGTAGAATTGATATCCTTTGGTTTCCTTAAGATATCCCACAAATAGGCATTTGTCAGTTTTGGGTTCAAGCTTATTACTTTGTAAACGCTTTACATGAGCTTCACAACCCCAAACTCGTAGATAGGACATATAGGGCTTCCAACCCATTCATATCTCATATGGAGTCTTATTTACTACCTTAGATGGAATACGATTCAATAAGTAGGCAGTAGAAAGGAGAGCATAACCCCAAAAGGATTTAGGGAGAGTTGCTAGGCCCATCATTGATCGAACTATATCTAATAAGGTCCGATTTCTCCTTTCGGATACACCATTCCATTAAGGTGTTCCCGGTGGAGTCAGCTGTGAAACAATTCCACACTGTTTTAGATAGCCATCGAACTCATCACTAAGGTATTCACCTCCCTGATCGGAGCGAATAGCCTTAACCTTCTATCCAACTGATTCTCTACTTCGTTTTTAAACTCTTTGAACTTTTCAAAAGTTTCACTTTTATACCTCATTAAGTAGACATACCCATATCTACTAAAGTCATCAGTAAAAGTCACGAAATATTCAAATCCACCTCTGGCTTGTGTGCTCATTGGTCCACATACATCCGTATGTATTAGGGCCAATAGCTCACTTGTTCTTTCACCTTTCTTGTTGAAATGACTCTTTGTCATTTTGCCTTGCAAGCAGGGTTCATAGGTATCATATGATTCAAAATCAAATGACCCAAGCACTCCATCTTGTGAAGCTTTTGAACTCACTTTTCATTTGCATGGCCTAATCGACAATGCCAAAGGTATATTGGACTTAAATCATTTTTAGTTGATTTAGCTTTCTTTTCTATGTTATAGACTGGTTTTTCTTGGGTCAAATCCAAGACATACAAACTTTTACACATATTTGCAACTCCGTATAAAATATCATTTCGATATAAAGATAACGAATTATTCTCTATAATAAATCGAAAACCTTTATTATCTAAACTCGAAACTGAAATAATATTTCTGCTCAAAGCAGGTACATAATAACAATTTTCAAGTTTGATATTTAAACCAGAAGGTAAACACAGAGTGTAATCTCCAACTTCAACAGCAGCAACTATTGCCCCGTTGCCCACTCAGAGATCTACTTCACTTTTCTTTGTTATCTTTCTATTTCTGAGTCCCTGCACATTAGTACAAATGTGAGCCCCACAACCAGTATCTAATACCCATGAGGTGGACATAGAAAGATTAATTTCTATAACAAAGATACCTGAAGCTGAAGGATTGCTCTCGAGAAACTTCTTGCAGTCTCTCTTCCAATGACCCTTCTGTTTGCAGAAGAGACATGTATCATCCTTTTTGGATCTTGTCTTAGCAGTTGGAGGAGCTTGTGGTTGGGAAGCAGTCTTACTGTGAGCTTTCTTATTCTGCCCAACTTTGGCCTTACCATTAAGCTTCCCCTTCCCTTTACCTTTCTCTACAACTAACACTGGCGTTGCCTTCCGAAGGGTCTGCTCAATGTTCTTTAACATGCTATGGAGCTCAGGAATACTCCTCTCCATGTTGTGCATATTGTAGTTCACAACAAATCATTGTAATCATCAGACAGTGAAGCCAAGATGATATCAATGGCCAACTCTCTAGCAAGAGGCGCATTTAATCTCTCTAGGGTATTAATATACCCCTTCATCTTGATCAAATGTATACTTACTGACGAACCCTTCGCCATCTTGCTGAGATTAATGCTTTTATCATAATGAACCTTTCATTACGGGCTTGCTCTCGGAACATTTCCGTGAGTGACTCATAAATCCGGAATGCTTCCGAATTCATGAATTGCTTCTGAAGCTCGCCAGACATAGTCACAAGCATCAGGCAAGTCACATCATCGGAATCGCTTTTCAGCTTTTCCCAGGTTCTTTGAACAGCAGCCGTAGCATTAACGGGTTGTGCGGGTAAAGGAGCGTCTAAGATATTCAACTTCATTTCTTGTTTGAGAACTATTCTCAGGTTTCTTTCCTAATCCAAGAAGTTTGGACAACAAGTTTTTCTTTGTCCAAAATACTTCTTAGAGTGAGATTTAAAGTGACATTAGTGCTAGAAGATGTCATATCTACAAAACAAAATTTGCAAAATATTAGAATGAGTTTTAAAATTAATTTTCCACAATAGCCAAAATTGAAATCCCTAACAATTTTGTGTTGGTGCTAGATTGTGGGCCGAAAATCCACAAAGAGTCAACCCCAGTCTTGCTTTGGCAAGTATCGTAGGGATTAGGCTCTTTTGGTAGGCAACGTTCAAATTACATTCCATGTAATCTAACGCTTTCTAATTGCATACCATGCAACTTTTCGGTGATAGGATGAACATTCCAAATGTTTGACACCATCCTATCTTTGCAAAATTAATCCCTAGTCAACTTATTGGGTCAAGCTAGGATTAATTTTCCCAAGTTAAACCATCCCTCAAGGCATCACATCAATAGACACCCACACAGTTTTTCCATAACAAGTGGTAGTGATAAAGTTAAACACCTAATACCCAAACAGTTTTTCCACTCATTAATGGTAGTGACAAAGTTGGGCACTATTATGTAACAACAAGCCGCATGAAGAAAACCTGAGGCCCTTGGGCTCTCCAAGTCCATCAGACGTTTGACACTCAAGCGGGCCCTCAAGTATGGAAGCAAAATCTTGGGTTTTTGGTATTTAAGTTTGATCGGCTTAACATGCATTTTCGTTTATCATTCATTTGCATAAATAAAAGAATGAATTAAAGCGATGAACTGGGCTCTAGTCTATTACAGGGTCTTTTAAAATCTTCATGTTTGGGCCTCCGCTCCTGGGCTCCACCATGGACTCCTCTTGGAACCTCCTTTTGGGTCTAACTATTACATGATGATTTTTATAGGCTCGCATGCCCATATTCAAAATTGGCTCGCAGGCCCCAACTTTTAAAACGTTAAAATTAAAAGCCCAATTCATGCTTTGAAACACATAAAATGCATATGCTCATACAAGCCGATTTTAATTTAAGCCGATTAATTTTAAGGATTGTGTAACTATTACAGAATTAAAATTGATCGTGTCATGATCAATTTTAATCAATCATTCTGTTCATTTTACATTTATCCAAAATGATGCATGAACATGCATTGATAATTATGATGCTTCAAATAAAATTTAAACAATTTAAATAAGCATCAAAATTAAAATAAATAAATAACAATCCAAAATTTAAACAAATTAATTAATCTAATTAATTAATTAATTATTTATCTTTTTTAATTATTTTAATCTAATCAAAATAAATTTTCAAATTTAAACTTATAGGATAAAATTCTAAATTAATCCTATCTTTATCTAATATGATTATTTAATTAAAATCTTATTAAATAAAATTCAGAAAATTTTAAAATTTTAATTTTCTGAAACTTTTGGGGCAATTGTCAGATTTATCTTAATTTCTGGGCTTAGGGTTTTATTTCCTTAAAACTTCAGGGGTCCTTTTACAATTTTAAAACAATTTTAAAATTTGGCTGATTAGGGTTTGGGAGTGCGGCGGGGGCATTTTCGTCTTTTCAGCCCATTAGGGTTTCATCCCTTCCGCCGCACCCTTCGTCTTTCCCGATCGATTTCCCGTCCAGCATCCTCGACTCCTTGGCCGGTCACCCGCCTCGTAGACCAGAACATTTCTGGTCACGATCGGAGCTTTCCTTCTACTGCTTACGAAGAGAAAAAAACCCTTCCGACACATCCGGTGAAGAATCTGCAGCAACAACTGTGATTCTTGGCTTCGATTGATGTCGGAGAAACAACGACGACCATCGCCGCTGCTTCAATCCAGCGTGAATGGAGGCCAGACGATATCCAGCGGCCATTTCGATGAAACTGACGCAGCCCGCCAACATGGATTCCGTCTTCACTGGATTTCGGACGGCTCAAAACCTGCCGGGGGGGGGGGGAATCCAGCAACAACAACCAGCATCCCAGATTTCAATCCACAAAACCAAAACGCTAAGTTAAAAGCGGAAAAATTCCGACAAGAAAATCAACCATCTTGCCAAACAATTTGGCGGCCCAGAAAACGAAAACCAAACAATACCAAAATCCAATTTCTGGTCAAAATTTTAGAAACCCCGATATCCAATTTTCCGGTAGAACTTCCCCAGCAAATCAAAATCCCAAAAACAAAATCGTTTTTCCGGTGGATCTTTAAACCCAAAGAAACAACAAAAGGAAAACAATTTTGAAAACCAAACAGAATTCTCGGAACCTTTCCTTGATTTCATTTACCGATAAGAGAATTAAAACCATTCAAACCCCTTTTCCGACAAAGAAAAATAGCAAAACAATAAGCAGCCCAGAGAATATTGAACCCAGTACAAAAGCAGAACAATTCCATTTTTGCCCATTTTTCCAACGACCGACCAAGTTCGTTTAGAACCCTTTTTACTCGAAAAAAATGGTTCTCCGGCAAAATACTATGAAGCCCAGAAAAGAAAAATATCCAAATCTTTAAAACCCAAGGTTCTGGTTTTTTTTTTTTCAAATAAATTAATTCTCAAAACAAACAATTTGTTTTAAATAATTAACTTTATTTTAACACTAAAACAACCTGGCTCTGATACCACTGTTGGATTTAGTTTAGGTGTTTAGTCTAATTAAACAGCGGAATTCCTAAACTATGAGGATCGGGTCTTACCTTTAAAGCGTAATCGGTTGCGCACGTCGCCTGGCTCCTCTGAGAAGATGGCATTTTTGTCTTCAAAATCCTTCCTCGAAGGATTCTCTACTCTTACGCACGAAAGTCTTCGCAGGTTGGTGCTAGCCGATCTTGCCTACCCCGAGAATTTGGGAAAATCAGTGTATTTTGTCTGATTAGAATTTTAATTCAAAATCATCATGCTCCAACAATTATATCCCTAGGATATTTGTAGAGAAATAATTTCCAAAATCAGTATTGTAATTATCTAATTATAACTTAACTAATTTTAGTTATATTCCAAATCAGTATTATTACCAAATATTATTTAACTGATTCCAAATCAGTATTTAAATAATATTTACTAATTTCAAATCAGCCTTAAATAATACCTTAATGATTTGGGTTATACACCAAGCCCATGGATCAACCCATGACCCATGGATCAGGCTGATGGGTCAAGAACTTCAATTGCAATTAAGTCCCTTGATTTATCAGCCCATCCCAATTGTTCCCAGGTAATTAATTAACTATTAATTAATACCACATAACTTTTCAATAATATTTAATTAAACCATTTAATTAAATCTTATTTATTTAAGTATAACAATTATACTTATTGTAGGCAAGAATACTTATTCTGCATCATCGAACTTTCTTATGTGCGATCCTGTGGGCCCATTCCAAATTGGCAATGGATAACTCAATCTCATTGATTAATCCATAAGTCATTAGTGGTCCCTAGCAAGACATAATGACTACCCAATTCGGAATGGAGGGTTGAATGGTGATTCAACACAACCTTTATGAGCAAACTGCGTACGATCCTCTACATCGATATCCCGTTTAGCATAAGGCATGGAACCATCATCCTTATATAGCTAAACGTTTACTTCATCTCTTAGTGACACTGAATCCATCAAGCAAATGATATCCTTATCATTCCTTGGGCATGGCCATACTCTTTCAGTTCACTATCAAGTGGCCAAGATATCATCTCTCACTTAAGAGAGATTTGTAGTCCCATCACTTCACCTACATATCTTAGCATGAATCATAGTGTACCCAATCATATCCGTACTTGGCAACCTGTTACGGTCCCGTTAGGCGTATGTCAAAGCTGTTGGAGTAGAATACATTAGCTATGCTTGTATTGTACAGTTTCCCAGTTTAATATATCGATTTGTGTTTCAATTATATTTTGTTGTGCATGTTTATGTCCATTTATATTATGTAAGAAGATGATGAGGTGTCTGGTGCGACACAGTAGATCTCATCATTGGTTGAAAGACATAATATATAAATGAGGTTCGTAACCGAGACAACTTTGGACAAACTGTCAGTCTAAGTTATTATGTGATTCAGATAATTAGTTTGTCTAAACTAATTGAATAATATAAATATGCCCCGGGCATATTGAACTTGACTCTTAGGAATGATTTGTCTTGTACTGATTTAATAGACAAATCAATCCTTGTATTCTATCTCTAAATCCCTAGAATCGAGTGGGCATGAGGATTAGACATAGTGTACTTTGATCTGCCAATGGGTGAGGTCAAATGTGGCCAATAGTCTCGGTGGGTTCGGTACGCGTGTTTAGTTACTTGATGTGCTACTGCTGGTCGAAAGGAAACCATGTACCGGTGCGTCCGGGGTGATGGTGCTCCCGAGATGAGCTCGAAATGTTTATTATACTAAACCCGGCCAGTGGACTTATGTCCGGTATAGTAAAAAGGTCGAGTGGTACTAGTCTCGGAATTAATGAAGGTAATTAATTAATTTATCAGTAAATTAATTTTAATTAACGAGCACTATATCTTTGATGTGAGGAGATTAATGAATATAATTTAATTAAGTTGTTCCGGAAGCAATTCTGGTGTAGGATGGTAGTGCCAAAATTAATCCGTTAGTGGTACGATTAATTTTGTAATGGGTTAATTGAATAGGTAGATTTAATTAATTAATTGGTTAATTATTCCTAAGGGTTAATTCAGTAATTAACAAAGTGGAATTATTTAATTAATTTCTAAGGGTTAATTAAGTAATTAACAAAGTGGAATTATTTAATTAATTAATTAAGTCTTAAGTTTCAATTGGAATTAGGAAATCCTAGAGATGAGGAATCCAGTAGGATTTGGTTATCCCATCAGATTGGTTGCCTAATTGGATTTGGAAACTAATTAATTACCTAAACCTATTAGGAAGAACAATCCTAAACCAACTTGGAGTCTCTCTTGTAACTCTATAAATAGACAAGGGATTAGCTATTCAAGAAACACAATTCATAGATTCATAAATCAAGAATCTAGAGAGATAAAATCCTAGAGAGAGAAACATTGTTCTCTCTCAAAAATCGGATTCAAGAACCAAATTGCGGCTGCCCAAGAACAAGTCTTGAGCTGCCCGGATCTTCCATCTTGACCGGCGGCTGGTTTACAACCTTGGGGTGGCGGCTCGTGTGGTTTATCTCGGTGCCAGGTGGCGCGTGAAGCCCACACGCTAGACGGTGGAGGTTGCTGATTTTTCCGGCAAACCCAGTTGTGTTGATTGCTAATCAATTGGCTTCTAGATCATTGCCAATTGGCTTCTAGATCATTTTCCGGCAAACGCTAGACGAGGAGTCAAAGTCTTGAGTCATACATGCGATCATCCAAGTCACGCTTTAAAGGTATTTTTCTATAATTTCGCTTTAATAGAAATTTTTGTTGCGTGGTAAATCGAGCAAGTGCAAACCCAGATCCTACCACAAATTCTTTCAATTGGTATCACAGCCTGGTTTAGGGGGTTCTGTGCTTGTTCAATTTGTTACATGGTTTTATTTGCAGGTGGTTTAGAATCCCGACTATTATGGTTACGTTTGTATGGGTGTTAATTAAACTCTGGGACATGTCCGGATTTAATTTTATTATGAATGTTTGCAATAGTATAACCACGTGCTGGAAGCTGTGTAGGATTAGATCAAATCTGTAGTAGGATTTTTTCTATGTAATTTCGATTATTTAATTTTCCTAGAATGCCTTGTAGTAGGAAAATTGTTTTTTATGTAATCGAAGGCGTTATGGTGGGCGACTTGGATTCGTGGGTTTTGGGTTATCATAAATTTGAAGAAACCCAGGAAAATCCAGAACGAATTGCAAGAAGACCAAATAGCGTGGGAAAAAGCGAAGGAGGTTACGCCGACAACGACCGCCGGCAGCAGTCGCGTCGACTGGCAGGCCAAAAAGGTAGCAGCAGGTAGCAGCGACTGCTGCGCGCTACTGCTGGGCACGCAGGCCCGCCGTGCGGGCGCGTGGGGCGTTGGGCTGCGCGCGCTGGACGCTCGCACGGCCCGTGCGGGCTGTGCGCGCGGGCCACGTGGCCTTCGGGCCATGCTGCGGCAAGGAACGGCCCGTTCGGGCTGTTCGAGCTATTTTTGGCTCGTTTTTCCTCCAGTTTTTGTTTTTTGAAGTTCAAGATTCTCTCAATCGAGTGACGTGGCGGGACACGAGATCAAGGCAAATGATGGAAGCAATTAAAACCATAATAGTCAGGAAACTTATTTTACGTATATTTCCCGTATTTATTGTTTTAATTTTTATGCTTTATTTTTATGCTGTATTTTAGATGCATGAATTAAAGCATGTCTGGTTTTATGGTTACATATAACTTAGGTTAGTTAATTGCATGTTAAAACCAAAAAAACCCTCAATTTGGAAATCTAAGTGGGAGCAGGTTGTGTTATATCCCCATGGCCACCATTACGGGTTCATATGCGATGTGGGTGGGCTTGCGCGTTGGCATTAGGGCCTTCCTCCATTCGGATGAGTCCAGCCCCGAGATCGCTAGACTATGAGCTTCTGAGTAAGATGACTAGAGCGAGTTTAACTAGGAGAAATGTGACACCCTCTCCATCTGAGGCGCACTATCCTGAGGTAACAAACTCAGAAGTCACGTAATGGCATACAGTTATTGTACGATCTACAGTATTCCTCCTGCGAGGTTACGCTGCTTACTTGTACGGCTGAAAGCACCGACTATTAAATAGATCAAAAGATCGTTGGTCATATAGTGTAGTTAATGAACTTGGTTCTTCTCAAACGAATGTGGGTTAGCATAAACGTTCACACTGCGTGGCTTGCGAGAATCCCGGTGGATGAGATGTTGGAGGATTATGATTATTGTTTTGAGGGAAATCAATAATTAAATGGATTTTCATGTTTTCGAAAATTCTAGCATATATAACTGAAACATTGTTTGTTTACTTTCCAGTTTAAATCGATATGGCATTCAATCCTTTAGCTGCTATTTTGAAAAACAACAATTTAACTGGAACTAATAATGTCGATGGAAGTCGTAACTTGGACATTGTCCTTAGAGCTGAGAGCCCTCCTGTGAGAGATCGTGTCATTGACATGATAAGTAACATCAACAAGGTTGAGGTAGTGGGAGGCAAAATCGTTGGTGAAACCAAAGCCGATATTGTCCTCCAGAGCTTGCCTCAAAGCTATGAGCGGATTCGGTTGAACTACAACATAAGTAAGATATTGTGGAGTTCATCCGAGCTCTTGGCAGAGTTGATGGCGGCTCAAGGCTATGAGCAGATTCGGTTGAACTACAACATAAGTAAGATGTTGTGGAGTTCATCCGAGCTCTTGGCAGAGTTGATGGCGGCTAAAAGTCTTATTCAAAAGTAGAAGCGAGCTTTAGTCGAAGTCGAAGCTTTAGAATCTTCTTCTGAGCCTGAGGCTGGAAAGAAGAAGAGAAAGCTCGAGGGAGTAGCTAAAAAGGCACAAATTGCGCCTAAGCCAGATATTGCAAAGAAGAAGTCGAAAGACAAGTGTTTCAAGTGCAATAAGACGGGACATTGGAAAGCGGATTGTCCAAAGCTTATAAGTACGATAACTTATGCCTTAATTACTGAGACATGTTTAGCGGCGATTCCCACAGATACTTGGTGTGTGGATTCAGGTGCCACTGACCATGTTTGTAATTCTTTGCAAGGGTTCCAAGTAACCTAGAAGCTTAGAGAAGGCGAATTGGATATCTACTTGGGCGACACTATAAGAGTGTCAGTAGAAGCAGTGGGAGTAGTTAAGTTGAATTTTGAAAATTCTAGCTTAGAGTTAGTTAATTGTCATTATGTACCGAGTTTTAGAAAGAACTTGATTTCGGTTTCTAAACTCTTAAAGAACGGGTGCAAGTTTATTTTTTCTGATGAGTCTGTTTTTATTAGAAGAAATGGCAAACTTGTTTGTTCTGGTTCATTGGTGGACAATTTATTTGTGGTTAACTCTAACTCCCCTGTTGCGCAAAACATAGAAATAGATAGCTTAGGATCCAACATTAATAAGAGGAAGAAACCTTCTAAAATGAATCAAACCTATCTTTGGCATCTAAGGCTAGATCATATAAACCTTAGTAGGATTCAGAGGTTGGTCAATGATGGACCTTTAGGTTCATTAGATATTGACAGTTATGCAACCTGCGAATCTTGCTTGGAAGGTAAGATGACCAAGAGACCTTTTAAAGCAAAAGGCTATAGAGCTAAAGAAGTATTAGAGTTGATTCATTCTGACTTGTGTGGACTTATGACGGTCCAGGCGCGAGGGGGATATGAGTATTTCGTGACGTTCACGGATGACTACTCTAGGTACGGATACATTTACCTAATGCGCCACAAGTCTGAATGTTTTGGCAAGTTCAAAGAGTTTTGGGCAGATGTGGAGAAGCATCATGGTAAGAGTATTAAGACACTGCGTTCAGATCGTGGTGAGGAGTACTTGTCCCATGAATTTCAAGATTACCTCACTGAGGTAGGAATTCAGTCTCAGTTGTCTGCACCTGGCACGCCACAGTAGATTGGTGTAGCAGAAAGGAGGAACCGAACTCTTATGGAAATGGTTAGGTCCATGATGAGCTATAGTGATTTGCCAAGTTCGTTCTGGGGATATGCCTTGGAAACGGCAATGTATATTCTTAATCTTGTACCATCTAAAACCGTGCCTTCAACCCCAGTAGAGTTGTAGAACCGGTGAAAACCCAGTCTAAGACATCTCAGAATTTGGGGCTGCCCAGCACATGTGCTTAAGGCAGATACGGCTAAGTTAGATGCAAGAACAGAATTAATGCTATTTGTAGGATATCCTAGAGGAACGAAAGGTGGTCTATTCTATAGTCCTAAAGATCAGAAGGTGGTGGTAAGTACCAACGCTAGATTTTTAGAAGAGGACTATGTTTTAGACCACAAACCCAAGAGTAAGATAGTACTAGAAGAGCTTAGACGACAAACTACTAATCCTGATGCACCAGCACAAGTAGATACACCACACACTGCACATGAGATCACAGATGATGCGCCTACACAGGCGGTGCCTTGTCGTAGTGGGAGGGTTGTGAGTAGGGGAGTAAATGAACTGAGTCGCTCGTGAGCTATTCGCGAGCGGCTCGGTCAAAGCTTGGCTTGAGTTCGGAGTTGACAGAGCTCGAGCCGAGCTCGAGCTCGGCTTGTTAAGGTAACGAGCCGAGTTCGAGCCTGTAATATATAGGCTCGTTAGGCCCGACGAGCCTAACGAGCTTATATATTATATATATATTTATTTATTGGGACTTGCTATTTGTATCACAAAATTGCTATTTCTATCACAAAAAAAAAATCAAAATAATTATGAAATGACCAAAATGGCCTTATGAAGGACAAAGGTAGAAAATGACTAAGTAAATGTCGAAAATTTTTGGTGCGTTTTTTGTCCCGTACTACAAAATCAGTTTTTTTAGACGTTTTTGGACGTGGTCCTAGTGTTTTTAGACGTGGTGCTACTTGTTCTGAGACGTGGTATACTGTCTTTGTGAAAAAGATCAGTTTAAATTCACATGAATCGATGTAGACATTTTTTGACGTG
The DNA here is from genome assembly GCA_030378225.1 of Knoxia roxburghii. Taxonomy (NCBI): domain Eukaryota; kingdom Viridiplantae; phylum Streptophyta; class Magnoliopsida; order Gentianales; family Rubiaceae; genus Knoxia; species Knoxia roxburghii. The sequence goes on from CM059418.1 coordinate 14,062,783, forward strand.
GTTATAGTTGTTCTGAGACGAGTTGAGATGTTTTGTGCAAAAAATCAGTTTAAATACACATGCATGGATGTAGACGTTTTTGGACATGGTTCCAGTGTTTTGAGACGTGGTGCTAGTGTTATGAGACGTGGTCGACTGTCTTTGTGGCAAAAATCAGTTTAAATTCACATGAATGGATGTAGACATTTTTTTGACGTGATTCTAGTTGTTCTGAGACGAGTTGAGATGTTTTGTGCAAAAATTAGTTTAAATTCACATGCATATATGTAGACGTTTTTGGACGTGGTACTAGTTATTTTGGACGTTGTGCTTGTGTTCTGAGACGTGGTAGACTGTCTTTGTGGCAAAAATCAGTTTAAATTCACATGAATGGATGTAGACGTTTTTTTGACGTGGTTCTAGTAGTTCTGAGACGAGTTGAGATGTTGTATGGCCATTTTAGTTGTTTTATCTATTTATAACACCTACTTACAAGATCATGAACATTTCTAATAGTAATATGGTCATTTTAATTGTTTTATATTCACAAAACACTTACATCAGATATCATAAACATTTCTAAGAGTTGAATGGTCATTTTATTTGTTTTATCTCATTACAACTCTTAGATATGAGATCATGATCATTTTTGAGAATTGTATAGCCGTTTTATTTGTTTTATCTTTTCAAAACCCTTAGATAATAGATTATGCACATTTCGGTCCATATCAGACGTTTTTTTTACGTGTTTCTAGTTGTTCTGAGACGAGTTGAGATGTTTTGTGCAAAAATCAGTTTAAATACACATGCATGGATGTAGACGTTTTTGGACGTGGTTGTAGTGTTTTGAGACGTGGTGCTAGTGTTATGAGACGTGGTAGACTGTCTTTGTGAAAAAAATCAGTTTAAATTCACATGTATGGATGTAGACATTTTTTTTACGTGTTTCTAGTTATTCTGAGACGAGTTGAGATGTTTTGTGCAAAAACCAGTTTAAATTCACATGCATGGATGTAGACGTTTTTCGACGTGGTTCTAGTGTTTTGAGACGTGGTGCTAGTTGTTTTGAGACGTGGTACACTGTCTTTATGAAAAAAATCAGTTTAAATTCACATGAATGGATGTAGACGTGTCAGCATAACTAGCACCACGTCAAAAATAACTAGCACCACGTCCCGAAACGTCTACATCCATGCATGTGACTTTTAGCTGAATTTTTCACAGGACATAGTCTACCACGTCTCTCTACGTCCAAAACAACTATCGCCACGTCTAGATACGTCCAGCTACGTCCCGCTACGTGCAGCTACGTCCGAAAATGTCCAGTTACGTCCCATAACGTGTTAATTTATTTTATAATATTAAATATTTTTAATATTTTTAAAATTTTTCGTTTTGTAGGCAAGTAACTATCCTTTAACCCTAATCTTAGCGAGCCGAGTTCGCAAGCCTAGCTCGCGAGCTCGAGCTCGAGCTTCACAATTCTTAAACGAGCTCGAGCTCGAGCTCCAAAAAATGAGCTCAAACGAGCATATTTAGGCGAGCCGAGCCTGAACATAGGCAAGTTCGAGCTTGGCTCGGCTTGTTTACACCCCTAGTTGTGAGATAGCCCGACAGGTTTGTTGGCGTGGGAAAGGCTTCAGACCTAGTCCCAGGTGTGCCTGAACCTGACCCAGTTAACTACAATGAGGCACTTCGAGATAAAGATATAGAATATTGGCGTAAGGCAATGATATCCGAGATGGAGTCAATGGACTACAATCAAGTCTGGGAGTTTGTGGACCTGGCTGATGGGTTCAAGCCCATTAGATGCAAGTGGGTCTACAAACGTAAGAGAGGACCTGACGGGAAGGTGGAAACCTTTAAAGCTAGGCTGGTGGCGAAGGGGTATACTCAGAAAGAGGGAATCAATTGTGAGGAAACCTTTTTCCCGGAAGTCATGCTTAAGTCGATCCGGATTCTCTTGGCCATAGCTGCTCATATGGATTATGAGATTTGGCAGATGGATGTCAAGACAGCTTTCCTGAACGGAAGTCTTGAGGAAACCATCTTTATACAGCAACCAGAGGGATTCATTGAAAAAGGCCAAGAGCATAAGGTTTGCAGGCTTAAGAGGTCTATTTATGGACTTAAGCAGGCATCCAGATCTTGGAACATCCGGTTTGATGAGGTAATCCAGTCCTTTGGATTTACTCAGTGTCCGGATGAGCAATGTGTATATCGCATATGTGATGGGAACTCAGTGGTGTTTCTTGTGCTTTACGTAGATGACATTCTATTGATTGGCAACAACAAGAAAGTGTTATCAGACATAAAGGCATGGCTGTCCAAGCAATTTGATATGAAGGACTTAGGGGAAGCGGGACATATCCTAGGGATCAAGATTATTCGAGATCGTAGGAAACGTTCACTAACGCTCTCCCAAGCTTCATACATAGACACGATTCTGGCCTGTTTTAACATGCAGAACTCCAAGAAAGGTTTTCTACCTTTCAGGCATGGAGTGTTTCTATCTAAGGAACAGTCTCCTAAGACTGTTGAGGAGATAGCGTCCATGAAGACAGTTCCATATGCTTTAGCAGTAGGAAGTCTCATGTATGCCATGTTGTGTACGCGGCCTGATATCTGTTATGCCGTTGGCATGGTGAGCAGATATCAGAGTAACCCCGGGAAAGCTCATTGGGAGGCAGTAAAATGCATTCTCAAGTATTTGCGCAGAACTAGGGACCAAGTTCTGGTCTATCAGGCGTCTGAGCTGGTACCCCGAGGTTACACAGATTTAGATTTCCAAGGCGACAGGGACAAGAGCAAGTCTACCTCAGGGTATGTGTTTACTCTAGGAGGTGGAGCCATAGTTTGGCGGAGTGTCAAGCAGAAATGCGTGGCGGACTCTACCATGGAGGCTGAGTATGTTGCCGCATCAGAGGCAGTGAAAGAAGCAGTATGGCTCAAGAACTTCTTAGTGGACTTAGATGTGATTCCTGGTTTGCCGAAGTCTATCACGGTTTATTGTGATAACAATGGTGCAGTAGCAAACTTGAAGGAACCACGAGCCCACAAGGCGAGTAAACATATACAGCGTAAGTACCACCTGAAACGAGACATCGTGAAGAGGAAAGACGTGGTCGTGGCTAAGATAGCATCGGAGAATAACCTTACAGATCCATTCACGAAGACATTGACCTCTAAAGTCTTTGAGGCTCACGTGGAGGGCATGGGGAACAGATATCTAGGAGAGCCATGATAGTTTTTCTAGATAGATAGCAGCAGATTATATAGGATTATATGTAGTTGTATTCTTAAAGCACAGCTTAAGTATTAGTGAGAGATTGTTGGAGTAGAATACATAAGCTATGCTTGTATTGTACAGTTTCCTAGTTTAATATATCGATTTGTGTTTCAATTATATTTTGTTGTGCATGTTTATGTCGATTTATATTATGTAAGTAGATGATGAGGTGTCTGGTGCGACACAGTAGATCTCATCATTGGTTGAAAGACATAATATATAAATGAGGTTCATAACCAAGACAGCTTTGGACAACCTGTCAGTCTAGGTTATTATGTGATTCAGATAATTAGTTTGTCTAAACTAATTGAATCATATAAATATGCCCGGGGCATATTGAACTTGACTCTTAGGAATGATTTGTCTTGTACTGATTTAATAGACAAATCGATCCTTGTATTCTATCTCTAAATCCCTAGAATCGAGTGAGCATGAGGATTAGACATAGTGTGCTTTGATCTGCCAATGGATGAGGTCAAATGTGGCCAATAGTCTCGGTGGGTTGGGTACTCATGTTTAGCTACTTGATGTGCTACTGCTGGTCGAAAGGAAACCATGTACTGGTGCGTCCGGGGTGATGGTGCTCCCGAGATGAGCTCGAAATGTTTATTATACTAAACCTGGCCGATGGATTTATGTCCGGTATAGTAAAAAGGTCGAGTGGTACTAGTCTCGAAATTAAAGAAGTTAATTAATTAATTTATCAGTAAATTAATTTTAATTAACCAGCACTATATCTTTGATATGGAGAGATTAATGAATATAATTTAATTAAGTTGTTCCGAAAGCAATTCTGGTGTAGGATGGTAGTGCCAAAATTAATCCGTTAGTGGTACGATTAATTTTGTAATGGGTTAATTGAATAGGTAGATTTAATTAATTAATTGGTTAATTATTCCTAAGGGTTAATTCAGTAATTAACAAAGTGGAATTATTTAATTAATTCCTAAGGGTTAATTAAGTAATTAACAAAGTGGAATTATTTAATTAAGTCTTAAGTTTCAATTGGAATTAGGAAATCCTAGAGATTAGGAATCTAGTAGGATTTGGTTATCCTATCAGATTGGTTGCCTAATTGGATTTGGAAACTAATTAATTACCTAAACCCATTAGGAAGACCAATCCTAAACCAACTTGGAGTCTCTCTTGTAACTCTATAAATAGACAAGGGATTAGCTATTCAAGAAACACAATTCATAGATTCATAAATCAAGAATCTAGAGAGATAAAATCCTAGAGAGAGAAACGTTGTTCTCTCTCAAAAATCGGATTCAAGAACCAAATTGCGGCTGCCCAAGAACAAGTCTTGAGCTGCCCGGACCTTCCATCTTGACCGGCGGCTGGTTTACAAGCTTCAGGCGGCGGAGCGTGTGGTTTATCTCGGTGCCAGGTGGCGCGTGAAGCTCACACGCTAGACGGTAGAGGTTGCTGATTTTTTCGGCAAACCCAGTTGTGTTGATTGCTTATCAATTGGCTTCTAGATCGTTGCCCACACAGCGAGGAGTCAAAATCTTGAGTCATACAAGCGATCATCCAAGTCACGCTTCAAAGGTATTTTTCTAGAATTCCGCTTTAATATAAATTTTTGTTGCGTGGTAAATCGAGCAAGTGCAAACCCAGATCCTACCACAAATTCTTTCAAAAGCACACCACAATTCACCTAAGACCATGTAGTGATTTCTGGTCTAAGGATCCTAGTACGAGTACTACTCAAAAGAATCACTCATGATCTAATTAGTCCATGGAGTGTTTCTTTTGGCAGATCGATTTCATGAATTTAAATATACACAAGGATATTACTATCATGAAATTAACTCATTTGATAAACAATCAATCAAGCGACAAATGTCTTATTTACATAAATACCCTCAAAGTATATTTACAAAAAATAGCCCTCATTAGGGCATATTCACCAACATCTGGACTTGGTGCTAATTGTTTTTGACGTGGTGCTAGTTGTTCTGGGACGTGGTGGAATGTCTTTGTGAAAACATTCTGTTTAAATTCACACACACGGATGTAGACGTTTCTGGACGTGGTGCTTGTTGTTTTTAACATGGTGCTAGTTGTCTGAGACGTGGTGGACTGTCTTTGTGAAAAAAAATCAGTTTAATTTCACATGCATGGATGTAGACGTTTCTGGACGTGGTGCAAGTTATTTTGACGTGGTGCTAGTTGTTCTGAGACGAGGTGGACAGTCTTTGTGAAAAAATCATCTTAAATTCACATGCATGGATGTAGACATTTCTGGACGTGGTGGAAGTTGTTTTTGACGAGGAGGAGGATGAGGAGGTTTATTAGCAGGAGGATGATGAAGAGGAGGACGAAGATGACAATGAGGCGGATCATGCTCAAGGAGAGGCGGTGGAACTTGAACTTCGTGCAGATTTGAGTGGTTATTTTCAGATTGACAGAGAGTTTCGCACTATTTGTGCTACTTTGAAACATTGCCAGAAAATAGCTAAGCGGCTTAAGTTTCTCATTTCAAAGCGAGGGGGCAATCAAGGATTTGCCATGTATTACTTTTCGTGCAAGTGATGGAGAGATCCACTGAAAGCCCCTCTCCCCACCAAACAGAAGAATACAAGAAGGAGCGGATGTAATTGCCCTTTCAGGTTGACTTGTAAGAGAATTGACCTGGGACATCACAAGGTTTATACAAATCCAGGAGCAGCGTTAACGCATAATCACACTGGTATTACTTTATTTGCGCATAATAGTAATTAAGTTTATTAATGTTTAGTATTTATGAATTATTAATATAATTAAATGAGATTAAGACAGCTGGGTTGGAAATAGAAATATTGGGAAGCAATTTCTGCACTTGGCTAAGGAGAAGCAATATTATGTCAAGATTCTCAAGGATGCGAACACTAATGAGATCACACATGTCTTCTTCGCGCATCCAACCTCAATTCAGGTATTCCACAGATGGTATTGGGTATGGTAGGTATGACTCCTACCAATAAGAATTTCAATATTGCATTTGCTATTATTAGAAATGAGACAAAGGATACATAGGATTGGGTGATGATGAACTTGAGATTTTTGCTGCCTGCTAGTTCGGTACCTAGTGTGATTGTGATAGCTAGGGAGTTGGGTTTGTTGCAGCCGATTAAGGATCATTTTTGCGCTTCACATCACTTGTTATGTTTGTGGCATATTGGGCGTGATGTCAATGCTTGGTTGGAAAAATATGTTGTGAGAAGAAACAAAAACTTAGCATGTGATATCCATGAAAACTGATGGAAGAAAATTATTAATTCCCCAACTGTAAAAGAGTTTAACCTTTTACTGCAGTAGTTCAAAGTTAAGTACTCTCTAATTGAGCCATTGGCTATTGATTATTTTGAGACTACATCCATGTGTACATCCATGTGTGTGAATTTAAACAGAATTTTTTACACAAAACAGTCTACCACGTCTCAGAACAACTAGCACCACGTCCAAAACAACGTGCACCACGTCCAGAAATGTCTAAATCCATGGATGTGAATTTAAACAGAATTTTTTCACAAACACAGTCCACCATGTCTCAGAACAATTAGCACCACGTCCAAAACAACAAGCACCACGTCCAGAACAACTAGCACATTCATTTTTAATGCGAATTTTTCACATAACATAGTCTACCACGTCTTGCCATGTCCAAAACAACTAGCACCACATCTAGATACGCCCGTTACATCTCGCTACGTCCAGATATGTCCCTCTACTTCCCGCTACCTCCCGCTACGTCCAGCTAAAATTACTGGAGCCTTATAGAAAACGCATAGAAAAACGTTTCTGACGTTGCAAAATTAGCACCGATGATGTTTCAAACAACATAAAAAGATAAAATGGTATGTTTACACCATGATTCAATCATTAAAATGGTGCATTTTTGACTGTTTATATTTAAAACCCGTTAAAACAATGCAAAACCAACACTGTTCACATCCTCAAAAAATCATTTCAAACTTCAGTCGCAGGATTCCATTACTAACGTGATTTTGAGAGGATTCTTCGGCAAAAAAGGCACAAGATGGACAGAGAAGATGGCGAATCATTGCAGAGACATGGCGCAGGCAAAGGTCTAATGATAAACAGGGTAAAAATTCTTAATTTTTTGTCAAATTTTTTGTTAATTTACGTGCTGCCCATAGCGTTAGGAGGTTTGCGATTTTGTATGTTATAAAACCTACTGCTTTGCGATTAATAGGTTAGAAACCGTTATTATGTTGCGTTTCCAAGTGTTTGAAATATTTTTTTTCGCGTTTAGATATATGATAACCGTAATTGCTTGCGTTTAGACGTACTGGAAATGCAAAACTACTACTTTTGTGGCTAAAAGAAATGCTATTCGGTTGCGTTGTTAGTGAACCAAAACGCTGGCCGATGATGTTTCATTAGAATGAAACATAGTACATTTGCGTGAAGGAAAACATAACAAGCTCGGGCTAAATTGAAAATCTCACTTTCATGCAATGCATTTCAGAATCGGAAACTTTTGACAAAGCTCAGGCTCAAATTCATTTTCTTGAATGGATCTAGGCTTATACTTATTTAATTTATTAAATTGACAAACAACGCACAAAGAATCAACCTTTAATTAAAAGTGAAAAACATAAAGGTTATATCTTTGAAGCGAAGTCCAACGCAAATAAGAAAACCAAATCTTTAATTTGCGATCACCATCGAAATCCAATGGATAACTCCAAGAAACCTCGAATATTGCGTGGGCAATAGTCTATCGAGGTGTGCTACCAAAGCCCACGAGAAACCAGCTAAGAAAATCCATCAATTAGATTAAATCTGCCCAAAAGATCAAAGTTTTAACCCAAAAAATTGATGCCCACTACTTTTCTCGCCAATAAATGAACCCACTTCAACTCCGGCCACGATCTAGAAAACCGGGATTGTGGATCACCAACCCAAGGGAGAGATCAATACAAACCCAGCTGGATCAAGCACCCCAGAGCTATTAGAAGTGATCGCCGGACTGCTGAAGCAAAGAACCAAAATTCCGGCCAAAAAATCTGCTTGGTTCCGCGAGAATAAAATGAAATCCGGGCGAAATAAGATGAAATCCAGCAGTGGGCAACTCAAATAAATCAATGGGCTATCTAAAAGATTGATCTTTGAACTTAATCTAAATTGAGAAGTGAGATTCCAAGTTCGTTTTTGAAAGAAACTCAACAAGGAAGGAGAGTCTCTCTCTAGAACTTTCTCACTCAAGAGGAAGACAAAGTTGTCTTGCAAGATTTTCTTAAGTTTCTTAAGGCATAAGCTTTCTATTTATAGGGAGCTCCAATAGAGACCTAGTGGGCTTTTGAGTTGGGCCTTTTAATTTGACTTTCATTGACCGCTTAGTCTTTCCTAGACTAACAACTCCAATCGACCCATTAAAATTAATTTCTTAACCCACTTCGTTGATTTAATTTAATCGAACCCTTAGGATTAATTAATTCATATAGAATTAATTTTTTAATCCACTTTGTCAATTAAATATTAATTAAACCTTTAGGGTTAATTAATTCACTTTGTCGATTACTCAAATACATAATTAGTCGTAACACTATCGGACTAAGTATGGAACTACTGCTCAAAAATGACTTTACATCGTGCCACTATATTTTCTTCTATATCCCCACATCAAAGATCTAGTGCTCGTCGGTTTATCAATTTACTAACAAACTAATTCATCGACTTCTTGGCATCTGAGATTAGTACCACTCGACCTTCTTATTATACCGGACGTAAAGTCCACTGGCCAATTTTAGTACAATAAACCTTACGAGCTCATCTTGGGAGCACCATCAACCTGGCGAACCGGAACGTGGATTCTTCCGACTAGGAATGGCACATAAGAAGCTAAACACTGCATGCCCAACCTACCCGGGTATAGGCCTCAATTGACAGCACTTTTTGGCAAATCAAAGCATACGATATGCAATTCCCACGCCCGTCCCAATCTTGGGATTGAGAGACTGAATACTAGGACCGAATTGACTACACCGATCAGTATAAGTCAATTCTTTCCAAACTGGTCGTGCCCAATTCTTTCCAAACCACATGATAACCTATACCGATAGTATATTCAGACTATCTCAGTTACGAGCATACTTTTTATATATCAATACTTTAACCAATAACGGTATCTACTGTGTCTTTCCACACCCCGTTATCTAGTTATATGATATAATGGAACAATTTAATACTGAAACGAAATGATATGTCATCTGTGGATATTAGTTTTTGATACAAGCCACAGCTTTTCTATATTCAAAACTAACATTGCGTTTGTCGGGTCCCAAAACGTGGACTGTTTGCATTTGAGAGTCAGTCAAATATGTACTGTATGCGTTTCTGAGTCGGTCAAACGTGAAAATACTGCATTCTACTGACTATGAAACACAACAATTGTGCGTTTTATGTGATTTCCATTGATTTTACTGATTTTCATTTAATTTTGTATATTTAATTAGGGTGGCGCTAAGTTAAAGCCGCCCATGGATAGACATCGACCCACAGCCTCTGCTAAAAGGCAGAAGGTACCAGTTATTGGAGGGTAAGAAGGTGTAGGTAGAGGAGGGCGAGGGCGAGGGCGAGGAGTTGGACATGGATGTGGAGGTGGAGGTGGTCAAGGAGGTGGTGGTGAAGGTGGAGGTCGAGGAGTTGGTGGTGGAGGTCGAGGAGGTGGAGTTGGCGGTGGTGGTGAAGATGACTCCTCATTTCAGTTAAGAGATGAGTATTATGACACTACTGATTTCGATGACACTGATGATAGTGAGGACAAGCCTATTGGGCTATCGGAGGAGAAGAAGGAGGAGGAGGAGGAGGAAGCGAGTGGGAGTGGACGCCCACAGGATGAGTAGGGTAAGAGGGATACGTATAGAGGTGACCCCTCTCACCCACACGATGAAAGGACGATCCGGTACAGGAATCCGGACGATGGGCAGTTTCAGGAGGTCAATCCTGCTGCCGGTACACGTTTGAATTTATTTACTTATTTATTTTTTTGAGAGGATATTTACTTATTTATTTTGAATAATTATTTAATTTAATTATTGATATAATTTGTTTATTGCTTAGTTAATATTATTAATTATTTATTTGATTTTAATTGTTGATTTAATTATTAATTGAATAAATTTGTTTTGTTGTTTTTTATGTTAATTTATATTATTATTAATTGAATTAATTTGGTATTTAGTTATTTTATATTTATTTATACGAGTTTTATATTTTGTAAATTTAGTTCACCCTAGGAAATGCGTCACGCAGGATCAGAGTTGGTTGGTTACAGGGCCCGTTGAGGGGGGGCCCTATAGATGATAGTTTGATCCGTAGTTTTTTAGGGCATATGGTATCTAGGTATTGGCAGGAGGGGGAGCCTACCAGATACCACCTTAGATGCCACAATAGGGGTAGCATGTATGACCTTTTTGAGACTTGGATTGTATCCATGACTGTAGAGGGTGCACAGATTTTGAGCGGGACGAGCCTTGGACATCTTCCCCGCGTTATGCATGGGAGCATTGATGAGCCTCTCATTAATGCGTTTATAGAGAGGTGGTAGCCAGATACGAATTCATTCCACATGCCTTTTGGAGAGATGACCATCCTCCTGTATGATGTCTGGGAGATTTTGCGTGTTCCAGTCGATGGTCGCCTGATCACAGAGGTTACACCGTTGTCCACCGTACTATCCTGGTCTAAAGGGTTGTTTAAAATTCCTCTAGAGGAGAGACTATCGAAGGATTTGTACATCAATGGTGGATTTTTGACGCAGTGAGTGATAGAGAGGTGCGAGCAGCATGCCAGGGACAGTTCAGATGTGGCCGATATGGTTTGGAGTCTTATTGGGACTTGTCTGTTTACCGACAAGAGTTCCAATAAGTTTATGCCATTCCCTGTAGTGCAGGTGAGAAAGGGGATGGATCAGGTTGGACGGGAGGCGTGGGGCACAGCGACACTAGCTTTCCTGTACCATCACTTAGGTTGCATGAGTCGACACATGACACAGAGCATTGTGGGGTGCATGACTCTGTTGTAGTCATGGATATACGAGCACTTACTGGACTTCAGACACCACCTGATGCCCCTCCCATTGCACGGTACACAGGCTCGTGTATACAGGTGGGCCGTCGACAGCCACCGTGGTACAGAGCAGTGCCTGAGCTCCATTAGACGTGCGCTGGACGAGATGACCGCTATTATGGTTAGTAAATATTTATAAAATATTAATATTATATTTTGATTTAATATATGTTTTATATAGTTTATTATTTAAGTAATTTCAAATTGGGATGTTTAAAAGGTTACCTGGATGCCATACGGTCGCGACGCTATAGCAAGGACTCCTACGACCCTGTACAGAGAGCTGATTGCGTACCAGGATTACATTGAGCCTTATTTACCGGATCGATGTGTGTGCCAGCTCGGATATGTTCAATGAATGCCAGCTCGTTTCATCCGTCCTGGCAGGGATATTTACCGCGGTTACACTGGGAGGCCATATGTGGTCAGACACACTGTGGAGTACACCGAGGTAGCCTGGGAGAAGTTTGGGACAACATCCACCGGGATATCTCTTATAGGGAGGCAGCCTACAGGTGGGGTAGTTCCTCGCAGTGCATGCGTGGACGGGTACTTACAGTGGTTCAGAGAGCGCTCACGTCCGCGCTTCCTTCCAGTTGATCCTATTGCAGATATAGAGCCACTTCGACCTCATCGGGCCGCGTCAGAGTTTGTAAGTATTTGTTACTATTTAAATTACATTTTTTCAATTCAATTATAGGATTTTGATTTTAATGTTTAAATATTTGTAGTGGACGGGTGGTCTAGGACAGCATCATCATGCAATTCTAGATACACTAAGGAAGCGAGCGCCGGATTTGTATGTTGAATTTGCACCTGGCACTGCTGACATAGATGATGAGTTTGAGCGGTCCATTTGATCTATATAGTCTTGATTGTATATCTTATTGAGAGTATACTTTCATTTGTATTATTATTTTGATTGTATATTTGTGGATTTGATATGTTATCTGATTTTGTATTCATTCGATTTTTTTTTTTTTTTATCAAACACCAATAATTCAAGTTAGTACTTTTAGTTGAAGAAATTTGGCAACTAAGTTAACAACGTCAGAAACAACTAGCATCACGTCAAAAACATTTAGAACCACGTCTCAGAACAACTACCACCACGTCAAAAACAACTAGCACCACGTCTCAGAACAACTAGCACCACGTAAAAAATAACTAGAACCACGTCTTAGAACAACCAGCACCACGTCTCAGAACAACTAGCACCACATCAAAAACAACTTGCACCACGTCCAGAAACATCTACATCCATGCAAGTGAATTTGAGATGATTTTTTTCACAAAGATAGTTCACCACGTCTCAGAACAACTAGAACCACGTCAAAAAGAACAAGCACCATGTCCAGAAATGTCTACATCTATGTGTGCGAATTTAAACAGAATTTTTTCACAAAAACAGTCCACCACATCTCAGAACAACTAGCATCACGTCAAAAACAACTAGCACCATGTCCAGAAATGTCTATATCCATGCGTGTGATTTTTAGCTGAATTTTTCACATAACATAGTCTACCACGTCTCGCTACTTCCAAAACAACTAGCACTACGTCTAGCTACGTCCCGTTACATCCAGCTACATCCCGCTATGTCCAGCTATTTCCCTCTACGTCCAGATACATCCCGCTACATCCAGCAACGTCAAGCTACGTTCCATAACACCTGAGAAATTGGTTAAGTACTTGTACAAAAACATGGCATTTTAATGAGCGAGCCATGGTGAAAACACACCATTTTAACAAGCGAACCAAGGTTAAAACTCTCCAGTTTGACATTTTTGTTCAACATGAAACGTTAAATTGTTACATTATTTTGTTGTCATTATGGGAGAATTTTAACGTTTTCATTGTATTAAAACGTCATCGACATTAAATTTTGCAGGTCAAAAATGTTATTCTCTGTATTTGTATACATGGAGAAAACGCACTTTAGTTGCGTTTTTGACATTTACTTAGCCATTTTATACCTTTTTCCTTCATAAGGCCCTTTTCGTCATTTCATAATTATTTTTATTTTTTTATACCAATAGCAAGTCCCTTTTTTTTATGTAATCCACTATTACTTTTTTTTTTTTTTTTAAATCTTGCTTTATGTATGATTTAAAAAAAAAGTCATTCTTATAATTTGTAAAATATGAAACAATCTAATTTTTGTATTTGATATAATGCCATATTCAACTTGATATAAAGCCCTGATAGTATAAAAATATACTTTTCATATGTTAAAAAAACGGTTATAAAAAATTTATAAACTCTTTCGTCTATTAGTTGTGTTTGACATGAAATATTGTTGTAACTTGACGTGCTCTTGTTGTTGTATAAGTTTTAGGTGAACACATCAAAATAAATTTATAAATAAACAAAACAAAAATACTAAAACTATAGTATTTAAGGTTTCGTTCCCATGAAATGTTTGTCAGGATTGATCACGTAGTTGGGTTCAAAGCCTTACTTACTAAGGTTCTAGTAGTTTTTAGTCGAAGGATTTATCAAACAAAGGGATAAATTGAGTAATTTCAAGTAAACATGAAAGTGCTAAAAACAAAATATAAAGATAATAATGGGGATAAAAGCGGAAAATCACACCACAACAAGATCAAGGGAGCTATTGCTAATGGGAGTCAGGCACCTCACTAATCACATCAATAATGCATCTCTTTAACTTCCTATAAGAACCAACATGGCCAATAGTACATAGGGTCTTCAATCCTACCTACTACAAATCCTCTACCCTAGATATATGAAATAAATTATAAACATGAACTTCTAATCACAAATGGATATAAAATCAACTAGGCTTGAAATTCAAGAAATCTCAATTGATTACATGAAATGCTAAAATTAATTCAATCCCACAATCAATCCATTAAATAGAGTAGATTCAACATATATTTTACTAACAAGGCAAAATCTCTCATGAAAAGATAAGATTCAACTCAATTGCAAGAAACCCATTAAACAATATTCATGAATAACCATAGATAATAGCAAATCCAACAAGGAAATGATAAGTGCATAACAAAAAGACTTGATTCATAAGAGAAGGTGAAGTGTTTCTTAACATGTGAAAGAAGAAATCAATATTTCTCTTGAATTCCACCTTTGGAAGCATTTCTTTACATAAAATCCTTGGATTAAGACTACATCTCATGGAAATCCACTACCCCCTATCACCTTGAAGGGTAGATTTCCCTAGAATCTACTTAGAACATGATTGTTCTAAGATAATTCATAGTGTGTGTATGAAAAGGTGAGAAAGTATGTATTTCTTCCTCCCTAAGTTACTCTCTCTAAAACTATCGAAAACCTACTAGGGTGTAATAGTATGTGTCTTTACAAGAGGCCTTGGTAATTAAAAAAGGTTCCAGAGGGCTAAAATTGATTACATAAGTTAAATCACGTCAAGGGTAAAGTTGGCTTTTTAGCAGCAGTTTTCTGGTTGACGACCAGGCAATGGCGCCAAGTGGACGCCGAGAACAGCGGTTATCAGGCAGTTGCGTCGTGTGGACGCCGTTGTTGGCAACGATCAGGCACCAGCGCCCAGTGGACGCTGGTCTTGGAATCTCTATCATTTTGCGCTCTTTCCAATTTCTTCTCTTTAAACTCAAATTCCATGTTTTTTCGTCTTTTTTCGGCAAAAGTCTTTAAGTTTTCTCCAAAATCTCCAATATGCGTTTTCACTACAAGATCATGCAAATCAAAGCTCATAAAATATATCGTAATCATTGAAAATCAACTAAAAGTAAGCTAAACATATATGATTTTGGGTCATAAAAAGGTATATTTTGGAGTCATGTCACAACTCATATAAATATCAGTTGTGCATGATATGAACTCCGTTAGGTCTTTGTATGCAACCTTTGTTCTTTTTAAATTATCGTATTACTTTATATAAACCCTATTTTTTTATTTGCAACGTTGTTGTTCCTGTTATGAACATCCGTTATGTTTGATACGAAATCCTTTAGTTTTCGTATATAATTTTTGTTCTTTATACATTATCACACTACAAGAAATGTTCAATTACCCATTAAAGTTGCCCAACTATGATTTCATGCGTAAATACCCAAATCTTACACATGAAGTTCCCATAATAGGACAAAAAATATTTTTTCTCGCGGTATTCCTTTTTCCAAATATTAATTTTTAACCATTCAAATTCGAACAAAAAATAACAGTTAACAAATCCATCAGTAAAACCATTATGAACCTATTTGCTTTGTTTAACATAAATAGAAGGAAAAATGTTATTGATTCTAAACAGCTCTAGCAATGGAATTTTGTTAAAGAAATGCCAATTGTGAAGGGAAAAGGTGAGTATACAACAAGGGGAGGTAGACCCCTTTGTTGGATTTAAATACAGAAGCTTTGCTTGTATTAAACTATTTCCTAGTTTTATATATCGATTAAATGTTTTAGTTAAATTGTTTATATGTTTTACATATGTTGTCTATTTATATTATGTAATTAGATGATGAGGTGTCTGGTGTGACACAATAGATCTCTTCATTAGTTAAAAGACATAATACATAAATGAGATTCATATCCAAGATAGTTTTAGACACACTATCAGTTTAGGTTATTATGTGATTCAGAAATTGGTTTGTCTAAACTAATTGAATCATATAGATACGTCCAGGCATATTGACCTTGACCATTTAGGACGAATTGTCTTGTACTGATTAAATAAACTAGTTGATCATAGTATTCTATCTCTAAATCCCTAGACTTGAGCAGACATGAGGATTAGACATAGTGTACTATGATATGCCAAAGAGTGAGGTAATTTGAGACTAATAGCTTAGGTAGGTTGGGTGCGCGTGTTTGATTGCTTGGTGTTCTGTTGCTTGTCAAAAGGAAAACATGTACCGATATTTCTGGGGTGATGGTGCTCTCGAGATGAGCTCGTTATGTTTATTATACTAAACCCAGCGGTGGACTTATGTCTGATATAGTAAAAAGGTTGAGTGGTACTAATCTCGAATTATAAGAAGTTAATTAATTAATTTATCAGTAAATTAATAAATTAATGAGCACTACATCTTTGATGTGGGGAGATTAAAGAATAATTAATTTAGTTGTTCCGGAAGCAATTCTGGTGTAGGATGGTCGTGCCATAATTAATCCGTTAGTAGTACGATTAATTATGTAGTGAGTTAATTGATAAAGTAAATTTAATTATTTATTTAATTATTCATAAGGGTTAATTAAGTAATTAACAAAGTGAAATTAATTAATTAATTAATTAAGTTTTAAAGTTCAATTGGAATTAGGAAATCCTAGAGATTAGGAAATCTATTAGGATTTGGAATCCTATTAGCTTTGGAACCTAATTGGATTTGGAAACTAATTAATAATCCTAAACCCATTAGGAAGGCCAATCCTAAACTAACTTGGGGTCTCTCTTATAACTCTATAAATAGACAAGAGATTAGCAATTCACAATATACAATTCGTAAGTTTTCAAGACAAGAAAACTAGAGAGAGAAAATCCTAGAGAGAGAAATCAATTTTTTCTCTCGAAGTCGGATTTCTCCTGTTCCTGGCATTGGTGTTGATTCTTAACAGCCGTCGGAAGTTTTCTTTCTTAGACAACCGACAGCGCGTGGAGTCCGAGCAGCTGGCGCGTGGATGCTGGCAAACTGGTTTTTCCGAGCTAGTTTTTCCTCCAGTGTGTTTTTGTTGTGAATTGCTGATCGTTGGTTCATTAGTTCATTGCCTACACAACGTACGAGCTGGTCTTGAATCATATAAGCAAATCCTAAGGTAACAAACTCAAAAGTCACGTAATGGCACACACTTAGTGTATGATTTGTAGTATTCCTCCCATCGAGGTTATGCTACTCATTTGTACGGCTAAAAGCACTTACTATTAGGTACATTGATCAATAGGTCGTTTGGTCAGATAGTGTAGTTAATGAACCTAGATCTTCTCAAACGAATGTGGGTTAGCGTAAACGTCCACACTATCATGGCTTACGAAAATCCCGGTGAATGAGATGTCGGTGAATTTAATTATTGTTTGAGGGATGTCAATAATAGTAGAGTTTTTTGAAATTTTATGCTTAGTTTACTAAAACGTTCTCTGTTTATTTATTTACAGCTTTCGATATTGCATTTAATTCGTTAGTTACAATATTGAAAGACAACAAATTAACTGGTCCGAATTATGTCGATTGAAGTCAAAATTTGGACATTATCCTAACGGCTAAGAGCACTACTATGAGAGATCATGTCATTGACATGATTAGTAACATCAACGAGGTTGAGGTAGTGGAAGGCGAAATTGATGGTGAAACCAAAGTCGATATTGACCTCCAGAACTTGCCTCAAAGCTATGAGCAGTTTCGGTTGAACTATAACATAAGTCAGATGTTGTGTACTTCATCCGAGCTCTTGGCGGAGTTGGTGGCGGCTGAAGGTCTCTTTTAAGAGAAGAAGCGAGATTTAGTCACAGTCAAAGCTTTAAAATCTTCTTATGAGCCTGAGGCTGGAGAGAAGAAGAGAAAACTCGAGAGAGTAGCTCAAAAGGCACAAATTACTCAAAAGCCGGAGGTCGCAAAGAAGAAGAAGTCTAAAAGCAAATGCTTCAAGTTCGGTATAATGGGACATTAGAAATTGGATTGTCCAAAGCTCAAAGGTAAGATAGTTTCTGCCTTAATTACTGAGACATGTTTAGCTGCGATTCCCATAAATACTTGGTGTGTGGTTTCAGGAGCCACTGACCATGTTTGTAATTCTTCGCAGAGGTTCAAGGTAACACGGAAACTTAGAAAAGGCGAGCTAGAAGTCTACTTGGGCAACACTACAAGAGTGTCAGTAGAAATAATGGGAGTAGTTAGGATTATTTTCGAAAATAGTAGGATATATTTACATAATTGTCTTTATGCACCAAGTTTTAGAAGGAACCTGATTTCAGTTTCTAAACTCTCAATGAATGGTTATAAGTTTATCCTTTTTGATCAATCTGTTGTTATTAGAAAAGATGTCAAACTTATTTGTTCAGGTTCATTAGTAGATAATTTGTTTTTGATTAAGTCAAACTCCCCTGTTGTGCAAACCACTGAACTAAATGGCGCATCATCTAACTAAAATAAGAGAAAAGAACCTTCTAAAATGAATCAAACCTATCTTTGGCATCTCAGGCTAGGTCATATAAACCTTAGTAGGATTCAGAGGTTAGTCAATGATGGACCTTTAAGTTCATTAGAGATTGACAACTATTAAACCTGCGAATCTTGCTTGGAAGGTAAGATGACCAAGAGACCTTTTAAAGCGAAAGGTTATAGAGCTAAAGTAGTATTTGAATTGATTCACTATGACTTGTGTGGACCAATTTTGGTCCAAGCACGAGATGGGTTTGAGTATTTTGTGACTTTCACAGATGATTACTCAAGATACGGATACATTTACTTAATGCACCACAAGTCCGAATGTTTTAGTAAATTCAAAGAGTATCGAGCAGATGTGGAGAAACATCACGGTAAAAGTATCAAGACACTATGATTAGATTATGGTTGAGAGTATCTGTCCCACAAATTTTGAGAATACCTCAGTGCGGTCAGAATTCAGTCTCAGTTGTCTGCACCTAGCACACCATAACAGAACGGTGTAGCGAAAAGAAGAAACAGAACTCTTATAGAAATGGTTAGGTCAATGATGAGCTATAGTGATTTGCCTAGTTGATTCTAGGGATATGCCTTAGAAACTGCAATGTACATTCTAAATCTTGTACCATCTAAAACCATACCTTCAACCCCTACAGAGTTGTGGAACGGGCGCAAGCCCAATCTAAGGCATATCAGAATTTGGGGTTGTCCAACACATATGCTTAAGGAAGATGCGGCTAAGTTGATGCAAGAACAGAAGTAATGCTGTTTGTAGGATATCCTATAGGAACGAAAGGTGGTATTTTCTGTAGTCCTAAAGATCAGAAAGTGATAGTTAGTACTAACGCCAGATTTTTAGAGAAAGACTATATTCTAGATCGCAAGGCCAAGAGTAAGATAGTACTAGAAGAACTTAGAAAGCAATATGATAATTCTAATGCACCAGCATAAGTAGATACACCACACACTGCACAAGATATCATAGATGATACGCCTACACAGGTGGTGCCTCGTCATTGTGAGAGGGTTGTGAGACAACCCGACAGGTTCATTGGTATGGGAGAAGCCTCTGACTTCATCCCAGGAGTGCCTGAGCCAAATCTGGTAAACTACAATGAGACTCTCCGAGATAAAGATACAGAATCTTAGCGAAAGGCAATTATATCTAAGATAGGGTTGATGGACCACAATCAAGTCTGGGAGCTTGTGTACCTACCTAATGGTTTCAAACACATTGGATGTAAGTGGGTCTACAAACGCAACAGGGGACCTGACTGAAAGGTTGAAACCTTTAAAGCTAGGCTTGTGGCGAAAGGGTACACTTAGAAAAAGGGAATCAATTATGAGGAAAACTTCTCCCCGGTGGCCATGATTAAGTCGATCCGAATTCTTTTGGCCATAATTGTTCATTTAGATTATGAGATATGGCAGATGGATGTCAATACTGTTTTCTTTAACGGAAGTCTTGAAGAAACCATCTTCATGCAGCAACCACAGGAATTCATTGAAAAAGGCCAAGAGCATAAGGTTTGCAGGCTTAAGAGGTCCATTTACGAACCTAAGCAAATATTAAGATCTTGGAATATCCAGTTTGATGAGGTAATCCAATCTTACAGATTTACTCAGTGCCCGGATGAACAATGTTTATATCACAGACGTGATGGAAACGCGATGGTGTTTCTTGTGCTTTACGTAAATGACATTTTACTAATTAGCAACAATAAAAAAGTGTTATCAGATGTAAAGGCATGGTTGTCCAAACAATTTTATATGAAATACTTAGGAGAAGCGGGGACATATCCTTGGGATTAAGATAATTCGAGATCGTAGGAAACGTTCACTAACGCTCTCTCAAGTTTCATACATAGATACGATTTTGGCTCATTTTAACATGCAGAACTCTAAGAAATGTTTTTTACCTTTCAGACATGGAGTGTATCTATCTAAAGAGCAGTCTCCAAAAACTGTTGAGGAGATAGAAGTCATGAAGACAGTTCCTTATGCTTTTGCAGTAGGAAGCCTCATGTATGCAATGTTGTGTACGAGGTATGATATTTGCTATACTGTTGGCATTGTAAGCAGATATCAGAGTAACCCCGGCAAAGCTCATAGGGAGGCAGTAAAATGCATTCTCAAGTATTTGCATAGAATGAGAGACCAAGTTGTGGTCTATCAGGCGCCTGAGCTTGTGCCCCTAGGTTACACAGATTCAGATTTCCAAGGTGACAGGTACAAGAACAAGACTACCTCAGGGTATGTATTTACTTTGGGAGGTAGAGCTATAGTTTGGCGGAGTGTCAAGCAGAAATACGTGGCAGACTCTACCATGGAGGTTGAATATGTTACATCATCAGAGGCAGCGAAAGAAGCAGTGTGGCTCAAGAACTTCCTAGTGGACTTAGACGTGGTTCCTGTTTGCCGAAGTTGATCACAGTGTACTGTGACAACAACGGTGCAGTAGCAAAGTCGAAGGAACCACGAGCTCACAAGGTGAGTAAGCATATACAGCGCAAGTACCACTTACTACGAGATATCGTATAGAGGGAAGACGTGGTTGTGGCAAAGATAGCATCAGAAGATAACCTTGCAGATCCATTCACAAAGACACTGATTGCAAAAGTCTTTGAGGCTCACGTGAAGGGCATGGGGATCAGATACTTAGTAGAGCCATGATTTTTTTTTTAGACATTATTTTAGTTGTATGATTGATGTAGTTTTATACTTAAAGTGCAACTTAAGTATTAGTGAGAGATTGATGGATTTAAATACTGAAGCTTTGCTTGTATTAAACTATTTCCCATTTTTATATATCGATTAAATGTTTTAGTTAAATTGTTTATATGTTTTACATACGTCATCTATTTATATTATGTAATTAGATGATGAGATATCTGGTGTGACACAGTAGATCTCATCATTGGTTAAAAGACATAATATATAAATGAGGTTCGTAACCGAGACAGTTTTGGAAACACTGTCAGTTTAGGTTATTATGTGATTCATAAATTGGTTTGTCTAAACTAATTGAATCATGTAGATATGCCCGCGATATATTGAACATGACCATTTAAGAAGAATTGTCTTGTACTGATTAAATAGACTATTCGATCCTAGTATTGTGCTAGAGCTTCAAGAAGTAACTCTTAAACTTCCACTTTAATTTGGAATTTATTGTTACGTGGCAAATCGAACAAGTAGAAGCTAAGATCCTGCGCAATGGTATTTCAAGCAATGGTTAGAATAGTAATTGTGCTAGAGCTTGGGTCTGGTCAAAAGTTTTGATTCTGGAATACATAGCACGAAAGTGAATTTTTGTTCGGGCTCGGGCAGACAATCTTTCACCCTTTAGTGGAGAACCATTAAAAGACAATCCACACATTGAAGAAGGAAATCAAAATCGTTGTGTTGATAGTTCAACGAATAATGGTACTAATCTGAACTTGTAAATTTTTTTCAATGATATTCTTGTAAGTTCATGAGTTATGAGAATAGACTCATAATTTTGAAAGAATTTATTCTTGATTTGTCAAATATTTTTCTTGTTATCAATTGAAATTCTTGTTATTTTCACTCATTTTTATATTAAAATTTTTAATACATAGTAGGTACAAATATGCTTATGATGCCAACGGATTTAGTGTCGTGTACTGCTCAGAATTGATAATTTATATACTGAATACCAAAAATTAACGTAGTATATGGGTTGATTAACAAGTAACGGAGGGTAGAATCCTACTGTCAAGTTAGAAATCACAGTAAAACATAACAAGTATAAAGTAGTAAAGTAAGCAGTTCTGTGAGGTGTAAAATAATGATAGAAAGAGGATATGTATAGAACAGATAAACAGAGGATGAGAGTTGAGATTTTTACTTCCCTGTAAGAATGAAGGCTCTGGTTACGGGTTGTAGTTGACAAAAAAAGTTAAAGCTTCCTAACAGCAAGGATAAAAAATGTGATGCAGAGCACCCAGTTCTGACTCAACTCGAGTAACCCCTGTGTCACTTACTCCACGATCGCCCTACTATTCGACCATGTAGTCCCTCTTTACTCTTGTGTACGGCCTAGCATCAGTCCTACCACTAGGGGACTGAACCTCCTTACCACAACAAATATCATACTAGGACATGAATGTAACAGAGTATATAGTTGCTAAGGTATCATCAATTAAGATCTCCAAGCATTCCAAGTTTTGTTCATTAGTAAGTTTCACAAAATAATTGGTTGCTAAGGTATTGTCAATTAAGACTTCCCTGAAAGCATTCTAACGTGTTCTTGTTATTGTATAAGTTAAGGGCGAACACGCAAAATAAAATTTATAAAGAAACAAAACTAAATACGGAAACTATATATAGTACTTAAGGTTTCATTCCCATGAAATTGGTGTCTTAAATGAAGTATTGTTGTGTTCAAATCCTTACTTACCACAATTTCTAGTAGTTTAGTATCCTAAGAATCTAAGAAAGTAAAGGATAAAATAGTAATTTTGTATAAGTCATGCAAGTAACAAAATAATAAAGGATAATATAAAATGGGTAAAGGTGGAAAAACACACCACAACCAAGATCTAAGGAGCTATTGTAAGCAAAATAACATGGAAATGTCTAATCATTATGATAATACTCTTCATGTATTTCCACATAAGGACTAAAATAGCCAATAATAGAAATATGGTCGTCAATCCTACCTATTATCAATCCTCTACACCATCACATCAAATCAATTGAAGTTACCAACTTACATAGCAAATGGATAATTAGACAACTAAGATTGCAACACAAGAAATCTCAATTGAATTAACACACATGCCTAAAACAAGTTATGCACTCTCTAATTGAACAAGTAATGGAGTAGATTCAACAAATATTCCAATAACAAGAAAAAATAATATGTAAATGTTGGGTTTGAATATTAAAGCTTTGCTGTATTAAACTATTTCTCAGTTTTGTATATATATCGATTAAATGTTTTAGTTAATTTGCCTTTATGTTTTACATATCTCGTCCATTTATATTATGTAGTTAGATGATGAGGTGTATGGTGTGACACAGTAGATCTTATCATTGGTTAAAAGACATAATATATAAATGAGGTTCGTAACTGAGACGGTTTTGGACACACTATCAGTTTAAATTATTATGTGATTCAGAAATTGGTTTGTCTAAACTGATTGAATCATATAGATATGCCCGCGGCATATTGGATTTCACTAATTAGGATGAATTATCTTATACTGCTTTAATAGGCTATTCGATTTTAGCATTCTATCTCTAATTCCCTAGACTTGAGCAGATATGAGGGTTAGATATAGTGTTCTTTAATCTACCAAAGTGTGAGGTCAATTGAGGCCAATAGTCTCAGTAGGTTGGGTACGCGTGTTTGATTGTTTGGTGTGTTGTTACTTGTCGAAAGAAAACCATGAGCCGGTGCATCCGAGGTGATAGTGCTCCCGAGATGAGCTCGTTATGTTTATTATACTAAACCCAGTTGGTGGACTTATGTCTGATATAGCAAAAAGGTCGAGTGGTACTAATATCAGATTATAAGAAGTTAATTAATTAATTTATCAGTAAATTAATAAATTAACGAGCACTATATCTTTGATGTGGGGATATTAAAGAATAATTAATTTAGTTGTTCCGAAAGCAATTCTGGTGTAGGATGGTAGTGCCATAATTAATCTGTTAGTGGTACAATTTATTATGTAGTGGGTTAATTGAGAAAGCAGAATTAATTATTTAATTAATTATTCCTAAGGGTTAATTAGTAATTAATAAAATATAATTAATTAATTAATTCAGTCTTAAAATTCAATTGGAATTAGGAAATCCAAGACATTAGGAAATCTTTTTGGATTTGGAATCTAATTAGATTTGGTTACTAATTGGATTTGGAAACTAATTAGAAATCCTAAACCCATTAGGAAAGCCAATCATAAACAAACTAGGGGTCTCTCTTGTAACTCTATAAATAGACAAAAGATTAGCAATTCACAATACACAATTCAATAGTTTCTCAATTCTTGAAACCTAGAGAGAAAAAAGTCTAGAGAGAGAATTAATTCTCCCTCAAAGTCGAATCTACAAAAGCTTCAAAGCGGTGGTAAGAATCTCTAGGAATTGGCTTTGGTTGTTCTTCTTTGTGGTTGACGGTGAGTGGGTTTTGTCGGCACGTGTGGAAGTGCTCTCGGTGTGCATTTCACGCGCTTGTGCAGCGGGTCTGATTTTTTTTCTGGTGGCGGCTTTGTGGAGTTGTGGTGGTTTTGCTGATCAATTATTCGTTGGTTCATTGCACACACAACGTACGATGAAGTCTAAGAGTCATACAAGAGAATCACCTAAGTACACGCTTCAAGAGGTAATTCTTAAACTTCCACTTTAAAGTAAGAATTTGTTGTTGCGTGACGAATCAAATAAGTAGAAGCTAAGATCCTGCGCAATGGTATTTCAAGCAAGGGTTGAAATAGTAATTGTGCTAGAGCTTAGGCCTGGACAAGAGTTTTGATTTCAGAATGTGCATCACGAAAGTAAATTTTTGACCGAGCCCAGGCAGATAAGCTTTCAATTGGTATTAGAGCTATGGTTTTGGCTTTGTGCTTGTGTGATTTGTTACATGATTTTGTTTGCAGGTGGTCTAGAAATCCAGACTATTATGGTTGCGTTTGTATGTTTTTATTAAACCCCGGGCCATGTTCGAGTTATTTTTTTATGAATGCTTGTAATAGTAAAACCACGTGCTAGAAGCCAAGTACGATTAGATTAAATATGTAGGAGGATTTTTTCTATGTAAATGTCGATTTTATTTTCCTAGAAGTCCTGTAGTAGGAAAATCTTTTGTGATCGAAGACGTGGTAGCCGACTTGATTTCGTGGGGTTTGGTTTATTGTCAATACTTTAGTCTATTATTGTGCCATCGCTTGTCGAAAGGAAACCATGTATCGGTGTGTTTGGGGTGATGGTGCTCTCGAGATGAGCTCGTACGGATTATTATATTAAGCCGGACCGGTGGACTTATGTCCGGTATAATAATAAGGTCGAGTGGTACTAATCTCGGATTATAAGAAGTCGATTAGTTAATTTATCAGTAAACTAATATATTGACAAGCACTATATTTTTGACGTGGGGAGATAATAGAATAATTAAAAGTGGACCCGAAAGCAATTTTGGTTTAAACGGTAGTTCCATAATTAATCCGTTAGTGGTACGATTAATAATGAGTTGGATGAAATTGACAAAGTGGATTGAATAATTAATTAATAATCCTTAAGTAAGTTGATAGATGATTTAATTATTCTATAATTATCCTCAAGTCAATTAATAAAGTGGATAGAATTAATTAATTATCCTTGGATTGATTAAAGTTGACTAGTCTAGCGAAGACTTAGAAGTCAACAAGTCCAACTAGTAACGGCCAACTTAAGCCAACTTAAAGGTTTCCCTAGGAGCTCCCTATAAATAGATTAAGTGATGCTTTGAAAACATAAGAATTCAAATCTTGCCTCCCTTAGAGAAAGAAACACCTAGAGAGAGAACATCATCATCTTCTTCAAGGATCTTTCTCGAAGTCGATGTATTCTCTCTCAGAATCGCATGGGCTTTTGTTATTGTCAACGTGGGAAGAATCCGGTGAGGTGGCAAGGTTTTTCGGCGAGTTTTTGATTTTCCGGGCAGCAGCAATTCTGAGAATTCCAGCAACTGGTATTAAGATTTTCCGGCGAGTTCGGCTTCGCGGCAGTCTTCACAGCGTTCGGCTCTGGGCAGCTTTCTGCGGCGGTTTTTTGAGCTTTGGTGGGCTGGGTTTTCTCCGGGTACTTGGTATTGAAGGAAATAGATCTGGTCCGGGCGAAACCAAAAATCTCACTTTCGTGCTATGCATTCCAGAATCGGAGACTCTCGATCGAGCCCATACTCTAAAATCATTTCCTGTAAGCAGATCTAAACATATACTTGTTAGATCTATTAAACGACATGCTAAAAAAATTAAATCTTTAATTTAAAGCAGAATATAAAAATTATACCTTTGAAGTGTGTCCCTCGCAAATAAAGAAAACCAAGCGAAATCCACAAGACAATCCCTTGAATGACTCAAACTACCCCCGAAGTCGTGTGGGCAACTATCTACGGGGTGGATCTAGCAAAGAAACCCGCTTCAAAAAACTCGAATCTGCCCAGATAGAACCTTGCCCAGAGACCTGCCGTCGTACCACCGCCGATCTATCAGAGACCACGAGTGAGGGAAACAATAGGCCGTGATTGAGACAAGCTGCTATGGATCGAAAATCACGTGATCGATGCAATAGCTTGGATCCAAACGCGCTGGTCGCCACACGCACGATCGCCAATCGCCGATCGAGAAAAACCAAATGCCTGGAAATCGACTATCAAAGTGAATCGGGCTATGCCTGTCAAGTTTCTTATGTCTTCGAATGTGCAAGATATTAAGTATTTATAAGGAGTTTCAAGGGAGACCTAGTGGGATTTTGAGTTGGGTATTCTAATTAGATTTAATTGACTTTCTTACTCTTCCCTAGACTAGTCAATTCTCAATTAGTCTAAGGATTATTTATTCGACCCACTTCGTCAATTAAAAATTAATCAATCCAAGGATTACTTCGTAACCCACTATATCAATTAAATATAAAATTAACCCTATGGTAAATATTTAATTGATCCACTTTGGTAATTAATCTAATTCATAATTAATCATACCACTAACGGATCAATTATGAAACTACCGCTCAAAAATAAAATTACTTCGTGCACACTTTAATTATTTTCTTATCTCCCTACGTCAAAGATATAGTGCTTGTCGATTCATCAATTTACTGACAAATTAATTCATCGACTTCTTGCTATCCGAGACTAGTACCACTCGACCTTATTATTATACCAGACCTAATTCCAGCAGCTGGGTTTAGCATAATAATCCTTACAAACTAATCTCAGTGAAGGAAATCGATCTAGCCGGGATAAATCGAAAATCTCACTTTCGTGCTATGCATTCAAGAATCAGAGACTTTCGATCTGACTCAGTCGTAAAATCATTTCTCCTTAACGGATCTTGGCTTATACTAATTCGATTTATTAAAATGACACGCAAAAATTAAATCTTTAATATTAAAGCTGAAGTCTTAAAGATTATACCTTTGAAGCGTGTCCCTAGCAATATATAAACCCAAAGCTGGAAAACAGCGAATATCACAAAGTGACCCAAAAATGACTCCTCCAACTCTGAAATCACGTGGGCGATTCGCTACGGAGCGGCTAATAGCACTAACGAAGAAAATTCAAAGAAACCCGCTTTGAAAAAACTCAAAAAAACCCGACAGAATCTTACCCGGAGCAGCCCTGCGCCTAGCTGCTAGAACCGCTGGAATTCTCACCAACTCCGGCCACTAAAAAATATCACCCAGCCACGAACTAGATCACAACCATCACAGATCACCAAACTTAGAAGAGATCAACACAATGACGGTAGGATCAGTGTGTCAGGAAGACAAATCGACTGCCAAAAAAATGAAACTGCGGTGGCGCTGAAGAATTCACAGCGGCGACGACGCTAAATAGAGAAAAACCGGCTGGCTGCTCAAATAGATCCGATAGGCTGAGTTTAATTAAAGAAGAAAGTTCACCAAGCTGACATCGAAACAATGAAGAAGATGAAGTTCTCTCTCTAGGCTTCACTTTCTCACTCTAGGCAATTTAGGCTCCAAGGTTTCTTATTGTCTTTAAATGCCTAACATTAGCTATTTATAGGAGCTTCAAGAGGGACCTAGTGGGCTTTTGAGTTGGGACATAATGTTGGACTTTCGTTGACTCTTTTAGTCTTCCCTAGACTAATCAACTCCAATCGAACCTTTAGATTTTATTCCTTAACCCACTTCGTTAATTAAATATTAATCGAGCCTTTAGGATTATTTCGTATAACCCACTTTGTCAATTAAATATTAATCAAACCTTTAGGATTATTTAATTCACTTTGTCAATTAGTCCAACGCATAATTAGTCGTACCACTAACAGACTAATTACGGAACTACCGCTCAAAAACAAATTTATTTCGCGCTCACTTTATTATTCTTCTATCTCCCCACATCAAAGATCTAGTGCTCGTTGATTCATAAATTTACTGACAAATTAATTCATCGACTTCTTAGTATCCGAGATTAGTACCACTCGACTTTCTTATTATATCAGACATAAAGTCCACCTGTCGGGTTTAGTATAATAAACCTTATGAGCTCATCTCGGGAGCACCATCAATGCGGTGAAACGGTACATGGATTCCTTCAACAAGCAACGACACACAAAGAAGTCAAACACTGCATACCCAACTTACCGAGATTTAGGTTTCAATTGACCTCACCCTTTGGCAAATCAAAGCATACGATATCTAACTCTCGTGCCCGCTCTAGTCTAGGGATTAAGATATTAGAATATTAGGTTCGAATTAACCACGCCGATCAGTACAAGTTAATTCAATCCCGAACAGGTCATGCTCAATATGCCCCGGGCACATCCATATGATTTAATTAGTCTAGACAAACTAATTTCCAAATCATACGATAACCTAAACAGATAGTATGTTCAAACTATCTCAGTTATGAGCATCTGTTTATATATCATTACTTTAATCAATAACGAGATCTACTATTCTTTTCTACACCTTGTTATCTAGATATATGATATAAAAGAACAATTTAATATTGAAACATAATCGATATGAAAACTGTGGATATTAGTTTATCATACAAGCAATAGCTTTTCAGTATTCAAAACTAACAATGCCAAGATGTAGCACCTGGTCTGAAAGGATTGCCACATAGGATCTGGGTTTACACTTGCTTGATTTATCACGCAACAAAATTTCTAATTAAAAGTGGAATCTTAGAAAAGTACCTTTGAAGCATGCTCTCAGGTGATTCTCTTGTATACCTCAAGACATTGACTTCACATTGTGTGGGCAATGAACTAGAAGTCAATCGATCAACTAATCACCACAATCCACCTCCTAGAAAATTCTAGCACCGCTGCACCTGACACGTACTGTAAATGCACTGCCCGGAAAGAGAGAAAGCTGTGCGCAGCTGGTAAAAACCAGGCCAAAAATTTGGCAAATAGCCTTGAAAAATCCGACATTGAGAGAGCGAATTTTCTCTCTCTAAGATTTTCTCTCTAGCTTTCTTGTCTTGAAAACTTATGGAATTTTATGTCTTGAATAGCTAATCCATAATCTATATATAGAGTTACAAGAGAGACCCCAAGTTGGTTTAGGATTGGTTTTCCTAATGGGTTTAGGTAATTAATTAGTTTCCAAATCCAATTAGGTAACCAATCTGATAGGATAAACCAAATCCTACTAGATTTCCTAACCTCTAGGATTTCCTAATTCCAATTGAAACTTAAGACTTAATTAATTAATTAAATAATTCCACTTTGTTAATTACTCAATTAACCCTTAGGAATAATTAATCAATTAATTAATTCTGCCTATTTAATTAACCTATTACAAAATTAATCGTACCACTAACGGATTAATTTTGGCACTACCGTCCTATATCAGAATTGCTTCCGGAACAACTTAATTAAATTATATTTATAATCTCCCCACATCAAAGATATAGTGCTCGTTAATATATTAATTCACTGATAAATTAATTAATTAACCTCTTTAATTCTGATACTAGAACCACTCGACCTTTTTACTATACCGGACATAAGTCCTACGAGCTCATCTCGGGAGCACCATCACCCCGGAAGCACCGGTACATGGTTTCCTTTCGACAAACAGCAACACACCAAGTAACTAAACACGTGCACCCAACCTATTGAGACTATTGGCCACAATTAACGTCACCCTTTGGCATATCAAAGTACACTATGTCTAATCCTCATGCCCGCTCGAGTCTAGGGATTAAGAGATAGAATACCAAGAACGATTTGTCTATTAAATCAGTACAAGACAAATCATTCTTAAAGGTCAAGTTCAATACGCCCCAGACATAACTATATAATTCAATTAGTTTAGAAAAACCATTTATCCGAATCACATAATAACCTAAATCGACAGTTTGTCCAAAACTGTCTCAGTTGCGAACCTCATTTATATATTATGTCTTTCAACCAATGATGAGATCTACTGTGTCACACAAGAAACCTCATCATCTACTTACATAATACAAATGGACAATTAATGCACACCAAGATATAACCAAAACATAAATCGATATATTACTGGAAAAAGTACAACACAAGCATAGCTTATGTATTCAAGTCCAACAATCTCCCGCTAATCCTTAAGCTGTGCTTTAAGTATACATCTACATATAACTCCTATACATTCTGCTGCTAGATATCTTGAAAAACTGTCATGGCTCTTTCTCTAAGTATCTGATTCCCATACCCTCCACGGGAGCCTCAAAGACTTTCGAAGTCAATGTCTTCGTGAACGGATCTGCAAGGTTATCTTCTGATGCTATCTTAGCCACGACCACGTCTTCCCTCTTTATGATGTCTCGTATCAGGTGGTACTTGTGTTGTATAAGTTTACTTGCCTTGTGGGCTCGTGGTTCCTTCGAGTTTGCTACTGCACCGTTGTTATCACAATAAATCGGGATAGATTTCTGCAAACTAGGAATCACATCTAAGTCCATTAGGAAATTCTTAAGCCATATTGTTTCTTTCGCTGCCTCTGATGTGGCAACGTACTCAGCCTCCATGGTAGAGTCCTTCACGCATTTCTGCTTGACACTCCGCCAAACTATGGCTCCACCTCTCAGAGTAAACACATACCCTGAGGTAGACTTGCTCTTGTCCCTGTCGCATTGGAAATCTGAATCTGTGTAACCTCAGGGTATCAGCTCAGGCGCCTGATAGACCAGAACTTGGTCCCTCGTTCTGCGCAAATACTTGAGAATGCATTTTACTGCCTCCCAATGAGTTTTTCCAGGGTTACTCTGATATCTGTTTACCACGCCAATGGCACAACAGATATCAGGCCTCGTACACAACATGGTATACATGAGGCTTCCTACTGCCGAAGCATAAGGAACTGTCTTTATGGCCTCTATCTCCTCAACAGTTTCAGGGGACTGTTCCCTAGATAGATACACTCTATGTCTGAAAGGTAGAAAACCTTTCTTGGAGTTCTGCATGTTAAAACGGGCCAGAATCGTATCTATGTACGATGCTTGGGAGAGTGTTAACGAATGTTTCTTACGATCTCGAATTATCTTGATCCCAAGGATACGTCCCACTTCCCCTAAGTCCTTCATATCAAACTGCTTGGAGAGCCATGCCTTTACATCTGATAACACTTTCCTGTTGTTTGCAAGCAATAAAATATCATCTACGTAAAGCACAAGAAACACCACTGAGTTTCCATCACGTCTGCGATACACACATTGTTCATCCGGACACTGAGTTAATCCGAAGGACTAGATTACCTCATCAAACCGGATGTTCCAAGATCTAGATGCCTGTTTAAGTCCGTAAATGGACCTCTTAAGCCTGCAAACTGAAGGAAAACTGAACAAGCCTGGGCTAAATCGAAAATCTCACTTTCGTGCAATGCATTCCAGAATCGGAAGCTTTCGACCAAGCTCAGGCTCAAATTAGTTTACCCATGAACGGATCTAGGCATATACTTATTTAATTTATTAACCGGGACACAAAAGATTCGATCTTTAATAAAAGCGGAATTTAAAGATTATACCTTTTGTAGCGAAGTCCCTTGCCTAAAAGAAAAATCCAATCTTTTGCGCAATTTCCACAAGAAATCCGAAGAATGACTCCGATACTAACTCCGAAATAGTGTGGGCTATCGTCTATGGAGTTACCCACGGCAAATTATAGAAATCCAAGAAACTTGCTTCGGAAGAAAACTCAAAAACACTTAAAACTGCTGCCCAGAAAAATTCTCTAACTTGCTGCGCAAGCTGCCGTCTTGCAGTATGGAAAACCGCCGGAGATCAACTGCTCAGTCCCGATCTAGACAGCCCAGCCCACGGATCACTCCTTTACGAAGATCAAAGGTGGAACTGGACCGGTTCTGGGCACCGAACACAATGACCGCCGCGAAATTGCTAGCCGAGAAAGCTGCTGCTGCGCGATCCAACCGGAGAAGGTGATCGGCGCTGCCCAGCGAGAAATCCGACCGGCTGCTCACCTAAAATTGGTCTGGGCAAACTAAAGAAGTAATCTTCCGAAGGAGAAAGCTCTCTTAGTCGACTTCGAGAGAAAACTTGACGAGGAAGACACAGTTTTCTCTCTAGACAAAACTTTCTCTTTCTACCCTTTACTTGGGTGTCAAGTTTCTTACTTGATTTCTTGCCCAATAAGTTGTATTTATAAGGAGCTTCTAAGGAGACCTAATGGGCTCTCGAGTTAGGCCTTAAAATTTGACTTTCATTGACCGCTAAGTCTTTCCTGTTGGGAATTGTCTAGGTGTTTAATCCAATTAAACAGCGGAATCCTAAACACTAAGGATCGGGTCTTACCCTTGAAGCGTAATCGGTTGCGCACGTTGCCTGGCTCCTCTGAGAAGATGGCATTTTGTTGTCTCCAAAATCCTTCCTTGAAGGATCCTCTACTCTCAAGCACGAAAGTCTTCGCAGGTTGGTGCTAGCCGATCTTGCCTACCAAGAGAATTTGGGAGTTCTGTGTATTTTGTCTAATCAGAATAATTCAAAATCCCCTTCCTACAATTATATCCCTAGGATATTCGTAGAGAATTAATTTCCAAAATCAGTATTGTAATTATCCAATTATAACTTAACTGATTTTAGTAATATTCCAAATCAGTATTATTACCAAATATTATTTAACTGATTCCAAGTCAGTATTTAAATAATATTTACTAATTCCAAATCAGCCTTAAATAATACTTTAATGATTTGGGTTATACACCAAGCCCATGGATCAACCCAAGACCCATGGATCAGGCTGATGGGTCAAGAACTTCAATTGCAATTAAGTCCCTTGATTTATCAGCCCATCCCAATTGTTCTCATGTAATTAATTAACTATTAATTAATACCATAAAACTTTCTAATAATATTTAATTAAACCATTTAATTAAATCTTATTTATTTAAGTATAACAATTATACTTATTGTAGGCAAGAATCCTTATTCTGCATCATTGAACTTTCTTATGTGCGATCCTGTAGGCCCATTCCAAATTGGCAACGGATAACTCAATCTCATTGATTAATCCATAAGTCATTAGTGGTCTCTAGCAAGACATAATGACTACCCAATTTAGAATGGAGGGTCGAATGGAGATTCAACACAACCTTTCCGAGCAAACTGCGTACGATCCTCTACATCGATATCCAGTTTAGCATAAGGCATGGAACCATCATCCTTATGTAGCTAAACGTTTACTTGATCTCTTAGTGACACTGAATCCATCAAGCAAATGATATCCTTATCATTCCTTGGGCATGGCTATGCACTTTTCAGTTCACTATCAAGTGACCAAGATATCATCTCTCACTTAAGAGAGATTTGTAGTCCCATCACTTCGCCTACATACCTTAGCGTGTGTCATAGTGTACCCAATCATACCCATACTTGGCAACCTGTTACGGCCCCATTAGGCGTATGTCAAAGCACACTACAATTCACCTAAGACCATGTAGTGATTTCTGGTCTAAGGATCCTAGTACCAGTACTACTCAAAAGAATCACTCATGATCTAATTAGTCCATGGAGTGTTTCTTTTGGTGGATCGATTTCATGAATTTAAATATGCACAAGGATATTACTATCATGAAATTAACTCATTTGATTAACTATCAATCAAACGACAAATGTCTTATTTACATAAATACCCTCAAAGTATATTTACATAAATAGCCCTCATTAGGGCACATTCACCAACAATCTCCCACTTGCCCTATGAAGGGCTATGTCCTAAACTGTTTAAGACCAAGCTCTATTACATGTCTATCAAACTTTTACTGTGGTAGAGCTTTTGTGAGAGGATCTGCTATATTATCTTCTGACCCTATT
Organism: Knoxia roxburghii; assembly: GCA_030378225.1. Lineage (NCBI taxonomy): Eukaryota > Viridiplantae > Streptophyta > Magnoliopsida > Gentianales > Rubiaceae > Knoxia > Knoxia roxburghii. Next base: position 14,097,263 of record CM059418.1, read on the forward strand.
TTGCACACTTTCACATCTCCTCGATCAATGATCTCCCGGATAAGGTGAAACCTTCTGAGTATGTGTTTGGTTTTCTGGTGTGACCGAGGCTCCTTAGCTTGTGTGATGGCCCCGTTATTGTCACAGAAAAGTTCTATCAGATCTTGGATACTCGGTATCACTCCGATGTCTGACACGAACTTCCTTAACCAAACGGCTTCCTTTGCAGCATCTGATGCAGCAATATACTCAGACTCTATTGTAGAATCGACTGTTGTATCTTGTTTTGAGCTTTTCCAACTTATTGCACCGCCATTCAGACTAAACACATAGCCTGATTGTGACTTCATGTCATCTTGATCTGTTTGGAAAGCAGCATCAGCATAACCTTGTACAATGAGCTGTTCTTGTCATCCATACACTAGCATTAATCCTTTAGTTCTTCGTAAGTACTTCAGGATTGCTTTGACTGCAGTCCAATGATCCATCCCTGGATCTTGTTGGTATCTGCTAGACATGCTAAGTGCATGTGCAACATCCAGACGGGTACACAATATGGCATACATGATAGATCCTATTGCCGAAGCATATGGGACTCTACTCATTGTATCCCTCTCCTCTCTTGTTGAAGGACCTTGGTTCTTCTTCAAGAGAAGGCCATGTCGAAATGGTACCTTACCATTTTTGGAGTTAGACATATTGAATCTTTTCAATATCTTGTCTATGTACCCTTCTTGACTTAGTCCCATAAACCTTTTAGACCTATCCCTATAGATATTGATACCTAGTATCGTCTCAGCTTCTCCTAAGTCTTTCATACAAAATACACTCCCCAACCATTGTTTGAGGTCCTTCATCAAGGGAATGTCATTTCCTATGAGCAGGATGTCGTCCACATATAGGATAAGGAAAACAATCTTGCTCCCACTAACTTTCTTGTTAACACAAGGCTCATCTTCGTTCTTGATGAATCCGTAACCTTTTACTTCCTCATCAAAACGAAGATTCCAACTTCGAGATGCTTGCTTTAGTCTATAGATAGACCTCTGAAGCTTACATACTCGATTAGGATGCTTTTGATCGATGTATCCCTCGGGTTGTTTTATATAAACATCCTCGAGTAGGTTTCCATTCAGGAAAGCCATCTTAACATCCATCTGTCATACCTCATAGTCAAAATATGCTGCTATGGCAAGCATTGTCCTAATGGACTTGAGCATCACGACAGGAGAGAAGGTTTTATCATAGTCTATACCATGAGTCTGTTTGAAACCTTTAGCCACTAGTCGTGCCTTGAAGATCCTGCCAGGTTTTAACTTGAAAATCCACTTGCAATCGACAACCTTTGCCTGAACAGGAGGGTCAATCAAAGTCCATACTTTATTGTCCCTCACGGATTGCATTTCAGATTCCATGGCTTCCAGCCATTTATCTGAATCCGGACTTTCTAAAACCTGTTTGTAGTTCGCGGGCTCATTAGAGTCCACCAAGATCAAATCTTGATCGTCAGTCATGAGAAATCCGTATCTCTCGGGTTCATGACGAGATCTACTAGACCTTCTAGGTTCTTGTGTTGTTGACTCAGGTTGCTCATCTTCATGAGTTTCCATGTCAACTTTCATCTGAGTTTCTGTAGATCATTCTACATTCTCTGGTGGTTCTTGAACTTCTCCGAGTTCTATTCTACTCCCACTGTCTTTCTTGTACAGAAATTCTTTCTCTAAGAAAGTAGCTCCTCGAGCAACGACCACTTTGTTCTCAGTTAGGTTGTAGAATTGATATCCTTTGGTTTCCTTAGGATATCCCACAAATAGGCATTTGTCTGTTTTGGGTTCAAGCTTATTACTTTGTAAACGCTTTACATGAGCTTGACAACCTCAAATTCGTAGATAGGACATATAGGGCTTTCGACCCATCCATATCTCATATGGAGTCTTATCTACTGCCTTAGATGGAATACGATTCAATAAGTAGGCAGCAGAAAGGAGAGCATAACCCCAAAAGGATGTAGGGAGAGTTGCTAGGCCCATCATTGATCGAACCATATCTAATAAGGTCTGATTTCTTCTTTCGGATACACCATTCCATTGAGGTGTTCCCAGTGGAGTCAGCTGTGAAACAATTCCACACTGTTTTAAATAGCCATCGAACTCATCACTAAGGTATTCACCTCCCCGATCGGAGCGAATAGCCTTTATTCTTCTATCCAACTTATTCTCTACTTCGTTTTTAAACTCTTTAAACCTTTCAAAGGTTTCACTTTTGTACCTCATTAAGTAGACATAACCATATCTACTATAGTCATCAGTAAAAGTGACGAAGTATTCAAATCCACCTCTGGCTTGTGTGCTCATTGGTCCACATACATCCGTATGTATTAGGGCCAATAGCTCACGTGTTCTTTCACCTTTATTGTTGAAAGGACTCTTTGTCATTTTGCCTTGCAAGCAGGGTTCACATGTTTCATTGATTTAAAATCAAATGAACCAAGCACTCCATCCTTGTGAAGCTTTTGAACTCGTTCTTCATTTACATGGCCTAATCGACAATGCCAAAGGTATGTTGGACTTAAATCATTTTCAGATGATTTAGCTTTCTTTTCTATGTTATAGACTGGTTTTTCTTGGGTCAAATCCATGACATACAGACCGTTACACATATTTGCAACTCCGTATAAAATATCATTTCGATATAAAGATAACGAATTATTCTCTATAATAAATCGAAAACCTTTATTATCTAAACTCGAAACTGAAATAATATTTCTGCTCAAAGCAGGTACATAATAACAATTTTCAAGTTCGATATTTAAACCAGAAGGTAAAGACAGAGTGTAATCTCCAACTTCAACAGCAGCAACTCTTGCCCCGTTGCCCACTCGGAGATCTACTTCACCTTTCTTTGTTATCCTTTCTATTTCTGAGTCCCTGCACATTAGTACAAATGTGAGCTCCACAACCAGTATCTAATACCCATGAGGTGGACATAGAAAGATTAATTTCTATAACAAAGATACCTGAAGCTGAAGGATTGCTTTTGAGAAACTTCTTGCAGTCTCTCTTCCAATGACCCTTCTGTTTGCAGAAGAGACATGTATCATCCTTTTTGGATCTTGTCTTAGCAGTTGGAGGAGTTTGTGGTTGGGAAGCAGTCTTACTGCGAGCTTTCTTATTCTGCCCAACTTTGGCCTTGCCATTAAGCTTCCTCTTCCCTTTACCTTTCTCTACAACTAACACTGGCGTTGCCTTCCGAAGGGTCTGTTCAGTGTTCTTTAACATGCCATGAAGCTCAGGAATGCTCAATGTACCCTTTCATCTTGATCATATGTGTGCTAACTGACGAACCCTTCGCCATCTTGCACGAAATTAAAGCTTTTATCGTAACGAACCTTTCGTTACGAGCTTGTTCTCGGAACATCTCCGTCAGTGACTCGTAAATCCGGAATGCTTCCAAATTCATGAACCGCTTTTGAAGTTTGCCCGTCATTGATGCGAGCATCAAGCAAGTCACATCATCGGAGTCATTTTTCAGCTTATCCCAGGCTCGTTGAACAGTTACCGAAGCATTTTGTGGTTTTTCAAGTAAAGCGGTCTCTAAGACATTCAACTTCCTCTCTTGTTTGAGAACTATTCTCAGGTTTCTTTCCCAATCCAAGAAGTTTGGACCAATAAGTTTTTCTTTGTCCAAAATACTTCTTAGAGTGAGATTTGAAGTGACATTAGTGCTAGAAGATGCCATTTCTACAAAAGATAATTGCAAAATATTAGAATGAGTTTTGAAAAATGTTTTCCACAATAGCCAAAATTGAAATCCCAAACAATTTTGTGTTGGTGCTAGATTGTGGGCCGAAAATCCACAAAGAGTCAACCCCAGTCTTGCTTTGGCAAGTATCGTAAGGATCGGGCTCTTCTGGTAGGCAACGTTCAAATCACATTCCATGTAATTTAACGCTTTCCAATTGCATACCATGCAACTTTTCAGTGATAGGATGAACATTCCAAATGTTTGACACCATCCTATCTTTGCAAAATTAATCCCTAGTCAACTTATCGGGTCAAGCTAGGATTAATTTTCCCAAGTTAAACCATCCCTCAAGGCATCACATCAACAGACACCCACACAGTTTTTCCATAACAAGTGGTAGTGATAAAGTTGAGCATCTAATACCCAAACAGTTTTTCCACTCATTAATGGTAGTGATAAAGTTGGGCACTATTATGTAACAACCCGCCGCATGAAGAAAACCTAAGGCCCTTGGGCTCTCCAAGTCCATCAGACGTTCGACACTCAAGCGGGCCCTCAAGTATGGAAGCAAAATCTTGGGTTTTTGGGATTTTAGTTTAATCGGCTTAACATACATTTTCGTTTATCAATCATTTGCATAAATAAAAGAATGAAATTAAAGCGATAAACTGGGCTCTAGTCTATTACAGGGCCTTTTAAAATCTTCATATTTGGCCTCCTCTCCTGGGCTCCACCATGGACTCCTCTTGGAACCTCCTTTTGGGCCTAGCTATTACATGATGATTTTATAGGCACGCAGGCCCAATTCAAAATTGGCTCGCAGGCCCCAACTTTTAAAACGTTAAAATTAAAAGCCCAATTCATGCTTTGAAACACATAAAATGCATATGCTCATACAAGCCGATTTTAATTTAAGCCGATTAGTTTTAAGGATTGTGTAACTATTACAGAATTAAAATTGACCGTGTCATGATCAATTTTAATCAATCCTTCTGTTCATTTTACATTTATCCAAAATGATGCATGAACATGCTTGCATAATTATGATGCTTCAAATAAAATTTAAACAATAAGCATCAAAATAAAATAAAATAAATAAATAATAATTCAAAATTTAAACTAATTAATCTAATTAATTAATTATTTACTGATTTATTTATCTTTTCTAATTATTTTAATCTAATTAAAATAATTATTTTAAAATTTATCTAATTATCTAATTACGATAAATTTAAACTTATAGGATAAAATCATAAATTAATCCTATCTTTATCTAATAAGACTATATAATTAAAATCTTATTAAATAAAATTCAAAAAATTTTAAAATTTTAATTTTCTAAAAATTTTGGGGCAATTTCCAATTTATCTTAATTTCTGGGCTTAGGGTTTAAAAGAAAACAAAACTGCTGGGGCTGGTTTGTAATTCTTAAAACATTTTAAAATTTTTTTTTCAGGTTAGGAATTAGGGCCTGCGGCAGGGCATAAAGGTAATTTCACCCATTAGGGTTTCTTGCCCCAGCCGCCACCAGCCCGTCTTCTTCCTCAACCTCTTTTCTTCGCCGGCGACCCCTTTTCGGTTTCCGACCGGCATCCTGGATGAATGGCGACCAGCCGTTCATCTCTTCCGGCCTAGGGGATGCAGCAAAATCCACCGGAAACCTTCGCGAGGTGAACCCAAAGCGTACAACGCCCGATTCTCTGGCAAAACCACAAAACAAAACCCAGTTCGAAATATTTCACCGCCCCTTCATTCTTCCGGCGAACGACCAACAACCCGGCGAAAACTAACCAAAATTCTTTTCGAAACCGACGAAATCATCCAAATCATTCTGCGATTCCGTTTTGAAAAAGGAAAAATAAACCCCAAAATGATTTTTCTTCTCACGTTTTTCCGATAAAAAAGAACAAAAAAAAATTCTGGCGGAAAGATTTTAAACCCAGTTTTCAAACCTTCCAATCCAGACTCGTTTTTAACCTCAAACCAAAATGAAAACAATTTCAAGGAAAGAGAGATCAAAACCCACAAAATTTTGAACAAAAACCATGAAGATCGGCCAGATTAGGCGCTCGCGAATTTTCGGCGAGAATCCGGCCGACCGGAACTATTCCGGCCGGTCGGCAGTACACAGTTCGACAGACATTCATGCAATTTTTTTATTATTTTCCCAGAAAATAAATAAAAGTAAAAATAATATTTTAATTTTTTTTTTCAATTTTTTGCTTTCTAAAAGCCGTTTTTTCCAAAATCTTATTAAAATCAATTTTAATTTTAACACTAAAATTATAAACCTCTCTCTGATACCACTGTTGGAATTTAGTTTAGGCGTTTAATCTAATTAAACGGTGGAATCCTAAACACTAAGGATCGGGTCTTACCCTTGAAGCGTAATCGGTTGCGCACGTCGCCTGGCTCCTCTAAGAAGATGGCGTTTTGATGTCTCCAAAATCCTTCCTTGAAGGATCCTCTACTCTCAAGCACGAAAGTCATCGCAGGTTGGTGCTAGCCGATCTTGCCTACCAAGAGAATTTGGGAGTTCTGTGTATTTTGTCTAATCAGAATAATTCAAAATCCTCTTCCTACAATTATATCCCTAGGATATTTGTAGAGAATTAATTTCCAAAATCAGTATTGTAATTATCCAATTATAACTTAACTGATTTTAGTAATATTCCAAATCAGTATTATTACCAAATATTATTTAACTGATTCCAAGTCAGCATTTAAATAATATTTACTAATTCCAAATCAGCCTTAAATAATACTTTAATGATTTGGGTTATACACCAAGCCCATGGATCAACCCATGACCCATGGATCAGGCTGATGGGTCAAGAACTTCAATTGCAATTAAGTTCCTTGATTTATCAGCCCATCCCAATTGTTCTCATGTAATTAATTAACTATTAATTAATACCGTAGAACTTTCTAATAATATTTAATTAAACCATTTAATTAAATCTTATTTATTTAAGTATAACAATTATACTTATTGTAGGCAAGAATCCTTATTCTGCATCGTTGAACTTTCTTATGTGCGATCCTGTAGGCCCATTCCAAATTGGCAATGGATAACTCAATCTCATTGATTAATCCATAAGTCATTAGTGGTCTCTAGCAAGACATAATGACTACCTAATTTAGAATGGAGGGTCGAATGGAGATTCAACACAACCTTTCCGAGCAAACTGCGTACGATCCTCTACATCGATATCTAGTTTAGCATAAGGCATGGAACCATCATCCTTATGTAGCTAAACGTTTACTTGATCTCTTAGTGACACTGAATCCATCAAGCAAATGATATCCTTATCATTCCTTGGGCATGGCCATGCACTTTTCAGTTCACTATCAAGTGGCCAAGATATCATCTCTCACTTAAGAGAGATTTGTAATCCCATCACTTCACCTACATACCTTAGCGTGTCTCATAGTGTACCCAATCATACTCGTACTTGGCAACCTGTTACGGCCCCGTTAGGCGTATGTCAAAGCACACTACAATTCACCTAAGATCATGTAGTGATTTTTGGTCTAAGGATCCTAGTACTAGTACTTCTCAAAAGAATCACTCATGATCTAATTAGTCCATGGAGTGTTTCTTTTGGCGGATCGATTTCATGAATTTAAATATGCACAAGGACATTACTATCATGAAATTAACTCATTTGATTAACTATCAATCAAAAGACAAATGTCTTATTTACATAAATACCCTCAAAGTATATTTACATAAATAGCCCTCATTAGGGCACATTTACCAACATTCCCGACTAATCAACTCCAATGAACCCATTTAAATTAATTTATTTAATCCACTTTGTTAATTTAATTTAATCGAACCCTTAGAATTAATTAATTCAAAATAGAATTAATTTCTAAATTCACTTTGTCTATTAAATATTAATTAAACCCTTTGGATTAATTAATTTATCTTGTCGATTAGTCAAATGCATAATCGGTCGTACCACTAACGGACCAATTATGGAACTACCGCTCGAAAACGACTTTACATCGTGCCATTATATTTTATTCTATCTCTCCACATTAAAGATCTAGCTCTCGTCGGTTTATCAATTTACTGACAAATTAATTCACCGACTTCTTGATATCTGAGATTAGTACCACTCGTCCTTTTATTATACCGAACATAAAAGTCACCGGCCGGGTTTAGTATAATAACCTTACGAGCTCATCTAGGGAGCACCATCAACCCGGTGAACCGGTACGTGGATTCCTCCGACTAGCAACGGCACATAAGAAGCTAAACACCGCATACCCAACCTACCGAGGTATTGGCCTCAATTAACCTCACTCTTTGGAAAATCAAAGCACACGATATCCAACCCTCACGCCCGTCCTAATCTCGGGATTGAGAGACGGAATACTAGGACCGAATTGACTACGCCGATCAGTATAAGTCAATTCTATCCAAACTGGTCGTGCTCAATATGCCCCGGGCATATCCGTGTGATTTAAACTAGTTTAGATAAACTAATTTCCAAACCACACAATAACCTATACCGATAGTATGTTAAGACTATCTCGGTTGCGAGCATGCTTTTTATATATCAATACTTTAACCAATAACGGTATCTACTGTGTCTGTCCACACCCCGTTATCTAGTTCTATGATATAAAGGAACAAATTTATACTGAAACAAAATGATATGTCATCTGTGGATATTAGTTTTTGATACAAGCCATAGCTTTTCTGTATTCAAAACTAACACAAACCTTATGCGCTTGGCCTTTTTCAATAAATCCCTCTGGTTGTGCATAAAGATAATTTTCACAAGACTTCTATTTAGGAAAGCTGTCTTGACATCCATCTGCCAAATCTCATAGTCTAAATGAGCAGCTATGGCCAAGGGAATCCGAATCTAATTAAGCATGGCTACCTGGGAGAAGGTTTCCTCATAATCGATTCCTCTTTCTGAGTATACCCCTTCGCCACCAGCCTAGCTTTAAAGGTTTCCACCTTCCCATCAGGTCCTCTCTTACTTTTGTAGACCCACTTACATCCAATGGGCTTGAACCCATTTGGCAGGTCCACGAGCTCCCAGGCTTGATTGTGGTCCATTGACCCCATCTCAGATTTCATTGCCTTACGACAAGACTCTGCATCTTTATCTTGGAGAGCCTCATTGTAGTTAACCGGGTCAGGTTCAGGCGCGCCTGGGACCAAGTCTGACACCTCTCTCACGCCAATGAACCTATATAGTTATCTCACAACCCTCCCACTACGACGAGGCACCACCTGTGTAGGCGCATCATCTGTGATCTCATGTGCAGTGTGTGGTGTATCTACTTGTGCAGGTGCATCAGGATTAGTTTGTCTTCTAAGCTCTTCTAGTACTATCTTACTCTTGGGCTTGTGGTCTTAAGACATAGTCCTCTTCAAAAAATCTAGCGTTGATACTAACTACCACCTTCTAATCTTTAGGACTATAAAATAAACCACCTTTCGTTCCCCTAGGATATCCTACAAACAACATTAATTCAGTTCTCGCATGTAACTTAGCCGTATTTGCCTTAAGCACATGTGCTGGGCAACCCCAAATTCTGAGATGTCTTAGACTGGGCTTGCGCCTATTCCACAACTCCAATTGGGTTGAAGGCATGGTTTTAGATGGTACAAGATTAAGAATATACATCTCCATTTCTAAGGCATGGTAAATCACTATAGCTCATCATAGACCTAACCATTTCCATGAGAGTCCGATTCCTCCTTTCTGCTGCACTGTTCTACTGTGGCGTGCCAGGTCCAGACAACTGAGACTGAATTCTGACCTCTCTGAGGTATTCTCAAAATTCATAGGACAGGTACTCCCCACCATGATCTGAACGCAGTGTCTTGATACTCTTACCATGATGCTTCTCCACATCTGCCCGAAACTCTTTAAACTTGCCCAAACATTCAGACTTGTGACGCATTTGGTAGATGTACCCGTACCTTGAGTAGTCATCGGTGAACATCATGAAATACTCGAACCCACCTCGTGTCTAGACCGTCATTGGTCCACACAAGTTAGAATGAATCAACTCTAATACTTCCTTAGCTCTATAACCGTTTGCTTTAAAAGGTCTCTTGGTCATCTTACATTCCAAGCAAGATTCGCAGGTTGCATAACTGTCAATCTCTAATGAACCTAAAGGTCCATTAATGACGAACCTCTGAATCCTACTAAGGTTTATATGACCTAGCCTGAGATGCCAAAGATAGGTTTGATTCATTTCAGAAGGTTTCTTCCTCTTATTTATGTTAGATAAAGAGCTATCTGTTTTTGTGATTTGCGTAACAGGGGAATTAGAGTTAACCACAAATAAATTGTCAACCAATGAACCAGAACAAATAAGTTTCCCATTTCTTCTAATAAATACAGACTCATCAGAAAAAATAAACTTATAACCACTCTTTAAGAGTTTAGAAACTGAAATAAGGTTTTTTCTAAAACTCGGTACATTAAGACAATTAACTAACTCTAATCTACAATTTTCGAAATTTAAATTGACAACTCCCACTGCTTCTACTGACACTCTTGTAGTGTTGCCCATGTAGATGTACAGTTCACCCTCTCTAAGCTTCCGGGTTACTTGGAACCCCTGGAAAAAATTACAAACATGATCAGTGGCATCTGAATCCACACACCAAGTATCTGTGTGAATCATCGCTAAACGTGTCTCAGTAATTAGGGAAAAAACTATCTTACCTTTAAGCTTTGGACAATCCGCTTTCCAGTGTCCCGTTTTACCGCACTTGAAGTACTTGCCTTTAGGCTTGCTCATCTTTGCGGTCTCAGACTTTGCAACAAGTTTCCCGGCATTCTTCTTCTTCTTATTCTTCTTGCCTTTAGGCGCAGAAGAAGAACCTGAAGCCTTTACTATAACCAAGGCTTGTTTCTTCTCGTGAAGATGCCTTCAGCCGCCACCAAATCAGTTAAGAGCTCGGGTAGAGTATAGACTCTTTGGTTCATATTATAATTGACCAAAAACTGCTCAAAACTAGAGAGTAGACTCTGGAGGATAATATCTATCTGACTTTCTGGGTCGATTTCTCCTCCCAACACCTCTATCTCATTGATGTTACTGATCATGTGTAGCATATGATCTCTCATTGATCCGCCTTCAGCCATCTTTGAGTTCATTAATTTCCTCATGGCTGCTTACCTAGCAGTCAAGCCTTGATGCGCAAACATCTCTCTCAGGTGAGCCATCATGTTGAAGGTAGAGACTATGGGATGAAGCTGATGTTGCAGCACATTTGACATAGAGGCCAAAATATAGCACCGCGCCATCTCATCCGTTTTTCTCCACCGGGCATAGCCATCCCTATCCTCTTGAGGAGAGTTCTCATCAGGCACATCTGGACATACGTCGGTGAGCACAAACTTATATTGCTCAGCTGTCAGGACTATGTCAAAGTTCTAACTCCAATCGACATAATTTGTTCCCGTTAATTTGTTATCTTTCAAAATAACAGCTAAGGGGTTGAATGCCATATCGATTAAACTGTAAAATTAACAAACAGACAATGTTTCAGTTATTTAACCTAGAATTTCAAAAACAAGAAATTCTATTAATTATTGACTTCCCTTAAAACAATAATTATAATCCACCAACATCTCATCCACCGGGATTCTCGCAAGCCACGCAGTGTGGATGTTTACATTAACCCACATTCGTTTGAGAAGAACCAAGTTCATTAACTACACCATCTGACCAAACGATCTATTGATCAATGTAGCTAGTAGTCGGTGCTTTCAGCCGTACAAATAAGCAGCGTAACCTCTTGGGAGGAATACTGCAGATCGTGCACCATGTGTATGCCATTACGTGACTTATGAGTTTGTTACCTCAGGATAGTACGCCTCAGATTGAGAGGGCGTCACATTTCTCCTAGTTAAACTCGCTCTAGTCATCTTACTCAAAAATTCATAATCTAGCGATCTCGGGGCTGGACTCATCCGAATGCAGGAAGGCCCTAATGCCAACGCGCAAGCCCACCCACATTGCATATGAACTCGTAATGGTGACCATGGGAATATTAAACCAACCCGCTCCCACTTAGATTTCAAAATTGAGGGTTTTTCCGATTTTAACATACAATTAACTAACCCTAAGTTATATGCAACCATAAAACCAACATGCTTTAAAATCATGCATCTAAAATACAACATAAAAATAAAGCATAAAATTAAAACAATAAATACGGGAAATAAATATGAAAAATAAATTCCCTGACTATTATGGTTTTAATTGCTTCCATCTTCTGCCTTGATCCCGTGTCCTGTCATGTCACTCGATGAAGAGAGTCTTGAACATCAAAAAATGAAGACTGGAGGAAAAACGGGCCAAAACCTCAGCCTGAACGGGCCGCACGCGCGCAGCACACCCAAAGGGGTGCACTGCGTGCGCACAGCCCACACAGACCGTGCACGTGGCCCAACTGTTGCGCGCTGCTGTTGCCTGGTGTTGCCGCGGCTGGCGCAGCAACAGCTGCGCCCCGCGGTAGCAGTGCTACCTGTGCTGGCGGTCGCCGGCGGCGACTGCTATCGGCGTTTGGTCACTGGCACCACCTCCTCCTTCGCTTTTCCCACGCTATTTGGTATTCTTGCAATTCGTTCTAGATTTTCCTGAGTTTCTACGAATTAACGATAACTCAAAACCCACGAATTCAAGTTGCCTACCATAACGCCTTCGATTACAAAAATTAATTCTCCTACTACAAGGCTTTCTAGGAAAATTAAATAATCGAAATTACATAGAAAAAATCCTACTACAGATTTAATCTAATCCTACACGAATTCCAGCACGTGGTTATACTATTACAAACATTCATAATAAAATTAAATTCGGACATGTCCCAGAGTTTAATTAAAACCCATCCAAACTTAACCATAATAGTCAGGATTTCTTAACCACCTGCAAATAAAACCATGTAATAAATCGAACAAGCACAGAACCCAAAACAAGGCTCTGATACTAATTGAAAGGATTACCACATAGGATCTGGGTTTGCACTTGCTCGATTTACCACGCAACAAAAATTTCTAATTAAAAGCTGAATCTTAGAAAAGTACCTTGGAAGCACGCTCTCAGGTGATTCTCTTGTATGCCTCAAGACTTTGACTTCACGTTGTGTGGGCAACGAACTCGAGGTCAATCGATCAGCTAATCACCACAATCCACCTGCTAGAATATTCTTGTACCGCTGCACCTGGCACGTACTGTAAATGCACCGCCCGGAGAGAGAAAGCTGTGCGCAGCTGGTAAAAACCAGGCAAAAAATTCGGCCAAAAAGAACAAAAGTGAGCCATAAATAGCCTTGAAAAATCCGACTTTGAGAGAGAGAATTTTCTCTCTCTAGTTTTCTTGTCTTGAAAACTTATGGAATTGTATGTCTTGAATAGCTAATCCCTTGTCTATATATAGAGTTACAAGAGAGACCCCAAGTTGGTTTAGAATTGGTCTTCCTAATGGGTTTAGGAAATTAATTAGTTTCCAAATCCAATTAGGTAACCAATCTGATAGGATAAACCAAATCCTACTAGATTTCCTAATTCTAATTGAAACTTAAGACTTAATTAGTTAATTAAATAATTCCACTTTGTTAATTACTCAATTAACCCTTAGGAATAATTAATCAATTAATTAATTCTACCTATTCAATTAACCATTACAAAATTAATCGTACCACTAACGGATTAATTTTGGCACTACCATCCTATACCAGAATTGCTTTCGGAACAAGTTAATTAAATTATATTCATAATCTACCCACATCAAAGATATAGTGCTCGTTAATATATTAATTTACTGATAAATTAATTAATTAACCTCTTTAATTCCGAGACTAGTTCCACTCAACCTTTTTACTATACCGGACATAAGTCCACCGGTCGGGTTTAGTATAATAAACTTTATGAGCTCATCTTGGGAGCACCATCACCCCGGATGCATCAGTACATGATTTCTTTTCGACAAGCAGCAGCACACCAAGTAATTAAACACGCGTACCCAACCTACCGAGACTATTGACCACAAATGATGTCACCCTTTGCCAGATCAAAATACACTATGTCTAATCCTCATACTCGCTCGAGTCTAGGGATTAAGAGATAGAATACCAAGAACGATTTGTCTATTAAATCGGTATAAGACAAATCATTCTTAAAGGTCAAGTTCAATACGCCCCAGGCATATCTATATGATTCAATTAGTTTAGACAAACCAATTATCCGAATAACATAATAACCTAAACTGAGAGTTTGTCCAAAACTGTCTCGGTTACGAACCTCATTTATATATTATGTCTTTCAACCAATGATGAGATCTACTGTGTCACACAAGACACCTCATCATCTACTTACATAATACAAATGGACAATTAATGCACAACAAGATATAACCAAAACATAAATTGATATATTACTCGAAAAAAGTACAACACAAGCATAGCTTATGTATTCAACTCCAACATAGTCATCTCATCAGCTTTCTTCCACCTAGAGTGAACCTCTCTCTCATCAGGAGTGGAATCATTAGTTGGCACTGGGGGGCACTCTTCAGGGAGCATGTAATTGTAACCCTTAGCAGTGAGGACAATGCCCAAGTTACGCTTCTAATCAATATAATTAGGACCAGTGAGTTTGTTTTGATTCAGAATGACATCAAGTGGATTGAACGACATATCGACAAACTGAAAAAAGTAAACAGCCAAATTTCAGTATTTTATCTTTTTTGAAAATGTTGATATCCTCAAAACAATATAATCTACCACCATCTCTCACATCGGGATTAACACAGGTCACGCGGGTGAACATCTACGCTAAGCTACATTCATTTGAGAAGAACCTAAGTTCATTAATTTCACTATCTGACCAACGATTTTTTGATCAATGAAATTAATAGTTAGTGATTTGAGCTGCACACATAAGTAGCATGATATCGCTGGAGGAATACTATAAATGGTACACTAAGGGTATGCCGTTACGTGACTTCTAAATTTATTACTTACGATACTAATGCACCTCAGCAGAGAGGGTGTCGCAAGGTTCTCCAATTAAACTCACTATAGTCATCCCTTTAGAAATTCAATATAGTGATCTCGTGAATTGAAGACTTATCCGTATGGAGGAAGGCCCTTGGTCAACGCGTAGGTCTATCCACATCATATATGAATTTGTAATGGAGGCCATTGGGATATTAGCCAACCCGCTATCACTTAGATTTTTAAATTGAGAATTTTTACGTTTTAACATGCAATATCTTAACTTTAGGATATTCGCACCCATAAAACCATTGGAGCTTTAATATGCGAATAATCTACCCTAGTTAATTGCACGTATTAAAAAACTATTTGTTTTTTATCATGCATAAAACAAAAAACGACAACACACAAGCAACGATGAGGACATAAAATGGGAAATATGTAATTACATTTCCGGACTATTATGGCCTTCTCAATCGTCGCTTCCTTTGACGCCTTGTCGACATGTCCAGTTGCTTCGCTCCTACTTGTTATTTGGATTCCTCTCAATTCATTTGGGTTTTATCGATTTTCTACATAATTAGGAATCACCCAAAATTGCGATAAACCAAAACCAACGAATATGAGTTACCCACAATAAACGCCTTCGTCATTTTACATAAATTCCTATATACAAAGGCTTTCTAGGAATTTAAAGATGACATCTTTAGATTAAGTCCTACTACAAGATTCATCTAATCCTACACGACTTCCAGCTCGTGGTTATTACTATTACAGAGATTTCCATAAAATATAAAAATGAGCCCGGACATGTCCCGGTCTTTATGAATGAATGTAAATACCATAATAGCTAAGAATAATAACCACCTGTTAATATATCGACAATGTGAAAATAACAAAGCCGTGTAATAAATCAAACAAGTATAAAGCCAAAACACTCGATTTGATACCAATTTGAAGGAAACATATCTAGCCCGGGCTAAACCGATAATCTAACTTTCGGATTATGCATTCCAAAATCAGAGACTTTTGATCTGGCTCAGGCTTAAAATCATTTCCCCTAACTAATTCGATTTATTAAAATGACAAGCAAAAATTAAATCTTTAATATTAAAGCGGAAGTATTAAAATTTATACCTTTGAAGCATGTCCCTATAAATATAGAAAACCCAAAGTCGGAAAACAGTGAATACCACCAAGAGTCCCGAGAATGACTCCAATAACTCCGAAATCGGGTGTGCGATTAACTACGGAGCGGCTAATAGCACTAATAAAGAAAACCAAAGAAACCCCCTTCGAAAAAACTCAAAAAAAACCCAACAGAATCTTACCCAGAGCGGCCCTGCGCCTAGCCGCTAGAACCGCCAGAATTCTCACCAACTCCGGTCACCATAAAATCATCACCAAGCCAAAATCTATACCACAACCATCACTGATCACCAAACTAAGAAGAGATCAATGTAATGGCTGTAGGATTAGTGTGCCAGGATGACAAATCGGCTTTCAAAAAAATGAAACTGTGGCGGCGATAAAGAATTCATGGCGACGGCGGCGCTAAAGTGAGAAAAATCGGTGGGCTGCTCAAATAGATCCGATGGGCTAAGTTTAATCGAAGAAGAAAGTTCGCCAAGCTGACTTCAAATGAAAACTTCAATGAAACAGATGAAGTTCTCTCTCTAGGCTTCACTTTCTTACTCTAGGCAACTTAGCCTCCAAGGTTTCTTAATGTCTTTAAGTGCCTAACATTAACTATTTTTTGGGAGCTATAAGGGAGACCTAGTGGACTTTTGAGTTGGGCCTTAATGTTGGACTTTCGTTAACCACTTAGTCTTCCCTAGACTAATCAACTCTAATCGATCTATTTAAATTAATTTCTTACTCCACTTCGTTAATTAAATTTAATCGAACCCTTAAGATTATTTCGTATAACCCACTTTGTCAATTAAATATTAATTAAGCTTTTAAGATTAATTAATTCACTTCGTCGATTAGTCCAACACATTATTAGTCGTACCACTAACGGACCAATTATGGAACTACCGCTCAAAAATGTATTTACTTCATGCTCACTTTATTATTCTTCTATCTCCTCACATCTAAGATCTAGTGCTCGTCGATTTACAAATTTACTGACAAATTAATTCATCGACTTCTTGGTATCTGTGATTATTACCACTTGAATTTTTTATTATACCGGACATAAAGTTCATCGACCGGGTTTAGTATAATAAACCTTACTAGCTAATCTCGGGAGCACCATCAATCCAGCGAACCGGTACATGGATTCCTTCGACTAGCAAATACACACAAAGAAGTCAAACACCGCATACCCAACATACTGAGATTTAGGTCTCAATTGACTGCACCCTTTGGCAAATCAAACATATGATATCGAACTCTCATGCCCGCTCTAATACAGGGATTAAGAGATTAGAAGACTAGGTTCGAATTAACAATGCCAATTAGTACAAGTTAATTCAATCCCAAACAGATTGTGCTCAGTATGCCCCGGGCACATCCGTATGATTTAGTTAGTCTAGACAAACTAATTTCCAAATCAATGATAACCTAAATCGATAGTATGTTCAAACTATCTCATTTACGAGAATCTATTTATATATCATTACTTTAACCAATAACGAGATCTAATGTGCTTTTCTACACCTCAATATCTAGATATATGATATAAATGAACAATTTAATACTGAAACATAAATGATATGTCAACTGGGTATTAGTTTTTGATATAAGTAATCGCTTTTCAGTATTCAAAACCAACAATCTCCCACTAATACTCAAAGCTATGCTATGAAGTATAAAAATACAGTTCCATCAACTTATTACACCGCTATCATAATGAAAGCTACAAAACACTATTAGCTCACTCACATGGCTCTCTTAAGAATCTGACTCACATGCCCTCCACATAGCTCTAAAAGACCTTTGGGGTGAATGCCTTCATGAATGGATTTGAAGGGTTATCTTTTGATGCTATCTTAGCCATGGTCACATCTCTCCTCTTTACGATCTCTCGTAAAGGTGGTACTTGCGCTCTATGTGTTTACTCGCCTTGTGGGCTCGTGGTTCCCCTGAGTTAGCAACTGCACCGTTGTTATCAAAGTAGATTGTGATAGACCTCGACAACTTAGGGACAACATCTAAGTGTACCAGAAAGTTCCTGAGCTATACAACTTCTTTCACCGCCTCTGATGCGGCAACGTAATTAGCCTCCATGGTGGAACCCGCGACGCATATCTACTTGACACTCCGCCATACTATGGCTCTACCTCCTATAGTAAATACAAACCTAGAGGTAGACTTAATCTTGTCTATATCACCTTGAAAATCCGAATATGTGTAACCTAATTGTACTAGCTCCTACGCTCGATAAATCAAGACATGATCTCTTGTCCTGCGCAAGTACTTGAGAATGCATTTTAATGTCTCCAATGAGCTTTTCAGGGTTACTCTGATATCTGCTAACCATGCCAATGACAAAGCAAATATCAGGCCTAGTACATAACATAGCATACATTAGACTACCCACTGCAGATGCATAGGGTACTGTCTTCATAGCATCTATCTCCTCGGTGGTCTTAGGACACTGCTCCTTTGATAAATGCACTCCATTCCTGAAATGTAGTGAACCCTTCTTAGAGTTCTGCATGTTGAAACGGGCAAGGACCGTGTCTATGTATGAAACCTGAGAGAGTATAAGCGGACGTCTTCTACGATCTCAAATGATCTTTATCCCAAGGATATGTCCAGCCTCTCCCAAATCCTTCATATCAAACCATTTGGACAACCATGTCTTTACGTCTGACAACACCTTCTTACTGTTTCCAATAAGAAGAATGTCATCTACGTAAAGTACAAAAAACACAACCATATTTTCATAACGCCTGCGGTATACACACTGCTCATCCAGATACTGAGTGAATCTATAGGACTGGATAACATCGTCAAAAAGGATATTCCAAGATTTGGATGCCTGCTTAAGTCCATAGATAGACTTGTTGAACCTGCAAACCTTGTGCTATTGGCTTTCTATAATGAATCCCTTTGGTTGTTGCATAAAGTTGGTTTCCTCAAGACTTCCATTAAGGAAACTGTCTTGAAGTCCATATGTCAAATCTCATAATCTAAATGAGTGGCTATGGCTAAGAGAATCCAGATCGACTTAAGCATAGCTACCGGGGAAAATGTCTTCTCATAATCGATACCCTCGTTCTGAGTATACCCATTCGCCACAAACCTAGCCTTGAAGGTTTCAACCTTTTTGTCAGATATTCTCTTTTGCTTGTAGAATCATTTGCACCCAATAGGTCGAAACCCATCAGGAAGGTTTACCAGCTCCCAGACATAATTTGAGTCTATCGAACCCATATCAGAAATCATCGCTCTCTGCCAAGAATCTGCATCTTTATCTTGAAAAGTCTCATTATAGTTAACTGGGTCTGGTTCGGGAGCACCAGGGACCAAATCCGAAGACTCTCCCAAGCCCATATACCTCTTGAGTTATCTCACAACCCTCCCACTGTGATGAGACACAACTTGTGTAGGTGCATCTCTTTGATATCTTGTGTTGTATACTAGTGCATCTGGAATACTGGACTGTCCCCTAAGCTCATTTAGTAAGATCTTCCTACTGGGCTTGTGATCTAAAATATATTCATCCTCTAAAAATCTGGCGTTAGTGCTAACCGCCACCTTTTGATCCTTAGGAATATAAAATAGACCACTCTTCGTTCCTCTAGGATATCCTACAAATTGCATTACCTCTGACCTCGCATCTAACTTTCCTGTATCTGCCTTAAGCATATGTGATGGGCAACCCCAATCCTGAGATGTCTCAGACTAGGCTTTCGCCAAGTCCATAATTCCACAGGGGTCGAAGGCACGGTCTTAGATGGTACGAGGTTCAGATTATAAGCCGCTTCAAGGAAAACTGAACAAGCCCGGGCTAAATCGAAAACCTCACTTTCGTGCAATGCATTCCAGAATCGGAAGCTTTCGACCAAGCTCAGGCTCAAATTAGTTTACCCATGAATGGATCTAGGCTTATACTTATTTAATTTATTAATCGGGACACAAAAGATTCGATATTTAATAAAAGCGGAATTTATAGATTATACCTTTTGTAGCGAAGTCCCTTGCTTAAAGAAAAACCAATTCTTTGTTGCGATTTCCACAAGAAATCCAATTGATTACTCCGTAGAAACTTCGAATATTGCGTGGGCAATAATCTATCGAAGTCTACTCGCTTAGCCCACAAGGAAATCTCTCAAATCAGACTCAAGGAAACCAAAATCTGATCACTAACTTGAACCACAAACAACCCACTGCTGCAGAAAAAGAAAGGTGCTGCCTTTCATGAAAACCCACCACTTCTTCTACCAAAAATCGAACTACCCACTCGTGATCTAGACAGCCCAAGCCTCGGATCACCAAGGAGAGATCAACAAGACTTGAGCCGAATCAAACGCAGGAGGCAGCAGCGAAATCTAGCAACAGAAGTCACGCGCCAGCAGCAGGAAAAAACTGGGCACGGTTTGAAGCAAAATCCGCTGCAGCAGTAGGGTTTTCTGCCCTTAAATCCGACCAAGAACTGGGTAAAATAAATCCCAATCAAAAGCAGTGATCTTTGGTTTGAATCCAATCTAGAGGAAGTGAAAAATCTGGTTTGTTTTTGAGAGAAAATTCTTGAAGAAAAAAAATTCTCTCTCTAAAACCTTTTCACTCAAGAAAGCAAGAATGAAATGTCTTGCAAGACTTCCTTAGTTTTCTTGGGCATCAAGTCTTCTATTTATAGGAGCTCGATTGGAGACCTAATGGGCTCCAGAGTTAGGCCTTTTAATTTGACTTTCGTTGACCGCTAAGTCTTCCCGACTAATCAACTCCAATCGACCCATTTAAATTAATTTATTTAATCCACTTTGTTAATTTAATTTAATCGAACCCGTAGAATTAATTAATTCAAAATAGAATTAATTTCTAAATTCACTTTGTTGATTAAATATTAATTAAACCTTTTGGATTAATTAATTTACCTTGTCGATTAGTCAAATGCATAATCGGTCGTGCCACTATCGGACCAATTATGGAACTACCGCTCGAAAACGACTTTACATCGCACCATTATATTTTATTCTATCTCCCCACATTAAAGATCTAGCGCTCGTCGGTTTATCAATTTACTGACAAATTAATTCACCGACTTCTTGGTTTCTGAGATTAGTACCACTCGTCCTTTTATTATACCGAACATAAAGTTCACCAGCCGGGTTTAGTATAATAACCTTACGAGCTCATCTCGGGAGCACCATCAACCCGGCGAACCGGTACGTGGATTCCTCCGACTAGCAACGGCACGTTAGAAGCTAAACACAGCATACCCAACCTACCGAGGTATTGGCCTCAATTGACCTCACTCTTTGGCAAATCAAAGCACACGTTCTCCAACCCTCACGCCCGTCCCAATCTCGGGATTGAGAGACGGAATACTAGGACCGAATTGACTACGCCGATCAGTATAAGTCAATTCTATCCAAACTGGTCGTGCTCAATATGCCCCGGGCATATCTGTGTTATTTAAACTAGTTTAGATAAACTAATTTCCAAACCACACAATAACCTATACCGATAGTATGTTCAGACTATCTCAGTTACGAGCATACTTTTCATATATCAATACTTTAACCAATAACGGTATATACTGTGTCTGTCCACACCCCGTTATCTAGTTCTATGATATAAAGGAACAAATTTATACTGAAACAGAGTGATATGTCAACTATGGATATTAGTTTTTGATACAAGAAATAGCTTTTCTGTATTCAAAACTAACAATCTCCCACCAATACTCAAAGCTATGCTAAGAAGTATAAAAACTGTCCAACCCCCTATTACACTGCTGTCATAATGAAATCTCCATAACACCTTTAAGCTCACTCACATTGCTCTCTCAAGAATCTGACTCCCATGCCCTCCACATGTCTCTCAAAGACCTTTGGGGTCAATGGCTCGGTGAAAGGATCTGCAAGGTTGTCATCTGAAGCTATCTTGGCCACGATCACGTCTCTCCTCTTTACGATCTCTCGTATCAGGTGGTACTTGCGCTCTATGTGTTTACTCGCCTTATGGGCTCATGGTTCCCTCGAGTTAGCAACTGCACCATTGTTATCACAATAAACTGTGATAGACCTAGGCAACTCAGGAACCACATCTAAGTCCATCAGGAAGCTTCTGAGCCATACAGCCTCTTTCGCTACCTCTAAAGTGGCAACGTACTCGGCCTTCATGGTAGAGTCCGCCACGCATTTCTACTTGACACTCGTCTATACTATGGCTCCACCTCCTAGAGTAAACACAAAACCAGAGGTAGATTTACTCTTGTCCAAATCACCTTGAAAGTCCGAATCTGTGTAACCCAATGGTACAAGCTCCTGCGCTCTATAAACTAGGACATAATCTCCCGTCCTGCGTAAGTACTTGAGAATGCATTTTACTGCCTCCCAGTGAGCCTTCCCAGGGTTACTCTGATATCTGCTAACCATGCCAACGGCAAAGCAAATATCAGGCCTCGTGCACAACATAGCATACATGAGGCTACCCACTGCAGAAGCATAGGGTACCGCCTTCATGGCATATATCTCCTCAGCAGTCTTAGGACACTGCTCCTTAGACAAATGCACTCCATGCCTGAAAGGTAGTGAACCCTTCTTGGAGTTCTGCATGTTAAAACGGGCCAGAATCGTGTCTATGTAGGATGCCTGAGAGAGAGTCAGAGAACGTCTCCTACGATCTCGAATAATCTTAATCCCAAGGATATGTCCAGCCTCTCCCAAATCCTTCATATCGAATTGCCTGGACAACCATGCCTTTACGTCTGACAACACCTTCTTAATGTCGCCAATAAGAAGAATGTCATCTACGTAAAGTACGATGAACACCATTATATCACCATCACGCCTGCGATAAACACACTGCTCATCCGGACACTGAGTGAATCCATAGGACTGGATAACCTCATCAAAATGGATGTTCCAAGATCTGGATGCTTGCTTAAGTCCATAAATGGACCTCTTAAGCCTCCATACCTTGTGCTCTTGGCCCTTAACAATGAAGCCCTCTGGTTGCTGCATAAAGATGGTCCCCTCAAGACTTCCATTAAGGAAAGCTGTCTTGACGGCCATCTGCCAAATCTCATAATCCATATGAGCAGCTATGGCCAAGAGAATCCGAATTGACTTAAGCATAGCTACTGGGGAAAAGGTCTCCTCATAATCGATCCCTTCTTTCTGAGTATACCCCTTTGCCACAAGCCTAGTTTTGAAGGTCTCAACCCTCCCGTCAGATCCTCTCTTTCGCTTGTAAACCCATTTGCACCCAATAGGCCTAAACCCATCAGGAAGGTCTACCAGCTCCCAGACTTGATTTAAGTCCATAGAACCCATCTCAGCAATCATCACTCTCTGCCAAGAATCTGCGAGTGCCAGGGATAAAGTTCGAAGACTCACCCAAACCCATGTACCTCTCAGGCTGTCTTACAACTCTCCCACAACGACGAGGCGTAGCCTGTGCAAGAGCATCATCTGTGATAGTGTGTGCAGTCTCTTGTGGTGTGTCTTCCTGTACATGTGCATCTGGAATAGTGGACTGACTTCTAAGCTCTTCCAATACTACCTTGCTGCTTGACTTGTGATCTAAAATATAGTCCTCCTCAAGAAATCTGGCATTGATGCTGACCACCACCTTCTGATCCTGAGGACTATAAAATAAATCACCTCTCATTCCTTTGGGGTAGCCTATAAATAGCATAGCCTTGGATCTCACCTCTAACTTGCCTGCATCTGCCTCGAGCACATGTGCTGGTCAACCCCATATTCTGAGATATCTCAGACTGGGCTTTCGCCCATTCCACAACTCTACTGTGGTCGTAGGCACAGACTTAGATGGCACAAGGTTGAGGATAAAACATGTTGTCTCTAAGGCATAACCCCAAAATGAGATAGGCAACTCACTATAACTCATCATCGATCTAACCATCTCCATAAGAGTCATGTTCCTCATCTCTACTACACCATTCTGCTGGGGTGTGCCAGGTGCAGACAACTGGGTCTGAATACCCTCCTCTGACAAATAGAATCTAAATTCACTAGAGAGGTATTCGCCACCGCGATCAGACCGCAGTGACTTGATACTCTTACCCAGATGGTTCTCCACCTCTGTCTTGAATTCTCTGAACTTGCCAAAGCATTCAGACTTGTGGCGCATCAGGTATATGTATCCATATCTAGAGTAATCATCCGTGAAAGTCACGAAATACTCATAACCACCTCTAGCCTGAACTGACATAGGCCCACACACATCAGAATGAATCAGCTCTAAAACCTCCTTGGCCCTATACCCCTTTGCCTTGAAAGGCCTCTTGGTCATTTTACCCTCCAAGCAGGACTCACAGGTCGAATAGCTGTCAATATCTAGTAAGTCCAAAGACCCACTCTTGACCAACCTTTGAATCCTACTAAGGTTGGTATGACCTAGTCTCAGGTGCCAAAGAAAAGTCTGATTCAAAGGGGAAGACTCTTTTCTCTTATTATGATTCGGTGATGAATTACTAGTTTCTGTGTTTTGCATAGCTGGGGAGTAAGTCTTAATTAAAAACAAATTGTCAACCAATGTACCGGAACATATAAGTTTCTGGCCTTTTCTAATAAAAACTGAACCATCAGAAAATGCACACTTATAACCATCCAAAACAAGTCTCGAAACCGAAAGCAAGTTTTTTCGAAAACTAGGTACATAAAGACAATCCTTTAAATGTAAAATAGAGTCTAAAAAATAAAGACATAAAACTCCCACTGCAGCAACAGAAACTCTGGTAGTATCCCCAAGGTAGACCTGCAACTCTCTCTCTAAGCAGTCGGGTCACTTGGAACCCCTGCAAAGAATTACAAACATGATCAGTGGCTCCTGAATCCACACACCAAGTATCTGTGAGAATCGCCGCAAAACATGTCTCAGTGACTAGGGAAAATTTACACATACCTCGAGGCTTTGGGCAGTCCTTCTTCCAATAACCCGCTTTGCCACATCTAAAGCATTTGCCTTTCGGCTTCTGCTTCTTGGCAATGCCCGCCTTGGGTCCATGACTGGCTCCTGCTTTTTGGCCTCTCTTTCTCTTTTGCTTCCTGGCTTTGGGCCCAGCAGAGGAACCTGAGGGACCAACAGTAGCCAAGGCTTGCTTCTTCTCTGCGAAGAGGCTCTCAGCAGACACCAATACAGTCATGAGCTCAGAAAGTGAATATGAGAGATTCCCCATATTATAGTTCAATCGAAACTGCTCAAAACTGGGAGGCAAGCTCTAGAGGATGATATCGACCTGGGTATCCCCATCAATCTCACCTCCCAATACCTCGATCTCATTGAGGAAACCAATCATGTCAAGTACGTGATCTCTCACTGAAGTGCCCTCAGCCATCTTAGCATTCATGAGTTTCCTCATTGCTGACTGCTTGACTGCCATACCCTGATGTCCAAACATCTCCCTGAGGTTGAGCATCATATTGTAGGCTGAGGTCATCTGCTGATGCTGATGCTGCAATACACTCGACATAGAAGCCAATATGTAGCACCTGGTCATCTCATCAGCCTTCTGCCACCTCGTATATGGCTCTCGCTACTCAGGGGTGGCATCATCGCTGGGCTTGGGGGGACACTCCTCAGTAAGCACGTACTTGTAACCCTCAGCGGTAAGGACAATGTCCAGGTTACGTTTCCAATCAATGTAATTTGGACTGGTGAGTTTGTTTTGGTTCAGAATGACAGCTAGCGGGTTGAACGACATAACAACTGAAAATAAACAAACAAGTTTCAGTATACTTTTTCGAAAATATTGAAAATCCTCTAATAACCAATATAATCTTCTACCGACATCTCTCACACCGGGATTAACGCATGTCACGATGGATGAACGTCTACGCTAACCCACATTCATTTGAGAAGAACCGAAGTTCATTAATTTCATTATCTGACCAATGATCTTATGATCAATGAAATTAATAGTCAATAATTTTAGTCGTACCCGAAAATAGCGTAACCTAAAAATGGTACACTAAGTGTATGCCATTACGTGACTTCTAAGTTTGTTACTTAGGATACTAATGCGCCTCGGATGGCGAGGGTGTCGCAACTTTCTCCAATTAAACTCACTACAGTCATCCCTTTAGAAATTCATTCCGGTGATATCCGTGGTTGAAAACTCATCCGATAGAGAGGAAGGTCTAAGCCAGCACGCAAGTTTAACCACATCACCAATAAACCCGTAATGGAGGCCATGGGGCTATTAACCAACCCGCTCCCACTTAGTTTTTTAATTTCGATTCGCCCGGGTTTTCTCGGTTTTCTACGTAATTAGGAATCACCCAAAATTGCGATTAAACCAAAACCCCCAAATTTAATTAGTTAAGTTTGAGGATTTTTTTCGTTTTAACATGCGATATCTTAACTATGGATATTCGCACCCATAAAACCGTTGGAGTTTTAATATGCGAATAATCTACCTTAGTTAATTGCACATTAACTTTTAAAAACATTTTGGTTTGGTTTTCGTTCATGCAAAATAAAACGAAAATCACACAATCAACGAAAAGACATAAATACGGGAAATTAAACAAATAAAATTTCCCGACTATTATGGCCTTCTCTATCATTGATTCCTTGACGCCTCGGTGACACGTCCCGTCATGTTACTCCCACTCGTTATTTGGATTCCTCTCGATTCGCTCGGGTTTTCTCGGTTTACTACGTAATTAGAAATCACCCAAAATTACGATAAACCAAAACCTGCCAATATAAGTTACCCAAAATAACATCTTCGTCATAGTACATAAATTCCTATATACAAAGGCGTTTTTCTATGAATTTAAAGACGACATGATTAGATCAAATCCTACTACAAGATTTTTCTAATCCTACACGGCTTCCAACTCGTGGTTATTACTATTACAGAAATTTCCGGTCAAAAATAAAACAAGCCCGGACATGTCCCGGGGTTTATGAATGAAAATTAAATTTCTACCATAATAGCCGGGAAACCAATAACCAACTGTTTAAGCATTTCGACAAAAATAATAATGCCAAAATAAAGCCGTGTAATAAATTAAATAAGTATAAGACCGAAACCAACGCTCTGATACCAATTTGAAGGAAAACTGAACAAGCCCGGGCTAAATCGAAAACCTCACTTTCGTGCAATGCATTCCAGAATCAGAAGCTTTCGACCAAGCTCAGGCTCAAATTAGTTTACCCATGAACGGATCTAGGCTTATACTTATTTAATTTATTAATCGGGACACAAAAGATTCGATCTTTAATAAAAGCGGAATTTAAAGATTATACCTTTTGTAGCGAAGTCCGTTGCTTAAAGAAAAACCAATTCTTTGTTGCGATTTCCACAAGAAATCCAATTGATTACTCCGTAGAAACTTCGAATATTGCATGGGAAATAATCTATCGAAGTCTACTCGCTTAGCCCACAAGGAAATCTCTCAAATCGGACTCAAGGAAACCAAAATCTGATTACTAACTTGAACCACAAACAACCCACTGCTGCAGAAAAAGAAAGGTGCTGCCTTTCATTAAAACCCACCACTTCTTCTACCAAAAATCGAACTACCCACTCGTGATCTAGACAGCCCAAGCCTCAGATCACCAAGGAGAGATCAACAAGACTTGAGCCGAATTAAACGCAGCAGGCAGCAGCGAAATCCAGCAACAGAAATCGCGCGCCAGCAGTAGGAAAAAACTGGGTAAAATCAATCAAAAGCAGTGATCTTTGGTTTGAATCCAATCTAGATGAAGTGAAAAATCTGGTTTGTTTTTGAGAGAAAATTCTTGAAGAAAAAAATTCTCTCCCTAAAACCTTTTCACTCAAGAAAGCAAGAATGAAATGTCTTGCAAGACTTCCTTAGTTTTCTTGGGCATCAAGTCTTCTATTTATAGGAGCTCGATTGGAGACCTAATGGGCTCTCGAGTTAGGTCTTTTAATTTGACTTTCGTTGACCGCTAAGTCTTCCCGACTAATCAACTCCAATCGACCCATTTAAATTAATTTATTTAATCCACTTTGTTAATTTAATTTAATCGAACCCATAGAATTAATTAATTCAAAATATAATTAATTTCTAAATTCACTTTGTCGATTAAATATTAATTAAACCTTTTGGATTAAATTTACCTTGTCGATTAGTCAAATGCATAATCGGTCGTGCCACTATCGGACCAATTATGGAACTACCGCTCGAAAATGACTTTACATTGCGCCATTATATTTTATTCTATCTCCCCACATTAAAGATCTAGCGCTCATCGGTTTATCAATTTACTGACAAATTAATTAACCGACTTCTTGGTTTCCAAGATTAGTACCACTCGTCCTTTTATTATATCGAACATAAAGTTCACCAGCCGGTTTAGTATAATAACCTTACGAGCTCATCTCGGGAGCACCATCAACCCGGCGAACCGGTACGTGGATTCCTCCGACTAGCAACGGCACGTAAGAAGCTAAACACCGCATACCCAACCTACCGAGGTATTGGCCTCAATTGACCTCACTCTTTGGCAAATCAAAGCACACGTTATCCAACCCTTATGCCCGTCCTAATCTCGGGATTGAGAGACGGAATACTGGGACCGAATTGACTACGCCGATCAGTATAAGTCAATTCTATCCAAACTGGTCGTGCTCAATATGCCCCGGGTATATCTGTGTGATTTAAACTAGTTTAGATAAACTAATTTCCAAACCACACAATAACCTATACCGATAGTATGCTCAGACTATCTCGGTTACGAGCATACCTTTTATATATATGAATACTTTAACCAATAACGGTATCTACTGTGTCTGTCCACACCCCGCTATCTAGTTCTATGATATAAAGGAACAAATTTATACTGAAACAGAGTATATGTCAACTGTGGATATTAGTTTTTGATACAAGCAATAGCTTTTCTGTATTCAAAACTAACACCGATATCTCAAAGGCATATCCCCAAAATGATCTGGGCAACTCACTATAACTCATCATCAATCTCACCATATTCATAAGAGTCATATTCCTACTGTTTGATACACCATTCTGCTTGGGTGTGCCAGGTGCAAACAATTGGGACTGAATAGCCTCATCTTACAAGTAGCTCCTAAATTCAATAGAGAGGTATTTGCCACCACCATCAAATCATAGTGACTTGATACTCGTGCCATGATACATATCCACATCTACCTTAAACTCTTTGAACTTGTCAAAGCATTTGGGCTTGTGGCGCATTATGTAAATGTACCCATATCTAGAGTAATCATCTGTGAATGTCACAAAATACTCAAAATCACCTCGAGCTTTAACTGACAAAGGTTCACACAAGTCAGAGTGAACCAACTCTAAAATATCTTCAGCTTTATACCCCTTTGCCTTAAAAGGCCTCTTGGTCATTTTACCCTCCAAGTAAGACTCACATGTTGGACAACTGTCAATCTCCAATCTGCCTAAAGGCCCATCATTGACCAACATTTGAATCCTACTAAGGTTGATATTGTTAGTTTTGAATACTGAAAAGCTATTTTCTTGTATCAAAAACTAATACCCAGTTGATATATCATTTTGTTTAAGTATTAAATTTGTTCCATTATATCAAAGAACTAGATAACGAGGTGTAGAAAAGCACAGTAGATCTCGTTATTGGTTAAAGTATTGATATATAAACAAATGTTCAAAACTAAGATAGTTTGAACATACTATCGATATAGGTTATCTTGTGATTAGGAAATTAGTTTTTCTAGATTAATTAAATCATAAGGATGTGCCCAGGGCATATTGAGCATGACCAGTTCGGGATTGAATTAAATTGTACTGATTGACGTAGTTAATTTGATCCTAGTATTCTAATCTCTTAATCCCTAGATTGGAGCGGGCATTAGAGTTAGATATCGTATGCTTTGATTTTCTAAAGGATCCAGTTAATTGAGGCCTAAATATCGGTAAGTTGGGTATGCGGTGTTTGGCTTCTTTGTGTGCCGTTGCTAGTCGAAGGAATCCATGTATCGGTTCACCAGGTTGATGGTGCTCCCAAGATGAGCTCGTAAGGTTTATTATACTAAATCTGGCCAGTGGACTTTACATTCCGTATAATAAGAAAGTATAGTGGTACTAATCTCGGATACTAAGAAGTCGATGAATTAATTTGTCTGTAAATTGATGAATCAATGAGCACTAGATCTTTGATGTGGGGAGACAGAAGAATAATAAAGTGAGCGCGAAGTAAATTCTTTTTTGGGCGGTAGTTCCATTATTAGTCTATTAGTGGTACGACTAATTATGCATTTGACTAAATGACAAAGTGAATTAATTAATCTTAAAGATTTAATTAATATTTAATTGACTAAGAGGGTTATACAAAATAATCTGAAGGGTTTGATTCAATTTAATTAACGAAGTGGGTTAAGAAATTAATTCGAACTGTTCGATTGGAGTTGATTAGTCTAGGGAACACTAAGGGGTCAACGAAGGTCAAACATTAAGGCCCAACTCAAAAGCCCACTAGGTCTCCCTTAAAGCTCCTATAAATAGCTTAAATTAGGCACTTAGAAGACATAAGAAACCTTGTAGGAAAAATTGCCTCCCTAGAGTGAGAAAGTTAAGCCTAGAGAGAGAACTTTATCTCATTCGTTGATATTTCTCTTTTGAATTCGGTTTGTGAACTTTCTTCTTCGAGGAACTCATCCCACTATCCAAAAGAACCCAAGGACACCACCTGCATGGATTTTTGAGTGCTAGTTTGACCAATCGCCGCTTTCAATTGCCGGCACCTGTTGAGCCATTGGAGCTGCTACAATGAAGCTTTCTTAGCCTTTATTAAAGTCCAATGTTGTGTTGTAATTGTTGCAACCACATTGTGACAAATCTGTGAATTACTAAGGCAATAATGGACTGAGTTCATGAGGATTGTCTGGACAAAATCTCAGCAAGAAGCCGATGAATAAACTGAAGTGCCAAAATGAGAAGGAAGTGTACTGTTGGCACATCAGATCAAAGGCTACACAGATCAGATCAAGTTACGCGCACATCAGATCAAGTTACGCGCACATCAGATCAAGTTACGCGCACATCAGATCAAAGGCTGCACAGACAAGTTACGCGCACATCAGATCAAAGGCTGCACAGACAAGTTACGCGCATATCAGATCAAAGGCTGCACAGATCAGATCAAGTTACGCGCACATCAGATCAAAGGCTGCACAGACAAGTTACGCGCACATCAGATCAAAGGCTGCACAGACAAGTTACGCGCACATCAGATCAAAGGCCACACAGATCAGATCAAGGGAAGTGAAGATCAGATCAAATGCAGTGCGCATCAGATCAAAGGATGCACACATCAGATCACATGCAGCACAAATCAGATCAAAGGAAGTGAAGATCAGATCAAATGCAGTGCGCATCAGATCAAAGGATACACATATCAGATCACATGCAGCACAAATCAGATCAACGGAAGTAAAGATCAGATCAAATTCTCAAGGGATTGCTCAGCAGCTTAGTTTCACAGAAGCAAGGCAAGTCAGCAACAAAACATATTTGCAGCAGAAGAGAACAACTCAAGGCTGGAGAGCTAGAGCAGACACCTAAGAAGCTGAAGTCAAGGACGGCTAGTGAATCACACCTCAAACGCGCGACTCTAAAAGTCTCCCAAAGATTCAGAAGACGCAGGAGCATCATGTTGAAGTATCTAGCAATCCGGTGAGCGAGCAGAAATACAAAAGAATCAAGAAGTGCCGATCAGAAGAACTGCAGGAGCTACATGGATGGTTCTGAGTTGCTGGACAGAACGTTGTGACATGAAGCTAACATCAGATCAACCGGAGGCTAACATCAGATCAACTGCAAGCTAACATCAGATCAACCGGAGGCTAACATCAGATCAACTGCATGCTAACATCAGATCAACCGAAGCGTGACATCAGATCAAATGCCGGGCACATCAGATCAGCTATAAGCTAAGATCAGATCACTTCTGCTGTTTCAACATATCTAAGACAAGCTACTCGAGAAAGTCTGAAGGAGTACAGTCAACAATATGACATGGCAAGCAAGTTGCAACTTAAAAAGGTTGAAAATGGATTATATGAATCTTGAGCCGCCTTCCGTGTAAGATATGCTGACACACCGCACGTAGGGCACAGTTTTTCTTCTGGGAAAAGAAACGGGCAGATGAGTAGGTGTGGTAGGCACAACAACTGCAGAATGCAGGATAAACCACATTGGGAGGAAAAACCCAAAGAGAGAGAAGGCACGAAAAGAAAGAAAAAGAGAGAGAGAGGAGCAGCAGCCAAGGTGAGTGCTGAACAGAACGAAACCGAGAAAAGGGAGGAGAAAAAGAGTGAGAGCAGAAAAAAAGATGATATGAGAAACACAAGAGAGAAAGAAACAGTCTGCTGCACAAGGAGAAGCTGAAGCGCTGGAGAGGCAGAAGTCAAGGAGAAGAAGAAGCTGAGGAGGAGCAGAATCGGGAGAACTGACCCTGAGATTGCAGCTTCAGGTGGTAAGCCTAGAACACTATCAAACGTCTTTCATTAAGTGATTTTGAAAGATATTTGTGTAGAAAAGGCAGCACAACAGAGATTTACATGTTATTGTTTTAGTTGATGAACTTGTAGAGGTAGTGAACCTCAATGTGTTGAGCAGTGAGCTCTTGTTTATGTTGCTTATGGTCAGTGAGGCCAGAGCTGAATGATTCTGTGATAGTGAAGATTGACAGGAGTGAATCTGTCCGTGGATGTAGATCATTTGATCGAACCACGTAAAAATCCCCCTTGCACATTTACTGCTTTGAGTGTGTCTTGACTGGTGTGGTATTATCAAACTGTAAGCTTGAACAGGAGTGTCATGGTTGTGTAAGTAAACCCTCCTTGAGTGATTGAATTGATCTGATGTCTTCCTTGGTTGATCTGATGTCTTCCTTGGTTGATCTGATCTGCCAACAGTCCATCTAAGCCAAAACGTGAGTTCAACAATAAGCTCTAACTGAGCTAACATTTGAGAGGGAATCCTTTAGTTGAAAGAAAAATTGATAGAGTGTTGATTCACCCCCCCTCTCAACACTTGACACGATCCAACAATTGGTATCAGAGCTAGGTTTGCTTTTGTCAAGTGATTGTTGAAACTTAAAACCAGCAGTAGAAATGGAGAATCAAGCAACAACTGTTAAGGGAGTTCCTTATTTCAGTGGCCAAAATTTCCAGTTATGGAAAAAGAGAATGAGTGCTTATCTCTTAGCACAAGGTCTACAAGTACAAAGAGTAGTCTTGCATGGATTTACACCAACCGTAGATGAGGAGAATCCTACAGCTGCAGAAATTAGAAACTTAGAAGCTGATGGAAAGGCAAGGAATGCTCTATATGCAGCTCTGTCAGAAAAAGAGAACTTTAAAGTTATAGACTGTGTTACTGCTCATGAAATATGGATTAAACTGATTAATATTCATGAGGGAGACATCAAGGTTAAGGAGGCAAAATTGCAGGTTCTTAGAAGTAAGTTTGAAGGTCTTAAGATGGGAGAAGGTGAAAACATTGAGGACTTTCTAAACAGAGTTGTTGAATTAGTTAGCTCAATGAGGGGTCTGGGTGAGAGTGTTGGAGATTCCAATATAGTTAAAAAGGTTCTTAGATCCCTACCAGCAAGATATGATTCTAAGGTCTCTGCTATAGAGGAGAGGGACCTAGATAAAGTGACATTAGATGAGCTACAAAGCACCCTTGTAGCATATGAAATGAGGATTTCAAATTCAAAGGAGGAGACGTCAAAGGCAGTCAAGGAGATAGCATTTAAAACAAAACACTCAAGGAAGCTAAAGGAGGAAAGCAGTGAAGATGAAGCAGCAGACAGTGATCTTGAAAGAATGATGGTGCTGATTTCAAGGAGTTTCAGAGGCCAGACTGGAAAGTACAAGGGAAAGTTGCCCTTAAAATGCTTCAATTGTGGCAAAATAGGCCACTTTGCAAGCAAGTGCTTCATGAAGAACAAGAGAACAGAAGATGAGGAAGCTGACAAGCCATCAGACAGGTGGCCTGAGCAGAAAGGAAAGAAGAAGATGAGCTTCAAATCAAGAAAAGGGAAAGCTTACAGAAAACGGAGCTACCTGAGCAAGAAGAAAAATGATAGCTCTGAGGAGGATGAAGAGACTGATGTCTCAGACAGTGAAGATGAGTCTGAAGCTGAAGAGGAGACTCTCATGGTGATGAAATCTTCAACTGTTTCATTGAAGGAGGATGCTGAACTAGAGAACCAATCAGCTGATGATGAAGAAGTGGATCTAGAGGAAGAACTGAAGTTTGCATACAACAAGATAGAGGAGCAGAAGAGATTGCACAAGAAGACAATGAAGACAATGAAGGAGATGGAAAAGGTCATCTTGAGCAGTCAAGAAGAAAACTCAATACTGGAGAATAGAGTAACTGAATTGGAGCAGGAACTGATTCTCATGCAAAATGAAGCTGAGGTTCACAAAAATTGTACAAGAGAAAAGATGGAACTTCAAAAGACATGTGAAACCTTGGTAGAAAAGCTAGATGCCACCACTGCCGAACTAGAGGATGCAACAAGAAAGATAGAAGATCTGCTGTCTCAACAAACTGTGTTCAAAGCTGAAGAAATGACTGATGGAACTACTGTAGAATCAAAATTGAAAGGAAAGCTGGAGTTTCAGTCAAGTAAAACTGAGCCTGGTGAATTCTCAAGGAGCAAAGAAGTGGCTGCAAAAACTGAAGAAGCCACAAGGAAGTTAGATGAGTGCCTCAGCAAGCAGAGATCTTATTCAGAAGGGAAGAAAGGTCTTGGTTATGAAGGAAATCAAAAATTAGAAGGACAACCAGCTGCAACAACCAAGAAGACTGTTACCTTTGTCAAAGAAGGTTCAATTTGTGTTGCTGGTGTAAAGGCAGGAACTAGTTTTGTTGATGCTAAGAAGATGGAAATTTCTAATGGATCAAGAAAGTCTACTGAGCAAAATGAAAGATTGCACGAGCTGAGGGGGAGACAATCTATGTATCAAAGAAGCCTGCTCAAAAGTAGAAGGCTGATTGCTGGAGTATGTTTCACCTGTGGAGAATCAGGTCACTATGCAGCAAATTGCTGGAGGAAGGCATTCTGGAGATTTGGAGGAAGAACAATGCAGTCAAGAGGATGGAATAGAAAAGAGTATTATCATCAAAGAAGCCTAAGTACTTCAAGAAGGATCCCTGAAGCTGAAATCAGAAAAGGCCATATCATACAACCTGGAGAAGTGTATCAGAAATTGAATGTCTGGTGCAGATGCAGATTGCCAAATAAGAGAAGCAAGTGGTTTGAAGGAGTGAATAGCAGGAGAGCCCAGCCACTGCAACAAGCTACAAATAGAAGAAACTTTGCAGCAGAAACAAGAAGAAACCAAGCAGATTACACAAGAAGAAATCAGTCTCTAATGCAGCCACTTAATCTGAGAAACAGATTTCAAATTTTTGAAGGGTTAGAAGAGAATGATCACTGGAGCTGCAGCAGGAGCAATCAAAGATTGAATGAACAGCAAGGCATACCAGCAGCAAGAAAAATTTGGAGGAAGAAGCACAGATTTGAAGAAGCTTGCATTGCTGAAGTTGCACTTAAAACAAAAGCTAAGGAAGCCCAATGGATCATTGACAGTGGGTGCACAAGCCATATGACTGGAGACAAAACTCTACTGAGAAACACAAAAGAAGTTGAAAGAGGGTTTGTCAAGTTTGCAGATAAGAGTGGGTTAAAGATCAAGGCTGTTGGAGAAGCCACCATTGGATCAGAAAAGTTCAAATCTAAGGAGGTGCTGTTTGTAGAAGGGCTGAAGTACAACTTGCTGAGTGTAAGACAACTGTGTGACAATGGTTTCAAAGTAGATTTCTCAAAAAATGGCTGTTTCATCAAAGACTGCAAGACTGGAGAAATCATGGCCAAAGGAATAAGAGACAACAAGGATTTATACCTCATAGATGTGAAGGAAAAGTTGTGCATGCTAAGCAAAATGGATGAAAATACTCTTTGGCATTGCAGGCTTGGACATTTAAATCAAAAGAGCATGAGAAGCCTGGTGAAGTGCAATGCAGTGTTAAACCTCCCTGTACTAAAGAGGGACAACAGCACTTGTGACTCATGCCAAAAAGGGAAATTTGCAAAGCTTTCTCACAAGTCCAAGGAGCATAGAACCTCTAAGCCATTGGAGCTAGTTCACACTGATGTATGTGGACCAATGAAAAGAAAAGGTACAGGTAAAGAGATGTATTTCATTCTTTTTGTGGATGACTTCACTAGGATGATGTGCATCATGCACATGAAGCAAAAGAGTGAAGCCTTCAACTGCTTCAAAAGATTTCAGAAACTGGCAGAAAACCAGCATGGAAGGAAGATCAAAGTTTTGAGATCAGATAATGGAGGAGAGTTTACCTCACAGGAATTTGAAGAATACGTGGAGGAAATGGGAATCAAACATCAAGTCTCAAGTCCTCACACTCCCCAGCAAAATGGAGTTGTAGAGAGGAAAAATAGAAGTGTGATTGAGATGGCAAGAACTATGCTGTTGGAGCACAATACTCCAAAGCACTTCTGGAAGGAAGCCACAATGGCAGCTGTGCATGTACAAAATAGAACCATGTTGAGGCCAAACACTGAAAAGACACCATATGAACTTTGGTATGGTCACAAGCCAAATGTGAAGTATTTTAGAGTTTTTGGCAGCAAATGCTTCATCAAGAACAAGGAGCAAAGCCTTGGAAAATTTGAAGAGAGGGCTGATGAGGGCATTTTCCTTGGTTACTCAAATAAGAGCAAGGCTTACAAGGTTTATAACAAGAGGCTGGATAAGATTATGGAAAGCTATGATGTGAAAGTGGTTGAGGAAGTCAAGATGAAAGCCACTGATCCTGAAAATTTTCTGGATCACTTAGATGACTTAGAGAGCCAAGATGAGGCAGACCTGGAGCTGAAATCAGCTACTGAGGAGACTGATGCAGAAGGATCAGAGACAGAAGTTACAGAAGGCCAGGAAAAAGCAAAAAGAAAGTACAACAAGAGAATTGACAAGATGCCTATCATTGGAGACCCCAAAGCTCCAGTAAGAACAAGAAGGCAACTGAAAAGTATGGTTGCAACTGCCCTACTGTCTCAAGTTGAGCCAAGGTCAATAGAGGAAGCCCTGGAGGACCAGTCATGGCTGCAAGCCATGAATGAAGAGCTGGACCAAATTGAGAAAAACCAAACTTGGGAGCTCGTGGATAGGCCAGCAAACAAGAATGTGATAGGCACAAAATGGGTGTTCAGGAACAAGTTGAATGAGGAAGGAAAGGTTGTAAAGAATAAGGCAAGGCTTGTGAGCAAAGGATACTCTCAAATTGAAGGAGTAGATGTGGATGAAACCTTTGCCCCAGTAGCAAGGCTTGAAGCCATAAGAATGTTTTTGGCAGTGGCTTCAGCAAGGAGTTACAAGGTCTTCCAAATGGATGTTAAATCTGCCTTCTTGAATGGAAATCTGGAGGAAGAAGTGTACATTGAGCAACCAGATGGTTTTCTAGTTTGTGAAGATGAAAACAAGGTGTGCAGGCTCAAAAAGGCACTGTATGGATTAAAACAAGCCCCAAGAGCATGGTACTCAAGGCTGGACAGCTACCTGAAGAATCTGAATTTCAGAAAAAGTTGCATAAATAGCAATTTATATGTTCTTGATGGAAAGGGTGGACAGTTAATAGCCATAGTCTATGTTGATGACATAATATTTGGAGGAGATAAGGAGCAGCTGTGCCATGAATTTGCTAGAAAGATGCAAGAAGAGTTTGAAATGTCCATGATAGGAGAGCTCTCATTTTTCCTTGGACTGCAGATTCATCAAAAAGCAACTGGAATTTTTATCTCTCAAACCAAGTATACCAAAGAAGTGCTGAAGAAATTTGGTATGACTGATGCTAAGCCAATGTCTACACCCATGGCAACTAACTGCAAGCTGAGCAAGGATGAAAAAGGAGCTGAAGCTGATCAAAGTCTATACAGAAGCATGATAGGAAGCTTATTGTACTTAACAGCAACAAGGCCTGATATTACCTTTGCTGTCTGCCAAGCTGCTAGATACCAGGCAAATCCAAAGAGTTCTCATATGATTGCACTAAAGAGGGTGCTAAGATATTTGCAAGGGACAGTAGATTATGGTCTGTGGTATGCAAGGAAAGGAAGCTTGGGATTAAGAAGCTTCACTGATGCTGATTGGGCAGGAAATGTTGATGACAGGAGATCCACTTCAGGAGGAGTATTCTTTCTTGGAAATAGATGTGTGAGCTGGTTAAGCAAGAAGCAAGAAAGTATAGCCTTAAGCACTGCTGAAGCTGAGTACATAGCAGCAACCAAGGCATGCACTCAAGCTATATGGATGAGATCTGAACTGCAAAATCTTAAAGAAGAAGTTCTCTTGCCACTGATAATTCTTTGTGACAACAAAAGTGCCATTGATTTGTCAAAGAATTCAGTCCAGCACTCGAGAGCCAAACATATAGAAATCAAGTATCACTTCATAAAGGACAAGGTTGAGAAAGGAGAAATTATGCTAGAGTATGTTCCCACAGCTAAACAAATAGCTGATGTAATGACAAAGCCTCTTCCAGCCGAGGTGTTTGAAACTTTGAGGATGCAAATGGGAGTGCAGTCCTCCTTCTCATGCTGAATCAGTTGAGCATCCCCAAATCCCTTTGAAATTGGTTGTCAAAGGGGGAGAGATAGCCGCAGCAGGCCGGCCAGACGCAGCAGTATTGTCCTTGGGAGAGAAGGACGTTGGAAAAGCTCTATGCAGGGGGAGCTTACTATGTAGAAGAATAAGGTTCAGGGGGAGCTGGTTCAGGGGGAATAAGGTTCAGGGGGAGCTTAGCACTGAGTTGACTGATTGGCTGCAAATGTGGTTGCCAACAATTCCAAAGGGGGAGATTGTTGAGCCATTGGAGCTGCTACAATGAAGCTTTCTTAGCCTTTATTAAAGTCCAATGTTGTGTTGTAATTGTTGCAACCACATTGTGACAAATCTGTGAATTACTAAGGCAATAATGGACTGAGTTCATGAGGATTGTCTGGACAAAATCTCAGCAAGAAGCCGATGAATAAACTGAAGTGCCAAAATGAGAAGGAAGTGTACTGTTGGCACATCAGATCAAAGGCTACACAGATCAGATCAAGTTACGCGCACATCAGATCAAGTTACGCGCACATCAGATCAAGTTACGCGCACATCAGATCAAAGGCTGCACAGACAAGTTACGCGCACATCAGATCAAAGGCTGCACAGACAAGTTACGCGCATATCAGATCAAAGGCTGCACAGATCAGATCAAGTTACGCGCACATCAGATCAAAGGCTGCACAGACAAGTTACGCGCACATCAGATCAAAGGCTGCACAGACAAGTTACGCGCACATCAGATCAAAGGCCACACAGATCAGATCAAGGGAAGTGAAGATCAGATCAAATGCAGTGCGCATCAGATCAAAGGATGTACACATCAGATCACATGCAGCACAAATCAGATCAAAGGAAGTGAAGATCAGATCAAATGCAGTGCGCATCAGATCAAAGGATACACATATCAGATCACATGCAGCACAAATCAGATCAACGGAAGTAAAGATCAGATCAAATTCTCAAGGGATTGCTCAGCAGCTTAGTTTCACAGAAGCAAGGCAAGTCAGCAACAAAACATATTTGCAGCAGAAGAGAACAACTCAAGGCTGGAGAGCTAGAGCAGACACCTAAGAAGCTGAAGTCAAGGACGGCTAGTGAATCACACCTCAAACGCGCGACTCTAAAAGTCTCCCAAAGATTCAGAAGACGCAGGAGCATCATGTTGAAGTATCTAGCAATCCGGTGAGCGAGCAGAAATACAAAAGAATCAAGAAGTGCCGATCAGAAGAACTGCAGGAGCTACATGGATGGTTCTGAGTTGCTGGACAGAACGTTGTGACATGAAGCTAACATCAGATCAACCGGAGGCTAACATCAGATCAACTGCAAGCTAACATCAGATCAACCGGAGGCTAACATCAGATCAACTGCATGCTAACATCAGATCAACCGAAGCGTGACATCAGATCAAATGCCGGGCACATCAGATCAGCTATAAGCTAAGATCAGATCACTTCTGCTGTTTCAACATATCTAAGACAAGCTACTCGAGAAAGTCTGAAGGAGTACAGTCAACAATATGACATGGCAAGCAAGTTGCAACTTAAAAAGGTTGAAAATGGATTATATGAATCTTGAGCCGCCTTCCGTGTAAGATATGCTGACACACCGCACGTAGGGCACAGTTTTTCTTCTGGGAAAAGAAACGGGCAGATGAGTAGGTGTGGTAGGCACAACAACTGCAGAATGCAGGATAAACCACATTGGGAGGAAAAACCCAAAGAGAGAGAAGGCACGAAAAGAAAGAAAAAGAGAGAGAGAGGAGCAGCAGCCAAGGTGAGTGCTGAACAGAACGAAACCGAGAAAAGGGAGGAGAAAAAGAGTGAGAGCAGAAAAAAAGATGATATGAGAAACACAAGAGAGAAAGAAACAGTCTGCTGCACAAGGAGAAGCTGAAGCGCTGGAGAGGCAGAAGTCAAGGAGAAGAAGAAGCTGAGGAGGAGCAGAATCGGGAGAACTGACCCTGAGATTGCAGCTTCAGGTGGTAAGCCTAGAACACTATCAAACGTCTTTCATTAAGTGATTTTGAAAGATATTTGTGTAGAAAAGGCAGCACAACAGAGATTTACATGTTATTGTTTTAGTTGATGAACTTGTAGAGGTAGTGAACCTCAATGTGTTGAGCAGTGAGCTCTTGTTTATGTTGCTTATGGTCAGTGAGGCCAGAGCTGAATGATTCTGTGATAGTGAAGATTGACAGGAGTGAATCTGTCCGTGGATGTAGATCATTTGATCGAACCACGTAAAAATCCCCCTTGCACATTTACTGCTTTGAGTGTGTCTTGACTGGTGTGGTATTATCAAACTGTAAGCTTGAACAGGAGTGTCATGGTTGTGTAAGTAAACCCTCCTTGAGTGATTGAATTGATCTGATGTCTTCCTTGGTTGATCTGATGTCTTCCTTGGTTGATCTGATCTGCCAACAGTCCATCTAAGCCAAAACGTGAGTTCAACAATAAGCTCTAACTGAGCTAACATTTTAGAGGGAATCCTTTAGTTGAAAGAAAAATTGATAGAGTGTTGATTCACCCCCCCCTCTCAACACTTGACACGATCCAACAGCACCGACGCGTTTTTCCAGCGGGCAGTGAACGGTTACAGCTTTTGGTTGTTTTTGTTGGGTTTTGTGTTTTTGTTGCATTAATCCTTTCGCTCGTTCCTTTTGGTTCTATAAAGTTTAGATCTATGAGCAAAAAGCTTTCTCAGCAAGTTTTATTTAGGTAGTGTGGGTTTTCATATTAGGATCAGGCCTCTGGGCTGTTTCAGATTTGGGCAGATTGAGTTTTCTTGAAGTGGGTTCCTTTGGATTTCTTCATATTGTGCTTTAGCCATCCCATGGACATTTGCCCACACAGATTCGGGATCGTTTGGTGTTATTCTCGGGACTCTTTAGTGGATTTGCATCACTAGACTCGGTTTTCTATATTTGTGCGGGACAGGCTGCAAAGGTATAATCTTTAAAGATTTCCACTTTAATTTAAAGATTTGATTTTTGTGTGTCAATTTAATAAATCAAGCTAGTACAAGCCTAGATCCATTCAGGGGAAATGAATTTTAGCATGAGCTGAATCGAAAGTATCTGATTCTGGAATGCATTGCACGAAAGTGAGATTTTTTGTTTAGCCCGGGCTAGTTCTGTTTCCTTCAAATTGGTATCAGAGCGAGTGTTTTAGTTGTATACTTGTTGGTTTTTTTACACAGATTTGTTTTGGCATTGTTATTTTTGCATTGTCGATACATTAACAGGTGGTTATTATTCTCGGCTATTATGGTTGTTTAATTATCATTCATAAACCCCGGGACATGTTCTGGCTAATTTTTGTTTATTGAATAGAAATGTCTGTAATAGTAATAACTACGAGCTGGATGCCGTGTAGGATTAGATGAATCTTGTAGTAGGATTCAATCTAAAATTGTCATCTTTAAATTCCTAGAATGCTATATGTATATAGGAATTCATGTATTATGATGAAAATGTTATTTTGGGTAACTCGTAATCGTGGGTTTTGGTTTATTGCAATTTTGGGTGATTCCTAAATATGTAGAAAACAAAGAAAACCTGGGTCGAATTGAGAGGAACCCAAATAACGAGTGGGAGCGACATGAAAAAATGTGTCAACGAGACGTCAAAGGAATCAATGATAGAGAAGGCCATAATAGTAAGGAAATGTTTAATTATGTATTTCTCATTTTATGTTCTTTTTGTTGATTGTGTTTTTTTCATTTTTATGCATGAGCAAAAACAAATCATTTTTAATGTACGTTCAATTAACAAAGGTCGATTATTCACATATTAAAACTCCAACGGTTTTATAAGTACGAATATCCATAGTTAAGATATTGCATGTTAAAACGTAAAAATTCTCAAACTTAAAAATCTAAGTGGGAGCGGGTTGGTATATATCCCCATGGCCTCCATTATGAATTCATATGTGATGTGGATTAGACCTACGTGCAGGCCAAGGGCCTTATTCCCTACGGATAAGTCTTCAATCCTAAGATCACTAGATTTAATTTCTAAAGGGATGACTATAGCGAGT
Source organism: Knoxia roxburghii (assembly GCA_030378225.1). Taxonomy (NCBI): domain Eukaryota; kingdom Viridiplantae; phylum Streptophyta; class Magnoliopsida; order Gentianales; family Rubiaceae; genus Knoxia; species Knoxia roxburghii. Next base: position 14,139,795 of record CM059418.1, read on the forward strand.
TTAATTGGAGAAAGTTGCGATACCCTTGCTAACCGAGGTGCATTAGTATCTAAGTAACAAGCTTATAATTCACGTAATGGGAAACACTTAGTGTACAGTTTATATTACTACTCCTAAGAGGTTACACTACTTATATCTGTGGCTAAAAACACTGACTATTAATTTCCTTGATCATAAGATTGTTTGTCAGATAATGAAATTAATGAATTTCAGTTCTTCTCAAATGAATATAGGTTGGCGTAGATGTTCACCTAACGTAACATGCGTTAATCCCAGTATGAGAGATGTCGGTGAGAGATTATATTATTTCGATGATATCAATATTCTTGAAAAGGAATACTGAAACTTGACTAATTATTTTTTCAATTGTCGATATGTCGTTCAATCCACTTTCTATCATTTTGAATCAAAACAAACTCATCGGTCCTAATTACATTGATTGGAAGCGTAACCTGGACATTGCCCTTACAGCTCAGGGTTACAAGTACATGCTCGTTAAAGAGTGCCCCCAAGTGCTCACTGATGATTCCACTCCTGAGGAGAGAGAGAGAGAGAGGCTCACTCTAGGTTGAAGAAAGCTGATAAGATGACCAGGTTCTACATCTTGGCTTCTGTGTCTAGTGTACTACAACACCAGTATCAGTTGATGACCTAGGGCTATGAGATGATGCTTAACCTCAGGGAGATGTTCAGATTTCAGGGCAAGACAACCAAGCAGTAAGCTTTGAAGAAACCCATGAATGCTAGGATGATTGAGGGTACTTCAGTGAGGGATCACGTGCTGGACATGATCAGTTGCATCAGTGAGATTGAGGTCTTGGGAGGTGACACGACGGGGAGACCCAGGTTGATATCATTCTCCAGAGCTTGCCTCCCAGTTTTAAGCAGTTTTGGTTGAACTATAATATGGGCAAGCTCTCATATTCACTTCCTGAGCTGATGACTGCATTGGTGTCTACTGAAGGCCTCTTCGTTGAGAATAAGCAAGCTTTGGCTACTGTTGGACCTTCAGGTTCCTCTGCTGGGCCAAAAGCCAGGAAGCAAAAGAGGATAAAGGGCCAGAAGGCAGGAGCTGATCATGGACCCAAAGGTGGTGTTGCCATGAAGCACAAGTCGAAAGGCAAGTGTTCAGATGTGGCAAGTTGGGACACTGGAAGAAAGGCTGCCCAAATTCTCGAGGTATGAGTAATTTCACCCTAGTTACAGATATATGTTTAGCGGCGATTCCCACGAATACTTGGTGTGTGGATTCAGGAGCCACTGATCATGTTTGTAATTCTTTGCAGGGGTTCCAAGTGACTTGACTGCTTAGATAGGGTGATTTATAGGTCTACCTTGGTGATACTAGCAGAGTTTCAGTTGCTGCAGTGGGAGTAGTTTGTCTTTATTTTTTATACACTATTTTACATTTGAGAGATTGTCTTTATGTACCCAGTTTTAGAAAGAACTTACTTTCGGTTTCTAAACTGCTTTGGATAGTTATAAGTGTGTATTTTCTTCTGATAATTCTATTTTTATTAGAAAGAACTAGAAACTTATATGTTCTGGTGCATTTGTTGACAATTTGTTTTCAATTAAGACAAACTCCTCAGTAGTGCAAAACACATAAATTAATAACCCATCATCGAATCATAATAAGAGAAAGGAGTCTTCCCCTTTGAATCAGACTTATCTTTGGCGTCTGAGACAAGGTCATATCAACCTTAGTAGGATTCGGAGGTTTTTCAATGATGGGTCTTTAGACTCATTAGATATTAACAGTTTTCCTACCTGTGAGTCCTACTTGAAGGGTAAAATGACCAAGAGGCCTTTCAAGGCAAAGGGGTATAGGGCCAAAGAGATTTTAGAGTTGATTCATTCTGACTTGTGTGGGGCTATGTCAGTTCGGGCTAGAGGAGGTTATGAGTATTTTGTGACATTCATAGATGACTACTCTAGATATAGATACATATACCTGATACACCACATGTTTGAATGCTTTGGCAAGTTCAAAGAGATTAAGGCTGAGGTGGAGAAGTATCTGGGTAAGAGTATCAAGACCCTACGATATGATCATGGTGGTGACTACATCCCTAGTGAATTTAGGTCCTATTTTTTAGAGAAGGGTATTCAGTCCCAGTTGTCTGCACCTGGTACACCCCAGGAGAACAGTGTAGCAGATAGGAGGAACAGGACTCTTATGGAAATGGTTAGATCGATGATGAGTTATAGTGAGTTACCCAGCTCGTTTTGGGGTTATGCCTTAGAGACAACGTGTTATCTTATTAATCTCGTGGCTTCTAAATCTGTTCCTATGACACCTCTAGAGCTGTGGATTGGGCTAAAGCCTAGTCTGAGATATCTTAGGATTTGGGGTTGTCCAGCATATGTGCTTGAGGAAGATGTAGGTAAGTTAGATGCGAGATCAAAGGTTATGCTATTTGTAGGCCACCACAAAGGAGTGAGAGGTGGTTTATTTTATAGTCCTCAGGATCAGAAGTTGGTGGTCAGCACCAATGCCAGATTCCTTGAGGAGGACTATAGTTTAGATCACAAGTCAAACAGCAAGGTAGTATTAGATGAGTTTAGGATTCAGTCGAGTATTCCAGATGCATAAGTATAGGATGACAAACCACAGAGTACTGCACGCACTACCACAGAGGATGCACCTACACAGGCTATGCCTCGTTATAGTGAGAGGGTTGTGAGAGAACCCGAGAGGTACATAGGCTTGGAAGAGTCTCAGATTTCGTCCCTGGTGTTCTCAAGCCAGACCCAATTAACTACAATGAGGCTCTCCCAGATAAAGATGCAGATTCTAGGCAGAGAACGATGCTTTCTGAGATGGGTTCGATGGACTCATATAGTGTCTAGGAGCTGGTAGATTTGCCTGATGGGTTTCAACCTATTGGGTGCAAATGAGTCTACAAGCGAAAGAGAGGATCTGACGGGAAGGTTGAAATGTTCAAGGCTAAGTTTGTGAAGAATGGGTATACTCAGTGTTAGTTTTGAATACAGAAAAGCTATGGCTTGTATCAAAAACTAATATCCACAGTTGACATATCATTTTGTTTTGGTATAAATTTGTTCCTTTATATCATAGGACTAGATAATGGGGTGTGGACAGACACAGTAGATACCGTTATTGGTTAAAGTATTGATATATAAAAAGTATGCTCGTAACCGAGATAGTCTGAATATACTATCGGTGTAGGTTATTGTGTAGTTTGGAAATTAGTTTATCTAAACTAGTTTAAATCACACGGATATGCCCGGGACATATTGAGCACGACCAGTTTGGATAGAATTGACTTATACTGATCGGTGTAGTCAATTCGGTCCTAGTATTCCGTCTCTCAATCCCGAGATTGGGACGGGCGCGAGAGTTGGATATCGTATGCTTTGATTTGCCAAAGAGTACGGTCGATTGAGGCCTGTACCTTGGTAGGTTGGGTATGCGGTGTTTAGCTTCTTACGTGCCATTGTTAGTCAGAGGAATCCACGTACCGGTTTGCCGGGTTGATGGTGCTCCCGAGATGAGCTCGTAAAGTCTATTATATTAAACCCGGCCAGTGAACTTTATGTTCGGTATAATAAAAGGACGAGTGGTACTAATCTCGGAAACAAAGAAGTCGATGAATTAATTTGTTAGTAAATTGATAAACCAACGAGCACCAGATCTTTAATGTGGGGAGATAGAATAAAATATAATGGCATGATGTAAAGTCATTTTCGAGCGGTAGTTCCATAATTGGCCCGTTAGTGGTACGACCAATTATGCATTTGGCTAATCGACAAGGTAAATTAATTAATCTAAAAGGTTTAATTAATATTTAATCGACAAAGTGAATTTAGAAATTAATTAATTCTAATGGTTCGATTAAATTAAATTAACAAAGTTGATTAAATAAATTAATTTAAATGGGTCGATTGGAGTTGATTAGTCGGGAAGACTTAGCTGTCAATGAAAGTCAAATTAAAAGGCCTCACTCAAGAGCCCATTAGGTCTCCACGAGAGCTCCTATAAATCTTGCAAGACAAGTCTTGAACAATTTAGAGTGAGAAAAGTTCTAGAAAGAGAATTTCTTCTTCTTGAAGTTTTCGTTCGAAGTCGAACAAGTTTTCTCATTCCTCGAATTAAATCTTAGCTCGAAGATTAAACCTTTGCCCGTCTTTTTTGCTGGTTCCGCCGAGTTGTTCAAGCAGGATCCGCCGATTTATTCAGGCAGTTTCTGCCGGGTTTTCTTCAAGTTCAGTCTGGCTGCTGTTGGTAATATTGGAGAGGTTCAAGGTGATATCTTTGGGGTGCTTGATCCAGGCCTTGCAGTGTTTTGATCTCTCCTTGGTGATCCACAGCATGGCTTGTCCAGATCGTGGCCAAAGGTTGAGCCTTTAGAGCCGATCTCTTCAGGGTTTTTGCGGCTGGACTGGGCGTTTTGCTTGCGGTGGAAGAAACCAGCGCCAGGCTATTTGATCAGTTTTATTCGAGCAGTTTTTTATTTTAATCGAGAGATTTTCTTGTGGGTTCTTCGTGGGCTAAGAAAGTAAGCTTCGATAGATTATTGCCCACGCAATATTCGAAGTTCTACGGAGTAATCTAGTGGATTTTCTATTGGAATTCGCTCAAAGATTTGGTTTTTCTTTAGGCAAGGGATTTCGCAACAAAAGGTAGAATCTTTAAATTCAGCTTTTATTAAAGATTTAATTTTTTGTGTCCCGATTAATAAATTAAATAAGTATAAGCTAAGATCCGTTCATGGGTAAACTAATTTGAGCCTGAGCTTGGTCGAAAGCTTCCGATTCTGGAATGCATTGCACGAAAGTGAGGTTTTCGATTTAGCCCGGGTTTGTTCAGTTTTCCTTCACTCAGAATGAGGGTATTGATTATAAGGAGAATTTTTCCCCAGTAGCTATGCTTAAGTCGATCCGGGTTCTCTTGGCCATAGCTGCTCATTTAGATTATGAGATTTGGTATATGGACATCAAGACAGCTTTCCTTAATGGATGTTTTAAGGAGACCATTTTTATGCAGTAACAAGAAGGTTTCATTGTTAGGGCGAAGAACACGAGGTATGCAGGCTTGAGAGGTCCATTTATGGACTTAAGCAGGCATCCAGATATTGGAAATGTTGGTGTATGTGCCCTAATGAGGGCTATTTATGTAAATAAACTTTGAGGGTTATTTATGTAAATAAGACATATGTCGTTTGATTGATTATTTATCTGATGTGTTAATTTCATGAATGTAATATTCTTGTGTATATTTAATTTCATGAAAATAATCCGCCAAAAGAAAAACTCCATGGACTGTTAGATCATGAGTGATTCTTTTCGAGTATATTCGTACGAGGATCCTTAGATTAGAAATCACTGCATGGTCTTAGGTAAATTGTTGTGTTTTTTGACATACGCCTAACGGGACTGTAACAGGTTGCCAAGTATGGGTATGATTGGGTACACTATAAGTCACGTTAAGATATGTAGGTGAAGTGATGGGACTACAAATCTCTCTTAAGTGAGAGATTATATCCGGGCCACTTGATAGTGAACTGAGAAGTGTATGGCCATGCCGAGAAATGATAATTGTTATCATTTGCTCGAATAGAATCAGTGTCACTGAGAGATCAAGTAAACGTTTAGCTTAATAAGGATGATGGTTCCATGCCTTATGCTAAACGGGGTATCGATGTAGAGGATCGTACATAGGATGCTTAGAAAGGTTGCGTTGAATCATCATTTGACCATCCATTCTAAATTGAGTAGTCATCATGTCTTGCTAGAGGCCACTGATGATTTATGGATTAATCTATGAGATAAAATTATCCATTGTCAATTTGGAATGGACCTACAGGATTGCACGTAAGTGAGTTCGAAGATTCTTGACGATACTAGGTATAATTTTTATACTTAGAAGAATAATATTAAATTAAATAGTTTAATTAAATATTATTAAGAAGTTTTGGGGTATTAATTAATAGTTGATTAATTACTCAGGAAGAATTGAGATAGACTGACAAATCAATGAACCTAGTTGCAATTGAGGTTCTAGACCATCAGTCTAATCTATGGGTAAATGGTTTGATCCATGGGTCAAGTAAAACCCAAATCAGTAAAAGTAAAATATTATATTATTATTGTAATATTAAATATTTTATTTTTAACAACCCGGTGGTTGTGGGATTAGGTAAAATCAGATTTCTTTTTTATAAAGAGAATCTATGAGAGAAAAGTGAAGACAGATTTTAAAAAACCAGAAAATAGTTTTTTGAAAATTTTCTTCGTTTCTCGCTCGTAAAATTCTCTCTCTTCCAAAATTCTTTGCAGGAATTTTATACTAGCACAAAAGAGCTCCAGTGCCTGATTGTGGAGGACACTTCCGGGAAGTGCCAGAGAAAGACGATACGCCATCTTCCCAAAAGGATCCAGGTGCGAGCCAGGTTCGTTTTAGTGTAAAACTAGGTTTTGGAAATCGTCATCGGAAAGGGTCTGATGAATATTGTGTTGGTTTTAGAATTTTGGAGAAATTTTCCTTTCTGACTGATTTTGGAAATTGGTCTCGGGAAAGTTTATTTTCCCCCTTTGTGGTTGACGGCCAGTATTTTGGCCAGTCTTGGATTTTGTAATCGAAAGAATTTTTCCCTTTTCTGGTTTTGAAAGTCACGACAGAAAGAAATTTTTTTGACCAAGCTGGGGATGGCTATTTTCTGGGTTGCAAGGCTTCGCCGAAAAAGTAGGTGTCTCTGGAAATGTTTTTGTCTTTTGGGGTTTCTCAACGAAATGGTTTTGGCTTGATTGGATTTCAAAATTGACTTTGAATTACTGGATTGTTAAATGGTTCTGATGAAACTGATTTTCATCGAATTCTATACTTGGTTTCAAAATGTTTTCTGGATTGCTGTTGTCTTTTGCCTGTTTTTCATTAGGTTTTGAAAATGGATTTTATCGTTGACACACCGAAAAAATGATTTTCACCAAGGCTTTTGATTTCCTGGCCAGAAATTGGGTTTGAAATAAAAAATTTCACCGAAATTGTTTTAGTTTGTGTTGATGTTTAAAAACCCTGTGGGAAAAACAATTTTCGTATCTGGGTTGTTTGTTTTCTGGCCGTTGGCTTCTCATCGGGAAAACAGGGACGACGAGATAGGTTCTTGGTTAAGTTTTCCATACTGGGAAGTCGCGAGAAGGGCCGCCGCAGTTATGAATCCTAGCACCGATCGAGAACGGAGAACGCACGGCCAGCGTTGCTGATGTATCTTTGTCACGATCGAGAGCCTTCATCTCGCAGGCATTAGACACAGGAAATCGTCTTCGATTAATGCTTCATCGTTGGTCGTTGAAGATTTCGATCGGGAATATGACCGAAGAAACAAACAAGGGCCGGAGAAGATGACCGGCTTGGACCCCAGAAGTCGAAGAAGCCGGCGATGAGATTTGAGGAAGGAGGTTGGTGGCGGCGTCTGGGGGTGAAGCCCAAGGGGCTGAATTTACCATAATACCCCTGCCGCCCAGGAAACCCTAATTGGGTAAAGAGAGAGGCGGCAGGGCTTAAGCCCTAATGGGCGAATGTACTATATTGCCCATGCCGCTTCCTCTAATTACCAAAAAGGGGACAGCTGCTTTTAAAATAGTTTTAATTGCAAACATGGTCCCTGGACTTTATGTCCTCCTCAAATCCTACCTAAGCTACTAAGCCCAGAATTTTAAGTAAATTACCAAATAGCCTTAAAATTTTTAGAAAAATTGTTTTTCTGAATTTTTAATTTTGATATGATTTTCATTTAGATTTTATTAGATAAAATTAAATCTTATCAGATTTTATTTAAAATTTTATGATAAGATTTTAAAATATATAAAATTTAATTAATTCTATTAATTAGATTAATGATAATTAGTTAGGTTTTGTTTCAAATTAAAAATAGGATTAGATTTGGTTTAAAATTCTTATCTTGTTTTAATATTTAAAATTTTAAATTTTAGATAATTATCTTAATTAGATTAGGATAATTAAGAAATGTTTGAAATTTTAAATTTAAAGAATTATCTTAATTAGATTAGGATAATTAAACAATAATAATAAATAAAATTAATTAATTAATTGGATTAGTTAATTAATTGATTTGTTTAGTATTTATTTATTTATTTTATGATGTTTTAATTTAAAATTGTTTAAATTTTGTGTGTGAAACATCATAATTATGACTGAGGTATGTTCATGCATCATTTTGATTAAATGAAAAATGAACAAAATGGATTGATTAAAATTGATCATGACACGGTCAATTTTAATTTTGTAATAGTTACAGAATCCTTAAATTTAATCGGTTTAAATTAAAATGGACTTGTATGAGCATATGCATTTATGTGTTTTAAAGCATGAATTGGGCTTATTAATGTTTTAAAAGTTGGGGCCTGCGAGCCATTTGAATTTGGGTCTGCGTGTCTATTAAAATTATTGTGTAATAGTTAGGCCCAAGAGGAGTCTATGGTGGAGCCAATGAACGGAAACCCAACAATGAAGGCCCAAATATGAAGAATTTTAAAAGGCTCTGCAATAGACTAGAGCCCAATTCATTGTATTTTGTTCGTTTTAATTATATTGGATATAAGTTAATGTGAATGATAACGAAATGCATGTTAAGCCGCTCAAACTAAATCCCCTAAAAACCTAAGTTGTAAATTGCTTCCATACTTGGGGGCTTGCCGGAGCATCGAACGTCAGTGGACCTGGAGAGCACAAGGGCCGCAGGTTTTCTTCGTGAGGCGAGTTCTTGCATAATAGGTGCCCAACTTTACTCACTACCACCATGTGGAAAAACTGTTTGGGTATTTATTGATGTGATGCTTCGAGGGATGGTTTGACTAAGGAAAATTGGTCTAGTTTAACCCGATAAGTTGAATAGGACTGGTTTTGCAATGATAGGATGGTGTCAAACATTTGGAATGTTCATTCTATCACCGAAAAGTTTCATGGTGATGCAATTGGAAAGCGTTAAATTGCATGAGATGTGATTTGAACGTTGCCTACCAAAAGGGCCCGATCCCTACGATACTTGCCAAAGCAAGACTAGGTTAGGTTCTTTGTGGATTTTCGGTCTACAGTCTAGCACCAACACAAAATTGTACGGGATTTCAATTTTGGCTATTGTGGAAATGATTTTATTAAAACTCATTCTAATATTTTTCATTATTGTGGATGACATTATCTTGCACTTAAATTTCAAATCACTGTCCATAATAAACATTTTAAAACATGAAAGGAAGTGTTATTGTCTTAGAAGATACTTTGCCCAAAATACCCGAAAAAATGCTACAGAGGTTACTCGAAAGGCCTTTAGAAGGCAAAATAGAACCATCCAATGATGTGACATGTTTTGAGGCTTGCTTCACAAAGATGAATATGGAAGCATTCCATATTTCTGAGTCACTAAGGAAAGGTGTTCTAAGAGCAGGCTAGTAACGAAAGGTTTGTTACATTGATAGCATTAAATTTCCTGTAAGATGACGAAGGATTCGTCCGTGAGTACTTGCCTAGTCAAAATGAAAGGGTATAGACATTGATGTCATCTTTGCTTTATTGCTAGATGAGTACAATGACTTCGTGGTAAATTTGAACATGCATGAGATGCTGAAAGACACTAAGCAGACCCATGAGAAGGGTACTCAAGTGTTGGTGGTTGAAAAGGGCAAAGTGAACAAAGAAATTTCAAAGGCAAGGCAAAATTGTTAGGAACAAGGAGTCACGCAGTAAGATTGGTGTTAAAGCCAAGCCAGATTCTAAGACAAAACCCAAAAATGACACTACATTTTTCTATTACAATGATTGTCATTGGAAGATAAAATGTAAATTGTGCCAAGAAAAATCCTTCATACCTATGACACTGTCATTAGCGAGAAACGTGCTTAAAGACTTCATGAGATGAAGTCATTAGGTCATTTGATTATGAATCTCATGGCACATGTGAAATGTGTGTTGGTGAATGTGCCCTAATGAGGGCTATTTATGTAAAAATACTTTGAGGGTATTTATATAAATAAGACATTTGTCGCTTGATTGATTGTTTATCAAATGAGTTAATTTCATGATAGTAATATCCTTGTGCATATTTAAATTCATGAAATCGATCCGCCAAAAGAAACACTCCATGGACTAATTAGATCATGAGTGATTCTTTTGAGTAGTACCGGTACTAGGATCCTTAGACCAGAAATCACTACATGGTCTTAGGTGAATTATAGTGTGCTTTGACATACGCCTAACGGGGCCGTAAAAGGTTGCCAAGTACGGGTATGATTGGGTACACTATGAGACACGCTAAGGTATGTAGGTGAAGTGATGGGACTACAAATCTCTCTTAAGTGAGAGATGATATCTTGGCCACTTGATAGTGAACTGAAAAGTGCATGGCCATGCCCAATGAATGATAAGGATATCATTTGCTTGATGGATTCAGTGTCACTAAGAGATCAAGTAAACGTTTAGCTACATAAGGATGATGGTTCCATGCCTTATGCTAAACTGGATATCGATGTAGAGGATCGTACGCAGTTTGCTCAGAAAGGTTGTGTTGAATCTCCATTCGACCCTCCATTCTGAATTGGGTAGTCATTATGTCTTGCTAGAGACCACTAATGACTTATGGATTAATCAATGAGATTGAGTTATCCGTTGCCAATTTGGAATGGGCCTACAGGATCGCACATAAGAAAGTTCAATGATGCAGAATAAGGATTCTTGCCTACAATAAGTATAATTGTTATACTTAAATAAATAAGATTTAATTAAATGGTTTAATTAAATATTATTGAAAAGTTCTATGGTATTAATTAATAGTTAATTAATTACCTGAGAACAATTGGGATGGGCTGATAAATCAAGGGACTTAATTGCAATTGAAGTTCTTGACCCATCAGCCTGATCCATGGGTCATGGGTTGATCTATGGGCTTGGTGTATAACCCAAATCATTAAGGTATTATTTAAGGCTGATTTGGAATTAGTAAATATTATTTAAATACTGATTTGGAATCAGTTAACTAATATTTGGTAATAATACTGATTTGGAATATTACTAAAATCAGTTAAGTTATAATTGGATAATTACAATACTGATTTTGGAAATTAATTCTCTACAAATATCCTAGGGATATAATTGTAGGATGAGGATTTTGAATTATTCTCATCAGACAAAATACACAGGATTTCCCAAAATTCTCTTGGTAGGCAAGATCGGCTAGCACCAACCTGCGAAGACTTTCGTGCTTGAGAGTAGAGGATCCTTCGAGGAAGGATTTTAGAGACAACAAAACGCCATCTTCTCAGAGGAGCCAGGCGACGTGCGCAACCGATTACGCTTCAAGGGTAAGACCCGATCCTTAGTGTTTAGGATTCCGCTGTTTAATTGGATTAAACACCTAAACAATTCCCAACAGTAGTATCAGAGCTAGTTTTATAATTTTAGTGTTAAAATTAAAATTGATTTTAATTAAAATTGATTTTAATAAAATTTTGGAAAATTGGGCTTTTAGAAAGAAAAAAATTAAAAAATAATTAAAATATTATTTTTAATTTTATTTATTTTCTGGGAAAATAATAAAATAATGCTGAAGAACAGCCGGATTGGGTTGATGTCGACCGGCCGGAAATTGTCCCGACCGGCCGAATTCTGGCCGATCTTCATGATTTTGGTTCAAAATTTTGTGAGTTTTGATCTCTCTTTCCTTGAAATTGTTTTCGTTTTGGTTTGAGGTTAAAAATGAGTCTGGATTGGATGGTTTGAAAACTGGGTTTAAATTTTTCCGCCGGAATTTCTTTTGTTCTTTCGACCGAAAAAACGGGGAGAAGCAAAATATTTTTTTGGGTTTTGTTCCTTGTCTATCTCGGAAATTATTTCGGCACAATTGGGGTTTAAAATCGGGGTTTCAAAACGGTTTTGGCATCTGGGTTTTTCCTAAAATTCTTAGCCGGAAAAATGATTTCACCGGGGTTAGTTTTTGTTTTTTTTGGAATCTTCGAACGGCTACTTCATTGGTCGGGGATTCTTCGATCGGGAAGGCAGTGATCGGGACATCGAGATGAAAAACCGGAAGAGACAACTGGGCGAATGTCGCCGAGAAGTCGAGGACGCCGGGAGTTTTCACCGGCGATGGGAAAATTTTTGGGGAAGAAGAAAGGTTGAGGACGGCGGCTGGGGCAAGAAACCCTAATGGGTGAAATGACCGAAATACCCCCGTAGCCCAAGAACCCTCATTGGCTGAGAAGGCGGCTGGGGGTTGAAACCCTAAACGGGTGAATTTACGAAAATGCCCCCGCCACAGCCTCTAATTACCAAAATGGAATGCAGATTTTAAAATAGTTTTAAAATTGCATAATGGTCCCTGGACTTTGAGTCCTCCTCAAAACCCTAGCCCAAAATTTTATTTAAATTACATAATTACCTCAAAAGTTTCAGAAAATTAGATAAAGATAGGATTAATTTAGACAAAGATAGGATTAATTTAGAATTTTTATCCTATATGTTTAAATTTGAAAATTCATCTTAATTAGATAATTAGATAAATTTTAAAATAATTATTTTAATTAGATTAAAATAATTAGAAAAGATAAATAAATAAATAAATAATTAATTAATTAGATTAATTAATTTGTTTAAATTTTGAATTGTTATTTATTTATTTTATCTTATTTTAATTTTGATGCTTATTTAAATTGTTTAAATTTTATTTGAAGCATCATAATTATGCAAGCATGTTCATGCATCATTTTGGATAAATGTAAAATGAACAGAATGATTGATTAAAATTGATCATGACACGATCAATTTTAATTCTGTAATAGTTACACAATCCTTAAAATTAATCGGCTTAAATTAAAACCGGCTTGTATGAGCATATGCATTTATGTATTTCAAAGCATGAATTGGGCTTTTAATTTTAACGTTTTAAAAGTTGGGGCCTGCGAGCCAATTTTGAATTTGGGCCTGCGTGCCTATAAAATCATCATGTAATAGTTAGGCCCAAAAGGAGGTTCCAAGAGGAGTCCATGGTGGAGCCCAGGAGCGGAGGCCCAAACATGAAGATTTTAAAAGGCCCTGTAATAGACTAGAGCCCAGTTCATCGCTTTAATTTCATTCTTTTATTTATGCAAATGAATGACAAACGAAAATGCATGTTAAGCCGATCAAACTTAAATCCCAAAAACCCAAGATTTGCTTCCATACTTGAGGGCCCGCTTGAGTGTCGAACGTCTGATGGACTTGGAGAGCCCAAGGGCCTCAGGTTTTCTTCATGCGGCGGGTTGTTACATAATAGTGCCCAACTTTATCACTACCAGTAATGAGTGGAAAAATTTTCGGTATTAGATGCTCAACTTTATCACTACCACTTGTTATGGAAAAACTGTGGGTGTCTATTGATGTGATGCCTTGAGGGATGGTTTAACTTGGGAAAATTAATCCTAGCTTGACCCGATAAGTTGACTAGGGATTAATTTTGCAAAGATAGGATGGTGTCAAACATTTGGAATGTTCATCCTATCACCGAAAAGTTGCATGGTATGCAATTGGAAAGCGTTAGATTACATAGAATGTGATTTGAACGTTGCCTAGCAAAAGAGCCCGATCCCTACGATACTTGCCAAAGCAAGACTGGGGTTGACTCTTTGTGGATTTTCGGCCCACGATCTAGCACCAACACAAAATTGTTGGGGATTTCAATTTTGGCTATTGTGGAAAATAATTTTAAAACTCATTCTAATATTTTGCATTTTATTTCTTTTGTAGAAATGGCATCTTCTAGCACTAATGTCACTTCAAATCTCACTCTAATAAGTATTTTGGACAAAGAAAAACTTGTTGGTCCAAACTTCTTGGATTGGGAGAGAAACCTGAGAATAGTTCTCAAACAAGAAAGGAAGTTGAATATCTTAGACGCTTCTTTACCTGAACAACCCGTTAATGCTACGGCTGCTGTTCAAAGACCTGGGAAAAGCTGAAAAGCGATTCCGATGATGTGACTTGCCTAATGCTCGCGACTATGTCTGGCGAGCTTCAGATGCAATTCATGAATTCGGAAGCATTCCGGATTTATGAGTCACTCACGGAAATGTTCTGAGAGTAAGCCTGTAATGAAAGGTTCATTACGATAAAAGCATTAATCTCATGCAAGATGGCGAAGGGTTCGTCAGTAAGTACGCATTTGATCAAGATGAAGGGGTATATTGACACCTTAGAGAGATTAAATGTGCCTCTTGCTAGAGAGTTGGCCATTGATATCATCTTGGCTTCACTGCCTGATGATTACAATGATTTTGTTGTGAACTACAATATGCACAACATGGAGAGGAGCATTCCTGAGCTCCATGGCATGTTAAAGAACACTGAGCAGACCCTTCGGAAGGCAACGCCAGTGTTAGTTGTAGAGAAAGGTAAAGGGAAGAGGAAGCTTAATGGCAAGGCCAAAGTTGGGCAGAATAAGAAAGCTCGCAGTAAGACTGCTTCCCAAACACAAGCTCCTCCAGCTGCTAAGACAAGATCCAAAAAGGATGATACATGTCTCTTCTGCAAATAGAAGGGTCATTGGAAGAGAGACTGCAAGAAGTTTCTCGAAAGCAATCCTTCAGCTTCAGGTATCTTTGTTATAGAAATTAATCTTACTATGTCCACCTCATGGGTATTAGATACTGGTTGTGGGGCTCACATTTATACCAATGTGCAGAGACTCAGAAATAGAAGGATAACAAAGAAAGGTGAAGTAGATCTCCGAGTGGGCAACGGGGCAAGAGTTGCTTCTGTTGAATTTGGAGATTACACACTGTCTTTACCTTCTGATTTAAATATCGAACTTGAAAATTGTTAATATGTACTTGCTTTGAGCAGAAATATTATTTCAGTTTCGAGTTTAGATAATAAAAGTTTTCGATTTATTATAGAGAATAATTCGTTATCTTTATATCAAAATGATATTTTATACGGAGTTGCAAATATGTGTAACGGTCTGTATGTCTTGGATTTGACCCAAGAAAAATCAGTCTATAACATAGAAAAAAAAGCTAAATCATCTAAAAATGATTTAAGTCCAACATACCTTTGGCATTGTCGATTAGGCCATGTAAATGAAAAGTGAGTTCAAAAGCTTCACAAGGATGGAGTGCTTGGTTCATTTGATTTTGAATCATATGAAACCTGCGAACCCTACTTGCAAGGTAAAATGACAAAGAGTCCTTTCAACAAGAAAGGTGAAAGAGCAAGTGAGCTATTGGCCCTAATACATACGGATGTATGTGGACCAATGAGCACACAAGCCAGAGGTGGATTTGAATACTTCGTCACTTTTACTGATGACTATAGTAGATATGGTTATGTCTACTTAATGAGGTACAAAAGTGAAACCTTCGAAAGGTTCAGAGAGTTAAAAAATGAAGTAGAGAATCAGTGGGATAGAAGGATTAAGGCTATTCGCTCCGATCGGGGAGGTGAATACCTTAGTGATGAGTTCGATGGCTATATAAAACAGTGTGAAATTATTTCACAGCTGACTCCACCGGGAACACCTCAATGGAATGGTGTATCTGAAAGGAGAAATCGGACCTTATTAGATATTGTTCGATCAATGATGGGCCTAGCAACTCTCCCTACATCCTTTTGGGGTTATGCTCTCCTTTCTGCTGCCTACTTATTGAATCGTATTCCATCTAAGGCAGTAGATAAGACTCCATATGACATATGGATGGGTCGGAAGCCCTATATGTCCTATCTACGAGTTTGGGGTTGTCAAGCTCATGTAAAGCGTTTACAAAGTAATAAGCTTGAACCCAAAACTGACAAATGCCTATTTGTGGGATATCCTAAGGAAACCAAAGGATATCAATTCTACAACCCAACTGAGAACAAAGTGTTCGTTGCTCGAGGAGCTACTTTCTTAGAGAAAGAATTTCTGTACAAGAAAGACAGTGGAAGTAGAATAGAACTCGGAGAAGTTCTAGAACCACAAGAGAATGTAGAACAATCTACAGAAACTCTGATGGAAGTTGACATGGAAACTCATGAAGATGAGGAACCTGAGTCAACAACACAAGAACCTAGAAGGTCTAGTAGATCTCATCATGAACTCGAGAGATACGGATTTCTCGTGACTGACGATCAAGATTTGATCTTGGTGGACTCTGATGAGCCCACGACCTACAGACAGGTTTTAGAAAGTCCAGATTCAGATAAATGGCTACAAGCCATGGAATTTGAAATGCAATCCATGAGGGACAATAAAGTATGGACATTGATTGACCCTCCTATTCAGGCAAAGGTTGTCGATTACAAGTGGATTTCAAGTTAAAACCTGGCGGGATCTTCAAGGCACGACTAGTGGCTAAAGGTTTCAGACAGACTCATGGTATAGACTATGATGAAACCTTCTCCCCTGTCATGATGCTCAAGTCCATTAGTACAATGCTTGCCATAGCAGCATATTTTGACTATGAGGTATGGCAGATGGATGTTAAGACGGCTTTCCTGAATGAAAACCTACTTGAGAATGTTTATATGAAATAACCCGAGGGATATATCGATCAAAAGCATCCTAATCGAGTATGTAAGCTTCAGAGGTCTATCTATGGACTAAAGCAAGCATCTCGAAGTTGGAATCTTCGTTTTGATGAGGAAGTAAAAGGTTACGGATTCATCAAGAACGAAGATGAGCCTTGTGTTTACAAGAAAGTTAGTGGGACTAAGATTGTTTTCCTTGTCCTATATGTGGACGACATCCTGCTCATAGGAAATGACATTCCCTTGATGAAAGACATCAAACAATGGTTGGGGAGTGTATTTTCTATGAAAAACTTAGGAGAAGCTGAGACGATACTAGGTATCAAGATCTATAGAACGGATTAATTTTGGCACTACCATCCTACACCATAATTGCTTCCAGAACAACTTAATTAAATTATATTCATTTAATCTCCCCACATCAAAGATATAGTGCTCGTTAATTAAATTAATTTACTGATAAATTAATTAATTAACTTCTTTAATTCCGAGACTAGTACCACTTGACCTTTTTACTATACCAGACATAAGTCCACCGGCCGGGTTTAGTATAATAAACATTTCAAGTTCATATTGGGAGCACCATCACCCCGGACGCACAGGTACATGGTTTCCTTTCGACAAGCCGCAGCACACCAAGTAACTAAACACGCGCACCCAACCCACCGAGACTATTGGCCACATTTGACCTCACCTATTGGCAGATCAAAGTACACTATGTCTAATCCTCATGCCCACTCGAGTCTAGGGATTTAGGGATAGAATACAAAGATCAATTTGTCTATTAAATCAGTACAAGACAAATCATTCCTAAGAGTCAAGTTCAACATGCCCCAGGCATATCTATATGATTCAATTAGTTTAGACAAACTAATTATCTGAATCACATAATAACCTAGACGACAGTTTGTCCAAAACTATCTCGGTTACGAACCTCATTTATATATTATGTCTTTCAACCAATGATGACATCTACTGTGTCGCACCAAACACCTCATCATCTACTTACATAATATAAATGGACATAAACATGCACAACAAAATATAATTAAAACACAAATTGATATATTAAACTGGGAAACTGTACAATACAAACATAGCTTATGTAATCTACTCCAACAGTCTCATGTATGCCAAGTTGTGTACGAGGCCTGATATTTGCTTTACCGTTGTCATGGTTAGCAGATATCAGAGTAACCCTGGAAATTCTAATTGAGAGGCTGTCAAGTGCATCCTTTAGTACTTGCACAGAATGAAAGACCATGTCTTGATCTATCAGGCACAAGAGCTAGTTCCAAAGGATTACACAGATTTTGATTTCCAAGGTGATATGGACAAGAGTAAGTCTACCTCTGGGTTTGTGTTTACTCTGGGGGATGGAACCATAGTTTGGCGAAGTGTCAAGCAGAAATGCATGGCAGACTCCACAATAGAAGTTGAATACTTTGCAGTATCAAAGGCAGCGAAAGAAACTGTCTGGCTTAAGAACTTACTAGTGGACTTAGATGTGATTCCTGAGTTGCAGAGGTCTATCACATTTTATTGTGATAACAATGGTGCAATTGCTAACTCGAGGGAACCACTAGCCCACAAGGAGAGTAAGAACATAGAGCACAAGTACCACCTTATACGAGAGATCATAAAGAGGAGAGACGTATTCGTGGCAAATATAGCATCAGCTGACAACCTTGCAGATTGATTCACGAAGGCATTGGCTTTGAAAGTCTTTGTGACCCACATGGAGGGCATGGGAGTTAAATACTTGAGTGATCCATAAGAGTTTTCTAGATTTTGGTATGACAGCAGAATACGTGTATTGAACAAGTTTTTATACTTAAAAGCGCAGCTTTGAGTATTAGTGGGATATTGTTAGTTTTGAATATTGAAAAACTTTTCTTGTCTAAAAAACTATTTCCCAGTTACATATCGTTTGTGTTTTAGAATTATAAATTGTCCCTTTATATCATATGTCTATATGATAAGGTATGGTGTGACATGGTAGATATTGTCATTGGTTAAAGTTATGATATATAAATAATGCTCGTAACTAAGACAGTTTGGACACATTGTCAGTTTAGGTTATTGTATGATTCTTAGATTTGTTTGTATAGACTAATTGAATCATACGGATGTGCCCGGGGCATATTGAGTAGAACCTTGAGTAGGATCGAATTGACTTATACTAATCTTCTTAGTTAATTCGAGCCTGGTATTCTTATTCTTAATCCCTAGACTAGGACAAGCATGCGGATTAGATATAGTATGCTTTGATTTGCCAAAGGGTGCGGTCTATATTTGAGGCCTAGATCTCGGTAAGTTGGGTATGCATATTTAATTTCTTATTGAGCTGTTACTTATCAAAAGGAAACCATGTACCGGTGCATCTGGGGTGATGGTGCTCTCCAGATAAGCTCGTAACAATTATTATACTAAACCCTGCCGGTAAACTTGTGTCCGATATAATAATAAGATTGAGTGGTACTAATCTCGAATTATAAGAAGTCAATTAATTAATTTATCAGTAAACTAATAAATTCATGATCACTATATCTTTGATTTGGGGAGAAAATAGAACAATTAAAAGTGGACCCGAAAGCAATTTTGGTTTAAGCGGTGGTTTTATAATTAATCCGTTAGTGTTATGATTAATCATGAGTTGGATTAAATCGACAGAGTGAATTTTATAATTAATTAATAATTCTTAAGTAAGTTGATAGTGGATTTAATTATTCTATGAATTACCTCGAGTCAATTAACGAAGTGGATCGAATTAATTAATTATCTTTGTGTTGATTAAAGTTGACTAGTCTAGTGAAGACTTAGAAGTCAGCAAGTCCAACTAGTAAGGCCCAACTTAAGCCAACTTAAAGTTTTCCCTAAGAGCTCCCTATAAATAGATTAAGTGATGCCTTGAAAACATAAGAATTCTAATCTTGCCTCCCTTAGAGAAAGAAACTCCTAGAGAGCGAAGTTAATCTTCTTCTTTAAAGATCTTTCTCGAAGTTGGTGTATTCTCTCCCAGAATTGCATGGGCTTTTGTTATTGTCAACGTGGGAAGAATTCGGTGAGGTGGTGAGCTTTTCCGACGAGTTTTGCGTTTTCCATGCAGCAACAATTTTGAGAATTCCGTCAACCGGCCTTTGGATTTTCTGGCGTGTTCAGCTTCGCGATAGTCTTCACAGTGTTCGGCTCTGAGCAGCTTTTTGTGGTGGTTTTTTCGAACTTTGTGGGCTGGGTTTTCTCCGGGGTACTTGATATTTGTTGGATCTATATATATGATAATAGATCTGAGTTTTGGGAACGAGATATGTTCACTTGGAGTTCGTTTCTGGCAATATCTGATAGATTGGGTGATTTTCAATCAGATCTGATCTTCGTTTTCCAGATCCGGATTTTCTGTCAAAGTTTTCGGGCTAGCTGATCTGGTAGATACTTGGTCACACAACTTCCAGATCTATCTTGGAGACATTCTGGGATTTTTTTTAGGGACACTCTTCAAAGGTATAATCTTTGATTTCGCTTTTACTTAAAAATTTGATTTTTAGCGTGTCGTATAATAGATCTAGCAAGTATAAGCCTAGATCCGCTCATGGGAATTGATTATAGTGTTTGGGCTCGATTAAAGTTTTCAATTCTGGAATGCATAGCACAAAAGTGAAATTTTTTATTTGGCCCGGACCGGATCTTAGTTCCTTCAATACCTAGATCCCTACACATTAAATTTATGACAAGATTTTTGGGGACGATGGAGACAGAGGGTAAGACTGGCGAAAGAGACTGAAGGGAAGGAGAAAAAGAGGGCAGGGATGGCTGGACTTGACAGACGATGGATTGTTAGAAGGAAGGGAAAATGAATAAAAGAAGAGATGGGAAGGGGGGACTCTGATAGCGTGCAGGTGGCAGTGAATATTGGGGTGAAAATTGGGTTAATTTTTTAATTAGTGGGAAGTATTTGGTAATCCAACATTTTTAAAATGTGACATTGGGTACAAATAAATTTTTTTTTTAAAAAAATTCAATTGATTTTTTAAAAATGGAAACAATAAAGGTTAGGAAATAATCTTTTAAAAGAATATATAATGATACGTGCTTCACTATATATAAACAAGTAGATTTATTTTAACAAATTTAAAGAATGTGGGACTGATTAGAATGAATTGTAGATACGAATTTTGAATTTTATTTTGTCATTAGTTACAATGATAATTCTTTATGAATTTGATTTCGAACCCTAACCATATAAATGATATGGACACACGCTTGAGCGTGATGTTTCCCACACCCCAACAAGCATGTCATTAAGTTTTCTAAAAAAATGTTCATTTCATTATGTCATATAATATAGCACGAAGAAAGTCAAGTATTATATTCTAGCATTGTGCTGAAAACGTTGAATTATTGCGTGTATTGACTAGCTTTAATAGCGCATTAAAATTATAGTGAGGGATATTATTATAAAAAAAAAAAGTGATGCATGTACGTCTTAAATACACCGATAACAGTTGCCTTAATGGAAAAAACAACAAAAATCATAAACATTAATGCAATTCTAAATTCTAAAATAAAACTATAATTGTTGAACAATAAGTAATTGAAAAGTCCAGTGCCGAAGGTAGAATAGAGGAAGAGCACCATCATAGAACAACAATCAAATCAAATCATTCATTTCTTATTTCAAAGTGATAGAGAAGTAATAAAGGCTCCAATAATTTATATTAAGTGAGATTCAAATCCTCCAAAACTTCATATTGTTTGGTCTCCGGCATTTCAAAATTTTGTTCCAATTGATTTTAGATTGAAGATCTCAAATTGGTAGTTCAAAAGCAGTTTAGGAATCTAGTATTTAAGGATTTTTTTAGTTTATGTCTTCAATTTTTTTGGTGGGATTTGAATAATGTATCATTCAGTTTCAGTTATTTCATAAATGGCTATAAAAAAACGTACAAGTGAATCACTGGTGGACGCAAGCAGTGCACAAGATAAGCTTCCAGCATTTTTCAAACCTTTCATTCCTCCTACCTGTACTAACCGAATAGTAAGTTATCTCATTTTAAATATTTTTTTGCTTTCAATAATTCTTTGGTTTTCTTTAGATTTGCCTAAATTAATTCATTTTTGTATAAGTCACATTAATTATGTGTGTTGGAGTGTGTAGATGAATATTAATACTTCAAAGTGAAACCGTATTAGGGCATAAAAGGTTTAAATTTAGAATTTTTGTCTAAGATTTTATCCTCAAGTAGATATCAAATCCCAATCTTTCTCGGTTGGCATTGTCCATCTATTTCTTTGCTAAGATACACAATCAAATTAGGAATGAGAATGGTCAACAGATTCATATAGATTGATCAGATATGATCTTAACCATTTTGATCTGTTCTGTTTTGGTCCTCATTAATAAGAATTTGGATCGGATCATCAAATCGATCCGACCGAGCCATTTGCAATATTTTTTTCTTTTTTCTAGTAACAAAATAATATTTTTTATTTAACTAAAATAAATATAAAAAATATTGACTATTATTTTTATGATGGATGTGATATTTCTTTTTAATTTGAACATACAAATAAAATAAATTTGTTTAAAATGTCCTTTTTTTTTTAAGAAAATGTCCAAAGAATATAATAAAATTTAAGAAAAGATTTGGATAAATTAGAATCGATCTAGAAAAATGATCAAGATTGCTCCAATTGAGTATTGAACCAAACCGATCCAAATAATTTATATTGGATTGGATCGGAGCCGATTCTTATCTAATTACACCATTTTTTCTTTTACTTTTGATCTTTTTGAATTGCCACTTATCTTCATGGCTTACTTAAAAGACCAACGTTTTGCCCGTCATCTCTAGGTTAGATTAGTTTTCCATGTTGTACTTATATTGAGCTTCCTATGGCTGCCATATTGCTTTGGTTAGCTTCTCTTAAACAAGAGATCTCATTGACATATTAAATATTGTCACTTGTATTAATAAAAGCAGAAATAGTCCCTATAGTATGAGTAGGTGTAAATTTAGTTTTAAACATTTAGTAGTCGACAAATTTAGTCATCAATTTTGCTATTCATAACACATTTAATCCTTGTAACCTTTTATATATATATATATATAAATTGTATTTTGTGCCCACGTTGACGTTTTAGTCCACGTGGCATAAAATTTGGACGCAGATTAAATTGATGCACGTGACATCCTTGTAATATAGGAGTTGACAAAATTGCAATTCAACGATTAAATGTCAAACAAACTGTTAATAGGAAAAAATATTTTTCTGATAGCAAAATTTAGAAGTAAATTTTTCGATTACCAAATGTTTAGAGATAAATTTGATATTGAACCATATTATATGGACTATTATTCCATTTTTTTCCTCAATGCCACATTGAAAATTCTGAGTAAAATAAATAACTCAAAAGGCTGTTCACTCTTTTGTAATTGATTTTAGGTTGGATCTTCATGCTTGACTAACAATATTTGATTATTTTTTATTTATAGTTATTAAAAGTTCATGAAAATATTCGAACAAAAAAAAGTAAGTTTCAATCTTTAGAAACTCAAGTGTCAGAGAAAAATAAACATTTAAAATAATTTAAATTTAAACAAAAGTACTTGAAGTTAAATCGTAATATATGTAGAAGAAATTATAACGTTAGGGGAATACAAGAAAACTAAAAAAAATTTCATTCGAGATCCAATTTAATCCAAGAAAAAAAATTAATATTTTTTAAATATTCTTTAATTAACATATGATGCACACGAATTCTGTCGAAAGTTGGTTTGTGTGAAAGAAAATTTTATGTAAGAAGATGTTTGGAATAAATTTATTTTTTTCGGCAACCAAAATTTGTGGAACAGTTGGAGGTATAAGAAACTCTCACAAGTAAAGATGGTAACACCCACAGTAAAAAACAAAAGCACTAAATAAGATTCTTTATAGGATAGTTCTACTTCATATTTGAGTTACAATTTTTGTCAATATTGGTTTACTAATGGTTAAATAATAAATATTTATTTTAATTTTAGTTGATTCCTATGGCATTTACCAAGTACATGGAAGGAAAACTACCAAAGAAGGCACTACTGAGGGATCAGTATAAGAACATGTGGTCCGTAGAGCTTGAAAATATTGAGGGAAAATTTTATTTTGTTGACGGATGGACAAAATTCATAAAACATAATGGTGTGGAATTTGGAGACTTGTTCTTTTTTCAGTATGATGGTCGCAATATTATTGACGTAAAAATATTGGGAAGAGATAGTTGTGATAAAAAAGAGATTGGATGTCTAATGTACAAAGTGAAGGAGGTGGAAGACCAATATTCAGGCAGAGAAGAAGGTGCAAATGAACAAGGAGAAAAAGAAAAGGAAAAGAAGTTAATCAGGGAAGATGATGAAGCATACATGACTAGAGCTGAAGATAACCAAGAAGGAGCACAAGAAGAAGTCATAAAACCCTCAAACCTGTCCAGGACCCCCAAGGTCTCAAAAAATATGGGTAAGGCAGCCGTGGATAATCAATTTAAAAGGAAGAAATATGTGGATCCTACAGGATATGACATCTTCAAATCTGGAATTGCTTCAAAGCCAAGAAATCCTTATTTCATAACCAAAACAAGAGCCTACCGGAAACATGAATTGGTATGTTTTCTCATTATTGAACTTATCATATATACATTTTCAATTAATTATCAAGTTATTTTAACTTAGAATACCATAGATTTTCAGGTTGGACTTTGAGGAAAAATTGTTCCACACAACTGCCTTATACACATTGGATAGAGAATCTGCTATAACAATCAAATACTAAGAGGACAAGTTATCTATTTCTGCCAAATTTTAACTGTTTTTTTATTCATCCTTCCAAAAATAGTAGGATAATGAGCAAAAAAAAAAAAAAAAAAATGAATCTTAGTTATTTGTGAATTGAAAAAACATATTGTTCTAATAGGAGGGAATTAGGATGTTTCAGCTTTAGCAATTAGAATTTGGTTTGAAAACTAGTTTTTTTTTTTCTTTCAAGAATAGGAAAGAAATTAAGGACGATGGATGTTTTGTTTGTTTTTCTCGAGAAAAAACCCGGAGAAAAGTAAACAGGCGAGATAGTTGGATTTTTTTATAATCATTTTTATGATATTTAGCCTTATCTCAAGGGATACTAATAAATGAAAAACATTTATATGTGATGTGTTAAAATTCTATCAATTTTTTGCACCATATCCCCTTTCCTAAGCATATAGAACGGATGTGTGGAATAATTTTGACTCGGACCATCTGTATTCGTTGCAGCTTTCGCATTCTTTCTTCCATTATTTGCATATCATTTTGATTTTATTAATAGTATGATGTCTTTGATTGTTTAACAAAAGCATTATCTTTTAATGTAGTTTATTCCATATGAAACTATCAAAATGTACAAACTAAATCTCCCAACCGATATAGTCATACGTGACCCAAGTGGGAGAGAGTGGAAATCAAAACTTGATACATGGAAAGATGGTCGTACATGGTACCGTGGTGGTTGGAAAAGTCTTTGTAGAGTGAACCTTGTTGGGGAGAATGACATTTGTATTTGTGAATTTGTGAAGCATGGAAACAGATCAGGTGATCTTTGCATTCAAGTTCGAATTCTAGAAACTAGAGAATAGGGATCATTTTTGTTTCATTGAGAAGAAACTCATGAAACGGTGATAGCTCCTGAAATATACTATCATATGCTTGATTAATATGTTGGATTGTATTTGCAAGTTTTTCATTATGCTTAAGTTGAATTTTCTTTTCATGTTTTGAAGTTGGCTACTTATTTTTCTATTAATTAGTGGATTTGATAGGCCTTGCTTTGATGAGATATTCTTGCAAATTGGGGAGGTTGTTGAATTTGTTTATGAAAATTGAGCTGGTATATAAAGAAAATAGAAATTCCTAGGTTTCTGAAAATTCAAAATTTCTCCAGGATACAATGGAAAAATGTGAAGTCGGGGTAGAAAACATGAGAGCATAAAGAGTTCGTATGAAGCTTGAGGGATTATTTCTGCAGGAGGAGGAAGAATTTAGACAGAAGAAAGGAGTTTAGAATGCCTAAGAATTGTCTAGTCATTTACCAAAAATTCTCTCATTCACACACTATGAAATGTGTTTTGTTAGTTTTAAACTTTCACCTCTTCATTCACGAAAAAAAAAAAAAATGAATTTCAAATGTACATGTGAAGTGAATTATTCAATATTCATATATAAAAGGCTATAAAAATAGTGTATTTAGTCAATAACAATATTCATATATATATATATATATATTTGTGTATTCTTGAACAAAAATTGGACCCCAATATTAATTTCACCAACTTGAACCAACATAAAACCTCAAAGAACAGAAAACCTTCTAAAAGTCAGGAGTTTCCTCTCATTTTCAAAGCCTTTCTTTTCCAAAATAACTGCATAATATTTGTACACATTATTATCTTACTCTCCAAAATAATCAAAACATATTCATATGCGCCCCGTTCTAATTCTTGGTAAGCATCCCTAAACACACTCTCAAACTTCACAGCCTCCTAATTTATCAACAGTTTCATCTTTACGAAATATTGCTCCTACTTGACTTTGTAAAGGTAAATTGTATCTATATTGATCCTAATCTTGTGAAGAATTGAGAACTATTCTATGGTTTTCTACATCTGGCACATCACGTAGATCTTTATGAAAAACACGGTATGGGTTATTTTCCAAAGGTTTAATCAAAGTTCTCAAAATTGATTCTCTTAATTTATCAGAAGAAAGTAATCTGTGCTTGACTTCATCCTCTGTGTCAATAAAATATAGTTGGATTCCTATTGGTTTGTCATTGTTGGATTTTAGTGAATTTAAATAATGGTAAACTTAACCTTGTGCTCTCGATCATATTTTGCACTGAAAGATGTAAATGCCAATTTACTGTTTTATGTACGAATATTTCTTTTTTAAATGTTTTGAGTCCTCATCATTTGATGTCAATAAATGAGTTAAAGAATATGGTATTACTGGAATACACAGTGAAACACTTCAATTTTGAAAACAAAAGGTTTTTTTATTCTAAATAAAATCTTTTTGCACAACAATGTTGACAAGTTTCAGTACTTAGAAGCTTAATATAATGGTTAGGAAGTTTTTTTATAGGTAAAACCTGTATGTAAAAAAAATAAACATAAATATAATAATGTTAAGACAATTAGATAAAACATAAAAATCAGATTTTATTTAAGTTGCAACAAAAAGTTAATTGTATTCTTATTATAAAAAACAACAAATTTCTATAAATTTTAAACAAAAAATGTGTACAGTAGAAGATTGCGCTTTCCTTTTTTAACTTTTCTTTATCAAAGACTTTGTAGCCCACCTCTCAGATAAGATTTTTTTCTTCTCTCTCTTGCTAATGTATTTGATACTTGAGAACTCATTGATTATGCTACAGTATAACTCATAGTAGTTAAAATTGTTATGAATTAATGCTTATGTGTTCTGAATTGAAAAATAACAATTTTCTCCATATATATAACTTTGAAGATTTGGAAAAAAAATGAAGTATCAAAAATAATAAATTATAAAACTTCATGCCTGTTGATTCTTTATTTGCCAGTATTGTATTAGAAGTGTTAGTTTCATCTGCATGATTCCTGCCAAATAACATTTGATTTGCATTAAGTTCAAATTTGTTAAGTGTATATTATTTTGTGATAAACAATAAAATCCACACTGTGAATAGAATGAATACTTAGTATGCGTATATTATTTTTGTGTTTTTGAAATGTTTTAGTTTATCATTTATTGATATTTTATCTGTTTGAATATTAAGAAAATGATTTTGGGAATATACCTAGACTTTTTCTCATTGACTGTTGCATATGAATGAGAAGCCATGTTTTCTGTATTACCATTGCTAATGCTTTTAGTAATAGCATTCTCAAACAAATTTCGAGGCTGAGTAGTAGTTGAATTCACTTTAGTGCCTAGGGCACGCTTTCTTGCATAAGTTTCATGCATTCGTTGCAACAATACCTATTTTTTCTCTCCAGACATAGTAGCATAATTCTTTCGGCGTTGTGCATTTCTATCTATCTATCAATTATATAAGCATATCACCAAGTACAAAAAAATAAAAACAAAGGTACAAATATAAGTTACTAAATGAAGTAACCATTATAATAACATTATATCATTAATAATACAATAAAATCATCAACACATTGGTTAAACACACTACTGGAAGCAGCTTGTTGTCAAATTTATCATTGAAATATCAGAAGAATGCGTGAACAATACAAAGTGCATATTACAACTGAATTTTGGGAGAATTACCACTAATGAAAGTCAGCAGAAGCTTTTAGCTTTAGTGTGCATGCATTTTGGTTTTTATACATGGTCAGTATAATTGATATCTATGACTACTACTAAACAAGATGCGAATGGTCTACTTCCTATTCTTTTTTTCAACCTGGACCACTCCCTCTTTCCTACTTATACCTACTTTTCCTTTTTTTTTTTTTTTTAAACTTATACTATCTTCATTTAACTCAAAATTTTCCCAAAAACCCACTTAGCAATTCAAAAAAAGACAAAGTGTAGGTTATTTTAATGAATGATAAAGAGGAGAATGACCCTGTGTTTAGAAGTTGTCTTCTTGGACTATTTTAAAGAGCAACTTTTATCTTTGAATCTTTGAACCTCAAAGGAAGAAATCAAAAATTGATATTTCTCATCTGAAGAATATTTCTGGTTCTTTTAGCTAGCTAACTGTAAGTGAAATTGGTTTACTATAACTACTGTTTGACAAAAGTTCCAAAAATCATGTGGCACCAAGATATCTTTAAGAACTAACATTTTTAGTACTCTAATGGGGGTGGTCATGACAACATTCATATCATATTATTATTATGAACCACAGAGGAAAAAAAGCAAAAAGAAAACAAAACATATGCCATAGATTATGTGTAAATGAAATATAGTGATATAATATTGTATAAATTGTCATTACTTATGCAATTATAGAAAATTTATTTAAAATGGCAAATGAATACAACATAATGAAACTCGAAAACAACAGATTACTGACCAAATTGATCTGCATGAGAAGAAAAAGATTGAGGATTGATAAAGAGTAAAACTTAAACTGGAGTAATATATGCGACTGATGTACCGTCATGTTGGTATATTTCTTGTAGTAGTAAAAATAAGTATATAGAGGGATCAACAAAAAGAGAAGGGCTAAATATGAACAAAAGCAGTAACAAAGATGAAACTCTTATCATCTAAAGGCTTAGGGAGAAAAACTTGAAATCAACTAAATCATTCTTATGCATAGATAATCACAATATATATGTCTAAGAAACAAACATAAAAAGGTTGTCGTAGGTATTTTTTTTGTTAGCCGAGTAATGAAATCCTTATATAAATGATGTTTCATTTCTTAACTATTCAGCAATGATATAAATGATTCTAAGTTATACTTCAAGAGTAACTTATCGCAGCAAGCAGCAGATTTAAGTATAATAAAGATGTTCAAAAGTTAGTCTAAAGTGCATTTAAATAGAGGTGAAATGAAATTTATTTGATACAAATTTCAATTACATTTCAGTTTCTAATATTATTATTCATCAATCAGAAAAGAAATAAGGTAAACGAATTTCAGGATTGATATTTTGACTTGTAAGGTTATGTAGAAGAATCTAACAAAATTTACAAGTTACATTCTGACATAGCTACAGTGCAAAAAAGTAAAAAATATATATTATATTATATGTTGTTTTATTAAAATTTTACTCCCACTCATGTCCACCTTCACATAATAAAATAGTCGTAAAAATTCACTTCATTATATTACTGTTATTATTTTTTATTTTTAGTAAGATTATAAACAGGAACTAATACTACAGAGATGTTGCATATTTATTTCTAAAAATCAAAACCATCAAAAACTAAGTTGAAAAACCAAAACAACATGTCATTGTCATCGACAGTTTTGTCCAAAGTAATTGTTAATAGAGTCCAGAGAATAAGAACATACCATTTCTACTTGTGTCGCCATTTTCTATCGAGAAGGGATAGAAATATGGGACTGAAGTTTACCAATAGCACAAGTCTTATATAAGGGCAGTTGACAATAGCAACATTTAGAGAATGAATGGCCTCATCAATTTTCTCATAAGCCATAGCTGTCATCCCTGACTTATAAGCTTCATATGCCTTTTTAACATAATATTTTGGAGTAGATAATTTTCCATTGATGTTGTTCGTTGAGATAATAGAATATAGAGACTGCAAGAAAGTCGTAGCACAGCCATATTCCATTGAAGAAATGGAAAATTTTATCTCACTTATCTGTGCTTTTGGTGCTGCAGTGTTAGTTTTCAATACTGAAAAGCTCTTCTTGTATGAAAAACTAATACCGAATTTACAAATTGATAGTGTTTCAGTATTAATTGTTCCTTTATATCATATGCATATATTATAAGGTTCCGGGTGTAGCGCTATAGATCTTATCATTGGTTGAATTTATGATATATAAACAGACGCTCGTAACTGAGATAGTTTGAACATACTATCGGTTTAGGTTATCATATAATTTGGATAATTATTTTGTCTAGACTAATTAAATCATATGGATGTGCCCGAGGCATATTGAGCACGACCTATTCGAAATTGAATTAACTTATACTGATCGGTGTAGTTAATTCAAGCCCAATATTCTAATCTCTTAATCCCTAGACTAGAGCGGGCATAAGAGTTAGACATTTTTACTTTGATTTGCCAAAGAGTGCGGTCAATTGAGGCCTAGATCTCGGTAAGTTGGGTATATGTGTTTGGCTTCTTAGTGAGCCTTTGTTTGTTTGAACGGAATCCATGTACCGGTTCACCGGGTTGATGGTGCTCCCGAGATAAGCTCGTAAGGTTTATTATACTAAACCTGGCCTGTGGACTTATGTCCGGTATAATAAGAAAGTCGAGTGGTACTAATCTCAAATACCAAAAAGTCGATAAAATAATTTGTCAGTAAATTTATGAATCGACGAGTATTATATCTTTGATATGGGGAGATAGAAGAATTAATAAAGTGAGCACGAAGTAATTTTGTTTTTAAGCGGTAGTTCCATAGTTGGCCCGTTAGTGGTACGACTAATTATGCGTTAGACTAATTGACAAAGTGAATTAAATAAATTACCTTGGGTTAATTTTATATTTAATTGAGAAAGTGAATTATACGAAATAATCCTAAGGTTCGGTTTGTATTTAATTAACAAAGTGGGTTAAGGAATTAATTCTAAAGGTTCGATTAGAGTTGACTAGTCTAGTGAGGACTAAGAGAGTCAATGAAAGTCCAACTCTAAGGCCCAACTCAAAAGCCCATTAAATCCCCTTTAATCTCCTTATAAATAGCTAGTCTAGTGGGTCTGTTTTGGGCAGCACTCGCGGGTTATTTTTGGGCAGCAATTATCCATTTTTCTTTGGGTTCTTTTGAGTAGTTTTCGAGAGTAGTTTCTTATGGGTTTCTGGATTATTGCGAGATCCACCCCGCAGATAGTTGTCCACACAACTTCAGGGGTTGTTGGTGTTAGTTTTAAATATTAGAAAGCTATTTGCTTGCATCAAAAACTAAAATCCAATTGACATATTATTTTGTTTCAGTATTAAACGTGTTCAATTATATTATAGAACTAGATAATGAGATGTAGAACAGCACAATAGATCTTATTATTGGTTAAAGTATTGATATATAAAAAGATGCTCGTAACTGAGATAGTCTGAACATGCTATCGGTATAGGTTATCGTGTGATTGGGAAATTAGTTTATCTAGACTAATTAAATCATACGGATGTGCCCGGGGCATATTGAGCATGACCAGTTTGGATTGAATTAACTTGTATTGATCGGCGTAGTTAATTCGATCCTAGTATTCTAATCTCTTAATCCCGAGATTGGAGTAGGCATGAGAGTTAGATATCGTATGCTTTGATTTGCCAAAGGCTACGGTCAATTGAGGCATAAATCTCGGTAAGTTGGGTATGCGGTGTTTAGCTTCTTTGTGTGTCGTTTCTCGTCGAAGGAATCCATGTACCGGTTTTCCGGGTTGATGGTGCTCCCTAGATGAGCTCGTAAGATTTATTATACCAAATCTGGCCAGTAAACTTTACGTCTAGTATACTAAGAAAGTCGAGTGGTACTAATCTCGGATACCAAGAAGTCGGTGACTTAATTTGTCAGTGAATTGATGAACCGACGAGAACTAGATCTTTGATGTAGAGAGATGGAAAAATACTAAAGTGAGCACGTTGTACAGTCATTTTTGAGCGGTAGTTCCATAATTAGTACGTTAGTGGTACGACTAATAATGCATTTCACTAATCGACAAAGCGAATTAATTACTGCTAAAGGTTTAATTAATATTTAATTGACTGAGTGGATTAAGAAATTAATTCATAATGAATTAATTAATCCTATGGGTTTGATTAAATTTAATTAACGAAATGGGTTAAGAAATTAATTTGAAAGGCTCGATTGGAGTTGATTAGTCTAGGGAAGACTAAGGGGTCAACGAAAGTCAAACACTAAGACCCAACTTAAAAGCCCACTAGGTCTCCTAAGAAGCTCCCTGTAAATAGCTAATGTTAGGCACATTTCAAGACATAAGAAACCTTGTAGGCAAATGCCTTAAAGTGAGAAAGACAAGTCTAGAGAGAGAACTTCTTCTCCTTTATTGAAGTTTCTTTTTCTAAGCCGATTTGCTATCTTCCTTGTTTGAGAAACTCAGCCCATGATTCTAGAAACCCTAGACCACCGCCTAGTGTCCGATCGCCACCTTATATTTCCGGCCCCAATTCGCCAGCGATTGGTATTCTAGGCGCCGGTTTGGTTATTTTTTTGTTGTGGGCATGGCATTCTAGGCACCGATTTGGTTATTTTTTGTCGTGGGCTTTATGTTTTTGTTGCATTGTTCCTTTGGCTTATTCCTTTTGGTTCGCCAAAGTCTAGATCTAGGAGCAAAAAGCTTACCCAACAAGTTTTATTGAGGCGATGTTGTTTTTCATATTAGAATCAATTTCCCGGGCTAAATCTGTTTTTCAAATTTGTGAGTTTCTTGAAGTGGGTTTCTTTGGATTTCTTCACCAGTGTTTTTACCCACCTCGTAGCACTTGCCCACCCAAGTTCGAGGTCGTTTGGAGTTATTCTCGGGATTTTGAATGGATTTCGCTTTCTCAGAGTTTTGGTATTCTTATTGCTTGGGACACGCTTCCGAGGTATAATCTTTAAAGATCTCCGCTTTAATTCAAAGATTCAATTTTTGAGTGTTGATTTAATAGATCGAACTAGTATAAGCCTAGATCCGTTCTGTAAAAATGAATTTTAGCCTGAGCCAGATCGAAAGTCTCCAATTCTGGAATGCGTTGCACGAAAGTGAGATTTTTTGTTTAGCCCAGGATAGTTCTGTTTCCTTGATATTGGTATCAGAGCGAGTGTTTTGGCTTTAAACTTATTCGATTTATTACATGACTTTGTTTTGGCATTGTTATTTTTGCTTTGTCAATACGTTAAACAGGTGGTTATTAATTCCCGACTATTATGGTAGATTTATTTTTCATTCATAAACCCCGGGACATGTCCGGGCTCATTTTGTTTTTAAAGGGAAATATCTGTAATAGTAATAACCATGAGGTGAAAACCGTGTAGGATTAGATAAATCTTGTAGTAGGATTTAATCTAATGTTGTCAACTTTAAATTCGTAGAAAAATGCCTTTTTATATAGGAATTTATGTATTATGATGAAGACATTATTTTTGGGTAATTCGTATTCGTGGGTTTTGGTTTCCCATAATTTTGGGTGATTTCTAATTATGTAGAAAACTGAGAAAATCAGAACGAATTGAGAGGAATCCAAATAACGAGTGGGAGTGACATGACGGGACGTGTCAACGAGGCGTCAAAGGAATCAAAGATAAAGAAGACCATAATAGTCAAGAAATGTTTATTTATGTATTTCCCGTATTTATGTCATTTCGTTCATTGTGTGTTTCATTTTATTTTGTATGAGCGAAAACCAAACCGTTTTAAACAGTAAAGTGCAATTAACTAAGGTAGATTATTTGTATATTAAAACTCTAATGGTTTTATATGTGCGAATATACATAGTTAAGATATTGCATGTTAAAAAGTAAAAATCCTCAAACTTAAAAGTATAAGTAGGAGCGGGTTAGTAAATATCCCCATGGCCTCTATTATGAATTCATATGTGATGTGGTTAGAATTGCGCGTTGGAATTAGGGCATTCCTCTATTCGGATGAGTCTTCAATCACGAGATCACTAGATTTAATTTCTAAAGGATGACTATAGAGATTTTAATTGGAGAATTGCTACACCCTCTCTGCTGAGGCGCTCTATCTCCTAAGTAATAGACTTAGAAGTCACGTAATGACATAAACTTAGTGTACTATTTATAGTATTCCTCCTGCGAGGTTACGCTATTTATGTGTACGGCTAAAATCATCGACTATTAATTTTATTGATCATAAGATTGTTGGTCAGATAATGAAATTAATGAACTTCAGTTCTTGTCAAACGAATATGGCTTAGCGTAGACGTTCACCCGTGTGAGCTGCGTTAACCCCGATGTGAGATGTGTCAATGGGAGATTATATTGTTTTTAAGGATATCAATAATTTCAAAAAAGAATACTGAAACTTGACTATTTATTTTTTAAATTCGTCGATATGTCGTTCAACCCACTAGCTGTCATATTGAATCAGAACAAACTCACTGGTCCTAACTACATTGATTGGAAATGTAACCTAGACATTGTCTTTACTGCAGAGGGTTACAAATACGTGCTCACTGAGGAGTACCCCCCCAAGCTCAGTGATGATGCCACCCCTTATCAAAAAGAGCCATATACAAGGTGGAAAAAAGCTGATGAGATGACTAGGTGCTACATCTTGGCTTCTATGTCGAGTGTACTACAACACCAGCATTAGTTGTTTACCTCAGCCTACGTTATGATGCTCAACCTTAGGGAGATGTTTGGACATTAGGGCAGGGCGGCCAAACAGTCAGCTATGAGAAAAGTCATGAATGCTAGATGGCTGAGGGATCATGCACTGGACATGATGAGCTATATCAATGAGATCGAGGTATTAGGAGGTGACATTGATGGGGAGACCTAGTTTGATATAATCCTCCAGGCTTGCACCCCAGTTTTGAGTAGTTTCGGTTGAACTACAATATGGGCAAGCTGTCATATTCACTTCCTGAGCTCATAACTGCATTGGTGTCTGCTGAAGACCTCTTCGAGGAGAAAAAGCAACCTTTGGCTATTGTTGGACCTTCAGGTTCCTCTGTTGGGCCCGATGCCAGGAAGCATTAGATGAAGAAGGGCCAAAAAACAGCTGCTGATCATGGACCCAAGGGAGGCATTGTCAAGAAACACAAGTCGAAATGCAAGTTCTTCAGATGTGTAAAGGTTGGACATTGGAAGAAAGACTGCCCAAAGCCTCGAGGTATGTGTAATTTCCACCTAGTTAATGAAACGTGTTTAGCGACGAGTACCACAGATACTTGGTGTGTGGGTTCTAGAGCCACTGATCAAGTTTGTAATTCTTTACAGAGGTTCTAAGTGACCCAGCTGCTCCGAGAGGGAGTGTTCTATGTCTATCTTGGGGATACTACCAGAGTTTCTGTTGTTGCAGTGGAAGTTATTTGTCTTCATTTTTCAGACTCAGTTTTACATTTGAGTGAAGGAAAACAGAACAAGCCCAGGCTAAATCGAAAACCTCACTTTCGTGCAATACATTCCAGAATCGTTAGCTTTCGACAAAGCTCAGGCTCAAATTCATTTTCCCATGAACGGATCTAGGCTTATACTTATTTAATTTATTAAATCGACATCTAAGGCATAAAGATTAAACCTCTAATCAAAAGTGGAAGGATTAAAGGTTATACCTTTGAAGCGAAGTCCAACGCAATAAGAAAAACCAAATCTTTGATTGCAAATACCACCGAAATCCAATAGATGACTCCAACAAACTTCGAATATTGTGTGGGCAATAATCTATTAAAGTGTACTCGCAAAGCCCATGAAAATCCATAAGAAAGTCTCTCAAAAAATGGATTGAAAACTTCCCAAAAGATCTGATTAAACTGCTGCTCCTCTTCACTAAAAACTGCTGCTGCCCGCCGCTAGTTCATCACTAAAATCGATATAAAAATCCTTTCTTTGCCGTGATCTAGACAGCCCACATCATGGAACACCAAAAGAGAGATCAACACAATGAAAAGGCCGAATCAAACGCGCAAAGATTATATTTTTTTACTATGAAAACCGAGAAACCAAAACTGGTGGCTGGCGGCAGCTCAAAGAGAAAATCTGGCGTAAAAATAAAAACCAGCAGCACTTATGTGTTTAATCCATTTGGGCTAAATCCAATTTTTGAGCAAGCGAGAAATCTAGTTCAGCTTTTTTAGAAAGAATTATTGAAGATGGAGGAATTCCCTCTCTAGAACCTTCTCACTCAAGAAAGCAAGAGTTGTCTTGCAAGACTTCCTAAATGTTTCTTTGGCCTTAAGTTTTTATTTATAGGGAGCTCTAATGGAGACCTAGTGGGCTTTTGAGTTGGGCCTTTTAATTTGACTTTCGTTGACCGCTTAGTCTTTCCTAGAATAATCAACTCCAGTCGACCCATTCGAATTAATTTCTTAACCCACTTCGTTAATTTTATTTAATCGAAAGCTTTAGGATTAATTAATTCATATAGAATTAATTTCTTAATCCACTTTGTCAATTAAATATTAATTAAACCTTTAGGATTAATTAATTCATTTTGTAGATTAGTCAAATACATAATTAGTCGTACCACTATCGGACTAACTATGGAACTACCGCTCAAAAACGACTTTACATCGCACCAATATTTTTCTTCTATCTCCCTACATTAAAGATCTAGTGCTCGTCGGTTTATCAATTTACTGACAAACTAATTTACCGACTTCTTGATATCCGAGATTAGTACTGCTCGACCTTCTTATTATACCGGACATAAAGCCCACCGGCCCGGTTTAGTATAATAATCCTTTCGAGCTCATCTCGGGAGCACCATCAACCCGGAGAACTGGTATGTGGATTCTTCTGACTAGCAACGGCACGTAAGAAGCTAAACACCGTATACCAAATCTACCAAGTTATAGGCCTCAATTGACTGCACTTTTTGGAAAATCAAAGCATACGATATCCAACTCTCATGCCCATCCCAATCTCGGGATTGAGAGAATGAATACTAGGGCTGAATTGACTACGTCGATCTATATAAGTCAATTCTATCCAAACTGGTCATGCTCAATATGCCCCGGGCATATCTGTGTGATTTAAACTAGTCTAGAAAAACTAATTTCCAAACCACCCGATAACCTATACCGATAGTATGTTTAGACTATCTCAGTCACGAGCATAGTTTTTATATATCAATACTTTAACCTATAAGGTA
Source organism: Knoxia roxburghii (assembly GCA_030378225.1). NCBI lineage: Eukaryota > Viridiplantae > Streptophyta > Magnoliopsida > Gentianales > Rubiaceae > Knoxia > Knoxia roxburghii. The sequence goes on from CM059418.1 coordinate 14,176,802, forward strand.
TCTACTGTGTCTTTCACACACCCTGGTCTTTCACACACCCTGTTGATATAATGGAACAACTTAATAGTGAAACAAAAATGATAATAGTTTTTGATGCAAGCCATAGCTTTTCTTCATTCAAGACTAACAATCTGCCACTAATACTCAAAGTTTGCTAAGAAGTACAAAAACTGTCCAACCCGCTATTACACTATTGTCATAATGAAATCTACAAAACACCTTTAAGCTCACTCACATGGCTCCCTCAAGAATCTGACTCCTATGCCCTCCACATGTCTCTCAAAGACCTTTGGGGTCAATGGCTTTGTGAAAGGATCTGCAAGGTTGTCATCTGCTGCTATCTTGGCCGTGATCACGTCTCCACTCTTTACAATCTCTAGTATCAGGTGGTACTTGCGCTATATGTGTTTACTTGCTTATGGGCTCGTGGTTCCCTCGAGTTAGCAACTGCACCATTGCTATCACAGTATACTGTGATAGATCTAGACAACTCAGGAACCACATCTAAGTCCATCAGAAAGCTCCGGAGCCATACAGCTTCTTTCGCCGCTTCTGATGCAGCAACGTACTCAGCCTCCATGGTGGAGTCTGCCTCACATTTCTACTTGACACTCCGCCACACTATGACTCCACCTCCTAGAGTAAACACAAACCCAGAGGTAGACTTACTCTTGTCTATATCACCTTGAAAGTCCAAATCTATGTAACCCAATTGAAGGAAAACTGAACAAGCCTGGGCTAAATCGAAAACATCACTTTCGTGCAATGCATTCCAGAATCGGAAGCTTTCGACCAAGCTCAGGCTCAAATTAGTTTACCCATGAACGGATCTTAGCTTATACTTATTTATTTTATTAATCGGAACACAAAAGATTTGATCTTTAATAAAAGCGGAATTTAAAGATTATACCTTTTGTAGCGATGTCCCTTGCCTAAAAGAAAAATCCAATCTTTAGCGCAATTTCCACAAGAAATCCGAAGAATGACTCCTATACAAACTCTGAGATAGTGTGGGCTATCGTCTACGGAGTTACCCACGGCAATACGAAGAAAACCCAGAAACTTGCTTCGCAAGAAAAACTCAAATCTGCCCGGACTAGTCCCTAATCTTTTGGAAAAACTGCTGCCTTTAAAATCCAAAGAAACCCTTCGATCAAAACCCAAAACCCGTCACGATCTGCACCACTACTGCTGCGGATCACCGAGATAATCAAGAGATCGACGCAACTGTAGCAGGATCAGCACCCGGGCTTGGAGTCCGAACGTTAGCAGTGCCAAGAACACCGCTCGCCAGCAGCGCCAAGAACACCGCTCGCCAGCAGCGCCGGGAAAGACTGCGCTACAGCAGCGCTAGGAAAAACCGCGCGACAGCAGCGCCTGGAAAAATTGTGCGACAGCAGCGCCGGTAAAGCCTGCACCAGCGATGAAATCGCGGTTGCAGCAGTATGGAAACCCAGCAGAGAAAACGGTGATCAACAGTAGAAGAATCTGGGACTTGGGCTTAAGTTTTTTTTGCGAAGAAGAAAACTTTCTTAGCTGACTTCGAGGAGAAGCTTCGATGAAGAAGACGAAGTTCTCACTCTAAGCTAAACTTTCTCTCACTACCCTTTACTTGGGTGTCAAGTTTCTTGTATTATTTCTTGCCAAATAAGTTGTATTTATATGGAGCTTCTAAGGAGACCTAATGGGCTCTCGAGTTAGGCCTTAAAATTTGACTTTCGTTGACCGCTAAGTCTTCCCAACTAGTCAACTCCAATCGACCCATTTAAATTAATTTATTTATCCACTTTGTTAATTTAATTTAATCGAACCCTTAGAATTAATTAATTCAAAATCGAATTAATTTCTAAATTCACTTTGTCGATTAAATATTAATTAAACCTTTCAGATTAATTAATTTACCTTGTCGATTAGTCAAATGCATAATCGGTCGTACCACTAACGGACCAATTATGGAACTATCGCTCGAAAACGACTTTACATCGCGCCATTATATTTTATTCTATCTCCCCACATTAAAGATCTAGCGCTCGTCGGTTTATCAATTTACTGACAAATTAATTCACTGACTTCTTGGTTTCTGAGATTAGTACCACTCGTCCTTTTATTATACCGAACATAAAGTTCACCGGCCGGGTTTAGTATAATAACCTTACGAGCTCATCTCGAGAGCACCTTCAACCCGGTAAACCGGTATGTGGATTCCTACGACTAGCAATGGCATGTAAGAAGCTAAACACCGCATACCCAACTTACCGAGGTATTGGCCTCAATTGACCTCACACTTTGGCAAATCAAAGCACACGATATCCAACCCTCACGCCCGTCCCAATCTCGGGATTGAGAGACGGAATACTAGGACCGAATTGACTATGCCGATCAGTATAAGTCAATTCTATCCAAACTGGTCGTGCTCAATATGCCCCGGGCACATCTGTGTGATTAAAACTAGTTTAGATAAACCAATTTCCAAAACACACAATAACCTATACCGATAGTATGTTCAGACTATCTCGATTACGAGCATACTTTTTATATATCAATGCTTTAACCAATAACGGTATCTACTGTGTCTGTCCACACCCCGTTATCTAGTTCTATGATATAAAGGAACAAATTTATACTGAAACAAAATGATATGTCATCTGTGGATATTAGTTTTTGATACAAGACATAGCTTTTCTGTATTCAAAACTAACAATCTTCCCCTAATACTCAAAGCTATGCTAAGAAGTACAAAAACTGTCCAACACGCTATTACACTGCTGTCATAATGAAATCTCCAAAACACCTTTAAGCTCACTCATATGGCTCTCTCAAGAATCTGACTCCCATGCCCTCCACATGCCTCTCAAAGACCTTTGAGGTCAATGGCTTGGTGAAAGGATCTGCAAGGTTGTCCTCTGAAGTTATCTTGGCCACGATCACGTCTCCCCTCTTTACGATCTCTCGTATCAGGTGGTACTTGCGCTCTATTTGTTTACTTGCCTTATGGGCTCGTGGTTCCCTCGAGTTAGCAACGGCACCATTGTTATCACAATAAACTGTGATAGACCTAGGCAACTCAGGAACCACATCTAAGTCCATCAGGAAGCTCCTGAGCCATACAGCCTCTTTCGCTGCCTCTGAAGCGGCAACGTAATCGGCCTCCATGGTAGAGTCCGCCACCCATTTCTGCTTGAAACTCTTCCATACTATGGCTCCACCTCATAGATTATACACAAACCCAGAGGTAGACTTACTCTTGTCCAAATCACCTTGAAAGTCCGAATCTGTGTAACCCAATGGTACAAGCTCCTGCGCTCTATAAACTAGGACATAATCTCTCGTCCTGCGCAAGTACTTGAGAATGCATTTTACTGCCTCCCAGTGAGCCTTCCCAGGGTTACTCTGAAATCTGCTAACCATGCTAACGACAAAGCAAATATCAGGCCTCGAGCACAACATAGCATACATGAGGCTACCCACTGCAAAAGCATAGGGTACCGCCTTCATGGCATCTATCTCTTCAGCAGTCTTAGGACACTGCTCCTTAGACAAATGCACTCTATGCCTGAAAGGTAGTGAACCCTTCTTGGAGTTCTGCATGTTAAAACGGGCCAGAATCATGTCTATGTAGGATGCCTGAGAGAGAGTCAGAGAACATCTTCTACGATCTCGAATAATCTTAATCCCATGGATATGTCCAGCCTCTTCCAAATCCTTCATATTGAATTTCCTGGACAACCATGCCTTTACGTCTGACAACACCTTCTTACTGTTGCCAATAAGAAGAATGTCATCTACGTAAAGTACGAGGAACACCACCATGTCACCATCTCGCCTGCGATAAACACACTACTCATCCGGAGACTGAGTGAATCCATAGGACTGGATAACCTCATCAAAACGGATGTTCCAAGATCTGGATGCTTGCTTAAGTCCATAAATGGACCTCCTAAGCCTGCATACCTTATGCTCTTGGCCCTTAGCACTGAAGCCCTCTGGTTGCTGCATAAAGATGGTCTCCTCAAGACTTCCATTAAGGAAAGCTGTCTTGACGTCCATCTGCCAAATCTCATAGTCCATATGAGCAGCTATGGCCAAGAGAATCCGGATCGACTTAAGCATAGCTACCGAGGAAAAGGTCTCCTCATAATCAATCCCTTTTTTCTGAGTATACCCCTTCGCCACAAGCCTAGCCTTGAAGGTCTCAACCCTCCCGTCAGATCCTCTCTTTCGCTTGTAAACCCATTTGCACCCAATAGGCCTAAACCCATCAGGAAGGTCTACCAGCTTCCAGACTTGATTTGAGTCCATAGAACCCATCTCAGCAATCATCGCTCTCTGCCAAGAATCTGCATCTTTATCCTGGAGAGCCTCATTGTAGTTAACTGGGTCTGGTTCATGAGCGCCAGGGATAAAGTCCGAAGACTCACCCAAACCCATCTGCCTCTAGGGCTGTCTCACAACCCTCCCACTACGACGAGGCGCAGCCTGTGCAAGAGCATCATCTGTGATAGTGTGTGCAGTCTCTTGTGGTGTGTATTCCTGTACGTGTGCATCTGGAATAGTGGACTGACTTCTAAGCTCTTCCAATACTACCTTGCTGCTTGACTTGTGATCTAAAATATAGTCCTCCTCAAGAAATCTAGCATTGGTGCTGACCACCACCTTCTGATCCTGAGGACTACAAAATAAATCCACCTCTCGTTCCTTTGGGGTAGCCTATAAATAGCATAGCCTTGGATCTCGCCTCTAACTTGCCTGCATCTGCCTCAAGCACATGTGCTGGACAACCCCAAATCCTGAGATGTCTCAGACTAGGCTTTCGCCCACTCCACAACTCTACTGGGGTCGTAGGCCTAGACTTAGATGGCACAAGGTTGAGGATAAAACATGCTGTATCCAAGGCATAACCCCAAAACGAGGTTGGCAACTCACTGTAACTCATCATCGATCTAACCATCTCCATAAGAGTCCTGTTTCTCCTCTCCGCTACACCATTCTGCTGGGGTGTGCCAGGTGCAGACAACTGGGTCTGAATACCCTCCTCTGAAAAACAGGTCCTAAATTCACTAGAGAGGTATTCGCCACCGCGATCAGACCGTAGTGACTTGATACTCTTACCCAGATGGTTCTCCACCTCTGCCTTGAATTCTCTGAACTTGCCAAAGCATTCAGACTTATGGCGCATCAGGTATATGTATCCATATCTAGAGTAATCATCCGTGAAAGTCACGAAATACTCATAACCACCTCTAGTTTGAACTGACATAGGCCCACACACGTCAGAATAAATCAGCTCTAAAACCTCCTTGGCCCTATACCCCTTCGCCTTAAAAGGCCTCTTGGTCATTTTACCCTCCAAGCAGGACTCACAGGTCGAATAGCTGTCAATATCTTAGTAAGTCCAAAGACCCACTCTTGACCAACCTTTGAATCCTACTAAGGTTAATGTGACCGAGTCTCAGGTGCCAAAGATAAGTCTGATTCAAAGGGGAAGACTCTTTTCTCTTATTATGATTCGGTGATGAGCTACTAGTTTCTGTGTTTTGCATAGCTGGGGAGTAAGTCTTAATTAAAAACAAATTTTCAACCAATGTACCGGAACATATAAGTTTCTGGCATTTTCTAATAAAAACTGAACCATCAGAAAATGCACACTTATAACCATCCAAAACAAGTCTCGAAACCGAAAGCAAGTTCTTTCGAAATCTAGGTACATAAAGACAATCCTTTAAGTGTAAAATAGAGTCTGAAAAATAAAGACTAATAACTCCCACTGCAGTAACAGAAACACTGGTAGTATCCTCAAGGCAGACCAGCAACTCTCCCTCTCTAAGCAGCCGGGTCACTTGGAACCCCTACAAAGAATTACAAACGTGATCAGTGGCTCCTGAATCCACACACCAAGTATCTGTGGGAATCGCCGCTAAACACGTCTCAGTAATTAGGGAAAATTTACACATGCCACGAGGCTCTGGGCATTCCTTCTTCCAATGTCCAGGTTATGTTTCCAGTCAATATAGTTTGGACCCGTGAGTTTGTTTTGGTTCAAAATGACAGCTAGCGGGTTGAACGACATATCATACGAAAATAAACAAACAAGTTTCAGTATACTTTTTCGAAAATATTGAAAAATCCTCAAAAAAAAAATATAATCTTCTACCGACATCTCTCACACCGGGATTAACGCAGGTCACGATGGGTGAACGTCTACCCCAACCCACATTCGTTCGAGAAGAACCGAAGTTCATTAATTTCATTATCTGACCAACGATCTTATGATCAATGAAATTAATAGTCGGTAATTTTAGCCGTACACGTAGATAGCGTAACCTCGATGGGAGGGATACTATAAACAGTACACTAAGTGTATGCCATTACGTGACTTCTAAGTTTGTTACTTAGGATACTAATACGCCTCGGATGGCGAGGGTGTCGCAACTTTCTCCAATTAAATGCACTATAGTCATCCCTTTAGAAATTCATTCCGGTGATATCTGTGATTGAAAACTCATCCGATAGGGAGGAAGGTCTAAGCCAGCACGCAAGTTTAACCACATCACCAATGAACCCGTAATGGAGGCCATGGGGCTACTTAGATTTTTAATTAATTTTGATTCGCCCGGGTTTTCTCGGTTTTCTACGTAATTAGGAATCACCCCAAATTACGATTAAACCAAAGCCCGGGTTTTCTCGGTTTTCTACGTAATTAGGAATCACCCAAAATTACGATTAAACCAAAACCCGCGAATTTAATTAAGTTTGAGTATTTTTACGTTTTAACATGCAATATCTTAACTATGGATATTCACACCCATAAAACCGTTGGAGTTTTAATATGCGAATAATCTACCTTAGTTAATTGCACATCACCTTTTAAAAACATTTTGGTTTGGTTTTCGTTCATGCAAAATAAAATGAAAATCACACAATCAACGAAAAGACATGAATACAGGAAATTAAACAAATAAAATTTCCCGACTATTATGTCCTTCTCTATCGTTGATTCTTTGACGCCTCGGTGACACTTCCCGTCTTGTCACTCCCACTCGTTATTTGGATTCCTCTCGATTCGGCCGGGTTTTCTCGGTTTACTACGTAAGTAGGAATCACCCAAAATTACGATAAACCAAAACCCGCGAATATAAGTTACCCAAAATAACGTCTTCGTCATAGTACATAAATTCCTATATACAAAGGCATTTTTCTAGGAATTTAAAGACGACATGATTAGATCAAATCCTACTACAAGATTTTTCTAATCATACACGGCTTCCAGCTCGTGGTTATTACTATTACAGAAGTTTCCATTCAAAAATAAAACGAGCCCGGACATGTCCCGGGGTTTATGAATGAAAATTAAATTTCTACCATAATAGCTGGGAAATCAATAACCACCTGTTTAAGCATTTCGACAAAAATAATAATGCCAAAATAAAGCCGTGTAATAAATCAAACAAGTATAAGACCGAAACCAACGCTCTGATACCAATTTGAAGAAAAACTGAACAAGCCCGGGTTAAATCGAAAACCTCACTTTCGTGCAATGCATTCCAGAATCGGAAGCTTTTGACCAAGCTCAGGCTCAAATTAGTTTACCCATGAACGGATCTTAGCTCATACTTATTTAATTTATTAATCGGAACACAAAAGATTCGATCTTTAATAAAAGCGGAATTTAAAGATTATACCTTTTGTAGCGAAGTCCCTTGCCTAAAAGAAAAATCCAATCTTTAGCGCAATTTCCACAAGAAATCCGAAGAATGACTCCTATACAAACTCTGAGATAGTGTGGGCTATCGTCTACGGAGTTACCCACGGCAATACGAAGAAAACCCAGAAACTTGCTTCGCAAGAAAAACTCAAATCTGCCCGGACTAGTCCCTAATCTGCTGGAAAAACTGCTGCCTTTAAAATCCAAAGAAACACTTTGATCAAAACCCAAAACCCGCCACGATCTGCACCACTACTGCTGCGGATCACCGAGATAATCAAGAGATCGACGCAACAGCAGCAGGATCAGCACCCGAGCTTGGAGTCCGATCGTTAGCAGCACCAAGAACACCGCTCGCCAGCAGCGCAGGGAAAGACTGCACGACAGCAGCGCTGGGAAACACCGCGCGACAGCAGTGCCTGGAAAAATCGTGCGACAGCAGCGCCGGTAAAGCCTGCACCAGCGATGAAATCACGGTTGCAGCAGGACGGAAACCCAGCAGCGAAAACGGTGATCAACAGCAGAAGAATCCGGGACTTGGGCTTAAGTTTTTTTTGCGAAGAAGAAAGCTTTCTTAGCTAACTTCGAGGAGAAGCTTCGATGAAGAAGACGAAGTTCTCACTCTAAGCTAAACTTTCTCTCACTACCCTTTACTTGGGTGTCAAGTCTCTTGTATTATTTCTTGCCCAATAAGTTGTATTTATATGGAGCTTCTAAGGAGACCTAATGGGCTCTCGAATTAGGCCTTAAAATTTGACTTTCGTTGACCGCTAAGTCTTCCCGACTAATCAACTCCAATCGACCCATTTAAATTAATTTATTTAATCCACTTTGTTAATTTAATTTAATCGAACCCTTAGAATTAATTAATTCAAAATCGAATTAATTTCTAAATTCACTTTGTCGATTAAATATTAATTAAACCTTTCGGATTAATTAATTTACCTTGTCGATTAGTCAAATGCATAATCGGTCGTACCACTAACGGACCAATTATGGAACTACCGCTCGAAAACGACTTTACATCGCGCCATTATATTTTATTCTATCTCCCCACATTAAAGATCTAGCGCTCGTTGGTTTATCAATTTACTGACAAATTAATTCACCGACTTCTTGGTTTCCGAGATTAGTACCACTGCTCCTTTTATTATACCGAACATAAAGTTCACCAGCCGGGTTTAGTATAATAACCTTACGAGCTCATCTCGGGAGCACCATCAACCCGGCGAACCGGTACGTGGATTCCTCCGACTAGCAACAGCACGTAAGAAGCTAAACACCGCATACCCAACTTACCGAGGTATTGGCCTCAATTGACCTCACTCTTTGGCAAATCGAAGCACACGATATCCAACCCTCACGCCCGTCCCAATCTCGGGATTGAGAGACGGAATACTAGGACCGAATTAACTACGCCGATCAGTATAAGTCAATTCTATCCAAACTGGTCGTGCTCAATATGCCCCAGGCATATCTGTGCGATTTAAACTAGTTTAGATAAACCAATTTCCTAAACACACAATAACCTATACCGATAGTATGTTCAGACTATCTCTGTTACGAGCATACTTTTTATATATCAATACTTTAACCAATAACGGTATCTACTGTGTCTGTTCACACCCCGTTATCTAGTTCTATGATGTAAAGGAACAAATTTATACTGAAACAAAATGATATGTCATCTGTGGATATTAGTTTTTGATACAAGCCATAGCTTTTCTGTATTCAAAACTAACACCAATGGTACAAGCTCATGCACTCTATAAACTATGACATAATCTCTCGTCCTGCGCAAATACTTGAGAATGCATTTTTCTGCTTCCCAGTGAGCCTTACCAGGGTTACTCTGATATCTGCTAACCATGCCAACGGCAAAGCAAATATCAGGCATCGTACACAACATAACATACATGAGGCTACCCACTGCAGAAGTATAGGGTACTGCCTTTATGGCATCTATCTCCTCAGCAGTATTAGGACACTGCTCCTTAGACAAATGCACCCCATGCCTGAAAGGTAGTGAACCCTTCTTGGAGTTCTGTATGTTAAAACGGGCCAAAATCGTGTCTATGTTCGCCTGAGAAAGAGTCAGCAAATGTCTCCTATGATCTTGAATAATCTTGATCCCAAGAATATGTCCAGCCTCTCCTAAATCCTTCATATCAAATTGCCTAGTCAACCATACCATTATGTCTGACAACACCTTATTACTATTGCTAATAAGAAGAATGTCATCAACGTAAAGTACGAGGAATACCACCGTATCACCATCACGCATGCGATAAACACACTGCTCATTCGGACACTGAGTGGATCAATACGACTGGATAACCTCTTCAAAACGGATGTTCCAAGATCTGGATGCTTGCTTAAGTCCATAAATGGACCTTCTAAGCCTGCATACCTTGTGTTCTTGGCCTTGAACAATGAAACCCTCTGGTTCCTGCATAAAAATGGTCTTCTCAAGACTTCCATTCATGAAAGCTGTCTTGACATCCATCTGCCAAATCTCATAGTCCATATGAGCATCTATAGCCAAGAGAATCTGGATTGACTTAAGCATAGCTACTGGGGAAAAGGTCTCCTTACAATCGATACCATTTTTCTGAGTATACCCTTTCGCCACAAGCCTAGCCTTGAAGTTCTCAACCCTCCCGTCAGATCCTCTCTTTCGCTTGTAGACCCATTTGCACCCAATAGGCCGAAACCCATCAGGAAGGTCTACCAGCTCCCAGACCTGATTTGAGTCCATAGAACCCATTTCAGCAATCATCACTCTCTGCCAAGAATCTGCATCTTTATCCTGGAGAGCCTCATTGTAGTTAACTGGGTCTGGTTCATGAGTGCCAGGGATAAAGTCTGAAGACTCAACCAAACCCATGTACCTCTCTGGTTGTCTAACAACCCTCCCACTACAATAAGGCGTAACCTGTGTAAGAGCATCATCTGTGATAGTGTGTGCAGTCTCTTATGGTGTGTCTTCCTATACTCAATCATTAGGATTTGTGGATTCACCCATAAGCTCTTCTAATACTACCTTGCTCTTTGCCTTGTGATCTAAAACATAGTCCTCCTTAAGAAATCTTGCATTGGTGCTTACCACAACCTTCTGATCCTGAGGACTATAAAACAGACCACCTTTCATTCCTTTGGGGTAGCCTACAAAAAGTATAATCTCAGATCTCGCATCTAGCTTGGCTGTGTCTGCCTTAAGCACATATGCTAGACAACCCCAAATCCTGAGATGTCTCAGACTGGGCTTTCACCCAGTCCACAGCTCTACTGGAGTCGAAGGCACAGACTTAGATGGTACGACATTAAGGAGATAACACGCTGACTCCAAGGCTAAACCCCAAAATGATATATACAATTCGCTATAACTAATCATCGATATAACCATATTCATAAGAGTCCTGTTCCTTCTCTCTGCTACCCCATTCTGTTGGGGTGTGCCAGGTGCAGACAACTGGGTCTGAATACCCTCCTCCAACATATAGGACCTAAATTCACTTGTGAGGTATTCGCCACCATGATCAGATCACAAGGCATTGATACTCTTACCCAGATGGTTCTCCACTTCAGCCTTAAACTCTTTGAACTTGCCAAAGCATTCAGACTTTTTGCACATCAGGTATATGTATCCATATATAAAGTAATCATCCGTGAAAGTAACGAAATACTCATAACCACCTCTAGCCTGAACTGACATATGCCCACACAAGTTAGAATGAATCAACTCTAAAACCTCCTTGGCCATATACCCATTTGCCTTAAAAGGCCTCTTGGTCATCTTACCCTCCAAGCAGGTCTCACAGGTCGGATAGCTATCAATATCCAATGAGACCAAAGACCCATTATTGACCAACCTTTGAATCTTACTAAGGTTAATGTGACCAAGTCTCAGATGCCAAAGATAAGATTGATTCAAATGGGAAGACTCTTTTCTCTTACTATGATTCGGTGATGACTTATTAGTTTCTATGTTTTGCATTACTGGGGAGTATGGCTTGATTAAAAACAGATTGTTAACTAATGTACCAGAACATATAAGCTTCTGGTTTTTCTCATAAAAATAGATCCATCAGAAAAAACACACTTATAACCATCCAAAATAAGTTTAGAAACTGAAAGCAATTCTTACGAAAAATGGGTACATATAAACAACTCTAATGGAGACCTAATGGGCTCACGAGTTGGGCCTTTTAATTTGACTTTCGTTGATCACTAAGTCTTTCCCGACTAATCAACTCCAATCGACCCATTCGAATTAATTTCTTTAACCCACTCTGTTAATTTAATTTAATCGAACCCTTAGAATTAATAAATTCAAATAGAATTAATTTCTTAATTCACTTTGTCGATTAAATATTAATTAAACCTTTAGGATTAATTAATTCCCCTTATCAATTAGTCAAATACATAATTAGTCATACAACCAACGGACTAATTGTGGAACTACAGCTCGAAAATGACTTTACATCGCGCCATTATATTTTATTCTATCTTTCCACATTAAAGATCTAGCGCTCGTCGGTTTATCAATTTATTGACAAAGTAATTCACCGACTTCTTGGTATCTGAGATTAGTACCACTCGTCATTTCATTATACCGGATGTAAAGTCCACCGGCCGGGTTTAGTATAATAGACCTTACGAGCCCATCTCGGGAGCACCATCAACCGGGTGAACCGGTACGTGGATTCCTCCAACTAGCAACCTATCTCGGGATATGCCTCAATTGACCACACTCTTTGGCAAATCAAAGCACACGATATATAACCCTCATGCCCGTCCCAATCTCGGGATTGAGAGATTGAATACTAGGACCAAATTGACTACGCCGATCAGGATAAGTCAATTCTATCCAAACTGGTCATGCTCAATATGCCCCGAGCATATCCGTGCGATTTAAACTAGTTTAGATAAACTAATTTCCAAACCACACGATAACCTATACCGATAGTATGTTTGGACTATCTCGGTTACGAGCATACTTTTTATATACCTATACTTTAACCAATAATGGTATCTACTGTGTCTTTCCACACCCCGTTATCTAGTTCTATGATATAATGGAACAATTTAATACTGAAACAAAATGATATGTCAACTGTGGATATTAGTTTTTGATACCAGCCACAACTTTTCTATATTCAAAACTACCATTGAGAGATTGTCTTTATGTACATAATTTAAAGAAGAATTTACTTTTAGTTTTGAAACTTCTTTTGGATGGTTATAAGTGTGATTTTTTTGATAATTCTATTTTTATTAGAAAGAAGTAGAAAGTTATATGTTTTGGTACATTGGTTAACAATCTGTTTTTAATTAAGACAAACTCCCCAGTAGTGCAAAATACAGAAATTAATAACCCATCATCGAATCATAATAAGAGAAAGGAGTCTTCCCCTTTGAATCAAACTTATCTTTGGCACCTGAGACTAAATCACATCAATCTTCGTAGGATTCAAAGGTTGGTCAATAATGGGCCCTTGGGCTCATTGGAGACTGACAGCTATCCGACCTGTGAGTCCTGCTTGGAGGGTAAAATGACCAAGAGGCCTTTCAAGGAAAAGGGTTATAGGGCCAAAGTGGTTGTAGAGTTGATTCATTATGACTTATGTGGGCCTATGTCAGTTCGTGCTAGAGGAGGTTATGAGTATTATGTGACATTCACAGATGACTACTCTAGATATGGATACATATACCCGATGCACCACAAGTCTGAATGCTTTGGCAAGTTCAAAGAATTAAGGCTGGGGTGGAGAGGCATCTGGGTAATAGTATAAAGACCTTGCGATCTGATCGTGGTGGTGAATACCTCACCAGTGAATTTAGGTCTTATTTGTCAAAAGAGGGTATTCAATCCCAGTTGTCTACTCCTGGCACACCCCAGCAGAATGGTGTAGTAGAGAAGATGAACATGACTCTTATGGATATAGTTAGATCAATAATGAGTTATACTGAGTTGCTCATCTCCTTTTGGGGTCACGCTTTAGAGACAACATGTTTTATTCTTAACCTCGTACCATCTAAGTCTTTGTCTACTACTCCAGTAGAGTTATAGACTAGGCAAAAGCCTAGTGTGAGACATCTTAGGATTTGGGGTTGCCCAGCACATGTGCTTAAGACAGATGCAGGTAAGTTAGATGCAAGAACAGAGGTTATGCTATTCATAGGCTACCCTAAAGGAACGAGAGGTGGTATATTTTATAGTCCTCAAGATCAGAAGGTGGTGATCAGACCCAATACAAAATTTCTTGAGGAGAACAATATTTTAGATCACAAGGTAAGTAGCAAGGTAGTGTTGGAAGAGCTTAGGGTCTATCGAGTATTCAAATGCACAAGTACAGGATGACATACCACAGGATACTGCACACACTATCACAAATGATGTTCTTGCACAGGCTGCGCCTCATCATAGTGGGAGGGTTGTTAGACAGCCCGAGCGGTACATGATTTTGGGTGAGTCCTCGGACTTTATCCCTGGTGTCTATAAACCAAACGCTATTAGCTATAATGAGGCTCTCCTGGATAACGATATAGATTCTTTGTAGAGAGCGATGATTACTGTGATGGGTTCCATTGACTCAAATCAGGTCCGGGAGCTGGTAGGCCTTTCAGATGAGTTTTGGCCTATTGATTGCAAATGAGTCCACAAGCAAAAAAGAGGATCTGACGAAAGGGTTGAGACCTTCAAGGCTAGGCTTATAGAAAAAGGGTATACTTATGAGACCTTTTCCCAGGTAGTTATGCTTAAGTCGATCCAGATTCTCTTGGCCATAGCTGATCATATGGATTATGAGATTTAGCAGATGGACATCAAGACAACTTTCTTTAATGGAAGTCTTGAGGAGACTATCTTTATGTAGTAACCAGAGGGTTTCATTGTTCAGGACCAAGTGCACAAGGTTTGCTGGCTTAAGAGGTCCATTTACTGACTTAAGCAGGCATCCAGATCTTGGAATATCCATTTTGATGATGTTATCCAATCCTATGTATTCATTCAGTGTCCGAATGAGTAGTGTGTATACCACATGTGTGATGGTGATTTGGTGGTGTTCCTTGTACTTTACGTAGATGACATCCTTATGATTAACAGTAAGAAGGTGTTGTCAGACGTAAAGGCATGGTTGTCCAGGAAGTTTGATGTGAAGAACTTGGGAGAGAATGGACACATCATTGGGATCAAGATTATTCTATATCGTAGGAGACGTTTTTTGACCTCTCTCAGCCTTTATACATAGACACGATTTTGGCCCGTTTTAACATGTGGAACTCCAAGAAGACTTCACTACCTTTCAGGCATGGAATGCATTTATCAAATGAGCAGTGTCCCAAGACTGTTGAGGAGATAGATGCCATAAAGGCGATACCCTATACATCTGCAGTGGGTAGTCTCATGTAAGCTATGTTATGCACTAGGCCTGATATTTGCTTTCTCGTTAGCATGGTGAAAAGATATCAAAGTAACCCTGTGAATACTCATTGGGAGGTAGTAAACTGCATTCTCAAGTACATGTGAAGAACGAGAGATCATGTCCTAGTTTATAGAGCGCATGAGCAAGTACCATTGGGTTACACAGATTTGGACTTTCAAGGTCATATGGACAAGAGTAAGTCTACCTCTGGGTTTGTGTTTAGTTTAGGAGGTGAAGCCATAGTATAGGAGAGTGTCAAGTAGAAATTGTTAGTTTTGAATACAGAAAAGCTATGGCTTGTATCAAAAACTAATATCCACAGATGACATATCATTTTGTTTCAGTATAAATCTGTTCCTTTATATCATAGAACTAGATAACGGGGTGTCGACAAACACAGTAGATACCGTTATTGGTTAAAGTATTGATATATAAAAAGTATGCTCGTAACTGAGATAGTCTGAACATACTATCGGTATAGGTTATTTTGTGGTTTGGAAATTGGTTTATCTAGACTAGTTTAAATCACACAGATATGCCCGGGGCATATTGAGCACGACCAGTTGGATAGAATTGACTTGTACTGATCGGCCTAGTCAATTTGGTCCTAGTATTCCGTCTCTCAATCCCGAGATTGGGACGGGCGTGAGGGTTGGGTGTCGTGTGCTTTGATTTGTCAAAGAGTGAGGTCAATTGAGGCCAATACCTCGGTAAGTTAGGTATGCGGTGTTTAGCTTCTTGCGTGCTGTTGCTAGTCAGAGGAATCCACGTACCGGTTCGCCGGGTTGATGGTGCTCCCGAGATGAGCTCGTAAGGTTATTATACTAAACCTGGCTAGTGAACTTTATGTTCGGTATAATAAAAGGTCGAGTGGTACTAATCTCGGAAACCAAGAAGTCGGTGAATTAATTTGTCAGTAAATTGATAAATCGACGAGCACTAGATCTTTAATGTGGGGAGATAGAAGAAATAATAATGGCGCGATGTAAAGTCATTTTCGAGCGGTAGTTCCATAATTGGTCCGTTAGTGGTACGACCGATTATGCGTTTGACTAATCGACAAGGTAAATTAATTAATCCGAAGGGTTTAATTAATATTTAATCGACGAAGTGAATTTAGAAATTAATTCGATTTTGAATTAATTAATTCTAAGGGTTCGATTAAATTAAATTAACAAAGTGGATTAAATAAATTAATTTAAAGGATCGATTGGAGTTGATTAGTCGGGAAGACTTAGCGGTCAACGAAAGTCAAATTTTAAGGCCTAACTCGAGAGCCCATTAGGTCTCCAATCGAGCTACTATAAATAGAATACTTGATGCCCAAGAAACCCTAAGGAAATTCTAGTAAGACATTTTTGTCTTGCTTTCTTGAGTGAAAAGATTTAAGAGAGAAAATTCTTCTTCAAGAATTTTTCCTCACAAACAAATCAGATTTTTCACTCCTTGAATTAAACTCGGCCCAAAGATCAAACCTTGATTATTAGTGGGTTATTATATTTGACCGCTGCTGGGTTTTCTTCACTGCCAAGTTGCTGTAATTTTTGTCCGATATTTAGCACGTTATAATCGGCGCTGAAAACCTGCTTGCTTGTGCGTTTGATTCGAGCAGCTGGTGTCGATCTCTTTCAATTCTTGATCGGTGATCCACCTGGTTGCTTGTCTAGATCACGACAAGAATAACAAGCTGAGTTATTAGTGACCGAAGTGGGTTTTCTCGCAAGGGTTTTTGTCATTTTGCAAAGCAGCAGTTTTTTGCTGTGAGCAGCGAAGGTTTCAGATCAGTTTTTGGGCTGTGGGTAGTTTAATTCAGTTGATTTCCTTGTGGACAAGACGAGTAAGCTTCGATAGATTATTGCCCACGCAATATTCGGAGTGTTCTTGTAGAATCGATTGGATTTCTTGTGGAAATCGCAGCAGATTTTATTTGGTATTCTTTAATCGAGGGACTTCGCAACAAAAGGTATAATCTTTAAGTTCCACTTTAATTAAAGATTTAATTTTTTGTGTCGCGATTAATAAATTAAATAAGTATAAGCCTAGATCCGTTCATGGGTAAACTAATTTGAGCCTGAACTTGGTCGAAAGCTTCCGATTCTGGAATGCATAGCACGAAAGTGAGGTTTTCGATTTAGCCCGGGCTTGTTCAGTTTTCCTTCAGAAATGAGTGGTGGACTCCACCATGCAGACTGAGTATGTTGCTGCATCAAAGGTAGCGAAAGAAGCTGTATGGCTCAGGAACTTCCTGGTGGACTTAGATGTGGTCCATGAGTTGCCGAGGTCTATCACAGTTTACAGTGATAACAATGGTTCATTTCAAACTCAAGGGAACCAAGATCCTACAAGGCGAGCAAACACATAGAGTGCAAGTACCACCTAATACGAGAGATCGTAAAGAGGGGAGACGTGACCGTGGCCAAGATAACATCAGGAGACAACCTTGCAGATCCTTTCACAAAGCCATTAACCCCAAAGGTCTTTGAGAGACATGTGGAGTATTAGTTTTGAGTACAGAAAAGCTATTGCTTATATGAGAAACTAATAATCATAGTTGACATATCATTTTGTTTTAGTATTAAATTTGTTTCATTATATCATAGAACTAGATAACGAGGTGTGGAAAAACACAGTAGATCTCCATATTGGTTAAAGTATTGATATATAAAAAGTATGCTCGTAACTGAGATAGTCTGAACATACTATCGGTATATGTTATCGTGTGATTTGGAAATTAGTTTATCTAGACTAATTAAATCACACGGATATGCCCGGGGCATACTGAGCACGACCAGTTTGGATATAATTAACTTGTACTGATCGACGTAGGTAATTCGGTCCTAGTATTCGGTCTTTGATTTCCCAAGACGAGGACGGGCGTGAGAGTTAGTTATCGTATGCTTTGTTTACCAAAAGTAGGATCAATTGAGGCCTATACCTCGGTAAGTTGGGAATGCAGTGTTTACCTTCTTATGTGCTATTGCTAGTCGGAGGAATCCACACACCCGTTCGATGGGTTGATGGTGCTCCCGAGATGAGCTCATAAGGTTTATTATACTAAATCTGGCCAGCGGAATTTACGTTCGGTATAATAAGAAAATCGAGTGGTACTAATCTCGGATACCAAGAACTTGGTGAATTAATTTGTTAGTAAATTGATTAACCAACGAGCACTAGGTCTTTGATGTGGAGAGATAGAAGAAAATAAAGTGGTGTGATGTAAAGTGGTTTTTGAGTGGTAGTTCTATAATTGGTCCATTAGTGGTACGACTAATTATGCATTTGACTAATCGACAAAGTGAATTAATTAATCCTAAGATTTAATTAATATTTACTTAACTAAGTGGATTAAGAAATTAATTCTATACGAATTAATTAATCCCAAGGGTTCGATTAAATTAATTAATGAAGTGGGTTAAATAATTAATTTGAAAGGCTCGATTGGAGTTGACTAGTCTAGGGAAGACTAAGGGGTCAATGAAAGTCAAACTAAAAGGCCCAACTCAAAGGCCCACTAGGTCTCCTTAGAAGCTCCCTATATATATCCCTTGATAGGCATTTAAAGACATAAGGAAACTTAGAGAGGTAACTCTAGAGTGAGAAAGTTAAGTCTTGAAAGAGAAGTTCTTCTCCTTCGTTGAATCTTCTCTTTCGAAGTAAACTTTAGAGCTTTCTTTTTCGAAACTCAGCCCACCAAGAAAACCCCGTAGGATTCCACCTCAGCCCATTTATTTCTGTTGGATTTTTGGCTGGACTGCCTAGCGGATTTTGCGGTGCACCGCGATTGTTCCAATTCTGGCACCACGGTTTTCTGGATTTAGGCTGCAGAATTTTTGGGTTTTGTCTCATGCTTCGCACTGATCCTTTGGCTCATTATTTTGGGTTCACCAAAGTCTAGATCTACGGTTGGTGGGAGATTTATTTGGTGGCATATGTGGGTTTTCAGTTTTGGCTTGACAGTTCCCGGGCTAAATCTATTTTTACAGATTGTGAGTTTTTCAAAGTGGGTTTACTTGGGATTTCTTCATTTTGCTTTGGGCTACTTTGTAGATAGTAGCCCACATGAGTTCCGAGTCAATTTGGAGTTATTCTTCAGATTTCTTGTGGATTTTGCTTGCCCGAAGTTTTGGATTTCTTTTTGCTAAGGACTTCGCTTCAAAGGTAAAATCTTTAGACTTTCCGCTTTTACTAAAGATTTAATTTTTGAATGTCGATTTAAAATATTAAATAAGTATAAGGCTAGATCCATTAAAGGGAAAATGAATTTAAGCCTGAGTTTTGTCTAAAGTTTCTGATTCTGGAATGCATTGCACGAAAGTGAGATTTTCGATTTAGCCCGGGCTTGTTCTGTTTTCCTTTAAATTGGTATCAGAGTGAGTGTTTTGGGTTTATACTTTTTTGATTTTTTTCACACGACTTTGATTTGGCATTATTATTTTTGTGAAAATGTTTAAACATGTGGTTATTAGTTTTCCGACTATTATGGTAAAATTTATTTTTCATTCATAAACCCCGGGACATGTCCAGACTCGTATTGTTTTTTAATGGAAATGTTTATAATAGTAATAACCACGAGCTAGAAGCAGTGTAGGATTAGATAAATCTTATAGTAGGATTCGATCTAATTATGTCGTCTTTAAATTCCTAAAAAAATGCCTTTGTATATAGGAATTTATGTATTATGACAAAGACGTTATTTTTGGTAACTTATATTCGCGGGTTTTGGTTTTTCATAATTTTGAGTGATTCCTAATTACGTAGAAAACCAAAAAAACCTGGAAGAATTGAGAGGAATACAAATAATGAGTGGAAGCGATATGACAGGACGTGTCACCGAGGCATCAAGGAATCAACGATAAAGAAGGCCATAATAGTCGAGAAATTTTGATTCTTTAATTTCCTGTATTATGTCTTTTCCTTGATTGTGTGTTTTCGATTTATTTTGCATGAACAAAAACAAAACAAAACCATTTTAAAAAGTAAAGTGCAATTAACTGAGGTAGATTTTGCGTATATTAAAACTCCAACGGTTTTATGGGTGTGAATATCAATAGTTAAGATATTGCATGTTAAAACGTAAAAATGCTCAAACTTAAAAAATCTAAGTGGGAGCGGGTTGGTAAATATCCTCATGGCCTCCATTACGAATTCATATGTGATGTGGTTAGACTAGCTAGTTGGCATTAGGGCCTTCCTCCATGTGAATGAGTCTTCAATCACAGATATCACTAGATTGAATTTCTAAAGGGATGACTATAGTGAGTTTAATTGGAGAAAGTTGCGACACCCTCTCTGCTGAGGCGCATTAGTATCATAAGTACCAAACTTAGAAGTCACATAATGGCATACACTTAGTGTACTATTTATAGTATTCCTCCCGCGAGGTTACGCTATTTATGTGTACGACTAAAATCATTGACTATTAATTTCATTGATCATAAGATCGTTGGTGAGATAGTGAAATTAATGAGCATCGGTTCTTCTCGAACGAATGTGGCTTAGCGTAGACGTTCACCCGCGTGACCTGCGTTAATCCTGGTGTGAGAGATGTCAATGGGAGATTATATTTTTTTGAGGGTATCAATATTTTCGAAAAAGAATACTGAAACTTGGCTATTTATTTTTTCAGTTTGTCGATATGTCATTCAACCTGCTAGCAGTCATATTGAATCTGAACCAACTCACGGTCCTAACTACATTGATTAGAAAAATAACCCGGATATTGTCTTTACTGCCGAGGGTTACAAGTACGTGCTCACTTAGGAGTGCCCCCTTAATCCCAGTGAAAATGCCATCCCTAAGCAAAAGGAGGCATATACGAAGTGGCCGAAAGCTGATGAGATGACAAGGTGCTATATCTTGGCTTCTATGTCGAGTGTACTACAGCACCAACATCAGTTCTTTACCTCAGCCTACGATATGATGCTCAACCTCAGGGAGATGTTTGGACATCAGTGCAAGGCAGCCAAACAGTCAGCTATGAGAAAACTCATGAATGCTGGGATGGCTGAGTGCTCTTCAGTGAGGGATCACGTACTGGACATGATGAGCTGCATCAATAAGATTGAGGTATTAGGAGGTGACATTTATGAGCATGCCTAGATTGATATCATCCTCCAGAGCTTACCCCCAGTTTTGAGCAGTTTCGGTTGAACTACAATATAGGCAAGCTCTCATATTCACTTTCTGAACTCATGACTGCATTGGTGTCTGCTGAAGGCCTCTTCGCTGAGAAGAAGCAAGCTTTGGCTGCTGTTGAACCTTAAGGTTCCTCTGCTGGGCCTAAAGCCTGAAAGCATAAGAGGAAAAATGGCAAGAAAGCAGCTGCTGATCATGGACCCATGGGAGGCATTGCCGGAAGCACAAGCTGAAAGGAAACTGCTTCAGATGGGGCAAGGCTGGATATTGGAAGAATGACTTCCCAGAGCCTCGAGGTATGTGTAATTTCACCCTAGTTACTTAAACGTGTTTAGTGGTGATTCCCACAGATACTTGATTTTTGGATTTAGGAGCCACTAATCAGGTTTGTAATTCTTTGTAGGGTTTTAAGTGACCCAACTGCTTAGAGAGAGAGTTGTAGGTCTACCATGGGGATACTACTAGAGTTTCTGTTGTTGCAGTGGGAGTTATTTGTCTTTATTTTTCAGACTCAGTTTTACATTTGAGAGATTGTCTTTATGCACCTAGTTTCAGAAAGAATGTAATTTCAGTTTTGAAGCTTATTTTGGATAGTTATAAGAGTGTTTTTTTTGATAATTCTGTTATTATTAGAAAGAACCATAAGCTTATATGTTTCGATACATTGGTAAACAATCTGTTTTTAATTAAGAGAAACTCCCTAATAGTACAAAATACAGAAATTAATAACCTATCATCGAATCATAGTAAGAGAAAGGAGTCTTCCCCTTTCAATCAAACTTATCTTTGGCACCGAGACTATGTCACATTAACCTTAGTAGGATTCAAAGGTTGGTCAATAATGGGCCCTTTGGCTAATTGGAGATTGACAGCTATCTGACCTGCGAGTTCTGTTTGGAGGGTAAAATGACCAAGAGACCTTTCAAGGTAAAAGACTATAGGGCTAATGAGGTTTTAGAGTTGATTCATTCTGACTTGTGTGGGCCTCTGTCAGTTTGGGCTAGAGGAGATTATGAGTATTTCGTAACATTCACAGATGACTACTCTAGATATGGATACATATACCTGATGCACCAAAAGTCTGAATGTTTCGGTAAGTTCAAAGAGTTTAAGGTTGGGGTAGAGAAGCATATGGGTAAGAGTATCAAGACCCTACGATCTGATCGTGGTGGTGAATACTGCTCTAGTGAATTTAGGTCCTATTTGTCAGATGAGGGTATTCAGTCCCAGTTGTCTAGATCTAGGAGCAAAAAGTTTTCCCAACAAGTTTTATTTAGGCGGTGTGGATTTTCATATTAGAATAAGTTTACCGGGCTAAATCTGTTTTATAGATTTGTGAGTTTCTTGAAGAGAGTTTCTTTGGATTTCTTCACCAGTGCTTTTAGCCACCTCGTAGTCACTTTCCCACCCAAGTTTGAGGTCCTTTGGAGTTATTATTGGGATTTTGAGGGGATTTCGCTTTCCCGGAGTTTTTGTATTCTTATTGTTGGGACCCGCTTCAAAGGTATAAAATTTAAAAGTTTCTGCTGTAATTTAAATAATCAATGTTTGCGTATCGATTTAATAGATCGAACTAGTATAAGCCTAGATCAGTGCAGGGGAAATGAATTTTAGCATGAGCCAGATCGAAAGTCTCCGATTCTGGAATGCATGCACGAAAGTGAGATTATCGGTTTAGCCCGGGCTAGTTCTGTTTTCTTCAGTAGGAGTCATTCGAGGGATTCTTTCGTAGTTTTCACAATCAAAGTTTCAACCTTTTTATTAAAGATTCTTTCTTTTTAATTTTGGGTGATTCCAAATTAAAAAGAAAATATCTTTTGTTGTGGATTGATTTAGTGGGCATAAAATATTCGATAGATATTCGCCTACACGAATTTCGAATTGTTCTTGGAGTCATCTTCAGGTATTCTTAAGGATTAGGCTTTAAGGATTTTCTTACTCAATTTATTTTTGAGGGTCACGTTACAAAGGTATGATCTTTATCTTCCGCTTTTAATGAAGATTTAATTTTTAGCATTTCATTTAATAGATCGAATATGTATAAGCCTAGATCCATTCAGGAAAATGATTTTAGAGTCTGGGCCAGATCAAAAGTGTTCGATTTTGGAATATATAGCACGAAAGTGAGATTTTCATTTTAGCCCGGAACATATCTATATCCTTTAAATTGGTATCAGAGCGAGTGTTTTGGCTTTATACTTGTTCGATTTATTACCTGGCTTTGGTATTGTATTAACTGGTGGTTATTATTTCCTGTTATTATGGTATTTACATTGATTTATAAATCTTGGGACATGTCCAGACTCGTTTTTATTGAATGTGAATGTGTGCAATAGTAATAACCACGAGCTAAAAGCCATGTAGGATTCGAATATATCTTGTCGTAGGATTTATTATAATTATGTCGTCTTTAAATTCCTAGAAACCCTTGTATATAGGAATTTATGTAAAATTACGAAGACATTATTTTGGGTAACTCATATTCGTGGGTTTTGGTTTGTCCTAATTTTGGGTGATTCCTAATTACGTAGAAAACTGAGAAAACCCGGATGAATTAAGAGGAACCAAATAACGAGTCATTATAGGCAAAGTGAATTTATGGTTTTTGTTTGTCATAATTTTTGGGTGATTCCTAATTACGTAGTAAACCAAGAAAAAACTGGATAAATTCTAAAGTTTCTTATAACGAGTGGGAGCGACGGGACAGGACGTGTCAACAAGGCATTTTAAAGGAAGCGACGATCGAGAAGGCCATAATAGTTGGGAAATGTTTAATAACGTATTTCTTGTTTTATGTCCTTATCGTTGTTTGTTGTTTTCATTTTCATGTTTTATGCATGATAGAAAACAAACCTTTTTTTTTAATGAGGGCATTTAACTAAGGTAGATTATTCGCATGTTAAGATATTGCATGTTAAAACGTAAAAATCCACAATTCTAAAAATCTAAGTGGGAGCGGGTTGGTTAATATCCCCATGACCTCCATTATGAATTAATATGCGATGTGGATAGACTTGGGCGCTGGCCTAGGGCCTTCCTCCCTACGGATGAGTCTTCAATTCATAAGATCACTAGATTGAATTTCTAAAGGGATGGCTATAGTGAGTTTTATTGGAGAACCTTGCGACACCCTCACTACTGAGGCACATTAGTATCCTAAGTAATAAACTTAGAAGTCACGTAATGGCATACACTTAGTGTTCCATTTGTAGTATCCCTCCCAATGAGGTTACGCTACTTATGTGTGCGGCTAAGATCACTGAATTGATCAAAAGATCGTTGGTCAAATAGTGAAATTAATGAAGTTAGGTTCTTCTCGAATTAATGTGGTCTAGCGTAGACGTTCACCTAACGTGACCTGCTTGAATCCCTGCTTGAGAGATGTTGGGGGAAGATAAAATACTGAAACTTGACTGTTTATTTTTATGTTTTTTGATGTGTTTAATACAATATTTTTCACTCTAAAGGAGAACAAATTAACTGGTCCAAATTATATCAACTGGAAACGCGATTTGGACATTGTCCTCACGACGGAGCAATGCAAGTTCATGTTCATTGAGATATGCCAGAAATGCCAAAAGACTAATATGGTTAAGGGTACACTTGTGAGAGACTACGTACTTGAGATGATTAGTAGCATCAATAACAATGAGCTTTTAGGAGGTGATACTCCAGGGTTTGCCTCATAACTTTGATTATTGATAATCAGTTGCTTAAGCCAGACATTGCCAAGAAGAAGAAGCCGAAAGGCAAGTGCTTCAAATATGGCAAGGCAGGACATTGGAAGCCAGATTGTCCAAAGCTCAAAAGTACGACCATTTTGCCTTAGTTATTAAGACATATTTAGTTGTGATTCCCACATATACTTGGTGTGTGAATTTAGGAACCACTGATCATGTTTGTAATACTCTGTAGGGTTTGCCAAGTAACTGAGATGCTTAAAGAGGGAGAGATGAAAGTTTACTTGGGTGACACTATCAGAGTGTCAGTGAAAGTAGTGGGAGTGGCTAGACTTATTTTAAAAATAATGTTTTGAGGAATTGTCTTTATGATATGAGTTTTAGAAAGAATTTACTTGACGTTTCTAAACTCTTAATGGATAGTTATAAGTTTTTTTTATCTAATAATTCAGTTATTAGAAAGAATGAGAAACTTATATATTCTGGTTCATTGTGGACAATTTCTTCTCGATAAAAACTAACTCTCCTGTAGTGCAAATCCCTGAGATAAATGACACATCATTGAATCATAATAAGGGGAAAGAACCGTGTAAAATGAACCAAACTCATTTTTTGAACCTAAGACTAGGTTATAAAAAACTTAGTAGAATTGAAAGGTTGGTTAATGATGGCCCCTTGGGCTCATTAGATATTGACAGTTACTCAACTTACGAATTCTGCTTTGAGGGTAAAATGACCAAGAAGTTTTTCAGGGTCAAAGAGGTTTTAGAGTTGGTTTACTCTGACTTATGTTGACCTATGACAATTCGGGTCAGAGGTGGTTTTGAGTATTTTGTGATCTTCACAGATTACTACTCGAGGTACGGGTACATTTTTTTTGATGCGCCACAAGTCCAAATATTTTGGCAAGTTTAAAGAGTTTTGGACATATGTGGAGAACTGTCATTGTAAAAGTATCAAGTCATTACGATCTGATCGTGGTAGCGAATAACTATCTGGTGAATTTAGGAGCTACTTATCAGATATAGAGATTCAATCCCAGTTGTCTACACCTGACACATTCCAGCAGAATGGTGTAGCAGAATGGAGAAACAGAACTCTTATAGAAATGGTTAGATCTGTGATGAGTTACAGTGAGTTACCCTATTCATTTTGGGGTTATGCCTTAAAAAGAGCGGCTTAAAATCTAAATCTTGTACCATATAAGTCTGTGCCTTCAATACCTATAGAGTTATGGTCAGGGCAAAAGTCCAGTATTAGACATATCAGAATCTAGGGTTATCCAGTACATGTGCTTAAGGAAGATGCGGACAAGTTAGATGTGAGATCAGAGGTAATGCTGTTTATAGGATATCCCAGAGGAACAAAGGGTTGTTTATTCTATAGTGCTAAAGATCAGAAGTAGTGGTTGGTGCCAACACAAAATTTTAGAAGAGGACTATATTCTAAACCACAAACAAGTTAACAAGATTGTGCTAGAAGAGCTTAAGGGACACTCCAGAATTCATGATGCATCAGTACAAGTAGATACATCGCAGAGTGCTGCACGAGTTGTCACAGATAATGTGATTACATAGGTGGTGCCTTGTTGCAGTGGGAGGGTTGTCAGACAACCTGAAAGGTATGTGGGTTTGGCGCTCATGAACCAGACCCAGTTAACTATAATAAGACACTCCAAGATAAAGATAGAGATATGTGGCAAATGGTATTGTTACAATGCAAAGGCCCTAGTGCACTAGGTTTGCAAGCTTAAAAAGTTCATTTATGGACTCAAGCAAGCATCCAGATCTTGGAACATCTAGTTTGATGAGATAATCCAGTCCTATAGGTTTACTCAGTGATCAAATGAGCATTGTGTGTATCGCAGACGTGATGGAAACTAAGTGGTGTTTCTTGTACTTTACGCAGATGATAAGTTTCTTATTGGTAATAGTGATAAGGTATTATCAAACGTAAAGGCATGGTCGTTCAAGCAAGTTTGATATGAAGGATTTGGGAAAGGCTGGACATATCCTTGGGATAAAGATTATTCGAGATCGTAGGAGATGTTCACAGACATTTTCTCAGGCTTCCTACGTGGACATGATTTTGACTCGTTTTAACATGCAGAACTCCAAGAAGAGTTTCCTATGTTAGTTTTAAATACTGAAAAACTATTTCTTGTATGAAAAACTAATATGCACAGTTTGCAGTACCAATTTTTTTAGTATTAATTGTTCCTTTATATCATATGCATAGATGATAAGGTGCATGGTGTAGCACAGTAGATCTTATCATTGGTTGAATTTATGATATATAAACAAATGCTTGTAACTGAGATAGTTTGAACATACTATCAGTTTAGGTTATCGTGTGATTTGGATAATTAGTTTATCTAGACTAATTAATTCATACGGATATGCCCGGGACATATTGAGCATGACCTATTCGGGATTGAATTTACTTGTACTAATCGGTGTAGTTAATTCGATTCTAGTATTCTGATTTCTTAATCCCTAGTTTGAAGCAGACATGAGAGTTAGATATTGTATGCTTTTATTTGCCAAAGGATACGGTCAATTGAGGCCTAAATCTCGGTAAGTTGGGTATTGGTATTTGGCTTCTTTGTGTACCGTTGCTAGTCGAAGGAATCCATGTACTGGTGAAAGATTATTTTCCCGAACTGAAGGAAACAGAACAAACCTGGGCTAAATCGAAAATCTCACTTTCGTGCTATGCATTCCAGAATTGGAGACTTTTGACTCGGCTCAGGCTCAAATTCATTTCCCCCAAACGGATCAAGGCTTATACTAGTTCAATTTATTAAACGAAATGTTAAAAATTAAATCTTTAATTTAAAGTGGAAGTCTTAAAGATTATACCTTTGAAGCATGTCCCTAGCAATAAGAAAACCAAAGCTGAAAAATCCTGCTATTTACAGCCCGGGACCAATCATGAGAGAATCCCGATAACAACTCTGTATCTACCTCGAAATCACATGAGTGAATATCCACAAGGTATATAAGACACTAATGAAGAGATCCATATGAGACCCACTTCGAAAAACTCGTTAGATCCTCAGCAGATCGTTGCCAGAAGATTACTGCGCTTATTTATCGCTTGCTGGCTATTTTCCGCCTGGGTACGAAATCCACTCGAAATCCTAAGGATAACTCCAAACAACATAGAACTTGGGTGGGCAAGTTTCCGCCTGCGCTTATTTAAAGGCACTGATGAAGAAATCCAAAGAAACTCATTTCAAGAAACTCACAAATCTGAAAAACAGATCTAGTCCGGGAAACTAATTCTAATCTGAAAACCGACACCGGCTCAATAAAACTTCTTGGGTAAGCTATTTGCTCGTAGATCTAGACTTTGGAGAACCAAAAAGAATGAGCCAAAGGATCAACACAACAAATAAACAAAGCCCACTATGAAAATGCACCAAAACGGCGCTGAAAAATCCAAAAAATGCAGGCAGCGCTAACTACCTAAAAAAATAGCGGCAAACGGACTTCTCGAGTGGCGTTTAAACTTCTAGGTGGTGGTCCAGCCTTTCTCAAATGTATAATCTTTATGATTTTTGCTTTAATTAAATATTTGATTTTTGAGTGTCATTTTAATAAATTGAACTAGTATAAGTTTAGATCCATTCAGGGGAAATCATTTTATGCCTGAGCCGAATCGAAAGTCTCCGATTTTAGAATGAATAGCACAAAAGTGAGATTTTCGGTTTAGCCCGGGCTAGATCTGTTTCCTTCAAATTGGTATCAGAGCGAGTATTTTGGCTTTACACTTGTTTGATTTATTACACGGATTTGTTTTGGCTTTGTTATTTTCGCATTATTGATATATTAACAGGTAGTTATTATTACTGGCTAGTATGGTTTTTATTTTCTTTCATAAACCCCGGGACATGTCTGGGCTCATTTTTATTTTTAGTGAAAATGTCTGTAATAGTAATAACCACGAGCTGGAAGCCATGTAGGATTAGATGAATCTTGTAGTAGGATTTAATCTAATTTTATCGTCTTTAAATTCCTTGAACTCCTTTGTATATAGGAATTTATGTACTATGACGAAGACGTTATTTTGGGTAACTCGTATTTAAGGGTTTGGTTTATCATAATTTTGGGTGATTCCCAATTACGTAGAAAACGGAGAAAACCCAAAAGAATTGAGAGGAATCCAAATAACAAGTGGGAGCAATGCGACGGGACGTGCAACGAGGCGTCAAAGGAAGCGACGATAGAGAAGGCCATAATAGTCGAGAAATGTTTAATTATATATTTCCCGTTTTATATCATTTCATTGTTTGTGTGTTTTCATTTCTATGCATGAGAAAAAACAAACTTTTCTTTTAATACGTGCAATTAACTAAGGTAGATTATTCGTATATTAAATCTACAATGGTTTAATAGGTGTGAAAATCCAAAGTTAAGATATTGCATGTTAAAACGTAAATATCTTCAAATTTAAAAATCTAATTGGGTGCGGGTTGGATAATATCCCCATGGCCTCCATTACGAATTCATATGTGATGTGGATAGACCTACGCATTGGCCAATAGCCTTCCTCCATACGGATAACTCTTTCAATCCATAAGATCACTAGATTGAATTTCTTAAGGGATGATTATAGTGAGTTTAATTGGAGAACCTTACGACACCATCTCTGCTGAGATGCATTAGTATCATAAGTAACAAACTTATAAGTCACGTAATGGTATACACTTAGTGTACTATTTGTAGTATTCCTCCCGAGAGGTCATGCTACTTATGCGTACGACTAAAATCACCGACTATTAATTTCATTGATCAAAAGATCGTTGGTCAGATGGTGAAATTAATGAATTTAGGTTCCTCTCGAACGAATGTGGCCTAGCATAGACGTTCACCAGTGTAAATCCTGCGTGAGAGGTGTTGGTGGAAGATTATTTTGTTTTGAGAATATCAATATTTTCGAAAAAGACAAAACACTAAAACTTGACTGTTTTATTTTTTCAGTTTGTCGATATGTCGTTCCATCCACTTGCTGTCATTCTGAACAAAAACAAACTCACCAGTCCTAATTACATTGATTGGAAACGTAACCTTGACATTTTCCTTACTGCTGAGGGTTACAAGTACCTGCTTACTGAGGTGAGCCCTGAGACACCCAGAGATGATGCCACCCCCGAGAATAAGGAATCATATACGAGGTGGAAGAAAGCTAATGAGATGACCAGGTGCTACATATCGGCTTCTATATCGAGTGTACTATAGCACCAATATCAGTTGATGACCTCAGCCAATGATATGATGACTAACCTCAGGGAGATGTTTGGGCATCAGGGCAGGGCAGCCAGGCAGTCAGCTATACGAAAACTCATGAGTGCCAAGATGGTTGAAGGCACCCTAGTGAAAGATCATGTGCTTGAAATGATTAGCAACATCAACGAGATTGAGGTACTGTGAAGCGGGATTAATTGTGAGTCAAAGTGTGGCGTCAACCTCCACAGCTTTCCTCCGAGTTTTGAGTAGTTTCAGTTGAACTATAATATGAACAGGCTTCAGTATACTTTACCCGAGCTCATGACTACGTTAGTTTCTGCCAACAGCCTCTTCTTTGAGAATAAGCAAGCTTTGGCCACTATTGGACCTTCAGGTTCCTCTGTTGGGCCCAAAGCCAAGAAGCATAAGAGGAAGAAGGGCCAGAAAGTAGGTGCTAAGCATGGACCCAAAGGTGGTATTGCCAAGAAACCGATGTCGAAAGGAAAGTGCTTCAAGTATGGCAAAGCAGAACATTGGAAGCCAGACTACCCAAAGCTCAAAGGTATGAGCAACTTCGCTTTTGTTACTGAGATATATTTAGTGGTGATTCCCACAGATACTTGGTCTATGGATTCAGGAACCACTAACCATGTTTGTAATTCTTTGTAGGGGTTCCAAGTACATGGTTAAGCAGAAATGCGTGGCGGACTCCACCATAGAGACTGAGTACGTTGCCAAATCAGAGGCAGCAAAAGAAGTTGTATGGCTCAGAAACATCCTAGGGGAGATAGATGTGGTCCCTGAGTTGCCGAGGTCTATCACAGTCTATTGTAATAACAATGGTGCAGTTGCTAACTCGAGAGAACCACGAGCCCACAACATGAGTAATCACATAAAATGCAATTACCACCGGATTCGA
The DNA here is from genome assembly GCA_030378225.1 of Knoxia roxburghii. Taxonomy (NCBI): domain Eukaryota; kingdom Viridiplantae; phylum Streptophyta; class Magnoliopsida; order Gentianales; family Rubiaceae; genus Knoxia; species Knoxia roxburghii. The sequence continues at coordinate 14,207,896 of CM059418.1, forward strand.
TAGATCGTAAAGTGGGAAGACGTAACTGTGGCCAAGATAGCATCAGGAGACAACCTTGCAGATCTATTCACAAAGGCATTGAAACCAAACGTCTTTGAGAAACATGTGGAGGACATGGGAGTCAGATTCTTAAAAGAGCCGTGCGAGTGAGCTTAAAGGTGTTTTGGAGATTTTTGTATGACAGCAGTGTAATAAGTGTATTGGACAGTTTTTATAATTCGTAGCATAACTTTGATTATTAATGGGAGATTGTTAGTTTTAAATACTGAAAAGCTATTGCTTGTATAAAAAACTAATATCCGTAGTTTGCATATCGATTTTGTTTCAGTATTAATTATTCCTTTATATCATATGCATAGATAATATGGTGTCGGGTGTAGCACAGTAGATCTTATCCTGCATAGATATTTAATTTACTAAATGGTTATACGAAATAATCCTAAGGGCTAGATTAAATTTAATTAACAAAGTGGGTTAAGAAATTAATTCGAAAGGCTCGATTGGAGTTGATTAGTCTAAGAAAACTAAGGGGTCAACGAAAGTCAAACATTAAGGCCCAACTTTAAAGCCCACTAGGTCTCATTTGGATCTCCCTATAAATCGCTAATGTTAGGCACTTAAAAACAATAAGAAAACTTGGAGGCTAAGTTGCCCTGTAAGAGAAAGTCAAGCCCAGAGAGAGTACTTTGTCTTCCTCGTTAAGCTTTTTTTGAAGTCAGTTTGAGAACTTTCTTCTTCGAAAAAACTCAGTCTTTTCTTGTCTAGGTTTTTATTCTCTCATTGTCACCGATTGGATTTCACGGCGTGGGATTTCCAGCGACTGTTCGATTACTCCAGCGTGCCGATCCTATTACTACCACATAGTTCTCTTGCTGGGCTGGGTGATCCATGGTAGTGGTGATGCAGATCATGGTGGGGTAATGGCAGTCGGCTGATCGGAGTTCGGTAGTGTCCAGTGGAATCTGACGAGTGGAGCAGGGAGCTCCGAGCAAGGTTTCGTCGCAGGTTTTCAAGTTTTTTTCGAAGCGGGTTTCCTTTGGTTTTCTTCGTTTATGCTATTATCCACTCCGTAGTTTATTGCCTACCCGATCTCAGAGTTGTAGGAGTCATCCAAAGGATTTTTTGTGGTATTCGCAGTTTCCTGGCTTTGGTTTTTCTTATTGCGATGGACACACTTCAAATGTATAATCTTTAAGATTTCCACTTTAATTAAAGATTCGATTTTTGAGTGTCATTTTAATAAATTGAACTAGTATAACTCTAGATCCGTTCAGGGGAAATCATTTTAAGCCTGAGCCGAATCAAAAGTCTCCGATTCTGGAATGCATAGCATGAAAGTGAGATCTTCGGTTTAGCCCGAGCTATATCTGTTTTTTTTATTCTACTTTTCAGATACGGAGTGCATCTATCTAAGGAGTAGTCTCCTAAGTAGATAGAAGCCATTAAGACAGTTCCTTATGCATTAGTAGTAGGAAGTCTCATGTATGCTATGTTGTGTACGATGCTGATATTTGCTTTGCCATCGGCATAGTTAGCACATATCTATGTAACCCAAGAAAAGCTCAAGTATGTGCGCAGAATGAAGAACCAAGTTTTAGTCTATCAGGCGCAAGAGCTAGGGGTTACACATATTAGATTTCCAAAGTGATATGGACAAAAGAATGTCTACATCTGGGTTTGTGTTTACTTTAGGAAGTGGAGTCATAATATGGCAGAGTGTCAAGCAGAAATGCATGTCAGACTCCACCATTGAGGCTAAATACGTTGCCGAGTCAGAGGCAACGAAGGAAGCAATGTCGTTGAGGAACTTCCTAGTGGATTTAGATGTGATTTCTAAGTTGCCCAGTTTTACCATAAGTTTATTGCCATAACAATAGTGCAATGAGAGACTCGAAGGAACCACATATCCACAAGGCAAGTAAATACATAGAGCGCAACTACCACCCAATACAAGAAATCATAAAGAGGGGAGATGTGGGTGAAGATAGTATTCGTAGACAACCTTACAGATCTATTCATGAAGGCATTGACTGTAAAAGTCTTTGAGACCCACGTGAAAGGTTTGGAAGTTAGATACTTGGCTGAACCATAATAGTTCTCTAGATTTTGGTGTGACATTAGAATAAGTGTATTAAACAATTTTTATACTTAAAAGCATCACTTTGAGTATTAGTGGAACATTGTTAGTTTTGAATACTGAAAAGCTCTGCTTGTATGAAAAATTAATACCCAGTTTACATATCGATTGTGTTTCAGTATCAATTGTTCCTTTATATCATAAGCATATATGATAAGGTACCGGGTGTAGCACAGTAGATCTTATCATTGTTTAAATTTATGATATATAAACAGACACTCGTAAATGAGATAGTTTGAACATACTATCGGTTTAGGTTATCGTATGATTTGGATACTTAGTTTATTTAGACTAATTAAATCATACGGATGTGCCCAGGGCATATTGAGCAGGACCTATTCGGGATTGAATTATATTGATCGGCATAGTTAATTCGAAGCCAATATTCTAATCTCTTAATCCCTAAACTAGAGCGGGCATAAGAGTTAGACATGTGTACCTTGATTTGTCAAAGGGTGCGATCAATTGAATAGTAGATCTCGGTAAGTTGGGTATATGTGTTTGGCTTCTAAGTGTGTCGTTGCTTTTTCGAAAGGAATCCATGTACCGATTCGCTGGGTTGATGGTGCTCTCAAGATGAGCTCATAAGGTTTATTATACTAAAACCGGCCGGTGGTCTTATGTCCGGTATAATAAGAAAGTCAAGTGGTACTAATCTCAGATACCAAGAAGTCGATGAATTAATTTGTCCAAAAATTTATGAATCGACGAGCACTATATCGTTGACGTGGGGAGATAGAAGAATTAATAAAGTGAGCGTGAAGAAATTTTATTTTTTAGCGGTAGTTCCATAATTGGTCCGTTAGTAGTACGACTAATTATACGTTGGACTAATTGACAAAGTGAATTATATAAATTACCCGTGGGTTACTTGTATATTTAATTGAGAAATTGGATTATACGAAATAATCCTAAGGTTCGATTAATATCTAATTAAAGAGGTGGGTTAAAGAATTAATTCTAAAGGTTCGATTGGAGTTGACTAGTCTAGTGAGGACTAATAGAGTCAACGAAAGTCCAACACCAAGGGCCAACTCAAAAGCCCACTAGATCTCCCTTGAAACTCCTAATAAATAGCTAATGTTAGGCACTTTGAAGAGATGAAGAAACTTAGGACGTAAATTTTCCTAGAGAGAGAAGGAGTAGTCTAGAGAGAGAATTTCGTCTTCTTCGTGGAGATCTCTTTCGAAGTCGACTTAAAATCCTTCTTCCTCGAAAAGCTCAACTCAAAGATTGGATCTTTTGCTACTCGGTTTTAGTTCCTAGATGTCCGATTTTTCCTAGCTGCTAGGAATTAATTTTATCGCCCAGATTTTTGTGCTGCTGTCCAGTTTTGCCATTTAATTGGCCAATCTGTTCTGCCCATTTTATTCAAGTTGGTTTCTTGATTTTGCCCATTTTATTGGCTGCGGTTTTGCCATTTTATTGGCTGATCAATTCTGCCAATTTTATTCAAGTGGGTTTTGTGGGTCTATTTGTGGCAGCACTCGCGGGTTATTTGTGGGCAGCAATTATCCGGTTTTCTTTGTGTTCTTTTCAGCAGTTTTCGAGACTTAGTTTCTTATAGGTTTCTTGATTATTGCTAGATACATCCTGTAGATAGTTGCCCATTCAATTTCAGGGGTTGTCGGAGTCATTCAATGGATTCTTTGGTGGTTTTCGCAATCAAAGTTTCAACTTTTTTTTCTTTTTAATTTTGAGTGATTCCTAATTGAAAAAAAAATATTTTCTTGGGCAAAGTTCTTATCTTTTTTATTTTGGGTGATTCCAAATTAAAAAGAAAATATTTTTTCTTGTGGATTGATTTAGTGGGCATAAAAGATTCGATAGATATTCGCCCACACGAATTTCGAATCGTTCTTAGAGTCATCCTCTGGTTTTGTTAAGGATTAGGCTTCAAGGGTTTTCTTATTCAATTTATTTTTGAGGGTCATGCTACAAAGGTATAATCTTTATATTCCGCTTTTAATAAATATTTAATTTTTAGCATGTCATTTAATAGATCGAATATGTATAACTCTAGATCCGTTCAGGGGAAATGATTTTAGAGTCTGGGCCTGATCGAGAATCTCCGATTCTAGAATGGATAGCACGAAAGTGAGATTTTCGATTTAGCTCGGAACAGATCTGTTTCCTTCGTGTAGGGGAGGAATCCTCTTTTTCACTCCATCAAACACAGACTAGCGATGGCCCTTTTCCCATAACCCATCTCCTATTTAGTTCATACAACTTCCGTCATCAAGATTGTGAAAATTTCTTCACCCTCCACAGTTTCTAGCTAGAAGTTTCCTTTACTCACTGAATAAGGTCAGCTAATATTAGTCATATGTTACTATGGTATTCTGACAAGCATTATCTGATAATCAAACTTTGAAGAAAAATTTCACAAACAGATTTCATTTTCTAATCCAACTTGTTACATTTTCTTAAACTTCTTGCACCTCCCTTTAGTTTATCGGAGGTCAATTCCTCAACACAGATAGAAATTTGAGCCATTTAACGCAGCTGAAGATGTTCGAATAGAGCTTGCTTGCCTATCACTTACCACAAGAGAGTAGCATAACACCTATTAAATCCATAGCTGATTTTTTATATCCAAAACAACTCAATACTTACTTCCTGAAGTGGACGAGACTCATCATTTTTATTGTGACCTTTTTTACAACAATTCATCAATTTGAGTAAGGAATCTCTTTTCTTCCTATGATTTCCCTCGCTTAAGTTGGTTATTTGTGGATTGCAGGGTGAAAATTAAAAGTGATAAATCCATGCACAATTTTGGTTGGAAAGTAGCTGAAAGGCTTACTGCATAAGCTTACTACATAAGCTTGCTGAATTGGAGAGTCAAAATGATAGGAAGAGCTAGCTGTTAACCAATATTCAAGACAAGATTTCATTGAAATTACTGTTTTAACCACACATTTTTAATTATTTTCTAACCTAATTGTAATGGCTATAAATACCCAGAGGCAAGTCCACTAGGGCATCTTTTGTTCACTTCTCATTTAGGCAGCTTATAAATCATCTTGAGTACTCTTCGAGCTAGGATTTCTTGGCTATTGGGTTTTGAGCTCGAATCGATTGAGTGCTAAGCTCCATCTTGGAGAAGAAGCCCTGGATGAGCTAGTATTGGTGGAATCGGACCTACTGTAACACTTTCCCTCTTGACCGTACTCCAACCAGGGAGTCCACCGCTCACAAGGTTGTGCCCCTGATTCATCGCTGAAAGATTATCTGTCCGGGCCTAGCCAGAAACTCACTTTCGTGCTATGCATTCCAGAATCAGAATCTCTGGCTAGGCCTAGACGCTAGCACAATTTCTATTCCAACCCTTTTGAAACAACATTGCGCAGGATCTGGGTTCGCACTTATTCGATTTACCACGCAACAAGAATTTCTAATTAAAAGCGGAACTTTAGAAAATACCTTTGAAGCGTGTACTCAGGTGATTCTCTTGTATGCCTCAAGACTCTGCTTGTATACTGTGTGAATAGCAATCGAACGAGCAACTTGATCAGCTAATCACAACAACTGGGTCGCCTGAAAAATTCAGCAACCTCTGCCCATAGCGGGTGAAGAATACGCGCCACCTGGGATCCTGAGAGAGCTCACGTGCCGCCGTAAAATCACCCACGTGCCGCCACAAAACTTGCCTGACAAAGGGGAAAAAAATTGAAGCCTTTTGAGCTTGTGAAATCTGACTTTGGGAGAGAATTTTATTTCTCTCTCTATGATTCTATCTCTCTAGTTTTCTTGTCTTGAAAACTTATGAATTGTGTTTCTTGAATAGCTAATCCCTTGTCTATATATAGAGTTATAAGAGAGACCCCAAGTTGGTTTAAGATTGGTCTTCCCAATGGGTTTGTGTAATTAATTAGTTTCCAAATCCAATTAGGTAACCAATTTTATAGGATAAATCAAATCCTACTAGATTTCCTAATCTCAAGAATTTCCTAATTCTAATTGAAACTTAAGACTTGATTAATTAATTAAATAATTTCACTTTGTTAATTACTCAATTAACCCTTATGAATAATTAATCAATTAATTAATTCTACCTATTCAATTAACACATTACAAAATTAATCGTACCACTAACGGATTAATTTTGGCACTACCACCCTACACCAGAATTGCTTCCGGAACAACTTAATTAATTTATATTCATAATCTCCCCACATCAAAGATATAGTGCTTGTTAATATATATTAATTTATTGATAAATTAATTAATTAACTTCTTTGATTCCGAGACTAGTATCACTCGACCTTTTTACTATACCGGACATAAGTCCACCAGCTGGGTTTAGTATAACAAACATAACGAGCTCATCTCGGGAGCACCATCACCCCGGATGCACCAGTACATGGTTTCCTTTCGACAAGCAGCAGCACACCAAGCAACTAAACACGCGCACCCAACCTACCGAAACTATTGGCCATAATTGACCTCACCCATTGGCAGATCAAAGTACACTATGTGTAATCCTCATGCCCGCTCGAGTCTAGGGATTAAGAGATAGAATACCAAGAACGATTTGTCTATTAAATCAGTACAAGACAAATTATTCCTATTGGTCATGTTCAATACGCTCCGGGTATTTCTACATGATTCAATTAGTTTAGACAAACCAATTATCAAAATCACATAATAACCTAAACCGACAGTTTGTCCAAAGCTGTCTCGGTTACGAACCTCATTTATATATTATGTCTTTCAACCAATGATGAGATCTACTATGTCACACAAGACACCTCGTCATCTACTTACATAATATAAATGGACATATCATGCAAAACTAAACATAACCAAAACATAAATCGATATATTACAGGGAAAATGTAAAATACAAGCATGACTTATGTATTCAACTCCAACAGTCGGCACTCCCAACTGGTTGAGGGTTAACAGTAAACTTCTTATCAATCGTCAGTACTGGATGTTATATGTATTGTTTGATTCCTTTGGTTATATATATTGTGGATGGTGGTTGCTGACTTATCGTTGCCTTTTAGTACAATAGCTATTTTCCCTTGCATGTTGAAAGTTGGACCGAGATTGTGTATGTCCCTTTCCCTAGGTTAGGTGAGTTACAATCGGGAGGGGTTTTGTTGCTCTTCGGAGAAAGATCGAGCCCTACGAACTATAAACATAGGTTGAAAAATGGATATAATCGCTCTTATACAAAGTAGTATAACACAACCCGAACTCAAATGATGGTCGAATCTCCTCCTCAAACTCAGCCCAATTTTTTTATCTTGCTATTTCTATGCTTTGTGAATTGTTAGTTGCTGTATGTATATTTTCCGTGCCCATTAATCAAAAGAAAATTAAATATTGCAAGACTCTCTGTGGGATCGACACCTATTCTAAAACACGACGAGGTCTTGGAAACCCTTAGTGTGCAAAATTAGGTTTTTATTTTGGTGAGTTTTTCACCAGTTCGTATATCCTACTCCTAGGAGTAAATGTACTGTTACTGCTCCTAGCAAAAAAAAAAAAAAAAAGAGGCAAAAAATGAGGCCCACTTCAACTACCACCACATCTGAACCCTCAGTTTACATAAGTAGTTCAGCACCCTCAGTTTACATAAGTAGTTCAGCACCCTCAGTTTTACATAAGTAGTTCAGCACCCTCAATTTACATAAGTAGTTCAGCACCCTCAGTTTACATAAGTAGTTCAGAACCCTCAGTTTATATAAGTAGTTCAGCACCCTCAGTTTTACATAAGTAGTTCAGCACCCTCAGTTTACATAAGTAGTTCAACACCCTCAGTTTACATAAGCAGTTCAGAACCCTCAGTTTACATAAGCAGTTCAGCACCCTCAGTTTACATAAGCAGTTCAGCATCCTCAGTTTACATAAGTAGTTCTGCACCCTCAGTTTTACATAAGTAGTTCAGAACCCTCAGTTTACATAAGTAGTTCAGCACCCTCAGTTTACATAAGTAGTTCAGAACCCTCAGTTTACATAAGCAGTTCAGCACCCTCAGTTTACATAACGAGTTCAGCACCCTAAGTTTATATAAATAGTTCAGCACCCTCAGTTTTACATAAGTAGTTCAGAACCCTCAGTTTACATAAGCAGTTCAGCACCCTCAGTTTACATAAGTAGTTCAGAACCCTCAGTTTACATAAGTAGTTCAGAACCCTCAGTTTACATAAGTAGTTCAGCACACACAGTTTACATAACGAGTTCAGAACCCTCAGTTTACATAAGTAGTTCAAAACCCTCAGTTTACATAAGTAGTTCAGCACCCTCAGTTTTACATAAGTAGTTCAGCACCCTCAGTTTACATAAGTAGTTCAGCACCCTCAGTTTACCTAAGTAGTTCAGAACCCTCAGTTTACATAAGCAGTTCAGCACCCTCAGTTTACCTAAGTAGTTCAGAACCCTCAGTTTACATAAGCAGTTCAGCACCCTCAGTTTACATAAGTAGTTCAAAACCCTCAGTTTACATAAGTAGTTCAGAACCTTCAGTTTACATAAGTAGTTCAGAACTCTCAGTTCACATAAGTAGTTCAGCACCCTCAGTTCACATAAGTAGTTCAGAATCCTCAGTTTACATAAGTAGTTCAGCATCCTCAGTTTATATAAGTAGTTCAGCACCCTCAGTTTACATAAGTAGTTCAGAACTCTCAGTTTACATAAGTAGTTCAGCACCCTCAGTTTACATAAGTAGTTCAGAACCCTCAGTTTACATAAGTAGTTTAGCACCCTCAGTTTACATAACGAGTTCAGAACCCTCAGTTTACATAAGTAGTTCAGAGCCATCAGTTTACATAAGTAGTTCAGCACCCTCAGTTTACATAAGTAGTTCAGAACCCTCAGTTTACATAACGAGTTTACAACCCTCAGTTTACATAACGAGTTCAGAACCCTCAATTTACATAACGAGTTCAGAACCCTCAGTTTACATGAGTAGTTTACATAAGTACACATTCGAGTTTACATAAGTACACATTCGAGTTTACATAAGCTATCGTTTCCAGTTTACATAAGCCCACTAACCTATTGCTAAGTTCCTTCTTGCACCCCATTCACTCCAACCCCTTCATTTCCACCATGGCCTCTGCAGTCCCACCACCGCCAAAAAAATCTTCTTCTTTTTCTCTCGCCAATCCCATCCCTCCACTGCCACTTCTTCTTCTATCGCCAATCTTCTCCCTCGCTCCCTCTCCATCATCGGTCTCCCTCCATCGTTCCAAAATAACAAGCAGCAATATACTGTGAAATGAGATCTATCGTTCCAAAATAAATTGGTAGCCACAACAAGATAAAAATAGAAAAAAAAAATAAAAAGTAAGAAATGGAAGTTCCTGATTCTTTATTTTTTTTAGATCTGCCATTCTTTATTGAAGCATTAAAAATCAATAAGATCAAGACAAAACAACGAATGCAGCAAAACCCAGCACACATTTAAGTGTCTGGGCACCATAAATAAATAGGTGAAGGCTCAGACGGACACTTCATCAGTGCAAAAATCAACAAAGATTCACTTAAGCAGTAATGCAACATCTGAACACATTTTGGTGGGATGCAACAGCAGAACAGAGAATAATAAGCAGCAGCCGCCTACCCCTGAGAAAAAAAATTGAAAAAAATTTAAAGATCTAATCCAATGCCGCCGCAGTCACTTCCTCACTCATCGCCCTCCTATTTCCAACACCTCCGGCCGCCGCCGCCGCCGCAGTCACTTCCCCACTCTGAGGCGCCTGCCCATTAGCCATGGGACCCTTCACCCCCAGTGTTGCCGCTGCAGCACCACCTCCCCCTCCACCTCCACCATCCGAATCTCTCCTTTTTCTCATAGTTTTATCCTTTTCATGACCTGGTTTTTCCAGCACCGGGGAGAGCACCTCCCCATTGGACGTCGGGACTAGCCGAGTTCGGCCTAGTTCCAAGTCAATACTAGGTTCGGGCTCTCTAGGTCTGGGTGACGGCTGAACGAAAATAGGCCCCTAATCTATGGCATTGGTTTCGCCCGAGAATTTCGGACGGAAACCAGTCCGTTTAGCCCAGGAAGAAGGCGACATTGGTACAGAATGAATTTCTTTCGAAAACAAATGAAGCATCGAAAACCCTAGTGGTAGGAGAGTGAGAGAGAGAAGGGAAAAGGAAGCGGTGGTTTCTCTCACTGGATTCACATTATGGGAAAATGGGAAGAGAGAAAGTAAATGGGAGATTCCTGGGGATATGGAAACAACCCCTTCAAATTATGGGAAATTATAATATACTCCTAGGAGTAGGATATAATTTGTCATTTTTCACACATCCTTTACCTTCAATCCTCTTGTTATAAATTCAACAATTTCTTACAGAGCACCCATCACGGTAAATCTGACTGGAAGAAATGATGACTCATTGCAAACCGGAAGAAACAATGAACTCCAACAGCTCCAACGGACAAAACAACAAACAAAACCATCAAAATCAGTAAAACCAGTAAAATGGTTGCCTCTGTAGAAGGAGGCATGAGGGTCCGATATATGTAAATTTCTTAGGCTTAATGGATCTTGATCAGAAAACAGTGGCCGCAAGAGAGAGATTGATAAAATATACCGTGAACCACTACCATCTCCATGTACAGGCTGAACATTTTATGGGCGGCGGGCAACAGGAAAACCATCGCCATGCACAAAACCCAGAGCCAAGAATTTTTCCATTCCCTCATATGGTTCAAAACGGCCAAAACAATATGATGCCACTACCGCCTGTTAATCTTGTTCGGCCAAAAGCCAAGAATTTTGCAACTCTCTCCTATAGTTTACATCAATTGAAAGAAGGATTTTATGAGAACAAGAACTACAATGAAGGATAATCGTACTCTGTAGATTATTAATTCGATGAAGGATAATCTGTAGACTACAATCAAAGATAATCAATTGGATGTTCGGCCAGAAGCAGCTCCAACGGCAACCTTAACAGAAGATCAGAGGTCATTCAATTGATATAAAACAAACAAAAGAATAAGAAGAAATAAGAAAAAAGCAGAGATTGAAGAAGACGGAGGAAACAAAGTAAAGGATACTGACCAAAAGAAAAAGAAAAAGATGGATAAATCAGGAAATTAAATCAGACTTTAGAAAAGCCTCTCTCATCAATTGCAGTTCTGCTTACCTTTTGAAGGCAAAAACCACAAATTTATACAATAAAATCAACAGGGAAAAGATTAGTATTTTCTGCAACAAATGAGTGACCCTTTTTGGAACAAGAAGACCAAATCACGAGCGTTCGCTTGAATTTTGAGCCTTGTCTTGAGCCTTGATGATGATGAGTTAGACCAGATTGGGCTAGAGCTCCATCTTTATTTCTTTCCCCTACTGTCAAATTGTCAATCCTGTAAAGTATTATTACTATGTCATCCTCAAAACAGATTATAATTTTGTCCATAGGCAGCTCAAAACTAGGCTAAAATGAGTAAAAATACATATAAAATGGATCGAATTAGAACCGAAATAAAATTCTGATGCCAACGGATTTAGTGTCGTGTACCACTCAAAATTATTAATTTATAACCGAATAAATGAATAAACATAATATGCAGGTCTATCCACAGGGAACGAATAGTAGAATCATGTTAACAAGTTAGAAATATCAAAAAAACATAACAAGTATAATGCAATAAAGTAAGAAAAAAAGTGAGGTACGTACAATAAGGATGAAAAAAGGAATTAAATGAACAAAGAAACAGAGGATGAGAGTTTTATTTTTTGCTTCCCTATAATGTAGAGGCTCTGATTATAGCTTATAGCTGAGAAGATATATGTAAGCTTCCCAGCAGCGAGGATAAATGTGATGAAGATCTATAAGCATTCTGACTACTGTTCATTTGTGATATTCACATAGTAGGTGATTTCTAAGGTATTTTCAATTAAGACTTCCCTAAGAGCATTCATATTTTGCTGAACTCATGAGCTTGGCAAAGTATATGGTTGCTAAGGTATTGTCAATTCAGACTTCCCTACAAGTATTCAAACTTTTGTTACGCTCTGGTAATCACAGAGTATACGGTTGCTAAGATATTATCAATTAAGATTTCCTTACAAGCATTCCCACTCTGTTGAACCCCGTATAGCACAAGATCACTGGTTATCATAGTATTATCAATGAAGATTCCTGACAAGTATACCACTGCCCCTTCAGTTGGATGTGTTAGTTTTGAATACATAAAAACTATGGCTTGTATCAAAAACTAATATCCACAGTTGGCATATCATTTTGTTTCAGTATATATATTTGTTCCTTTATATCATAGAACTAGATAACGGGGTGTGGACAGACACAGTAGATACCGTTATTGGTTAAAGTATTGATATATAAAAAGTATGCTCGTAACCGAGATAGTCTGAACATACTATCGGTATAGGTTATTGTGTGGTTTGGAAATTAGTTTATCTAAACTAGTTTAAATCACACAGATATGCCCGGGGCATATTGAGCATGACCAGTTTGGATAGAACTGACTTATACTGATCGGCGTAGTCAATTCGGTCCTAGTATTTTGTCTCTCAATCCCAAGATTGGGACGGGCGTGAGGGTTGGATATCGTATGCTTTGATTTGCCAAAGAGTGCGGTCGATTAAGGCCTATACCTCGGTAGGTTGGGTATGCGGTGTTTAGCTTCTTACGTACCGTTGCTAGTCTGAGGAATCCACGTACCGGTTCGCCGGGTTGATGGTGCTCCCGAGATGAGCTCGTAAGGTTATTATACTAAACCCGACCGGTGAACTTTATGTTCGGAATAATAAAAGGACGAGTGGTACTAATCTCGGAAACCAAGAAGTCGGTGAATTAATTTGTCAGTAAATTGATAAACTGACGAGCGCTAGATCTTTAATGTGGGGAGATAGAATAAAATATAATGGCGTGATGTAAAGTCATTTTCGAGCGGTAGTTCCATAATTGGTCCGATAGTGGCACGACCGATTATGCATTTGACTAATCGACAAGGTGAATTAATTAATCCAAAAGGTTTAATTAATATTTAATCGACAAAGTGAATTAAGAAATTAATTCAATTTGAATTAATTAGTTCTAAGGGTTCGTTTAAATTAAATTAACAAAGTGAGTTTAATAAATTAATTCAAATGGGTCGATTGGAGTTGATTAGTCGGGAAGACTTAGTGGTCAACGAGAGTCAAATTAAAAGGCCTAACTCGAGAGCCCATTAGGTCTCTAATTGAGCTCCTATAAATAGAAGACTTGATGCCCAAGGAAACCTATGGAAATCTTGCAAGACAATTCTTGCCCCTTTTAGAGTAAGAAAGTTCTAGAGAGAGAACTTCTTCCTTTCGAAGTTATCTTTCAAAAACGAACTAGATTTCTTACTCTCCAAATTGGATTCATCCAAAGATCGAATTTTCCAGTTGGTATACAAAAGTTTTTGCCGGATTCTTGCTTGGGTTTTCTATCGAACTGCTGCCCAGTTTTTTCGTGGGATTTTCCTGGTGCTGCTGTGCGATTTTTCAGCAGTTTTCCCGGCTCTAGTCTTCAGCTTTTCTGTGCGTTTGATTCGAGGGAGCTTGTGTTAATCTCTTTCAATTGATTGGTGATCCATTAGCTTTCCTTGTCCAGATCACGTCGGGATTAAAAGCTGGGTTCTAGCAGTCTGAAAAAGGGTTTTCTAATATAGCAGCGACAACAGTTTTTATACAGCAGGAGGCGAAACTGTTTTTGGTTTTTTCGGTCAGATTTTGGAACTGTATTGAATCCGATTTGAGTGATTTCCTTTTGGGCTAAGCAAATATACTTCGATAGATTATTGCCCACGCAATATTCGAAGTTTCTACGGAGTAATCAATTGGATTTCTATTGGAATCGCAACAAAGATTGGATTTTTCTTTAAGCAAGGGACTTCGCTACAAAAGGTAGAATCTTTAAATTCCACTTTTATTAAAGATTTAATTTTTTGTGTCCCGATTAATAAATTAAATAAGTATAAGCCTAGATCCGTTCATGGGTAAATTAATTTGAGCCTGAGCTTGGTCAAAAGCTTCCGATTCTGGAATGCATTGCACGAAAGTGAGGTTTTCGATTTAGCCCGGGCTTGTTTAGTTTTCTTTCAGGATGATACTGCCATGGTTTGGACTTCTGTGACATCCTCACATCACTCTCTACTCACGTTGTGTTTTAACTAAAAAATATATACTATCTCTCGCCATAGTTAGAATAAGTGAGAGCTCAAATACAACTTAATGCTCAGCAAGTTTGATAGCAGCCTATTCTACCTATCGACCTACAGAGAGGTTTAGGGATGCGATTCAGCACTATCAAACTCAACTTGGTGCACATTACGTAAGTGAGGCTCTCACATTACCCCTATCTTATTAGAGGAATAAAAATCCCACCCAAGACTTAGAACCTCATCGGTTCCAAATCATACTCAAATGCTAAAAAAAAATGAATAAAGATAAGAGAAAATAATCTAAGTTTCAGATAAAACAACCTAAGTAAAGAATTACAAGGGAAAAACTCCAAACTCCTACTCTACTACTTCTTACTCCCTACTATCTCTGTTGTTGAGGTCAGAGTTAACTACTACTATTTATAGAAGGAAATCTAGTGAAAGAACTGCTGGATGGCTAAAATGAAAATTTTTGGATTATTTGGTGGCTAAGGATTGCAAGCTGACTTCATGGTATCTCCCAGGGGCAAATATTTACAACCAGCCGTAAAAGTACCCCTGCCCAATTAAAAAATGGTTAAAGCAGCCAACAACACTGTTCCGGGCATACTTCAGCTGCGTGATTCCCATACCGGTGTACTTCTTGTCTCATCAGGCATAACCATTAGCTGTAATGTTGTACTTCTTGTCTCAGCAGTTTTGCCCGTAGCTGTCACTGGCGTATCAAGTGTCATTCTGTGTTCTGCCAGATACTCGTGTCGGTGATGGTGTTTGGACGCTCAACTGACGGTGGCTTCAGCTGAGCGTCACATGGAAGTGTTCTGTCTCGGTCACCGTACATTGAAGGGTTGGACTTGGCTTTACTAGATGCTACAGTTTTTGATCAACACTTTTTCAAGATCTTCTGATGCTGGCATTTGGTGATCATCATATCTGTACCATCAAGGGACAATTTCATTAGAAGGCTATGATATCCACTTAGGCTCCTGCTGCTTTGCTTCCACGTTACTCCACTTTGCCTGGGTCACATATAGTGAAGGTGTCGTGAACTGGATATTTTCAGCTTACGGTCCCCAAACGCTAGATTTCACTGGACATAGTGAACTTCACGCTCACGTGAAGTTGTCGTCTGCTGGCATCAGGGCAGCCAGGCAGTCAACTATGAGGAAACTCATGAGTGCCAAGATGGCTGAAGCACCTCAGTTAGAGATCATGTGTTTCAAATGATTAGCAACATTAGTGAGATTGAGGTGCCGGGAGGCGAGATTGATTGTGAGTCACAGTGTGACATCATTCTCCAGAACTTACCTCCGAGTTTTGAGTAGTTTCGGTTGAACTATAACATAACAGGCTTAAGTATACTTTACTCTAGCTCATAATTGTGTTGGTGTCTACTGAAAGGCCTCTTCTCTAAGAATAAGTAAGCTTTGGCTACTTTTAGACCTTCAGGTTCCTCTGTTGGGCCCAAAGCCAGGAAGCATAAGAAGAAGAAGGGCCAGAAAGTAGCTGCTAAGTATGGACCCAGAGGTGGTGTTGCCAAGAAGCCCAAGCCGAATGGAAAGTGCTTCAAGTGTGGCAAAGCAACACATTGGAACCACACTTGAAGCTAGACTTGCCAAAGCTTAAAGGTATAAGCAACTTCACTTTTCTTACTGAGACATGTTTAGTGGTGATTCCCACAGAAACTTGGTGTGTGGATTCAGGAACCACTGATCATGTTTGTAATTCTTTGCAGGTGTTCTAAGTGACTCGGCTGCTTAGAGATGATGAGTTGCAGGTGTACCTAGGTGATACTACCAGAGTATCAGTTGCTACAATGGGAGTATTTCGTCTTTATTTTTCAGACTCTGTTTTATTATTTAGAGATTGTCTTTATGTACCCAACATTAGAAAGAACTTACTTTCAGTTTCTAAGCTACTTTTGGATAGTTATAAGTTTGTTGTTTTGCATAATTCTATTTTCATTAGAAAGAATAAGAAACTTATGTGTTCTGGTGTATTAGTTGACAATCTGTTTTTGATTAAGACGAACTCCCCAATAGTGCAAAACATAGAAATTAATAACACATCATCGAATCATATTAACAGAAAGGAATCTGCCCCTTTAAACCAGACTTATCTTTGGAACCTAACACTGGGTCATATCAACCTGTTAGTTTTGAATACAGAAAAGCTATGGCTTGTATCAAAAACTAATATCCACAGTTGAGATATCATTTTGTTTCGGTATAAATTTGTTCCTTTATATCATAGAACAAGATAACGGGGTGTGGACAGACACAGTATATACCGTTATTGGTTAAAGTATTGATATATAAAAAGTATGCTCGTAACTGAGATAGTCTGTACATACTATCGGTCTAGGTTATTGTGTGGTTTGGAAATTAGTTTATCTAAACTAGTTTAAATCACACGGATATGCCCAGGGCATATTGAGCACGACCAGTTTGGACAGAATTGACTATACTGATCGGCGTAGTCAATTCGGTCCTAGTATTCCGTCTCTCAATCCCGAGATTGGGACGGGCATGAAGGTTGGATATCGTATGCTTTGATTTGCCAAAGAGTGCGGTCGATTGAGGCCTATACCTCGGTAGGTTGGGTATGCTGTGTTTAGCTTCTTACGTGCCGTTGCTAGTCGGAGGAATCCACGTACCGGTTCGCCGGGTTGATGGTGCTCCCGAGATGAGCTCGTAAGATTATTATACTAAACCCGGCCGGTGAACTTTATGTTCGGTATAATAAAAGGACGAGTGGTACTAATCTCAGAAACCAAGATGTCGGTGAATTAATTTGTCAGTAAATTGATAAACCGATGAGCGCTAGATCTTTAATGTGGGGAGATAGAATAAAATATAATGGCGCGATGTAAAGTCGTTTTCGAGGGGTAGTTCCATAATTGGTCCGTTAGTGGTACGACCGATTATGCATTTGACTAATCGACAAGGTAAATTAATTAATCCAAAAGGTTTAATTAATATTTAATCGACAAAGTGAATTTAGAAATTAATTCTATTTGAATTAATTAATTTTAAGGGTTCGATTAAATTAAATTAACAAAGTGGGTTAAATAAATTAATTTAATTGGGTCGATTGGAGTTGATTAGTCGGGAAGACTTAGAGTTCAATGAAAGTCAAATTAAAAGGCCTAACTGGAGAGCCCATTAGGCCTCCACGAGAGTTCCTATAAATAGAAAGCTTTAGGCCCAAGAAACATAAGAAAAATCTTGAAAGACAAGTCTTGCCCTAAGTGTTAGAAAATTCTAGAAAGAGAATTTCTTCTTCTTGAAGTTATCTTTCGAAGTCGAATTTTGGAACTCACATTTTTTAATTGAACTCAATCCAAAGGCTGAATCTTCACCGCCCAGTTTTTAATTTGGTTCGGACTTCATTCAGGCGCACCAAAAACAGAATCTTCACCACCCAGTTTTTAAGTTGATTCGGACTTCATTCAGGCGCACAAAAAAACAGAATCTTCACCACCCAGTTTTTAAGTTGATTCGGACTTCATTCAGGCGCACAAAAAAACAGAATCTTCACCGCCCAGTTTTTAAGTTGATTCGGACTTCATTCAAGCGCACCAAAAGCGCCCAGTTTATTAATATAGTTTGGATTTGATTCAGGGGCAAAAAGGCTGAATCTTTACCACCTAGTTTACTAATTTGGTTAGTTCTTCAAAACGTAGTGGGCGGTGGTTTGTGCGGCCAGCGGACAGCAACATTTGGGCAGGATTCAGACCAGATTTTTGGGTTGTGAGAAGTTCAATTTGAGAGATTTTTCTAAGGATTTTTCATGGGCTTCGATAGTATATCCCGTTAGATTATTGCCCACCCAATATTCGGGATTTCAACGGAGTAATCTAGTGGATTTCTTTTGGAATCGCAATTAAAGATTTGGTTTTTCTTTAGGCAAGGGACTTCGCTACAAAAGGTAAAATCTTTAATATTCCGCTTTAATTAAAAATTTAATTTTTGTGTCCCGATTAATAAATTAATTAAGTATAAGCCTAGATCCGTTCATGGGTAAACTTATTTGAGCCTGAGCTTGGTCGAAAGCTTCCGATTCTGGAATGCATTGCACGAAAGTGAGGTTTTCGATTTAGCCCGGGCTTGTTCAGTTTCCCTTCAAAATTGTATCAGAGCGAGGTTTCGGTCTTATACTTGTTTGATTTATTATACGGCTTTATTTTGGCATTATTATTTTTTGTCAAAATGCATAAACATGTGGTTATTGGTTTCCCGGCTATTATGGTAGAAATTTAATTTTCATTCATAAACCCCGGGACATGTCCGGGCTTGTTTTATTTTTGAATGGAAATTTCTGTAATAGTAATAACCACGAGCTGAAAGCCGTGTAGGATTAGAAAAATCTTGTAGTAGGATTTGATCTAATCATGTCGTCTTTAAATTTCTAGAAAAGGCCTTTGTATATAGGAATTTATGTACTATGACGAAGACGTTATTTTGGGTAACTTATATTCGCGGGTTTTGGTTTATCGTAATTTTGGATGATTCCTAATTACGTAGAAAACTGAGAAAACCTGGGCGAATAGAGAGGAATCCAAATAACGAGTGGGAGCGACATGACGGGACGTGTCACCAAGGCGTCAAGGAATCAACGATAGAGAAGGCCATAATAGTCGGAAAATTTTATTTAATTTTTAAATTTCCCGTATTTACGACTTTTCATTAATTGTGTGATTTTTGTTTTATTTTGCATGAATGAAAACCAAATCAAAATGTTTTTTAAAAGGTAATGTGCAATTAACTAAGGTAGATTATTCGCATATTAAAACTCCAACAGTTTTATGGGTGCGAATATCCATAGTTAAGATATTGCATGTTAAAACGTAAAAATCCTCAAACTTGAAAATCTAAGTGGGAGCGGGTTGGTTAATATCCCCATGGCCTCCATTACGGGTTCATTGGTGATGTGGTTAAACTTGCGTGTTGGCTTAGACCCTTCTCCCTATCGGATGAGTTTTCAATCACGGATATCAACGGAATGAATTTCGAAAGGGATGACTATAGTGAGTTTAATTGGAGAAAGTTGCGACACCCTCGCCATCTGAGGCACATTAGTATCCTAATTAACAAACTTAGAAGTCACGTAATGGCATACACTTAGTGTACTATTTTTAGTATCCCTCCCATCGAGGTTACACTATTTTCGGGTACGGCTAAAATTATCGACTATTAATTTCATTGATCATAAGATCGTTGGTCAGATAATGAAATTAATGAACTTCGATTCTTCTCGAACGAATGTGGGTTAGCGTAGACGTTCACCCATCGTGACATGCGTTAATCCTGGTGTGAGAGATGTCGGTAGAAGATTATATTGGTTTTTAGAGGATTTTCAATATTTTCGAAAAAGTATACTGAAACTTGAATTGTTAAATTTTCGGTTATGATATGTCGTTCAACCCGCTAGCTGTCATTTTGAACCAAAACAAACTCACGGGTCCAAACTATATTGACTGGAAACGTAACCTGGACATTGTCCTTACCGCTGAGGGTTACAAGTACGTGCTTACTGAGGAGTGTTCCCCTGAGTAGGGCAGCCTAGCAGTCAGCTATGAGGAAACTCATGAATGCTAGGATGGCTGACGGCACTTCAGTGAGGGATCACGTGCTGGACATGATCAGTTGCATCAATGAGATCGAGGTACTGGGAGATGATATTGATGGGGAGACCCAGGCCGATATCATTCTCCAGAGCTTACCCCACAGTTTTGAGCAGTTTTGGTTAAACTATAATATGGGCAAGCTCTCATATTCACTCTCCGAGCTCATGACTGCATTGGTGTCAGCTAAGGGCCTATTCGCTGAGAATAAGCAAGCCTTTGCTACTGTTGGTCCCTCAGGTTCCTCTGCTGGGCCCAAAGCCAGGAAGCATAAAAGGAAGAGAGGCCAGAAGGCAGGAGCTGATCATGGACCCAAGGCGGGCATTGCCAAGAAGCACAAGCCGAGAGGCAAATGCTTCAGATGTGGCAAAGCAGGACATTGGAAGAAGGACTGCCTAAAGCCTTGAGGTATATGTAAATTTTCCCTAGTTACTGAGACGTGTTTAGCAGCGATTCCCACAGATACTTGGTGTGTGGATTTAGGAGCCACTGATCACGTTTGTAATTCTTTACAGGGGTTCCAAGTGACCCGGCTGCTTAGAGAGGGAGAGTTGCAGGTCTACCTTGGGGATACTACCAGAGTTTCTGTGGCTGCAGTGGGAGCTATTTGTCTTTATTTTTCAGACTCTATTTTACATTTAAATGATTGTCTTTATGTACCTAGTTTTCGAAAGAACTTGCTTTCGGTTTTGAGACTTGTTTTGGATGGTTATAAGTGTGCATTTTCGAATGGCTCTATTTTTATTAGAAAAGGCCAGAAACTTATATGTTCCGGTACATTGGTTGACAATTTGTTTTTAATTAAGACTTACTCCCCAGCTATACAAAACACAGAAACTAGTAACTCATCACCGAATCATAATAAGAGAAAAGAGTCTTCCCCTTTGAATCAGACTTTTCTTTGGCACCTGAGACTAGGTCATATCAACCTTAGTAGGATTCAAAGGTTGGTCAAGAGTGGGTCTTTGGACTTACTAGATATTGATAGCTATTCGACCTGTGACTCATGCTTGGAGGGTAAAATGACCAAGAGGCCTTTCAAGGCAAATGGGTATAGGGCCAAGGAGGTTTTAGAGCTGATTCATTCTGACGTGTGTGGGCCTATGTCAGTTCAGGCTAGAGGTGGTTATGAGTATTTCGTGACTTTCACGGATGATTACTCTAGATATGGATACATATACCTGATGCGCCACAAGTCTGAATACTTTGGCAAGTTCAGAGAATTCAAGCTGAGGTGGAGAACCATCTGGGTAAGAGTATCAAGTCACTGCGGTCTGATCGCGGTGGCGAATACATCTCTAGTGAATTTAGATCCTATTTGTTAGAGGAGGGTATTCAGACCCAGTTGACTGCACCTGGCACACCCCAGCAGAATGGTGTAGCAGAGAGGAGGAACGGGACTCTTATGGAGATGGTTAGATCGATGATGAGTTACAGTGAGTTGCCTATCTCGTTTTGGGGATATGCCTTGGAGACAGCATGTTTTATCCTCAACCTTGTGTTATTTAAGTCTGTGCCTTCGACCCCATCAGAGTTGTGGAATGGGCGAAAGCCTAGTCTGAGACATCTCAGAATATGGGGTTGTCCAGCACATGTGCTCGAGACAGATGAAGGCAAGTTAGAGGTGAGATCCAAGGCTTGTTAGTTTTGAATACAGAAAAGCTATGGCTTGTATCAAAAACTAATATCCACAGATGACATATCATTTTGTTTCAGTATAAATCTGTTCCTTTATATCATAGAACTAGATAACGGGGTGTCGACAAACACAGTAGATACCGTTATTGGTTAAAGTATTGATATATAAAAAGTATGCTAGTAACCGAGATAGTCTGAACATACTATCGGTATAGGTTATTGTGTGGTTTGGAAATTGGTTTATCTAGACTAGTTTAAATCACACAGATATGCCCGGGGCATATTGAGCATGACCAGTTTGGATAGAATTGACTTGTACTGATCGGCGTAGTCAATTCGGTCCTAGTATTCTGTCTCTCAATCCCGAGATTGGGACGGGCGTGAGGGTTGGGTGTCGTGTGCTTTGATTTGCCAAAGAGTGAGGTCAATTGAGGCCAATACCTCGGTAAGTTGGGTATGCGGTGTTTAGCTTCTTGCGTGTCGTTGCTGGTCGGAGGAATCCACGTACCGGTTCGCCGGGTTGATGGTGCTCCCAAGATGAGCTCGTAAGGTTATTATACTAAACCTGGCCAGTGAACTTTATGTTCGGTATAATAAAAGGTCGAGTGGTACTAATCTCGGAAACCAAGAAGTCGGTGAATTAATTTGTCAGTAAATTGATAAATCGACGAGCACTAGATTTTTAATGTGGAGAGATAGAAGAAATAATAATGGCGCGATGTAAAGTCGTTTTCGAGCGGTAGTTCCATAATTGGTCCGTTAGTGGTACGACTGATTATGCGTTTGACTAATCGACAAGGTAAATTAATTAATCCGAAGGGTTTAATTAATATTTGATCGACGAAGTGAATTTAGAAATTAATTCTATTTTGAATTAATTAATTCTAAGGGTTCGATTAAATTAAATTAACAAAGTGGATTAAATAAATTAATTTAAAAGGGTCGATTGGAGTTGATTAGTCGGGAAGACTTAGCGGTCAACGAAAGTCAAATTTAAAGGCCTAACTCGAGAGCCCATTAGGTCTCCAATCGAGCTTCTATAAATAGAAAGCTTTAGTCCTAAGAAATTAGAAGTGTGGCTTGAAAGACAAGAAATTTGTCTTGCAAAGAAAGAAAGGGGTTAGAGAGAGATTTGAACAAAAGATTGAATCTTTCTCGGAGTCACCCAGTCCTTTCTTTCTCCCGAATCATTCTCCAACCAAAAGGTTCCATCTTTGATAGTTGCTGGACATTATTCTCGCTGGGTTTTTTTTAAAGAACAGGGTTTTCTAGCGGAACTGCCGCCGCTGTTTTTTTTCTGCTGCAAGTTTTTTCTTACGGCTGGGCTGTTGAGAATCGGCGCTCTGATCCAGATGTTATTCACGTCATGATCTTCTACATGTTTGTAGAGTGATCCGTGGAAACATCCGTACAGATCGAGGCTGATGCTCCAGTTTTGGTTGGGTTTTCTCGGACTTGCGCAGCAGTGTGTTTGGCAGCGGCAGTTGCTAGAAAATTCACGGCGGGCAGTTTGTTTTTGAGCAGCTAAGCACGCAGCGTATTAAGCAGCTAGGTTCGCAATTGTTCTTCACGGCGGGCCAAATTGAATTGAGCAGCTAGGTTCGCAATTGAGCAGCTAAGTTAAGCAGCTAGGTTCGCAATTGTCCTTCACGGCGGGCCAGATTTAATTGAGCAGCTAGGTTGCAATTTTAATTGCACCAGATTTTTGGTTAATTTTGGAGAAATTCGGGCAGCCCCTTTTGGTAATTCTCATCGGCTTAGTTAGCAAATCCCGTTAGATTATTGCCCACCCAATATTCGGGATTTCTAAGGAGAATCGATTGGATTTCTTTTGGAAATCGTAGCAGATTTTATTTGGTATTCTTTATTCGAAGGACTTCGCTACAAAAGGTATAATCTTTAAGTTCCGCTTTAATTAAAGATTTAATTTTTTGTGTCCCGATTAGTAAATTAAATAAGTATAAGCCTAGATCCGTTCATGGGTAAACTAATTTGAGCCTGAGCTTGGTCGAAAGCTTCCGATTCTGGAATGCATAGCACGAAAGTGAGGTTTTCGATTTAGCCCGGGCTTGTTCAGTTTTCCTTCAAGGCTATCCTGTTTATTGTTAGTTTTGAATACAGAAAAGCTATGGCTTGTATCAAAAACTAATATCCACAGATGACATATCATTTTGTTTCAGTATAAATCTGTTCCTTTATATCATAGAACTAGATAACGGGGTGTCGACAAACACAGTAGATACCGTTATTGATTAAAGTATTGATATATAAAAAGTATGCTCGTAACCGAGATAGTCTGAACATACTATCGGTATAGGTTATTGTGTGGTTTGGAAATTGGTTTATCTAGACTAGTTTAAATCACACAGATATGCCCGGGGCATATTGAGCACGACCAGTTGGATAGAATTGACTTGTACTGATCGGCGTAGTCAATTTGGTCCTAGTATTCCGTCTCTCAATCCCGAGATTGGGACGGGCGTGAGCGTTGGGTGTCGTATGCTTTGATTTGCCAAAGAGTGAGGTCAATTGAGGCCAATACCTCGGTAAGTTGGGTATGCGGTGTTTAGCTTCTTGCGTGCCGTTGCTAGTCGGAGGAATCCACGTACTGGTTCGCCGGGTTGATGGTGCTCCCGAGATGAGCTCGTAAGGTTATTATACTAAACCTGGCCAGTGAACTTTATGTTCGGTATAATAAAAGGTTGAGTGGTACTAATCTCGGAAACCAAGAAGTCGGTGAATTAATTTGTCAGTAAATTGATAAATCGACGAGCACTAGATCTTTAATGTGGGGAGATAGAAGAAATAATAATGGCGCGATGTAAAGTCGTTTTCGAGCGGTAGTTCCATAATTGGTCCGATAGTGGTACGACCGATTATGCGTTTGACTAATCGATAAGGTAAATTAATTAATCCGAAGGGTTTAATTAATATTTAATCGACGAAGTGAATTTAGAAATTAATTCGATTTTGAATTAATTAATTCTAAGGGTTCGATTAAATTAAATTAACAAAGTGGATTAAATAAATTAATTTAAATGGGTCGATTGGAGTTGATTAGTCGGGAAGATTTAGCGGTCAACGAAAGTCAAATTTTAAGGCCTAACTCGAGAGCCCATTAGGTCTCCAATCGAGCTACTATAAATAGAATAACTTGAGACCAAAGAAAGCTAAGAAAAATCTTGCAAGACAAGTCTTGCCCCTTTTAGTGTGAGAAAGTTCTAGAGTGAGATTTTCTTCTTCTCGAAGTTTCTCTCTCGAAGTCGAACTTAGAATCTCGCACCTCGAATTAGATAAGGTCCAAAGATACAAACTTTGTGAAGCTTGGCTGCTGAAAATCAGATTTTATTAAACAAACTGCTGCCCGTTTTTATTATTGGTTGCTGCATTTCGCCCAATTTATTCCATTAGGTCGGCTACTGCATTTCGCCCAGATTCTTCTATTCGGTCGATGCTGTTGTTTATTGATTCTAGTGGGTTCGAATGTTGGCTGCTGAAAATTGAATTTTATTAAAATTGCAGTCCGTTTTTTCTGCTCGCTGCAGCAGTTCGGCCAGGGTTATTCCAGTTTGGCTGGCGCTGCTGTTCCTAGATTCTGGTGGGTTTGAATGCTGGTCTGGGGTGCTGATCCTGCTGCCATAGTGTTGATCTCTTGCTTGTCTAGGTGATCCACTGTGGCAGTGGTGCAGATCGTGGCTGGATAGGTGTTCGAACTGCTGGATCGGTTTTATTGCGGCAGAAGTTTATAGCAGTTTTTGCGGGTTTTGTAGCTAAGCTTCTAGGAAAAGTTTTTGGGCCAGATAATATCTTTTTTTTTCGAGTGATTTTTCTGGTGGGTTTTCGTGGGTTAATCGAGTAAGCTCCGATAGATTATTGCCCACGCAATATTCGGAGTGTTCTTGTAGAATCGATTGGATTTCTTGTGGAAATCGCAGCTGAATATTTGGTATTCTTTAAACGAGGGACTTCGCTACAAAAGGTAGAATCTTTAACTTCCGCTTTTATTAAAGATTCGATTTTTAGTGTCCCAATTAATAAATTAAATAAGTATAAGCCTAGATCCGTTCATGGGTAAACTAATTTGAGCCTGAGCTTGGTCGAAAGCTTCCGATTCTGGAATGCATAGCACGAAAGTGAGGTTTTCGATTTAGCCCGGGCTTGTTCAGTTTTCCTTCAAATTGGTATCAGAGCGTTGGTTTCGGTCTTATACTTGTTTGATTTATTACACGGCTTTATTTTGGCATTATTATTTTTGTCAAAATGTATAAACAGGTGGTTATTGGTTTCCCGGCTATTATGGTAGAAATTTAATTTTCATTCATAAACCCCGGGACATGTCCGGGCTCGTTTTATTTTTGAATGGAAATTTCTGTAATAGTAATAACCACGAGCTGGAAGCCGTGTAGGATTAGAAAAATCTTGTAGTAGGATTTGATCTAATCATGTCGTCTTTAAATTCCTAGAAAAACGCCTTTGTATATAGGAATTTTTGTACTATGACGAAGACGTTATTTTGGGTGATTCCTAATTACGGAATAAATCGAGAAAACCCGGGCGAATCGAGAGGAATCCAAATAACGAGTGGGAGCGACACGACGGGAAGTGTCACCGAGGCGTCAAGGAATCAACGATAGAGAAGGCCATAATAGTCGGGAAATTTTATTTTATTTAATTTCCCGTATTTATGATTTTTTCGTTGATTGTGTGATTTTCGTTTTATTTTGCATGAACGAAATTCAAACCAAAAGTTTTTTCAAAAGGTAATGTGCAATTAACTAAGGTAGATTATTCGCATATTAAAACTCCAACGGTTTTATGGGTGCGAATATCCATAGTTAAGATATTGCATGTTAAAACGTAAAAATTCTCAAACTTAATTATATTCGCAAGTTTTGGTTTAATCGTAATTTTGGATGATTCCTAATTACGTGGGGTTTTGGTTTATCGTAATTTTGGGTGATTCCTAATTACGTAGAAAACCGAGAAAACCCGGATTTTGGTTTTTCGTAATTTTTGGGTGATTCCTAATTACGTGGAAAATCGAAATGGAAAACCGAGAAAACTAAGGCGAATTTAAATTATTTTAAAAATCTAAGTGGGAGCGGGTTGGTTAATAGCCCCATGGCCTCCATTACGGATTCATTGGCGATGTGGTTAAACGGCTTCCCCATCGGATGAGTTTTCAATCACAGATATCGCTGGAATGAATTTCTAAAGGGATAACTATAGTGCGTTTAATTGGGAAAAGTTGCGACACCCTCGCCATCCGAGGCGCATTAGTACCCTAAGTAACAAACTTAGAAGTCACGTAATGGCATACACTTAGTGTACTGTTTATAGTATCCCTCCCATCGAGGTAACGCTATTTACGTGTACGGCTAAAATTATCGACTATTAATTTCATTGATCATAAGATCGTTGGTCAGATAATGAGATTAATGGACTTTTGTCCTTCTCGAACGAATGTGGGTTAGCGTAGACGTTCACCCATCGTGACCTGCGTTAATCCCGGTGGGAGAGATGTCGGTAGAAGATTATATTTCTTTTCTGAGGATTTTTCAATATTTTCGAAAAGTATACTGAGACATGTTTTTTCATTATTTTCAGTTGATATGTCGTTCAACCCGCTAGCTGTCATTTTGAACCAAAACAAACTCACGAGTCCAAACTATATTGACTGGAAACGTAACCTGGACATTGTCCTTACCGCTGAGGGTTATAAGTACGTGCTTACTGAGGAGTGTCCCCTTAAGCAGGGCAGCCAAGCAGTCAGCTATGAGGAAACTCATGAATGCTAGAATGGCTGAGGGCACTTCAGTGAGGGATCACATGCTGGACATGATCAGTTGCATCAATGAGATCGAGGTACTGGGAGGTGATATTGATGGGGAGACCCAGCTCGATATCATTCTCCAGAGCTTGCCTCCCAGTTTTGAGCAGTTTCGGTTGAACTGTAATATGGGCAAGCTCTCATATTCACTCCCCGAGCTCATGACTACATTGGTGTCAGCCGAGGGCCTATTCGCTGAGAAGAAGCAAACCTTTGCTACTGTTGGTCCCTCAGGTTCCTCTGCTGGGCCCAAAGCCAGGAAGCAAGAGAGGAAGAGAGGCCAGAAAGCAGGAACTAATCATGGACCCAAGGCAGGCATTGCCAAGAAGCAAAAGCCGAAAGGCAAATATTTTAAGTGTGGCAAAGCAGGACATCGGAATAAGGATTGCCCAAAGCCTCGAGGTTAAAAGTAAATTTTCCCTAGTTACTGAGACGTGATTAGCGGCGATTCCCACGGATACTTGGTGTGTGGATTCGGGAGCCACTGATCACGTTTGTAATTCTTTGCAGGGGTTCCAAGTGACCCGGCTGCTTAGAGAGGGAGAGTTGCAGGTCTACCTTGGGGATACTACCAGAGTTTCTGTGGCTGTAGTGGGAGTTATTAGTCTTTATTTTTCAGACTCTATTTTACTTTTAAAGGATTGTCTTTATGTACCTAGTTTTCGAAAGAACTTGCTTTCAGTTTCGAAACTTGTTTTGGATGGTTATAAGTGTGTATTTTCTGACGGTTCGGTTTTTATAAGAAAATGCCAGAAACTTATATGTTCCGGTACATTGGTTGACAATTTGTTTTTTAATCAAGACTTACTCCCCAGTTGTGCAAAACACAGAAACTAGTAACTCATCACCGAATCATAATAAGAGAAAGGAATCTTCCCCTTTGAATCAGACTTATCTTTGGTACCTGAAACTAGGTCATATCAACCTTAGTAGGATTCAAAGGTTGGTCAAGAGTGGGTCTTTGGACTTACTAGATATTGACAGCTATTCGACCTGTGAGTCTTACTTGGAGGGTAAAATGACCAAGAGGCCTTTTAAGGCGAAGGGGTATAGGGCCAAGGAGGTTTTAGAGTTGATTCATTCTGACGTGTGTGGACCTATGTGAGTTCAGGCTAGAGGTGGTGAATACCTCTCTAGTGAATTTAGGACCTATTTGTCAGAGGAGGGTATTCAGACTCAGTTGTCTGCACCTGGCACACCCCAGCAGAATGGTGTGGCAGAGAGGAGGAACAGGTCTCTTATGGAGATGGTTAGATCGATGATGAGTTACAGTGAGTTGCCTACCTCGTTTTGGGGTTATGCCTTGGATACAGCGTGTTTTATCCTCAACCTTGTGCCATCTAAGTCTGTGCCTACGACCTCAGTAGAGTTGTGGAGTGGGCGCAAGCCTATTCTGAGACATCTCAGGATTTGGGGTTGTCCAGCACATGTGCTCGAGGCAGATGCAGGCAAGTTAGAGGCGAGATCTAAGGTTATGCTGTTTGTAGGCTACCCCAAAGGAACGAGAGGTGGTTTATTTTATAGTCCTCAGGATCAGAAGGTGGTGGTAAGCACCAATGCCAGATTTCTTGAGGAGGACTATATTTTAGATCACAAGTAAAGCAGCAAGGTAGTATTGGAAGAGCTTAGAAGTAAATCCACTATTCCAGATGCACATGTACAGGAAGATACACCACAAGAGACTGCACACACTATCACAGATGATGCTCTTACACAGGCTGCGCCTTGTTGTAGTGGGAGGGTTGTGAGACAGCCCGAGAGGTACATGGGTTTGGGTGAGTCTTCGGACTTTATCCCTGGTACTCGTGAACCAGACCCAGTTAACTAAAATGAGGTTCTTCAGGATAGAGATGCAAGCATCCAGATCTTGGAACATCCGTTTTGACGAGGTTATCCAGTTCTATGGATTCACTCGGTATCCGGATGAGCAGTGTGTTTATAGCAGGCGTGATGGTGATATAGTGGTGTTCCTCGTACTTTACGTAGATGACATTCTTCTTATTGGCAACAGTAAGAAGGTGTTGTCAGACGTAAAGGCATGACTGTCCAGGCAATTCGATATGAAGGATTTGGGAGAGGCTGGACATATCCTTGGGATCAAGATTATTCGAGATTGTAGGAGACGTTCTCTGACTCTCCCTCAGGCATCCTACATAGACACGATTCTGGCCCGTTTTAACATGCAGAACTCCAAGAAGGGTTCACTACCTTTCAGGCATGGGGTGCATTTGTCTAAGGAGCAGTGTCCTAAGACTGCTGAGGAGATAGATGCCATGAAGGCGATACCCTATGCTTCTGCAGTGGGTAGCCTCATGTATGCTATGTTGTGCACGAGGCCTGATATTTGCTTTGCCGTTGGCATGGTTAGCAGATATCAGAGTAACCCTGGGAAGGCTCACTGGGAGGCAGTAAAATGCATTCTCAAGTACTTGCGCAGGACGAGAGATTATGTCCAAGTTTATAGAGCGCAGGAGCTTGTACCTTTGGGTTACACAGATTCGGACTTTCAAGGAGATTTGGACAGGAGTAAGTCTACCTCTGGGTTTGTGTTTACTCTAGGAGGTGGAGCCATAGTATGGAAGAGTGTCAAGCAGAAATGCGTGGCGGACTCTACCATGGAGGCCGAGTACGTTGTCGCTTCAGAGGCAGCGAAAGTGGCTGTGTGGCTCAGGAACTTCCGGATGGACTTAGATGTGGTTCCTGAGTTGCCTAGGTTTATCACAGTTTATTGTGATAACAATAGTGCAGTGGCTAAATCGAGGGAACCACGAGCTCATAAGGCGAGTAAACACATAGAAAGCAAGTACCACCTGATACGAGAGATCGTAAAGAGGGGAGACGTGACCGTGGCCAAGATAGTATCAGATGACAACCATGCAGATCCTTTCACAAAGCCATTGACCCTAAAGGTCTTTGAGAGACATGTGGAGGGCATGGGAGTCAGATTCTTGAGGGAGCCATGTTAGTGAGCTTAAAGGTGTTTGGAGATTTCATTATGACAGCAGTGTAATAGCGGGTTGGACAGTTTTTGTACTTCTTAGCATAGCTTTGAGTATTAGTGGGAGATTGTTAGTTTTGAATACAGAAAAGCTATGGCTTGTATCAAAAACTAATATCCACAGATGACATATCATTTTGTTTCAGTATAAATCTGTTCCTTTATATCATAGAACTAGATAACGGGGTGTCGACAAACACAGTAGATACCGTTATTGATTAAAGTATTGATATATAAAAAGTATGCTCGTAACCGAGATAGTCTGAAAATACTATCGGTATAGGTTATTGTGTGGTTTGGAAATTGGTTTATCTAGACTAGTTTAAATCACACAGATATGCCCGGGGCATATTGAGCACGACCAGTTGGATAGAATTGACTTGTACTGATCGGCGTAGTCAATTTGGTCCTAGTATTCCGTCTCTCAATCCCGAGATTGGGACGGGCGTGAGGGTTGGGTGTCGTATGCTTTGATTTGCCAAAGAGTGAGGTCAATTGAGGCCAATACCTCGGTAAGTTGGGTATGCGGTGTTTAGCTTCTTGCGTGCCGTTGCTAGTCGGAGGAATCCACGTACCGGTTCGCCGGGTTGATGGTGCTCCCGAGATGAGCTCGTAAGGTTATTATACTAAACCTGGCCAGTGAACTTTATGTTCGGTATAATAAAAGGTTGAGTGGTACTAATCTCGGAAACCAAGAAGTCGGTGAATTAATTTGTCAGTAAATTGATAAATCGATGAGCACTAGATCTTTAATGTGGGGAGATAGAAGAAATAATAATGGCGCGATGTAAAGTCGTTTTCGAGCGGTAGTTCCATAATTGGTCCGATAGTGGTACGACCGATTATGCGTTTGACTAATCGATAAGGTAAATTAATTAATCCGAAGGGTTTAATTAATATTTAATCGACGAAGTGAATTTAGAAATTAATTCGATTTTGAATTAATTAATTCTAAGGGTTCGATTAAATTAAATTAACAAAGTGGATTAAATAAATTAATTTAAATGGGTCGATTGGAGTTGATTAGTCGGGAAGATTTAGCGGTCAACGAAAGTCAAATTTTAAGGCCTAACTCGAGAGCCCATTAGGTCTCCAATCGAGCTACTATAAATAGAATAACTTGAGACCAAAGAAAGCTAAGAAAAATCTTGCAAGACAAGTCTTGCCCCTTTTAGTGTGAGAAAGTTCTAGAGTGAGATTTTCTTCTTCTCGAAGTTTCTCTCTCGAAGTCGAACTTAGAATCTCGCACCTCGAATTAGATAAGGTCCAAAGATACAAACTTTGTGAAGCTTGGCTGCTGAAAATCAGATTTTATTAAACAAACTGCTGCCCGTTTTTATTATTGGCTGCTGCATTTCGCCCAATTTATTCCATTAGGTCGGCTACTGCATTTCGCCCAGATTCTTCTATTCGGTCGATGCTGTTGTTTATTGATTCTAGTGGGTTCGAATGTTGGCTGCTGAAAATTGAATTTTATTAAAATTGCAGTCCGTTTTTTCTGCTCGCTGCAGCAGTTCGGCCAGGGTTATTCCAGTTTGGCTGGCGCTGCTGTTCCTAGATTCTGGTGGGTTTGAATGCTGGTCTGGGGTGCTGATCCTGCTGCCATAGTGTTGATCTCTTGCTTGTCTAGGTGATCCACTGTGGCAGTGGTGCAGATCGTGGCTGGATAGGTGTTCGAACTGCTGGATCGGTTTTATTGCGGCAGAAGTTTATAGCAGTTTTTGTGGGTTTTGTAGCTAAGCTTCTAGGAAAAGTTTTTGGGCCAGATAATATCTTTTTTTTTCGAGTGATTTTTCTGGTGGGTTTTCGTGGGTTAATCGAGTAAGCTCCGATAGATTATTGCCCACGCAATATTCGGAGTGTTCTTGTAGAATCGATTGGATTTCTTGTGGAAATCGCAGCTGAATATTTGGTATTCTTTAAACGAGGGACTTCGCTACAAAAGGTAGAATCTTTAACTTCCGCTTTTATTAAAGATTCGATTTTTAGTGTCCCGATTAATAAATTAAATAAGTATAAGCCTAGATCCGTTCATGGGTAAACTAATTTGAGCCTGAGCTTGGTCGAAAGCTTCCGATTCTGGAATGCATAGCACGAAAGTGAGGTTTTCGATTTAGCCCGGGCTTGTTCAGTTTTCCTTCATTTATAGGCTACCCCAAAAGGAACGAGAGGTGGTTTATTTTATAGTCCTCAAGATCAGAAGGTGGTGATCAGCACCAATTCTAGATTTCTTGAGGAGGACTACATTTTAGATCATAAGTCAGGCAGCAAGGTAGTATTGGAAGAGCTTAGAAGTCAGTCCACTATTCCAGATGCACACATACAGGAAGACACACCACAACAGACTGCACACACTATCACAGATGATGCTCTTGCACAGGCTGCGCCTCATCGTAGTGGGGAGGTTGTGAGACAGCCCGAGAGCTACATGGGTTTGGGTGAGTCTTCTGACTTTATCCCTGTCTCTCATGAACCGGACCCAGTTAACTACAATGAGGCTCTCCAGGATAAAGATTCAGATTCTTGGCAGAGAGCGATGATTGCTGAGATGGGTTCTATGGACCTTCCTGATGGGTTTAGGTTTATTGGGTGCAAATGGGTCTATAAGCGAAAGAAAGGATCTGACGGGAGGGTTGAGACCTTCAAGGCTAGGCTTATGGCGAATGGGTATACTCAGAAAGAAGGGATCGATTATGAGGAGACCTTTTCCCCAGTAGCTATACTTAAGTCAATCCAGATTCTCTTGGCCATAGCTGCTCATATGGATTATGAGATTTGGCAGATGGACGTCAAGACAGGTTTCCTTAATGGAAGTCTTGAGGAGACTATTTTTATGCAGCAACCAGAGGGTTTCAATGTTAAGGGCCAAGAGCACAAGGTATGCAGGCTTAGGAGGTCCATTTATGGATTTAAGCAAGCATCCAGATCTTGGAATATTCATTTTGATGAGGTTATCCAGTCCTATGGATTCACTCAGTCTCCGGATGAGTAGTGTGTTTATCGCAGGCGTGATGGTGATATGGTGGTGTTCCTCGTACTTTATGTAGATGACATTCTTCTTATTGGCAACAGTAAGAAGGTGTTGTCAAACGTAAAGGCATGGCTGTCGAGGCAAATTCGATATGAAGGATTTGGGAGAGACTGGACATATCATTGGGATTAAGATTATTCGAGATCGTAGGAGACGTTCTCTGACTCTCTCTCAGGCATCCTACATAGACACGATTCTGGCCCGTTTTAACATGCAGAACTCCAAGAAGAGTTCACTACCTTTCAGGCATGGAGTGCATTTGTCTAAGGAGCAGTGTCCTAAGACTGCTGAGGGGATAGATGCCATGAAGGCGGTACCCTATGCTTCTGCAGTGGGTAGCCTCGTATATGCTATGTTGTGCACAAGGCCTGATATTTGCTTTACTGTTGGCATGGTTAGGAGATATCAGAGTAACCCTGGGAAGGCTCACTGGGAGGTAGTAAAATGCATTCTCAAGTACTTGCGCAGGACGAGAGATTATGTCCTAGTTTATAGAGCGCAGGAGTTTGTACCATTTGCTTACACAGATTCAGACTTTCAAGGACAAGAGTAAGTTACCTCTGGTTTTGTGTTTACTCTAGGAGGTGGAGCCATAGTGTGGAAGAGTGAAAAGCAGAAATACGTGGCGGACTCTACCATGGTGGTTGAGTACGTTGACGCTTCAGAGGCAGCGAAAGAGGCTGTATGGCTCAGGAGCTTCCTAATGGACCTAGATGTGGTTCCTGAGTTGCCTAGGTCTATCACAGTTTATTGTGATAACAATGGTGCAATTGCTAACTCGAGGGAACCATGAGCCCATAAGGCGAGTAAACACATAGAGCGCAAGTACCACCTGATACGAGAGATCGTAAAGAGGGGAGACGTGATCATGGCCAAGATTGCTTCAGATGACAACCTTGCAGATCCTTTCACCAAGCCATTGACCCCAAAGGTCTTTGAGAGACATGTGGAGGGCATTGGAGTAAGATTCTTGAGGGAGCCATGTGAGTGAGCTTAAAGGTGTTCTGGAGATTTCACTATGACAGCAGTGTAATAGCGGGTTGGACAGTTTTTGTACTTCTTAGCATAACTTTGAGTATTAGTGGGAGATTGTTAGTTGTGAATACAGAAAAGCTATGGCTTGTATCAAAAATTAATATCCACAGTTGACATATCATTTTGTTTCGGTATAAATTTGTTCTTTATATCATAGAACTAGATAACGGGGTATGGACAGACACAGTAGATACCGTTATTGGTTAAAGTATTGATATATAAAAAGTATGCTCGTAACCGAGATAGTCTGAACATACTATCGGTATAGGTTATTGTGTGGTTTGGAAATTAGTTTATCTAAACTAGTTTAAATCACACGGATATGCCCGGGGCATATTGAGCACGACCAGTTTGGATAGAATTGACTTATACTGATCGGCGTAGTCAATTTGGTCATAGTATTCCGTCTCTCAATCCCGAGATTGGGACGGGCGTGAAGGTTGGATATCGTATGCTATGATTTGCCAAATAGTGCGGTCGATTGAGGCCTATACCTCGATAGGTTGGGTATGCGGTGTTTAGCTTCTTACGTGCCATTGCTAGTCGGAGGAATCCACGTACCGGTTCGCCGGGTTGATGGTGCTCCCGAGATGAGCTCGTAAGGTTATTATACTAAACCCAGCCGGTGAACTTTATGTTGGGTATAATAAAAGGACGAGTGGTACTAATCTCGGAAACCAAGAAATCGGTGAATTAATTTGTCAGTAAATTGATAAACCAACGAGCGCTAGATCTTTAATGTGTGGAGATAGAATAAAATATAATGGCGCGATGTAAAGTCATTTTCGAGCGATAGTTCCATAATTGGTCCGTTAGTGGTACGACCGATTATGCATTTGACTAATCGACAAGGTAAATTAATTAATCCAAAAGGTTTAATTAATATTTAATCGACAAACTGAATTTAGAAATTAATTCTATTTGAATTAATTAATTCTAAGGGTTCGATTAAATTAAACTAACAAAGTGGGTTAAATAAATTAATTTAAATGGGTCGATTGGAGTTGATTAGTCGGGAAGACTTAGCGGTCAACGAAAGTCAAATTAAAAGGCCTAACTCGAGAGCCCATTAGGTCTCCACGAGAGCTCCTATAAATAGAAAGCTTTAGGCCCAAGAAACATAAGAAAAATCTTGCAAGACAAGTCTTGCCCTAAGTGTGAGAAAATTCTAGAAAGAGAATTTCTTCTTCTTGAAGTTATCTTTCGAAGTCGAATTTTGGAACTCACATTTTTTAATTGAACTCAACCCAAAGGTTAAATCTTCACCGCCCAATTTTTAATTTGGTTCGGACTTCATTCAGGCGCACCAAAAACAGAATCTTCACCGCCCAGTTTTTAAGTTGATTCGGACTTCATTCAGGCGCACCAAAAGCTGAATCTTCACCGCCCAGTTTATTAATATAGTTCGGATTTGATTCAGGCGCAAAAAGGCTGAATCTTTACCACCTGGTTTATTAATTTTGTTGGTTCTTCAAAACGCAGTGGGCGGTGGTTTGTGCGGCCAGCGGACAGCAGCAACATTTGGGCAGGATTCAGACCAGATTTTTGGGTTGTGCGAAGTTCAATTTGAGAGATTTTTCTAAGGATTTTTCATGGGCTTCGATAGCATATCCCGTTAGATTATTGCCCACCCAATATTCGCGATTTCTACGGAGTAATCTAGTGGATTTCTTTTGGAACGCAATTAAAGATTTGGTTTTTCTTTAGGCAAGGGACTTCGCTACAAAAGGTAAAATCTTTAATATCTTTAATATTCCGCTTTAATTAAAGATTTAATTTTTGTGTCCCGATTAATAAATTAAATAAGTATAAGCCTAGATCCATTCATGGGTAAACTAATTTGAGCCTGAGCTTGGTCGAAAGCTTCCGATTCTGGAATGCATTGCAAGAAAGTGAGGTTTTCGATTTAGCCTGGGCTTGTTCAGTTTTCCTTCACAACCTTAGTAGGATTCAAAGGTCAGTCAATAATGGGTCTTTGGACACATTAGATATTGACAGCGTTCTGACCTGTGAGTCCTGCTTGGAGGGTAAAATGACCATTAGGCCTTTTATGGCAAAGCGGTATAGGGACAAAGAGGTTTTAGGGTTGGTTCACTCTGACTTGTGTTGGCCTATGTCAGTTTAGGCTAGAGGTGGTTATAAGTATTTTATGACATTCACATATGACTACTCTAGATATGGATAAATTTACTTGATGCGCCATAAGTATGAATGCTTTGGCAAGTTCAAAGTATTTCAAGCAGATGTGGAGAAGTATCATAGTAAGAGTATCAAGGCCTTGCGATCTGATTGTGGTGGCGAATACCTCTGTAGTGAATTTAGGAGGTATTTTTCAGTTGAGGGTATTCAGTGCTAGTTGTCTGTACAAGGCACATCCCAGTAGAACGGTGCAGCAGATATGAGGAATATATCTTATGGACATGGTTAGATCGATGATGAGTTATAGTGAGTTGCCCAATTCATTTTGGGGTATGCCTTGGAGACAGCAGTTTCTCACATTAACCTCGTACTATCTAAGTCTGTGCCTACTACCCCAGTGGAGTTGTGGACTAGGCGTAAGCCAAGTCTGAGACATCTCAGGATTTGGGATTACCCAGCACATGTGCTTAAGGCAACTGCAGCCAAGTTAGATGCGAGGTCAGATGTGATGCTATTTGTTGGCTCCCACAAAGGAACGAATGGTGGTCAATTTTATAATACTCATGATAAGAAGGTGGTAATCAACACCAATGCCAGATTTCTTGAAGAGGACTATATTTTAGATCACAAGCCCAACAACAAGTTTATATTAGAAGAGATTAGGGGTCAGCCGAGTATTTTAGTTGTGCCAGTACAGGATGATACATCACAGATTACTGCATGAATTATCACAGATGATGCACCTACACAGGCTATGCCTCGTCGTAGTAGAAGGGTTGTCAGACAACCCGAGAGGTACGTGGGCTTGGGAGAGTCTTCGACCTTTATCCCTAGAGCTCAAGAGCCAGACTTAGTTAGCTACAATGTGCAGATTCTTGGCAGAGAGCGATGATTGTTGCGATTGGTTCTATAGACTCAAATCAAGTCTGGAAGCTGGTAGATCTTCCTGATGGGTTTCGACCAATTCGGTGCAAATGGGTCTACAAGCAAAAAAGAGGATCTGATGGGAGGGTTGAGACTTTCAAGGCTAGGCTCATGGCGAAAGGGTATACACAGAAAGAGGGTATCGATTATGAGGAGACCTTTTCCCCATGATTAAGTTGATCCGGATTCTCTTGGCCATAGCTACTCATATGGATAATGAGATTTGGCATATGGACGTCAAGACAACATTCATTAATGAAAGTCTTTAGGAGACCATATTTATGCAGCAACCAGAGGATTCATTGTTCAGGGCCAAGAGCACAAGGTTTTCAGGTTTAAAAGGTCCATTTATGGACTTAAGCAGGCGTTCAAATCTTAGAACATCCGTTTTGATGTGGTTCTCCAATCTTATGGATTCACTCAGTGTCCAGATTAGCAGTGTGCATACCGCAAGCGTGATAGAGATCAAGTGGTGTTCCTCGTACTTTGTGTAGATGATATTCTTTTTATTGGCAACAGTAAGAAGGTATTATCAGACGTAAAGGCATAGTTGTGCAAGGAGTTTGATATGAAGGACTTGGAAGAGGCAGGACATATACTTAGGATCAAGATTATTTGAGATCGTATGAGACGTTCACTGAGGCTCTCTTGGGTTTCGTACATAGACACGATTATGGCCCGTTGTAACATGCAAAACTCCAAGAAGGGTAAACTAGCCATCCAGTGGACATTCGCCCACTCAAATTCGGGATCGTTTGGAGAGCGAAAGTGAGATTTTGGGTTTAGCCCGGGCTAGAACTGTTTCCTTCAATTCCATGCATATTTAACCTGTAATTAACACAAGTAGAGCCGTAACTAATATTTTTACTATACAAAAAAATTATAATTCTGTCCATGGCAGCTAAAAACTAGGCTAAAAACATGTAAAAATCTGTATAAAATGGATCGCCTCATGTTCACATCAATTAAAACTTTAATTCTGCAATTAAATTAAGGGCATAATGGTAATATCGTGACTATTTAGGGTTACACTATGGGTCTTATAAATATCAGTGTTAATTGAACCCACAAGTGATACGCAACTAAAATATATTAGATCTAGTTTTCTCTCTATTGTTTCTAACACAAGGTTGAAAGAAGAATCCAAAGGTTGAACCTTTTAACAGAGTGGATATCAGTGGATGAGAGCTAATACTGTTTTTTGGCACTAGTACGAAATTGGCTTATTGTCACACCCAAATTATCACACTAAATACGAAATGTGATAATTGACCTCTATTAGCACACCAATTTACTACTTAATAGAACATTACATAATTGATATCTCTATAAAAATTTTATTGGAACACCAAATTAAGTCTTATTATGACATTTGACGTACTTGTGGTAAAATATTTAAATTATGACATCAACAAGTGTGTTGTATTTTTATTATAATATAGTGACGTTGCTTAGTGTAATTTATATCAAGTCTAATATCACATTTAATTTTGTTTGATATTAACACATTAATAAGTGTAATTATAAACATTATAAAATTATATAATTTTCAAATTTATATTAATGCATTATATAATGTGATAATAAAAAGAAAACTTTTGTCCCACATTGAAAAAAAAAAGATAAGTGTATACCATTATTTAAGTAAATGAATTGAAATTCTTATTCTACATTATACGTCACACGTCCCGCTCGTGTTCGCGCACGCCAAAATAGTTTGAACTTGTGTGCGAGCGTATGCCCACGCCTACTGACACGAATGTCAAACCAATCATAGGCAAAAATGGTGGGTCTGACAACCTGCGTTTTGCTTCGTTTCACAACTAATTACAACATTTACATATGTTATAATAAATTTAAATCATGGTCTATACAAACAATGCAAAAGGTCACAACACACACTTTATTACAACATTTACATAAGTTATAATATATTTAAATCATGGTCTAATAAAATATTTTTAAGTAGTATCTTGATAGCTATTAGATCTACTATCACGGCACCATATAAGGACACTAAAATTTCGTGTCACAATAGCTCAAAATGTGATAAATTGTTATATATTAAGACATTTTCACATGTGTTAATAAGCCAAATTTCTACTAGTGTGGTGATTTGATTTCTTCATACACAATCTGCCTTGTAAGGTACACAATTTTATTACTGTGTAATAATGTACTTGGAAATTGTGCTTAAGAATCGTAATCGTGTTTTGCTGGTCATGTTGTTAATATACCTAGATTCGTACTC
This sequence comes from Knoxia roxburghii, assembly GCA_030378225.1. Classification (NCBI taxonomy): domain Eukaryota; kingdom Viridiplantae; phylum Streptophyta; class Magnoliopsida; order Gentianales; family Rubiaceae; genus Knoxia; species Knoxia roxburghii. The sequence goes on from CM059418.1 coordinate 14,247,632, forward strand.
ATTAAATTTATGCCAAGATTTTGGGGAAAGAGGGAAGGAGAAAAAGAGGGCTGGGATGACTGGACTGGACAGACAATGGAGTGTTAGAAGGAAGGGAAAATGAATAGAAGAAGTGAGGGGGGGGGGGGGGGGGACTCTGATGGTGTGTAGGTGGTAGAGAACATTGGGGTGAAAATTGGGTTAATTTTTTAATTAGTGGGCAATATTTGGTCATCCAACATTTTTAAAATGTGACATTTGGGTACCAATAAATTTTTAATAAAATTTGTCAATTGATTTTTTAAAAAATGGAAACAATAAAAGTTAGGAAATACTATTTTAAAAGAATATATAATGATAGATGCTTGACTATATATAAACAAGTAGATTTATTTTAACAATTTTAAAGAAAGTGGGACTGATTAGAATGAATTATAGAGACTAATTTTGCATTTTATTTTATCATTAGTTACAATGATAATTCTTTATGAATTTGATTTCAAACCTTAACCATATAAACGATATGGACACATGCTTGAGCGTAATGTTTCCCACACCCTCACAAACATGTCATTAAGTTTTCTAAAAAAATGTTCATTTCATTATGTAATATAATGTGCTAGCACGAAGACAGGCAAGTATTATATTATAGCATTGTGCTGAAACATTTGAATTGTTGCGTGTATTGACTACCTTTATAGTGCATGAAAACTATAGTGACGGATATTATTATAAAAAAAACGGTGATGCATGTACGACTTAAACGCACCGATAACAGTTGCGTTAATGGAGAAAACAACAAAAATCGTAAACTTTAATAAATTATAAAATAAAACTACAATTGTTGAACAATAAGTAATAGAAAAGTCCAGTGCCGGTGGTAGAATAGAGGACGAACACAATCATATAAGAGTAATGACATCAAATCTTGCATTTTTTTTTTTCAAGTGCTAGAGAAGTAATCTAGGCTCCAATAATTTCTATTAAGTGAAATTCAAATCCTCCAAAAATTCAAATTTTTTGGTCTCCGGTATTTCAAAATTATATTCCAATTGATTTTAGATTGAAGATCTCAAATTGGTTGTTCAAAAGCAGTTTAGGAATCTAGTACATAAGGATTTTTTTTAGTTTATGTCTTTGATTTAAATTTTGGGGGGGGGGGGGGGGGGTTGAATAATGTATCATTCATTTTCAGTTATTTCAGAAATGGCTATAAAAAAGCTTACAAGTGAATCACAGGTGGACGCAAGTAGCACAGAAGATAAGCTTCCAGCATTTTAAAAACCTTTCATTCCTCATACCTGCACTAACCGCATAATAAGTTATCTCATTTTAAATGGTTCTTTGCTTTGCATAATTGTTTGGTTTTCTTTAGATTTTTCTAAATTAATCCATTTTTGTATAAGTTTCATTAAATATGTGTGTTGTAGTGTGTAGATGAATATTAATAGTTCAAAATGAAACTGTATTAGGGCATAAAAGGTTTAAATTTAGACTTTTTGTCTAAACTTTTATCCTCAAGTAGATATCAAATCCCAATCTTTCTCGGTTGACATTGTCCATCTACTTTTTTTTATTAGATCTACAACCAAATTAGGATTGATGATGGGTCAACAGATTCATATAGATTGATCATATCTGATCTTAACCATTTTTATCTGTTCTGTTTCGTTACTCATTAATAAGAATTTGGATCGGTCCTCATTAATAAAAATTTGGATCGGATCATTGATCCGACCAAACCATTTGCAACATTTTTTCTTTTTTCTTGTAATAAAATAAGATTTTTATTTACTCAACTAAAATAAATATAAAAAATATTGATGTTATTTTTATGATGGATGTGATATTTCTTTTTAATTTGGACATACAAATAAAATAAATTTATTTAAAATGTCCAAAATTTTTTTAAGAAATGTCAAAAGAATATAATAATAAGAAAGGATTTGGATAAATTAGAATCGACCTAGAAAAATAATCAGGATTGCTCCAATTGAGTCTTGAACCAAACCGATCCAAATAATTTATAATGGATTGGATCGGAGCAGATCATCAAATTTGAGCAACCTGAATCAAATAATCGTTTATCCGATTCATTTTATATGCCATTAAAGTTCATCGATTTAAGGGAGATATATGTACTAAAATAAATCAAAAAAAGTACCCATAAGACCATCTCCAACGATGAACCAAAATGCCCAAATTGATATTTTACTGCAAGATTTTCAGTCAAAGGATCTCAACAAATTAAGGAAAATTATACCACAAAATTTAGTGCCGTTACCTATTTGAATGTTTCCTCAGTTCCATGAGTCCGTTTACGGTGGTACTATAGGAGTATGATGAATTTTACTCCTACTTACTGTAGCGCGCTACAGTAGCGCGCGCTACAGTGACGCGCTATAGTTTCGCGCTACAGTAACCCGCAACAGTTTTTTTTTTTTTTTGACGCACAAACTTTTAAAAAAACATACCTTTTTTAAAAAAAATTCTTTTTTTTTTAAAAAAAAATACTTTTTATAACAAGGGAAATCAGATCAGGATTATATAGACATCAGATTAGAGAATACAAGAGATCAGATCAACAGACTATAGATATCAGATCAAGAATATAAAAGAAATCATACAGTAGAACTAAAATATAATTAACAAGAGAGATCAGATCAGGATTATATAGACATCAGATCAGCGAATACTTGACATCAGATCAACAGACTATAGATATCAGATCAAGAATATAAAAGAAATCATACAGTAGAACTAAAACATACTTAAAAAGGGAGATCAGATCAACAGACTATAGACATCAGATCAGCGTATACTTGACATCAGATCAACAGACTATAGACATCAGATCAAGATTTTAAAAAAAATCACACAGCAGAACTAAAACATACTTAACAAAGGAGATCAGATCAGGATTATATAGACATCAGATCAACTCATACTTGACATCAGATCAACAGACTATAGACATCAGATCAAGATTTTAAAAGAAATCACACAGCAGAACTAAAACATACTTAACACAGCAGAACTAAAATATACTTAACAAATGAGATCAGATCAGGATTATATAGACATCAGATCAACTCATACCTGACATCAGATCAACAGACTATAGACATCAGATCAATATTTTAAAAGAAATCATACAGTAGAACTAAAACATACTTAAAAAGGGAGATCAGATCAACAGACTATAGACATCAGATCAGCGTATACTTGACATCAGATCAACAGACTATAGACATCAGATCAAGATTTTAAAAGAAATCACACAGCAGAACTAAAAACATACTTAACAAAGGAGATCAGATCAGGATTATATAGACATCAGATCAACTCATAATTGACATCAGATCAACAGACTATAGACATCAGATCAAGATTTTAAAAGAAATCACACAGCAGAACTAAAACATACTTAACAAAGGAGATCAGATCAGGATATATAGACATCCGATCAACTCATACTTAACATCAGATCAACAGACTATAGATATCAGATCAAGAATATAAAAGAAATCATACAGTAGAACTAAAATATACTTAACAAGGTAGATCAAATCATGATTATATAGACATCAGATCACAAAATAGCAGACATCAGATCAACAGAATTTAGATATCAGATCAAAAATATAAAAGAAATCATATCATACAACAAAAACGTCCATAATATGTATCATAATATCTAAAATTATTTAATTATAAAACAAATAAAATGATAATTTAAAAATAATTTTTTTATAAAATTCAAAAACATTAAAAAAAATACTGAATTGTTTAGAAAAAAACGGACGAAAAAAAATTTCAAAGAGGAAGGCAAAAAAAAAAAAAAAAAAGCCAAAAATAACAAAAGAAATGAAGGTACTGTAGCGCGTTTACTGTAGCGCGCGGAACTGTAGCGCGCGTTTACTGTAGCGCGGGGTAGGAGTAAAATTCATGGTGGTCCTATAGGAGTAGGATATAAATTGCCCAGTTGCATATTCTAATTTCACCCTATTCTTATCTAATTACATCATATTTTCTTTTAATTTTGATCTTTTTGAATGGTCACTTATCTTCGTGGCTTACTTAATAGACCAACGTTCTGCCCGTCATCTCTAGGTTAGATTAGCTTTCCATGTTGTACTTATATTGAGCTTTCTATCGCAATTTATATCTTGTACCACTGTGTACATGTACCACTTACTATAATTAGTAAATTTTTTTGAGCCAACTATCTTTTTTTCCATTTCTATTAATATTTAGTGACACGCCCAGTTTTTTCTTTTTTTTTTTCTTTTTTTTCCCGCCGTGGTATATATACATTCAAACGTGGTGGTTGCACTTTTTTTTTTCAAAAACTGAACGAGAGCGATCAAAAACTTAAATAGAGCGATCGGAACCAGAGTTTTTCGAATTGCGCTGCTTCTGAAATCATTCTACAAGCATTGAAATTGTTAATAAAGGTATTGGATCGAAGAACAATGATGATCATCGGTTTTTTTTTTTCTTTTCACGATTGATGCTTTTGTTGTTTAATTGTTATTCTTATAGTATGATTTTTGCGAATTATGATTTTCGATCTTTTGAAAATTGTTGTTCCATTCGTATGATTCGTTGTGGTGATGCTGTTATTTTGATCATTGTGTTCGAGGACGTTGTTGGTATGTATTTTGAATGTTGCGGCATAAATCTGCACGTTGACGGATAGGATGTTATTTTTTTTAGTTTTTATATGATGTAGTTGGACGTTGCGTAAGGTATAACTGGGACGTTTTTGGGCGTTGCTTAATGCGAAGTTGTTTGTTTTTGTTTCGTTGTGATGTTTTTGGACGTTGCTAAGTAATAAGTGGGATGTAGTGTGACGTTGCGGGATATGAGTTTTTTCCCTAGTTTTTATGTGATATTTTTCTGGACGTTGCGTAAGTAATAAGTGGGACGTGTTGGGACGTTGCGTAAGTAATAAGTGAGACGTTGCTTAAGTTGTTATTATAATTTTTTTCCCCTTTTTTTTTAGATATGGAATCAATGGATGATGAGTCGATGCTGTCTTTGATTGGTCAGAGAGTTGGTAGCGTAGATGAGGCATACGATTTGTATAACAAATATTCTTTCGAATTGGGTTTTAGTATTAGGAAGCATAGGTCTCGTAGCAAGGAAGATGGGTTATATATGAGACAGTTTGTGTGTTGGAAGCAAGGTGAGAAGGATTATAAAAATAAGACTGAGAATGAGAGGATTTATTCTAAATTGGACGTTCGAACGAAATGTAATGCGCTTGTTGAATTTAGGAGAATTGATGATGGTATTTGGGAGGTGCAAAAGCATTTTCGGAAACACAATCATGAGATGTGCTTTGAACATCAGAGACGCTTATTGCGTTCTAGTAGAAATATGAATTCTTTATCAGTTGATTATTTAAAGACTTTGAAGGATTCTGGTGTTCGTGTTTCAGATGGTTACAGAGTGTTGTGCAAAGAGGTAATTGATTTTAAATAGTTTTCTTGTAGACATAAGTGGACGTTGCGAGAGTATTATTACTGACGTTTCTGGACGTTGTAGTCATAATTTTTTTTTCAACAGGCTGGTGGACCATCTCAAGTAGGTTTTACTTCACGAGATGTTTATAATCGTATGGAAATTGAGAAGAAAAAGACAATTGATGGTTGTGATGCAAATACACTTTTTGAGATATTGAAGAAAATGTCTTGTGATGAACAGGATTTCTATTTTGATTTTGAGCTGCACAGTGATTCATTATTGTGTAATTTGTTTTGGCGTGATGGACAAATGAAGGCGGATTACAAGATATTTAGAGATTTGGTTGTTCATGACATGACTTATAGGACAAACAAGTATGGTTTGATATGTGGACCATTTGTTAGGATAGACAATCACTGCCGTAATGTTATGTTTAGAATTGGTTTCATAAATAATGAGAAGATTGAATCATATAATTGGTTGTTTAAGACGTTTTTGAGGTCCATGGATGGTCAAGCACCAATTACTTTGATGACAGATCAAGCATTTTCGATGGCAGCAGCTATAAAGGATGTATTAGCATCAACTCGTCATCGGTTATGTCTTTGGCATATAAGTGAGAACTTCTTGAAGAACATACCTTCATTGCGTGATGACACAGGTTTTTCTAAATTGTTTCAACGTCTTCTTTACAGTGTGGTTACAAAGGAAGAGTTTCAGCATGTTTGGGACAGGTAAGGACGTTGCGATAGTGTTTTTACGTATGCTGCGGTATTTTTTTTGACGTTGCAGAAACATTTTTTCATTTTTTTTTTGTTTGTTTACAGCATGATGGCTGAATATGAATATGGAAATATTAAGTGGTTGAATGATCTCTATGAGATTCGTGAGAAATGGTGTCCTGCATTTAACAAAGATTACTTTTCTGGAGGGGTTCTCTAATCTCAAAGGAGTGAGTCAACAAATCGTGCGATTTCAAGGCTGCTAGCAAAACATCATCACTTTGCGATTTTTACCATCAGTTTGTAGATGTGGTGAATGACTGGAGGAATAACGAAAATGAAGAAGACTACAGGTGTCGTCAAGGGAAGCCGGATTTGTTTGTTCTGAAACATTTGATGTTAATTCAAGCTTATGAAGTTTACACAATTAATGCATATCGTATGTTTAAGACTCATTTTAAAGACATGACTTTATACAATTATGAAAAGGTTTGCGAAGATGACAAGTTCATTCAATATCATGTTTGGTGGGATGGAGAAGATATTTTTCAACATATTCTGTTGTTTGATAAGTTGACTTATTGGATAGAATGCAGCTGCAAATATTTGAATGAAGTTGGGATATTATGCGGTCATTCACTTCGTGTTTTTAACCTGAATTGTGTTAAGGTATGAATTTTTATTGGTTCGGTTTTTTTTTTTTTTTTGGTGACGTTGTTAATGTGTTAATCTGACGTTGCGATAGTATTTTTATGGACGTTGAGTATAAAATACCAGATGTTGTTGGTGTGAAACTTGTTTTGTTGATTAATTAATTAATTACTTTTTTTTTGTAGATACTACCCGATAGGTGTATATTGCAAAGGTGGAGTAAGGGTGTGACATATGGCCGTCAGATTCAATTTCACAATTCACGTCCGAGAAATGAATGAGATTATGTTTACTGTTCTGTTTGGAGGCATGCTGCCAGCAAGAAGTATTTGAGATTGATTTAATTATGTCAGTCGAGTTCTATTGCTCGTGGAATTATAGATGATAAATTCAAAAATCTTAGAGATTGCATTGCTGAGTTAGCTGGTATTAGATTGGAATGAGGAGGTGAAGATGTGGATGATGATGATGATGGTACAGAAGGAGAAATTAGAGATCCGAAAGGGAAGAGACCAAAAGGTGTTCGAAATGTACGGCCAAAGAGTACAATGGAGAAAAAAAGGAATATTTCGAGAGGTAGGAAATACAAAAGGAACAGTTCAGATGGTGTAGTTGAGTGAGATGATTACAGGGATTGTGATGAATTTATAGTTGTAATTAACATTTGATTGGAAAATGAATGTTTATTGCTTTTAATTTGAGATTTTGTAGACGTAATTGGATGTAGTAGGATGTTGTGTCATAATGAGTTGTGTTTTGAAATTAGTTGTTATGTTTCAGCACGTTTGGTTATGTCAAAAAAAAAAAAAATATTCGCAACGTCCATAAGGAATCACAAAATTTTATTGGTCGTTTTATTTGGTTTTCTAATTAGACGTTCTGGGACGTTACAGTTCCATTTTCGGACGTTGTACGTCATATGAAATTTTAAGATATTGATATGAAAAGAAAATAATGGAATTTTATTAAAATTATTATTACAAATGCGTGGATGTAGACGTTTATGGACGTGGTGCTAGTTTTTTTTACGTTGTGCTAGTTTTAGTGATTCTAGTAGTGATTTCTGGCCATTTTTTGAAGAAGTTTTGTTGTTTTTGAATTGATTTTTGAAAGTGAATGTCTCACCATGTCCAACAACGTCCCACAACGTCCCATAAACAACTATCGTAACATCTGATATGAAAAAAGAAAGGTTTAGATACTGATATGAAAAGAAAATAATGAAATTTTATTAAAATTATTATTACAACTCATTGCTATCTACACTTGAGGCATTATCCTCGTCAAGCAGAATGGAAGAGTAGTCTCCAAGATATTCAGGAAGTGGAACCACTTCATAATGATAGGATTGTAGGATTCCAGACATTTCGCACATGTCCATGATGAGGCTGGGGTAAAGGATACTCTGAGTCCACCCATTTGAGAAGCCAACATCTTCTATATAGTATTTGATGATGTTGCCCCATTTGATACTTTTTCTTGCATTTGTTGCAATTAAAAGGGCCAAACTGAATCGCTTGGAGACTTGTCCTGCAGGACATTGTAAAGAATGAACGTGTACAGTGTTTTTGCAAAACTGTTCAGATCGTCCAATAATTGTTTGCGACGTTAATGTTTTGCTTTAATACTGCTCGAACTTCCTCCATGGTTGGTTGGAAACGGGCAATATCATCATGTTGTAAAGACTGAGGACCCAAGTTCCTATTGCCCAAGTGGTCGTTGATTGCTTTAGTAGTTGTTCTGATTGAATGTCCTCTGATGTAAACTGTATTTAGTCTATTTTTATGATGCAGACCATCATAGAACTCTAGGACCAGCGATCTGTTTACGTGCTGGTCATTCATCGGCATCAATCCACTCCAATGATTTCTGTCGAGAAACATTCAGAGTTCTGAATGATGTTCTACGCTGAACATATGTTTCATTGGCATTTGTTCAAGTGGGAGTAATGGAGGCATTGGTGGTTGCGGGTCTTGGTTTTCTTCGAATATGTTCATGCTTGGAAGAATATAATGACTGGCCATTGGAACGTGAAGAACTTTTTTGGATTGTTGTTTTGAAACGGAAGAAGGAAAGCGAAGGAATTTTTAAGTTTTACCAAAGTGAATGCTGAACATTGTTTTACCAGTTGTTTTATAGGAGTGGATAGTTTTCTTGTTTGTAACGAAGGTATGCTTGGAAAGTCGGGACGGTTTTTTGTTTTGATGCAGTTAATGAAGTTTAAAAGACGCGTCTGTTTGTATACTCGATGGTTCAGGACGCGTTGGGACGTAAATGATGAATATTTTAGTTTTACAAGATGGATGTTTCAGTTGTTTAGTTTTACAAGATGGACGTGTTGTGACGTATATGGACGTTGCGATATTGTTAACAGACGTTGTTCTACTAAATTGAAGAAAATGATATGTAACTTAAAACAAATTACAACATAGGGGAGAATTTAGTGATTCTGGTAGTGATTTCTGGCCATCCTTTGAAGAAGTTTTATTGTTTTGAATTGGTTTTTGAAAGTGAATGTCTCACTACGTCCAACAATGTCCAACAATGTCCAGTAAACAACTATCGCAACGTCTGATATGAAAAGAAAACAATTTTTATTTTATTGAAACACAAACGTAGTACTACGTTTTTTGGACGTTGCATAATAGAACGATAAATAAACATAGTGATATTAAAAGAAAACTAGAGATTATATAAAAATTATAATTTATTGTACAATAATTTTCTAATTACTACCTACGCCTGAGGATGGTTCAAGCGTAGGATTTTGTCTTGCATTGTCAATGTCAAGAAGAATGCAAGAGATGTCATCAAGATACGTAGGAAGTGTCACGAGTTCATCATCATTGTGTTTTAGGATTCCAGCCATTCCACACATGTCCATGACTAGGCTGGGGTAAAGAATACTCCGAGTCCATGTTGTGCCAACTTCTTCCATGTAGTATTTGATGATGTTGCCCCAATTGATTTTTTTTCTTGCCATCGTGGCAATTAAAAGTTGCAACCCGAATGCCTTGGAGACTTTTCCTGCAGCGACATTGAAACATAGGAACTGTTAGTTTTGAGTACAAAAAAGCTATGGCTTGTATCAAAAACTAATATCCACAGTTGACATATCATTTTTTTTCGGTATAAATTTGTTCCTTTATATCATAGAACTAGATAACGGGGTGTAGAAAGACACAGTAGATACCGTTAATGGTTAAAGTATTGATATATTAAAAGTATGCTCGTAACCGAGATAGTTTGAATATACTATCGTATAGGTTATCGTGTGGTTTGGAAATTAATTTATCTAAATTAGTTTAAATCACACGGATATGCCCGGGGCATATTGAGCACGACCAGTTTGGATAGAATTGACTTATACTGATCGGCGTAGTCAATTCGGTCCTAGTATTCCGTCTCTCAATCTCGAGATTTGCCAAAGAGTGCGGTCAATTGAGGCCTATACCTCGGTAGGTTGGGTATGTGGTGTTTAGCTTCTTACATGTCGTTGCTAGTCTGAGAAATCCATGTACCGGTTCGCCGGGTTGATGGTGCTCCCGAGATGAGCTCATAAAGTCTATTATACTAAACCCGACCGGTGAACTCTATGTTCGGTATAATAAAAGGACGAGTGGTACTAATCTCGGATACCAAGAAGTCGGTGAATTAATTTGTCAATAAATTGATAAACCGACAAGCGCTAGATCTTTAATGTGGGGAGATAGAATAAAATGTAATGGCGCGATGTAAAGTCGTTTTCGAGCAATAGTTCCGTAATTGGTCCGTTAGTGGTACGACTAATTATGCATTTGACTAATTGACAAGGTGAATTAATTAATCCTAAAGGTTTAATTAATATTTAATCGACAAAGTGAATTAAGAAATTAATTCTATATTAATTAATTAATTCTAAGGGTTCGATTAAATTAAATTAACAAAGTGAGTTTAATAAATTAATTCAAATGGGTCGATTGGAGTTGACTAGTCGGGAAAGACTTAGCGGTCAACGAAAGTCAAATTAAAAGGCCTAACTCGAGAGCCCATTAGGTCTCATTAGAAGCTCCTTATAAATACAACTTATTGGGCAAGAAAAGAATTAAGAAACTTGGCAGTCAAGAAAAGGCTATGGAGAGAAAGTTTAGCTTAGAGTGAGAAGTTCGTCTTTCTCATCGAAACTTCTTCTCGAAGTCAGCTAAGAAACCTTTCTTCTTCGGAAGACTCATTTTTATTTTTGCCCGGACTGTTCTATAAACCAGCCGATGGCCGGATTTCAAAATAGGCTGCGCAGCTAGCTTTCCCGATTCTAAAAACCCCGGCGACTGCTCCGTCCAGTGCCCTGAGCCGATCGGTTTTCACGTTGATCTTCTTGTTGAGTGATCCGTGAAATCGGTTGTACAGATCGGGACTGGATTGGGCATTTTCGGTGGACTGTTTTCCAGTTTTTCCAGCGGGTTGCGCAGCAGGTTTTCTAGCGGCTTGTGCAGCGAGTTTCAAAGAATTCTGGGCAGTTCCATTTCCGAGTTTTTTTGAGTTTTCTTCCGAAGCAAGTTTCTTGAGTTTTCTTATTTTGCCGTGGATAATTCCGTAGATAATAGCCCACACTATTTCGGAATTGGATCGGAGTAATTCTTTGGATTTCTATTGGAATCGCAATCAAAGGTTGGATTTTTCTTTAGGCAAGGGACTTCGCTACAAAAGGTAGTATCTTTAATATTCCGCTTTAATTAAGGATTTAATTTTTTGTGTCCCGATTAATAAATTAAATAAGTATAAGCTAAGATCCATTCATGGGTAAACTAATTTGAGCCTGAGCTTGGTCGAAAGCTTCCGATTCTGGAATGCATTGCACGAAAGTGAGGTTTTCGATTTAGCCCGGGCTTGTTTAGTTTTCCTTCAAATTGGTATCAGAGCGTTGGTTTCGGTCTTATACTTGTTTGATTTATTACACGGCTTTATTTTGGCATTATTAAACAGGTGGTTATTGGTTTCCAGGCTATTATGGTAGAAATTTGATTTTCATTCATAAACCCCGGGACATGTCCGGGCTTGTATTATTTTTGAATGGAAATGTCTGTAATAGTAATAACCACGAGCTGAAAGCCGTGTAAGATTAGAAAAATCTTGTAGTAGGATTTGATCTAATCATGTCGTTTTTAAATTCCTAGAAAACGCCTTTGTACATAGGAATTTATGTACTATGACGAAGACGTTATTTTGGGTAACTTATATTCACGGGTTTTGGTTTCTCGTAATTTTGGGTGATTCCTAATTACGTAGTAAATCGAGAAAACCCGGGCAAATTGAGAGAAATCCAAATAACGAGTGGGAGTGACATGACGGGACGTGTCACCAAGGCGTCAAGGAATCAACGATAGAGAAGGCCATAATAGTCGAGAAATTTTATATGTTTAATTTCCCGTATTTATGTCTTTTTGTTGATTGTGTGATTTTCGTTTTATTTTGCATGAACGAAAACCAAACCAAAATGTTTTTAAAAGGTAATGTGCAATTAACTAAGGTAGATTATTCGCATATTAAAACTCCAACGGTTTTGTGAGTGCGAATATCCATAGTTAAGATATTGCATGTTAAAACGAAAAAATCCACAAACTTAAAAATCTAAGTGGGAGCGGGTTGGTAAATATCCCCATGGCCTCCATTACGGGTTCATTGGTGATGTGGTTAAACTTGCGTGCTAGCTTAGACCTTCCTCCCTATCGGATGAGTTTTCAACCACGGATATCACCGGAATGAATTTCTAAAGGGATGACTATAGTGAGTTTAATTGGAGAAAGTTGCGACACCCTCGCCATCCGAGGCGCATTAGTATCCTAAGTAACAAACTTCGAAGTCACGTAATGGCATACACTTAGTGTACCATTTTTAGTATTCCTCCCATTAAGGTTACACTATTTTCGGGTACGGCTAAAATTATCGACTATTAATTTCATTGATCATAAAATCGTTGGTTAGATAATGAAATTAATGAACTTGGGTTCTTCTCGAATGAATGTGGGTTAGCGTCGACGTTCACCTATCGTGACATGCGTTAATCCCGGTGTGAGAGATGTCGGTAGAAGATTATATTGGGTTTTTAGAGGATTTTCAATATTTTTGAAAAAGAATACTGAAACTTGAATTGTTTATTTTTCATTTGATATGTCGTTCAACCCGCTATCTATCATTCTGAACCAAAACAAACTCACCGGTCCAAACTATATTGACAGGAAACGTAACCTGGACATTGTCCTTACCGCGGAGTGTTACAAGTACGTGCTTACTGAGGAGTGTTCCCCTAAGCCCAGAGATGATGCCACCCCTAAGTAGCGAGAGCTATATACGAGGTGGCAGAAGGCTGATGAGATGACCAGGTCCTACATCTTGGCTTCCATGTCAAGTGTACTGCAGCACCAGCATCAGCAGATGACCTCAGCCTACGATATGATGCTCAACCTTAGGGAGATGTTTGGACATCAGGGCAGGGCAGCCAAGCAGTCAGCTATGAGGAAACTCACGAATACCAGGATGGCTGAGGGCACTTCAGTGAAACACCACGTGCTGGAGATGATTAGCTGCATCAATGAGATTGAGGTATTGGGAGGTGACATCGATGGGGAAACACAGGTCGATATCATCCTTCAGAGCTTGCCTCCTAATTTTGAGCAGTTTCGGTTGAACTATAATATGGGGAATCTCTCATATTCACTTTCCGAGCTCACGACTGCATTGGTGTCTGTTGAGAGCCTATTCGCAGAGAAGAAGCAAGCCTTGGCTACTGTTGGTCCCTCAAGTTCCTCTGCTGGGCCCAAAGCCAAGAAGCAAAAGAGGAAGTGTGGTTAGAAAGCAGGAGCTAATCATGGACCCAAGGCGGGCATTGCCAAAAAGCAGAAGCCGAAAGGCAAAAGCTTTAGATGTGGCAAAGCAGGACATTGGAAGAAGGACTGCCTAAAGCCTCCAGGTATGTGTAAATTTTCCCTAGTCACTGAGACGTGTTTAGCGGCGATTCCCACAGATACTTGGTGTGTGGATTCAGGAGCCACTGATCATGTTTGTAATTCTTTGCAGGGGTTCCAAGTGACCCGGCTACTTAGAGAGGGAGAGTTGCAGGTCTACCTTGGGGATACTACCAGAGTTTCTGTTGTTGCATTGGGAGTTATTTGTCTTTATTGTTCAGACTCTACTTTATTGTTGAGAGATTGTCTTTATGTACCCAGTTTTCGCAAAAACTTACTTTTAGTTACTAAACTTGTTTTGGATGGTTATAAGTTTGTTTTTTCTGATAGATCTATATTTATTAGAAAAGGCCAGAAACTTATATGTTCCGGTATATTGGTTGACAATTTTTTTTAATTAAGACACACTCCCCAGTAATGCAAAACACAAAAACTAGTGACTCATCCCCGAATCATAATAAGAGAAAAGAGTCTTCCCCTTTGAATCAGACTTATCTTTGGCACCTGGGACTAGGTCACATCAACCTGAGTAGGATTCAAAGGTTGGTCAAGAGTGGGTCTTTGGACTTACTAGATATTGACAGCTATTTGACCTGTGAGTCCTGCTTAGACGGTAAAATGACCAAGAGGCCTTTTAAGGCAAAGGGGTATAGGGCCAAGGAGGTTTTAGAGCTGATTCATTCTGACATGTGTGGGCCTATGTCAGTTCAGGCTAGAGGTGGTTATGAGTATTTCGTGACTTTCACGGATGATTACTCTAGATATAGATACATATACCTGATGCGCCACAAGTCTGAATGCTTTGGCAAGTTCAGAGAATTCAAGGCAAATGTGGAGAACTATCTGGGTAAGAGTATCAAGGCCTTGCAATCTGATCACGGTGGCGAATATCTCTCTAGTGAATTTAGATCTTTTTTGTCAGAGGAGGGTATTCAGACCCAGTTGTCTGCACCTGGCAAACCCCAGCAGAATGGTGTAGCAGAGAGGAGGAACAAGACTCTTATGGAGATGGTTAGATCGATGATGAGTTACAGTGAGTTGCCTATCTCGTTTTGGGGTTATGCCTTGGAGACAACATGTTTTATCTTTAACCTTATGCCATCTAAGTCTGTGCCTTCGACCCCATCAGAGTTATGGAATGGGCGAAAGCCTAGTCTGAGACATCTCAGAATATGGGGTTGTCCAGCACATGTGCTAGAGGCAGATGCAGGCAAGTTAGAGGCGAGATCCAAGGCTATGATGTTTATAGGCTACCCCAAAGGAACGAGACGTGGTTTATTTTATAGTCATCAGGATCAGAAGGTGGTGATCAGCACCAATGCCAGATTTCTTGAGGAGGACTATATTTTAGATCACAAGTCAAGCAGCAAGGTAGTATTGGAAGAGCTTAGAAGTCAGTCCATTATTCCAGATGCACAAGTACAGGAAGACACACCATAAGGGACTGCACACACTATCACAGATGATGCTCTTGCACAGGCTGCGCCTCGTCGTAGTGGGATGGTTGTGAAACAGCCCGAGAGGTACATGGGTTTGGGTGAGTTTTCTGACTTTATCCCTGGTGCTCATGAACCGGACCCAGTTAACTACAATGAGGCTCTCCAGGATAAAGATGTAGATTCTTGGCAGAGAGCAATGATTGATGAGATGGGTTCTATAGACTCAAATCAAGTCTGGGAGCTGGTAGATCTTCCTGATGGGTTTAGGCCTATTGGGTGCAAATGGGTTTACAAGCGAAAAAGAGAATTTGACGGGAGGGTTGAGACCTTCAAGGCTAGGCATGTGGCGAAGGGGTATACTTAGAAATAAGGGATCGATTATGAGGAGACCTTTTCCCAGGTAGCTATTCTTAAGTCAATTCGGATTCTCTTGGCCATAGCTGCTCATATGGATTATGAGATTTGGCAGATGGACGTCAAGACAGCTTTCCTTAATGGAAGTCTTGAGGAGACCATCTTTATGCAACAACCAGAGGGCTTCATTGTTAAAGGCCAAGAACACAAGGTATGTAGGCTTAGGAGGTCCATTTATGGACTTAAGCAAGCATCCAGATCTTTGAACATCCGTTTTGATGAGGTTATCCAGTCATATGGATTCACTCAGTGTCCAGATGAGCAGTGTGTTTACCGCAGGCGTGATGGTGATACGGTGGTGTTCCTAGTACTTTACGTATATGACATTCTTCTTATTGGCAACAGTAAGAAGGTGTTGTCAGACGTAAAGGCATGGTTGTCCAGGCAATTCGATATGAAGGATTTGGGAGAGGTTGGACATATCCTTGGGATTAAGATTATTCGAGATCGTAGGAGACATTCTCTGACTCTCTCTCAGGCATTCTACATAGACACGATTCTGGCACGTTTTAACCTGCAGAACTCCAAGGGTTCACTACCTTTCAGGCATGGGGTGTATTTGTCTAAGGAGCCGTGTCCTAAGACTGCTGAGGAGATAGATGCCATGAAGGCGGTACCCTATGCTTCTGCAGTGGGTAGCCTCATGTATGCTATGTTGTGTATGAGGCCTGATATTTACTTTGCTATTGGCATGGTTAGCAGATATCAGAGTAACCCTGGGAAGGCTCACTGGGAAGTAGTAAAATGCTTTCTCAAGTACTTGCGCAGGACGAGAGATTATGTCCTAGTTTATAGAGCGCAGGAACTTGTACCATTGGGTTACACAGATTCGAACTTTCAAGGTGATTTGGACAAGAGTAAGTCTACCACTGGGTTTGTGTTTACTCTAGGAGGTGGAGCCATAGTATGGAGGAGTGTCAAGCAGAAATGCATGGCGGACTCCACCATGGATGCTGAGTACGTTGCCGCTTCAGAGGCAGCGAAAGAGGCTGTATGGCTCCGGAGCTTTCTGATGGACTTAGATGTGGTTCCTGAGTTGCCTAGGTCTATCACAGTTTATTGTGATAAAAATGGTGCAGTTGCTAACTCGAGGGAACCACGAGCCCAAAAGGCGAGTAAACACATAGAGCGCAAGTACCACCTGATACGAGAGATCGTAAAGAGGGAAAACGTGATCGTGGCCAAGATAGCATCAGATGACAACCTTGCAGATCCTTTCACCGAGCCATTGACCCCAAAGGTCTTTGAGAGACATGTGGAGGGCAGGGGAGTCAGATTCTTGAGAGAGCCATGTGAGTGAGCTTAAAGGTGTTCTGAAGATTTCATTATGACAGCAGTGTAATAGCGGGTTGGACAGTTTTTGTACTTCTTAGCATAACTTTGAGTATTAGTGGGAGATTGTTAGTTTTGAATACAGGAAAGCTATGGCTTGTATCAAAAACTAATATCCACAGTTGACATATCATTTTGTTTCGGTATAAATTTGTTCCTTTATATCATAGAACTAGATAACGGGGTGTGGAAAAACACAGTAGATACCGTTATTGGTTAAAGTATTGATATATTAAAAGTATGCTCGTAACTGAGATAGTTTGAACATACTATCGGTATAGGTTATCGTGTGGTTTGGAAATTAATTTATCTAAATTAGTTTAAATCACACGGATATGCCCGGGAGATATTGAGCACGACCAGTTTGGATAGAATTGACTTATACTGATCGGCGTAGTTAATTCGATCCTAGTATTTTGTCTCTCAATCCCGAGATTGGGACGGGCGCCAGAGTTGAATATTGTTTGCTTTGATTTGCCAAAGAGTGCGGTCAATTGAGGCCTATACCTTGGTAGGTTGGGTATGCGGTGTTTAGCTTCTTATGTGCCATTGCTAGTCGGAGGAATCCACGTACCGGTTCGCCGGGTTGATGGTGTTCCTGAGATGAGCTCGTAAAGTCTATTATACTAAACCCAGCCGGTGAACTCTATGTTCGGTATAATAAAAGGACGAGGGTACTAATCTCGGATACCAAGGAGTCGGTGAATTAATTTGTCAGTAAATTGATAAACCGACGAGCGCTAGATCTTTAATGTGGGGAGATAGAATAAAATGTACTGGCGCGATGTAAAGTCGTTTTCGAGCGGTAGTTCCATAATTGGTCCGTTAGTGGTACAACTAATTATGCATTTGACTAATCGACAAGGTGAATTAATTAATCCTAAAAGTTTAATTAATATTTAATCGACAAAGTGAATTAAGAAATTAATTCTATATGAATTAATTAATTCTAAGGGTTCGATTAAATTAAATTAACAAAGTGGGTTTAATAAATTAATTCAAATGGGTCGATTAGAGTTGACTAGTCGGGAAAGACTTAGCGGTCAACGAAAGTCAAATTAAAAGGCCTAACTCGAGAGCCCATTAGGTCTTCTTAGAAGCTCCTTATAAATACAACTTATTGGGCAAGAAAAGAATTAAGAAACTTGGCAGCCAAGAAAAGGCTAAAGAGAGAAAGTTTAGCATAGAGTGAGAAGTTCTTCTCGAAGTCAGCTAAGAAAGCTTTCTTCTTCGGAAGACTCATTTTTATTTTTGCCCGGACTGTTCTATAAACCAGCCGCTGGTCGAATTTCAAAATAGGCTGCGTAACTAGCTTTCCCGATTCTAAAAACCCCGGCGACTGCTTTGTCCAGTGCCCTGAGCAGATCGGTTTTCACGTTTATCTTCTTGCTGAGTGATCCATGAAACCGGTTGTACAGATCGGGACTGTATTGGGCATTTCCAGCGAACTGTTTTCCAGTTTTTCCAGCGGGTTGCGTAGCAGGTTTTCCGGCAGCTCGTGCAGCAAGTTTAACAGAATTCTGGGCAGTTCCATTTCTGAGTTTTTTTAGTTTTCTTCCGAAGCAAGTTTCTTGGGTTTTCTTATTTTGCCGTGGGTAATTCCATAGATAATAGCCCACACTATTTCGGAATTGGATCGGAGTAATTCTTTGGATTTCTATTGGAATCGCAATCAAAGATTAAGATGAATTCTCAACATTCTTAACAAGTTTGTTCAATGAACAAAAAGTGTCAGAAATTATGCAAGAAAGTTTGAGAATATCAAGATTAGGAGTGGCGTACAAGAGAAAGAAGAAATCATCATGTCAAGAATCATAAGTGGATTGAATCCTAAGATTGCAAGTATAGTTGAGCTTCATCATTACTTGACTATGGATTAGTTGATACATAAGGCTACATTTGTGGAATCTAGAATCAAGAATGAAGGAAACCAATGTTACACTATAACCAACCAAGGTTGGAGAGATACTAGCCGAGTTGTACCTAGTGCTCAAGCCAAAAGTAAGTCCTCAATTGAGACAAGGTGCAATATAAACCTTTTTCTAATCTTTCAAGTGTTTTTAAAGTTCCTAGTGCAAATGCTACTAACAAACCTCATACCAAGGAGATTACTCATTTTAAATGTCTAGGAAAAGGTCATATGCAATCTTAATGTCCTAATTTGAGAACTATGATAGCACTAGAAGATGGAACAATTGTAAAGAAGGAAGAAGAAGATGAAGAGGCCGAAATCTAGACTAAAGAAATCGGCCAAGAGAACGAAATTAAGAGTGATGAAGGAGATGAGCAAAATTCATGTGAAGATGGTTCTTCCTTCATGACAAAAAAGGTCCCCGAATCCCCTACATCATCTCAAGAAGATAGCCTTGTGAGACCTCTCAACACAAGAGCTAATATCCAACATCTAGTTGAGCAAAAGAACACTATTTTTCACATAAATTATGAAGTTGGTAAGATTACATATTTGTTTATGATTGATAGTGGAAGTGAGAATAATCTTGTTTCTTACCAACTTGTATATTCCTTACACTTACATAAGGCCAAACACCCTAAATCTTATAAGTTGCAGTGGCTCAACGATAGTGGCAAGGTTGAAGTAACCAAACAATGTGTAATGTGTTTCATCAATTGTGAGTATGATGACTTCGCAAGGTTTGATGTAGTGTCCATCAATGCAGCCTATGTGATTCTTGAAAGACCTTGTCAATTTGATCATAAGACAAGACATGATGGACAAACAAATAGGTATTACTTCAACTATGGTCCTAAAGAAATTATTCTAAAACTTTATCTCGTGCGCAATTTAGGAAAGGACTTGAAGAGATGAGGCAAGCTAGAGCAAGAGAGAAAGATTTACCGTAAAGTTCTGAAAATGGAAAACAAAAAAGAGGAGCAAAAATGCGGGTTATTAAGCATAAGAGTTGGAATGAGCCAAGCTCAACTGATTCTATTTCGGATGAGTAGTCTTTACCAAAGACTAAGACCAATAGTACCCCCGCAGGGAACAGTTGGACCGAACAACCTACTCAAAGGTCAAAAAATGAGCTAGATTCATATGATTTTCCACAACAATCCGACTATGAGTCTAGTGTGAACTATTTTCCTAACATTCGAATGCGTGGACTAGCCTTTATGACTAATTCCGTTTGAGTTGCATCAAAGGAAGAAATGTTAAGAAAGGAAGAAAAGTCTCAACAAAGGCAAAAGAAGCATCAAGTTTTGAATTCACTAAAGAGGGAGCGTTCTTTTAACCCTACGTTTGCATTATTTAAGAGCATTTGTGATTTACAATTTAGCATGCAAAGAGTAGGCATTAAAGGGTTGATTTTGTAAGACTGCAAAGTTATTGCTAACTTTAGTAAAAGAATGAAAGATATTTTCTTAGAGTATCAAGATGGTGATACTAGTTTATTTTTTAACAAGGTTGAAATGTTTGGTTATAGGAATCGAATCATGCAAAGGAAATGGCAAGTTACTACATCAAAGAAGCCAAGCTATTTGTACCAGAATCTAGCTTGAGGGAGTTACTTGTTCGTGAGCCTCATAGTGGAGGTTTGATGGGACATTTTTGTATTTTTAAGACCTTAGATGTTCTTCAATAACATTTCTATTTGCCGAGCATGAGGAAATATGTAGAAAAAATATGTGAAAGGAGCATTGATTGCAAAAAAAGGCGAAGAGCACCTTAAAACCACACGATTTATCAATGCATTGCCAATTCCTGCACACCCTTGGGTTGATTTGTCTATAGATTTTATCCTAGGCCTCCAGAGAACATCTCAAGGTAATGACTCCATCTTTGTGATCGTTGATAGATTTTCTAAGATGGCACATTTTCTACCTTGTAGGAAGATGAACGATGCTAAGGAAATAGCCAACCTGTTCTTCAAAGATATAGTTGTTGGAGTTGAATACGTAAGCTATGCTTGTATTGTACATTTTCTCAGTTAATATATCGATTTATGTTTTGGTTATATTTTTTTGTGCATTATTTTTCCATTTATATTATGTAGTTAGATGATGAGGTGTCTTGTGTGACACAGTAGATCTTATCATTGGTTAAAAGACATAATATATAAATGAGGTTCGTAACCAAGAGAGTTTTGGACAAACTGTCGGTTTAGGTTATTATGTAATTCGGATAATTGGTTTGTCTAAACTAATTGAATCATATAGATATGCCCGGGGCATATTGAACATGACCATTTAGAATGATTTGTCTTGTAATGATTTGATAGACAAATCGTTCTTAGTATTCTATCCCTTAATCGCTAGACTTGAGCGGGCATGAGGATTAGACATAGTGTACTTTGATCTGCCAATGGGTGAGATCAATTGTGGCCAACAGTCTCAGTAGGTTGGGTGCGCTTGTTTAGTTACTTGGTATGCTGCTGCTTGTCGAAAGAAAACCATGTACCGGTGTATCCGGGGTGATGGTGCTCCCGAGATGAGCTCGTAATGTTTATTATATTAAATCTGGCCGGTGGACTTATATCTGGTATAGTAAAAAGGTCGAGTGGTACTAGTCTCGGAATTAAAGAAGTTAATTAATTAATTTATTAGTGAATTAACAAATTAACGAGCACTATATCTTTGATGTGGAGAGATTATGAATATAATTTAATTAAGTTGTTCTGAAAACATTTCTGGTGTAGGATGGTCTGTTAATGGTACGATTAATTTTGTAATGGGTTAATTGAATAGGTAGAATTAATTAATTGATTAATTATTCCTAAGGGTTAATTGAGTAATTAACAAAGTGGGATTATTTATTTAATTAATTAAGTCTTAAGTTTCAATAAGAATTAGGAAATCCTAGAGATTAGGAATCTAGTAGGATTTGGCTTATCCTATTAGATTGGTTACCTGATTGGATTTGGAAACTAATTACCTAAACCCATTAGGAAGGCCAATCCTAAACCAACTTGGGCTCTCTCTTGTAACTCTATATATAGACAAGGGATTAGCTATTCCACAACATACAATTCATAAGTTTTCAAGGAAAGAAAACTTAGAGAGAGAAAATCCTAGAGAGAGAAATTAATTCTTCTCAGAGTTGGGTTTTCTTTCCCTTGGCTGGCGGCACAAAATCCTAGGCAACGGCGGCGGCGGATTAATGTTTTCCTGGTGGCTGTGTTTGGATTCCTTCAGTGGCACTGGCGGCGCGTGAAAAGGGGTGGCGGCAGCACGTGGTGATCACACGCTAGCCAGCTTGGTGCTGGAATTTTCTGGCGAGTGGATTGTGGTGATTAGCTGATCAATTGCTCATTAGATTGCTGCCCAGATAGCATACAAGAGAATCACCTGAGTATACGCTTCAATAGGTAATTCTTATATTTCCGCTTTAATTAAGAATTTGTATTGCGTGGTAAATCGAATAAGTACAAACTAAGATCCTGCTCAATGCAATTTCAAAAGGGTTGGAAGAGCGATTGTGCTAGCGGCTAGGCTGGCCAGAGATTCCGATTCTAGAATACATAGCACGAAAGTGAGTTTCTGGCTAGGCCAGGGCAGATAATCTTACAATTGGTATCAGAGCCTGGTTTTGGGTTTTGTGCTTGTTTGATTTATTAAATGGTTTTACTTGCAGGTGGTTAAGAAATCCCGACTATTATGGTTACATTTGTATGTGTTTTAATTAAACTCCGGGATATGTCCAGATTTGATTTTATAATGAATGTTTGTAATAGTATAACCACGTGGTGGAAGTCGTGTAGGATTCGATCAAATTTGTAGTAGGATTTTTCTATGTAATTTCGATTCTTTAATTTTCCTAGAAAGCCTTGTAGTAGGAGAATTAATTTTTGTAATCGAAGGCGTTATGGTGGGTAACTTGAATTCGTGGGTTTTGGGTTATCGTTAATTCGTAGAAACCCAAGAAAACCTAGAACGAATTGCAAGAAGACCAAATAGCGTAGAAGAAGCGAATGAGGGATTGGTGGCAGGGGGCGGCGCCGCCGACAAACGCCGGAAAGTGGCAGCACCACTGCTGCGCGGCGCAACAGGTTTGCTGCGCCAGCGCGAGGCAGTAGGCGCGGCAGCAGAGCGCAGTAGTTAATTGAAGTTTAAGACTCTTTCCATCGAGTTACGTGGCGGGACACGAGATCAAGGTAGAAGATGGAAGCGATTAAAATCATAATAGTCGGGAAATTTAATTTTCACATTTATTTCCCGTATTTATTATTTTAATTTTTGTGGTTTAATTTTTATGTTGTATTTTATGATGCATGACTTTAAAGCATGTTTGGTTTTATGGTTGCATATAACTTAGGGTTAGTTAATTGCATGTTAAAATCGAAAAAACCCTCAATTTAGAAATCTAAGTGGGAACGGGTTGATTTAATATCCCCACGGCCTCCATTCGGATGAGTCCAACCATGAGATCGCTAGATTATGAATTTCTGAGTAAGATGACTAGAGTAAGTTTAACTAGGAGAAATGCGATACCCTATCCATCTAAAGTGCACTATCCTGAGGTAACAAATTCATAAGTCACGTAATGGCACACACTTAGTGTATGATTTGTAGTATTCCTCCCATCGAGGTTACGCTGCTTATTTGTACGGCTGAAAGCATCAACTATTAACTACATTGATCAATAGATCATTTGGTCAGATAGTGTAGTTAATGAACTTGGTTCTTCTCAAATGAATATGGGTTAGCATAAACGTCCACACTATCGGGCATTGCGAGAATCCCGGTGAATGAGATGTCGGTGGATTAAAATTATTGTTTTGAGGGAAGTCAATAATTGTTAGAATTTCCTTGTTTTCGAAATTCTAGATTTAATAACTGAAACATTGTCTGTTTATTTATTTTACAATTTTTGATATGACATTCAACCCCTTAGCTACTATATTGAAAGACAATAAGTTAACTGGACCTAATTATGTCGATTGGAAAATTTGGACATTGTCCTTATGGCTGAGAGCACTCCTGTGAAAGATTATGTCATTGACGTGATTAGTTACATAAACCAGGTTGAGGTAGTGGGAGGCGAAATCGTTGGTGAAACCAAAGTCGATATTGTCCTCCGGCGCTTGCCTCAAAGCTATGAGTAGATTCAGTTGAACTACAACATAAATAAGATGTTGTGTACTTCATTCGAGCTCTTGGCAGAGTTGGTGGAGGCTAAAAGTCTTCTTCAAGAGAAGAAGCGAGCTTTAGTCACAGTCAAAGCTTCAGAATCTTCTTCTGAGCCTGCGGCTAGAAAGAAGAAGAGAAAGCTCGAGGGAATAGCTCAAAAGGCGTGAATTGCGCCTAAGCCCGATATTGCAAAGAAGAAGTCTAAAGACAAGTGCTTAAAGTGCAATAAGATGGGATATTGGAAATCGGATTGTTCAAAGCTTAAACGTACGATAGTTTCTGCCTTAATTACTGAGACATGTTTAGCGGCGATTCTCACAGATACTTGGTGTGTGGATTCAGGTGTCATTGACCATGTTTGTAATTCTTTGCAAGGGTTCTAGGTAACCCGGAAGCTTAGAGAAGGCGAATTGGGCGACACTACAAGACTGTCAGTAGAAGCAGTGGGAGTAGTTACTCTGAATTTCGAGAATTCTAGTTTAGAGTTAGTTAATTGTCTTTATGTACCGAGTTTTAGAAAGAACCTTATTTCGATTTCTAAACTCTTGAAGAACGGCTATAAGTTTATTTTTTCTGATGATTTTGTATTTATTAGAAGAAATGAAAAACTTATTTGTTCTGGTTAATTGGCTGACAATTTGTTGGTGGTTAATTCTAACTCCCCTGTTGTGCAAAACTTAGAAACATATAGTTTTTTATCTAACATTAATAAGAGGAAGAAACCTTCTGAAATGAATCAAACCTATCTTTGGCATCTCAGGCTAGGTCATATAAACCTTAGTAGAATTCAGAGGTTGTCAATGATGGACCTTTAGGTTCATTAGAGATTGATAGTTATTCAACCTGCGAATCTTGCTTGGAGGGTAAGATGACCAAGAGACCTTTTAAAGCAAAAGGTTATAGAGCCAAAAAAGTACTAGAGTTAATTCATTCTGACTTGTGTGGACCAATGTCAGTCCGAGCACGAGGTGGGTTTGAGTATTTCGTGATGTTCACAGATGACTACTCAAGGTACATGTACATTTACCTAATGCATCACAAGTCTGAGTGCTTTAGCAAGTTCAAAGAGTTTCGGGCAGATGTAAAGAAGCATCATGGTAAAAGTATCAAGACACTGTGATCAGGAAACTAATTAATTAATTAAGTCTTAAGTTTCAATTAGAATTCAAAAATCCTAGATATTAGGAATCTAGTAGGATTTGGTTTATCCTATTAGATTGGTTACCTAATTACATTTGGAAACTAATTACCAAAACTCATTAGGAAGGTCAATCCTAAACCAACTTGGGGTCTCTCTTGTAACTCTATATATAGACAAGGGATTAGCTATTCCACAACATACAATTCATAAGTTTTCAGACAAGAAAAATTAGAGAGAGAAAATCCTAGAGAGAGAAATTAATTCTTCTCAGAGTTGGATTTTCGTACCCTTGGCTGGCGGCACGAAATCCTAAGCAGCGGTGGTGTCGGATTATTGTTTTCCCGGCGGCGCGTGAAAGGTGGTGGCGGCGGCGCGTGGTGATCACGAGCTATGCAGCTTGGTGCTAGAATTTTCCGATGAGTGGATTATGGTGATTAGCTGATCAATTGCTCGTTCGATTGCTGCCCACACAGCATAGAAGCAAAGTCTTAAGGCATACAAGAGAATCACCTGAGTATACGCTTTAATAGGTAATTCTTATGTTGCCGCTTTAATTAACAATTTTTTTTGTGTGGTAAATCGAATAAGTACAAACCAAGATCTTGCGCAATGTTATTTCAAAAGGGTTGGAATAGCGATTGTGCTACCGTCTAGGCCTGGCCAGAGATTCCGATTCTGGAATGCATAGCACAAAAGTGAGTTTCTTGCTAGGCCCGGGCAGATAATCTTTCAATAGTGAGACTACATGGCGTTCCAAGCAGCATTGTGAGTGATCGTGATGTCAAGTTCCTTAGCCTATTTTGGAATACATTGTGGAGCAAGCTAGGAACTAAGTTGTTGTTCTCCACTTCAATTCATCCACAGACTGATGACTAGATACAAGTGATCAACTGAACTTTAGGTGCATTGCTGAGAAGTTTGATCAAGAAAAACTTGAAGCAGTGGGAGGATGTTTTTCCTATATGTGATTTCGCATACTACCGAACTACACACACATCCACAAGTTTTTCACCTTTTGAGTTAGTTTATGAATTTCAACTTAAAAAGCCCTTGGATTTGCTACCGATTCTAACTAAAGAAGTTGTAAGTCTAAATGGTGAGAAAAAAGCTAAGCTAGTCAAGAAGATCCATCACTAAGCAAGGTTAGCTTCTGAAGAAGCAAGAGCACATGGCTAGAGTCAAGAGTTATTACCCGAAAAGAGTAATATTTAAGCCCAGAGATTGACTTTGCGTACATATCAGAAAAGAAAGGTTTCCTCAAAAGCAGAAGAGCAAGTTGAGTCCAAGAGGAGATGGTCCTTTCCAAGTGGTTGAAAGAGTCAACTAGAATGTATACAAACTTGATCTAAGAGGTGAGAAAGGTGTACATGGTACATTCAACGTTTGTGATCTTACACCTTTTGAGTTTGATGAAGGTATTGATTCGAGGTCGAATCATTTTCAAGAGGGAAAGGATGATGTGATCCTAGGCTCACCTCAAGGTAATTCTACACCTTCTTCTTATGTTCATCCTAGTAAAACCTACCAAAGAGATCCATTTGTAGATATTCAAGGTCCAATGGCAAGAGTTAGAACAAAGAAAGTTCAAGATAAGCTTAATTTGATGGTTCAAGAGCATTATGGTAAAGATATTATTTTCAAGGATGGTCTGAAATCCAAGGAAATTACCATCTTAAGTGTTTATTTAGATCAAGGCATCACTTGAGAATGCATGAGGAAGTGGCCGCACCTACACAGCCCAATTCGGCCACCTCACTTGGTTTATTCGGGCTATTTTAATTATTATGTGTCTTGGGCTCTTTATGGGATTTTGTAGTCCCTCATGGATGATTTTTACCCTTAAATAGTATCCATAATGGTCCAAGGTTAGCCGAGTTCAAGCCTATTATATGGTACAAGTCCATCTTGAAGATTCTAGAAGTTACTTGCATCGGAAGGCATCTAGAAGGTTGAAGATATGGAAGGCTGTGAGTGCAAGCAAGCTTGGGCAGCTGCCCTATTTTATTTCTAGCAAATTGAACTTATTTTCAGTATATTTGTGTTAAATAAGGTTTAGTTTTGAAGAGATTAGCAAGATTAAATCATGCCTTAATTACTTAGATTGATTGGTGAGATCTTGAATGATTAGGATATTTTCCTAGAGTGTTATTTCCTAATCTTGCATGATTGATTAGGGATTGATTCCATGTCTTGCTTTTCAAGACATGAAATTTGGTCACCCTACACTATAAATGGGGGCTTGTGCTTCATTGTATGACACACTTTTTGTGATACAATACAACTTTGAGAAGATTTCTCTTTCAGAAGCTTGCGAGTTTCTTTCTTGATTAATACGTTAATCAAATCCCCGACTTTATCAATAGTTGAGTTAGGAACTATTGTCGTGTCATTCTACCAAAATTCTTGCAAGAATTCCTTCCCCGTAACACTTATTTTGCACCTCTAGTTGAATCCTTCTTAACAACACAGTCGTCAACACAATGTCACTTTCGGAGCAATTTGGAACCGCATCATTTGGTATCAGAGCTCCGATTTCACATCATTCTCTTTGGAATGCTTTACCATGCATGTATACCCAATGTTATTGTGATTGCAGATGAAGGTTTGAAACTATATGCCTTTCCAAGGTGATTCTTGTATTGGATTCTTTGTTGACGTAGTGTACCCGAATACTAATCATTTTGTGCTGCCACATTTCTAGGAAGGATTATTATCATCACAGGCCCTAAATATTATGGAAAAAGTATCTACATAAAGTAGGTCAGTCAAAGCATTGTACATCTCTGTTCCCACTGCACATTATCTCTGTTTTATTGGAAATATCTGCTTTGTATGTATATATCTGTCTGAGAAATATATGTTACATTATATCCAGCCGATAAATGCTTTTGGATGTTGTTAGTTTCTCCAAGAGTGTATTATCACCAAAGAGGAGCAATGCGATCCACATTATCCAATCTTAAGCAAATGATGGGTATTTTAATTTTTTCAGTTCTCCGAATCTTTACTATTGTAGATAGAAGTATGAAAAGTTCACTAATCATGCAAGATTCTTCTTTGACTTTGATTGTATTTGCTGATTGTTTTAATGGAACTGTTGAAATCCCAAACCTATGTGTTTGGTTTTGATTGTTACATAAGTCTCAGGTCATCTTATTAACATTCCGTGCCATTTGAAAAGCTGAAAATCAATCCCTGACCCCCAAAAATAAAGAATGATTTCAAACTGTTTGATACAGAATAGACTTGATCAATTTCAAATGTTTGAGGGCTTAAGTTGACAGAGTAGTTACTTGTTTTTCAGGTCGCATTGATAGTTTTTGTCACATTGGAAGTTTTGTCTCTGCTAAGGCGTGGGCTTGACTGATAGGTTTGTGCTTTCTTTAATTTTTGTCTTACTTGCATCTTCTGAAGGTAGCTATTCTCAAAATAATTTGTATTATCAGGATATTTTGTGTAACTGGGACAAAGGTTTATGACTGTTAAGTTGGATTAATGCCAAGTGTTATCTATAAACCGGAGATTTACTAAAAATAGCTGGAAGTACTGTTTTTAATTATTTGAGAACACCGAGTGCTATTATATTTGTACTTGTTCCAACCTTGTCATCGATTTTTTACCTGTTTGTCGTTTGATCATTTTTTGCTAGTATCAAATTTAGTACCTTGCTCATTGCATGTTTTCCATTCTTGCTTAACCTTTTTGCAAGAATAAAGATATATATCAGGGCACCTCCATTCGATTACTTTTGATCTATTCCAGAAAAGTAAAGACGTCGTACTATCATAATGTCTATGTGACTTATGCCTCCTTTGTTCATATTACTACTTCCATTACAGAATACTGCAAGATAACTCCTATCTGGAAGAAGTCAACTATCATCACAAGTTCTATTATGGTTAAATGAAATTTTGATATTGTATTATTTTGGATTCATTTGGGAGCTTCTGTGCACCTGGCTGCTCTTTCTCTCTACTCTTGGATTCCGGCCATCCATGACGATTTAGGGAAGGAAATGGTTCTTTAATGTCATTTTTTTTTGTTGGCGGAATTTTGTTGTTTTGCCTTTTATGGCCTCATTTTTCTGTTACATTTTGCGTACTATAGAATTGCGTGAACTGTTGCCTAGGATTTACTATTGATTGCGGTGTCAAACACCTAGGTTATACAATTGTTATCACATAACACATTTTGTTTCCCTGTGCGTTTATTGTAAGAAATGAAATCTCACAAGTTTGGATCCAAATTTCTATCTATGAGATGTTTTATCAATATCAATCAATTCAGAAATGAATTCTAACATTTTGTTTTCCATTCATTCCCTATTGTCATGTTAGGTTTAAGTATGTTTAGTGAATTTGTTTGTTTTATCTTCTTCTACAACTTCTAATTAACAAATAAAGTTGTTTGTTCCATTGACATTAATTAAAATATCAAAAAATTTAATAGGAAAGGAAAAATAAATAGTATTATTATTATTTATTTTTTAATGTGATTGCTAAGATGCAAAAATTGAAGCAAGAGAAAGAATGTTTGGAAACTAGAAATGAATATTAAATCTAAAGATCAACCATTCTTGAAGCATTTGCATACAAATGAATAAAAATAAATCTTAGCAGAATTTTCTATCAAATTTACATACAAAATTATAAAAATAGAAAATTTGAGAGTTGAAAAATCAACAACCATTTTCACCAAATAGTTTTCAATGCTCCGTCATGCCTTATATGCATATACCAAATATTTGAAAATTTCGTTCAAATTTTGTTATGCTCATATTTTTATAAACTGAACAAAAAGTAAAGGGAATAAAAATTGTAACAAGTCAGGAAATATTAATTTTATATTTGTTTCTATTTTTTAAAAAACTTTTAATTATCAAATTTTAATTTATGGCGGGCCAACTGCTCTTGTGAGGTCATGGGTATCAAACCAATAAAGATAAAACCTACCCTGAAAGATTTTTAAGTAACACAATACGAGTAGGATCATCTCCAGAGAGAGCACCGAAGTGAAATTAATTTAATTAAAAGCATGTAACAAAAAATGGGAGTTTTTTGAATTATGTCTAAAAAATTAAAATTCACTTAAAATAAATAAAAAGAAATCAAAAGATTTATAAACTCGAAATTTGGAAAAACTCTAGTCAAATGAATTGTTACCACCTCGATGCGATAAATTGATCCTATATGTAAGGATTTATCAATTAAATTATGATTGCACTGGTTTTTATTTTTTGAATATTCTAACAGTTCAGTCATATTAATTTAGCACCAGCAATTAACGAACCGCCGTTAATTGCATCTATAATCAATAATCAGTTCTGGAACCTCCTATAACCTAGACTATGATAGCCAAGGCCCAACAATTAAGCAACCCTGCAATTTGATTAATTATTCTCTTTAATACGCTAACCTACGTACCACGTGATTAGTTGTATTGAAACTATAAGGAATACCAAACCTCGTGTATTCAAGTTGATTAGACTACCTAGGAAATTTTGAATACTACCAGTGATTTAAACAGTGTCAAATAATCCGTAAGACAAATCACGAAAATAAATAAATAACTATGAATTAACTTATATTAAAAAAATTTGATCTCACAATTAAATCGACATCAAAAGGTTTAATTCCTTTGCCTAGACTAAGGAATTAGTTACACATAATTGAAAATAAAAACATCCTATAAAAATTGTACTTCATAAATTAAATAATAAACGTGGGGAACAAAACAGGGTACTTGACGTAGTAGCCGTGCAGCCGCCACAAGTCCAAAGTCAAGGCTGCTGCCCCTCCCAGAATCTGAATTGCTATTTGTATCACAAAAAAAAAAAAAATCAAAATAATTATGAAATGATGAAAATGCCCTTATGAAGGAAAAAGCAGAAAATGGCTAAGTAAATGTCGAAAACACAACTAAAATGCGTTTTCTCCATTTACACAAACGCAGAGAATAACGTTTCTGAAATGTAAAATTTAATACTAATGACGTTTAATACAACAAAAACGTCAAAATTCTCCGATAATGACAACAAAAAACGTATCACTTTAACGTTTCATGTTTACTAAAAACGTCAAACTGGAGCGTTTAAACCTTGGTTCGCTCGTTAAAATGGTGCGTTTCAACCATGGCTCGCTCGTTTAAATGGTGCATTTCCACCATGGCTCGCTCGTTAAAATGTCGCTCGTTAAATGTCGCTCGTTATGGGACGTAGCTAGACGTGGCGATAGTTGTTTTGGACGTAGCGAGACGTGGTAGACTGTGTTCTGTGAAAAATTCAGCTAAAAGTCACACGCATGGATGTAGACGTTTCTGGACGTGTTCCTGGTTGTTTTGGACGTGGTACTAGTTGTTCGGAGACGTGGTGGACTGTCCTTGTGAAAAAAATCAGCTTAAACTCACATGAATGGATGTAGACATTTCTGGACGTGGTGCAAGTTCTTTTTGACGCGGTGCTAGTGTTCTGAGACGTGGTGGACTGTCTTTGTGGAAAAAATCAGCTTAAATTCACATGAATACATGTAGACGTTTCTGGACGTGGTGCAAGTTATTTTTGACGTGGTGCTAGTGTTCTGAGACGTGGTGGACTGTCTTTGTGAAAAATTAAGCTAAAAGCCACACGCATGGATGTAGACGGTTCTTGACGTGGTTCTAGGTGTTTTTGACGTGGTGCTAGTTGTTCTGACACGTCTACATCCATTCATGTGAATTTCAACTGATTTTTTTCACAAAGACAGTCAACCACGTCTCAGAACACTAGCACCACGTCAAAAACACAAGAACCACGTCCAAAACGCAATTTTGGTTAAATTGTGTATGTCCAAAACGTTTTTTCATTGCGTTTTGGAAGAGAAAAAACTCAAGTTTGCCCCGTTTTTTGACATAAAATCTGTCAACTTATCAAGAATTTTGTTCATAAGGGCATTTTGGTCATAATTAATATTTTTATTTTTTTGTGATACAAATAGCAAGTCCCAAGAATTGTTGCCAAAAAGTAAGTCCTCCAAAAACTCCCCCAGTACTATATGTTTTTACTCCCTTAATCTCACGGCCCACATATGCCAAAATTAAACCAAAGTTAACATAAACCCTACCCTAATTAACTTTGGACTTCCCTTAAACAACACTTAATTATGGATCTCAATATAAAGTCCAAATCCTTTTTATTCTCAACATTCTTTAATTCTTCTATCCAGCCCAATTAGCTTTTCCTCTTCCCAGCTTCCAATTTTTTCAAAAAAATCACCCAAAATAGCCTATTTTGCTCCAACTGAAATCTTCTCCCTACAAGTACAAAAACAGTCCATTAAACTCCGTAATGCATCTCAATTGCCCTAAATTCACACGAAATCTAATTATGAATTTCAAGTTCATCAAATCCCTCACACCTAGACAATGCTTGTCCCCAAGCATGACTCAAGACTCGACAAGTAAAAACAAAACCAACAAACAAAACATGGATTCTCAATATGCAATATACGATCAAGCAAGACTTGCAATCCACATAGGAAACTTTCATAGTACCATGCATTTGCAATGCCTATACCTAATTCCTCATAACTCTTCAAACTCAAATAACAAGCACGAATAATACCCACCTCTCAAGTAATTCACTCGTGCACTCAAAGTGTTTAAAGGACATAATCACTCAAGTTCACAACATAGAATGTTCTTACCATAAACTAGCAAATATATCACATTACTATCACTCAAATTAACTTAAAGTACAAATCAAAAGGTCTTCGTCAAGTGTTATAATGGGGCTCAGGACAAGGTAGGAAAAACAAAGATCAAAATATGCTAAAGTCATGAAATAAAGAACATACTTGATTTTTAACCTTCAACCAGCTTACCGAGGATGTCCTATGCAAGACACTAGTAACTCACAAAGAATTCCAAACTTAGCTCTTTCTACTGTTGGGAATCGTTTAGGTGTTTAATCTAATTAAACAGCAGAATCCTAAACATTAAGGATCGGGTCTTACCCTTGAAGTGTAATCGGTTGCGCACGTCGCCTGGCTCCTCTGAGAAGATGGCGTTTTGTTGTCTCCAAAATCCTTCCTCGAAGGATTCTCTACTCTTACGCACGAAAGTCTTCGCAGGTTGGTGCTAGCCAATCTTGCCTACCCCGAGAATTTGGGAAAATCAGTGTATTTTGGCTGATCTGAATTTTCTTAAATACCAAATCATCATCCTCTTACAATTATGTCCCTAGGATATTTGTAGAGAATTAATTTCCAAAATCAGTATTGTAATTATCTAATTATAACTTAACTGATTTTAGTTATATTCCAAATCAGTATTATTACCAAAAATTATTTAACTAATTCCAAATTAGTATTTAAATAATATTTACTAATTCCAAATCAGCCTTAAATAATACCTTAATGATTTGGGTTATACACCAAGCCCATGGATCAACCCATGACCCATGGATCAGGCTGATGGGTCAAGAACATCAATTGCAATTAAGTCCCTTGATTTATCAGCCCATCCCAATTGTTTCCAGGTAATTAATTAATTATTAATTAATATCATAGAACTTTTCAATAATATTTAATTAAACCATTTAATTAAATCTTATTTATTTAAGTATAACAATTATACTTATTGTAGGAAAGAATACTTATTCTGCATCATCGAACTTTCTTATGTGCGATCTTGTAGGCCCATTCCAAATTGGCAATGGATAACTCAATCTCATTGATTAATCCATAAGTCATTAGTTGTCTCTAGCAAGACATAATGACTACCCAATTCGGAATGGAGGGTCGAATGGTGATTCAACACAACCTTTCTGAGCAAACTGCATACGATTCTCTACATCGATATCCCGTTTAGCATAAGCCATGAACCATCATCCTTATATAGCTAAATGTTTACTTGATCTCTTAGTGACACTGAATCCATCAAGCAAATGATATCCTTATCATTCCTTAGGCATGGTCATGTACTTTCAGTTCACTATCAAGTGGTCAAGATATCATCTCTCACTCAAGAGAGATTTTTAGTCCCATCACTTCACCTACATATCTTAGCGTGAATCATAGTGTACCCAATCATACCCGTACTTGGCAACCTGTTACGGTCCCGTTAGGCGTATGTCAAAGCACACCACAATTCACCTAAAACGATGTAGTGATTTCTGGTCTACGGATCCTAGTACCAGTACTACTCAAAAGAATCACTCATGATCTAATTAGTCCATGGAGTGTTTCTTTTGGCGGATCGATTTCATGAATTTAAATATGCACAAAGATATTACTATCATGAAATTAACTCATTTGATAAACAATCAATCAAGCGAAAAATGTCTTATTTACATAAATACCCTCAAAGTATATTTACATAAATAGCCCTCATTAGGGCACATTCTCCAACAATCTCCCACTTGCCCGATGAAGGGCTATGTCCTAAACTATTTAAGACCAAGCTCTATTACATGTCTATCAAACTTTGATTGTGGTAGAGCTTTTGTGAGAGGATCTGCTATATTTTTGTCGAACCCTATTTTGCACACTTTCACATCTCCTCGATCAATGATCTCTCGGATGAGGTGAAACCTTCTGAGTATGTGTTTGGTTTTCTGGTGTGACCGAGGCTCCTTATCTTGTGCGATGACCCCGTTATTGTCACAGAAAAGTTCTATCGGATCCTGGATACTCGGTATCACTCCGATGTCTGACATGAACTTTCTCAACCAAACAGCTTCCTTTGCAGCATCTGATGCAGCAATATACTTAGACTCTGTTGTAAAATTGGTTGTTGTATCTTGCTTGGAGCTTTTCCAACTTATTACACCATCATTCAGACTAAACACGTAGCCTGATTGTGACTTCATGTCATCTTGATCTGTTTGGAAAGTAACATCAGCGTAACCTTGTACAATGAGCTGTTCTTGTCCTCCATACACTAGCATTAATCCTTTAGTTCTTCGTAAGTACTTCAGGATTACTTTGACTGTAGTCCAATGATCCATCCCTGGATCTTGTTGGTATCTGCTAGTCATGCTAAGTGCATGTGCAACATTCGGACGGGTACACAACATGGCATACATGATAGATCCTATTGCCAAAGCATATGGGACTCTACTCATTGTATCCCTCTCCTCTCTTGTTGAAGGACCTTGGTTCTTCTTCAAGAGAAGGCCATGTATAAATGGTACTTTACCATTTTTTGAGTTAGACATATTGAATCTTTTCAATATATTGTCTATGTACCCTTCTTCACTTAGTCCCAGAAGCCTTTTAGACCTATCTCTATAGATCTTGATACCTTGTATCGTCTCAGCTTCTCCTAAGTCTTTTATAGAAAATACACTCCCCAACCATTGTTTGATGTCTTTCATCAGGGGAATGTCATTTCTTATGAGCAGGATGTCGTCCACATATCGGACAAGGAAAATAATCTTGCTCCCATTAACTTTCTTGTAAACACAAGGCTCATCTTCGTTCTTGATGAATCCATAACCTTTTACTTCCTCATCAAAATGAAGATTCCAACTTCGAGATGCTTGCTTTAGTCCATAGATAGACCTCTGAAGCTTACATACTCGATTAGGATGCTTTTGATCGATGTATCCCTCGGGTTGTTTCATATAAACATCCTCGAGTAGGTTTCCATTCAGGAAAGTCGTCTTAACATCCATCTGTCATACCTCACAGTCAAAATATGTTGCTATGGCAAACATTGTCCTAATAGACTTAAGCATCACGACAGGGGATAAGGTTTTATCATAGTCTATACCATGAGTCTGTCTGAAACCTTTAGCCACTAGTCGTGCCTTGAAGATCCCGCCAGGTTTTAACTTGAAAACCCACTTGCAATCCACAACATTTGCCTGACAGGAGGGTCAATCAAAGTCCACACTTTATTGTCCCTCATGGATTGCATTTCAGATTCCATGGCTTGTAGCCATTTATCTGAATCCAGACTTTCTAAAACCTATTTGTAGTTCACGGGCTCATTAGAGTCCACCAAGATCAAATCTTGATCATCAGTCATGAGAAATCCGTATCTCTCGGGTTGGTGACGAGATCTACCAGATCTTCTAGGTTCTTGTGTTGTTGACTCAGGTTGCTCATCTTCATGAGTTTCCATGTCAACTTCCATCTGAGTTTCTGTAGATCGTTCTACATTCTCTTGTGGTTCTTGAACTTCTCCTAGTTCTATTCTACTCCCACTATCTTTCTTGTACAGAAATTCTTTCTCTAAGAAAGTAGCTCCTCGAGCTACGAACACTTTGTTCTTTGTTGGGTTGTAGAATTGATATCCTTTGGTTTCCTTAGGATATCCCACAAATAGGCATTTGTCAGTTTTGGGTTCAAGCTTATTACTTTGTAAACGCTTTACATGAGCTTGACAACCCCAAACTCGTATATAGGACATATAGGGCTTCCCACTCATCCATATCTCATATGGAGTCTTATCTACTACCTTAGATGGAATATGATTCAATAAGTAGGCAGCAGAAAGGAGAGCATAACCCCAAAAGGATATAGGGAGAGTCGCTAGGTCCATAATTGATCAAACCATATCTAATAAGGTCCGATTTCTCCTTTCGGATACACCATTCCATTGAGGTGTTCCCGGTGGAGTCAGCTGTGAAACAATTCCACACTGTTTTAGATAGGCATCGAACTCATCACTAAGGTATTCACCTCCCCGATCGGAGCGAATAGCCTTAATCCTTCTATCCAACTGATTCTCTACTTCATTTTTAAACTCTTTGAACTTTTCAAAAGTTTCACTTTTATACCTCATTAAGTAGACATACACATATCTACTAAAGTCATCAGTAAAAGTCACGAAGTATTCAAATCCATCTCTGGCTTGTGTGCTCATTGGTCCACATACATCCATATGTATTAGGGCCAATAGCTCACTTGTTCTTTCACATTTCTTGTTGAAAGGACTCTTTGTCATTTTGCCTTGCAAGTAGGGTTCGCAGGTATCATATGATTCAAAATCAAATGAACCAAGCACTCTCATCCTTGTGAAGCTTTTGAACTCGCTTCTCATTTGCATGGCCTAATCGACAATTCCAAAGGTATGTTGGACTTAAATCATTTTTAGATGATTTAGCTTTCTTTTCTATGTTATAGACTGGTTTTTCTTGGGTCAAATCCAAGACATACAGACCGTTACACATATTTGCCACTCCGTATAAAATATCATTTCGATATAAAGATAACGAATTATTCTCTATAATAAATCGAAAACCTTTATTATCTAATCTCGAAACTGAAATAATATTTCTGCTCAAAGCAGGTACATAATAATAATTTTCAAGTTCGATATTTAAACCAGAAGGTAAAGAAAGAGTGTAATCTCCAACTTTAATAGAAGCAACTCTTGCCCCGTTGCCCACTCGGAGATCTACTTCACTTTTCTTTGTCGTCCTTCTATTTCTATGTCCCTACACATTAGTACAAATGTGAGCCCCACAACCAGTATCTAATACCCATGAGGAGGACATAGAAAGATTTATTTCTATAACATAGATACGGATTTGTTCACAAAACATTTACGTCAGTGACTCATAAATCCGGAACGCTTCCAAATTCATGAACTTCTTTTGAAGCTCGCCCGTCATAGACGCGAGCATCAAGCACGTCACATCATCGGAATCATTTTTCAGCTTATCCCATGCTCGCTGAACAGTAGCCATGGCATTCTGTGGTGGTTCAGGTAAAATAGTCTCTAAGACATGTAGCTTCCTTTCTTGTTTGAGAACTATTCTCAAGTTTCTTTCCCAATCTAAGAAGTTTGGTCCAACCAATTTATCTTTATCCAATATACTTCTTAGAGTAAAGTTTGAGATAACATTTGAACTAGATAATGCCATTTCTACAAAGAGTATTGCAAAATATTAGAATGAGTTTTAAAATTAATTTTCCACAATAGCCAAAATTGAAATCCCTAACAATTTTGTGTTGGTGCTAGATTGTGGGCTGAAAATCCACAAAGAGTCAACCCCAGTCTTTCTTTGGCAAGTATCGTAGGGATCGGGCTCTTCTGGTAGGCAACGTTCAATCACATTCCATGTAATCTAACACTTTCCAATTGCATACCATGCAACTTTTCGGTGATAGGATGAACATTCCAAACGTTTGACACCATCCTATATTTGCAAAATTAATCCCTAGTCAACTTATCGGGTCAAGCTAGGATTAATTTTCCAAAGTTAAACCATCCCTCAAGGCATCACATCAATAGACACCCACACAGTTTTTTCATAACAAGTGGTAGTGATAAAGTTGAGCATATAATACCCAAACAGTTTTCCCACTCATTAATGGTAGTGATAAAGCTGGGTACTATTATGTGACAACCCGCCGCATGAAGAAAACCTGAGGCCCTTGGGCTCTCCAAGTCCATCAGACGTTCGACACTCAAGCGGGCCCTTAAGTATGGAAGAAAATCTTGGGTTTTTGGGATTTAAGTTTGATCGGCTTAACATGCATTTTCGTTTATCATTCATTTACATAAGTAAAAGAATGAATTAAAGCGATGAACAGGGCTCTAATCTATTACAGGGCCTTTTAAAATCTTCATGTTTGGGCATCCGCTCCTGAGTTCCACCATGGACTCCTCTTGGAACCTCCTTTTGGGCCTAATTATTACATGATGATTTTTATAGGCACGCAGGCCAAAATTCAAAATTGGCTCGCGGGCCCCAACTTTTAGAACGTTAAAATTAAAAGCCCAATTCATGCTTTGAAACACATAAAATGCATATGATCATACAAGCCGGTTTTAATTTAAGACGATTAATTTTAAGGATTGTGTAACTATTACAGAATTAAAATTGATCGTGTCATGATCAATTTTAATCAATCATTCTGTTGATTTTACATTTATCCAAAATGATGCATGAACATGCTTGCATAATTATGATGCTTCAAATAAAATTTAAACAATTTAAATAAGCATCAAAAATAAAATAAAATAAAAAACAATTCAAAATTTAAACAAATTAATTAATCTAATTAATTAATTAATTATTTATTTATCTTTTCTAATTATTTTAATCTAATAAAAATAATTATTTAAAATTTATCTAATTATCTAATTAAGATAAATTTTCTAATTAAAATTTAAATAATTTTAATTATCCTAATCTAATTAAGATAATTTATTTCAAAATTTTAAATTTAAACTTATAGGATAAAATTCTAAATTAATCCTATCTTTATCTAATAAGATTATTTAATTAAAATCTTATTAAATAAAATTCAAAAAATTTTAAAATTTTAATTTTCTAAAACTTTTTGGGCAATTATCTAATTTATCTTAATATCCGGGATTAGGGTTTAAGGGAAACAAAACTGCTGGGGCCATTTTATAAATTTTAAAATTTTTCTTTATGGCAGATTAGGGTTTAGAGGCTGTGGCGGGGGTATTTTAGTCATTTTAGCCCCTAGGGTTTCAACCACCCGCCACCAGCCTCCGGTCGTCTTCCCCGGCGAACCCATCATTTTCCGGCGTTTCTTGTCTTGGTGGTCAGAACTTTTCTGTCCCCAATAGCGGCCTCTTCGAGCGACGATAATCGCCGTTCAAAGATCCGCAAGACTTCCGGCGAAGAATCAACAACAACAGTTGCGATCCCCAGCTTTGATCGACGACGAAACGCAGCAGCGACGTTCCACTGCTCATTTCCGGTGCCAATCGAGCCCAGACGCGAACCCAGCGATCACTTCGATGAAACCAAAGCAGCCCGCCAACATGGATTCCGTCATTGCCATTTTTTGGACGACCCAACACCCGCGGAGAGAAAAATAACCAGCAACAACAACCAGCAGCCCATTTTTCCGCCGAGGCATCAACCAAAACCCCAGAAACAGAAAAAAATTGACGGAAACCTTTCGCACAAATGGCCCGTTTTCTCGGTGATATTCCAAACACCCCAGAAAAGTTTTTCTCATTTTCCCGACTGAAAAGTTTAAAACCCAGAAACAGGAATTTGGTTTCCGGTAATTAAAATCCAATAATCCAAAAGAAAAATGGAAACCTTCTGTTCTCCATTTTTTCTGGTGAGCAAAACAAAGGAAAAATTTTCAACAAGGTTTTCAAAACAAATTAGCCCAGCAAAGAGTTGAAAACCAAAACCCAGATGTTTTTATCGCCTTTGAAAATCCAATCTGGCGAGGTTCAGAACAAAACCCATTTTCCGACCAAAAGATTAAAACAATGCCCAAATATGAAAACCCAGTTCCTGCGTACTCAATTTCCGGTGGCTTTTAATGAATTGCAAAATTCAGTTTTCCCAAAACCCGGCCACATGGCCCTTTCGGCAGAAAAAAAAACTTTTCAAAACCATTTGAGAAATCAATTTCCGAGCGGGCAAATCAAGGGGGGGGGGAAATTATTTTTAGAACAAATTCTTTGTTCAATCAAATTAATTTTAATCATAACACCACAATTCACCTAAGACCATGTAGTGATTTCTGGTCTAAGGATCCTAGTACCAGTACTACTCAAAAGAATCACTCATTATCTAATTAGTCCATGGAGTGTTTCTTTTGGCCGATCGATTTCATGAATTTAAATATGCACAAGGATATTACTATCATGAAATTAACTCATTTCATAAACAATCAATCAAGCGACAAATGTCTTATTTACATAAATACCCTCAAAGTATATTTACATAAATAGCCCTCATTAGGGCACATTCACCAACATCTACAACCCCCTCTCCCCTCCCCCTTTGTTCTTTGTTTTTCTAGCCACACAAATTCATTTGAATTTGTTTATATTGGCTCCTTTTCTCTTTTTTTTCTTTTCTTTTTCCAGCAGTTCTCTTTTTTTTATTCAACAGCCTTTCTTAGAGCACAAACCCATTCTTTTATGAGCTACTATTGCCTTGCAATGTCTGTCTTCATACCAAAAACTAAAGTCAACAAACAAGTATACACTTTTTTCAATAACTAGGCAAAAAAAAACAAGTTAAACACATGCCTAGGTTTAATTTAGTGGCTTTACAATCAAAGAATAAGGTCCAAGCTTCAAAAAGGTTAACTAAGGGTAAGCATAGAAGGTTGGATTTTTTTTTAAGCAAGCCAAATTTGGTTATCCTAATGCCTTTATCATTTTTGTACTTCAAATTCATAAGTAGCGGTAACATGCATAACAAAGCAAGTTCTAGAATATACAAACTATGTGCGAAGCACTCTGAAGAAAAAAAATTGAGCACAAGAAGGAATTATTGCTCATTAAGGCCCAAAATCTCACATTTTTATAGATTTTTTGGTGCCACTCACACAAGTAGCATCATTTGAATTATCATAAGCATCAGTTATAGTCATCTAACACACAATACTACTAATATGCCCTACATTTCATCCGGACCTCACCAAATGACATATTACATCTCGATTTCCAGCACGCAACACATAACATATAACATAGCACACCTCCCCCACACTTAGATTCTAAACACCATAAAGCACCAAACCATCCCAAAACAATAACATACAACCAACCCCCCTACACCTAAACCCTACATTGTCCCCAATATAGAATTTAGGACTTAAGGAGGCACAAAAACACACCACAAAGAACACAAAATAAGCAAAACTGAAAACTGAAATAATGCAGGGTAAGAGAAACTCCCTGGCGTGGAGGACTCGTTCAGCCTAAACCCACATGGGCACAAAGGGCATTGATCTTTGCACTTATTCCCTGAACAAAGCCTTAGATGTTCTCGAGCTGCTCCTGGATCACCGTTAGCTGCTCCACCATCACAACAGTTTTGCTAGCTTGTTCCTCATCTGATTCACCTACAGGAGGAACTCTAAAAGGCTCGGGCGGACCAGGTTTGCTCGCCGACAAAAATTCATGTTTATCATTCCTCAAGCGAATCAATTGCATTCTCATGAGACAAGGGGCATCTAATGGGGCAATATTACAAGCCAAATGTAAAGGTTATTGTCCATGTTCAATACTTTCAAATTTACAGCCAAATGTGTGAACAAGAAACCTAAGATCAATCCCCTACCTGGGAGATTCATGGAAGCTAACCCTGGAGTAACAGAAGAATAGGTAAAACAATAATTATAGTCAATAGAAACATCTCATGTGTAGGGATTATATTCGACTGATCTTTCTTCCCTGATAAACTATAGCCCAAAAAATGATGACACAATCACAAAGCAGGGTTACTAAAGTAATAATCACCTACTTTACTAGGATTAAAACTTCTTTTAAAGTGGGGGCTAAACTTTTTCAAGCTTCAAAACACTGGGTTGGGTAGAAATCAGGAGGCGTATCCAAGTCACATGAAATATAGGCTAGAGTTTTGGACTCAGACGGAGATACAAATTCAATGACTATATCATACTCCACCAATGACATATTAAAATATTTATTCATCAGCCTAAAGCAAATAACACCAGGAGACTCAAGTGTAAAATCATGCTTTGGTGGTTTATACTCTAAAGTATGGAATTCACCAGTGATTTCCATATACGCAGGCAATGACAAATTCAAGTACTGTAACCAACCAATTCTAGCAAACAAATTATGAATTTCATCTTACACATTTAACGCGTGCAATGTATCAACATCAAATCATTTGCAA
This sequence comes from Knoxia roxburghii, assembly GCA_030378225.1. Taxonomy (NCBI): domain Eukaryota; kingdom Viridiplantae; phylum Streptophyta; class Magnoliopsida; order Gentianales; family Rubiaceae; genus Knoxia; species Knoxia roxburghii. Next base: position 14,290,396 of record CM059418.1, read on the forward strand.
TCATAAAAAGGGCGGGAAGATACTTTTTTGAAAAGCTTGCATTGACTGGCATTTTAGAACTTCACCACAAATTGGTAGGCTTGGGAAAGAGGCAGTGTATTCGGGCCAGCCTTTGTTCTTGTGCGACCAGTGAATGTTGTCGCTGGAGCTCGATTGGATTCTGTCACTTACTTCTGCCGTTTAGGATGCGTCACCAAAATTGGCAGTGGTGAAGGAGGCGCTTCTTCCTCAGTGGGACTGGATTAATCCCTTAATTTTCTCTTGGACATTTTTTTCTTGCTATCCATAAATCCCTGCACCATGAAAGATTAACTCAGCACCACTCCAAGAACTGCTAAATGGCAATGAAAAATGATAAAGAAGAATAAGGGCTGGGTTTTTAGGGAGTAAGTCGCTGCTGGACGAAACTGCTTGACCACTCACGATGCGAATAATAGGGAAGCGTCTCGATCGGTGTTGCTGCGGATGCGATTTTAGCATTCCAGCCGGTGCTTCATGCGATTGAGAAACTCTGTTAGTCGTGGCTAAATAAAACCTGACGAAACCCGGTGAAAGGGGCTCTATTGGCCGCGGTGGAACTGCGGCTATAGGACTACGGGAAGCAAATCGCGACTGCAGGCATGGCCGATGAGTGAGCTGCGGGTGGCGGAAAGAATCCGACCGATGAAAACCTCACCAAGATTGCCGACAGTGATTGGTGATTGGAGTCGCCGAGATTGCTGATATTGCAAAAATTTTTTTTTTGCTTTTCGATGAATAAATCTGTGGAAAAAGGAAATACTTTGTGTGGGTGAGTGTTTTAAAACAAAAATGGAAAAAAACCCTAAGTAAAACTAAAATGGAAAATGAAATTCATTTTTTTTCTTTTTTGTTCAAGATTTTTGACATGGGCATGTCAGCGGAAGTTTATATTATGCCCGAATGCCCCAAAAATCAATGAAAAATTGACCTGGGCATGTCGGTAAGGAAAAGAAAGGAAAGGAGGAAAGCCAAAGGCAACTCCATAGGGATGATCGGACTTCCTAAAATAGCCGTATCTGTATAATAGAAGAATAGAGCGAGGGTAGCTTCCTTTATCGGGCATCATAAGGAATTCGTGTTAGTTTTGAATAGAGAAAAGCTATGGCTTGTATCAAAAACTAATATCCACAGTTGACATATCATTTTGTTTAGGTATAAATTTGTTCCTTTATATCATAGAACTAGGTAACGAGGTGTGGAAAGACACAGTAGGTACCATTATTGGTTAAAGTATTGATATATTAAAAGTATGATCGTAACTGAGATAGTTTGAACATGCTATCGGTATAGGTTATCATGTGGTTTGGAAACTAGTTTATCTAAACTAGTTTAAATCACACGGATATGCCCGGGGCATATTGAGCACGACCAGTTTTGATAGAATTGACTTATACTGATCGGCATAGTCAATTCGGTCTTAGTATTCCGTCTCTCAATCCCGAGATTGGGACGGGCATGAGGGTTGGATATCGTATGCTTTGATTTGCCAAAGAGTGCGGTCAATTGAGGCCTATACCTCTGTAGGTTGGGTATGCGGTGTTTAGCTTCTTACGTGCTGTTGCTAGTCAGAGTAATCCACGTACCGGTTCGCCGGATTGATGGTGCTCCCGAGATGAACTCGCAAGGTCTATTATACTAAACCCGGCCGGTGAACTTTATATTCGGTGTAATAAAAGGACGAGTTGTACTAATCTCGGATATCAAGAAGTCGGTGAATTAATTTATCAGTAAATTGATAAACAGACGAGCACTAGATCTTTAATGTGGGGAGATAGAAGAAAATATAATGGCGCGATGTAAAGTCATTTTCGAGCGGTAGTTCCATAGTTGGTCTGATAGTGGTACGACTAATTATGCGTTTGACTAATCAACAAGGTGAATTAATTAATCCTAAAGGTTTAATTAATGTTTAATCGACAAAGTGAATTAAGAAATTAATTATATTTGAATTAATTAATTCTAAGGGTTTGATTAAATTAAATTAACGAAGTGGGTTAAGAAATTAATTCAAATGGGTCGATTGGAGTTGATTACTCGGGATAGACTTAGTGGTCAACGAAAGTTGAATTAAAAGGCCCAACTCGAGATCCCATTAGGTCTCCATTAGAGCTCCTATAAATAGAAAACATGAAGCCCAAGAAACATAAGGAAATCTTGCAAGACAAGTCTTGCCCGTTTTAGAGTGAGATTCTTCTACTCGAAGTTTTCTTTCAAAAACGAACTAGATTTCTTGCTCTTCGAATTGGATTCATTCCAAAGATCGAACTGTTTAGTTGGCTGTCCAGATTTTCGCCAGATCTTTGCTGATTTTTTTTGCCCGAACTGCTGCAACGAAGAAGGGTTTTCTGGCGCTGTTTCTTGGTTCAGGCTAGATGCGTTTGATTCGAGGAAGCTGGTGTTGATCTCTTTCGGTTGATTGGTGATCCACCGGTCTTCCTTGTCTAGATCACGACGTGGTTGAGACCGATTAACAGCAACCCGAAGTGGGTTTTCTAAGTGAAGTACAGCAGCCGTTTTTCGAGTGCAAAGGGCGAAATTTATTTCTTGTTCGATCAGATTTTGGATACAAAATTGAATCCGATTTGAGTGATTTCCTTGTGGGCTAAGCAAGTAGACTTCGATAGATTATTGCCCACGCAACATTCGAAGTTTCTACGGAGTAATCTTTTGGATTTCTATTGGATTTCGCGCAAAGATTGGATTTTTCTTTAGGCAAGGGACTTTGCTACAAAAGGTAGAATCTTTAACATTCCGCTTTAATTAAAGATTTAATTTTTGTGTCCCGATTAATAAATTAAATAAGTATAAGCTAAGATCCGTTCATGGGTAAACTAATTTGAGGCTGAGCATGGTCGAAAGCTTCCGATTCTGGAATGCATTGCACGAAAGTGAGGTTTTCGATTTAGCCTGGGCTTGTTCAGTTTTCCTCAAATTGGTATCAGAGTGTTGGTTTCGGTCGTATACTTGTTTGGTTTATTACACGGCTTTATTTTGCATTATTATTTTTGTCGAAATGCTTAAACAGGTGGTTATTGGTTTCCCGGCTATTATGGTAGAAATTTATTTTTCATTCATAAACCCCGGGACATGTCCGGGCTTGTATTGTTTTTGAATGGAAATGTCTGTAATAGTAATAACCACGAGCTGGAAGCCGTGTAGGATTAGAAAAATCTCGTAGTAGGATTTGATCTAATCATGTCGTCTTTAAATTCCTAGAAAAATGCCTTTGTATATAGGAATTTTTGTATTATGACGAAGACGTTATTTTGGGTAACTTATATTCGCGGGTTTTGGTTTCTCATAATTTTGGGTGATTCCTAATTACGTAGTAAACCGAGAAAACCCGGGCGAATCGAGAGGAATCCAAATAAAGAGTGGGAGCGACATGATGGGACGTGTCACCGAGGCGTCACGGAATCAACGATAGAGAAGGCCATAATAGTCGGGAAATTTTATTTCATTTAATTTCCCATATTTATGTCTTTTCGTTGATTGTGTGATTTTTGTTTTATTTTGCATGAATGAAAACCAAACCAAAAATGTTTTTTAAAAGGTAATGTGCAATTAACTAAAGTAGATTATTCGCATATTAAAACTCCAACGGTTTTATGGGTGCGAATATCCATAGTTAAGATATTGCATGTTAAAACGAAAAATCCTCAAACTTAAAAATCTAAGTGGGAGCGGGTTGGTAAATATCCCCATGGCCTCCTTTACGGGTTCATTGGTGATGTTGTTAAACTTGCGTGCTGGCTTAGACCTTCCTCCCTATCGGATGAGTTTTCAACCACAGATATCACCGGAATGAATTTCTAAAGGGTTGACTATAGTGAGTTTAATTGGAGAAAGTTGCAACACCCTCGCCATCCGAGGCGCATTAGTATCCTAAGTAACAAACTTAGAAGTCACGTAATGGCATACACTTAGTGTACTGTTTTTAGTATCCTTCCCATCGAGGTTACGCTATTTTTGGGTACGGCTAAAATTATTGACTATTAATTTCATTGATCATAAGATCGTTGGTCAGATAATGAAATTAATGAACTTTGGTTCTTCTCTAACGAATGTGGGTTAGCGTAGACGTTCACCCATCGTGACATGCGTTAATCCCGGTGTGAGAGATGTCTGTAGAAGATTATATTGGTTTTTAGAGGATTTTCAATATTTTTGAAAAAGTATACTAAAACTTGAATTGTTTATTTTTCAGTTGATATGTCGTTCAACCCGCTAGCTGTCATTTTGAACCAAAAACAAACTCACCGGTCCAAACTATATTGACTAGAAACGTAACCTGGACATTGTCCTTATTGTTGAGGGTTGCAAGTACGTGCTTACTGAGGATTGTCCCCCTAAGCCCAGCGATGATGCCACCCTGAGCAGCGAGAGCCATAGACGAGGTGGCAGAAGGCTGATAAGATGACCAGGTGCTACATCTTGGCTTCTATGTCAAGTGTACTGCAGCACCAACATCAGCAGATGACCTCAGCCTACGATATGATGCTCAACCTCAGGGAGATTTTTGGACATCAGGGCAGGGCAGCCAAGCAATCAGCTATGAGGAAACTCATGAATGCTAAGATAGCTGAGGGCACTTCAGTGAGAAACCACGTGCTAGAGATGATTAGCTGCATCAATGAGATTGAGGTATTGGGAGGTGACATTGATGGGGAAACCCAGGTCGATATCATCCTTCAGAGCTTGCCTCCTAGTTTTGAGCAGTTTTGGTTGAACTATAATATGGGGAATCTCTCATATTCACTTTCCGAGCTCATGACTGCATTGGTGTCTGCTGAGAGCCTATTCGCAGAGAAGAAGCAAGCCTTGGCTACTGTTGGTCCCTCAGGTTCCTCTGCTGGGCCCAAAGCCACGAAGCAAAAAAGGAAGAGAGGCCAGAAAACAGGAGCTGATCATGGACCCAAGGCGGGCATTGCCAATAAGCAGAAGCCGAAAGGCAAATGCTTTAGATGTGGCAAAGCGGGACATTGGAAGAAGGACTGCCCAAAGCCTCGAGGTATGTGTAAATTTTCCCTAGTCACTGAGACGTGTTTAGCGGTGATTCCCACTGATACTTGGTGTGTGGATTCAGGAGCCACTGATCATGTTTGTAATTCTTTGCAGGGGTTCCAAGTGACCCGGCTGCTTAGAGAAGGAGAGTTGCAGGTCTACCTTGGGGATACTACCAGAGTTTCTGTTGCTGCAGTGGGAGCTGTTTGTCTTTATTTTTCAGACTCTACTTTATTGTTGAGATTTATGTACCCAGTTTTCGTAAAAACTTACTTTCAGTTTCTAAACTTGTTTTGGATGGTTATATGTGTGTTTTTTCTGATAGATCTATATTTATTAGAAAAGGCCAGAAACTTATATGTTCCGGTACATTGGTTGACAATTTGTTTTTAATTCAGACATACTCCCCAGTAATGCAAAACACAGAAACTTGTAGCTCATCACCGAATCATAATAAGAGAAAAGAGTCTTCCCCTTTGAATCAGACTTATCTTTGGCACCTGAGACTCGGTCACATTAACCTTAGTAGGATTCAAAGGTTGGTCAAGAGTGGGTCCTTGGACTTACTAGATATTGACAGCTATTCGACTTGTGAGTCCTGCTTGGAGGGTAAAATGACCAAGAGGCCTTTCAAGGCAAAGGGGTATAGGGCCAAGGAGGTTTTAGAGTTTATTCATTCTGACGAGTGTGGGCCTATTTCAGTTCAGGCTAGAGGTGGTTATGAGTATTTTGTGACTTTCACGGATGATTACTCTATATATGAATACATATACCTGATGCGCCACAAGTCTGAATGCTTTGACAAGTTCAGAGAATTCAAGGCAGAGGTGGAGAACCATCTGGGTAAGAGTATCAAGGCCTTGCAATCTGATCGAGGTGGCGAATACTTCTCTAGTGAATTTAGATCCTATTTTTCAAAGGAGGGTATTCAGACCCAGTTGTCTGCATCTGGCACACCCCAACAGAATGGTGTAGCAGAGAGGGGGAACAGGACTCTTATGGAGATGGTTAGATCAATGATGAGTTACAGTGAGTTGCCTATCTCGTTTTGGGGTTATGCCTTGGAGACAGTATGTTTTATCCTCAACCTTGTGCCATCTAAGTCTGTGCCTTCGACCCCATCAGAGTTGTGGAATGGGTGAAAGACTAGTCTGAGACATCTCAGAATATGGGGTTGTCCAGCACATGTGCTCGAGGTAGATACAGGCAAGTTAGAGGCGAGATCCAAGGTTATGCTGTTTATAGGCTACCCCAAAGGAACGAGAGGTGGTCTATTTTATAGTCCTCAGGATCAGAAGGTGGTGATCAGCACCAATGACAGATTTCTTGAGGAGGACTATATTTTAGATCACAAGACAAGCAGCAAGATAGTATTGAAAGAGCTTAGAAGTCAGTCCATTATTCCAGATGCACAAGTACAGGAAGACACACCATAAGAGACTGCACACACTATCACAGATGATGCTCTTACACAGGCTGTGCCTCGTCGTAGTGGGTTGTGAGATAGCCCGAGAGGTACATGGGTTTGGGTAAGTCTTCGGACTTTATCCCTGGCACTCATAAACCAGACCCAGTTAACTACAATGAGGCTCTCCAGGATAAAGATGCAGATTTTTGGTAGAGAGCGATAATTGCTGAGATGGGTTCTATGGACTCAAATCAAGTCTGGGAGCTGGTAGACCTTCTTGATGGGTTTAGGCCTATTGGGTGCAAATGGGTTTACAAGCGAAAGAGAGGATCTGACGGGAGGGTTGAGACCTTCAAGGCTAGGCTTGCGGCGAAGGGGTATTCTCAGAAAAAGGGTATCGATTATGAGGAGACCTTTTCCCCGGTAGCTATGCTTAATTCAATCCGGATTCTCTTGGCCATAGCTGCTCATATGGACTATGAGATTTGGCAGATGGACGCCAAGACAGCTTTCCTTAATGGAAGTCTTGAGAAGACCATCTTTATGTAGCAACCAGAGGGCTTCATTGTTAAGGCCAAGAGCACAAGGTATGCAGGCTTAGGAGGTCCATTTATGGACTTAAGCAAGCATCCAGATCTTGGAACATCCGTTTTGATGAGGTTATCCAGTCCTATGGATTCACTCAGTGTCCGGATGAGCAGTGTGTTTATCGCAGGCGTGATGGTGATTCGGTGGTGTTCCTCGTACTTTACGTAGATGACATCCTTCTTATTGGCAACAGTAAGAGTGTTGTCAGACGTAAAGGCATGGTTGTCCAGGCAATTTGATATGAAAGATTTGGGAGAGGCTGGACATATCCTTGGGATTAAGATTATTCGAGATCATAGGAGACGTTCTCTGACTCTCTCTCAAGCATCCTACATAGACACGATTCTGGCCCGTTTTAACATGCAGAACTCCAAGAAGGGTTCACTAGCTTTCAGGCATGGGGTGCATTTGTCTAGGGAGCAGTGTCCTAAGACTGCTGAGGAGATAGATGCCATGAAGGTAGTACCCTATGCTTCTGCAGTGGGTAGCCTGATGTATGCTATGTTGTGTACGAGGCCTGATATTTACTTTGCAGTTGGCATGGTTAGCAGATATCAGAGTAACCCTGTGAAGGCTCACTGGGAGGCAGTAAAATGCATTCTCAAGTACTTGTGCAGGACGAGAGATTATGTCCTAGTTTATAGAGCGTAGGAGCTTGTACCATTGGGCTACACAGATTCGGACTTTCAAGGTGATTTGGACAAGAGTAAGTCTACCTCTGGGTTTGTGTTTACTCTAGGAGGTGGAGCCATAGTATGGAGGAGTGTCAAGTAGAAATGCGTGGCGGACTCCACCATGGAGGCTGAGTACGTTGCCGCTTCAGAGGCAGCGAAAGAGGCTGTATGGCTCCGGAGCTTCCTGATGGACTTAGATGTGGTTCCTGAGTTGCCTAGGTCTATCACAGTTTATTGTGATAACAATGGTGCAGTTGTTAACTCGAGGGAACCACGAGCCCATAAGCCGAGTAAACACATAGAGTGCAAGTACCACCTGATACGAGAGATCGTAAAGAGGGAGACGTGATCGTGGCCAAGATAGCATCAGATGACAACTTTGCAGATCCTTTCACCAAGCCATTTGTCTTTGAGAGACATGTGGAGGGCATGGGAGTCAGATTCTTGAGAGAGCCATGTGAGTGAGCTTAAAGGTGTTCTGGAGATTTCATTATGACAGCAGTGTATTAGCGGGTTGGACAGTTTTTGTACTTCTTAGCATAGCTTTGAGTATTAGTGGGAGATTGTTAGTTTTGAATACAGAAAAGCTATGGCTTGTATCAAAAACTAATATCAACAGTTGACATATCATTTTGTTTCGGTATAAATTTGTTCCTTTATATCATAGAACTAGATAACGGGGTGTGGAAAGACACAGTAGATACCGTTATTGGTTAAGTATTGATATATTAAAAGTATGCTCGTAACCGAGATAGTCTGAACATACTATCGGTATAGGTTATCGTGTGGTTTGGAAATTAGTTTATCTAAACTAGTTTAAATCACACGGATATGCCCGGGACATATTTAGCACGACCAGTTTGGATAGAATTGACTTATACTGATCGGCGTAGTCAATTCGGTCCTAGTATTCCATCTCTCAATCCCGAGATTGGGACGGGCGTGAGGGTTGGATATCGTATGCTTTGATTTGCCAAAAAGTGCAGTCAATTGAGGCCTATACCTTGGTAGGTTGGATATGCGGTGTTTAGCTTCTTACGTGCTGTTGCTAGTCGGAGGAATCCACGTACCGGTTCGCCGGGTTGATGGTGCTCCCGAGATGAGCTCGTAAGGTCTATTATACTAAACCCGGCCGGTGAACTTTATGTTCGGTATAGTAAAAGGACGAGTGGTACTAATCTCGGATATCAAGAAGTCGGTGAATTAATTTGTCAGTAAATTGATAAACCGACGAGCACTAGATCTTTAATGTGTGGAGATAGAAGAAAATATAATGGCGCGATGTAAAGTTGTTTTCGATCGGTAGTTCCATAATTGGTCTGATAGTGGTACGACTAATTATGCACTTGACTAATCGACAAGGTGAATTAATTAATCCTAAAGGTTTAATTAATATTTAATTGACAAAGTGAATTAAGAAATTAATTCTATTTGAATTAATTAATTCTAAGGGTTCGATTAAATTAAATTAACGAAGTGGGTTAAGAAATTAATTCAAATGGGTCGATTGGAGTTGATTAGTCGGGAAAGACTTAGAGGTCAACGAAATTCAAATTAAAAGGCCCAACTTGAGAGCCCATTAGGTCTCCATTAGAGCTCCTATAAATAGAAAACTTGAACCCAAGAAACATAGGGAAATCTTGCAAGACAAGTCTTGCCCCTTTTAGAGTGAGAAAGTTCTAGAGAGAGAACTTCTGCTTCTCGAAGTTTTCTTTCAAAAACGAACTAGATTTCTTGCTCTTCGAATTGGATTCATTCCAAAGATCGAACTGTTTAGTTGGCTGTCCAGATTTTTGCCGGATCTTTGCTGATTTTTTCCGCCCGAACTGCTGCAACGAAGAAGGGTTTTCCGGCGCTGTTTCTTGGTTCAGGCTGCGTGCATTTGATTCGAGGGAGCTGGTGTTGATCTCTTTCGGTTGATTGGTGATCCACCTGTCTTCCTTGTCTAGATCACATCGTGGTTGAGACCGATTAACAGCAGCCCGAAGTGGGTTTTCTAAGTGAAGTACAACAGCAGTTTTTTTCGAGTGCAAAGGGCAAAATTTATTTCTTGTTTGATCAGATTTTGGATAAAAAATTGAATCCGATTTGAGTGATTTCCTTGTGGGCTAAGCAAGTAGACTTCGATAGATTATTGCCCACGCAATATTCAAAGTTCCTACGGAGTAATCTTTTGGATTTCTATTGGATTTCGCGCAAAGATTGGATTTTTCTTAAGGCAAGGGACTTCGATACAAAAGGTAGAATCTTTAACATTCCGCTTTAATTAAAGATTTAATTTTTGTGTCCCAATTAATAAATTAAATAAGTATAAGCTAAGATCCGTTCATGGGTAAACTAATTTGAGCCTGAGCTTGGTCGAAAGCTTCCGATTCTAGAATGCATTGCACGAAAGTGAGGTTTTCGATTTAGCCCAGGCTTGTTCAGTTTTCCTTAATTCGAACAACCGCTTCAAATACAGTATCAGGAAGTACCGCCTGTAGAACCTCAATATCGACAGGTTGATTTGTGTATTGAATTAGAAATTGAGAGAAATCGAGGATATCTTAAAAACACACCACAGAACTTTCAAGATGGAAGTTATCCTACAGATGCTATATTCATGCCTGTTCGAAATGCAAATCATAGTATTCATTCTTATGGCAATGGTAATGAAGGTATCAATCATTCAATGCTCGTACCCAGCCAAGACAGCATCAAAGCCCCTAGATAGTAATAAGTAAGAGGTTTGTCACTCGGGAGATCCAGGAATATAGGAAGTGTGTCATGAGTGGTAGATCTTTTAGCCCCTTATCGCCATGGGGGAAAAATAGGACTGTTTGGAGGAGCTAGGGTGGGTAAAACAGTACTCATTATGGAATTGATTAACAATATTGCCAAAGGGCATGGGGCGTATCCCCCCGCACATTAATATATTTTATTGTTTAGGTGGAATTACGCTTACTTGTGCCAACAGAAAAGGAAAAAGGACTAAAAAGAAGGCTCTGTTGTAGCTAACTTGCTTGCTAAAGGATGTTAAGGGCTAAGTCTGGTTTGTTGCTGCTAAGGTAAACTTGAGCTATGGTATGGGAAATTGAGCTAGGTAGAGGTTTTTCCTTTACACGGGCATAACCTTTCCTTTACACCAAAATGAGTTTAATGCTACACACAGCTACGCTGAACTTGTTCACCTCTAAATAATAGCTCTATCAACTTCCAGCGCACGCCCCCTCCATGTTTGCTTTCGGCCCTAACTGCCTTTTTTTTTTTCTTCTCATCAAAGTTATTTTACAAAGACTTGCAAGGTAAGGAAGAAGGAGGAACAAGGACACTAGACTGTTAGATAATCATAGTCGAGGAGAACACTAATGCTCACATCGCTATTACAGAACCGTACGAAAGAGAAGAGAATCTAGTACTTCTTGGTTGTGAATATCTGAATTGGTTGTTCGCTGTTCAAGAATTATTGTTTAGGCATTTCATACCATCCATACATAGTGTTTTGATCTATGATTTTAATTCTTCCGTGGACCACCTTGCAAGGCTAAATACTCCTGGGTGACCGATAGCGAAGTAGTACCATGAGGGAAGGGTGAAAAAGAACCCCCATCGGGGAGTGAAATAGAACATGAAATCATAAGCTCCCAAGCAGTGGGAAGAGCCAGGGGCTCTGACCGCGTGCCCGCGGGTCAAAGTTACTGCCAGATAAAAAGGATTTTGGTTATAGTTTTCTGTCCGACGGCCCGAGGCGGGGCGTTACTTGAGATATTTCGGCATGGGACGCGTTTTATTTAGCCATTTTTGGATGCTAAATACTATTGGATGGGTTAATTTTTATTGGCCCCCGACACCGTGGTTCGTAGCCACGTGCTCTAATCCTCTGAGCCACAGGCCCCACCGCGTCTCCACTGGATCTGTTCGTGGGAGTACCCTCAAAAAAAATGAAAGAGCCTTACCTGCGCTTTGGTGCTTTTGGCTATGCCATGTATTCAAAACCTTAGCTGCTTTACTCGAAGTCGAAAGCGAATCGCTACATTAACATCAGCCGCTGCCACTGGCACAGCTCTGACCAATTCTGATCTTTTTAGGGGCATATTTGGTACTGTTTTTTTAATCACAGCAACAATAACGTCACCAATATGAGCATATCGATGGTTGCTAGTTCCTATGATTCGAATACACATCAATTTTTAAGCCCTGCTATCCCGCTTCAATCATGCAACTTTCTCAAAAACCGGGCTCATTTCCCTAATGCAAAGAAGTGATGCCATTTGTCTTTCAGAGCTAACTGTAATGTCTTTTTTGCCTTGGCACCTATATCCCTATCCCATAGGGATAGGTACAGTGTTTAAATCAATAGAGAACCTTTTCTTCTGTATGAATCGATATTGTTCCATTCCAATTCCTTCCCGATACCTTCCAATAAAAAAGAAAAAGGGAAAGAAAGCCATTAGACATTAAGGAAGAGAAGCTATCGAGGAAAAGGAAAAGATAGCCCTCAAAGAAAGTATAGAACTAGGATATAGCACCTAACCAACTGAGCTTTTTGATCTTCTTTGCCCTATCACTTTATCAATGGGTCACAACCAACAAGGAAGGATCTATCCCCAATGATAGGCCCTTTTGGCTCTGCCGCCCCGGGTGGGTTACCTGATCTTAACCAGCCCGCCCCACCTATGGACAACTCCGAACTAAGGGAAGAAAGCGAGGCAAATGCGGATGCGGCCGAGGGTCAAACCCCCCCAAAAGAAACAAGACCTCTATCTTTCTATTCATATATATTATGAATTAAAATGGATTTATATAGTTAAGCAGCATAGCAAGAAGCCCTGAATCCTTGATTTGCCCAGGAAAGACTGCACTGCTTTGGGCCCAGGAAGCGAAGAGAATGAGCTCGGCTGCTTCTCATCCACACTTCCTTTTTTTTCATGCCCGTTAAATTTTATAATTTATCACTATCAAAAGTTTTGTGTTTATGTTTATGTGTTTTAGAATTGGAAAAAAACTCAGAGGATTAGAGCACGTGGCTACGAACCACGGTGTCGGGGATTCGAATCCCTCCTCACCCACAACCGGCCCAAAGGGGAAGTACCTTTCCCCCTGGGGGTCAAATGATGGGGATAGCCTCTTATTCCTTGCCATCTTCTTGACTCTAATATTATCTTCATCCTATCTTCTCGGAGTAGGAGCTAATTAAGTCCCACAGCTCATTCTTGCGGGCAAAGATTTAGGCTGGAATTGACGAAGAGCCAAAGCACATTTTACTCTTTGTCGTGTCAGGGCCCTACAACAACTTCCAAAGTCTTCAACAATTTTGGATCTCTAGTGGATCTCTCAGTAGGATTCGAACCCAGATGAAGTTCTGACCATCTATCAGAGACAAAAAAAACGAACGGATCTGTGACAACAGCGTTTTCTATCAAATCCGAAAGTACCACAGCTTCTTCTGGTCCATCTGCAGCGTCTTCTGTGCTGCTCTCTGATTTGATTCACTTCTCTTCATATCCCCTGAATTGAAAGGAGGAGGCACTGTCTCTTCAAGCCTTTTAGCTCTTCCTGGACTTTTACTAGGTTTACCCTGGAAAGAAAGCATTTAGCATTTAGACAGATGAAAGTACTTGTGGACCTCAGAGTTTCATGTCGATAAGGAGTCTTCAGTTGCCCTGGTTACCTATTCATTTTTTGAATCGCACGGTGTTGCATGGCATTGCCTCATTGTTGGGTGTTCCTTTGAGAACAGCAACAGCTATAGTTTCTATTCTCTTGCCAAATCATCCTTGCTCCTAACGGCAATCTTTCTCATTAACGGCTAGAGAAGAACAAACATCCTTGCTTACCAGAGCTTCCTAGTGCTGGGCTCGCCCTTTAGTTTTTTTTCTATTTTTTTATTAAGTTGAACTGCTCGGGTCACCGCTTGATCTTTGTTTCTTCATAACGAGGTCCGAAGAAAGGGGGGAATAAGGAAGTCCATCCTGGAAGCATTTGTTACAGTAGAAACGAAATCTCCATAAAGAGAGAGAGCGAACAAAAAAAGTAAAGAAATGAGTATATATCGTAGATCGTGATCTAAGTCTACTATTCTGACTTCTATCACCTCCGCGAATATCAAGAAAAAATTTTCCATATGAAAACATAAAAAAATGGAAAAAAAAAGCCATTATTGATCTTTACTTTGTCCAAAACCCCAATTATTCCCCTATCACTATACGTAGTAAATAGTATATTAAATAAGTAATGACAGCCTGAATGAATCTATATTTTTTCTATGAACAAATAAAGAATTGAATTGTTGTTAGTAGGTTCCGCGTTTACCATTTCTATATCTGCAATTCAATATATTCAATATAGATGGATATATATCCAAGGTAAATATATCTAATTGCATCATTTTCGATCTAATTGCACTTTGACTCCTTTTTTGGGTTGGGCTTTCAGTCGTTCAGCAGCCCCCTCTCGAGTGCCATAACCCGGTATGAAAAAGAGAGATGGATCTTCTGAGATGCTTGTCCCAATCTCAGTCTCTCTCAGAGACCCCCGAAGCTGTATGAACTACGTAGGAGGAAGGATTTGACGTAGAAGCAGAGTGGAATCTGGAGCAGGGTATCAGGTTCAGACGACCTCAACTGGATAGAGCAAGATTTGTGGTGACTCACAGCCTCCCTCTCACCCAAACGAAATGGGATGAATCAAAACAATAAGCTTTTTGATTTATTCAAGGCACAGCGAAGCCAAATTCCAAGTAAAGGGGGTTCAAATAGGTATTGTTTCGGCACAAAAAGTTATGAATCGATTGACAAGCCCAGTCCCAATGTCTTGATTTCTAGGGGCAATACACGAAATGGAATATATTGTCGATAAATAGAAGTACGTCTTGTTCATTAACATCTCAAAAATATTATGCCATCGTTAGCGTAGGAAGTGGTCTTCCATACAACTAGCTCCTGGGCCTGGTCCGTCTGACCATAGTGTGCTAATTGCAGGTCTGCAGCCAGATCCTAATCCAGCGGCGGCAATGACAAAGCCTGCCTATTAGCGAATCAGAGGAGCTTTAGTGAGAGGGACAGGAAGGCAGAAGCGACTAAAGCACCTACTAAGACAAAGAAGCTGGCTCCGTGAGTGGATTAGTTGAGTGACTAGACTGAGACTCTCTAAGATATCAATCACTAAACTAAGCAAAGTAGCAAAAATCATAAGAGAAGATTATTTCACAGAAGGTTGGAAAAGAGTACACCCGGTTCATCAGGTTTTACCACTTTAGGGCCCAATCATAGTAAAAAGAAGAGTTTGATCCTGGCTCAGAAGAAACCAAATCCTTTGTCAGGCTATTGTTCCCTTAAAGTTGTGGGCCAAGACATCAACTTCTCAATTAAGATCCTCATTCTTTTGATTTCATTTTAACAATTCATATATTGAAATTTCGTGCTCATTTCAAAATTTCTACTTTGTTATTCCCATCATCCGGTAACTACAAGATGATCCATAAGAAAGGTGGCAAATGGGGCAGAGCGGAGATGCAGGCTCGATTCCTTTCTTTACAAGATTCTGATAAAGAAGATCCATTCCTATCTTATTGGAAATAGTCAAGCATAAGGCTAGCCTTCTTCTGAGTCAAACACTCACTTTGTTCCACTTCGTTCGCTCCTTCTAGCTCGTTTTAAAGCGTTGAAGAGACCGAGGACATTCTAAAGATAGTTGTTGAGGAAACATCTGATTTCTAACTATGAGTCTATTTTTTTCGCTTTACGCCCTTTACAATAAACACCTTTCCTTCTCAGGATACCATATCCTAACCTCACCCCGTTCCTAACCCGAGGTCCATACCAAAAGGGGGTCTTTTGTCAATACCCGATATGTTAAGACAGGTAGCGAGTAGAGATGAGTGAAGTAACTCGTACTACAGATATAGATATAGGGTCAATGAAATTGATAATAGGAGGCAACCAAGTGAACATATCGGGATTCCAAGGATGAGCCGGGCAATTCTAACATCATTTATGAGGAGCGGGGCGATGAAGCCTCCTCCTTAGATAAAGATATCTCCGACGCGACTCTCCTGGCAAGAATTTTTCTATTTTGATTTTAGCATTAATCAAGAGAAGAATGAGCTAAAGAAGTGGTATGCCTATGGCATTAGATGTCGAATGAGGACAATTTTGAGCATAAAAAGAGAGAGAGAATAGAAGAAAGAAAATAAAAAGATGAGTCGCCAGCTCATTCTTCAACATGCACACAGTCAGAGCCCCTGGCTCCTCCCACTGCTTGGGAGCTTACGGTTTCATGTTCTATTTCACTCCCCGATGGGGTTCTGCAAACCAAAGCACAGCAAGTTAGCTAGAGCAAGTGAGTTGACAGCAAGGAAGGTAACAGAGGTCCATCATAAGTCGATAGAGAACATCATTCATATACACAAAATGCCCAGCCCTCCGACGAATTTCGTTAGGGTCACCCCTATCGTAGAGAATTAATTACATTATAAGTATCTAACTTTCCTCCTTCTTTAGTGCCAACCTGGGGATCTAATAGAGATGCCTCCCCAAAAATCAATGAAAAATTGACCTGGGCATGTCGGGGGAAAGTTTCTTCGCTGGAATTCCCTTGAATCTTTCTCACTAATACCTACCAAAAATCACCTTAAAAAGTAATTAAATCAACAAAAACAACTACAAAACTTGAGAAATTGGGTTGCCTCCCAACATGTGCCTCTCTTTAATGTCTTTGGCTAGACACAGTTCTACTTCTAATTAATCTGCATAAATTGGTTTAATTCAGTTAATCACCTCCACAGACTCCATGTTAACATTTTCAAGAAATGGTTTAAGTCGATGACAATTGACATGAAAAATGTTTCCTGATTTCAAACATTGAACTCCAATCATTCCATAAGGAGAGATGCTTACCACAATGTACGGGCCATTTGATCTTGATTTCAACTTATCGGGTATGACCTTTAACTTTCAATTAAAAAGAATGACCTTTTGACCATCCACGAATTCTTTTCTCCACAGCAGCTTATCATGAATTACCTTGGTCATTTCCTTGTACAACTGCGAGTTGTCAAAAGCTTCTAATCTGATTTCCTCCAACTTAGTTGTAGCTTCCTCTCCAACCCCACTTCTTTGGCATCTATATTAAACTGCTTAACGGCTCAAAAAGCGCGATGTTCTAGTTCAACAGGTAAATGACACATTTTACCAAAGACTAACCTGAAGGAAGATATTCCAATTGGATTTTTGTAGGCTGTGCAGTACGCCTTAAACTCCAATCTTTGCGACCGGGATTTACCATCTTCTCCATGATATTCTTGATCTCTTGATTAGATATCTCAGCTTGTCCATTGGTTTGGGGATGGTATGCAGTAGAGATGTGATTATTAACTCCATACCTCTTTATTAGTGCCCCGACCTAGCGATTGCAAAAATGTGTGCCTTGGTCGCTAATTATCATCTTCGAACTTCTCGAACATTAGTAGGATACGGTAAACTAGCAATCAAATCAACATTTGCCTTATCCACTTCTATACCCCTAGATGACACTACATGACCCAAAACAATTCCCTTTCTCACCATGAATTCACATTTTTCATAGTTTAAAACCATATATTTTTCAATGCATCTTTGTAAAACCATTGATAAACTACCTAAACATTAATCAAAAGAGTCGCCGTACATAGTAAAGTCATCAATGAAAATTTCAATGCACTTTTCAAGAAAATTTGAAAATATACTCATTATGCATCTTTGAAAAGTTTTCGGGGCTTTGCAAAACTAAAAGGCATGCGACGGTATGCAAATGTACCAAATCGACAGGTAAAGGTAGTCTTATCCTGGTCCTCTGGGGCTACTGCTATTTGGTAGTAACCAGAGTACCCATCTAAAAAGCAAAAGAAATCCTTACCTGTCAAATGCTTCAACATTTGGTCAATGAAGGGAAGCGGGAAATGATCCTTCCTTGTGACCGCATTTAATTTGCGAAAGTCTATGCACATGCGCTCACCTGTCTGCAGTCTCATAGGAACCAACTCATTAGCCTTATTTTTAACCAATTGAAAACTCGATTTCTTAGGCACCACATGGACTGGGCTAACCCATTTACTATCAGAAATAGCATAAATAATTCCTGCATCAAGAATTTTTTTCGTAACTACCTCTTTCATAGCAGGATTTAATTTTCTCTGAGCTTCTCTGACCGGTTTTGAATCTGCCTCTAATAATCTGCGATGCATGTAGATTGAGAGACTGATTCCCTTAATATCGGCCAATGTCCATCTTGTTGTTGTTCTTTGTTCCCTCAGCACTCTCAACAATTTCTCCTCTTGCACATTTGTCAGGTCTCTTGAAATTATCACTGGCAAGGTTTCTAATGTTGGAGTTGAATACATAAGCTATGCTTGTATTGTACTTTTTCCTAGTAAATATATCAATTTATGTTTTGGTTATATCTTGTTGTGCATTAATTGTCCATTTATATTATGTAGTTAGATGATGAGGTGTCTTGTGTGACACAGTGGATCTCATCATTGGTTAAAAGACATAATATATAAATAAGGTTCGTAACCGAGACAGCTTTGGACAAACTGTCAGTTTAGGTTATTGAGTGTAAAAAGAAATCAAATTAAGAGCAAACCTCACAACATAATAATTGAAATCAATCCCTTGAATTGAAAGATGAAAACTTAGCCACTCATGTTCAAGAACGTGACCTCAAGATTCTTGAAAAAAACTAAGGAAAAGAAAACTACTTATTTGAAAATTCTATTGTCTACTTCTTCTCCTCTCTACAGAGAGCAAAGAACTCTCATTCTTATAACATCATTCCTAACATAAAAATAGTAAAAAAAAAAATAGATATTATCCTCAAAATCAAATAATTAAATATTTTCAAATCCTAATCTTGACTAATTCAAGATCTCAACAAACGAAAGTCCAGCAAGGTAAAATCTGGTTGACGAAAAAATCTGATTTGCAGAAAATCCAGCTGTTGCAATCTAGACCCTGAAGTTTGTAGTATTTCCATTTCGACCCCATAATTTTTGAAAATTTGCAGTTTGGTCCCTGCATGTGTAAAACTGAGCAAAATACCTTCAAAATCTAGAATTCAGTCCCTAACACAAAAAATGTGAAAATGAGCAACAATTCATCTCATAAAGTCTATAAATCTACAAGATATTCAATAAAAAAAAAAAACTAAACTAATAGACTTATCAAATCCCCCACACTTAAACCATGCTTGTCCTCAGGCATTCACATTTTGAATCTCAGTCAAGTAGTCATAGTACACAATGAGATAACCAAGGGGATCGTTGATAGAACAAGTGAATTAATCATTTAGAAAAATAAGTGCAACCATTTCGAATGTACTAAAGTTTCATGCCTCACAAAGATTCACTACATTCACTCCAAGTGTTTATGGGGACATATATATAAGTATGCTCTCAATCAAAACATAATATGTCATCCCATTGGCTTGGCATGTATCACCTCTTCTTAGCAACAAAATCAAATTTTGCAACATCAAAGGGACTTGAGGTTTGTGACGGGTCTAGGGTGAGTAAAAGGTAAGACATATGGGTATGTAAGCTAAAGTTATCCAAATATACGCATGACACATACTCAACACTCACCATCAATCCAAATGACCAATGTATAATGGCAACAATGATACTCCTAATAATCTTAAAACATTATCACCGTATGGAAAAGAACACCGCATATTTCATAAGTCCATGGTGACTTAAGAAATATGACACATTACAAAAAACCATACCACAGAGCCAATTTCCTATACAAACTGAAAACAGTGGCAATATTCTTCCCCTTTTTTTTTTTTCTTTTTTTCTTTCTTCGGCACCTTATAATTTCCTTTTTTCCTCGTTTTATTTGTTTTTTTTTCTTTTTTTCTGAAATCGAAATCACCTTCAAGAACTTCCTTGTTCTCAATGTACACAACTAGAGCATTTTTCCGTTTCTTTCTTTCTAAAAAACTGAATCTAACTAAAAGACCAAAGTGAGCACAAAGTTTCCATTACACAGCCACCTCATACCACTAACCAATGTCAAGCATGTAATCATACATATTCCAGATAACAGGATGAAAAGAAAGCTAAAACAACAAGGTTGAGGGGTTATATAAGTGGAGTTACAAGAAAAACAGGTTCAGGCTCAACGTGGTTTACTATGGGAAACAAAGAGGGTAAGGATTTTGAGAAAGCTAAACTTGGTGAACCTATATGCCCTTATCATATATCACAAAAAATTCACAAGTGCCAATATGAAATGCATAACATGAGCAAATCCTGCGATGAGCATAATATGAATGAACCCTCAATAATTTGAGCAAGTGTGCTCTTTGGCTATGAAAACGCACAAATGGGTTGTTTGCATAAAAGTTCAGTACATTCTTTACTTCAAAACCAATGAATTGCACAATTCATTTAGAAAACAATTGAGAAAACTAATCACAAGTTCCAATACGCCTTAGTATAATCAAACCATGTACTTTTGACTCAAAAACCATTTAAATTCGGACAATCGATGTTCTGAAAATTTTTGGAAAATTTTCAATACAGAAACTCTCCCCCCACACTTGATTTCCACATTGTCCTCAATGAGGCTTCATTGAACTCACATAGAATAAAAACAAGGAGCTAAGCACATGTTCATATGAAAGTTCAACTAATACTCATTCATTCAAAGCACATGAAAAATCAAAAATAATAAAAATCAAAGGAGAAAATTTAGAAACTTCCTGGAATAGAGAGCAGTCCTATGATGATGGAGAATGGAGGTGCGAACTTCATCTGTTCAAGGAAAATCTCTGCCTTGAAGATCATTTTTTATGTCAAAACTGAAAGAGCAAAATCAGCCGTAGAAATTTCAGCAATTAGAATTGATAAACCGCATCATTTATTAAAACAGAAAAAAAAAACTAAATATGTGTTGCCTCCCATTCAGCGCAATTGTTTAATGTCGTTATGCTCGACACTTGCATTTCCTCAATCAGACAAGTAATGAGGAGTTTCTAATGTGATATCAACCACATTAGAGACATTTAAACCTTCTTGAAACAACTTTAACCGATGCCCATTCACCTTGAATATCTTATCTGTATCAAGGCTTTTAATCTCTACTGCACCATGAGGGAAAACATTAGTAACAAAAAAAGGACCGAGCCAACGAGAGCGTAGTTTCCCAGGCATTATTTTCAAACGAGAATTATACAGTAAAACCTTTTGACCCACATCAAATTGTTTTCTCAAAATCAGATTATCATGAAACAATTTGGTTTTCTCCGTGTAAATTCTCGAATTTTCATAAGCTTCTAACCTTAGTTCCTCTAACTCTTGCAGTTGCAACTTTCTTGACTTACCAGCTTCTTCCAAATCTAAATTGCAGCGTTTTACAGCCCAAAAAGCCCTATGCTCAACTTCAACTGGTAAGTGACAAGATTTTCCATATACTAAACGAAAAGGAGACATACCTATTGGAGTTTTGTAGGCAGTTCTATATGCCCACAATGCATCATCAAGTCTCAAACTCCAATCCTTTCTCTTTGGGTTCACTGTTTTCTCCAAAATGGACTTCACCTCGCTGTTGGAAACTTCAGCCTGCCCATTTTTTTGAGGGTGATAGGCAGTGGCTACACGATGTTGGACTCCAAACTTCTTCATCAAAGTTTCAACCTCCTTGTTGCAAAAATGACTGCCTTGGTCACTTATAACAGCTCAAGGAACACCAAACCTGCTGAAAATGTTAGCCTTGAGAAACCCTACAACACATTTAGAATTGTCAGTCTTGGTGGCCTTTGCTTCCACCCATTTTGACACATAATCAACAGCTAGGAGAATATAAAGGAAACCACAAGATGATGGGAAAGGTCCCATAAAATCAATACCCCATACATCAAAGATTTCACAAATAAGAATAGGGTTTTGAGGCATCTCATTTCGTCTTGACAAATTTCCAGCCATTTGACACTTTTCACAGTTCTTACAAAATATATATGCATCTTTGAACAATTTTTTCCAATATAAACCACTATCCAAAGCCTTCCTAGCAGTTCGTTTAGGGCCAAAATGACCTCCACATGCATAAGAGTGATAAAAACTTAAAACAGAATATTGTTCAGATTCAGGAACACATCTCCTAATTATTGATCAGCACAAAACTTCCACAAATAGGGATCATCCCACACATAATATTTTGCTTCACTACGAATCTTATCCCTACAAGCTTTGCTAATCGAATGAGGTAAACCTCTTG
This sequence comes from Knoxia roxburghii, assembly GCA_030378225.1. Lineage (NCBI taxonomy): Eukaryota > Viridiplantae > Streptophyta > Magnoliopsida > Gentianales > Rubiaceae > Knoxia > Knoxia roxburghii. The sequence continues at coordinate 14,312,328 of CM059418.1, forward strand.
TTACTAAGTAATTAACAATATCTGCATACCATGGAATCATACCTCTTAGCTGGAAAAGTTGTTCATCAGGAAAAAATTCAGAAATTGGAACTGCATCTTCTTCCCTTACCAACCTACTCAAATGGTCTGCTACTGAGTTCTCTGCACCTTTTCGGTCTTTTATCTCGAAGTCAAACTCTTGTAGCAGCAAAATCCACCTTATGAGCCTTGGTTTTGACTCCTTCTTTGCCAACAAATGCCTCAGTGCTGCATGATCAGAAAAAACAATCACCTTAGAACCAAGCAAATATGATCTGAATTTATCTAATGCAAAAACAATTGCTAAAAGTTCTTTCTCAGTGGTTGTGTAATTGCATTGAGCTGAATTTAAAGTCCTTGACGCATAATAGATGACATGACTCTTCTTGTCAATCCTTTGGCCTAGAACTGCCCCAACTGCATAGTTGCTCGCGTCACACATAATCTCAAAAGGCAACTTCCAATCTGGGGGCTGAATGATGGGAGCAATGGTTAGCAGATTTTTGAGCTTATCAAATGCCTCCTTGCATTTCTCCCCAAAGTTGAAAACCTTGTCTTTTTGAAGTAAGTTGGAGAGAGGCAGAGCAATCTTTGAAAAATCTTTGATAAACCTGCGATAAAACCCTGCATGTCCAAGAAAAGAACGCACTTCCCTAACATTCATAGGGTAAGGTAAGCTCACAATTAAATCCACCTTAGCCTTATCAACCTGAATACCTCTAGAAGAAATTACATGTCCCAACACAATGCCTTCATTTACCATGAAATGACACTTTTCATAATTTAAAACCAAATTAGTATCAATGCATCTTTTCAAAATCATGGTCAAATTATGCAAGCAACTGTCAAAAGAATCACCATACACTGTGAAATCATCCATAAACACTTCTATGCATTTTTCAACAAAATCAGAGAAAATACTTAGCATGCATCTTTGAAATGTACCTGGAGCATTGCATAATCCAAATGGCATCCTTCGGTAAGCAAACGTCCCGAATGGGCAGGTGAATGTTGTCGTCTCTTGATCCTCTTGAGCTATGACAATTTGATATTAACCTGAAAATCCATCAAGAAAACAAAAGAATTCTCTACCAGCTAATCTTTCTAACATCTGATCAATGAAAGGTAAAGGAAAATGATCCTTTCGGGTAGCCAAATTTAATTTCCTGAAATCAATTACCATTCTCCATCCATTTTGTGCCCTCATTTGAACCAATTCATTGTTTTGGTTCAGTGCTACTGTAATACCTGATTTCTTGGGTACAACATGGATAGGACTTACCCACTTACTATCAGAGATAGGATAAATTATCCCTTGGTCAAGTAATTTCAGAATCTCCTTCATCACTACCTCCTTCAAAACTGGATTGAGTTTCCTTTGAGACTCTCGAACAGGTTTCGCATTGTCTTCTAACAAGATTCTGTGCATGCATACTGAAGGACTAATCCCCTTGATATCTACTAAAGTCCACCCAATTGCTGTTTTATGCTCCTTGAGGACCTCAACCAATCTTCTTTCTTGATCATCTGTTAATCCTTTAGCCACAATCACTGGAAGTGTGTCACCATCACCTAAATACATGTATTTGAGGTGATTTGGAAGAGTCTTTAACTCTAACTTGGGAGCCTGCAAAACAGAAGATAATAATTTCGGATGAGATATTAACTCTCTTGACTTTGAATCTTCTAACCTTGCTTGTGTTTCTAACACTGGATCAGCACTTTCACAAACATCAATTGTTCCTTCTTTTGCTCCTAAGTGTGCTAACATCTTAAGACTGTTTTCTTCTTTAAAGTACTCCTGCACAAGTGGATCAAAAATATCAACAGAAAAAATTGAATGACACTCTCTAGGAAATTTAATGGCTTCATTCATATTGAACTGGACTATCTCCCCAGCAAATTCAACAGAGAGGGTCCCCTTTCCCATGTCAAAAAAAAATAGATATTATCCTCAAAATCAAATAATTAAATATTTTCAAATCCTAATCTTGACTAATTCAAGATCTCAACAAACGAAAGTCCAGCAAGGTAAAATCTGGTTGACGAAAAAATCTGATTTGCAGAAAATCCAGCTGTTGCAATCTAGACCCTGAAGTTTGTAGTATTTCCATTTCGACCCCATAATTTTTGAAAATTTGCAGTTTGGTCTCTGCATGTGTAAAACTGAGCAAAATACCTTCAAAATCTAGAATTCAGTCCCTAACACAAAAAATGTGAACATGAGCAACAATTCATCTCATAAAGTCTATAAATCTACAAGATATTCAATAAAAAAAAAAACTAAACTAATAGACTTATCAGTTATTATGTGATTCAGATAATTGGTTTGTCTAAACTAATCGAATCATATAGATATGCTCGGGATATTTTGAACTTGACCATTAAGAATGATTTGTCTTGTACTGATTTAATAGACAAATCATTCTTGGTATTCTATCTCTTAATCCCTAGACTCGAGCGGGCATGAGGATTAGACATAGTGTACTTTGATCTGCCAATGGGTGAGGTCAATTATGGCCAATAGTCTCGGTAGGTTGGGTGCGAGTGTTTAGTTACTTGGTGTGCTGCTGCTTGTCGAAAAGAAACCATGTACCGGTGTGTCCGGGGTGATGATGCTCCCGAGATGAGCTCGTAAAATTTATTATACTAAACCCGGTCGGTGGACTTATGTTCGGTATAGTAAAAAGGTCGAGTGGTACTAGTCTAAGAATTAAAAAGGTTAATTAATTAATTTATCAATAAATTAATATATTAACGAGCACTATATCTTTGATGTGGAGAGATTATGAATATAATTTAATTAAGTTGTTCCGGAAGCAATTATGGTGTAGGATGGTAGTGCCATAATTAATCCGTTAGTGGTACGATTAATTATGTATTGGATTGTTGACAAAGGTAGATTTAATTAATTAAGTAATTAATTAATCCTTGTGTCAGTTGGTTGTGAATCATACCACGAACTGGTTTGGGATAAGTGAATTCCTGTGTCAGTTGGTTGTGAATTATACCAGGAACTGGTTTAGGATAAGTGAATCCCTGTGTCAGTTGGTTGTGAATCATACCAGGAACTAGTTTGGGATAAGTGGATCCCTGTATCAGTTGGATGTGTAACAGTCCAGGAACAGGATTGAAGGAAACAGAAACCCAGTAGGAAGGCCAATCCTAAACCAACTTGGAGTTTCTCTTGTAACTCTATATATAGACAAGAGATTAGCTATTCACGACACACAATTCAAGAGATTCATAATCCAAGAATCTAGAGAGAAAAAATCCTAGAGAGAGAAAATTCTCTCTCTCAAAGTCGGATTTTTAAGAAGTTTTTGCGGCTGGTTTCTCTTTCCTTCGGCCGAATTTTGTCCTGTTTTATACCTGCTGCGTATAGCTTTCTCTCTCTCTGGGCGGTGTGTTTACGCTACGTGCTAGGTGCAGTGGTGCTGGAATGTTCTGGCAGGTGGATTGTGGTGATTAGCGGATCAATTGGTTTCTAGATCATTGCCCATACAACGTGAAATCAAAGTCTTGAGGCATACAAGAGAATCACCTGAGTACACGCTTCAAAGGTATTTTTCTAAGATTCCGCTTTTAATTAGAAATTTTGTTGCGTGATAAATTGAATGAGTGCAAACCCAGATCCTGTGTAACATTATTTCAAAAGGGTTGGAATAGCATTGTGCTAGCGTCTAGGCCTGGCCAGAGATTCCGATTCTGGAATGCGTAGCACGAAAGTGAGTTTCTGGCTAGGCCCGGGCAGATAATCTTTCATCTAACTCTCCCAAGTAGACATACTTGAGATGATTAGGCAATGCCTTCAACTCTAGCTTGGGTGCCAGCACCACAGAAGGTAAAAAATTTTCAAAACTAACAGGTAATCCCAAGTACTGGTTAGCAAACCTCGGTGGCACTTCAGGACTGGCATGAAATGCCATGATTGCATCAATGATGGATTCATTCACGTCTCTGTGAGCATCTATTTCCTATAAGCTGTGTTGTAAGACAAAGTTCAGCTCATCAAGCATCAAATTAAATTCAATTTTTCTTGCACAATAGAATCAACTAGGCTAACATTAAAAAAGTACTCAGAGTCTTGTGGATACTTCATAGCCTCACACATATTAAATTGGACCTTTTCACCATCAAACTCAAAAGTAAGGATACCAGCATCAATATCAATATTTTTTTTAACCATTTTCATAAATGATCTTCCCAACAAAAGAATATCAGCATTAGACACATGCTCATCATTCATGTCAAGGATGTAGAAATCAGCAGAAAAAATTAATTTATCACACTTAACCAAGACATCCTCCACTACCCCTTCAGGATAAATCATTGACCTATTCGCTAACTGAACTATGACATTTGTGTTCTTAAAAGCCCTAATTTTCAATTTATTGAAAAGAGATAAAGACATGACATTAATAGAGGCTCCTAAATCCAACATAGCTGCTTTAATTACCCTTGATCCAATAACACAAGAAATGGCAAAAATACCTGGATCATTGCATTTCTGGGGCAATTTGCGTTGAAGTACTGAAGAGACATTCTCATTAACATACACCTTACCTTCTGGTCTCCTTTTCTTAGTCAACAGTGACTTCAAGAATTTGGCATACCTTGGAATCTGAACAATGGCCTCCATTAATGGGATGTTGATGACCACCTTGCAAAACACTTCCAAAACCTCTTCGTCACTATACTTCTTCCTCATTTGAACCAACCTGCCAGGAAAAGGTGGTGGTATTACACTTTCAGATTTTTTTACAATAAACTTAGAATTTACCTCATTTTCTTGCAATCCTTCCACTTCCCATTCCTTCTCTAATATTTGGGAAGATTTTTGGACTTCGAGAGTCGGACTTTGGGTTTTTGGAAAATCTTTCCCACTCATCAAATTCATGGCACTAACATTAACCATTGAACTACCTGATTGAGAAGGGAGTTTCCCACTGGCTTTTTCCCTCTGATGCACCTGATGGGCTAGTTGCGAAACCTATTTCTCCAAATTTTTAATTACTGTCTGTGATTGCTGTTCACGTACCTGTTGTTGTTATTCACGTGTCTGTTGTTGTTGTTCACGTGCTTAATCCCTCTCTAACAAATCCCTGCACAACAACTGTTAAACCTCTAATCATAGATTCCACAGACGTACCTAAAGCATATATTTGTGGAGGAATTGAATTCCTTACAGGAGGTTGTGATTGAGGTTGGAAACTGGGCTGCATGTAACTGAAATTGGGATGATTCCTCCACCCCAGATTGTAAGTATTAGAATATGGATCATACCTTTTTTGGGGTGGAGCCTAGAATCCGCCTAAAACATTCACCTGTTCCCCTTCTTGCAGAGCTGGATAATCATCTGGGGCGTGTCCCTGCATCGTGCAAATCTCACAAACCTTAACTGTCTGCAGTTGTCCCACAGTTAATTGGAGCACCAATTCAGTTAGTTGCTCAATTTTATTTTCCATATTTGAAACACTAACCTCATTTACCCTTCTGGTTGGAATGTCTGCTCTCATATGGAATTGTTGTGATGTCTCACCCATCACTAAAATCAACCTCATTGTCTCTGCAGGAGTCTTGTTCATAAGTGCTCCTCCACTTGCTGAGTCAATCTTGTCTCTGTCCAACTCGGATAAGACTTCGTAGAAATACTGGATTAACAGCTGCTCAGGAATTTGAAGTTGAAGGCAGCTCCTGCACAGATCACTGAACCTCTGTCAATACTCGTACAAACTCTCACCACTTAATTGCCGGATACAACAAATATCCTTCTTGATGTTTGAAGCACGAGACGTTGGGAAAAATTTTTCCAAAAACAATTTCTTGAACTCATTCCACGTGGTGATGGAGCCCGCTAGTAGCTCGAAAATCAAATTCTTAGCTTTATCTTCTAAAGAGAAAGGAAAAGCTCGGAGTTTGACCTACTCTTCAGTGACACCTTGGTAGTTTACTACTTAACACACAATGTGGAACTCCATCAAATGCTTGTGACCTGTCAAACCACGATATTTAGGCAGTAAGTGTATGGTACTAGATTTTAACTCAAATCAAGGAGTGTCGTTAGGAAAAGTAATGCATAAAAACTGCTGATTATCGGCAGGAGTTGCTAACTCCCTTAAAGTCCTGTCTGTCATTGGTTTTTCAATCAAAACATCTTCCTCTTCGGAATTCTCGACTTCTTCTTCTTTGTCAACCGGTTGAGACACAGATGTAGACTCAACCTGTTGATCTCTCTTGTTCTTCTCCTTTGCGTTCCTCTTTGCAGTTTTCTTTATCTCTGAGTCAAATACTAATTTGTTTGTACGAGAAGAGCGAACCACAAAAAGGAACAAAACAACCCAAACTTTTAACTAAATTCACAACAATACACCTTTCTCCCCAGCAACGACACCAAAATTTGATAGATATCAAACCAATCAAAAATAAAACCTACTCTTAAAGATTTTTAAGTAGCACAATACGAGTAAGATCATCTCCACAGGGAGCACCGAAGTGAAATTAATTTAGTTAAAAGCACGTAAACAAAAAGGGGGCTTTTTTGAATTATGTCTAACAAAATAAATAAAAAGAAATTAAAAGATTTATAAAATCAAAATTTGGGAAAATTCTAGTCAAAGGAATTGTTACCACCTCGATGCGATAAATTGATCCTGGATGCAAGGATTTATCAATTAAATTATGATTACACTAGTTTTCATTGTTGGAACCTCTTAAAAACTCAGTCCTATTAATTTAACACCAGCAATTGAGGAACCTCCGTTAATTGCATCTATAATCAATAATATGTTCTCAAACCTCATAGAACCCAGATTATGATAGCTAAGGACCCAATTCAAACAACAATTAAGCAACCCTTATTCAATTGTAATTTGATTATTTATTATCTTCAACACGCTAACATACGTACCGCGTGATTATTTGTATTGAAACTCTTAAGAATACCGAACCTCGTGAATTCAAGTTGATTAGACTACCTAAGAAAATTTGAATGTTACCAGCGATTCAAATAGTGCCAAATAAACCGCAAGACAAATCAGGAGAATAAATAAATAACCATGAATTCACTGATATTGAAAACAATTTGATCTCACAATTAAATCGACATCGAGAGGATTAATTCCTTTGTCTACGCTAAGGAATTAGTTACACATCATTAAAAAGCAATACATCCTATAAAAATTGTACTTCAAAAATTAAATAATAAAGGTAGGGAGCAAAACAAGGTGCTTGACGTAGTACCGTGCAGTCCCCCAAGTCCAAAGTCAAGGCTGCTGTCCCTACAAGAATTGTTGCCGAAAACGGAAGTCCCAGAATGGTTTCCAAAAACTCCCCCAGTACTATATGTTTTTGCTCCCATAATTCGGGCCCACATATGCCAAAATACTAAAGTTAAAATATTAAACCCTACCCTAATTAACTTTGGACTTCCCTTAAACAATAATTAATTATGGGTCTCAATATAAAGCCTAAATCCTTTTTGTTCTCATCATTCTTTAATTTTTCAATCCAGCCCAATTAACTTTTCTTCTTCCCAATTTCCAATTCTTTCAAAAAAATCACCCAAAATAACTTATTTTACTCCAAGCAAAATCTTCTCCCTACAAGTGCAGAAATAGTCCATTAAACTCCGCAATGTATCTCAATTATCCTAAATTCACACGAAATCTAATTATGAATTTCAAGCTCATCGTGAGGATACAAAAGTAATTTGGCTAAAGAAAAGACAATCATGAAAAAATAAAATAATAATAATAATTAAAGAAATAAAGTGTGAACACAAAAAAAAAAACCATACCACAAACGGGCTTATGAAGCTTTGCAGGAAAAAGTAAAAAAAATGAATTGTGGAACCCACCACAAAATCTAGATCACTCAAACTCAATACCTATTGGTTTTAAGCGGGGAGTGTCAAACACTAGACTACAAACCTCTTATCGAAACCCAATAATTAGTAGGGTGAATTACATTTTACCCCTTAAACTTTTGTCAAATACAAAAATCTCCCAAAAATTCTAAAAATTACAAAAACTCATTGTACTATCCAATAGTCTCTTTTCGTCTCCTAAGCAGATGGTGTCTTTCAATTTATTAAGTAAATGGATAATAATACCCTTAATAGATCCCTGAATAAATTTTCAGACCAATATACTTGTTGGTGTATGTGCCCTTATGAGGGTTATTTATCGACTTTTTTCGTCTGGTTGATATAATATCAAATGAGTTAATTTCATCAGTTTAATATTCTTGTGCATATATAAATGATGAAATAATCAACGTACTAGAATATTGGCTTATAAATGAACCTTAAGAGTGTCTTGGTTGTGAAACCTCTTAAGCCAGAAAATGTTCTAAGTACAAAACTATCCCTAGTCGGTTATTAAAGTGGGACCGTCAATATGATAAGACTAGTTTGTGTTTTAGTGTTGGTAGAGTTTCACTAGCCATAATGTAGCGACATAAACTAAATACATAAATGAATATGTTACAGAACATATCATTTGATCTATCTGCTAAAAGAAACACTCTATGGATTACTTAGATTATGAGTGATTCTTTTGAGTAGTACTTATACTATAATCCTTAGACCAGAAATCACTACATGGTCTCAGGTGAAGAGTAGTGTACTTTAACATACGCCTAATAGCGCCATAACAGGTTGCCAAATACGGGTATGATTGGATATGCTATGAATCATGCTAAGACATGTGACTGAAGTGATGGGACTACAAATCTCTCTTAAGTGAGAGATGATATTTAGGCCACTTGATAGTGAACTGAGAAATGTATGGTCGTGCCCAACAAATGATAAATGTTATCATTTACTTGATAAAATTAAGTGTCACTAAGAGATCAAGTAAATGTTTAGCTAAATAATGATGATGGTTCCATGTCTTACGTTAAATGGGATATCATTGTAGATGATCGTAGGTAGTATGCTCTAAAGGTTGTGTTGAATCACCATTCGACCCTCCGTTCTAAATTGGGTAGTCATTATGTCTTGCTAGAGACCACTAATGACTTATGGATTAATCAATTAGATTGAGTTATCCATTACTGATATTAGAATGGGCCTACAAGATCGCACATAAGAGCGTTCGATGATACAGAATAAGTAATCATGCCTGCATTAAGTATAATTGTTATGCTCATATAAGTAATATTTAATTAAATAGTTTAATTAAATATTATTAAAAGTTTTATGGTATTAATTAAGAGTTAATTTAGTACTTAGGAGCAATTGGGATAGGCTGATAAGTCAAGGGACCAACTTGCAATTGTGGTGCCTCTTGACCCACTAGCTTGATCCATGCGTTACTGGATTGATCCATGGGTTTGATAAAATCCAAATCAGTAAAATAATATTGTAATATTACTCACCTTATTTGTGACTCTTCTGTTATATATCTTTATGATATACGAGACACGCCTAAATGAAGTGAAAAACCAGAAAATCAGATATCCCAAAATCTTCTGTAGTGTGAAGACTAGCATTGTGCTTGAGAGTAGAGGGTTCTTCCGGGAAGAATCTACGGTGATCAAAATCACAATCAAAAGGATCAAGAAGAATGCAACCCATTACGCTTCAAGGGTATGATTTACAGCTTTGAACGTAGATTAATTAACACTAAAATCGAAATTGGCATGAATTCGCTTTGTAAAAATTTTGAAAATCATGCCTAGATCCTAACAGTGTTATCAGAGCAAGGCTCTAGAGATTTTAGTGGTCTTGACAAAATTAATGAATTAAAATTTCAAAATTAATTTTTCATCAACCCGATTTCAAAATTTTAGTTTCAATAGGAAAAACAAAACTTTAGTTTTCTGGATTTTGAAGAAATTGTTTTCTAGGTTCTTTTGAGTTGGCCGGAAAAATGAATTTTATGCCGAGCCTCGCCGGATAGGATTTCGAAATAAATGGTTTGATTTGTTTTCAAATATTTGCTGGGCTAAGTTGTTTTGTTTTCTGGGTTTTGTGTAAATCGTTTGGTCGGTTTTTCAAAACGGAAAAGGGGACTTAATGTTTGGATTAAAAGTTTCTGGGTTTGTGAAATTGTTTCGCCAGAATTTTAAGTGTTTTGATTCCGATGAAATCTTGTTTTCAAAAATTTGTTTTAGTTTTTTTTTTGGGCTGTTTGAAACTTCACCCAAAAAATTTGCCGAAAACTGGGTTTCCTTTTTGGTTTCGAAAATCTGGGCTATTTGAAACTTCACCGGAAAAACGTATTTGCTATTTTTTGGTTTTCAAAATTGGCTTTCAATATCTGGGTTCTGGTTTGCTTCGTCGGAAAAGCATTTTTCGGTAGAAGAGAACAAGGAAAGGTTTTGGTTTATTGGGATGTGTTTTGGTTTCATTTTGCAGGGAAGCTTTCGTCGGAATAATGCGCAAGCCAGACTTGGAGTCTGGGCATGTCGTTATTCTGCCGCGAAGGTCGGCTGTAGTTCGATTCGGCCATAGGATTTCATCTTTGTGACGAAGGATGGCGGAGATTGTAGCGGCGAGAGTCGCCGCCCGTCTTCACCGGACAAAAATCGTCAGCCGTTGCTCGCTTAACTCTCCGCAAAGATTTTATTTGAATGATATTTTGTTGAACGGGAAGATCGAACGAGGCCAGAAGAGTTATTGTTATTGTTGTCTAGGGCAGAGACCGACATTACGAATGTAACCGGAGAAGACGAACGGAGGAGATGACCGGCGTTGGACACTGGGAGTCAAGGTCGGTGGCGGCTGGGGGCAAAAACCCTAATGGTTGAAGTGACCGAAATGCCCCCGCCACTTCTCAAAAATCCTAAACAACCATCAGACTTTAAAAGAGTTTTAAATTACATAATGGCCCCTGGACTTTGTGTCCCTTTTAAATCGTAGCCTAAAATTTTGGTTTAATTACCAATTTGGCCTAGAATTTCAGAAAAGAAATTATTTTCTAAATTTTAAAATTGATAAGATTTTCATTTTAATTTTATTAGATAAAATTAAATCTCATCCCATTTTATTTTAAAATCTTTAAAAAAGGATTTTAAAATATTAAAATATTTAAGATTTTAAATTTAATTGAGATTAATGATAATTAATTAAGATTTATCTTGAAATTTATTAGATATGATTTTAAAATATTGAAATGTTTAAAATTTTAAATTTTATTATCTTAATGAGATTAAGATAATTAGATAATAAATAAAATAATTAATTAATGAGATTAATTAATTAATTGATATTATTTATTTATGCTTTCAAATATTTATGTGATTTATTTTAAATGGTTTAAATATTAATTACATACATATTTAATAAGCATGTTCATGCATCATTTGACAATAAGTGGAATGAACAAGAAAAATTGATTAAAATTGATTATGATACGATCAATTTTGATAGTGTAGAACATTTTGAAAATATTCATATACACAATATTTTAAATTATTCGGCTTAAAATAAAAATGGCTTGTATGAAGCATTCTTAATTTATGTGTTTTCATGCATGAATTGGACTTCTATTATTTCTTTTAAATTGGTTGTAATTTTGGGTGCCTGCGAGCCTATTAAAATTATTTGTAATAGAGATTAGAATATATTAGATAGGCCCAAGTTGTAATTCCAAGGAGTCCAAGATGGAGCTAAGGAATTGAAGCCCAACAAATGAGGCCCAAATGAAAACCAAGACAATTTAAAAGTTGTAATAGACTAGAACCCAATTCATTGCATTTATTTATTCGGTTCTATATATATGTGATATATATTCCGTGAATGATGAAAACGAAATGCATGTTAAGTCGTTCAAACAAAATCCCTAAAAACCTAAGTCATAAAATTGTTTCCAAATTTGGGAGCTCGTCAAGAAATCAAACATTTGATATGAATCACTTGGGATGACCAGGGGCCGTCAGGTTTTCTTTGTGAGGCGAGTTGTCACATAATATGGTACCCAACTTTATCACTACCACTGAGGGTGAAAAAACTATTTTGGTATCTATTAATGTGAAGTTTCGAGGGAAGGCTTGACTTAGAAAAACCTAAAAACCTAAGTCGTAAAATTGCTTCCATACTTGGGGGCTCGTCAAGGCATCGAACATCTGATATGAACCGTTTAGTCCGACCAGGGGCCGTCAGGTTTTCTTTGGGTATCTATTGATGTGAAGCTTCGAGGGATGGTTTGACTTAGGAAGATCAGTCCTAGGTGTACAACCTAACGGTTAAGTAGGATGCGGTTTTTACAATGATAGGATGGTGTCAAACATTTGGAATGTTCATCCTATCACCGAAAATTTGCATAGTGATTCAATTAGAAAACGTTAAGTTGCATGAGATGCAATTTGAAAGTTACCTACCAAAAGGGCACGATCCCTAAGATACTTGCCAAAGCAAGACTGGGGTTTGGTTCTTTGTGGATTTTGGGCCCACAATCTAGAACCAACAAAAACTTGTACGGGATTTCAATTTTGGCTATTGTGGAAATGATTTTATTAAAAACTCATTCTAATATTTTGCATCAGTCTTTTGTGGATTGCATTATCTTGCACTAAAATTTAAAATAACTATCCATAAGAAACATTTTAAAACAAAAAAGGAAATGTTATTGTCTTAGAAGCTACTTTGCCTGAAACACCCGGAAAATGCTACAGAGGTTGCTTGAAAGGCCTTTGGAAGGAAAAAATGAACAAATCCAATGATGTGACATGTTTTGAGGCTTGCTTCAGAAACTTGAATATGGAAGCGTTCCATATTTATGCGTCACTAAGGAAAAATGTTCTAAGAGAAGACCAGTAACAAAAGGTTCATTACATTAATAGCATTAAAATTCCTGTAAGATGACGAATTGTTCTTTTGTGCATACTGTTGGGTTTGAATACTAAAGTTTTGCTTGTATTAAACTATTTCCCAATTTATATATCAATTAAATATTTTAGTTAAATTGAGGTGTCTAGTGTGACACAGTAGACCTCATCATTAGTTAAAAGACATAATATATAAATGAGGTTCATAACCAAGACAGTTTTGGACACACTGTCAGTTTAAGTTATTATGTGATTCAGATATTACTTTATCTAAACAAATTGAATCATATAGATATGCCCGGGGCATATTGAATTTTACCATTTAGGATGAATTATCTTGTACTGATTTAATAGACTATTCGATCCTAGTATTCTTTCTCCTAATCCCTGGACTTGAGTAGGCATAAGGATTAGACATAGTGTACTTTGATCTGCCAAAGAGTGAGGTCACTTGAGGCCAATAATCTCTATAGATTGGGTGCGCATGTTTGATTTCTTGGTGTGTTGTTGATTGTCGAAAGGAAACCATGTACCGGTGTATCATTTCTTCTGAACGGATATAGGATTATACTAGTTCAACTGCTTAAAACAACACGCAAAAATCGAATCTTTAAATTAAAGCGGAAACTTTTAAAGATTATACCTTTGAAGCGTGTCTCTTGCAAATAAAGAAAATCGGGTCTTGAGTTGCGAATCCACTAAAGAGTCCTGAGAATAACTCCAAACGATCCCAAATTTGAGTGGGAAAATGTCCGAGGGATGGCTAGGGCACAATATGAAGAAATCCAAAGAAACCCTCTTCAAGAACTCAAACTGCCCAAATCTGAAACAGCTCGGAGACCTGCACCTAATCTGAAAAACCCACTTGATAGGAAAACTTTTTCTCGGAGATCTAGAATTTGGCGAACCCGAAGGAACGAGCAAAAGGATCAACGTGATAAAAAAATAAATGCCAAGGCAAAAACCAGCCTGATCGGACCCGGAGCTAGAAGCACGCCGGCGGCAACAAAACCGTGAAAGATTATCTGCCCGAGCCTAGCCAGAAACTCACTTTCGTGCTACGCATTCTAGAATCGGAATCTCTAGCCAGGCGTAGATGCTAGCACAATCGCTATTCCAACCTTTTGAAATAACATTACGCAGGATCTGGGTTTGCACTCATTCGATTTATCACGCAACAAAAATTCTTCTATAAAAGCGGAAGAATAAGAATTAACTATTGAAGCGTATACTTAGGTGATTCTCTTGTATACCTCAAGACTTTGCTCGTATGCTGTGTGGGCAGCAATCTAACGAGCAATTGATCAGCTAATCACCACAATCCACTGCCGGAAAAATTCCAGCACCGTTGCACCAGGCACGTACAATCCACACGCCGCCCGGAGAGAGAAAGCTTCACATGCGGCTGCCAAGAATAGGAAAAATTCGGCCAGCTAGATAGCTTGGGAAATCCGATTTTTAGAGAGAGAAAATGTTCTCTCTCTAGATTCTTAAATTATGAATCTATTGAATTGTATATTGTGAAATAGCTAATCCCTTGACTATATATAGAGTTACAAGAGAGATCCCAAGTTGGTTTAGGATTGGTCTTCCTAATGGGTTTAGGTAATTAATTAGTTTTCAAATCCAATTAGGTAAATCCTACTAGATTCCTAATCTCTAGGATTTCCTAATTCTAATTGAAACTTAAGACTTAATTAATTAATTAAATAATTCCACTTTGTTAATTACTCAATTAACCCTTAGGAATAATTAATCAATTAATTAATTCTACATATTCAATTAACCCATTTCAAAACTAATCGTACCACTAACGGATTAATTTTGGCACTACCATCCAACACTAAAATTGCTTCAGAAACAACTTAATTAATTTATATTCATAATCTTCCCACATCAAAGATATAGTGTTCATTAATTTATTAATTTACTGATAAATTAATTAATTAACTTCTTTAATTCCGAGACTAGTACCACTCGACCTTTTTAGTATACCGGACATAAGTCCAACGGCCAGGTTTAGTATAATAAACATTACGATCTCATCTCGGGAGCACCATCAGAGAGCCTTATTGTAGTTAACTGGGTCAGGCGCAGGCGCGCCTGGGACTATGTCTGAGGCCTCTTCCACGCCAATGAACCTGTCGGGCTGTCTTATAACCCTCTCACTACGATGAGGCACCACCTGTGTAGGCGCATCATCTATGATCTCTTGTGCAGTGTGTGGTGTATATACTTGTGCTAGTGCATCAGGGTTATCAGTTTGTCTCCTAAGCTCTTCTAGTGCTGTCATACTCTTGGGCTTGTGATCTAGGATATAGTCTTCCTCCAAAAATCTAGCGTTGGTACTAACCAGCACCTTATGATCTTTAGGACTATAAAACAAACCACCTTTCATTCCCCTAGGATATCCTACAAACAGCATTAATTCAGTTCTCGCATCTAACTTAGCCGCATCTGCCTTAAGCACATGTGCTGGGCAACCCCAAATTCTGAGATGTTTTAGACTAGGCTTTCGCCCGTTCCACAACTCTACTGGGATTGAAGGCACAGTTTTAGATGGTAAAAGAATAAGAATATACACCGCTGTTTCTAAGGCATACCCCCAGAACGAACTTGGAAAATCACTATATCTCATCATCGACCTAACCATTTCCATGAGAGTTCAATTCATTCTTTCTGCTACACCGTTCTGCTGTGGCGTGCCAGGTGCAGATAACTGAGACTGAATTTTGACCTCACTGAGGTATTCTCAAAATTCGTGGGACAGGTACTCCTCACCACGATCTGATCGCATTATCTTAATACTCTTACCATGATGCTTCTCCACATCTGCCTGAAACTCTTTGAACTTGCCGAAGCACTCGGACTTGTGACGCATTAGGTAAATGTACCCGTACCTTGAGTAGTCATCCGTGAACATCACGAAATACTCGAACCAACCTCGTGTTTGGACCGACATTGGTCCACACAAGTCATAATGAATCAACTCTAGTACATCATTGGCTCTATAACCTTTTGCTTTAAAATGTCTCTTTGTCATGTTACCCTCCAAGCAAGTTTCGCAGGTTGAATAACTGTCAATCTCTAATGAAAAAGTCCATCATTGACCAACCTCTGAATCCTTCTAAGGTTTATATGACCTAACTTGAGATACCAAAGTTTGGTTTAATTCATTTCAGAAGGTTTCTTCCTCTTATTAATGTTAGATAAAGAGCTACCTGTTTCTATATTTTACACGACAGGGGAGTTAGAATTAACCTCAAACAAATTGTCAGCCAATGAACTAGAACAAATAAGTTTTCTATTTCTTCTAATAAATACAGAGTCATCAGAAAAAATGAAATTATAACCATTCTTCAAGAGTTTAGAAACCAGAATAAGGTTATTTCTAAAACTTGGTACATAAAGACAATTAACTAATTCTAATATAGAATTTTCGAAATTCAAAATGACCACTCCCACTGCTTCTGCTGACACTCTCGTAGTGTCGCCCATGTAGATGTCCAGCTCGCCCTCTCTAAGCTTTCAGGTTACTTGGAACCCTTGCAAAGAATTACAAACATGGTCAGTGACACCTGAATCCACATACCAAGTATCTGTGTGAATCTCCGCTAAACATGTCTCAGTAATTAATCAGAAACTATCGTAACTATAATCTTTGGAAAATACGATTTCCAATGTCCCGTTTTATTGCACTTGAAGTACTTCTCTTTTGACTTCTTCTTTGCAATATCTGGCTTAGGCGCAATCTGCGGCTTTTGAGCTATTCCCTTAAGCTTTCCCTTCTTCTTTCTAGCCTCAGGCTCAGAAGAAGATTCTGAAGCTTTGCCTGTGACTAAAGCTCGTTTCTTCTCTTAAAGAAGACTTTTAGCCGCCACCAACTCTGCCAAGAGCTCGGATGAAGCACACAACATCTTATGTTGTAGTTCAACCGAATCTGCTCATAACTTTGAGGCAAGCTCCGGAGGACAATATCGACTTTGGTTTCACCAACTATTTCGCCTCCCACTACCTCAACCTTGTTGATGTTACTATCACGTCAATGACATGATCTTTCACATGAGTGCTCTCAGCCATAAGGACAATGTCCAAGTTACGACTATAATCGACATAATTAGGTCCAGTTAACTTATTGTCTTTCAATATAGTAGCTTAGGGGTTGAATGCCATATCGAAAAACTGTAAAATAAATAAACAGACAATGTTTCAGTTATTATGTCTAGAATTTCGAAAACAAGGAAATTCTAACAATTATTGACTTCCCTCAAAACAATAATTTTAATCCACCAACATCTCATTCACCGGGATTCTCGCAAGCCATGATAGTGTGGACGTTTACGCTAACCCATATTCGTTTGAGAATAACCAATTTCATTAACTACACTATCTGACCAAATGATCTATTGATCAATGCAGCTAATAGTCGGTGTTTTTAGCCGTACAATAAGCAGCGTAACCTCGATGGGAGGGATACTGCAAATCATACACCAAGTGTGTGCCATTACGTGACTTCTGAGTTTGTTACCTTAGGATAGTGCGCCTCAGATGAAGAGGGTGTTGCATTTATCCTAGTTAAACTTACTCTAGCCATCTTACTCAGAAATTCATAATCCAGTGATCTTGTGATTGGACTCATCCGAATGGAGGAAGACCCTAATGCCAACTAGTAAGCCAACCCACATCGCATATGAATTCATAAGGGTGGCTGTGGGGATATAAACCAACCCGCTCCCACTTAGATTTCCAAATTGAGGGTTTTTCCAGTTTTAACATGCAACTAACCCTAAGTTATGTGCAACCATAAAACCATCATGCTTTAGAATCATGCATCTAAAATACAGCACAAAAATTAAAGCACAAAAATTAAAACTATAAATATGGGAAATAAATGCGATAATTAAATTTCCCGACTATTATGGTTTTAATCGTTTCCATCTTCTGCCTTAATGTCGTGTCCCGCTATGCGTAGCAACTGCTGCGCCGCGCTGCAGCGGTGCTGCTACTGCCCGACGGTTACCGGCAGCGGCTCCCTTTGGCGAGTCATCGCAGGCGCCGCCCCTTACCACCAATCCCTCATTCGCTTCTTTCCCATGCTATTTGGTCTTCGTGCTATTCGTTTTGGGTTTTCCTAGGTTTCTACGAATTCACGATAACCTAAAACCCACGAATTCAAGTTGCCCACCATAACGCCTTCGATTACAAAAAATTAATTCTCCTACTACAAGGCTTTCTAGGAAAATTAAAGAATCGAAATTACATAGAAAAAATCTTACTACAGATTTGATCTAATCCTACATGGCTTCCAGCACGTGGTTATACTATTACAAACATTCATAATAAAATCAAATTCGGACATGTCCCGGAGTTTAATTAAAACCCATACAAACGTAACCAAAATAGTCGGGATTTCTTAACCACCTGCAAATAATACCATGTAATAAATCGAACAAGCACAAAACCCAAAACCAGGCTCTGATACCAATTGAAAGATTATCTGCCCGAGCCTAGCTAGAAACTAAATTTCGTGCTATGCATTCCAGAATCGAAATCACTGGCCAGGCCTAGACGCTAGCAAAATCGCTATTCCAACCCTTTTGAAATAACATTGCGCAGGATCTGGGTTTGCACTCATTCGATTTATCAGGCAACAAAAATTCTTAATTAAAAGCGAAAGAATAAGAATTACCTATTCAAGCATATACTTAGGTGATTCTCTTGTATGGCTCAAGACTTTGCTTGTATACTGTGTAGGCAGCAATCTAACGACCAATTGATCAGCTAATCACCACAATCCACTTGCCGAAAAAATTCCAGTACCGCTGCACCTGGAACGTACAATCCACGCGCCGCCCAGAGAGAGAGAAAGCTTCACGCCCTACTGCCAAAAATAGGAAAAATTTGGCCAGCTAGATAGCTTGGGAAATCCAATTTTTAGAGAGAGAAAAATTTCTCTCTCTAGGATTTTCACTCTCTAGATTCTTGAATTATGAATCTATTGAATTGTATATTGTGGAACAACTAATCCCTTGTCTATATATAGAGTTATAAGAGAGACCCCAAATTGGTTTAGGATTGGTCTTCCAAATGGGTTTAGGTAATTAATTAGTTTTCAAATTCAATTAGGTAACCAATCTGATAGGATAAATCAAATCCTACTAGATTCTTAATCTCTAGGATTTCCTAATTCTAATTGAAACTTAAGACTTAATTAATTAATTAAGTAATTAATTCCACTTTGTAAATTACTCAATTAACCCTTAGGAATAATTAATCAATAAATTAATTCTACCTATTCAATTAACCCATTAAAAAAATAATCATACCACTAACAGATTAATTTTGGCACTACCATCCTACACCAGAATTGCTTCCGGAATAACTTAATTAATTTATATTCATAATCTCCCCACATCAAAGATATAGTGCTCGTTAATTTTATTAATTTACAGATAAATTAATTAATTCACTTCTTTAATTCCGAGACTACTACCACTCGACCTTTTTACTATACCAGACATAAGTCCACCGATCAGGTTTAGTATAATAAACATTACGAGCTCATCGCGGGAGCACCGTCACCCTGGACGCACCGGTACATGGTTTCCTTTCGACAAGCAGCAGTACACCAAGCAACCAAACAAGCACACCCAACCTACAGAGACTATTGGCCACAATTGACCTCACCCATTGGCAGATTAAAGTACACTATGTCTAATCCTCATGCCCGCTCGAGTCTAGGGATTAAGAGATAGAATACCAAGAACGATTTGTCTATTCAATCAGTACAAGACAAATCATTCCTAATGGTCAAGTTCAACACGTCCCGGGCATATCTATATGATTCAATTAGTTTAGACAAACCAATTATCCGAATCACATAATAACCTAAACTGACAAGTTGTCCAAAGCTGTCTCGGTTACGAACTTCATTTATATATTATGTCTTTTAACCAATGATGAGATCTACTGTGTCACACAAGACACCTCATCATCTAACTACATAATATAAATGGACAAATAATGCACAACTAAATTTAACAAAAACATTGATCGATATATTAATTGGGAAAAAGTACAATACAAACATAGCTTATGTATTCAACTCCAACAAACCGGTGCGATGACGGACTGCTCGGTGTGGTGGCGGGCTAAACTCGATTGAACTCTGGGGTTTTCTAGGATAAAATGTGGGCTGATTTATTGAAGAAGAAGGATCAAGAAAATGACTTCGAGAAAGAACTAATTGGAAAAGATGAAGTTCTCTCTCTAGTCTCTTCCTTTTCTTTAAAGTGGCAACTTTGCCTAAAAGGTTTCTTATGTATTCTAAATGCCTAACTTAAGCTAATTATAGGAGCTTCAAGGGAGACCTAGTGGGCTTTTGAGTAGGGCATTAATGTTTGACTTTCGTTGAACCCTTAGTTTTCCCTAGACTAATCAACTCCAATCAAAGCTTTCGAATTAATTTCTTAACACACTTCGTTAATTAAATTTAATCAAATCCTTAGGATTATTTTGTATAACCCACTTAGTTAATTAAATATTAATTAAACTTTTAGGATTAATTAATTCACTTTGTCAATTAGTCAAACACATAATCAACTCGCCTTGCGGGATCGTGGTTCCCTTGAATTAGCAACTGCACTATTGTTATCACAATATAATGTGATAGACCTTGGCAACTCAGGGACCACATCTAAGTCCATCAGGAAGTTCCTGAGCTATACAGCTTCTTTCGCTGCCTCTGATACGGCAACATACTCAACCTCCATGGTGGAGTCTCCTACGCATTTGTGCTTAACACTCCGCCATACTATGGCTCCACCTCCCAGAGTAAACACAAACCCAGAGGTAGACTTACTCTTGTCCATATCACCTTGAAAGTTCGAATCTATGTAACCCAATCGAACTAGCTCCTGCATTCAATAAATTAAGACGTGATCTCTCGTCCTGCGCAAGTACTTGACAATGCATTTGACTGATATATGCTGACCATGCCAACGGCAAAGCAAATATCAGGCCTAGTGCATAACATAGCATACATGAGACTACCCACTGTAGATGCATAGGGTATTACTTTCATGGCATCTATCTCATCAGCAGTCCTGGGACACTGCTTATTTGATAAACACACTCCATACCTGAAAGGTAGTGAACCCTTCTTGGAGTTCTATGTGTTAAAATGGGCCATAATCGTGTCTACGTATGAACCTGGGAGAGTGTCGGAGAACGTCTGCTACGATCTTGAATAATCTTTATCCCAAGGATATGTCCAACCTCTCCCAAGTCCTTCATATCAAAATGCTATGACAACTATTCCTTTATGTCTGACAACACCTTCTTACTATTACCAATAAGAATAATGTCATCTACGTAAAGTTCGAGGAACACCACCAAATCACCATCACGCCTGTGGTATACACACTGCTCATCCGGACACAGAGTGAATCCATAGGACTAGATAACCTCGTCAAAATAGATGTTCCAAGATTTGGATACTTGTTTAAGTCCATAGATGAACCTCTTGAGCTTACATACCTTGTGCTCTTGGCTTTGAACAATGAAACCCTCTGGTTGCTGCATAAAAATGGTCTTCTCAAGACTTCCATTAAGGAAAGCTATCTTGACGTCTATCTGCCAAATCTCGTAGTCCATATGAGCAACTATGGCCAAGAGAATCCAAATCGACTTAAGCATACCGGGGAGAAGGTCTGCTCATAATCAATACCCTCTTTCTGTGTATACCCTTTTGCCACAAGCCTCGCCTTGAAGGTCTAAACCCTCCTATTAGATCCTCTCTTTCGCTTGCAGACCCATTTGCACCCAATAGGTTGAAACCCATCAAGAAGGTCTACCAGCTTCCAGACTTGATTTGAGTCCATAGAACCCATCTCAGCAATCATCACTCTCTGCTAAGAATCTGTATATTTATCCAGAAGAGCTTCATTGTAGCTAACTGGGTCTGGTTCCTGAGTACTAGGGATAAAGTTTGACGACTTGCCCAAACCCATGTACCTCTCTGGCTATCAGAAAACCCTCCCGTTATGATAAGGCGCGGCCTGTGTAAGTGCATCATCTGTGATAGTGCATGCAGTACTCTATGGTGTTTCATCCTGTACTTGTGTATCTGGAATACTCGACTGGCCCCTAAGCTCTTCTAGTATGATTTTGCTACTGGGCTTGTGATCTAAAATATAATCCTCCTCTAGAAATCCGGAATTGGTGCTGACCACCACTTTCTGATCCTAAGGACTATAAAATAGACCACCCTTCATTCCTCAGCCCCCCCCATCTAGCTTGGTTGCATTTGCCTGAAACACATTTGTTGGACAACCCTAAATCCTGAGATGTCTCAGACTAGGCTTACGCCCAGTCCAT
Organism: Knoxia roxburghii; assembly: GCA_030378225.1. Classification (NCBI taxonomy): domain Eukaryota; kingdom Viridiplantae; phylum Streptophyta; class Magnoliopsida; order Gentianales; family Rubiaceae; genus Knoxia; species Knoxia roxburghii. The sequence goes on from CM059418.1 coordinate 14,334,498, forward strand.
AACTCCATAGGGGCACAGTCTTAGATGGTACGAGGTTGAGGATATGAACTACTGTCTCCAAGGCATATCCCTAAAAATGATTTGGGTAACTCACTATAATTCATCATCGATCTAACCATATCCATAAGAGTCATGTTCCTCCTCTCTGCTACACCATTCTTCTGGGGTGTGCCAGGTGCAGACAAATGGGACTGAATACCCTCATCTGACAAATTGGTCCTAAATTCACTATAGATGTATTTGCCACCAGGATCAGATCGCAGGGTCTTGATACTCTTACCATGATACTTCTCCACATCTGCTCTGTACTCTTTGAACTTTCCAAAGCACTCAGACTTGTGGCGCATCAGGTAAATGTACCCATATCTAGAGTAATCATCTGTGAATGTCATGAAATACTCAAAACCACCTCTAGCCTGAACTGACATAGGTCCATACAAGTCAGAGTGAACTAACTCTAAAACCTCTTTGGCCTAACACCCCTTTGCCTTAAAAGGTCTCTTGGTCATTTTACCCTCCAAGCAGGACTCACAGGTCCGATAACTGTCAATCTCCAATTAGCCCAAGGGCCCATCATTAACCAACCTCTGAATCCTACTAAGGTTGATATGACCTAGTTTTAGGTGCCAAAGATAAGTCTAGTTCAAAGGGAAACACTCCTTTCTCTTATTATGATTTGATGATGTGTCATTAATTTTTGTGTCTTGCATTGTTGGGGAGTTTGTCTTAATTAAAAACAAATTGTCAACCAATGCACTGAACATATAAGTTTCTTGTTCTTTCAAATAAAAATAGAATTATCAGAAAGAACAAACTTATAACCATCTAAAAGCAGTTTAGAAACTGAAATTAAGTTCTTTCTAAAGTTCAGTACATAAAGATAATCTCTAAAAATCAAAACAACAGAGTCTGAAAAATAAAGATGCACAACTCCCATTGCAGCAACGGATACTGGTAGTATTGCCTAAATATACCTGTAACTCACCCTCTCTAAGCAGTTGGGTCACTTGGAACCCCTGCAAAGAATTACAAACATGATCAGTGGCTCTTGAATCCACACACAAAATTTCTATGGGAATCACCGCTAAACATGTCTAAGTAACAAAGGTGAAATTGCTCATACCTCTAGGGTTTGGGCAGTCCTTCTTCTAGTGTCCTGCTTTGCCACATCTGAAGCACTTGCCTTTCCACTTGTACTTCTTGGCAATGCCTCATTTGGGTCCATGATCAGCCCCTATTTTCTGGCCCTTCTTCATCTCATGCTTCCTGGCTTTGGGCCCAGCAGAGGAACCTGAAGGTCCAACAGTAGCCAAAACTTGCTTCTTCTCAGATAAGAGACCTTCGGCATACACCAATGCAGTTATAAGCTCGGGCAAAGTATACTGAAGCTTGTTCATGTTATAGTTCAACCGAAACTGCTCAAAACTCAGAGATAAGCTCTGGAGAATGATGTAACACTGTGACTCACAATCAATCTCGCCTCTCAGTACCTCTATATCATTGATGTTGCTGATCATGTCCAACACGTGATCTCTTACTGGGGTGTCTTCAGCCATCTTGGCACTCGTGAGTTTCCTCATAGCTAACTGTCTGGCTGCCCTGCCCTGATGTCCAAACATCTCCCTGAGGTTAGTCATCACAATGTAGGCTGGGATCATCAACTAATGCTGGTGCTGCAGTACAATCGACAAGGAAGCCAAGATGTAGCACCTGGTCATCTCAGCAGTTTTCTTCCACCTCGTATATGACTCTTTCTCCTCAGGGGTGGCATTATCTCTGGGTGCTCAGGGCACACCTCACTAAGCACATTCTTGTAACATTTAGCAGTAAGGACAATGTCTAGGTTACGCTTGTTGGGATCAGAGGCATGATTTTCAAAATTTTTACGCAGCAGATTTATGCCAATTTCAATTTTAATATTTTAATCATATGTTCAAAACAAGTAAACCATACCCTTGAAGCGTAATTGGTAGCCACGTCTGGATCCAAGATTGATCTTGGTCCAAACCTTCTGCTCCTGTTACATTTGTCACACCAAAAATCCTTCCTTGAAGGACTCTCTACTTTCTAGCACAGAAGTTCTTTGCAGATCCGGTGCTAGCCGTTTTTGCCTACGGAGAGAGTTTGGGATTTTGTGTATATTTTGCTTGTTCTGATTTTCTGATTGAAAATCATCATCCTACTACAATAATATCCCTAGGATATTTGTAGAGTTGAAATTCCCATAATCAGTATTGTAATCAATCAATTATTACTTAACTGATTTAATCATATTCCAAATCAGTATTATTACCAAATATTATTTCACTGATTCCAAATCAGTATTAAATAATATTTACTGATTCTAAATCAGTATTAAATAAAACCTTAATGATTTGGGTTATACACCAAGCCCATGGATCAACCCATGACCCATGGATCAGGCTGATGGATCAAGAACCTCAATTGTAATTAGGTCCCTTGATTTATCAGCCCATCCCAATTGTTCCTAAGTAATTAATTAACTCTTAATTAATACTACAGAACCTTTCAATAATATTTAATTAAACCATTTAATTAAATATTCTTTATTCATGTATAAAAATTATACTCATTGTATGCAAGATTACTTATTCTGCATCATCGAACTTTCTTATGTGTGATCCTGTAGGCCTATTCTAAATTGGGAATGGATAACTCAATCTCATTGCTTAATCCATAAGTCATTAGTGGTCTCTAGCAAGACATAATGACTACCCAATTCTGAATGGATGGTCGAATGGTGATTCAACACAACCTTTCTGAGCAAACTGTGTACGATCCTCTACATTGATATCCCGTTTAGCATAAGGCATGGAACCATCATCCTTATATTGCTAAACATTTACTTGATCTCTTAGTGACACTAAATTCATCAAGCAAATGATAACGCTTATCATTCCTTGGGCATGACCATGCACTTCTCAGTTCACTATCAAGTGACCAAGATATCATCTCTCACTTAAGAGAGACTTGAAGTCCCATCACTTCTCCTACATACCTTAGCGTGTCTCACAATGTACCCAATCATACCCGTACTTAGCAACCTGTTACAGCCCCGTTAGGCGTATGTCAAAGCACACTACAATTCACCTAAGACCATGCAGTGATTTCTGGTCTAAGGATCCTCGTACGAGTACTAAACAATCACTCATGATCTAAAAGTTCATGGAGTGTTGGCCGTGCTTGTCGAGACACCCAAAATAAATCCGGTTCTACCGAACTCCAAATAAATTTGTAGCACTAGTAGTACTGAGTCGAAATCCCAAAGGAACAAAAAATAATTCTTAAACCAAACAGTAATCAGGGGGTTTTGAATTTAAACTAAAAATAATAAAATCAAAAGAAATAAATAATGGCAAAAAAACTAAAAACAAGAAATTCAAATGAGAAAGATTCAATCCATGGGAAATACAATTTAATTATTATGTCGATCATCGGTTCAAAAGTATTATTTCATTCAAGCATTCAACCTCCACTATTGTTAGGATAGCTGTAACAACTATGGATTCTCTAATTTCATTAACCAAACCCAGCATTCGATTAAATCTTGTTATAGAAACTGGGTATGATAGCGTTCCATATTCAACCATAACAGCATTACACACAAGAATTAGTTGAAGCCAAAATTAATTAAAAGAGATAGCTGCAAATAATTAATTATGTCCAATTGTTTCCCCTTAGACTATCATGCATGAACCATTAAGTCTCACCAACATGCATAAAACATCTAATTACTACTTGATACTACCGGTTCGTCTCTATTACGTAACATTGAACCTGTAGATAGCACAGAAAAATCAACACTAATTGAGTCATCAATTCAATTAGTACTAAAAATTCTAAATTAAAACAAGAAACAATCGATACATGAATTTAACGAAAGAAATTAAATTAAACTCAAAACCTCACAACATGCTAATTAAATCAAATCCCTTGGACTGAAAAATGGATTTAGCTACTCATGTTCTTGAACAAAACAAATAAACTAGTCATTGAAATAAAATAGAGAAGAAACTAAAGAAAATAACTAGCCCAGCCGTCTGCCCACTACTGCTATAGGAGCTTCACTTCTGGCCCGTTCAAGCTCTCTGTTTTTTTTTTTTATGTCTTCTCTCCCTCTGGATTCACAGTCCTTCCTCCTTTTTATCAAGTCCTGTATTTGAATTAAGGGATGGCCCTACTTTTTTTTTTCCTTCCTTTGCTTCGAGTAAAAAGAAACTCAACAATTTGGGAAGAAAATACTGCAGTTGGTGATTTTTAGAAACCGTCCCTTTCTATCATCAATCGATGGAATCAGATTTTGGAAGCCAATAATTGATTGGCAACAGCCCTTGATATTGGGGCACACAGCAACTTTCATTTTTCTTGATTCCTTGCCATGATAGCTTCTTAATTATGGAGGGGAGTAATCAATCAGCATCTTTGAAAATTTCCTTTTTTTTTCCTCTCTTTTTAGCCACTTCAGCAGCTTTGAGCAAGGAAATAAATTTTCTTTCCCTTTTCTTTCTATAGCTGTGCATCCGAAAAATATGGAAGTCCAGCAACAATTAATTATGGGAACAATAAAATTCAGCAACTTTCCTTCTTTTGTTAATTCGATGGCAACTCTTCAGATTTGGAAGTTGGGCCTGACTGCGTCAATCAGGAAACCAGAGAAAAAAAAAACTGCTGCCGCTTTGGTATTGGCAAGAATATGCAGCAGCTTCGGAAATCGGCTGAAATTTCGTTTTCCTTGACAATCAATCAGCTCAAATTTGGAAAGTAGAAATTCTTTTATTTTGTTTCCTCTGGGCAGCACCTCAGATCTGAAAAGAATGATTTTCACAGCAACTTCAAATTATTTTAGGTAGACTCCGGACCAGCTGCTTGGAATCTTTCAAATTGGTCCCTATTCCTGCCAAATTGCCCATATTAATTGCAATCTCCAATTATCAGCCTTAAGCAAAAAAATATAATTAAAAATAGTTAGTTCCACTTATAAAGTCTACAAGAAAATAAAATTCTAACAAATAAAATTCAATGAAATAGACTTTATCAAACTCCCCCACACTTAAATCATGCTTGCCCTCAAGCATGTCAAATATTCAAACTCATTGCATGGAAGGATTGAAAGGATTAGTCGTGGAGATTTATATGAAACTATACCCAATTATGTAGAATAGAACAATTCAAAGACCAATCTCATGCCACCATAAACCACTCAAGTGTGTGTGTGTTCAAATCAATCACCTTCAACTATTTTCAGGTTAGAAGAATATAGATGAAGCAAAATATCTCATCTTCTATTCCACCATACACTTATCTTTCATGGCACCCTTAACTAGATTAAAACTTCCACCCAACGAAAGATCAATAGGACTTTTTTAATTGGCTTGCATACTTGGATAAGTGTAACATATGGGTATAGAAATTAGCTTAAACCACCCAAAACATTTATGATAAAGAAGCTCAAAACCTTTCCATCTTCCTTGTTTCACCAAGTGCCCCCACACTTAGACTTTCCCTACTCTTATCTTGAAGTTCATTGGAACTTCACCTTATACCACCTCTTTGAAGTTCATTGGAACTTCCCTTATACCTTCCTTTTTTTTTTTTTTTTTTTTTCCTAGCCACACAAATCCAATTGAACTTGTTTATATTGGCCTCTTTTTTCAGCCACACAAATCCAATTGAAGTTGTTTATATTGGCCCCTTTTTTTTTCTTTTGTTCTTTTCACACCCAGCCCTTTCAATTTGCACGTCATAAATCTTTTTCATCCTTTAGAACCATACTTCACATGAGCTTCAAATGAGTGAGAAAAAGGTATCACCAAACTCTTAAGGGGAATGCAAAGGATAATTTCAAAGATGGCCTAAATCACTTCTTCAGTAGGATATGATTCCAACTTAATCTGAAATGCCAATCAAACAAGCATAGAAGTAAATTAAAGGTCAAAGACATGTACTTCAGCATATTCTCTTCACACATAAATAGTCTCATGATCATGACTTGAGTGCTCAAAAATTTTAGAGTGGTCTTAAGCAACATAAAATTGAATCAAAGCATTGAACCACATACTGAAAAATTTTGGCAAGAAAACACAAACTCCTCCCCCACACTTAAATTCTGCATTGTCCACAATGTAGGAAACAGTCAAAACAAGTAATCTAGTGTGAGCAGGAAAAAAAATTCTCAAATAATATGTGACAGAGAATAGAACAATACTCCCTTGAGAATTTTAGTCGAGGAGTCACAAGATCATATTGGAATTCAGAAGCAGAGACGGTGTCATCCTTTGAGAACTTGAGAGCCGCATGTATCTTTTCAACTATGCTGCCACAATTAAACAAACTTATAAAAAAAAAAAAAAAACTATGTTGACTAAAAGGTTAAGAAAAACCATGAATATCAAGAAATTAAAGATTTCAAGACAATCAGGAACAAAAAACTTAATCTATTTAATCAGCTTATTCAAAAACCAAATAAATCAAACAAATTAATTGGGTTGCCTCCCAATAAGCCTAATTTTTTAACGTCGTTATGCTAGACGTGAGACTCGCTTAAGGAGGACGATATCCAAAGCAAGAAGTATTATTTTGGTATTGCCATTGTGTCTGAGATTCAACTGTACTTTTTGGATCAGCCTGCACTCTTAGATCACATATGTCAATAGCACAAATTGGATGACATGTACTAGGATACTTTACTGCATCAGCAACTTGAAATTGCACTTTCTCTCCTTCAAACTCCACGGAGAGAGTACCCTTTTCCATATCAATTTTTGTCTTTGCTGTTCTTATGAAAGTTTTTCCCAACAAGATTGGAGATGGATTTTCAATTGAATCTCCCTCCATTTTTAGAATGTAAAAATCTGCAGGGAAGATCAAATCTTTAACCTACACTAAAACATCTTCAACAATTCCTTCAGGGTGACAATAGAATGGTCAGCCAACTGGATAAGAACATTAGTCTCTTGTATTGAACCTAAATTTAACAATTGAAAAATTGAATAAGGCATGACATTTATAGATGCTCCTAAGTCCAACATAGCCTGCTCAATTTTTCTATTCCCAATAACACATGGTAAGGCATAAATACCTGGGTCAGGGCACTTTTCTGGTAGCTTGTGATCTATCATTAACACATTTTCCCTTGAATTTACCACTTCCTTACCTTTTCTCCTATTGGTGCAAAATTTCTTCAACATTCGTGCATATTTTGGGATTTTCTTGATGGCTTCAAGCAATGGAATGTTGATTTCAACCATTCCAAAAGTTTCAATCACTTCTCTCTCCTCCTCTTCTTTTTTATATTTCTTTAACCTGTTAGGAAAAGGTGGAGCGAGTGAGTTAGAATCAAACGGTAAAGAAGGATTAGGGAATACCTTTGATGAGGTCTCATGTGTTTATTCTTCACCAATGGTTTTTTTTTCAACCCTAGGAGCAATAGGAATTTTAGAGAGCTCCTTTCCACTTCTCATTGTGATTGCACTAACATTCTCCTTTGGATTTATTACCGTCTGAGATGGTAATTTTCCTGAACTTTGTGCCTCCATCCTGCCAACTGATGTAGCTACTTGACTAATTTGGTGTCTCATCTCTTGTATGTTTGCCCTTGTTTCCTGTTGAAATTGCTGAGTGTTAGTGGCTAAAGATTTGACAAATTCTTCTAAAGACATACCTGAGCTTTGCGCTTGTGTCTGCTGAGGAGGTGGTCTAGGAAGATATGATTGATTTGGCATTCCTTGATTCCCATATCTGAAATTTGGATGATCTTTCCAACCTGGATTGTAGGTGTTAGAATATGGATCATACTGACGTTGAGGTTGATTAGGAAATCCTCCTATAGCATTGACTTGTTGAACTCCATTATCATGAAGAGTAGGACACATATCAGTAGTATATCCCGGTGTTGAGCAAATCCCACAAACCTTAGCCACTTGTACCTGTCCTACAACAAATTGTCGCACCAAAGTAGTTAAATCAGTCACTTGTTTTTTAGGATTTGAGTGACTTACCTCCTTCACTTGCTGAATTTCAGTCCTTGCCCTTGTCCCATGATGTTGAGAAGTCTCTGCCATAATCTTGATCAACTCTCTAGCTTTATTAGACGTCTTGTTCATTAAGGCTCCTCCACTAGCCGTATCAAACATATTTCTATCCATCTCAGAAAGCCCCTCATAGAAGTATTGCAGCAGTAATTGCTCTGGAATTTGGTGTTGAGGACAACTGTTGCACAGTTTCTTGAACCTTTCCCAGTACTCATGCAGAGACTCGCTATGAAATTGTCGAATCCCACAAATGTCCTTCCTAATGTTTGAAGCTCTGGACGCAGGGAAAAATTTCTCTAAAAACTGCTTTTCAAGCTCATCCCAAGTGGTGATGGAGTTGGCCGGTAGATCAAAAAGCCAACTTTTTGCATTACCTTCCAATGAAAATGGAAAGGCCTGCAATTTCACCCTCTCTTCACTAACTTCTTGATGCCACACTGTTGAGCATACTACTTGAAATTCCTTCAAGTGTAAATAGGATCTTCACCTGCAAGACCATGGTATTTAGGCAATAAATGTATAGTACCAGATTTAAGCTCAAATGATACCGTAATCTTAGGCAAAACAATGCACAAGGACTGTTGGTTCACATCGGGGGTCACCAATTGCCTTAATGTTTTGTCAGCCATCTCTTCCTCCTGCAAAACAAGAGAATCAGAAAGATCAATGTCACAATCGGATTCCTCCTTGTTGATGATTCTCTTCGCGCTTGCTTAGTCTTTTTCCTTATGCGCTTAGCAGTTTTCTCAATCTCCGGATTGAATTGCAGTGGTTCTTGTGGATGTGCCCTAGTCATAAAAAAAAAAAAAAACTGTTTAGTCAAAGAACAAATATTTTAGTTCCCCGACAACGGCGCCAAATTTTGGTCGTGCTTGTCGAGACTCCCAAAATAAATCCGGTTCTACCAAACTCCAAATAAATTTGTAGCAGTAATAGTACCAAGTCGAAATCCCAAAGGAACCAAAAATAATTCTTAAACCAAGCAATAATCAGGGGGTTTTGAATTTAAAATAAAAATAGTAAAATCAAAAGAAATAAATAATGGCAAAAAAACTAAAAACAAGAAATTCAAATGAGAAAGATTCAATCCAAGGGAAATACAATTTAATTATTATGTCGATCATCGGTTCAAAAGTATTCTTTCATTCAAGCATTCAACCTCCACTATTGTTAGGATAGTCGTAACAACTATGGATTCTCTAATTTCATTAACCAAACCCAGCATTCGATTAAATCTTGTAATGGAAACTGGGTACGATAGCGTTCCATATTCAACCATAACAGTATTACACACAAGAATTAGTTGAAACCAAAATTAATTAAAAGAGATAGCTACAAATAATTAATTATGTCCAATTGTTTCCCCTTAGACTATCATGCATGAACAATTAAGTCTCACCAACAAGCATAAAACATCTAATTGCTACTTGATACTACTGGTTCGTGTCTATTATGTAACATTCAACATGTAGATAGCACAAAAAAATCAACACTAATTGAGTCGTCAATTCAGTTAGTACTAAAAATTCTAAATTGAAACAAGAAACAATCGATACTTGAATTTAACGAAAGAAATTAAATTAAACTCAAAACCTCACAACATGCAAATTAAATCAAATCCCTTGGACTGAAAAATGGATTTAGCTACTCATGTTCTTGAACAAAACAAATAAACTAGTCATTGAAATAAAATAGAGAAGAAACTAAAGAAAATAACTAGTCCTGCAGTCTACCCACTACTGCTACAGGAGCTTCACTTCTGGCCCGTTCAACCTCTCTGCTTTTTTTTTTTTATGGCTTCTCTCTCTCTGGATTCACGGTCCTTCCTCCTTTTTATCAAGTCCTGTATTTGAATTAAGGGAAAGCCCGAGCTCCTTTTTTTTTTTTTTTCATTCCTTTGCTTCAAGTAAAAAGTAACTCAACAATTTGGGAAGAAAATGCTGCAGTTGCTGATTTTTAGGAACCATCCCTTTCTATCTTCAATCGGTGGAATCAGATTTTGGAAGGCAATAATTGATTGGCAACAGCCCTTGATATTGGGGCACACAACAACTTTCATTTTTCTTGATTCCTTGCCATGGCAGCTTCTTAATTATGGAAGGGAGTAATCAATCAGCATCTTTGAAAATTTCCTTTCCTTTTCCTCTCTTTTTAACCCTTTCAGCAGCTTTGAGCAAAGAAATAAATTTTCTTTCCCTTTTGTTTCTATAGCTGTGCATCCCAAAAATATGGAAGCCACAATTAATTATGGGAACAAGAAAATTCAGCAACTTTCCTTCCTTTGTTAATTCGATGGCAACTCTTAAGATTTGGAAGTTGGGTCCGCCTGCGTCAATTAGGAAACCAGAGAAAAAAAAACTGCAGCCGCTTTGGTATTGACAAGAATATGCAGTAGCTTCAGAAAGCGGCTGAAATTTCCTTTTGCTTGACAATCAATCTGCTCAAATTTGGAAAGTAGAAATTCTTTTATTTTGTTTCCTCTAGGCAGCACCTCAGATCTGAAAAGAATGATTTTCATAGCAACTTCAAATTAGTTTAGGTAGACTCCGGACCAGCTGCTTGGAATCTTTCAAATTGGTCCCTAATCCTGCCAAATTGCCCATATTAATTGCAATCTCCAATTATCAGCCTTAAGCAAAAAAATATAATTAAAAACAATTAGTTCCACTTATAAAGTCTACAAGAAAATAAAATTCTAACAAATAAAATTCAATTAAATAGACTTTATCAAGTGTCTCTTTTGGCGGATCGATTTCATGAAATTAAACATGCACAAGAATATTACTATCATGAAATTAACTCATCTGATTAAAACATTAATAAAAAAAACAAATATCTATATAGCCCTTAAAAAGGGCACATACACCAACAAGCTCCCACTTACCCGTTGAAGGGCTATGTCCTAAACATTTTAAGACCAAGCTCTATTACATGTCTCTCAAACTTTGACTATGGTAGAGCTTTTTGTGAGTGGATCTGCTATATTGTCGTCTAACCCTATTTTGCATACTTTAACATCTCCTTAATCGACGATTTCTCGAATGAGGTTATAACGTCTGAGTATGTATTTGGTATTTCGGTGTGACCGGGGTTCTTTTGCTTGTGTGATGGCCCTTTTATTATCACAGAAGAGGTTTATCGGATCTTGGATACTTGGTATCACTCCGATGTCTGACACAAACTTCCTCAACCAAACAGCTTCCTTTGCAGCATCTGATGTAGCAACATACTCAGATTCTGTTGCAGAGTCAGCTGTGGTATCTTGCTACGAGCTTTTCCAACTCACCACACCGCCATTCAGGCTAAAAATGTAGAAGACAGCATTGGCATAACCTTGTATGATGAGCTATTCTTTTCCTCCGTACACTAGCATGAATCCTTTAGTCATTCGCAAGTACTTCAGGATTGCCTTAACTGCAGTCCAATGATCCATACCTGGATCTTATTGGCATCTGCTTGTCATGCTTAGTGCATGTGTGACATCCAGGTGGGTACATAACATGGTATACATGATAGATCCTATTACCGAAGCATATGGGACTCTACTCATCGCATCCCTCTCCTCTTTATAGTAGAAGGACATTGGTTCTTCTTTAAAAGAAGGCCATGTCTGAATGGTACCGTGCCATTCTTAGAATTAGACATATTGAACCTCTTCAATATCTTGTCTATATACCCTTCTTGACTTAGTCCTAGAAGCCTTTTAGACCTATCTCTATAGATCTTTATGCCTAGTATCATTTCGGCTTCTCCTAAGTCTTTCATAGAAAATACACTCCCCAACCATTGTTTGATGTCTTTCATCATGGAAATGTCATTTCCTACGAGTAGGATGTCGTCCACATATAGGACGAGAAAAACATTCTTGCTCCCACTAACCTTTTTGTAAACACAAGGCTCTTCTTCGTTCTTTATGAAGCCATAACCTTTTACTGCCTCGTCAAAACGAAGATTCCAACTTTGAGATACTTGCTTTAGTCCGTAGATGGACCTCTGAAGCTTGCATACACGATTTGGATGCTCTTGATCAATGTATCCCTCGGGTTGTTTCATATAAACATCCTCGAGTAGGTTTACATTCAGAAAATCCGTCTTAACATTCATCTGCCATATCTCATTGTCATAATATGCAGCTATGGTGAGCATAGTCCGAATGGACTTGAGCATCACGGCAGGGGAGAAGATTTCATCATAGTTTATACCATGAGTCTATCTGAAACCTTTAGCCACTAGTCATGCCTTAAAGATCCCGCCAGGTTTTAACTTGAAAATCCACTTGCAATAGACAACCTTTGCCTTAACAGGAGGGTCAATCAAAGTCCACACTTTATTTTCCCTCACGGATTATATTTTAGATTCCATGGCTTGTAGCCATTTATTTGAATCTAGACTTTCTAAAACCTATCTATAGGTCACGGGCTCATCAGAGTCCACCAAGATCAAATCATGATCGTCAGTCACGAGAAATCCGTATCTCTCTGGTTGGTGACGAGATCTACCAGATCTTCTAGGTTATTGTGTTGTTGGCTCAGGTTGCTCATCTTCATGAGTTTCCATGCCAACTTCCATATGAGTTTCTGTAGATGGTTCTACACTCTCTTATGGGTCTTGAACCTCTTCGAGTTCTATTCTACTCCCACTGTCTTTCTTGTACAGAAAGTTTTTCTCTAAGAAAGTAGCTCCTCGAGCAACAAACACTTTGGTCTCAGTCGGGATGTAGAATTGATATCCTTTGGTTTCCTTAGGATACCCCAAAAACAGGCATTTGTCAGTTTTGGGTTTAAGCTTATTACTTTGTAAACGCTTTACATGAGCTTGGCAATCCCAAACTCGTAGATAGGACATATAGGGCTTTTGGCCCATCCATATCTCATATGGAGTCTTATCTACTGCCTTAGATGGAATACGATTCAATAAGTAGGCAGCAGAAAGGAGAGCATAACCCAAAAAAGATGTAGGGAGAGTTGTTTGGCCCATCATTGATCGGACCATATCTAATAGGGTACGATTCCTCCTTTCAGATACACCATTCCATTGAGGTGTTCCCGGTGGAGTTAGCTGTGAAACAATTCCACACTGTTTTAGATAGCCATTAAACTCATCACTAAGGTATTCACCTCCCTGATCGGAGCGAATAGCCTTAATCCTTCTATCCAACTTATTCTCTACTTCACTTTTAAACTCTTTGAACCTTTAAAAAGTTTCACTTTTATGCCTCATTAAGTAGACATAGCCATATCTACTATAGTCATCGATAAAAGAAACGAAGTATACGAATCCACCTCTGGCTTGTGTGCTCATTGGTCCACATACATTCGTGTGTATTAGGGCCAATAGCTCACTAGTTCTTTCGCCTTTCTTGTTGAAATGACACTTTGTCATTTTTCCTTGCAAACAGGGTTCACACGTGTTATAAGATTCGAAATAAAATGACCCAAGCACTCCATCCTTGTGAAGTCTTTGAACTCGTTTCTCGTTTGCAGGGCCTAAACGACTGTGCCAAGTTGGACTCATATCAAACTTAATTGATTTAGCCTTATTTTCAATGTTATAGACCGGTCTTTCTTGGCTCAAATCCAAGACATATAGGCCGTTGCACAAATTTACAACTCCGTATAAAACACCATTCCGATATAAAGATAACGAATTATTACCAATAACAAAACGAAATCCTTTAATATCCAAACAAGAAATTGAAATAATATTCCCGCTCAAAGCAGGTACATAATAACAATTCTCAAGTTCAATGTTTAAACCAGAAGGTAAAGATAAAGTGTAATATCCCACTTCAACAGCTACAACCCTTGCCCTGTTGCCCACTCGGATATCAACTTCACCTTTCCTTGACATCCTTCTATTTCTGAGTCCTTGCACATTAGTACAAATGTGAGCCCTACATCCAGTATCTAATACCCATGAGGTGGACATAGAAAGATTTATTTCAATAACAAAGATACGGGCTTGTTCACGAAACATTTCCGTCAATGACTCATAAATCCGGAATGCTTCCAAATTCATGAACTGCTTTTGAAGCTCGCCTGTCATAGATGCGAGCATCAAGCACGTCACATCATCAGAATCACTTTTCAGCTTATCCCATGCTCGCTGAATAGTAGCCGTGACATTCTGTGGTGGTTCAGGTAAAACAGTCTCTAAGAGAAGTAGCTTTCTTTCTTGCGTGAGAACAATTCTCAAGTTTCTTTCCGAGTCTAAGAAGTTTGGTCCAACCAATTTGTCTTTGTCCAAGATACTTCTTAGAGTGAAGTTTGAAATAACATTAGTGCTAGATGATGCCATTTCTACAAAGAATAGATGCAAAATATTATGATGAGTTTTAAAATCATTTTCCACAATAGCCAAAATTGAAATCCCAAACAATTTGGGGTTGGTGCTAGATTGTGGGCCGAAAATCCACAAAGAGTTAATCCCAGTCTTGCTTTGGCAAGTATCGTAGGGATCGGGCTCTTTTGGTAGGCAACGTTCAAATTACATTCCATGTAATCTAACGCTTTCCAATTGCATATCATGCACCTTTTCGGTGATAGGATGAGCATTCCAAATGTTTGACACCTTCCTATCTTTGCAAAATTAATCCCTAGTCAACTTATCGGGTCAAGCTAGGATTAATTTTCCCAAGTCAAACCATCCCTCGAGGCATCACATCAATAAATACCCAAACAATTTTTTCACACAGTGGTAGTGAGTAAAGTTGGGCACCTCTAATGTGACAACCCGCTGCACGAAGAAAACCTGAGGCCTTTGGGCTCTCCAAGTCCACAGATGTTCGACGCTCTGGTGAGCCCCCAAGTATGGAAGCAATTTACAACTTAGGTTTTTAGGGATTTAGTATGAGTGACTTAACATGCATTTCGTTTTTTATCATTCACAAAATATAAAATATAAAGCGAAAAATGCAATGAATTGGGCTCTAGTCTATTACAAGGCTTTTAAAACTTTGTCTTCATTTGGGCCTCCAATATTGGACTCCAACTCCATGACTCCTTCTTGGCTTGTTAGAATTTCTTGTGCCTAATTTCTAATCTATTCTATTACAATAAATTTTAATAGGCTTGCAGGCTCAATTTAAATGGCTCGCAGGCCCCAAATTAAAACAAAATAAACAAAGCCCAATTCATGCATGAAAAACACATAAAATGCAAGCGCTTCATATAAGCCCATTTTAATTAAGTCGAATAATTTTAAAGGATTGTGTAACTATTATACCATTAAAATTGATTGTGTCATGATCAACTTTAATCAATCCTTTGTTCATTCATTTTGGTCAAAATGATGCATGAACATATTTAACATGATTATGTATGCATTTCACAATTTAAACAATTTAAATTTGAAATCATAAATCAATCATGAAAAATGAATAAACAAATAAATTAATTAACTAATCTCATTAATTAATTAATTTTATTTATTATTGTTATTTAATTATCTTAATCTAATTAAGATAATCTTTTAAATTCAAAATTTCAAATATTTTTTCTAATTATCCTAATCTAATTAAGATAATTATTTAAATTCAAAATTTAAAATATTTCTAATTATCCTAAGCTAATTAAGATAATTCTTTAAATTTAAAATTTCAAATATTTCCTAATTATCCTAATCTAATTAAGATAATTATCTAAAATTTAAAATTTTAAATATTTTGATAGGAAGATAATTTTAAATCAAACTTTAATCATATATCTAATCTGATAAGATATTGATTTTATCCAATATTTCAAGTTCAAAATATTATCACAAATTAAAATTTTAGAAAAATTTTTCCTGAAATTTTAGAGGCAATTTAATAATAAACCAAAGTTCTGGGCCTAGGGTTTAATAAGACTAAAATTTCTGGGGCCAATTTTTAATTTTAAAACAATTTTAAAACTGCTGGTTTTAGGGTTTAGGAGTGTGGCAGGGGCATATTGGTCTTTTTAGCCCAATTATGGCTTCAACCTCCCACCGCCCCCTCTTTCTTCCCCGACATATCTCCAGGCTTCTCGATTTCCTGGTCATCTCCCCCGGTGAATATATATTCTTCGACGCTACCCAGCCTACCGTGACTTTCCCGATTATAACCCTTCTATGACCACGGTTTCCTCAAACGACGAGGTTCACCGTCTGAAGAAGCCACGAAGCTGCAGCTACGATTCCCAACGTCCAACGACGGTCAGAGTCCGATCGCCATGGAAGCTGCGCTCTCCATCCTTAACTAACATCAAGGATCGGTCTGGGCTCGCTATTCTCGGCGTGGAAAAACTCTGCCAGAAACTATTTCTGGCATCTCATCTTTCCGGTGAGAAAACAAACACGGCGCCCCAACGTTAGTGCCGACCGAAGTCGACGCCAACCAGAGGCTCGTTGACCGGACAAAACGTGACTTCCCTGCATGAAAGAAAGAAAACCCCAAGCAACACAACAGCCCAGAATGACAACTTTGGAAACCAAGTTTGGAAATCCAACAAAAAAAAACTAATTTCAAAACTTCTGTCCAAAAGAAAATTTCAACAGTAGCCCTCAAAACCATTCGAAACCATTTCAATTAATTTTTCCGGTGAAATATTCAAGCAGCCCAGATTTTGAAAATAAGTTTTCGGTGAGAAAATGAAGAAACCTAGTTTTAAATTTTGGCCAAAAACCAAAAACTTTCCTTTTGCTTCTTTTTGGTAAATCCAAGACGAACATAAATAAGAACCTATTCCCAAATATTTCCAAATAAGCAAAATGAACATAGGAACCTTTCCAGCACACACGTCATTGACGAAAAATTAATTTTTTTTATAAATAAACCATTTACTTCAAAAAAATTATCTTTAATTTTAACACTAAATCGAGCATAACTCTATACCACTGTTGGGATCGGAGGCATGATTTTCAAAATTTTTACGCAGCGGATTCATGCCAATTTCAATTTTAGTGTTTTAATCCTATGTTCAAAACAAGTAAACCATACCCTTGAAGCGTAATTGGTAGCCGCGTCTGGATCCTAGATTGATGTTGGTCCAAACCTTCTGCTCCTGTTATGTTTGTCACACCGAAAATCCTTCCTTGAAGGACTCTCTACTTTCAAGTACTGAAGTTCTTTGCAGATCCGGTGCTAGCCATTTTTGCGTACGGAGAGAGTTTGGGATTTTGTGTATATTTTGTTTGTTCTGATTTTCTAATTGAAAGTCATCATCCTACTACAATAATATCCCTAGGATATTTGTAGAGTTGAAATTTCCAAAATCAGTATTGTAATCAATCAATTATTACTTAACTGATTTAATCATATTCCAAATCAGTATTATTACCAAATATTATTTTACTGATTTTAAATCAGTATTAAATAATATTTACTGATTCCAAATCAGTATTAAATAATACCTTGATGATTTGGGTTATACACCAAGCCCATGGATCAACCCATGACCCATAGATCAGGCTGATGGATCAAGAACCTCAATTGCAATTAGGTCCCTTGATTTATCAGCCTATTATAATTATTCACAGGTGATTAACTAACTCTTAATTAATACCATAGAACTTTTTAATAATATTTAATTAAACAATTTAGTTAAATATTCTTTATTTAAGTATAACAATTATACTCATTGTAGGCAAGAATACTTATTTTGAATCATCAAACTTTCTTATGTGCGATATTGTATGCCCATTCTAAATTGGCAATGAATAACTCAATCTCATTGATTAATCCATAAGTCATTAGTGGTCTCTAGCAAGAGATAATGACTACCCAATTCAGAATGGAGGGTCGAATGGTGATTCAACACAACCTTTCAGAGCAAACTACGTACGATCCTCTACATTGATATCTCGTTTAGCATAAGGCATGGAACCATTATCCTTATATAGCTAAATGTTTACTTGATCTCTTAGTGACACTGAATTCATTAAGCAAATGATAACGCTTATCATTCCTAGGGCACGGCCATGCACTTCTCAGTTCACTATCAAGTGGCCAAGATATCTTTTCTCACTTAAGAGAGACTTGTAGTCCCGTCACTTCACCTACATACCTTAGCGTGTCTCATAGTGTACCCAATCATACCCGAACTAAGAAACCTGTTACGGCCCCGTTAGGCGTATGTCAAAGCACACTACAATTTGCCAAAGACTATGCAGTGATTTCTGGTCTAAGGATCCTCGTGCGAGTACTACTCAAAAAAATCACTCATGATCTAAAAGTCCATGGAGTGTCTCTTTTGTCGGATCGATTTCATGAAATTAAATATGCACAAGAATATTACTATAATGAAATTAACTCATCTGATTATAACATCAATCAAAATGACAAATATCTATATAGCCCTTAAAAAGGGCACATACACCAACAACGCTTCCAACCAATAAAATTAGGACCGATGAGTTTGTTTTGATTCAAAATGACAGCAAGTGGATTGAAAGACATGTCAAAAAACTGTAAAAATAAATAGTCAAGTTTCAGTATTCTTTTTCAAAAATATTGATATCCTCAAAACAATATAATCTCCCACCAACATCTCTCACACAGGTATTAACGTAGGTCACGATCGGGTGAACGTCTATGTTAAGCCACATTCATTCGAGAAGAACCTAAGTTCATTAATTTCACTATCTGACCAATGATCTTATGATCAATGAAATTAATAGTTGGTGATTTTAGCCGCACACATAAGTAGCGTAACCTCAATGGAAGGAATATTACAAATGGCACACTAATTGTATGCCATTACGTGACTTCTAAGTTTGTTACTTAGGAGGTAGAGCACCTCAGATAGAGAGGGTGTTGTAATCCTCCAATTAAATGCACTATAGTCATCCCTTCAGAAATTCAATCTAGTGATCTCGTGATTGAAGACTCATCCAATATCGAGGAAGGCCCTAATGAAAACGCGCAAGTCTAGCCAGATCACAAATGAATTCGTAATGGAGGCCATAGGGATATTAACCAACCCGCTCCCACTTAGATTTTTAAGTTTGAGGATTTTTACGTTTTAACATACAATATCTTAACTTTAGGATATTCACAACCATAAAACCGTTAGAGTTTTAATATGCTAATAATCTACCTTAGTTAATTGCACGTATTAAAAATTGTTTGTTTTCGATCATGCAAAACATAAAACGAAAACACACAAACAATGATAAGGACATAAAATGAGAAATATGTAATTAAACATTTCTTGATTATTATGGCCATCTCAATCATTGTTTTCTTTGACGCATCGTTGACACGTCCCGTCATGTCGCTCTCACTCGTTATTTGGATTCCTCTCAATTCGTCCAGGTTTTCTCAATTTTCTTCGTATTTAGGAATCACCCAAAATTATGATAAACCAAAACCAATGAATATGAGTTACCCAAAAAAATGTCTTGGTCATAATACATAAATTCCTATATACAAAGGCGTACTAGGAATTTAAAGAAGACAACATTAGATTAAATCCTACTACAAGATTCATCTAATCCTTCACAGCTTCCAGCTCGTGGTTTTTACTATTACAGACAATTCCATTCAAAATAAAAATGATCCCGAACATGTCCTTGGGTTTATGAATTAAAATAAAAACCATAATAGCTGAGAATATAACCACCTATTAATATATCCATAATGCAAAAATAACAAAGCCAAAACAAAGCCGTGTAATAAACTGAATGAGTATAAAGCCAAAACACTCGCTCTGATACCAATTTGAAGGAAATAGATCTAGCACGGGCTAAACCAAAAATCTCACTTTCGTGCTATGCATTCCAGAATTAGAGACTTTCGATTCGGCTCAAGCTTAAAATCATTTCTCCTGAATGGATCTAGGCTTATACTAGTTCAACTTATTAAAGCAACACACAAAAATTGAATCTTTAAATTAAAGCGCAAACATTTAAAGATTATACCTTTGAAGCGTGTCCCTCGCAAATAAAGAAAACTGGGTATTGAGTTGTGAATCTACTAAAGAGTCCCTAGAATAACTCCAAACGATCCCGAATTTGGCTAAGGCACAATATGATGAAATCCAAAGAAACCCTCTTCTAGAAAAATCAAACTGCCCAAATCTGAAGCAGCCTGGAGGCCTGCACCTAATGTGAAAACCCACTTGCCAGGAAAAGCTTTTGCCTGAAGATCTAGACTTTGTCAAACCCGAAGGAACGAGGCAAAGGATCAATGTGATAAAATAACAAAATCCAAGGCAAAAAAATGCCCGATCGGACCCAGCGCCGGAAACACACAGACGACAACAAAACTAGCGCGACGGCGGACTGCTCGATGCGGTGGCAGGCTGAACTCGATCAAACTCCAGGGTTTTACAGGATAAAGTGTGGGCTGATTTCTTATGGAAGAATGATATAGAAATCGACTTTGAGAAATAACTAATCGAAGAAGATGAAGTTCTCTCTCTAGCCTTTGTCATCTCTCTAAAGAGGCAACTTTGCCTACAAGGTTTCTTATGTCTTCTAAATGCCTAACTTAAGCTATTTATAGGAGCTTCAAGGGAGACCTAGTGGCATTTTGAGTTGGGCCTTAATGTTTGACTTTCGTTGATCCCTTAGTATTCCCTAGACTAATCAACTCCAATCGAACCTTTCGAATTAATTTCTTAACCCATTTCGTTAATTAAATTTAATCGAACCCTTAGGATTATTTCTTATAACCCACTTAGTCAATTTAATATTAATTAAACTTTTAGAATTAATTAAGTCACTTTGTCAATTAGTAAAACTCACAATTAGTCGTACCACTAACAGACCAATTATGGAACTGCTGCTCAAAAATGAATTTACTTCACGCTCACTTTATTATTCTTCTATCTCCCTACATCGAAGATCTAGTTCTCATCGATTCATAAATTTACTGACAAATTAATTTTTCGACTTCTTGGTATCCGAGATTAGTACCACTCGTCTTTCTTATTATACCGGACATAAAGTCCACAGGCAAGCTTTAGTATAATAAACCTTTCGAGCTCATCTCGGGAGCAGCATCAACCCGGCAAACTCGTACATGGATTCCTTCGACTAGGAACAACACACAAAGAAGCCAAACACCGCATACCCAACTTACTGAGATCTAGGCCTGAACTGACCGCACTCTTTGGAAAATCAAAGTATATGATATCTAACTCTCATGCCGCTCCAATCTAGGGATTAAGAAATTAGAATACTAGGTTCGAATTAACTATGTCGATTAGTATAAGTTAATTCAATCCCGAAAAGGTCGTGCTCAATATGCCCCGGGCACATCTGTATGATTTAATTAGTCTAGACAAAATAATTTCCTAATCGCACGATAACCTAAACCGATAGTATGTTCAAACTACCTCAGTTACGAGCATCTGTTTATATATCGTTACTTTAACCAATAATGAGATCTACTGTGCTTCTACGCCTCGTTATCTTGTTCTATGATATAATGGAACAAATTTAATACTAAAATGAAATGATATGTCAACTGGGTATTAGTTTTTGTTACAAGTTATAGCTTTTTAGTATTCAAAACTAGCACGGTATAGTAAAAATGTCGAGTGGTACTAATCTCGGATTGTAAGAATTTAATTAATTAATTTATCAGTAAATTAATAAATTAACGAGCACTATATCTTTCATGTGGGGAGATTATAAAATAATTAATTTAGTTTTTCCAGAAGCAATTCCGGTGGAGGATGGTAGTGCCATAATTAATCCGTTAGTGGTACGATTAATTATGTAGTGGGTTAATTGATAAAGTAGAATTAATTATTTAATTAATTATTCCTAAAGGTTAATTAGTAATTAACAAAGTGTAATTATTTAATTAATTAATTAAGTATGAAAGTTCAATTGGAATTAGGAATTCCTAGAGATTAGGAAATCTATTTGGATTAGGAAATCCTATTAGATTTGGATACTAATTGGATTTGGAAACTAATTAAGAAACCTAAACCCATTATAAAGGTCAATCCTAAACCAACTCGGGGTCTCTCTTCTAACTCTATAAATATACAAGAGATTAGGAATTCACAATACACAGTTCATAAGTTTTCAAGACAAGAAAACTAGAGAGAGAAATTCCTAGAGAGAGACAGGCACATCAACCCAGCTCTCCCGTGAGGTCAAAATTTCTTCTCGACCCGCGGTCTTTAGAATCCGAGTGGCGGCTGGCAGTGACCAATCGCGGAGGCGTTGGCGGCGGTGAGCTGCAGGCTTTTTCGGCGAGTTCATTTTGTGGTGATTGCTAATTAATTGTTCGTTATTTCGTTGCCCACACAACTTATGATCAAGTGTTGAGTCATACAAGAGAATCACTTAAGTACACATTCAAGAGGTAATTCTTAAACTTCCACTTTAATTAGGAATTTATTGTTACGTGACAAATCGAATAAGTAGAAGCTAAAATCCTACGCAATGGTATTTCATGCAAGGGTTGGAATAGTAATTGCACTAGAGCTTAGGTTTTGTCAAGAGTTTTGATTCTGAAATGTGTAGCACGAAAGTAAATTTTTGACCGGGTCAAGGCAGATAATCTTTCAATTGGTATCAGAGCTATGGTTTTGGCTTTGTGCTTGTTCGATTTGTTACATGGTTTTGTTTACAGGTGGTTTAGAAATCACGGCTATTATGGTTGCGTTTGTATATTTTTAATTACATCCTGGGACATATCCGGTTTGATTTTTATAAATGCTTGTAATAGTAAAATCACGTGCTGGAAGCAGTGTAGGAATAGATTAAATCTGTAGTAATATTTTTTCTATGTAATTTTTTGATTTTATTTTCCTAGAAGCCTTGCAGTAGGAAAATCTTTTGTAATCGAAGACGTTGTGATGGGCGACTTGATTCCATGGGTTTTTGGTTTATCGTTAATACGAAGAAAATCCATAACGAATTGCAAGAAGACCAAATAACACTGTAAAAGCAAAACAGAAGACCCGGAAGGTAACCCCGGTTAAAGAATCACTGGTAGAAGTTTACGGAAAACGTTACGCAGCATTGATGCACAATTGAAGGCCGCACGCACAGCTGGTGCGACACTGTGAACTGCGCCAAGGCACCAACCGCGTGCACGGCTCAACCCAGCATACACTGGTAGGCACATGGCCTTAAGGCTACGTGTAAGTGGCCCGTTTGGGTTGCGCAAGTGGCCCATTTTCTGAGGTTATTTCAAGATCTAGATTTCAAGACTTAATCCATCGAGTGATGTGATGGGACACGAGATCAAGGCAGCAGATGGAACTAATTAAAACAATAATAGTCGGACAATTTATTTTACGCATTTATTTCCCGTATTTATAGTTTTAATTATATGCTTTAATTTTTTGTACTTTATTTTAGATGCATGATTTAAAGTACGATGGTTTTATGTTGCACATAACTTAGGATTAGTTCGTTGCATGTTAGAACCTGAAAAACCCTCATTTTTTGGAAATCTAAGTGGGAGCGGTTGATTAATATTCCCATAGCCTCTATTACGAATTCATATGTGATGTGGGTGGAGTTGTGCGTTGACATTAGGGCCTTCCTCCATATGGAATGAGTTCAACCATAAGATCACTAGTTTTTAAATTTATAAGTAAGATGACTAGAGTAAATTGAAATTGGAGAAATGCGATACCCTCTCCATCTGAGGCGCACTATCCTAAGGTAACAAACTCAGAAGTCACGTGATGGCATACACTCAGTGTACGATTTGTAGTATTCCTTCCATCGAGGTTATGCTGCTTACTTGTATGGCTGAAAGCACTGACTATGAGCTACATTTATTAATAGATCGTTTGTCAGATGGTGTAGTTAATAAACCTAGTTCTTCTCAGAGAAATGTGGGTTAGTGTAAATGTCCACAGTATCGTGGCTTGTGAAAATCCCGATGAATGAGATGTCGGTGGATTTAATTATTGTTTGAGAGATGTTAATAATAGTAAAAAAAATTTCTAAATTCTATGCTCAGTTTACTAAAACATTGCCTATTTATTTATTTACAGTTTTCGATATGGCATTTAATCCGTTAGCTACAATATTAAAAAACAAGAGATTAACTGGTCTGAATTATGTCAATTGGAGTAAAAATTTAGACATTGTCCTGACGGCTGAGCAGTATAAGTTTGTGCTCAATGAAGTTTGTCCAGACATGCCTACTGATGAAACTCCTCAAGAAGATAGAGATGCTTATGTGAGGTGGAGAAAAGCGGATGAGATGGCGCAGTGTTACATTCTGGCCTCTGTGTCGAATGTTCTACAATATCAGCTTGATCCCATGATCTTTGCCTTTAACATGATGGCTCACTTGAGAGAGATGTTTGGTCATCAAGGCAGTACAGCAATACAGTCAGCCATGAGAAAAATTATGAGTACCAGAATGGCTAAAGGCACATCGGTGAGAGATCATATACTTTATATGATCAGTAACATCAATGAGATAGAAGTGTTAGGAGGTGAGATTGATCTTGAGAGTCAGATCGATATCATCCTCCAGAGTTTACCTTTTAGTTTTGAACAGTTTTGGGTAAACTACAATATAAATCAAAGAGTTTATACTCTTCATGAGCTTCTAACAGTATTGGTGTCGGCCTAAGGCATTTTCCAAGAGAAGAAGCAAGCTTTGGTAACAGTAAAAGCTTCAAGTTCCTCTTCTGTGCCTAAAGGCAAGAGCAAAAAGAAGAAAAAAACCAAGAATCGTGTTGCCAAGCAAGACATTGCAAAGAAGAAGAAGCCAAAAGGTAAATGCTTCAAGTGCGAAAAGTTGGAACATTGGAAATCAGATTGTCGAAAGCTCAAAGGTACGACAGTTTCTGCCTTAATTACTAAGATGTGTTTAGCAGGGATTCCCACAGATACTTGGTGTGTGGATTCAGGCACCACTAACCATGTTTGTAATTCTATGCAGGGGTTCCAGGTAACCCGAAAGCTTAGAGAAAGCGAACTAGAAATTTACTTGAGCGACACTACAAGAGTGTCAGTAGAAGCAGTGGGAGTAGTCACTATAGTTTTTGAAAATAGTAGACTAGTTTTAGATAATTGTCTTTATGTATCGAGTTTTAGGAAGAACTTGATTTTAGTTTCTAAACTCTTAATGAATGGTTATAAGTTTATCTTTTCTGATAAATCTGTTGTTGTTAGAAAAGATGGCAAACTTGTTTGTTCTGGTTCATTAGTTGACAATTTGTTTTTATTAAATCAAACTCCCCTGTTGTGCAAAATACAGAGTTAAATGGCACGTCATCTAACCTAAAAAAGAGAAAACAACCTTATAAAATGAATGAAACCTATCTTTGGCATCTCAAGCTAGGTCATATAAACCGTAGTAGGATTCAGAGGTTATTCAATGATGGACCTTTAAGTTCATTAGAGATTGACATCTACTCAACCTGCGAATCTTGCTTGGAAGGTAAGATGACAAAGAGACCTTTTAAAACAAAAGGTTATAGAGCCAAAGAAGTATTAAAATTAATTCACTCTGACTTGTTTGGACCGATTTTGGTCCAGGCATGAGGTGGGTTTGAGTATTTTGTGACCTTTACAGATAATTACTCAAGATACGGATACATTTACCTAATGCACCACAAGTCCGAATGCTTTAGTAAATTCAAAGAGTATCAAGCAGATGTGGAGAAATATTATGGTAAAAGTATCAAGACACTGCGATTAGATCATGGTGGAGAGTATGTATCCCACGAATTTTGAGAATATCTCAGTGAGGTCAGAATTCAATCTTAGTTGTCTACACCTGGCACACCACACCAGAATGGTGTAGCGGAAAGAAGAAATAGAACTCTCATGGAAATGGTTAGGTCAATGATGAGCTATAGTGATTTGCCTAGTTCATTCTGGGGATATACCTTAGAAACTACAATGTACATTCTAAATCTTGTACCATCAAAAACCGTGCCTTCAACCCCTACAGATTTGTGGAACGGGCCCAAGCCCATTCTAAGACAACTCAGAATATAGGATTGTCCAGCACATGTGCTTCAGACAGATGCGGCTAAGTTAGATGCAAGAACAGAAGTAATGTTGTTTGTAGGATATCCTAGAGGAACGAAAGGTGGTCTGTTCTATAGTCCTAAAGATCAGAAGGTGATAGTTAGCATTAACGCAAGATTTTTAGAAGAAGATTATATTTTAGATCACAAGTACTAGAAGAACTTAGAAAGCAATCTGATAATCTTGATGCACCAGCACAAGTAGATATATCACAAAACACTGCATAAGATATCAAAAATAATACGCCTACACAGGTGATGCCCCGTCATAGTGGAAGGGCTGTGAGACAACCCGAGTGGTTCATTGGCATGGGAGAGGCGTCTGACTTCATCCAAGATGCACCTGAACCGGATCCCATCAACTACAATGAGGCTCTCTGAGATAAAGATGCAGAATCTTGGCAAAAGACGATGATATCTGAGATGGGGTCGATGGACCACAATCAAGTCTGGGAGCTTGTTAACCTACCTAATGGTTTCAAACCTATTTGATGTAAGTGGGTCACAAATGCAAGAGAGGACATGACGAAGAGGTTGAAACCTTTAAAGCTAGGCTTGTGGCGAAAGGGAATACTCAGAAAAAGGGAATCGATTATGAGGAAACCTTCTCCCCAGTAGCTAAGCTTAAGTCAATATGGATCCTCTTGGCCATAGCTACTCATTTAGATTATGAGATATGGCAGATAGATGTCAAGACTGTTTTGCTCAATGGAAGTCTTGAATAAACCATCTTCATGCAGCAACAAGAGGGATTCGTTGCGAAAGGCCAAGAGCATAAGGTTTGCAAGCTTAAGAGGTCTATTTACGGACTTAAGCAAGGATCCAGATCTTGGAAAATCTAGTTTAATGAGGTAATCCAGTCCTATGGATTTACTCAGTGCCCAGATGAACAATGTGTGTACCGCAGACGTGATAGAAATGCGGTGGTGTTTCTTATGCTTTCGTAGATGACATTTTACTAATTGGCAATAATAAGAAAGTGTTATCAGACATAAAAGCATGGCTGTTCAAACAGTTTGATATGAAAGACTTAGGAGAAGCGGGACATATCATTGGGATCAAGATTATTCGAGATCGAAGGAAACATTCATTAACGCTCTCTCAAGCTTCATACATAGATACGATTCTAGCTCGTTTTAACATGCAGAACTCCAAGAAAGGTTTTCTACCTTTCAAACACGAAGTGCATCTATCTAAAGAGCAATCTCCAAACACTGTTGAAGAGATAGAAGACATAAATATAGTTTCTTATGCATCTGCAGTAGGAAGTCTCATGTATGCAATGTTGTGTACGAGGCCTGATATTTGCTATGTTGTTAGCATTGCAAGAAGATATCAGAATAACCATGGAAAAGCTCATTGGGAGGCAGTAAAATGCATTCTCAAGTATTTGCATAGAATGAGATACCAAGTCTTGGTTTATCAGGCGCCAGAGCTTGTACCCCGTGGTTACACAGATTCAGATTTCCAATGCGGCAGGGATAAGAGCAAGTCTACCTCAGGGTAAGTGTCTACTTTGGAAGGTGGAGCCATAGTTTTGCGGAGTGTTAAGCAGTAATGCATGGCAGACTTCTCCAAGGAGGCTGAGTATGTTGCAGCATTAGACGTAGCGAAAGAAGCAGTGTAGCTCAAGAACTTTCTAGTAAATTTAGATGTGATTCCTGGTTTCCAGAAGTCGATCACAGTGTACTGTGGCAACAATGGTGCAGTAGCAAACTCGAAAGAACCACGAGCCCACAAAGCAATTAAGTATATACAGCGTAAGTACCACCTGATACGAGATATCGTAAAGAGAGAAGACATGGTCTTGACAAAGATAGCATCAGAGGATAACCTTACAGATCCATTCACGAAGACGGTGACTGCAAAATTCTTTCAAACTCACGTGGACGGCATGGGGATTAGATACTTAGCTGAACTATGATTGTTTTTCTAGTTATTATTGTAGTGGTAAGATTAATACAGTTTTATACTTAAAGCGAAACTTAAGTATTAGTGGGAGATAGTTGTGTTTGAATACTAAACCTTTGATTGTATTAAACTATTTCCCAGTTTATATATCGATTACATGTTTTAGTTAAATTTTTTTTTGTTTTTACATATGTTGTCCATTTATATTATATAATTAGATGTTGAGGTATCTGGTGCGATACAGTAGATCTCATCATTAGTTAAAAGACATAATATAAATGAGGTTTGTAATCGAGATAGTTTTGGATACAATGTCAGTTTAGGTTATTATGTGATTCAGAAATTGGTTTGTCTAAACTAATTGAATCATATAGATATCCCCGGGGCATATTGAACTTAACCATTTAGGACAAATTGTCTTGTACTGATTTAATAGAATATTCGATCCTAGTATTCTATCTCTTAATAACTAGAATTGAGCAGGCATGAGGATTAGACATAGTGTACTTTAATCTGCTAAAGAGTGAGGTCACTTGAGGCCAATAGTTTTGGTAGGTTAGGTGCGCGTGTTTTATTGCTTGGTGTGCTGTTGTTTATCGAAAGCAAACCATGTACCGATGCATCTGGGATAATGGTGCTCTGGAGATGAGCTCGTTATGTTTATTATACTAAACCCAGCCGATGGATTTATATCCGGTATGGTAAAAAGGTCGAGTGGTACTAATCTCAGATTATAAGAAGTTAATTAATTAATTTATCAGTAAATTAATAAATTAACGAGCACTATATCTTTGATGTGGGAAGATTAAAGAATAATTAATTTAGTTATTTCGAAAACAATTATGGTGTAGGATGGCAGTGCCATAATTAATCCGTTACTGATACAATTAATTATGTGGTGGGTTAATTGATAAAGTATAATTAATTATTTAAATAATTTTTGTTAAGGTTTAATTAGTAATTAACAAAGTGGAATTATTTATTAATTAATTAAGTCTGAAATCTCAATTGGAATTAAGAAATCCTAGAGATTAGGAAATCTATTTGGATTTGGAAATCCTATTATATTTGGATACTAACTGGATTTGGAAACTAATTAAGAAACCTAAACCCATTAGGAAGGCCAATCCTAAACCAACTTGGGGTCTCTCTTGTAACTCTATAAATAGACAAGAGATTAGCTATTCACAAAACACAATTCATAAGTTTTCAAGACAAGAAAACTAGAGATGGAAATTCCTAGAGAGAGACAGGCGCATAAATCCAGCTCTCCCTTGAGGTCATAATCTCTTCTCAATCTGCAGCCCTCAGAAGGCGGTCGGCGATGACCAATTGCGGCAGCGGTACGGCGGGTTCAAAGTGGCGGTGGCGGCAGTGCTAGATTCCGGCGGCAGTGAGCTGTAGGTTTTTCCGAAGAGTTCGTGTTGTGGTGATTGCCGATCAATTGTTGGTTAGTTTGATGCCCACACAACGTATGATCAAGTCTTGAGTCATATAAGAGAATCACCTAAGTACACACTGAAAGATTATCTGCCCGGACCTAGCCAGAAACTCACTTTCGTGCTATGCATTCTAGAATCGGAATCTCTGGCAAGGCCTAAACGCTATCACAATCGCTATTCCAACCCTTGCTTGAAATAACATTGCGCAGGATCTTGGTTTGTACTTATTCGATTTATCACGCAACAAATAAATTCTTAATTAAAAGTGAAAATATAAGAATTACCTATTGAAGCGTTCACTCAGGTGATTCTTTCGTATGCCTCAAGACTTTGTTCCTATGTTGTGTGTGCAACAATCAAAAGAACAATTGATCAGCTAATCACCACAATCCACTTGCCGAAAAAAATTTTGCAGCTCGTTGTGCCTAAATTTCAACCGCCACCGCCGCTGGATTTCTCCTGCCACCGCCGCCTGCCAAAATTAACCACCGGCCGCTGCCTGGGACAATAACCCACCGCCTGAGATTATGCTAGAGGGAGAAAAATGTTTTCTTTCTCTAGACTTTCTCTCTCTAATTTTCTTGTCTTGAAAAATTATGAATTGTATATTGTTTAATAGCTAATCCCTTGTTTATATATAGAGTTACAAGAGAGACCCCAAGTTGGTTTAGGATTGGCCTTCCTACTGGGTTTCTATTTCGTTCATTCCTATTCCTGGACTGATGCACATCCGACTGATACAGGAATTCACTTATCCCAATCCAGTTCCTGGTATGATTCACAACCAACTGATACAGGGATTCACTTATCCCCAATCCAGTTTCTGGTATGATTCACAACCAACTGACACAAGGATTAATGAATTACTTAATTAATTAAATCTACCTTTGTCAATAACCCAATACATAATTAATCGTACCACTAACGGATTAATTATGACATTATCATCCTACACCAGAATTGCTTCTGGAACAACTTAATTAATTTATTCTTAATCTCCCACATCAAAGAAATAGTGCTCGTTAATTTATTAATTTACTGATAAATTAATTAATTAACTTTTTTAATTTTGACACTAGTACTACTCGACCTTTTTACTATACTGGACATAAGTCCACCGGCCGTGTTTAGTTTAATAAACATAACGAGCTCATCTCGGGAGCACCATCACTCCGGACACACTGGTACATGGTTTTCTTTCGACAAACAGCAGCACACCAAGTAACTAAACACGCGCACCCTACCTACCGAGACTATTACCCACAATTGACCTCACTCATTGGCAGATCAAAGTACACTATGTCTAATCCTCATGCCCGCTCGAGTCTAGGGATTAAGAGATAGAATACTAAGAACGATTTTTCTATTAAATCAGTACAAGAAAAATCATTCTAAATGGTCAAGTTCAATACGCCCCGGGCATATCTATATGATTCAATTAGTTTAGACAAACCAATTATCTGAATCACATAATAACCTAAATCGACAGTTTGTCTAAAGCTGTCTCGGTTACGAACCTCATTTATATATTATGTCTTTTAACCAATGATGAGATCTACTGTGTCACACAAGACACCTCATCATCTAACTACATAATATAAATGGACAAATAATGCATAACAAAATATAACTAAAATATAAATCGATATATTACTGGGAAAATGTACAATTCAAGCATAGCCTATGTATTCAACTCTAACAATATCCCACTAATACTTAAGTTGTGCTTTAAGTATACAACTACATTCAACTCCTATACACTCTGCTACTATATGTCTAGAAAAACTATCATGGCTCTCTTAAGTATCTAATTTCCATGCCCTCCACGTGAGCCTCAAAGACTTTTGAAGTCAATGTCTTCGCGAATGGATCTGTAAGGTTATCCTCTGATGCTATCTTAGCCACGACCACGTCTTCCCTCTTTACGATGTCTCGTATCAGGTGGTACTTGCGCTGTATATGTTTACTCGCCTTGTAGGCTCGTGGTTTCTTCGAGTTTGCTACTACACCATTGTTATCACAATACACTGTGATAGACTTCTGTAAACCATGAATTATATCTACGTCCACTAGGAAGTTCTTGAGTCACACTGCTTCCTTCGCTGCCTCTGATGTGGCAACGTATTCAGCCTCTATGCTAGAGTCCACTACGTATTTCTGCTTAACACTCCACCAAACTATGGCTCCACCTCCCAGAGTAAACACATACCCTGAGGTAGACTTGCTCTCATCCCTGTCGCCTTGGAAATCTGAATCTGTGTAACCTCGGGGTACCAGCTCAGGCGCCTGATAGACCAACACTTGGTCTCTCTTTCTGTGCAAATACTTAAGAATACATTTTACTGACTCCCAATGAGCATATCTGGGGTTACTCTGATATCTGCTTACAATGCTAATACCATAACAGATATCAGGCCTCGTACACAACATGGCATACATGAGACTTCCTACTGCTAAAACATAAGGAACTGTCTTCATTGTCTCTATCTCCTCAACAGTATTGGGAGACTATTCTTTACATAGAAACACTCCGTGTCTAAAAGGTAGAAAACCTTTCTTGTAGTTCTGCATGTTAAAATGGGCCAGAATCATATATATGTATGAAGTTTGGGAGAGCGTTAACGAACGTTTCCTATGATCTTGAATTATCTTGATCCCAAAAACTCTTTAGAAAGCCATGCCTTTACATCTGATAACACTTTCATGTTGTTTCCAATCAATAGAATGTCATCTATGTAAAGCACCAGAAACGCCACTAAGTTTTCATTACGTCTACGGTACACGCATTGTTCATCCGGACACTGAGTAAATCCATAGGATTAGATACCTCATCAAATTGGATGTTTCAAGATCTGGATACTGCTTAAGTCCGTAAATGGACCTCTTAAGCCTGCAATCCCTCTAGTTACTGCATGAAGATAGTTTCCTCAAGACTTCCGTTTAGAAAAGCTGTCTTGACATCCATCTGCCATTTCCCATAATCTAAATGAGCAGCTATGGCCAAGAGAATCCAGATTAACTTAAGCATGGCTACCGAGGAGAATGTTTCCTCATAATTGATTCCCTCTTTCTGAGTATACCTCTTCGCCACCAGCCTTGTTTTAAAGGTTTCAACCTTTCTGTCAGGTCCTCTCTTGCGTTTGTAGACCTACTTACATCCAATGGGCTTAAAACCATCAGGTAGGTCCACAAACTCCCAGACTCCCAAGGTTCTACATCTTTATCTTAGAGAGCCTTATTGTAGTTTACTGGGTCAGGCTCAAGTGCACCTGGGACTAGGTCTGAGGCCTCTCCCACGCCAATAAACCTGTCAGGCTGTTTCACAACCCTCCCACCACGACGAGGCACCACCTGTGTAGGGGCATCATCTGTGATATCTTGTGCAGTGTGTGGTGTATCTATTTGTGCTGGTGCATCAGGATTATTAGTTTGTCTCCTAAGCTCTTCTAGTATTCTCTTACTCTTGGGCTTGTGATCTAGAATATAGTCTTCCTATGAAAATCTAGCATTGGTACTAACCACCACCTTCTGATATTTAGAACTATGAAATAGACCACCTTTCGTTCCCCTAGGATATCCTACAAACAACATTATTTCTGTTCTTGCATCTAACTTAGCCGCATCTGCCTTAGGCATATGTGCTGGGCAACCCCAAACTCTAAGATGTCTTAGACTTTGCTTGTGCCCATTCCACAACGCTACTGGGGTTGAAGGCACGGTTTTAGATGGTACAAAATTAAGAATATACATAGTTGTTTCGAAGGCATGTCCCTATAACGAACTCAAAAAATCACTATAGCTCATCATCGGCCTAACTATTTCCATGAGAGTACGATTCCTTCTTTCTGCTACACCGTTCTGCTGTGGTGTGCCAGGTGCAGAACTGAGACTGAATTCTGACCTCATTGAAGTATTCTCAAAATTTGTGGGACAGGTACTCCCCACCACGATCTGATCGCAGTATGTTTATACTCTTACCATGATGTTTCTCCACATCTGTCCGAAACTCTTTGAAATTGCCAAAGCACTCGGACTTGTGGCGCATTAGGTAAATGTACCCGTACCTTGAGTAGTCATTCGTAAACGTCATGAAATACTCAAACTCACCTCGTTCTTGGACCGACATTGGTCCACATAAGTCAGAATGAATCAATTCTAGTACTTCCTTGGCTCAATAACCTTTTGTCTTAAAAGGTCTCTTTGTCATTTTACCTTCCGAGCAAGATTCGCAGGTTGAATAACTGTCAATCTCTAATGAACCTAAAGGTCCATCATTGACCAGCCTTTGAATCCTACTAAGGTTTATATGACCTAGCCTGAGATGCCAAAGATAGGTTTGATTCATTTCAGAAGGTTTCTTACTTTTATTAATGTTAGATAAAGAGCTATTTGTTTCTATGTTTTGCACAACAGGGGAGTTAGAGTTAACCACAAAGAAATTATCTTAAAATGAACCAGAACAAATAAGTTTGTTATTTCTTCTAATAATAATAGAATCAGTACAAAAAATAAACTTATAACCGTTCTTGAAGAGTTTAGAAACCAAAATAAGGTTCTTTCTAAAACTCGGTACATAAAGACAATTAACTAACTCTAAACTATAATTCTCAAAATTCAGAGTAACTACTACCACTGCTTCCACTGACACTCTTGTAGTGTCGCCTAAGTAGACATCCAGCTTACCCTCTCTAAGCTTCCTGGTCACTTGGAACCCTTGCAAAGAATTACAAACATGGTCAGTGGCATATGAATCCACACACCAAGTATCTGTGGGAATCGCCACTAAAAATGTTTTAGTAATTATGGCAGAAACTATCGTACCTATAAGCTTTGGACAATCTGATTTCCAGTGTCACATCTTATTGCACTTGAAGCACTTGTCTTTCGACTTCTTCTTTGCAATATCTTGCTTAGGCACAATTCGCGCATTTTGAGCTATTCCCTTGAGCTTTCTCTTCTTCTTTCTTGCATCAGGCTCAGAAGAAGATTCTGAAACTTTGACTGCGACTAAAGCTCACTTCTTCTCTTGAAAAAGACTTTTAGCCGCCACCAACTTTGCCAAGAGCTCGAATGAAGTAGACAACATCTTACTTATGTTGTAGTTCAACCGAAACTGCTCATTGTTTTGAGGCAAGTTCTGGAGGACAATATCGACTTTGTTTCACCATAGATTTTGCCTCCCATGCGGCCAAGCAGCACTGCTGCTGGGATTGTAGCTACTGCCTCGTGTGCCTGCGCAACAGTTGCTGCACTGCGCTGCGGTAGCTGCACCTCTGCCAGAGATTTTTTGTCGGCACCTCTGGCCACCTTCGATCCCTCATTCGCTTCTTCCTATGCTAGTTGGTCTTCTTGCAATTTGTTATGGGTTTTCCTAGATTTCTACGAATTAATGATAACCCAAAAACCCACGAATTCAAGTTGCCCGCCATAATGCCTTCGATTACAAAAATTAATTTTCTTACTACAAGGCTTTTTAGGAAAATGACAGAATCAAAATTACATAGAAAAATCCTACTACAGATTTGATCTAATCCTACACGGCTTCCAGCACGTGGTTATACTATTACAAACATCCATAATAAAATCAAATCCGAACATGTCCTGGAGTTTAATTAAAACTCATACAAACATAACCGTAATAGTTGGGATTTCTTAACCACCTGCAAATAAAACCATGTAATAAATCGAATAATCAAAAAACCTAAAACTGGGCTCTGATACCAATTGATAGATTATCTGCCCGGATATAGCCAGAAACTAACTTTCGTGCTATGCATTCCAGAATCGGAATCTCTGGCTAGGCCTAGACGCTAGCACAATCGCTATTCCAACGCATGCTTGAAATAACATTGCGCATGATATTGGTTTGTACTTATTCGATTTATCACACAACAAATCAATTCTTAATTAAAAGCGAGAACAAAAGAATTACTTATTGAAGCATTCACTCAGGTGATTCTCTTGTATTCCTCAAGACTTTGTTCGTATGTTGTGTGGGCAACAATCCAACGAAAAATTGATCAGCTAATCACCACAATCCACTTGCCGAAAAAAATTCTGCAGCTCGTCGCCGCCTGAATTTCAACCACCGCCGTCGCCGCCGCTGGATTTCTCCTGCCACTGGCACCTGTCGGAATTAACCAACGACCGCTGCCTGGGACAATAACCCACCACCTGAGATTATGCTAGAGGGAGAAAAATGTTTTCTTTCTCTAGACTTTCTCTCTCTAGTTTTCTTGTCTTGAAAACATATGAATTGTATATTGTGTAATAGCTAATCCATTGTCTATATATAGAGTTACAAGAGAGACTCCAAGTTGGTTTAGGATTGGCCTTCCTACTGGGTTTCTATTTCGTTCAATCCTATTCCTAGACTGATACACATCCGACTGATACAGGGATTCACTTATCCCAATCCAGTTCCTGGTATGATTCACAACCAACTGATACAGGGATTCACTTATCCCTAATCCAGTTCCTGGTATGATTCACAACCAACTGACACAAGGATTAATTAATTACTTAATTAATTAAATCTACCTTTGTCAATAACCCAATACATAATTAATCGTACCACTAACGGATTAATTATGACACTACCATACTACACCATAATTGCTTCCGGAACAACTTAATTAATTTATTCTTAATCTCCCCACATCAAAGAAATAGTGCTCGTTAATTTATTAATTTACTGATAAATTAATTAATTAACTTCTTTAATTTCGACACTAGTACCACTCGACCTTTTTAATATACTGGACATAAGTCCACTGGCCGTGTTTAGTATAATAAACATAACTAGCTCATCTCGGGAGCACCATCACCCCGGACGCACCGGTACATGGTTTCTTACGACAAACAGCAGCACACCAAGTAACTAAACACGCGCACCCAATCTACGTAGACTATTGGCCACAATTGACCTCACTCATTTGCAGATCAAAGTACACTATGTCTAATCCTCATGCCCACTTGAGTCTAGGGATTAAGAGATAGAATACTAAGAACAATTTTTCTATTAAATCAGTACAAGACAAATCATTCTAAATGGTCAAGTTCAATACACCTCGGGCATATCTATATGATTCAATTAGTTTAGACAAACCAATTATCTAAATCACATAATAACCTAAACCAACAGTTTGTCCAAAGCTGTCATGGTTACGAACCTCATTTTTATATTATGTCTTTTAACCAATGATGAGATCTACTGTGTCATACAAGACACCTCATCATCTAAATACATAATATAAAAGGACAAATAATGCACAAAAAAATATAAACAAAACATAAATCGATATATTAATTGGGAAAATGTACAATACAAGCATAGCTTATATATTCAACTCCAACACACACTTCAAGAGGTAATTTGTAAACTTCCGCTTTAATTAGGAATTTATTGTTGTGTGACAAATCGAATAAGGAGAAACTAAGATCCTGTGCAATGGTATTTCAAGCAAGGGTTGGAATAGTAATTGAGCTAGAGTTTAGGCCTGGTCAAGAGTTTCGATTCTTGAATGCGTAGCACGAAAGTAAATTTTTTACCGAGCCAGGGCAGATAATCTTTCAAGTACTCATCTAGTCAAGATGAAAGGGTATACTAATACTCTAGAGAGGCTAGGTGTACCTCTGCCCAGGAAATTAGACATTGATGTCATTTTGGCTTCGATGCCAAATGAGTACAACTACTTCGTTGTAAATTTCAACATGTATGAGATGCTGAAAAACACTGAGCAAACCTTTGAGAAGGGTACTCAAGTGTTGGTGGTTGAAAAGGGCAAAGTGAACAAGAGAAAGTTCAAGGGCAAGGCAAAATTGTTGGGAACAAGGAGGCACGTAGTTAGACTACTACCAAGGCCAAGCCATAATCTTAAACTAAACCCGAAAATAACACCACATATTTCTATTACAATGAATATCGTTGGAAGAGAAACTGTAAGGTGTCAAGAAAAATCCTTTGTACCTATGACACTGTGATTAGCGATAAACCTGTTCAAAGATTTCATGAGATGGAGTCAATGGGTCATTTGATTATGAATCTCATTACACATGTAAACCGTGCTTGCAGAGAAAAATGACAAAGAGTCCATTTTACGAAATGAGAAAGAACTAGTGAGCTATTGGTCCTAATACAACCAGATGTATGTAGCCCAATGAGCACACAAGCCAGAGGTAGGTTCTTTTACTTCATCATTTTCACTGATAACTATGTGAGATATGGTTATAGAAGTGATACCTTTGAAAAGTTCAAAGTGTTTAATATGAAGTAGAGAAAAAGTTTGATAGAATGATTAAGGTTATTCACTCCAATCGGGGAGGTGAATACCGAAATGATGAATTCAATGGCTATCTAAAGCAATGTGGAAATGTTTCACATTTAACTCCACTAGGAACACCTCAATAGAATGGTGTATCTGAGAGGAGGAATAAGACTCTATTAGATATGGTTCAATTAATGATAGGCTAAAAGACTCTACCAATATCCTTTTGGGGTTACGCACTTCTTTCTACTGCCTACTTGCTAAAATGTATTCCATCCAAGGCAGTAGATAAGACTCCATATGAGATATGGATGGGTCAGAATCCTATATGTCCTATCTATGAGTTTTGGATTGTCAAAATCATGTAAAACGTTTATAGATTAATAAGTTTGAATCTAAAACTAATAAATACCTGTTGTGGGGTATCCTATGGAAACTAATGGATATCAATTCTACAACCCAACTGAGAACAAAGTGTTGTTGCTCGAGGGGCTGTTTTAATAGATAAAGAGTTTCTCTACAAAATAGACAGTGGGAGTAGAATAAATCTCGAAGAGGTTCAAGACCCACGAGATAGTGTATAACCGTCTACAGAAACTCAGATAGAAATTGGCATGGAAACTCCTAAGATGAGCAAAATGATCCAACAACATAAGAACCTAGAAGGTCTAGTAGATCTCGTCAACAACCCGATAGATATGGTTTTCTCATGACTGAGGATTAAGATTGTATTTTGGTGAACCGTGATGAGCCCACGATCTACAGACAGGTTTTAGAAAATCCATATTTAGTTAAATGACTACAAGCCATGGAGTCTAAAATGCAATCCATGGGGACAATAAAGTTGGACTTTGATTGATCCTCATGTTCAGGCAAAGGTTGTCGATTGCAAGTGGATTTTCAAGATAAATCCTGGTGAGATCTTCATGGCGCGGCTAATGGCTAAGGGTTTCTGACAGACTCATGGTATTGACTATGATGAAACCTTCTCCTCTGTTGTGATGCTCAAGTCCAATAGGGAAATGTTTGTCATATATGCATATTATGACTATAAGATATGGCATATGGATGTTAAGAAGGCTTTCCTAAATGAAAACCTACTCGAGGATGTTTATATGAAACAGCCCGAGGGATATATCGATCAAAAGCATCCTAACTGAGTGTACAAGCTTCAGAGGTCCATCTATAGACAAAAGAAAGCATCTCAAAGTTGGAATATTCATTTCGATAAGGCAGTAAAAGATTACGGCTTCATAAAGAACGAAAATGAGCATTGTGTTTACAAGAAGGTTAGTGGGAGCGAGAATGTTTTTCTTGTCCTATATGTGGACGACATCCTACTCATAGGAAATGACATCCTCATGTTGATAGAGGTCAAACAATGTTTGAGAAGTTTATTTTCTATGAAAGACTTAGGGTAAGCCAAAATGATACTAGGTATTAAGATATATAGAGATAAGTCTAAGAGGCTTCTAGGACTAAGTCAAGATGGGTACATAGACAAAATATTGAAGCGTTTAATATGTCTAACTCTAAGAATGGTATGGAACAGTTCAGACATGGCCTCTTCTTAAAGAATAATCAATATCCTTCTACTAAAGAGAAAAATGATACGATGAGTAGAGTCCCATATATTTCGACAATAGGATCAATCATGTATGCCATGTTATGTACCCATTCGGATGTCACACATACATTGAGCATGACTAGCAGATACCAACAAGACCCAGGAATAGCTCATTGGACTGCAGCCAAGGCAATCCTTAAGTACTTACGAAGGACTAAAGGATTGATGCTAGTGTATGGAGGATAAGAATAGATCGTTGTATAAGGCTACACCGATGCTACTTTTTGAACAGATTAAGAGGACATGAAATCACAATCAGGTTACGTGTTTAACCTGAATGGTGGTTTAGTGAGTTAGAAAAGCTCAAACCAAGATACAATGGCCGGACCTACAATGAAATCTAAGTACATTGCTACATGAGTTGTTATAATCGAAGTGTCTGGTTGATGAAAGTTTTTGTCTAATATCGGAGTGATACCGAGTATCCAAGATCTGATTGACCTCTTCTGTGACAACAATGGGGCTATCACACAAGCTAAGGAGCATCGGTCACACCAAAAGATCAAACACATACTCAGAAGGCTTCACATCATTCGAGAGATTTTCGGTCGAGAAAATGTGAAAGTATGCAAAATCAGATCAGATGACAGTATAGTAGATCCTGTCATAAAAGCTCTATCACAGTCAAAACTTGTGAAGTATGTAATAGAGTTTGGTATTAAAGTGTTTAGGACGTAGCCCTTCAATGGGCAAGTGGGAGATTGTTGGTGTATGTGCCCTTATGAGGGTTATGTATTGACTTTTGTCATCTGGTTAATATAATATCAGATGAGTTAATTTCATCAGTTTAATATTCTTGTGCGTATATAAATGATAAAATGATCCATATACTATAACATTGGCTTATAGATGAACCTTAAGAGTGTCTTGGTTGTGAAACCCCTTAAGCCAGAAAATGTTCTAAGTACAAAACTATCCCTAGTCGGTTATTAACGTGGGACCGTCAATATGATAAGACTTGTATGTGTTGTAGTGTTGGCAGAGCTTCACAAGCCATGATGTAGTGACATCAACTAAAGACATAAATGAATATGTAACAGAACATAGCATTGGATCGAACCGCCAAAAGAAACACTCCATGGATTACTTAGATCATGAGTGATTCTTTTGAGTAGTACTGGTACTAGAATCTTTAGACCAGAAATCACTACATGGTATTAGGTGAAGACTAGTGTACTTTGATATAGGCCTAACGGGGCCATAACAAGTTGCCACATACGGGTATGATTAGGTATGCAATTATGAATCACGCTAAGACATGTGAGTGAAGTGATGGGACAACAAATCTCTCTTAAGTGAGAGATGATATCTAGGTCAATTGATAGTGAACTAAGAAGTGAATGGTCGTGCCTAAGAAATGATAAATGTTATCATTTGTTTGATAAAATTCAGTGTCACTAAGAGATCAAGTAAACATTTAGCTAGATAAGGATGATGTTTCCATGTCTTATGCTAAACGGGATATCAATGGAGAGGATCGTAGGTAGTATGCTCTAAAAGTTGTGTTGAATCACCATTCGACCCTCCGTTCTAAATTGGGTAGTCATTATGTTTTGCTAGAGACCACTAATGACTTATGGATTAATCAATTAGACTGAGTTATCCATTTTCGATATTAGAATGGGCCTACAGGATCGCACATAAGAGAGTTCGATGATACCAAATAAGTAATCATGTCTGCACTAAGTATAATTGTTATACTTAGATACTGGGTTAATCAATCGGTTTGGTAAAATCCAAATCAGTAAAGTAATATTCTAATATTACTTAACTGATTTGTGACTCTTCTGTTATATATTTTTATGATATACGTGAGACGCCTAACAGAAGTGAAAAATCAGAAAATCAAATATCCCAAAATCCTCTACAGTGTGGAGGCTAGCACCGGTTCTGTGGAAATTCTCAGTGGTTGAGAGTAGAGGGTTGTTCCGGGATGAATCTACGGTGATCAAAAACACAATCAAACGGATCAAGAAGAATACAACCGATTACTCTTCAAATGTTTGATTTAGATGCTTTGAACGTAGATTAATTAACACTAAAATCAAAATTAGTAGAATTTGTTGCGTAAAATTTTGAAAATCATGCTTAGATCCTAACAATACATTTATCAAAATTTTATAAAAATCCTCAATTTTTTTTATCTTAAAAAATTTTGAAATAATAATTTATTCTTATTTTTTTCTCATAATTTTACCCTTTTTTCCCCACTTTTTCACCTCTTATTCTTTTTATTCTTACTATTATTAATCTTCTTGCTTACAGTAATTTTATCAAATTATCTTCCGAATCAAAATATTCCCTTCGCCCCAACAAGATTACCTCGTTTTGGAATTTTTTTCTTTTTTCCAGAAACACAAAAATGCATTATCTAAATATGAAAATAATGTGTATTCCGATGTATAAACAAGACATAAAAAGTCCAGTTTAGAGACTGTTTAATTCGT
The DNA here is from genome assembly GCA_030378225.1 of Knoxia roxburghii. Classification (NCBI taxonomy): domain Eukaryota; kingdom Viridiplantae; phylum Streptophyta; class Magnoliopsida; order Gentianales; family Rubiaceae; genus Knoxia; species Knoxia roxburghii. The sequence continues at coordinate 14,376,173 of CM059418.1, forward strand.
ACAATTTACCTAAAAAATAAGGGTGTTTTGGCTTATGTATACTAAATTAGAGGGTGTTTTGGTTTGAAAATTTATTCAGGGATCTATTAAGGGTATTATTGCCTATTTACTTAATATATTGAATGACATCACTTTTTTAGGGGACGAAAAGAGACTATTGGATAGTATAGATTGATTTTTGTAATTTTTAAAATTTTAGAGGAATTTTCATATTTTGACCAAAGTTTAAAGGGGAAAATGTAATTCACCCTAATAAGTATACAACAATCCAACAATCCTATAAGGATATCATACTACCAAAATTAATAAACAACACAAAAAAACCACCACCCTTATTCTCGCACGCATGCAACACGTGCATCTTCCTGCCCTTCCCCGTCCACTGGAAACCAATGCACTATAATTCTCTAATTTTCTTTGTTTTAAATTTTTTTTTATGTAATCCGTTATTACTTTTGTTTAAAATCTTGCTTTATGTATGATTTAAAAAAAAAATATTCTTATAATTTTTTAAATATGAAATAGTCTAATTTTTTGTATTTGATATAATCGTATGTTGAATTTGATATAAAACCCTGATAGTATAAAAATATAATTTTTAATGTGTTAAAAAAAAAAGGTTATAAAAAAATTTATAAACTCTTTCGTCCATTAGTTGTGTTAGATAAGAAATATTATTGTAACTCATATAAATTCCAGTTGTACCTAATATGAACTCCGTTAGGTCTTCGTATGCAACGTTTATTCTTTTTAAACTATTATATTACTTTGCATAAACCCTAGTTTTGTTGGATATGCAACGTTGTTATTCCTGTTATGAACATCCGTTATGTTTGATATAAACCCATTTAGTTTTCGTATATATTTTTTGTTCTTTATACATTTTGCTGTAAGGTTTTTGGACATGACATTAATATAAATATGGTTATTGTGCATTAAAGTGTTGTCGATATGATTATGCACAATTAAAGTGATCAATTAAGATTAATAAGGGCATAAGTATCTTTTTAAGTATGGAATAATTTTGTGTACAAAATAGTATAGTCCTATAGTTACCTTTTTGCAATGGGTGAAACTGTAACTTAGAAAACTCTATTATCTTTTAAATCACTTATGTTTTTCTTATTCTCCAATCAATAAATAAAATACTTGAGAAGTCCTCCTCTGGAAAAGAAGCCACTTGGGAGCAACCATTGCCGGATTTTAATTCAACCATCAACAGCTGCTTTATCAATCGTAATGGATTAAAGTACACTTCCACTTCAGTTTCTATCCCAATAATTGATTGAAATTTATGGTTCTTAGGAATTTAAATTTCTTACATTTACCTTATATAAAATCTAGTTATGCTTGATATGAAACATTGTTGTATTTTATATGAACATCCATTATGACTAATATGAATACTGTTCATGAAACTCTTTTATATGTGATATAACTATTTGTTGCACCTGATATAAATTTATGTATATACTTTACATAATATAAACTTGTATTTAAAATGATATAAACACCCTAATGATACAAAAATATATTTTCAATGTGCAAAAACAAAATTTCATAAAAATTTTGTACATAGTTATGAGTGACATGAAACACTGCTGTGACTAATATGTACAATAGTTGTGACTCATTTGAACCCCTTTAGTCTTTGTATACAACGCTGGTCTTTTTATATTATCATACTACCTTATATAAATCTTAGTTATGTTTGATATGAAATATTATTGTGTCGGATATAAACACTCATTGTGTTTGATTTAAACCCTTTAGTCTTCATAAATAATCCCTATTTTTTTAGTGAATGTCTATTTCGCGCCCTTTTTATACCCAAATTATTCCTAAAAAATTAAGAAATACCAACCATAATATTTAAATATAATATTTAAATATAAAATATAATAATATATTAAATTACCTAACTACCATTAATCAATTTACTTTAAATATCAAAAAAAATTATTTATAGTTCCACTCATCTATGCTACTTTAATCATAATTTTTATAAATTTTTGGTAAATTGATTTGGGATAGTTAGGTAATAATAGGAGGGGCGGAATATAAGCATTAGGGGGGAGAAATAAAAATTAAGGGTGATACTTTTTAAAAATAAATGGGCGTTCAATAAAAAAAAGGGACGCGATATAACACTGCCATTTTGTTACATTATTGAGTCCTAAAGTCCATTTGTGAGATCTTCTCTTATATATGCCCTAAGGTAATCTCTAACTATGGGACTATTTTGGGGTTTGGGGGCTCCAACCCACCCCCAAAATCAACCTTCCAGAGGTCACTATCTCCAACTATGGGACTATTTTGGGATTTGGGGGCTCCAACGCACCCCCAAAATCAACCTTCCAGAGGTCACTATTTAACCTTCCATTTTGGAATTGGAAGGTTGTACTATATTATTATTATATAGTTTTTTTAGTATTATTATTAAGTTTTAAATATTATATTATTATATAATATTGTTTATATAATTATTTTATTAGTTTTATAATTTTAAAAATTTATAATTTATAACTTTTAGTTGCACAATATAGAATTTCAAAGATAAGGGATCGAGATACACATTTTAAACTAAGAAATGCGTTGATTGAACATCTGTGGGAGCAACGCGGTCAATTAGATGATTAATAAATTATTTTAGTATATTTTCAATATTATCTAGTATTTCAATGTAATTGTGGTTACGTCCCTTTGTATTTTTTTAATTTAATAATATAAAGAGTGTTTGTTTCACTAAAAATTAGCAATTTTAATTTTATTATATAGTAAAATAAATTTCAAAATTACTTAGAAATAATTTATTATTTTATACGTGGATGAAAAAAGAGAATTAAATATTTCAGGGTAAAGAAAAATAATGTTGAATTGTTTTGTAAATTTATTATATGAAAAGAATAAAAAATTATAAAAAAGGCGAAACGCTACAAGTACTGTAGCAATCCCTCTAAAACGATTTTGGGCTGTTCAGATCCCTATTTTAGGTGGTATGAGTTGGAGATGGTCTATATCCTAAAGGGGTTCTACATGCTAGAGAAAATATATATCTATATATATATATATATGAAAAATGGAATTTAAGAAAAAAAACACAGCCTAAAGGAAATCAAGTGTGAACACAAAAAAAACATACCACGCTTATGAGTGCAAATTATATCATAGGACTAGTAGTATGAGCGGAGTTATACACCCTGTTTTTTCTAAAAAACCAGAACCGGGTTAATGGATGGAAAACCGGCCAAAAAATAGGTTCGTTGGAAAATATTTCCTTCAGTCGCAATAAATGCGCTTTTAATGGGCCTGAAGGGAAAAAAAGCCTTCACCAACGTTTTTTCCTGGTCGCATAATACCATGGCGTCTCAGCTACAGTCGACAAGACATCAACCATAATGTAGTGCTACGTTCTTTTGCACATCGGATAATTCATGATGATGGGGGCAGCTAATCGAGGTTCAAAATTTGGATATATCATCATCTTCATCTTCATCGAGTTTCAAATTTTGTATCCCAACATTGTTATATTGATTTCGTCAAGTGTTGGGGAGTTTACACCAAAAGTTTATGTAAATTCGTCGTATATTGGTTTAAAGTCTCAAGTTTACACTAACATAACTCCATTGTTAAGTATTTTCATATATTCGCTAGGGGAAAATAGTTCATTTCATTGAAGGAAATGGTTTAGCTGATTGTAAAAGTGGTGAAAATCGTTATACCATTCAAGTAATATGTTGTGGTAGGTTACTATTTCTAAGATATTCTTAGTTGTTTAATGAATATGCATTTGATGTAAAATTCCTTCTTCTTTATTTGTTTAATATTCAGAACTAGGCGATGATGAAACAATGACTTATCTTGTTGATAGAACAGCCGAGAGTGAGGAGCAAGCATATGAACTTTATAATTCTTATGCTTGGGATCTTGGTTTTGGTATTCATTTAGAGAAAGATGGAAAGAGAAGTGATGGAACAAGGTATTGGAGAAGAATTGTTTGCTGTAAAAATGGTAAGCAGAAGGAGAATTATTAGATCGACCAAATTTTCACCAAGATTGATAGTCGTTGTGATTGTAGGGCTTCTATTGAAATTAAAATGAGGCTTGAAGATGGTTTATGGGTGGTGACAAAGAATTTCTGAAAAATAATCACGTTATGTGTCTGGAGAATGAAAGATATTTGTTACGTTCTCACAGAAAGCTATCGAAAGCATCTATTGATTTTTTTCATTCAATGAAATCTGTTGGGATATTTGTGTGTGATAGCTACAAGCTTCTGTATAAAGAGGTGAGTTTTTTCTTATTCCTGCATCGAATCAAGATTTTTAGTGTAAAATGGCACTTTACACCAAAATTGATGTAAAGTGCTACTTCTTGGTGTAAAGTGCTAATCTACACCAAAATTGATTTTGTGGTGTAAAGTGCTACTTGTTGATGTAAAGTACTATTCATTTGTGTAAAATGCTAATAGTTGGTGTAAAGTACTACTCGTTTGTGTATAATACTGTTTGTTGGTTTAAAATGATGTTGGTTGGTGTAAAATGTTCATTCTGATTTGTTGGTGTAAAGTGCTACTTGTTTATGTAAAATCCTGATCGTTGGCGTAAAGTACTGTTCGTTTGTGTAAACTACTTTTTGTTGGTGTAAAGTGTTGGTGTATGTGCCCTTTTGAGGGCTATTTATGTAAATAAACTTTGAGGGTTATTTATGTAAATAAGACATATGTCGTTTGATTGATTATTTATCTGATGAGTTAATTTCATGAAATTATATTCTTATGCATATTGAATTTTATGAAATCGATCCGCCAAAAAGAAACACTCCATGGACTTTTAGATCATGAGTGATTCTTTTGAGTAGTACTCGTACGAGGATCCTTAGACCAGAAATCACTGCATAGTCTTAGGTGAATTAGAGTGTGCTTTGACATATGCCTAACGGGACCATAACAGGTTGCCAAGTACGGGTATGATTGGGTACACTATGAGTCACGCTAAGGTATGTAGGTGAAGTGATGGGACTACAAGTTTCTCTTAAATGAGAGATGATATCTTGGCCGCTTGATAGTAAACTGGGAAGTGCATGGCCGTGCCCAAGAAATGATAAGGGTTATCATTTGCTTGATTAAGTTCAGTGTCACTAAGAGATCAAGTAAAACGTTTAGCTATATAAGGATGATTGGTTCCATGCCTCATGCTAAACTGGATATCAGTGTAGAGGACATTACGTAGTATACTCGGAAGGTTGTGTTGAATCACCATTCGACCCTCCGTTCTGAATTGTGTAGTCATTATGTCTTGCTAGAGACCACTAATGATTTATGGATTAATTAATGAGATTAATTTATTCATTGTCAATTTGGAATGGGCCTACAGGATCGCACATAAGTGAGTTCGATGATTCATAATTAATTTGCCTGGTTTTAAGTATAAGAGTTATACTTAAATTGATAATATTTAATTAAATAGTTTAATTAAATATTATTGAAGAGTATTATGGTATTAATTAAGAGTTCATTAATTACCTATGAAGAATTGAATTGGCCTGACAAATTAAGGGACCTAATTGTGAATTAAGGTTCTTGACCCATCAGCCTGATTCATGGATCAATGGGTTGATCCATGGTGTTGGTTAAACCCAACTCAGTAAATAATAATTATTATTAATTATTATAAACAGATACTTCTCAAATCAGAGAAGGATCTGGTGGTTGAGAGTTTTTAGAAAAATGGTTTTTTAAAACGCGTTTGAAAGATTTTTTTTTTTTAAAAAAATGGACTCTCTGAGACTCGAAGAACAGACTCTTCAAAACCTTTCTTCCAGAGAAAAACGTTTTCTCTTGGACAGGCACTTTTGGGCTAGCACCAATTCTGAGAGGCTCCGGTGCAAGATTGTAGAGACAATTCATGTGAATTGTTGGTGAACGCCATCTTCTCAGAGGAGCCAGGCGACTGCACAACTGATTACGCTTCAAGGGTAAGACCCGGATCCTCATAGTTTAGGAATTCCGCTGTTTAATTAGATTAAACACCTAAACAAAATTCCAACTGTGGTATCAGAGCTAGGTTGTTTTAGTTTTAATTAAAATTGGGTTTTAATTAAAAGGAATAATTTGAGGCCGGGGTGGTTTCCTTCATGTTTTGGTCGGTGTTAGTATTCCTTGGCCGGAAAAAATGCTTACGTTTCTAAACTCTAAATTTTGGCCGGATTTCAAAAGGAAAAGGAGGACTAAATGTTTGGCTGTTTTTTTAATGTCACCGGATAAACGATGGTCAATTTTTTTTTTTCCGAAGCCAAATTCTGGGTTTTGAAAATATTATCACTGAAAACTGGGTTTTTCTTGGGCTGTTATAATTGTTCGCCGGAATATAGAGTTCATATGTCTGGGTTTCTAAATTTTGGCCAGAAACTCATACCAGGAGAAACGAAATTTTTTTGTTGTTGTCTGCTTTGGTTTAAATTTCATGCTGGGCTGAATTATTGTTTTATTTCCTTGTCGGAAATCTGGGTTCAAAACGTGTTTTAATTTTCTGGGTTTTGTTTTGAAAAGTTGTCGCCGAAAAAACAGGGCCGCCTGAAAATCATTTTTGGGGTTGCGTTGGTTTTAACATCGAAATGATTGCTGGGGTTTTCTAACCGGGAAGACAAGGAATGCTGGGATGGTCTCGGATTTTGGTTTAAGTTTCCCGGATTCATTCATCGGAAAACCGGGCACCAAAATGTTTTTCTCTGTTTCTTGATTTTTGTCGGTAAATTGGGACTAGGTTCCCTCGGGTCTCCCTTGAAATGGCTGCCGGCTTGAGCCGCTTCTGTTTTGGTGCTTCATCTTCGCCGGGAATTTATTTATTTATTTTTTTGCCGAAGAAGATGATCGGAGATGGCTGGTTTTCGCCGGGGAAGAAGAAACGGGTTGCGGCGGGTTGGCTGAAGCCCTAATTGGCTGAAATGATGGAAATGCCCCCGCCGCAAGCCCAAACCCTAGCTTCCAAAATTTAAATGTTTTAAAATTACAAACCAGCCCCAGCAGTTTTGTTTCCCTTAAACCCTAAGCCCAGAATTTTTGTTATTTACAAAATCGACCAAAATTTTTCAGGAATTTTTTTGTGGTAAGATTTTAAATTTTAATTTGGAATAAAATCAAATCTTATCAAATTTTAGTTTTAAAATATTAAAATTAGATTTTAAGATTTTAAAATATCTTAAATTAATTATCTTAATAAGATTAGGATAATTAGATCATAAATAGAATAATTAATTTGATTAAGTTTATTCTTTATTTATACATTTAAATATGGTATGATTTATTTAAATGGTTTAAATATTTGCATACATATTTTGGTATGTTCATGCATCATTTTGGATAAATGTAAAATGAACAAAAGGATTGATTAAAATTGATCATGACACGATCAATTTTAATTCTGTAATAGTTACACAATCCTTAAAATTAATCGGCTTAAATTAAAAACGGGCTTGTATGAGCATATGCATTTTATGTGTTTCAAAGCATGAATTGGGCTTTTAATTTTAACGTTTTAAAAGTTGGGGCCTGCGAGTCAATTTTGAATTTGGGCCTGCGTGCCTATAAAAATCATCATGTAATAGTTAGGCCCAAAAGGAGGTTTCGAAGGAGTCCATGGTGGAGCCCAGGAACGGAAGCCCAAAATGGAGGCCCAGAAGAAGTTTTTTTTCCCTAAAAGGCCCTGTAAAAGATTAGAGCCCAATTTATTGCATTTCCGAAATTTTATGTTTTGTGAATGAATGAAAACGACAATGCATGTTAAGCCGATCAAACTTAAATCCCAAAAACCCAAGATTTTGCTTCCATACTTGAGGGCCCACTTGAGCGTTGAACGTCTGGTGGACTTGGAGAGCCCAAGGGCCTCAGGTTTTCTTCGTGCGGCGGGTTGTTACATAATAGTGCCCAACTTTATCACTACCATTAATGAGCGGAAAAACTGTTTGGGTATTAGATGCTCAACTTTATCACTACCACTTGTTATGAAAAAACTGTGTGGGTATCGATTGATGTGATGCCTTGAGGGATGGTTTAACTTGGGAAAATTAATCCTAGCTTGACCCGAGAAGTTGACTAGGGATTAATTTTGCAAAGATATGATGGTGTCAAACATTTGGAATGTTCATCCTATCACCGAAAAGTTGCATGGTATGCAATTGGAAAGCGTTATATTACATGGAATGTAATTTGAACGTTGCCTACCAGAAGAGCCTGATCCCTACGATACTTGCCAAAGCAAGACTGGGGTTGACTCTTTGTGGATTTTCGGACCACAATCTAGCACCAACACAAAATTGTTAGGGATTTCAATTTTGTCTATTGTGGAAAATTAATTTTAAAACTCTTTCTAATATTTTGCATTTATTCATTGTAGAAATGGCATCATCTAGCACAAATGTTATCTCAAATTTCATTCTAAGAAGTATATTGGATAAAGATAAATTGGTTGGACCAAACTTCTTAGATTGGGAAAGAAACTTGAGAATAGTTCTCAAGCAAGAAAGGAAGCTACAAGTCTTGGAGACCGCTTTACCTGAACCACCACAAAATGCTTCGGCAACTGTTCAACGAGCCTGGGAGAAGCTGAAAAGCAACTCCGATGATGTGACTTGCTTGATGCTAGCGTCGATGACGGGCGAGCTTCAAAAGCAGTTCATGAATTCGGAAGCGTTCCGGATTTACGAGTCACTGATGGAGATGTTCCATGAACAAGCCCGTAACGAAAGGTTCGTTACAATAAAAGCTTTAATTTCGTGCAAAATGGCGAAGGGTTCGTCAGTAAGCACACATTTGATCAAAATGAAAGGGTACATTGATACCCTAGAGCGATTGAATGCACCTCTTCCTAGGGAATTGGCCATTGATATCATCTTGGCATCATTGTCTGATGAATACAATGATTTTGTGGTGAACTACAATATGCACTACATGGATAGGAGCATTCCTGAGCTCCATGGCATGTTGAAGAACACTGAGCAGACCCTTCGGAAGGCAACACCAATGTTGGTAGTGGAAAAAGGTAAATGGAAGAGGAAGTTTAAAGGCAAGGCCAAAGTTGGGCAGAACAAGAAAGCTCGCAGTAAGACTGCTCCCCAACCAAAAGCTCCTCCATCTGCTAAGACAAGATCCAAAAAGGATGATACATGTCTCTTCTGCAAACAGAAGGGTCATTGGAAGAGAGACTGCAAGAAGTTTCTCGAAAGCAATCCTTCAGCTTCAGGTATCTTTGTTATAGAAATTAATCTTTCTATGTCCACCTCATGGGTATTAGATACTGGTTGTGGGGCTCACATTTGTACTAATGTGCAGGGACTTAGAAATAGAAAGATGACAAATAAAGGTGAAGTAGATCTCCGAGTGGGCAACGGGGCAAGAGTTGCTATTGTTGAAGTTGGAGATTACACTCTGTATTTACCTTCTGGTTTGAACATCGAGCTTGAAAATTGTTATTATGTACCTGCTTTGAGCAGAAAATATTATTTCAGTTTCGAGTTTGGATAATAAAGGATTTCGATTTATTATAGAGAATAATTCGTTATCTTTATATCGAAATGATATTTTATACGGAGTTGCAAATATGTGTAACGGTCTGTATGTCTTGGATTTGACCCAGGAAAAACCAGTCAATAACATAGAAAAGAAAGCTAAATCAACTAAAAATGATTTAAGTCCAACATATCTTTGGCATTGTCGATTAGGCCATGCAAATAAAAAGCGAGTTCAAAGACTTCACAAGGATAGAGTGCTAGGGTCATTTGATTTTGAATCTTATGATACCTGTGAACCATGCTTGCAAGGCAAAATGACAAAGAGTCTTTTCAACAAGAAAGGGGAAAGGACAAGTGGGCTATTGGATCTAATACATACGGATGTATGTGGACCAATGAGCACACAAGCCAGAGGTGGATTTGAATACTTCGTGACTTTTACTGATGACTATAGTAGATATGGGTATGTCTACTTAATGAGGTATAAAAGTGAAACTTTTGAAAAGTTCAAAGAGTTTAAAAATGAAGTAGAGAATCAGTTGGATAGAAGGATTAAGGCTATTCGCTCCGATCGGGGAGGTGAATACCTTAGTGATGAGTTCGATGGCTATCTAAAACAGTGTGGAATTGTTTAACAGCTGACTCCACCGGGAACACCTCAATGGAATGGTGTATCCGAATGGAGAAATCGGACCTTATTAGATATGGTATGATCAATAATGGGCCAAGCGACTCTCCCTATATCCTTTTGGGGTTATGCTCTCCTTTCTGCTGCCTACTTATTAAACCATATTCCATCTAAGGTAGTAGATAAGACTCCATATGAGATATGGATGGGTCGGAAGCCCTATATGTCCTATCTACGAGTTTGGGGTTGTCAAGCTCATGTAAAACGTTTACAAAGTGATAAGCTTGAACCTAAAACTGAAAAATGCCTATTTGTGGGATATTCTAAGGAAACCAAAGGATATCAATTCTACAACCCAACTGAGAACAAAGTGTTCGTTGCTCGAGGAGCTACTTTCTTAAAGAAAGAATTTCTGTACAAGAAAGAAAGTGGGAGTAGAATAGAACTCGGAGATGTTCCAGAACCACAAGAGAATGTAGAACGATCTACAGAAACTCAGATGGAAGTTGACATGGAAACTCATAAAGATGAGCAGCCTGAGTCAACAACACAAGAACCTAGAAGGTCTAGTAGATCTCGTCATGAACCCGAGAGATACGGATTTCTCGTGACTGACGATCAAGATTTGATCTTGGTGGACTCTAATGAGCCCGTTAACTACAAACAGGTTTTAGAAAGTCCAGATTCCGATAAATGGCTACAAGCCATGGAATCTAAAATGCAATCCATGAGGGACAATAAAGTGTGGACTTTGATTGACCCTCCTGTTCAGGCAAAGGTTGTCGATTGCAAGTGAATTTTTAAGTTAAAACCTGGTGGGATCTTCAAGGCACGACTAGTGGCTAAAGGTTTCAGACAGACTCATGGTATAGACTATGATGAAACCTTCTACCCTGTCGTGATGCTCAAGTCCATTCGGACTATGCTCGCCATAGCTGCATATTATGACTATGAGATATGGTAGATGGATGTTAAGATGACTTTCCTGAATGGAAACCTACTCGAGGATATTTATATGAAACAACCCGACGGATACATCAATCAAGAGTATCCAAATCGTGTATGCAAGCTTCAGAGGTCCATCTACGGACTAAAGCAAGCATCTCGGAGTTGGAATCTTCGTTTTGACGAGGCAGTAAAAGGTTACGACTTCATAAAGAACGAAGATGAGCCTTGTGTTTACAAGAAGGTTAGTGGGAGCAAGATAGTTTTCCTTGTCCTATATGTGGACGACATCCTACTCATAGGAAATGACATTCCCATGATGAAAGACATCAAACAATGGTTGGGGACTGTATTTTATGTGGAAGACTTAGGAGAAGCCGAAATGATACTAGGTATCAAGATCTATAGAGATAGGTCAAAAAGGCTTCTGGGACTAAGTCAAGAAGGGTACATAGACAAGATATTTAAAAGATTCAATATGTCTAACTCCAAAAATGGTAAGGTACCATTTAGACATGGCCTTCTCTTGAAGAAGAACCAAGGTCCTTCAACAAAAGAGGAGAGGGATACAATAAGTAGAGTACCATATGCTTCGGCAATAGGATCTATCATGTATGCCATGTTATGTACCCGCCCGGATGTCGCACATGCACTGAGCATGACTAGCAGATACCAACAAGATCCAGGAACAGATCATTGGACTACAGTCAAAGCAATCCTAAAGTACTTACGAAGAACTAAAGGATTAATGCTAGTTTATGGAGGACAAGAACAGCTCATCGTACAAGGTTACACTGATGCTGCTTTCCAAACAGATCAAGATGACATGAAGTCACAATCAGGCTATGTGTTTAGTCTGAATGGCTGTGCAATAAGTTGGAAAAGCTCAAAGCAAGATACAACAGCCGATTCTACAACAGAGTCTGAGTACATTGCTGCATCAGATGCTGCAAAGGAAGCTGTTTGGTTGAGAAAGTTCGTGTTAGACATCAGAGTGATACTGAGTATCCAAGATCCAATAGAACTTTTCTGTGACAATAACGGGGCCATCGCACAAGCTAAGGAGCCTCGGTCACACCAGAAAACCAAACATATACTCAGAAGGTTTCAACTCATCCGAGAGATCATTGATCGAGGAGATATGAAAGTGTGCAAAATAGGGTCAGACGACAATGTAGCAGATCCTTTCACAAAAGCTCTACCGCAGTCAAAGTTTGATAGACATGTAATAGAGCTTGGTCTTAAACAGTTTAAGACATAGCCCTTCAACGGGCAAGTGGGAGATTGTTGGTGTATGTGCCCTTTTGAGGGCTATTTATGTAAATAAACTTTGAGGGTTATTTATGTAAATAAGACATATGTCGTTTGATTGATTATTTATCTGATGAGTTAATTTCAAGAAATTATATTCTTGTGCATATTGAATTTTATGAAATTGATCCGCCAAAAAGAAACACTCCATGGACTTTTAGATCATGAGTGATTCTTTTGAGTTGTACTCGTACGAGGATCCTTAGACCAGAAATCACCGCATAGTCTTAGGTGAATTAGAGTGTGCTTTGACATATGCCTAACGGGACCGTAACAGGTTGCCAAGTACGGGTATGATTGGGTACACTATGAGTCACGCTAAGGTATGTAGGTGAAGTGATGAGACTACAAGTTTCTCTTAAATGAGAGATGATATCTTTGCCGCTTGATAGGAACTGAGAAGTGCATGGCCGTGCCCAAGAAATGATAAGGGTTATCATTTGCTTGATTAAGTTCAGTGTCACTAAGAGATCAAGTAAAACATTTAGCTATATAAGGATGATTGGTTCCATGCCTCATGCTAAACTGGATATCAGTGTAGAGGACATTACGTAGTATACTCGGAAGGTTGTGTTGAATCACCATTCAACCCTCCGTTCTGAATTGTGTAGTCATTATGTCTTGCTAGAGACCACTAATGATTTATGGATTAATTAATGAGATTAATTTATTCATTGTCAATTTGGAATTGGCCTACAGGATCGCACATAAGTGAGTTCGATGATTCAGAATTAATTTGCCTGGTTTTAAGTATAAGAGTTATACTTAAATTGATAATATTTAATTAAATAGTTTAATTAAATATTATTGAAGAGTATTATGGTATTAATTAAGAGTTAATTAATTACATAGGAAGAATTGAATTGGGCTGACAAATCAAGGGACCTAATTGTGAATTAAGGTTCTTGACCCATCAGCCTGATCCATGGATCAATGGGTTGATCCATGGTGTTGGTTAAACCCAACTCAGTAAATAATAATTATTATTAATTATTATAAACAGATACTTCTCAAATCAGAGAAGGATCTGGTGGTTGAGAGTTTTTAGAAAAATGGTTTTTTAAAACAAGTTTGAAAGATTTAAAAAAAAAAAAAAAAAAAAACGGACTCTCTGAGACTCGAAGAACAGACTCTTCAAAACCTTTCTTCCAGAGAAAAACGTTTTCTCTTGGACAGGCACTTTTGGGCTAGCACCAATTCTGAGAGGCTCCGGTGCAAGATTGTAGAGACAATTCACGTGAATTCTTGGTGAAAGCCATCTTCTCAGAGGAGCCAGGCGACTGCACAACCGATTACGCTTCAAGAGTAAGACCCGGATCCTCATAGTTTAGGAATTCCGCTGTTTAATTAGATTAAACACCTAAACAAAATTCCAACATAAAGTACTATTCGTATAGATTTGTTTGTGTAAAGTACTGTTCATTTGTGTAAAATGCTAATAGTTTGTGTAAAGTACTGCTCATTCGTGTAAAATATTCTTTGTTGGTTTAAAATGATGTTGGTTGGTGTAAAATATTCGTTCTGATTTGTTGGTGTAAAGTGCTACTTATTTATGTAAAATCCTGATCATTAGTGTAAAGTACTGTTCATTTGTGTAAACTACTGTTTGTTGGTGTAAAGTACTGTTCGTTCTGATTTGTTTGTGTAAAGTGCTATTGTTGGACTAAAGTACTGTTCGTTTGTGTAAATGCTAATAGTTGGTGTGAAGTACTACTCGTTTGTGTAAAATACTGTTTGTTGGTTAAAAATGATATTGGTTGGTGTAAAATGTTCGTTATGATTTGTTGGTGCAAAGTGCTACTTGTTTATGTAAAATGGGTTGCTTACATCAATTTTGATTTAAAATGCCATTTCACACCACAAACATTTATGATGATAAACATATTTTGTTTTTATGTCACATTCACCAAATGAATGTTCTGTAGGCTGGAGGTCGATCAAAAGTTGGTTTTACAACAAGGGATGTATACAACGAGTTGGAAATTGAAAAAAGAAGATTTATTGATGGTAATGATTCGAATGCTTTGATAGAGATATTGAAATACAGGGTTTCTCACAAGAAACGTTTTTTCTTTGATTTCGAATTAGATAATGAGTCTTCTCTGAAAATTATTTTTTGGAGAAATAGTCAAATAAAGACTGATTACAATCTGTTTGGTGATTTTTTAGTCCATGATACCACGTATCATATGAATAAATATGAGTTGATATGTGGTCCATTTATCGGATTGGACAATCACATGAGGAATGTCATGTTTGGAATTGGTTTTTTGAGGGACGAGAATTTTGAATCATTTCTTTGGTTGTTTTATGCATTCTTGAGGTCAATGGACAATAAGCATCCTATAACTGTAATAACTGATCAATCAGCCCCCATGGGAAAGGTGATTCAAGAGATATTTGCTCGTTCACGCCATCGCCTTTGCAATTGGCATATCGTTAAAAACTCTGTGAGCAAAATTGGTTTTCTCAGACAGCAGCCAGGTTTCTCTCAGTTGTTTTATAGATTACTCGCCAAAGTGGAGACCGTGGATGAATTCAATTACCATTGGAAGAGGTAAGTTTACGTTACTGTGGTTTTTCTCCCAAGTAATTTTTTTTTGCTGATACTGATGTAAAATTGAAACTTTACATCAACGATTGATGTAAAGTTACATGTTTACATCAACAATTGATGTAAAATGCAATTTTCATCAGCGGTCGATGTAAAATGACTTTTTACATCATTTGATAGTCAGAATCGTAGTGAACATGTATTATGTGTGTTCATGATCGAACAAAAATATAGTTGCGAAGACAATGAGTGGTTGAAAAAAACTTATGATTCAAGACAGAAGTGGTGCCCTGCTTTCAGTAATGATTATTTTTCTGAGGGAACATTATCTTCTCAAAGGAGTGAAACTACAAATAACTCTATTTCTCGAAGATTGTCTCAGACTTCAACATTATGTGAGTTTTACCATCAATTTGTCAATGTTGTTCTTGATTGGAAATACCAAGCTGCTTGTGAAGACCATAGGTGCTTCTATGGTAATGTTGATGTGCCTGTTAAACATTCTCTAATGTTGAAGCATGCCCGTGAAGTGTACACACTCGAGATGTACACATATTTTTAGAAACAATATCTGAATATACTGGCATTGAAGTTGGCACAGAAGTCTCAATCAAATGGTGCATACGTGTTTGAATTTTGGATTCCAAAAGAAGATGAAGATCATCCCACATTTCATCATGTTGTTATTTTTTATGAAAATGATTATTCTGGCAAGTGGACTTGCAAAAAGCTTTCTGAAGTTGGTATTCTATGTTCTCATTGTCTTTGTGTCTTTTTTCAGAACAATTTTACGGTATTTTTATTTTCTGATCTGAATGATGTAAAATAGTAACAACTGATATAAAATATTATAATCTTTTTTTTTTTGACCTCTTTGCAGAAAATTCCACAAATGTATATCTTGGATAGGTGGACAAAAGCTACTTCAGTTTCCTGTAATGGAAAGTTAAATGCTTCCGAAGAGTCAATCAGTTCTTCAAGCTTTTCACCATCTTTGTGGATGGCAGATGCTAGTATAAGGTATTTGGATTTAATTAGATTATCTCATACCAGTTAGTCTGGTCGCGGTATTTTTGGATGAGTACTATATGAAAGCTAAAGATGCACTTGCTGCCCAAGATGATATTGTGGATGATAATTGGAAATGCCTTCATCGAAGAAGGTTAGAGATCCCACTTCGATGAGGGCAATAGGTGTCCGGATTGTTCATATTAAGAGTAAAGTTGAGAAGCGGATGCATAAAGCCAAATTGAAACATCAAAGGAAAAAAAAGTGTGCTGGATCAAAGGAATGTTGTTAACAATATTTTGAGAGAAAAGCTTGGGTATTTAGATACAAAATACTATTCCTTCTGATTGTTGGTGTAAAGTGCCACTTGTTTGTGTAAACTGATTATCATTGTTGTAAAGTACTGTTCATTTCTGTAAACTGCTGTTCGTTGGTGTAAAATATTGTTCGTTTTAATTTCTTGGTGTAAAGTGTTACATGTTTGTGTAAACTAATGATCATTGGTGTAAAGTACTGTTCGTTTGTGTAAAATGTGATTGTTGGTGTAAAGTACTTTTTGTTGGGTTAAAATGATGTTGGTTGGTGTAAAATGTTCATTTTGATTTGTTGGTGTAAAGTTCTACTTGTTTATGTAAAATGCTAAAAGTTGGTGTAAAAAATACTGATCTTTTTGATTTATTAGTGTAAAGTGCTACTTGTTTGTGTAAACTGATGATAGTTGGTGTAAAGCACTGTTCGTTTGTGTAAACTGTTGATCGTTGGTGTAAAGTACTGTTCGTTTCTGTAAAGTACTGTTCGTTCTGATTTGTTGGTGTAAAGTTCTACTTGTTTATATAAAGTGTTGACAGTTGGTATAAAGTATTGTTCGTTTGTGTAAAATTCTGATAGTTGGTGTAAAGTACTGACCTTTCTTATTTGTTGGTGTAAAGTGCTACTTGTTTGTGTAAAATGATAATCGTTGGTGTAAAGTAATGTTTGTTTGTGTAATTTGTTGATCGTTGGTGTAAAATACTGCTCGTTTCTATAAACTGCTATTCATTGGTGTAAAGTACTGTTTGTTATGATTTGTTAGTGTAAAGTTCTACTTGTTTATGTAAAGTGCTAGCAGTTAGTATAAAGTACTGTTCGTTTGTGTAAAATTCTGATCGTTGGTGTAAAGTACTGATCTTTCTGATTTGTTGGTGTAAAGTGCTACTTGGTGTATAAAAAATCAAACATAAATTACCATAGAAAATGATTTTTTCATCATGAAGAAATGTACAAAAAATCAACAACAAATAGAACTCTGTCCTACATCAATATAATTATTTAACATCTGAACCTTAGTTTTTATAGTAAAAATCTGATATCTTTCTCTCCAACGGAACCAGGTGGTTATTGTGTGGCGACATTAGTAAGTTAAACAAGTACTTCACCCTTAACGTTTTAAAAATCTCAGTATTGTACTTCGCAGCAATCATGTCATGGTCATTGTCGAAAACTTGTTGCCCATCGTAAGGCTCCACATATGCCTCATGACGTAGAGACCACAATTGAATCCGTCAGGGTTTTTCCATTTGAGGTCAGCGTAGATCCATTTCCAAAAGTAGCACTTCTCATAGTGTTTAGACAAAGGTGTATCTGTAACCCAGTCTTGGAAGTAGTATACCTGTAGCAGTATTCATTGATGTTAAATACATCCTTATTTATGTAGAATAACATTTTACCTAACTTTTGATGTAAAATGACATTTTACATAAAAAAAAATGTTGTAAATTGTAGATTATTATGGTAATTGTACTTACTAATTTCTTGGAAAGACCACCGTAGGATCCTGATTCTCTGCCAGCGTTGTCAAACAGTACCACCTATTTTTTGTTGTTGTTGATGCACAGTAATACATAGTGTTACCCGAGGTGAATTGGGAAGAATATCTGCATTATATATATAAAGGTATCAGTTTGTTTTTTTAAATGTGATGTAAACTTTGAAAAATGGGTATTCATTATAATGAACGGCTGAAAAGAACCTTCGTTTTTCTTGATGAACGATAACTCCGATGTCATTTGCGAAGAGAATCTGTGCACACATGTTTTATTCTTTCCTCAGGCCATTCCCACGTCGTTCACAATGAGCTGCAATATTTTTTAGATGTAAAGTAGAGAGGTTATGAACAAACCTTATCGTGCAGAAATTTGATGTAAAATAGTGTGTAACTATTAACGTACCGAAAACTGGAGTGTGAAGAAAAACTTTGAAGGTTTTTCACTTTGTGTCAAATTTTTTGTTCTACTTAAGTGGTATGACCAACAATCAATGATGGTTGTATCCAACCATTATTCCCAAATCATGTTTGACATTTGTTCCCTGTCGATGGTAAGATTTCCCTCCCCACCAAAAGTCTCGCTGCCAAGTGTTTAAAGCACAATGTTGATGTAAACTAGATTGGTGTAAACTGACTTATGTAAAATAGATTGATGTAAAATAGATCGATGTAAAATACATGTAAGGTAAGAATACTGACTTGATTTATTTGCCTTTGCTTGCATCTGCAGGTAACAGTGCGTAGTCATTGACAATTCTCTCTTTTTCTGAGAGACTCGCAAGTGTATCTTTCCTCTAGCTGGTGATGTAAGGAGACAACAATTTTCTGGGTTTTTTTACTGCTCTATGTGCCATGTTCGGATGGAATGCAACTACCTTCTCAGTGTTGTCAGGATCTACCATGATTACGCTTAAAGGTTGAATTCAAATAATTCATTCGATATTCAATGTTAAATTACATCAAACGAGAGATAATAAAATTACTTACTCAAAGTCAGTCTCGTCTGCAAGCAATGGTTGAGTCCTAAAGTCGAGTTTCCTTGCCAAGCCAGTTTGAATAGCTTGAATGAAAGCATGAACCAAGGCTATTGCTTCATCCACATCCGGTGTTTTCTTTTTCAGTTTCCTAAAATTTATTAACCAAATGGATTTGTTGGCGTTCTTTTCATCGTAGGAATGCCCATCAACCCAAAGCTTTTTTCAACAACACCAGCCACCAGGCACATTGCTTTTAAAAACTGTGTGTCTAGTGTGTATGTTGGCTGCAAATTGTTATTATATAATTATTCAACATCATTCCACAAACATAGGGATTTTAAATCAAAATGTACATTATTTTACATCAATACCACTCCATATGGTATTTTGTTGGTTTGGGGTGTTTCTGCAGTCTCTGCACGTTTGCCCCCTTCAGTATTTGCCTCCTGGTTTTCCTCCAAACATAAGCAAAAGATTAATATAAGTATTTTACATAAGTATTTCACATCAGTAATAGCATTTTACACCAACAAAGAGCACTTTACACCAACAAATTAGTAAGAACAAGACTTTACACCAACAAATCAGAACAAACAGGACTTTACACCACAAACAGTACTTTACACCAACAATCAGGATTTTACACAAATAAGTAGCACTTTACACAAACGAACAGTACTTTACACCAACAAGTCTGAACGAACAGTACTTTACACCAACAACCAGCATTTTATACAAACAAGTAGCACTTTACACCAACAAATCAGAAAGATCATTTTATAACAATCGACATCATTTCACACCAACAAACAGTATTTTTTAATCAACAAATAGTACTTTACACCAACGATCTGCACTTTACATAAACAAGTAGAACTTTACACCAACAAATTATAAACAAAAATTTTACACCAACCAATATCATTTTAAACCAACAACCAGTATTTTACACTAAGGAACATCATTTTAAACTAACAAGTATAATTTTACACCAACTAATCAGTATGACCATTTTACAGCAACAAAAATTAATGTAGATATGGATTATACTTACCTCTTTCTCTTCAGTTTCCTTCTCTTCATTGTTTACTACTTTCGTGAGCTCAGCTATCATATTTTTTACATCATCCAGGATCGATTCTAATGTCCCAAGATCTGGACTCTTTGAAGCCCTTACTGATGCCAAGCCCTCTATGAACACTTTACTAAATTTCCTCAGTTCAATGTACACCTCTATACGCTTCCCCAGGTGTTCCATGCCATCATGTGAACATATTGTACATTTTACATCAATTTTTTCATGTCAAAAGACTATTAACATCATTATGATATTTATCTTCATCTAGTTTTTCAGAAGCAGAAGGGTTCCCCTCTTCCATAATAGATATTATCATATCTAAAGCATTTAGAGCACTATTTGCATCACCCTCATCCACTTTTACAGCCTCTAACAACTGTGATAATGGCAAAAACATCAAACGAATTAGAAACAAAATAGTAGATTGATGTAAACATGTCTCATGTTTGAACATTACCTCATCCCCAACTCCAGAATCACTGGCATTTGATCGTCTACAACTTCGACCATCACTGCAGCAGAAGATGTTTCTCTTTGCACATGAGCTTCTACCTCATGTAGACTTGCCTCCTGTTGCATGTCCACTTCCTTCTCTTGCATGTTCACTTCCTCCTCTTGCATTGTCAGTTGCGCTTCTACCCCGATTGTGTGTTCAGGATCAACCATTTCTGCTGGTTCCTCCAACAACTGTGATAGTGCCAAAAATATTAAAATAAAGTTAAATAAGAAAGTAGTATATTGATGTAAAATAACACTTTACATCAGACTTTGATTTGATGTAAAGTGATATTTTACATAAGATATTGATGTAAAATAGCATTTTTTTATATCAAATCAATAAGATTGTTGCCCTTGAGCTTCATCCCACTCATGTCTACTTGTCTGCCCAGCTTCCTGTGTGGATTCCTACGCAGCTTCCTGTGTGGAATCCTCCACAGCTTCCTACAATGCATTTGACTGCCTCCCAATGACCCTTCCAAGGGTTACTCTGATATCTACTAACCATGCTAACGGCAAAGCAAATATCAGGCCTAGTGCATAACATAGCATACATGAGACTACCCACTACAGATGCATATGGTACTACCTTTATGGCATCTATCTCCTCAGCAGTCTTGGGACACTACTCATTTGATAAATACACTCCATGCCTGAAATGTAGAGAACCCTTCTTGGAGTTCTGCGTGTCAAAACAGGCCAGAATCATGTCTATGTATGAAGCCTGGGAGAGTGTCAGAGAACGTCTCCTATGATCTCGAATAATCTTGATCCCAAGGATATGTCCCGCCTTTCCCAAGTCCTTCGTATCAAACTGCTAGGACAACCATGCCTTTACGTCTGACAACACCTTCTTACTGTTGCTAATAAGAATGATGTCATCTACATAAAGTTCGAGAAACCCCACCAAATCACCATCACGCCTGCGGTATACACACTACTCATTCGGACACGGAGTTAATCCATAGGACTGGATAACCTTATCAAAACAGATGTTCCAAGATCTGGATGTTTGCTTAAGTCCATAGATGAACCTCTTGAGCTTGCATGCCTTGTGCTCTTGGCCTTGAACAATAAAACCCTCTAGTTGCTGCATAAAGATGGTCTCCTCAAGACTTCCATTAAGGAAAGTTGTCTTGACGTCCATCTGCCAAATCTCGTAGTCTATATGAGCAGCTATGGCCAAGAGAATCTGGATCGACTTAAGCATAGCTACTGGGAAAAAAGTCTTCTCATAATTGATACCCTTTTTCTGAGTATACCCTTTTGCAACAAGCCTAGCCTTGAAGGTCTAAACCCTCCCATCAGATCCTCTCTTTCACTTGTAGACCCATTTGCACCCAATAGGTCAAAACCCATCAGGATGGTCTACCAGCTCCCAAACTTGATTTGAGTCCATAGAACCCATCTCAGCAATCACTGCTCTCTGCCAATAATCTGCATCTTTATCCAGGAGAGCCTTATTGTAACTAACTGGGTCTGGTTCCTGAGCACCAGGGATAAAGTTTGAAGACTCGCCCAAACCCATGTACCTTTCGGGCTGTCTGACAACCCTCCCACTACGATGAGCCACAACCTGTGTAAGTGCTTCATCTGTGATAGTGCGTGCAGTACTCTGTGGTGTGTCATCCTATACTTGTTCATCTGGAATACTCGACTCTTCTAATATGCTTTTGCTACTGGGCTTGTGATCTAAAATATAATCCTCCTCTAGAAATCTGGCATTGGTGCTGACCACCACCTTCTGATCCTGAGGACTATAAAATAGATCACCCTTCGTTCCTTTGGGATAGCCTATAAATAGCATAACCTCAGACCTCGCATCTAGCTTGGCTGCATCTTCCTGAAGCACATATATTAGACAACCCTAAATCCTGAGGTGTCTCAGACTAGGCTTACGCCCAGTTCACAACTCCATAGGGGTCGAAGGCACAGTCTTAGATGGTACGAGGTTGAGGATATGAATTAGTGTCTCCAAGGCATATCCCCTAAATAATTTAGAAACTGACTATAATTCATCATCGATCTAACCATATCCACAAAAGTCATGTTCCTCCTTTCTGCTACACCATTCTGCTGGGGTGTGCCAAGTGCAGACAACTGGGACTGAATACCCTCATTTGACAAATTGGTCCTAAATTCACTTGAGAGGTATTCGTCACCAGGATCAGATAGCAGGGTCTTGATATTCTTACCATGATACTTCTCAACATCTGCCCAGTACTCTTTGAACTTGCCAAAGCACTCAGACTTGTGGCGCATCAGGTAAATGTACCCATATCCAGAGTAATCATCTATGAATGTCACGAAATTCTCAAAACCACCTCTAGCCTGAACTGACATAGGTCCACACAAGTCAGAGTAAACCAACTCTAAAACCTCTTTGGCCCTATACCCCTTTGCCTTAAAAGGTCTCTTGGTCATTTTAGCCTCTAAGTAGGACTCACAGGTCGGATAACAGTCAATCTCTAATGAGCCCAAGGGCCCATCATTAACCAACCTCGGAATCCTACTAAGGTTGAAATGACCTAGTCTTAGGTGCCAAAGATAAGTCTGATTCAAAGGGAAAGACTCATTTCTATTATTATGATTTGATGATGTGTCATTCATTTTTGTGTTTTACACTACTGGGGAGTTCGTCTTAATTAAAAACAAATTGTCAACCAATGCACCGGAACATATAAGTTTCTTATTCTTTCTAATAAAAATAGAATTATCAGAAAAGACAAACTTATAACCATCTAAAAGCAGTTTAGAAACTGAAAATAAGTTCTTTCTACAGTTGGGTACATAAAGATAATCTCTCAAAATCAAAACAACGGAGTCTGAAAACTAAAGACGCACAACTCCCACTGCAGCAATGGATACTTTGGTAGTATCGCCCAAGTAGACCTGCAACTCAGCCTCTCTAAGCATTTGGGTAACTTGGAACCGCTACAAAGAATTACAAACATGATCAGTGGCTCCTGAATCCGCACACTAAATGTCTGTGGGAATCACCGCTAAACATGTCTGAGTAACAAAGGTGAAATTGCTCATACCTCTAGGCTTTGGGCAGTCCTTTTTTTAGTGTCCTGCTTTGCCACATTTGAAGCACTTGCCTTCCCACTTGTGCTTCTTGCCAATGCCTCCTTTGGGTCCATGATCAGCACCTACTTTCTGGCCCTTTTTTCTCTTATGCTTCCTGGCTTTGGGCCCAGCAGAGGAACTTGAAGGTCCAACAGTAGCCAAAACTTACTTCTTCTCAGATAAGAGGCCTTCAACAGACACCAATGCAGTCATGAGCTCGGGCAAAATATACTGAAGCTTGTTCATGTTATAGTT
Organism: Knoxia roxburghii; assembly: GCA_030378225.1. Classification (NCBI taxonomy): domain Eukaryota; kingdom Viridiplantae; phylum Streptophyta; class Magnoliopsida; order Gentianales; family Rubiaceae; genus Knoxia; species Knoxia roxburghii. The sequence continues at coordinate 14,399,807 of CM059418.1, forward strand.
TAACAAAAATTGCTCAAAACTCGGAGGTAAGCTGTGGAGAATGATGTCACACTGTGACTCACAATCAATCTCGCCTCCCAGTACCTCTATATCATTGATGTTACTGATCATGTCCAGCACGTGATCTCTCACTGAGGTGTCTTCAGCCATCTTGGCACTCATCAGTTTCCTCATAGCTAACTGTCTAGCTGCCCTGCCCTGATGTCTAAACATCTTCCTAAGGTTAGTCATCATATCGTAGGCTAAGGTCATCAATTGATGCTGGTGTTGTGGTACACTCGATATGGAATCCAAGATGTAGCACTTGGTCATCTCATCAGTTTTCTTCCACATCGTATATGACTCTTTCTCCTCAAGGGTGGCATCATCTCTGGGTGTCTCAGGGCACACCTCAGTAAGCACATTCTTGTAACGCTCAACAGTAAGGACAATGTCCAGGTTACGCTTCCAATCAATTTAATTAGGACCGATGATTTTATTTTTATTCAAAATGACAGCAAGTGGATTGAATGACATATCGACAAACTAAAAAAATAAACAGTCAAGTTTCAGTATTCTTTTTCAAAAATATTGATATCCTCAAAACAATATAATCTCCCACCAACATCTCTCACACCGGGATTAACGCAGGTCACGATAGGGTGAACATCTACGCTAAGCCACATTCGTTCGAGAAGAACCTCAGTTCATTAATTTCACTATCTGACCAGCGATCTTATGATCAATGGAATTAATAGTTGGTGATGTTAGATGCACACATAAGTAGCTTAACCTCGATGGAAGGAATACTACAAATGGTACACTAAGTGTATCCCATTACGTGACTTCTAAGTTTTTTACTTATGAGGTAGCGCACCTCAGATAGAGAGGGTGTTGCAATCCTCCAATTAAACGCACTATAGTCATCCCTTTAGAAATTGAATATAGTGATCTCGTGATTGAAGACTCATCCAATATCGAGGAAGGCCCTAATGCCAATGCGCAAGTCTAACCACATCACATATGAATTCGTAATGGAGGCCATGGGGATATTAACTAACCCGCTCCCACTTAGATTTTTATGTTTGATGATTTTTATGTTTTAACATGCAATATCTTAACTTTAGGATATTCACACCCATAAAACAGTTAGAGTTTTAATATACAAATAATCTACCTTAGTTAGTTGCACGTATTAAAAGCTGTTTGTTTTCAATCATTGAGTCATATAAGAGAATCACCTAAGTACACACTTCAAGAGGTAGTTCGTAAACTTCCGTTTTAATTAGGAATTTATTGTTGCATGACAAATCGAATAAGTAGAAGCTAAGATCCTACGCAATGGTATTTCAAGCAAGGGTTGGAATAGTAATTGCGCTAGAGTTAGGTCTGGTCAAGAGTTTCGATTCTAGAATGCGTAGCACGAAAGTAAATTTTTTACTTGAGCTAGGGCAGATAATATTTTAAGTACTCATCTAGTCAAGATGAAAGGGTATACTAATACTCTAGATAGACTAGGTGTACCTCTGCCCAGGAAATTAAACATTGATGTTATTTTGGCTTCGATGCCAAATGAGTACAATGACTTCGTGGTAAATTTCAACATGCATGAGATGCTGAAAAACACTGAGCAGACCTTTGAGAAGGGTATTCAAGTGTTGGTGGTTGAAAAGGTTCAAAGTGAACACGAGAAAGTTCAAGGGCAAGGCAAAATTGTTGGGAAGAAGGAGGCACGTAGTTAGACTACTACCAAGGCCCAGCCATAATCTTAAACTAAACTCAAAAATAACACCACATGTTTCTATTACAATGAATGTCATTGGAAGAGAAACTGTAAGGTGTGTCAAAAAAAATCCTTTGTGCATAATTAGCTATAAACGTGTTCAAATACCTCATGAGATGGAGTCAATGAGTCATTTGATTATGAATCTCATGACACATGTGAACCGTGCTTGCAGAGAAATGACAAAGAGTCCATTTTACGAAATGAGAAAGGACTAGTGAGCTATTGGTCCTAATATAACCATATGTATGTAGCCCAATGAGCACACAAGCCAGAGGTGGATTCGTTTACTTCAACATTTTCACCGATAACTATATGAGATAAGGTTATAGAAGTGAGACCTTTAAAATGTTCAAAGTGTTTAATATGAAGTAGAGAATCACTTGGATAGAAGGATTAAGGCTATTCGCTCCAATCAGGAAGGTGAATACCTAAATGATAAGTTCAATGGCTATCTAAAGCAATGTGGAAATGTTTCACATTTAACTCCACTAGGAACACTTCATTAGAATGGTGTATCCGAGAGAAGGAATAAGACTCTATTAGATATGGTTCGATTAATGATAGGCCAAATGACTCAACCAACATCCTTTTGGGGTTACGCACTTCTTTCTGCTACCTACTTGCTAAACTGTATTCCATCCAATGCAGTAGATAAGACTCCATATGAGATATGGATGGGCCAAAATCCCTATATGTCCTATTTATGAGTTTTGGATTGTCAAAATCATGTAAAGCATGTACAAATTAATAACTTTGAACCTAAAATTAATAAATGCCTATTGTGGGGTATCCTATGGAAACTAATGGATATCAATTCTACAACCCAACTGAGAACAAAGTGTTTGTTGCTCGAGAGGCTGTTTTAATAGAGAAAGAGTTTCTCTACAAGATAGTCAATGAGAGTAGAATAAATCTCGAATAGATTCGAGACCACGAGTGAGTGTAGAACTGTCTACAGAAACTCAGATAGAAGTTGGCTTGGAAACTCCTAAGATGAGCAAACTGAGCCAACAACACAAGAACCTAGAAGGTCTAGTAGATCTCGTCAACAACCCGAGAGATATAGTTTTCTCATGACTGATGATTAAGTTTGTATTTTGGTGGACCATGATGAGCCCACGATCTACAGACAGGTTTTAGAAAATCCAAATTCAGTTAAATAGCTACAAGCCATGGAGTCTGAAATGCAATCCATGGGGACAATAAAGTTGGACTTTGAATAATTCTTATGTTCAGGCAAAGGTTGTCAATTGCAAGTGGATTTTCAAGATAAATCCTGGTGGGATCTTCAAGGCGCAACTAGTGGCTAAGGGTTTCAGACAGACTCATGGTATTGACTATGATGAAACTTTCTCCTCTGTTGTGATGCTCAAGTCCATCAGGACAATGCTGGCCATAGATGCATATTATGACTATGAGATATGGCATATTGATGTTAAGATGGCTTTCCTAAATGGAAACCTACTCGAGGATGTTTATATGAAACAACCCAAGGGATACATCAATCAGAAGCATCCTAGCCTAGTGTGCAAGTTTTAGAGGTCCATCTATGGACTAAAGCAAGCATCTCAAAGTTGGAATATTCGTTTCGATGAGGCAGTAAAGGATTACGGCTTCATAAAGAACGAAGATGAGTATTGTGTTTACAAGAAGGCTAGTGGGAGCGAGAATGTTTTTCTTGTCCTATATATGGATGACATCCTACTCATAAGAAATGACATCATCATGTTGTTAGAGATCAAAAAATGTTTGAGAAGTATATTTTCTATGAAAGATTTAGGGGAAGCCAAAATGATACTAGGTATCAAGATCTATAGAGAAAAGTGTAAGAGGCTTCTAGGACTAAGTCAAGATGGGTACATAGACAAAATATTGAAGCATTTAATATGTCTAACTCTAAGAATGGTATGGTACCATTCAAACATGGCCTCCTTTTAAAGAATAACCAATGTCCTTCTACTAAAGAGGAAAATGATACGATGAGTAGAGTTCCATATATTTTGGCAATAGGATCTATCATGTATGCCATGTTATGTACCCATTTGGATGTCGCACATGCATTGAGCATGACTAGTAGATACCAACAAGACCCAGGAATGGCTCATTGGACTGCAGTCAAGGCAATCCTTAAGTACTTACGAAGGACTAATGGATTGATGCTAGTGTATGGAGGATAAGAACAGATCATTATACAAGGATACACCATTGCTACTTTTCAAACAGATTAAGATGGCATGAAGTCACAATCAGGTTACGTGGTTAACTTGAATGGTGGTTTAGCGAGTTAGAAAAGCTCAAAGCAAGATACAATGGTTGGACCTACAATGAAATCTAAGTACATTGCTGCGTGAGTTGTTATAATGGAATTGTCTGGTTGATGAAAGTTTTTGTCTAACATCGGAGTGATATCGAGTATCCAATATTCGATTGACCTCTTCTGTGATAACAACGGGGCCATCACACAAGCTAAAGAGCCTCGGTCACACCAAAAGACCAAACACCTACTCAGAAGGTTTCACATCATTCGAGAGATTATCGGTCGAAAAGATGTGAAAGTATGCAAAATCGGACCAGATGAAAATATAGTAGATCCTCTCACAAAAGCTCTATCACAATCAAAACTTGAGAAGCATGTAATAGAGTTTGGTATTAAAGTGTTTATAACACAGCCCTTCAATGGGCAAGTGGGAGATTGTTGGTGTATGTGCCCTTATGAGGGTTATGTATTGACTTTTTTCGTTTGGTTGATATAATATCAAATCAGTTAATTTCATCAGTTTAATATTCTTGTGCGTATATAAATGATGAAATTATCCATGTACTAGAACATTGGCTTATAAATGAACCTTAAGAGTGTCTTGGTCGTGAAACCCCTTAAGCCAAAAAATGTTTTATGTACAAAACTATCCCTAGTCGATTATTGACGTGGGACCGTCAATATGATAAGACTAGTATGTGTTTTAGTGTTAGTAGAGCTTCACTAGCAATGATGTAGTAACATCAACTAAAGATATAAATGAATATGTTACGGAACATATCATTGGATTGATCCGCCAAAAGAAACACTCCATGGATTACTTAGATCATGAGTGATTGTTTTGAGTAGTACTCTTACTAGAATCTTTAGACCAAAAATCACTACATGGTATTAGGTGAAGAGTAGTGTACTTTGACATACGCCTAACGGGGCCATAACAGGTTGCCAAATACGGGTATGATTGGGTGTGCTATTATGAATCATGCTAAGACATGTGAGTGAAGTGATGAGACCACAAATCTCTCTTAAGTGAGAGATGATATCTAGGCCATTTCATAGTGAACTAAGAAGAGCATGGTCGTGCCTAAGAAATGATAAATGTTATCATTTGTTTGATAAAATTCAGTGTCACTAAGAGTTCAAGTAAACGTTTAGCTAAATAAGGATAATGGTTCTATGCCTTATGCTAAACGGGATATCAATGTAGAGGATCGTAGGTAGTATGCTCTAAAGGTTATGTCACAATTCGACCCTCCCTTCTAAATTGGGTAGTTATTATGTTTTGCTAGAGACCACTAATGACTTATGGATTAATCAATTAGATTGAGTTATCCATTTCCGATATTAGAATGGGCCTACAGGATCGCACATAAGAGAGTTCGATGATACCGAATAAGTAATCATGTCTGCACTAAGTATAACTGTTATACTTAGATACTGGGTTAATCAATCGGTTTGGTAAAATCCAAATAAGTAAAGTAATATTCTAATATTACTTAATTGATTTGTGACTCTTCTGTTATATATCTTTATGATATACGTGAGACGCCTAACGGAAGTAAAAAAACTAGAAAATCAGATATCCCAAAATCCTCTGCAGTGTGAAGGCTAGCACAGGTTCTATGAAAACCCTCAGTGCTTGAGAGTAGAGGGCTGTTCCAGGAAGAATCTACGGTGATCAAAACCACAATCAAACGGATCAAGAAGAATGCAACCGATTACGCTTCAAATGTATGATTTAGATGCTTTGAACGTAGATTAATTAACACTAAAATCGAAATTGGAATGAATCCGTTGTGTAAAATTTTGAAAATCATGCTTTAGATCCTAACAATACATTTATCAAAATTTTATAAAAATCCACAATTTCTTTATCTTAAAAAATTTTGAAATAATAATTTCTTCTTATTTTTTCTCATAATTTTACCCCTTTTCCCCCACTTTTTCACCTCTTATCCTTTCTATTCTCACTATTATTAATCTTCTTGACTACAGTAATTTTATCAAATTATCTTCCCAATCAAAATATTCCCTTAGCCCCAAAAGATTACCTCATTTTGGAATTTTTTTCCTTTTTCCAGAAACACAAAAATGCATTAGCTAAATATGATAATAATGTGTATTCCGATGTATAAACAAGACACCAAAAGTTCAGTTTAGAGACTATTTAATTCGTACAATTTGCCTAAAAAATAAGGGTGTTTTAGCTTATGTATACTAAATTAAGTTTGAAAATTTATTCAGGGATCTATTAAGGGTATTATTATCCATTTACTTAATATATTGAATGACATCACCTTCTTAGGGGACGAAAAGAGACTATTGGATAGTATAGATGAATTTTTGTAATTTTTAAAATTTTAAAGGAATTTTCGTATTTTGACCAAAGTTAGAAAAATATAATTCACCGTAATTAGCAACAATCCTAAAAGGATATCATACTACCAAAATTAATAAACGACACAAAAAAACCACCACCCTTATTCCCGCAAGCATGCAGCACGCGCATCTTCCTGCCCTTCCCCGTCCACTAGAAACCAATGCACTATAATCCTCTAATTCTTCTTTTATGTTTAAATTTTTTTTTATGTAATCCAGTATTACCTTTATTTTTTAAATCTTGCTTTATGTATGATTTTAAAAAAAAAATCATTCTTATAATTTTTTAAATATAAAACACAATCGCATGTAGAATTTGATATAAAACCTTGATAGTATAAAAATATTTTTTTGATGTGTTAAAAAAATGTTATAAAAAAATTTATAAACTCTTTCGCGCATTAATTGTGCTTGATATTAAATATTGTTGTAACTCATATAAATTATAGTTGTACCTGATATGAACTCCGTTAGGCCTTCATATGCAACCTTTGTTCTTTTTAAATTATTGTATTACTTTATATAAACACTAGTTTTGTTTGATATGCAACGTTTTTGTTCCTCAACATCCGTTATATTTAATATTAACCCCTTTAGTTTTCGTATATATATTTTTTGTTTTTATACATTTTACTGTTCAGTTTTTGGACTTAACATTAATATATAAATATGGTTATTATACATTAAAGTGTTGTCTAGATGATTATGCCCAATTAAAGTGATCAATTAAGATTAATAGGGGCATAAGTATCTTTATAAGTATGGAATAATATTATGCACAATATAAGCCTATAGTTACCTTTTTGCAATGAGTGAAACTTAGGGGCATAATACTCCATGCCCGTAGGTGTACGATATAATTTATCGATGCTTGTAGATATATTCTAAAATTAAAGTCATTCTATTTCTATAATATTTATTAGCATTATTAAAAATAACACTATAATTTTAAAAATATCAGGATCAAATAATTCCTCCAATTTTTAATTAATATATCTTTAAAAAATGAGTTGAAATTTTTTCTCCAATTTTTAATTAATATATCTTTAAAAAATGAGTTGAAATTTTTTAGTAGATATATTTTATAATTTTAAGAAAATTTTTTTAAAAAAATTTGAATTGTCCCTATTTAGTGATAAAACTTTTGATAGAATAAAGGAAAAAATTTTCTAAAAAAAAATTATAATAAAACAACAAAATTATAAGTAACATGATATTTTAAATTAAGAAACAGATAATTCTTTTTTTGTGAATAATTTTAAATATGGAGAAATCCAATATTTTTTTCTTTTTTATATAAAGATGGAAGATGAAATCTAGATAAATCAAACTTAAGACCTAAGCGGGAGGGGCAACTACAGACCACAACCCTCCTATCAAAACCCAGTAATTAGTATACAACAATCCTATAAGTATATCATACTACCAAAATTGATAAACAACACAAAAAACCACCACCATTATTCCCGCACGCATGCAACACACGCGCATCTTCCTACCGTTCCCCCTTCCACTGGAAACCAATGCACTATAATTCTCTAATTTTTCTTTGTTTTAATTTTTTTTTTTATGTAATCCGCTATTACTTTTTTTTTAAATCTTGCTTTATGTATGATTTTAAAAAAATATATTCTTATAATTTTTTAAATATAAAACAGTCTAATTTTTTGTATTTGATATAATCTTATATTGAATTTGATATAAAACCCTGTTAGTATAAAAATATAATTTTTGATGTGTTAAAAAAAAGGTTATAAAAAAATCTATAAACTCTTTCATCCATTAGTTGTGAAATATTATTGTAACTCATATAAATTCCAGTTGTACCTGATATGAACTCCGTTAGGTCTTCGTATGCAACTTTTATTCTTTTTAAACTATTGTATTACTTTATATAAACTCTAGTTTTGTTGGATATGCAACGTTGTTATTCCTGTTATGAACATTCGTTATGTTTGATATGAATCCCTTTAGTTTTCGTATATATTTTTTGTTCTTTATACATTTTGCTGTAAGGTTTTTGGACATGACGTTAATATAATTATGGTTATTGTACATTAAAGTGTTGTCGATATGATTATGCCCAATTAAAGTGATCAATTAAGATTAATAAGGGCATAAGTATCTTTTTAAGTATGTAATAATTTTATATACAAACTAGTATAGTCCTATAGTTACCTTTTTGCGATGGGTGAAATTGTAACTTAGGAAACTCTATTATCTTCTAAATCACTTATGTTTTTCTTATTCTCCAATCAATAAATAAAATACTAGAGAAGATCATCCTGTGGAAAAGAAGCCACTTGGGAGCAACCATTGCCGGAATTTAATTCAACCATCAACCAGCTGCTTTATCAATCGCAATGGATTAAAGTACGCTTCCACTTCAGTTTCTATCCCAATAATTTATTGAAATTTATGGTTCTTAGGAATTTAAATTTCTTACATTTACCTTATATAAAATCTATTTATGCTTGATATTAAACATTGTTGTGTTTGATATGAACATCCATTATGACTGATAGGAATACCGTTCATGAAACTCTATTATATACGAACTCTGTTATATATGATCTAAATATTTGTTGCACCTGATATAAATTTATACTTTACATGATATAAACTTGTATTTAAAATGATATAAACACCCTAATGATACAAAAATATATTTTCAATGTGTAAAAAAAATTTCATAAACATTTTGTACATAGTTATGAGTGATATGAAACACTGTTTTGACTATATTACAATAGTTGTGACTCATTTGAACCCCTTTAGTCTTTGTATACAACGCTGGTCTTTTTATATTATCATACTACCATATATAAATCTTAGTTATATTTGATATGAAATATTATTGTGTCGGATATAAACACTCGTTGTGTTTGATTTAAACCCTTTAGTCTTCGTAAATAATCCCTATTTTTTTAGTGAAAGCCTATTTCGCGCCCCCTATTTTGTTATTTCGCGCCCCTTTTATACCCAAATTATTCTTAAAAATTAAGAAATATCAACCATAATATTTAAATATAAAATATAATAATATACCATTAATCAATTTACTTAAAATACAAAAAAAATTATTTATAGTTCCGCTCATCTATGTTACTTTAATCATAATTTTTATAAATTTTTGGTAGATTAAGAAGAAACTTATAAAATTTTTGGTAAATTGATTAGGGGTAGTTAGGTAATAATAAGAGGGGCGGAATATAAGCATTAAGGGGGGCGAGAAATAAGAATTAAGGGTGATACTTAAAAAAATGACGGGCATTTTTAAAAAAAAAAAGATGAGCGTTCAATAACAAAAAAGAGGCGTGATATAACACTACCCATGTTTTTACATTATTGAGTCCTAAAGTCCATTTGTGAGATCTTCTCTTATATATGCCCTAAGATAATCTCCAACCAATACCCAAAATGGGGGATGGGACTATTTTGGGGGTTTGGGGTCTCCAACCCACCCCCAAAATCAACCTTACAGAGGTCACTATTTAACCTTCCATTTTGGAAGGTTGTACTATATTATTATTATATTGTTTTATTTAGTATTATTATTAAGTTTTAAATATTATATTATTATATAATATTGTTTATAAAATTATTTTATTTGTTTTATAATTTTAAAAATTTATAATTTTTAGTTGCACAATAACGAATTCCAACAATTTCTTGCTCGATTTTCGAAGATAAAGGATCGAGATGCACGTTTTGAACTAAGAAATGCGTTGATTGAACATCTATGGGAACGACGCGGTCAATTAGATCATTAATAAATTATGTTTAGTATATTTTTAATATTATCTAGTATTTCAATGTAACGGTGGTTGCGTCCCTTTGTATTTTTTTAATTTAATAATATAAAGAGTGTTTGTTTCACTAAAAATTAGCAATTTTAATTTTATTATATAATAAAATAAATTTCAAAATTACTTAGAAATAATTTATTATTTTATATGTGGATGAAAAAACTAGAATTAAATATTTCAGGGTAAAGAAAAATAATGTTGAATGGTTTTGTAAATTTATTATATGAAAAGAATAAAAAATTATAAAAAAAAGGCAAAACGCTACAAGTACTGTAGCAATCCCTCTAAAATGATTTTGGGCTATTCAGATCCCTATTTTAGGTGGTATGAGTTGGAGATGGTCTAAAGCCTAAAGGGGTTCTATATGATAGAGAAAATATATATACATATATATATATATATGAAAAATGAAATTTAAGAAATAAAAAACACAGCCCAAAGGAAATCAAGTGTGAACACAAAAAAATTACCACACTTATGAGTGCAAATTGTATCATAGGACTAGTAGTATGAGGGGAGTTATACACCCGGTTTTTTCTAAAACACTGGAACCGGGTTAATGGATTGAAAACCGGCCAAAAAACAGGTTCATTGGCAAAGATTTCCTTCAAGCACATTAAATGCGCATTCAATGCGCCTGAAGGGAAAAAAAGCCTTTACGAACATCCATTAAATGTGCATTTTCTTCAATGAACGGTTTAAAATGATGTTGGTTGGTGTAAAATGTTCGTTCTGATTTGTTGGTGTAAAGTGCGACTTGTTTATGTAAAATCCTGATCGTTAGTGTAAAGTACTGTTCGTTTGTGTAAACTACTGATTCTTGGTGTAAATTACTGTTCGTTCTGATTTATTTGTGTAAAGTGCTACTTGTTGGTGTAAAGTACTGTTCGTTTGTGTAAAATGCTAATTGTTGGTGTAAAGTACTGCTCGTTTGTGTAAAATATTGTTTGTTGGCTTACAATGATATTGGTTGGTGTAAAATGTTCGTTATGATTTGTTGGTGCAAAGTGCTACTTGTTTATGTAAAATGGGTTGTTTACATCAATTTTGATGTAAAATGCCATTTCACACCAAAAACATTTATTATGGTAAATATATTTTATTTTTATGTCACATACACCAAACGAATGTTATGTAGGCTGGAGGTCGATCAAAAGTTGGTTTTACAGCAAGGGATGTATACAACGAGCTGGAAACTGAAAAAAAGAAGATTTATTGATGGCAGTGATTCGAATGCTTTGATAAAGATATTGAAATACAAGGTTTCTCACGAGGAACGTTTTTTCTTTGATTTCGAATTAGAGAATGAGTCTTCTCTGAAAAATATTTTTTGGAGAGATAGTCAAATGAAGACTGATTACAATCTGTTTGGTGATTTTTTAATCCATGATACCAGGTATCATACTAATAAATATGATTTGATATGTGGTCCATTTATTGAATTGGACAACCACATGAGGAATGTCATGTTTGGAAATGGTTTTTTAAGGGACGAGAAATTTGAATCATTTGTTTGGTTGTTTTATGCATTCTTGAGTTCAATGGACAATAAGCATCCTATAACTATAATGACTGATCAATCAGCCTCCATGGAAAAGGCGATTCAAGAGATATTTGCTCGTTCACGCCATCGTCTTTGCATTTGGCATATCATTAAAAACTCCGAGAGAAAAAATGGTTTTCTCAGACAGCAGCCAGGTTTCTCTCAGTTGTTTTATAGATTACTTGCCAAAGTGGAGACCGTGGATGAATTTAATTACCATTGGAAGAGGTAAGTTTACATTACTGTGGTTTTTCTCCCAAGTAATTTTTTTTGCTGATGCTGGTGTATTGATGTAAAGTTACATGTTTACTTCAACAATTGATGGAAAATGCAATTTTACATCAGCGGCGAATGTAAAATGACTTTTTACATCCTTTGATTGTCAGAATCGTAGTGATCATGTATTATGTGTGTTCAGGATGGAACAAAAATATGTCTGCGAAGACAATGAGTAGTTGAAAAAATCTTATGATTCAATAGAGAAGTGGTGCCCTGCTTTCAGCAAGGAATATTTTTCTGAGGGAACCTTATCTTCTCAAATGAGTGAAACTACAAATAACTCTATTTCTCAAAGATTATCTCAGACTTCAACATTATGTGAGTTTTACCATCAATTTGTCAATCTTGTTCTTGATTGGAGATACCAAGCTGCTTGTGAAGACCATAGGTGCTTCTATGGTAATGTTGATGTGCCTGTTAAACATTCTCTAATGTTGAAGCATGCCCGTGAAGTGTACACACTTGAGATATACACATATTTTGAGAAGCAATATCTGAATATGCTGACATTGAAGTTGGAATAGAAGTCCCAATCAAATGGTGTATACGTGTTTGAATTTTGGATTCTAAAAGAAGATGAAGATCATCCCACATTTCGTCATGTTGTTATTTTTTATGAAAATGATTATTCTGTCAAGTGTACTTGCAAAAAGCTTTCTGAAGTTGGTATTCTATGTTCTCAATGTCTTCGTATCCTTTTTCAGAACAATTTTACTGTATTTTTTATTTTCTGATCTGAATGATGTAAAATAGTAACAATTGATGTAAAATATTATAATCTTCTTGTTTTTTTGACCTCTTTGCAGAAAATTCCACAAATGTATATCTTGGATAGGTGGACAAAAGTTGCTTCAGTTTCCCGTAATGGAAAGTTAAATGTTTCCAAAGAGCCGATCTGTTCTTCAAGCTTTTCACCATCTTTGTGGATGACAGATGCTTGTATAAGGTATTTGGATTTAATTAGATTATCTCATACCAGTGAGTCTAGTCGCGGTATTTTGAATGAGTACTATGTGAAAGCTAAAGATGCACTTGCTGCCCAAGATGATATTGTGGATGAGAATTTGGAAATGCCTTCGTCGAAGAAGATTAGAGATCCCACTTCGAGGAGGGAAAGAGGTGTCCGGAATGTTCGTATCAAGAGTACAGTTGAGAAGTGGATGCATAAAGCCAAATTGAAATATCAAAGGAAAAAAAATTGTGCTGGATCAAAAGAATGTTGTTAACAATATTTTGAGAGAAAGGCTTGGGAATTTAGATGTAAAATACTGTTCCTTCTAATTTGTTGGTGTAAAGTGCCACTTGTTTGTGTAAACTGATTATCATTGTTGTAAAGTACTGTTCGTTTCTGTAAACTACTGTTCATTAGTGCAAAGTACTGTTCGTTTCTGTAAACTACTGTTCGTTGGTGTAAAGTACTATTCGTTCTGATTTGTTGGTGTAAAGTGCTACTTGTTTGTGTAAACTAATGATCGTTGGTGTAAAATACTTTTCGTTTGTGTAAAATGTGATTGTTGGTGTAAAGTACTGTTTGTTAGGTTAAAATGATGTTGGTTGGTGTAAAATGTTCATTTTGATTTGTTGGTGTAAAGTTCTACTTGTTTATGTAAAGTGCTGAAAGTTGGTATAAAGAGTACTGATCTTTCTGATTTATTAGTGTAAAGTGCTACTTGTTTGTGTAAACTGATGATCATTGGTGTAAAGTACTATTTATTTGTGTAAAATGCTGATTGTTGGTGTAAAGTATTGTTCGTTTTTATAAACTGCTATTCGTTTGTGTCAAGTACTTTTCGTTCTAATTTATTGGTGTAAAGTTCTACTTGTTTATATAAAGTGCTGACAGTTTGTGTAAAGTACTATTCGTTTGTGTAAAATTCCGATCGTTGTTATAAAGTGCTACTTGTTTGTGTAAACTGATGATCATTGGTGTAAAGTACTGTTCTTTTGTGTAATCTGATGATCGTTGGTGTAAAGTACTGCTCGTTTCTGTAAACTGCTGTTCATTGGTGTAAAGTACTATTCGTTCTGATTTGTTGGTGTCTACTTGTTTATGTAAAGTGCTGGCAATTAGTGTAAAGTACTTTTTCGTTTGTGTAAAATTCTGATCGTTGGTGTAAGTACTGATCTTTCTCATATGTTGGTGTAAAGTGCTACTTGGTGTATAAAAAATCAAACATAATTTAACATAGAAGATGATTTTTTCATCATGAAGAAATGTACAAAATCAACAACAAATAGAACTCTGTCCTACATCAATATAAATATTTAACATCTGAACCTTAGTTTTTATAGTAAAAATATGATATCTTTCTCTTCAGTGGAACCACAAGGTTATTGTGTGGCGACATTAGCAAGTTAAACAGATACTTCACTCTTAACGTTTTCAAAATCTCAGCATTGTACTTCGCAACAATCATGTCATGGTCATATTCAAAAACTTGTTGCCCATCGTAAAGCTCCACATATGCCTCATGACGTAGAGACCACAATTGAATCCGTCAGGGTTTTTCCATTTGAGGTCAGCGTAGATCCATTTCCAAAAGTAACACTTCTCATAGTGTTTAGACCAAGGTGTATTTGCAGCCCAGTCTTGGAAGTAGTATACCTATAGCAGTATTCAATGATGTTAAATACATCCTTATTTCTGTAGAATAACATTTTACCTAATTTTTTATGTAAAATGACATTTTTACATCAAAGTTGATGTAAAATGACAGTTTACATAAAAAATGTTGTAAATTATAGATTATTATGGTAATTGTACTTACTAATTTCTTGGAAAGACCACCGTCGGATCCTGATTCTCTGCCAGCGTTGTCAAACAGTACCACCTATTTCTTGTTGCTGTTGATGCATAGTAACACATAGTGTTACCCTAGGTAAATTGGGAAGAATACTTGCATTATATATACAGAGGTATCAGTTTGTTTTCTTAAATGTGATTTAAACTATGAAAAATGGGTATTCATTATCATGGACTGCTGAAAAGAACCTTTGTTTTTCTTGATGAACGATAACTCCAATGTCATTTGTGAAGAGAATCTGTGCACACATGTTTTGTTCTTTCCTCAGGCCATTCTCACGTCGTTCACAATGAGCTGCAATATTTTTTAGATGTAAAGTAGAGAGGTTATGAACAAACCGTATCATGCAGAAATTCAAAGTGATGTAAAATAGTGGGTAACTATTAACGTACCGAAAACTGGAGTGTGAAGAAAAACTTTGAAGGTTTTTCACTTTGTGTCAAATTTTTTGTTCTACTTAAGTGGTATGACCAACAATCAATGATGGTCGTATCCAACCATTCTTCACAAATCATGCTTGGCATCTGCACCCTGTCGATGGTAAGATTTCCCTCCCCACCAAAAAGTTGCTCGTTGCCAAGTGTTTAAAGCACAATGTTGATGTAAACTAGATTGATGTAAACTGACTTATGTAAAATAGATTGATGTAAAATAGATCGATGTAAAATACATGTAAGGCAAGAATACTGACTTTATTGATCTGCCTTTGCTTGCATCTGCAGGTAACAGTGCGTAGTCATTGACAATTCACTCTTAATCTGAGAGACTAGCAAGTGTATCTTTTTTTTCCAGTTGGTGATGTAAGGAGACATCAATTTTCTTGGTTTTTTTACTGCTCTATGTGCCCTGTTCGGACGAATTGTACTTACCTCCTCAGTGTTGTCAGGATCTCTCATGATTACGCTGAAAGGTTGAATTCAAATAATTCATTCGATATTCAATGTTAACTTACATCAAATGGGAGATAATAAAATTACTTACTCAAAGTCAGCCTCGTCTGTAAGCTATGGTTGAGTCATGAAGTCGAGTTTCCTTGCCAAGCCAGTTTGAACATCTTGAATGAAAGCATGAACCAAGGCTATTACTCCATCCACACCCGGCATTTTTTGTTTCAGTTTCCTAAAATTTATTAACCAAATGGACTGGCGTTAGTTATGAAAAGCCTAGATCAAAAGATGGAGTTGTTGGCATTCTTTTCTTCATAGGAATGCCCGTCAGCCCAAAGCTTTTTTCAACAACATCAGCCACCAAGCACATTGCTTTTAAAAACTCTGTGTGTGTCTGTGTGTCTGTTGGCTGTAAATTGTTATTATTTAATTATTCAACATCATTCCACGAACATAGGGATTTTAAATCAAAATGTACATTATTTTACTTCAATACCTCTCCATATGGTATTTTGTTGGTTTAGGGTGTTTCTGCAGTCTCTGCAGGTTTGCCCCCTTCAGTATTTGCCTCCTGGTTTTCCTCCAAAAGCAAAAGATTAATATAAGTATTTTACATAAGTATTTCACATCAGTAATAGCATTTTACACAACAAAGAGCACTTTACACCAAAAAATTAGTAAGAACAGGACTTTACACCAACAAATCAGAATGAACAGGACTTTACACCAACGATAAGGATTTTATACAAACAAGTAGTACTTTACACAAACGAATAGTACTTTACACCAGCAAGTCAGAACGAACAGTACTTTACACCAATGACCAGCATTTTACACAAACAAGTAGCACTTGACACCAACAAATCAGAAAGATCATTTTATAATAACCGACATCATTTCACGCCAACAAACAGTATTTTTACATCAACGAACAGTACTTTACACCGACGATCTGCACTTTACATAAACTAGTAGAACTTTACACCAACAAATCATAAACGAAAATTTTACACCAACCAACATCATTTTAAACCAACAAACAGTATTTTACACTAAAGAACATCATTTTAAACTAACAAGTATAATTTTACACCAATTAAGCAGTACGACCATTTTACAGCAACATAAATTAATGTAGATATGGACTACACTTACCTCTTTCTCTTCAGTTTCCTTCTCTTCATTGTTTACTACTTTCGTGAGCTCAGCTATCATATTTTTTACATCATCCAGGATCGATTCTAATATCCCAAGATCTGGATTCTTTGAAGCCCTTACTGACGCCAAGCCCTCTATGAACGCTTTACTAAATTTCCTCAGTTCAATGTACACCTCTATAAGCTTCCCCAGGTGTTCAATGTCATCATGTGAACATATTGTACGTTTTACATCAATTTTTTCATGTTAAAAGACTATTAACATCATTATGATATTTACCTTCATCCTGTTTTTTAGACGCAGAAGGGTTCCCCTATTCCATAATAGATATTATCATATCCGAAACATTTGGAGCTCTATTTGTATCACCCTCATCCACCTTTACAGCCTCTAACAACTGTGATAATGACAAAAACATCAAACGAACTAGAAACAAAAGTAGTAGATTGATGTAAACATGTCTCATGTTTGAACATTACCTCATCCCCAACTCCAGAATCAGGTTCTGGCATTTGATCGTCTACAGCTTTGACCATCACTGCAGCAGACGATGTTTCTCTTTGCACAGGAGCTTCTACCTCACGTAGACTCGCCTCCTCTTGCATGTTCACTTCCTTCTCTTGCATGTTCACTTCCTCCTCTTGCATTGCCACTTGCGCCTGTACCCCGGTTGTGTGTTCAGGATCAACCATTTCTGCTGGTTTCTCCAACAACTGTGACAATGCAAAAAATATTAAAATAAAGTTAGATAAGAAAGTAGTATATTGATGTAAAATAACACTTTACATCAGACTTTGATGTGATGTAAAGTGATATTTTACATCAGATATTGATGTAAAATAGCATTTTTTATATCAAATCAATATGATTATTGCCTTGTGCTTCATCCCACTCATGTCTACTTGCCTGCCTAGCTTCCTGTGCGGATTCCTCCGCAGCTTCCAGTGCGGATTCCTCCACAGAGTGTTGTGTAGATTCCTTTGCAGCTTCCTTTGCGGATTCCTCCGCAGCTTCCTCTGTAGATTCCTCCCCAGATTTATCTATTGATTATTCCCCCTCCTCATTAACTGGTTCCTGCCTGCATCATCATCCCCCTGATTCCCACTTGATTCACCACTAATTGTTTCATCTCCGTCTGTTTCATCCATCCATCGGGGGATGATTCACCTTCATCATCCAGCCAACATAATGTTAAGCATTACATGTGGCTATAAAAGTAATGTATTTTGACATCAAGTTAAATGCAAACATTATATAACTCATCATCCTCTTGAGGGCGTTCTTTTATTTTACCCACTCCCCATAGTTTTTTTCTTTGTGCAAGCTCCATCAGCTTACTTTGCGGCCAATTTTTGATTGTTGGGATAAGGTGATCATTGGTATTGACATTTGAATACCCAAGCCTATCAGCGTACAAAAACTGCGATAGTGCCAAAAAGATCAGATTCGAGTTAGGAACAAAATAAAAATTATGATGTAAAGTGCACTTTACATCAACAAGTGATGTAAAATGGTAGTTTACATCAGACTCTAATTTACATGATGTAAAATATCAAATATGTAACAAAACAAAAATTTACCACAACAAACATAAGAGACCCCATGAATTGGCCTCTTGGATGTCCTCTCCATTCCTTTATACTTTTCGTTAAGTGATTTGGGACGTATTTCCTCCAATTGAGCTTCATGATATTGTCGACCGACCTGAATGATTTCAGATATCAGTATTGAACCGTATTAGTTCCATTGCTGTGGATGAGAGTTGATACCATGAATATCAAGAAGTTTTGAAGGAATTCCAGGCCATCATCCTTCATGCTTTTGATGTAGTCCACTAAGTTTGTTGCTGATACCATAGCCTTATTTGGTGGAACTGGGTGCCTTAGATCTCACTTTTTCTTGTCTTCCATGTAGATATCAGATTTTTTATCCTTCCTGGTGTATTCCTCAACAACTACTTCCCCATCAGGGAATCCTATTACCAATTCGACATCAACTTCATTAATTGGAATTAAGACTGCATTCAACTCCAATGTGTTTCTTTGGGTGTTGATGTTCAATATCAAATACTTGATGAAGGAATTTGGAAACCTCCCGTAGTTAATGTGGAATAGGCAGCCCAGTTCCACACTTGTCAGTTACTCCATTTAGGATTCACTGAGTTTTGTGAGCAGTGATGACATTCCAGCAGCGGAAGTTCTTGACTGGAATCTTTCCTTTGTTTCTTTCTCCCCTTGCTCTTCTTCTAATTCTCCCTTGTCTGCCTCTTCAACTAGATCATGCTTTCTCTTGCTCATTTCCTCTAAGATTTCAACAGCGAGCATTGCTTGTTTCTTTTTCTGCTCCATTTTTTTTCTTCCGCAGCTTTCTCAACTTTCTTTCTCTTAGCTTTCTCCTTTTTCTCATTCAGTTGTTGCTTAAATATTTCTAAAGTCATTCTATCTTCGAAATCATCGTCAGAAACTTCTTCAACGGCCTTCTTTCTTTTGCCTGCAAGCACCTGATACCAGAATTTTACACCAACATTCATAATTTTACATCAACAAACAGTACTTTACACCAACAGATCAGTACGAGAATTTTACACAAATGAACTTCATTTTATACCAGTGAACAGTACTTTACACCAACTAAGAGCATTTTACACCAACAAATAGTACTTTACACCAAGAGATCATTGCGAGAATTTTACACATAGAAACATCATTTTACACCAATAAATAGTACTTTACACCAACTAACAGTACTTTACAACAACGAACAGTACTTTACACCTGAAAGATTACCACAGGATCTGGGTTCACACTTATTCGATTTACCAAGCAACAAAAATTTTTAATTAAAAGTGGAATCTTAGAAAAGTACCTTTGAAGTGTGCACTCAGGTGATTCTCTTGTATGCCTCAAGACTTTGACTTCACGTTGTGTGGGCAACTTACTAGAAATCAATTGATCAGCAAATCACCACGCTGCACCTGGCACGTACTGTAAATGCAACGCCTGGAGAGAGAGAGAGAGAGCGAGAGAGAGAGAGAGAGAGAGAGAAAGCTGCGCGCAGCTGTTAAAAACCAGGCCGAAATTCGGCCCAAAAAAACCAAAAACCAGCTGTAAAATTGCTTGAAAAATATGACTTGGAGAATTTTCTCTCTCTAGATTCTTGAATTCTGAATCTATGGAATTGTGTGTCTTGAATAGCTAATCCTTTGTCTATATATAGAGTTACAAGAGAGACCGCAAATTGGTTTAGGATTGGTCTTCCTACTAGGTTTCTGTTTTCCTTCAATCCTGTTCCTAGACTGATACACATCCAACTGTCACAGGGATTCACTTATCCCAATCCAGTTCCTGGTATGATTCACAACCAACTGATACAGGGATTCACTTATCCCAAACCAGTTCCTGGTATGATTCATAACCAACTGACACAGGGATTCACTTATCATAAACCAGTTCCTGGTATGATTCACAACCAACTGACACAAGGATTAATTAATTACTTAATTAATTAAATCTACCTTTGTCAACAACCCAACCTACACCAGAATTACTTCTGGAACAACTTAATTAAATTATATTCATAATCTCCCCAACTCAAAGATATAGTGCTCGTTAATATATTAATTTACTAATAAATTAATTAATTAACCTCTTTAATTCTGAGACTAGTACCACTTGACCTTTTTACTATATCGGACATACGTCCACCGGCCGGGTTTAGTATAATATACTTTACGAGCTCATCTTGGGAGCACCATCACCCCGGACGCACCGGTACATGGTTTTCTTTCGACAAGCAGCAGCACACCAAGTAACTAAACATGCGCACCCAACCTACCGAGACTATTGGCCACAATTGACCTCACCCTTTGGCAGATCAAAGTACACTATGTCTAATCCTCATACCCGCTCGAGTCTAGGGATTAAAAGATAGAATACCAAGAACGATTTGTCTATTAAATCTGTACAAGACAAATCATTCTTAATGGTCAGGTTCAATACGCCCCGGGCATATCTATATGATTCAATTAGTTTAGACAAACCAATTATCCGAATCACATAATAACCTAAACTGACAGTTTGTCCAAAGCTGTCTTGGTTACGAACCTCATTTATATATTATGTCTTTCAACCAATGATGAGATCTACTGTGTCACACAAGACACCTCATCATCTACTAACATAATACAAATGGACATATCATGCACAACAGGATATAACCAAAACATAAATCGATATATTACTGGGAAAAAATATAATACAAGCATAGCTTATGTATTCAACTCCAACAATCTCCCACTAATACTTAAGTTGTGCTTTAAGTATACAACTACATACAACTCCTATACATTCTGCTGCTATATATCTAGAAAAACTTTCATAGCTCTCCTAAGTATCCGATTTCCATGCCATCCACATGAGCCTCAAAGACTTTCGAAGTCAATGTCTTCGTGAATGGATCTGCAAGAATATCTTCTGATGCTATCTTAGCCATGACCATGTCTTCCCTCTTTACGATGTCTCGTATCAGGTGGTACTTGCGTTGTATATGTTTTCTCGTCTTGTGGGCTCGTTGTTCCTTCGAGTTTGCTACTGCACCGTTGTTATCACAATAAACCGTGATAGACTTCTGTAAACCAGGAATCACATTTAAGTCCACTAGGAAGTTCTTGAGCCATACTGCTTCTTTCGCTGCCTCTGATACGACAACGTACTCAGCCTTCATGGTAGAGTCTGCCACGCATTTCTGCTTGACACTCCACCAAACTATGGCTCCACCTCCCAAAG
The DNA here is from genome assembly GCA_030378225.1 of Knoxia roxburghii. Lineage (NCBI taxonomy): Eukaryota > Viridiplantae > Streptophyta > Magnoliopsida > Gentianales > Rubiaceae > Knoxia > Knoxia roxburghii. The sequence goes on from CM059418.1 coordinate 14,421,472, forward strand.
TAAACACATACCCTGAGGTAGACTTGCTCTTGTCCCTGTCGCCTTGGAAATCTGAATCTGTGTAACCTCGTACCAGCTCAGGCACCTGATAGACCAAAACTTGGTCCCTCGTTCTACGTAAATACTTGAGAATGCATTTTACTGCCTCCCAATGAGCTTTTTTGGGGTTACTCTGATATCTGCTTACCATGCCAACGGCATAACAAATATCAGGCCTCGTACACAACATGGCATACATGAGACTTCCTACTGCCGAATCATAAGGAACTGTCTTCATGGCCTTTATCTCCTCAACAGTCTTAGAGGACTGTACCTTAGATAGATACACTCCATGTCTGAAAGGTAGAAAACCTTTCTTAGAGTTCTGCATGTTAAAACGGGCCAGAATCGTATCTATGTATGAAGCTTGGGAGAGCATTAATGAACATTTTCTACGATCTTGAATTATCTTGATCCCAAGGATATGTCCCGCTTCCCCTAACTCCTTCATATCAAGCTGCTTGGACAGCCATGCCTTTACGTCTGATAACACTTTCTTGTTGTTGCCAATCAATAGAATATCATCTACGTAAAGCACAAGAAACACCACTGAGTTTCCATCACGTCTGTGATACACACATTGCTCATCCAGACACTGAGTAAATCCGAAAGACTGGATTACCTCATCAAACTGGATGTTCCAAGATCTGGATGCATGCTTAAGTCTGTAAATGGACCTCTTAAGTCTGCAAACCTTATGCTCTTGGCCTTTTTCAATGAATCCCTCTGGTTGCTACATAAAGATGGTTTCCTCAAGACTTCCGTTTAGGAAAGCTGTCTTGACATCCATCAGCCAAATCTCAAAGTCCAAATAAGCAGCTATGACCAAGAGAATCTGGATCGACTTAAGCATGGCTACCGGGGAGAAGGTTTCCTCAAAATCGATTCCCACTTTTTGAGTATACCCCTTCGCCACCAGCCTAGCTTTAAAGGTTTCCAACTTCCCGTTAGGTTCTCTCTTACGTTTGTAGACCCACTTACATCCAATAGGCTTGAACCCATCTGGCAGGTCCACAAGCTCCAAGACTTGATTGTGGTCTATTGACCCCATCTCGGATATCATTGCCTTACGCCAAAACTCTGCATCTTTATCTCGGAGAGCCTCATTGTAGTTAACCGAGTCAGGTTCAGGCACACCCGGGACTAGGTCTGAGGCATCTCCCACGCCAATGAACCTATTGGGCTGTCTCACAACCCTCCCACTACGACAAGGCACCACCTGTGTGCATAATCTGTGATCTCATGTGCAGTGTGTGGTGTATCTACTTGTGCAAGTGTATCAAGATTAGTAGTTTGTAGTCTAAGCTCTTCTAGTACTGAAGGAAAACTGAACAAACCCAGGCTAAATCGAAAACCTCACTTTCGTGCAATGCATTCCAGAATCGGAAGCTTTCAACCAAGCTCAGGCTCAAATTAGTTTACCCATGAACGGATCTAGGCTTATACTTATTTAATTTATTGTTCGGGACATAAAAGATTCAATCTTTAATAAAAGCGGAATTTAAAGATTATACCTTTTGTAGCGAAGTCCCTTGCCTAAAGAAAAAAATCCAATCTTTGCGCAATTTTCACAAGAAATCCAATTGATTACTCCGTAGAAACTTTGAATATTGCGTGGGCAATAATCTATCGAAGTCTACTTGCTTAGCCCACAAGGAAATCTCTCAAATCGAACTCAAAGAAAAGAAAATCTGATCACTAACTTGAGCCACAAACAACCCACTGCTGCAGAAAAAGAAAGGTGCTGTCTTTCATGAAAAACCACCACTTCTTCTACCAAAAATCGAACTACCCACTCGTGATCTAGACAGCCTAAGCCTCGGATCACCAAGGAGAGATCAACGAGACTTGAGCCGAATCAAACGCAGCAGGCAGCAGCGAAAACCAGCAACGGAAGTCTCGCGCCAGCAGCAGGAAAATCCTGCACGCGACTTGAAGAATACCCCCTGCCGCAGTAGGGTTTTCTGCCCTGAAATCCGACCAAAAACTGGGCAAAATAAATCCCAGTTAAAAGCTGTGATCTTTGGTTTGAATTCAATTTAGAGGAAGTGAAAAATCTGGTTTGTTTTTGAGAGAAAATTCTTGAAGAAAAAATTCTCTCTCTTAAACCTTTTCACTCAAGAAAGCAAGAATGAAATGTCTTGCAAGACTTCCTTAGGTTTTCTTGGGCTTCAAGTCTTCTATTTATAGGAGCTCAATTGGAGACCTAATGGGCTTTCGAGTTAGGCCTTTTAATTTGACTTTCGTTGACCGCTAAGTCTTCCCGACTAATCAACTCCAATCGACCTATTTAAATTAATTTATTTAATCCACTTTGTTAATTTAATTTAATCGAACCCTTAGAATTAATTAATTCAAAATAGAATTAATTTTTAAATTCACTTTGTCGATTAAATATTAATTAAACCTTTTGGATTAATTAATTTACCTTGTCGATTAGTCAAATGCATAATCGGTCATACCACTAACGGACCAATTATGGAACTACAGCTCGAAAATGACTTTACATCGCGCCATTATTATTTCTTCTATCTCCCCACATTAAAGATCTAGTGCTCGTCGATTTATCAATTTACTGACAAATTAATTCACCGACTTCTTGGTTTCCGAGATTAGTACCACTCGACCTTTTATTATACCGAACATAAAGTTCACTGGCCAGGTTTAGTATAATAACCTTACGAGCTCATCTCGGGAGCACCATCAACCCGGCGAACCGGTACGTGGATTCCTCTGACTAGCAACGGCACGCAAGAAGCTAAACACCGCATACCCAACTTACCAAGGTATTGGCCTCAATTGACCTCACTCTTTGGCAAATCAAAGCATACGACACCCAACCCTCACGCCCGTCCCAATCTCGGGATTGAGAGACGGAATACTAGGACCGAATTGACTACGCCGATCAGTACAAGTCAATTCTATCCAAACTGGTCGTGCTCAATATGCCCCGGGCATATCTGTGTGATTTAAACTAGTCTAGATAAACCAATTTCCAAACCACACAATAACCTATACCGATAGTATGTTCAGACTATCTCGGTTACGAGCATACTTTTTATATATCAATACTTTAACCAATAACGGTATCTACTGTGTTTGTCGACACCCCGTTATCTAGTTCTATGATATAAAGGAACAGATTTATACTGAAACAAAATGATATGTCATCTGTGGATATTAGTTTTTTGATACAAGCCATAGCTTTTCTGTATTCAAAACTAACAATCTCCCACTAACACTCAAAGCTATGCTAAGAAGTACAAAAACTGTCCAACCCGCTATTACACTGCTGTCATAATGAAATCTCCAGAACACCTTTAAGCTCACTAACATGGCTCTCTCAAGAATCTGACTCCCATGCCCTCCACATGCCTCTCAAAGACCTTTAGGGTCAATGGCTTGGTGAAAGGATCTGCAAGGTTGTCCTCTGAAGCTATCTTGGCCACGATCACGTCTCCCCTCTTTACGATCTCTCGTATCAGGTGGTACTTGCGCTCTATGTGTTTACTCGCCTTATGGGCTCGTGGTTCCCTTGAGTTAGCAACTGCACCATTGTTATCACAATAAACTGTGATAGACCTAGGCAACTCTGGAACCACATCTAAGTCCATCAGGAAGCTCCTGAGCCATACAGCCTCTTTCACTGCCTCTGAAGCGGCAACGTACTCGGCCTCCATGGTAGAGTCCGCCACGCATTTCTGCTTGACACTCTTCCATACTATGGCTCCACCTCCTAAAGTAAAGACAAACCCAGAGGTAGACTTACTCTTGTCCAAATCTCCTTGAAAGTCCGAATCTGTGTAACCCAATGGTACAAGCTCCTGCGCTCTATAAACTAGGACATAATCTCTCGTCCTGCGCAAGTACTTGAGAATGCATTTTACTGCCTCCCAGTGAGCCTTCCCAGGGTTACTCTGATATCTGCTAACCATGCCAACGGCAAAGCAAATATCAGGCCTCGTGCACAACATGGCATACATGAGGCTACCCACTGCAGAAGCATAGGGTACCGCCTTCATGACATCTATCTCCTCAGCAGTCTTAGGACACTGCTCCTTAGACAAATGCACTCCATGCCTGAAAGGTAGTGAACCCTTCTTGGAGTTCTGCATGTTAAAACGGGCCAGAATCGTGTCTATGTAGGATGCCTGTGAGAGAGTCAGAGAACGTCTCCTACGATCTCGAATAATCTTGATCCCAAAGATATGTCCAGCCTCTCCCAAATCTTTCATATCGAATTGCCTGGACAGCCATGCCTTTACGTCTAACAACACCTTCTTACTGTTGCCAATAAGAAGAATGTCATCTACATAAAGTACGAGGAACGCCACTATCTCACCATCACGCCTGCAATAAACACACTGCTCATCCAGAGACTGAGTGAATCCATAGGACTGGATAACCTCATCAAAACGAATGTTCCAAGATCTGGATGCTTGCTTAAGTCCATAAATGGACCTCCTAAGCCTGCATACCTTGTGCTCTTGGCCCTTAACAATGAAGCCCTCTGGTTGCTGCATAAAGATGGTCTCCTCAAGATTTCCATTAAGGAAAGCTGTCTTGACATCCATCTGCCAAATCTCATAATCCATATGAGCAGCTATGGCCAAGAGAATCTGGATCGACTTAAGCATAGCTACCGGGGAAAAGGTCTCCTCATAATCGATCCCTTCTTTCTGAGTATACCCCTTCGCCACAAGCCTAGCCTTGAAGGTCTCAACCCTCCCGTCAGATCCTCTCTTTCGCTTGTAGACCCATTTGCACCCAATAGGCCTAAACCCATCAGGAAGGTCTACCAGCTCCCATACTTGATTTGAGTCCATAGAACCTATCTCAGCAATCATCGCTCTCTGCCAAGAATCTGCATCTTTATCCTGGAGAGCCTCATTGTAGTTAACTGGGTCTGGTTCATGAGCACCAGGGATAAAGTCCGAAGACTCACCCAAACCCATGTACCTCTCGGGCTGTCTCACAACCCTCCCACTACGACGAGGCGCAGCCTGTGTAAGAGCATCATCTGTGATAGTGTGTGCAGTTTCTTGTGGTGTGTCTTCCTGTACGTGTGCATCTGGAATAGTGGACTGACTTCTAAGCTCTTCCAATACTACCTTGCTGCTTGACTTGTGATCTAAAATATAGTCCTCCTCAAGAAATCTGGCATTAGTGCTCACCACCACCTTCTGATCCTGAGGACTATAAAATAAACCACCTCTCGTTCCTTTGGGGTAGCCTATAAACAGCATAACCTTGGATCTCGCCTCTAACTTGCCTGCATCTGCCTCGAGCACATGTGCTGGACAACCCCAAATCCTGAGATGTCTCAGACTAGGCTTTCGCCCACTCCACAACTCGACTGGAGTCGTAGGCACAGACTTAGATGGCACAAGGTTGAGGATAAAACAAGCTGTATCCAAGGCATAACCCCAAAACGAGGTAGGCAACTCACTGTAACTCATCATCGATCTAACCATCTCCATAAGAGTCCTGTTTCTCCTCTCTGCTACACCATTCTGCTGGGGTGTGCCAGGTGCATACAACTGGGTCTGAATACCCTCATCTGAGAAATAGGTCCTAAATTCACTAGAGAGGTATTCGCCACCGCGATCAGACCGCAGTGACTTGATACTCTTACCCAGATGGTTCTCCACCTCTGCCTTGAATTCTCTGAACTTGCCAAACCATTCAGACTTGTGGCGCATCAGGTATATGTATCCATATCTAGAGTAATCATCCGTGAAAGTCACGAAATACTCATAACCACCTCTAGCCTGAACTGACATAGGCCCACACACGTCAGAATGAATCAGCTCTAAAATCTCCTTGGCCCTATACCCCTTCGCCTTAAAAGGCCTCTTGGTCATTTTACCCTCCAAGCAAGACTCACAGGTCGAATAGCTGTCAATATCTAGTAAGTCCAAAGACCCACTCTTGACCAACCTTTGAATCCTACTAAGGTTGATATGACCTAGTCTCAGGTGCCAAAGATAAGTCTGATTCAAAGGGGAAGATTCCTTTTTCTTATTATGATTCGGTGATGAGTTACTAGTTTCTGTGTTTTGCATAACTGGGGAGTAAGTCTTGATTAAAAACAGATTGTCAACCAATGTACCGGAACATATAAGTTTCTGGCATTTTCTAATAAAAACCGAACCGTCAGAAAATACACACTTATAACCATCCAAAACAAGTTTCGAAACCGAAAGCAAGTTCTTTCGAAAACTAGGTACATAAAGACAATCCTTTAAATATAAAATAGAGTCTGAAAAATAAAGATTAATAACTCCCACTGCAGCCACAGAAACTCTGGTAGTATCCCCAAGGTAGACCAGCAACTCTCCCTCTCTAAGCAGCCGGGTCACTTGGAACCCCTACAAAGAATTACAAACATGATCAGTGGCTCCTGAATCCACACACCAAGTATCTGTGGGAATCGCCGCTAAACACGTTTCAGTGACTAAGGAAAATTTACACATACCTCGAGGCTTTGGGCAGTCCTTCTTCCAATGTCCTGCTTTGCCACATCTAAAGCATTTTCCTCTCGGTTTCTGCTTCTTGGCAATGCCTGCCTTGGGTCGATGACTGGCTCCTGCTTTCTGGCCTCTCTTCTTCTTTTGCTTCCTGGCTTTGGGCCCAGCAGAAGAACCTGAGGGACCAACAGTAGCCAAGGCTTGCTTCTTCTCAGCGAAGAGGCTCTCAGCAGACACCAATGCAGTCATGAGCTCAGAAAGTGAATATGAGAGATTCCCCATATTATAGTTCAATCGAAAATGCTCAAAACTGGGAGGCAAGCTCTGAAGGATGATATTGACCTGGGTTTCCCCATCAATCTCACCTCCCAATACCTCGATCTCATTGATGCAACCAATCATCTCCAGCACGTGATCTCTCACTGAAGTGCCCTCAGCCATCTTGGCATTCATGAGTTTCCTCATAGCTGACTGCCTGGCTGCCCTGCCCTGATGACCAAACATCTCCCTGAGGTTGAGCATCATATCGTAGGCTGAGGTCATCAACTGATGCTGGTGCTGCAGTACACTTGACATGGAAGCCAAGATGTAGCACCTGGTCATTTCATCAGCTTTCTGCCACCTCGTATATGGCTCTCGCTGCTCAGGTGCGGCATCCTCACTGGGCTTAGGGGGGCACTCCTCAGTGAGCACGTACTTATAACCCTCAGCGGTTAGGACAATGTCCAGGTTTCGTTTCCAATCAATGTAATTAGGACCGGTGAGTTTGTTTTGGTTCAGAATGACAGCTAGCGGGTTGAACGACATATCAACTGAAAAATAATAAAAAACATGTTTCAGTATACTTTTTCGAAAATATTGAAAAATCCTCAGAAAATAAATATAATCTTCTACCGACATCTCTCCCACCGGGATTAACGCATGTCACGATGGGTGAACGTTTACGCCAACCCACATTCGTTCGAGAAGAACCGAAGTTCATTAATTTCATTATCTGACCAACGATCTTATGATCAATGAAATTAATAGTCGATAATTTTAGCCGTGCACGTAAATAGCGTAACCTCGATGGGAGGGATACTATAAACAGTACACTAAGTGTATGCCATTACGTGACTTCTAAGTTTGTTACTTAGGGTACTAATGTGCCTCGGATGGCGAGGGTGTCGCAACTTTTCCCAATTAAACGCACTATAGTCATCCCTTTAGAAATTCATTCCGGCGATATCTGTGATTGAAAACTCATCCGATAGGGAGGAAGGTCTATGCCAGCACGCAAGTTTAACCACATCGCCAATGGACCCGTAATGGAGGCCATGAGGCTATTAACCAACCCGCTACCACTTAGATTTTTAATTAATTTCAATTCGCCCTGGTTTTCTCGGTTTTCTATTTCAGTTTTCTACGTAATTAGGAATCACCCAAAAAATTACGATAAACCAAAATCCGGGTTTTCTCGGTTTTCTACGTAATTAGGAATCACCCAAAATTACGATAAACCAAAACCCCACGCAATTAGGAATCACCCAAAATTACGATTAAACCAAAACCCGCGAATGTAATTAAGTTTGAGGATTTTTACGTTTTAACATGCAATATCTTAACTATGGATATTCGCACCCATAAAACCGTTGGAGTTTTAATATGCGAATAATCTACCTTAGTTAATTGCACATTACCTTTTTGAAAACATTTGGTTTGGATTTCGTTCATGAAAAATAAAACGAAAATCACACAATCAACGAAAAATCATAAATACGGGAAATTAAATAAAATAAAATTTCCCGACTATTATGGCCTTCTCTATCGTTGATTCCTTGACGCCTCGGTGACACTTCCCGTAGTGTCGCTCCCACTCGTTATTTGGATTCCTCTCGATTTGCCCGGGTTTTCTCGGTTTATTCCGTATTAGGAATCACCCAAAATTACAATAAACCAAAACCCGCGAATATAAGTTACCCAAACTAACGTCTTCGTCATAATACATAAATTCCTATATACAAAGGCGTTTTCTAGGAATTTAAAGACGACATGATTAGATCAAATCCTACTTCAAGATTTTTCTAATCCTACACGGCTTCCAGCTCGTGGTTATTACTATTACAGAAATTTCCATTCAAAAATAAAACGAGCCCGGACATGTCCCGGGGTTTATGAATGAAAATTAAATTTCTACCATAATAGCCGGGAAAACAATAACCACCTGTTTAAGCATTTCGACAAAAATAATAATGCCATAAAGCCGTGTAATAAATCAAACAAGTATAAGACCGAAACCAACGCTCTGATACCAATTTGAAGGAAAACTGAACAAGCCCGGGCTAAATCGAAAACCCCACTTTCGTGCTATGCATTCCAGAATCGGAAGCTTTCGACCAAGCTCAGGCTCAAATTAGTTTACCCATGAATGGATCTAGGCTTATACTTATTTAATTTATTAATCGGGACACAAAAAATCAAATCTTTAATAAAAGCGAAAGTTAAAGATTCTACCTTTTGAAGCGAAGTCCCTTGCTTAAAGAATACCAAATATATTGCTGCGATTTCCACAAGAAATCCAATCGATTCTACAAGAACACTCCAAATATTGCATGGGCAATAATCTATCGGAGCTTACTCGATTAACCCACGAAAACCCACCAGGAAATTTGTTCAAACTGAATTCAAAATCTCCAAAAAACTGTTCGAACCAAAAACCCTCAAAATAAAAATGCTGCTGCGCCACCTGCTGTAATCCGCCGCTGCCCAGTCTAGCTTCCGCCGTGTTTCCGCCTGACACCTCACCGGTGATCTAGACAGGAACCATCTGAGGATCACCCATCAAGGAAGGAGATCAACTCAGATTATTCCCGAATCTACCGTGCGAAGCAGCAAGACAAAAACCCTGGCGCTGGACTAAAAAAATAAAACTACAGCAGCGGGTTTTTAAAAAACACACAGCAGGTCCGGCGATAATTTTAAAGAACAAATCGAAGGTTCAAACTTTTGGGATGAATCCAATTCAAGGAGCAAGAAAGCTGATTCGTTTTTGAGAAAGAAAAAAAATTCTCTCTCTAGAATCTTCTTACTCAAGAAAGGGCAAGACAAGTTGTCTTACAAAATTTCCTTAGCTTTCTTTGGTCCCAAGTTATTCTATATATATAGTAGCTCGATTGGAGACCTAATGGGCTCTCGAGTTAGGCCTTAAAATTTGACTTTCGTTGACCACTAAGTCTTCCCGACTAATCAACTCTAATCGACCCTTTTAAATTAATTTATTTAATCCACTTTGTTAATTTAATTTAATCGAACCCTTAGAATTAATTAATTCAAAATCAAATTAATTTCTAAATTCACTTCGTCGATTAAATATTAATTAAGCCCTTTGGATTAATTAATTTACCTTGTCGATTAGTCAAACGCATAATCGGTCGTACCACTATCGGACCAATTATGGAACTACCGCTCGAAAACGACTTTACATCGCGCCATTATTATTTCTTCTATCTCCCCACATTAAAGATCTAGTGCTCGTCAATTTATCAATTTACTGATAAATTAATTCACCGAATTATTGGTTTCCGAGATTAGTACCACTCGACCTTTTATTATACCGAACATAAAGTTCACTGGCCAGGTTTAGTATAATAACCTTACGATCTCATCTCGGGAGCACCATCAACCCGGGGAACCGGTACGTGGATTCCTCCGACTAGCAACGGCATGCAAGAAGCTAAACACCGCATACCCAACTTACCGAGGTATTGGCCTCAATTGACCTCACTCTTTGGCAAATCAAAGCATACGACACCCAACCCTCACGCCCATCCCAATCTCGGGATTGAGAGACGGAATACTAGGACCGAATTGACTACGTCGATCAGTACAAGTCAATTCTATCCAAACTGGTCGTGCTCAATATGCCCCGGGCATATCTGTGTGATTTAAACTAGTCTAGATAAACCAATTTCCAAACCACACAATAACCTATACCGATAGTATGTTCAGACTATCTCGGTTACGAGCATACTTTTTATATATCAATACTTTAACTAATAACGGTATCTACTGTGTTTGTCGACACCCCGTTATCTAGTTCTATGATATAAAGGAACAGATTTATACTGAAACAAAATGATATGTCATCTGTGGATATTAGTTTTTTGATACAAGCCATAGCTTTTCTGTATTCAAAACTAACAGTCAGAAGGTTTCTTTCTCTTATTAATGTTAGATAAAGAGCTATTTGTTTCTATGTTTTGCGTAACAGGGCAATTAGAGTTAACCACAAATAAATTGTCAACCAATGAACCAGAACAAATAAGTTTCCCATTTCTTCTAATAAATACAGACTCATCAGAAAAAACAAACTTATAACCGTTCTTTAAGAGTTTAGAAACTGAAATATGGTTCTTTCTAAAACTTGGTACATAAAGACAATTAACTAACTCTAATCTACAATTTTCAAAATTTAAATTGACAACTCCCACTGCTTCTACTGACACTCTTAAAGTGTCGCCCATGTAGATGTCCAGTTCGCCCTCTCTAAGCTTCCGGGTTACTTGGAACCCCTGCAAGGAATTACAAACATGATCAGTGGCACCTGAATCCACACACCAAGTATATGTGGGAATCATCGCTAAACATGTCTCAGTAATTAGGGCAGAAACTATGTACCTTTAAGCTGTGGACAATCCGCTTTCCAGTGTCCCGTTTTACCGCACTTGAAGCACTTGCCTTTGGGCTTGCTCCTCTGTGCGGTCTCAGGCTTTGCAGCAAGTTTCCTGGCATTCTTCTTCCTCTTATTATTCTTGCCTTTAGGCGCAGAAGAAGAACCTGAAGCCTTTACTACGACCAAGGCTTGCTTCTTCTCGTGGAAGATGCCTTCGACAACCACCAAATTAGTTAAGAGCTCGGGTAGAGTATAGACTCTTTGGTTCATGTTATAATTGACCCAAAACTGCTCAAAACTAGAGGGTAGACTCTGGAGGATAATATCTATTTGAATTTCTGAGTCGATTTCTCCTCCCAATATCTCTATCTCATTGATGTTACTGATCATGTGTAGCACATGATCTCTCACCGATTCGCCTTCAGCCATCTTTGAGTTCATTAATTTCCTCATGGCTGCTTGCCTAGCAGTCCTGCCTTGATGCGCGAACATCTCTCTCAGGTGAGCCATCATGTTTAAGGCAGAGACCATGGGATGAAGCTGATGTTGCAGCACATTTGACACAGAGGCCAAAATACAGCACCGCGCCATCTCATCCGCTTTTCTCCACCGGGCATAGACATCCCTATCCTTTTGAGGAGACTCATCAGGCACATCTGGACATACTTCGGTGAGCACAAACTTATACTGCTCAGCCATCAGGACTATGTCCAAGTTCTGAATCCTGTCGACATAATTGGTTCCAGTTAATTTATTGTCTTTCAAAATAGCAGCTAAGGGGTTGAATGTCATATCGATAAAACTGTAAAATTAACAAACAGACAATGTTTCAGTTATTAACCTAGAATTTCGAAAACATGAAATTATATTAATTTTTGACTTCCCTCAAAACAATAATTATAATCCACCAACATCTCATCCACCGGGATTCTCACAAGCCATGCAGTGTGGACGTTTACTCTAACCCACATTCGTTTAAGAAGAACCAAGTTCATTAACTACACCATCTGACCAAATGATCAATTGATCAATGTAGCTAATAGTCGATGCTTTCAGCCATACAAATAAGCAGCGTAACCTCTTGGGAGGAATACTGCAGATCGTACACTAAGTGTATGCCATTACGTGACTTATGAGTTTGTTACCTCAGGATAGTGCGTCTCAGATGGAGAGGGTGTCACATTTCTCCTAGTTAAACTCGCTCTAGTCATCTTACTCAGAAATTCATAATCTAGCGATCTCGGGGCTGGACTCATCCAAATGGAGGAAGGCCCTAATGTCAACGCGCAAGCCCACCCACATCGCATATGAACTCGTAATGGTGGTCATGGGAATATTAAACCAACCCGCTCCCACTTAGATTTCCAAATTGAGGGTTTTTCCAGTTTTAACATGCAATTAACTAACCCTAAGTTATATGCAACCATAAAACCAACATGCTTTAAAATCATGCATCTAAATACAACATAAAAATTAAAACAATAAATACGGGAAATAAATACAAAAAATAAATTCCCCGACTATTATGGTTTTAATTACTTCCATCTTCTGCATTGATCCCGTGTCCCATCACGTCACTCGATGGAGAGAGTCTAGAACTTCAAAAACGAAAACTGGAGGAAAAAACCGGGCCAAAGCCTTAGCCCCAATGGGCCGCACTGCGCAGCAGTTACAGCGCAGTAGCTACAGCGCCCCGCGGCAGCGGCGCTGCTGTTGGTGGCGGTCCTGCGGCGACTGCTGTCGGCGATTGGTCGCCGGCGCCGCCTCCTACCACCACCCTTTCCTTCCCTTTTCCCACTCTATTTTGGTCTTCTTGCAATTCGTTCTAGATTTTTCTGGGTTTCTACGAATTAATGATAACCCAAAACCCACGAATTCAAGTTGCCCACCGTAACGCCTTCGATTACAAAAATTAATTCTCCTACTACAAGGCTTTCTAGGAAAATTAAATAATTGAAATAACATAAAAAAAATCCTACTACAGATTTAATCTAATCCTACATGGCTTCTAGCACGTGGTTACACTATTACAAACATTCATAATAAAATCAAATCCGGACATGTCCAGGAGTTTAATTAAAACCCATACAAACGTAACCATAATAGTCGAGATTTCTTAACCACCTGCAAATAAAACCATGTAACAAATCGAACAAGCACAAAACCCAAAAACCAGACTCTGATACCAATTGAAAGATTGCCAAGGATCTAGGTTCGCACTTATTCGATTTACCACGCAACAAAAATTTCAAATTAAAAGCGAAATCTTAGAAAAGTACCTTTGAAGCGTGCACTCAGGTGATTCTCTTGTATGCCTCAAGACTTTGACTTCACGTTGTGTGGGCAACAAACTAGAAATAAATTGATCAGCTAATCACCACAATCCACCTGCTAGAAAATTCTAGCATCGCTACACCTGGCACGTACTGTAAACGCACCGCCTGGAGAGAGAGAAAGCTGCGCGCAACAGGTAAAAACCATGCCAAAATTTGGCCAAAAGAAACCAAAACCAGCCGCAAAATTGCTTGAAAAATCTGACTTGGAGAGAGAAAATTTTCTCTCTCTAGATTCTTGAATTATGAATCTATGGAAGTGTGCGTCTTGAATAGCTAATCCCTTGTCTATATATAGAGTTACAAGAGAGACCCCAAGTTAGTTTAGGATTGGTCTTTCTACTGGGTTTCTATTTTCCTTCATTCCTGTTCCTGGACTGATACACATCTAACTGTCACAGGGATTCACTTATCCCAATCCAGTTCCTGGTATGATTCACAATCAACTGATACAGGGATTCACTTATCCCAAACCAGTTCCTGGTATGATTCACAACCAACTAACACAGGGATTCACTTATCTCAAACCAGTTCCTGGTTTGATTCACAACCAACTGACACAAGGATTAATTAATTACTTAATTAATTAAATCTACATTTGTCAACCACCCAATAAATAATTAATCGTACCACTAACGGATTAATTATGTCACTACCAACCTACACCAGAATTGCTTCCGGAATAACTTAATTAAATAATATTCATAATCTCCCCACATCAAAGATATAGTGCTCGTTAATATATTAATTTACTGATAAATTATTAATTAACCTCTTCAATTCCGAGACTAGTACCACTCGACCTTTTTACTATACCGGACATAAGTCCACCGGCCAGGTTTAGTATAATAAACTTTACGAGCTCATCTCGGTGAAGGAAAACTGAACAAGCCCGGGCTAAATCGAAAACTCACTTTCGTGCAATGCATTCCAGAATCGGAAGCTTTCGACCAAGCTCAGGCTCAAATTAGTTTACCCATGAACGGATCTAGGCTTATACTTATTTAATTTATTAATCGAGACACAAAAAATTAAATCTTTAATAAAAGCGGAATTTAAAGATTCTACCTTTTGTAGCAAAGTCCCTTGCTTAAAGAAAAAATCCAATCTTTGTTGCGATTCCAATAGAAATCCAATTGATTACTCCGTAGATTACTTCGAATATTGCGTGGGCAATAATCTATCGAAGTCTACTTGCTTAGCCCACGAAAACCCACAAGAAAATCTCTCGATCAAAATCAAAAACTGCTCGAAAAAAACTTGATCAAAACCTGCAGCAAGCTAGTGTCTTCTGCCGCAAGAAAACCCTGTTGTCCTGCTGCGAAAACTGATTTGGATCGTTCAAAAGGCTCAACCTTTGGCCACGATCTGGACAAGCAGTGTTGCGGATCACCAAGGAGAGATCAAACGCAACAAGACCTGGATCAAGTACCCCAAAGATATCACCTTGAACCTCCTAAAATTAACCCACCGGCAGCCGGACAGCAAATGAAGAAACCCACAAAAACTGATTGAAAAATCCAGCGGAAAATTGCATGAAGAACCCGACAGAACTAGCTATTAAATCGCGGGCAAGGTCTGATCTTCGAGCTTTGATTTAATTTGAGGAATGAGAAAACTTGTTCGACTTCGAAAGAAAACTTCAAGAAGAAGAAATTCTCTTTCTAGAACTTTTCTCACTCTAAATTGTGCAAGACTTGTCTTGCAAGATTTTTCTTAGCTCTCTTTGGTCTCAAGTTATTCTATTTATAGGAGCTCAATTGGAGATCTAATGGGCTCTCGAGTTAGGCCTTTTAATTTGACTTTCGTTGACCGCTAAGTCTTCCCGACTAATCAACTCCAATCGACCCATTTAAATTAATTTATTTAATCCACTTTGTTAATTTAATTTAATCGAACCCTTAGAATTAATTAATTCAAAATAGAATTAATTTCTAAATTCACTTTGTCGATTAAATATTAATTAAACCTTTTGGATTAATTAATTTACCTTGTCGATTAGTCAAATGCATAATCGATCGTACCACTAACGGACCAATTATGGAACTACCACTCGAAAACGACTTTACATCGCGCCATTATATTTTATTCTATCTTCCCACACTAAAGATCTAGCGCTCGTCGGTTTATCAATTTACTGACAAATTAATTCACCAACTTCTTGGTTTCCGAGATTAGTATCACTCGTCCTTTTATTATACCGAACATAAAGTTCACCGGCCGGGTTTAGTATAATAGCCTTACGAGATCATCTCGGGAGCACCATCAACCCGGCGAACCGGTACGTGGATTCCTCCGACTAGCAACGGCACATAAGAAGCTAAACACCGCATACCCAACCTACCAGGTATAAGCCTCAATTGACCGCACTCTTTGGCAAATCAAAGCATACAATATCCAACCCTCACGCCCGTCCCAATCTCGGGATTGAGAGACGGAATACTAGGACCGAATTGACTACCCCTATCAGTATAAGTCAATTCTATCCAAACTGGTCGTGCTCAATATGCCCTGGCATATCCGTGTATTTAAACTAGTTTAGATAAACTAATTTCCAACCACACAATAACCTATACCGATAGTATGTTCAGACTATCTCGGTTACGAGCATACTTTTTATATATCAATACTTTAACCAATAACGGTATCTACTGTGTCTGTCCACACCCCGTTATTTAGTTCTATGATACAAAGGAACAAATTTATACCGAAACAAAATGATATGTCAATTGTGGATATTAGTTTTTGATACAAGCCATAGCTTTTCTGTATTCAAAACTAACACTCGGGAGCACCATCACCCCGGACGCACCGGTACATGGTTTTCTTTCGACAAGCAACAACACACCAAGTAACTAAGCACGCGCACCCAACCTACCGAGACTATTGGCCACAATTGACCTCACCCTTTGGCAGATCAAAGTACACTATGTCTAATCCCCATGCCCGCTCGAGTTTAGGGATTAAGAGATAGAATACCAAGAACGATTTGTCTATTAAATCAGTACATGACAAATCATTCTTAATGGCCAAGTTCAATAAGCCCCGGGCATATCTATATGATTCAATTAGTTTAGACAAACCAATTATCCGAATCACATAATAACCTAAACCGGCAGTTTGTCCAAAGCTGTCTCAGTTATGAACCTCATTTATATATTATGTCTTTCAACCAATGATGAGATCTACTGTGTCACATAAGACACCTCATCATCTACTTACATAATACAAATGGACATATCATGCACAACAAGATATAACCAAAAACATAAATCGATATATTACTGGGAAAAAGTACAATACAAGCATAGCTTATGTATTCAACTCCAACAACACCAACATATCAGTACGAGAATTTTACACAAACGAACATCATTTTATACCAAGAACAGTACTATACAGCAACTGCAAGAATTTTACACCAACAAACAGTACTTTACACCAACTAAAAGAATTTTACACTAACAAACAGTACTTTACACCAAGAGATCAGTACGAGAATTTTACACAAATGAACTTCATTTTATACCCGCGAACAGTACTTTAAAACAACTAAGAGCATTTTACACCAACAAACAGTACTTTACACCAATAAACAGTAATTTACACAAACTAACATTACTTTACAACAATGAATAGTACTTTACACCAACATATCAGTACGAGAATTTTACATAAACGAACATCATTTTATACCAATAACAGTACACCAACAAATAGAACTTTACACCAACAGTACTTTACAACAACGAAAAGTACTTTACACCAAGAGATCAGTACTTTACACCAACAAACAGTACTTTACACCAAGAGATCAGTACGAGAATTTTACACATAGGAACATCATTTTACACCAATAAATAGTATTTTACACCAACTAAGAGAATTGCACACCAAAGAACAGTACTTTACACCAACATATCATTATTTCACTGGAAAAAACTGCAAAAACTTACTTTCTGTTACTTGTCTATCTGCTTCTTTGTCGACGGTTTTTGTCCTCGGCCTCTTTACACCAACAATATTTTTCCTGTTCCCAACTGTTTTGCGTTTTTTACATCAAAATATAAAGTATGACCATTATGAACAACATCAAGTAACCTTAAACTGCAAATATGAGTTCAAAATTTGTTATAAACATACATTCCATTACGCTTTCAATTTTTTTTTGCTTCTTCTTCACTTGTAATGTGCTTAACCCTAGCCATCTTTGTCCGGTTTGCTCAAAGTTTCTTCCCCCACTAAAAAATGATGTGGTTTTCTTGTTTTGCTTCTTAAGAAACAATGTGGATTCGTCTGCTGTTGGATGTTGGTTTTATAGTAGTCTTCTGCCATTGAATCATGCTTTGTTTGATGCCGAATCGTTTGGAAACGAAGTGAAGTGGGTCGGTTCCGCGGTAGAGCGTGCCCTTCTTGCTTTCTTTTTCTGCGGAGGTCGTGAGACAAGTGGAGAGGTTGACGAGCGCTTCAGCTTCTTCGAATGAAAAATGAAATCCTAAACCCCCCCCTTTCCATTGTTTTTGTTCAATATTGGTGTAAAGCCCGTACAATTCGAGTTCCCAAAAAAATTTTGAGTTTGATTGATGTAAAATATGTTGTAAGCCAGCTCATTTTTTGGCAAAAATCCGAGCGCGTGTCTAGGCGGTTTCTCCCCTCATTTTTCCTTTTTTATTTGTGATTTTTTTTGAGATAGGTGTACCAAAAATCCATTTACACATATTCCTATAAGCTAAGAATTGGTTTATGAGGGCTTGGCAAGAAAAAGTAGAAAAAAAATAATTGTGGAACCCACCCACAAACAAAAAACGGTGAGCATGCGTGAAAATGATGATGGTATTGCGGAAACCCGAGGTAGCAGATGGATAAACTATTTGGACTTTCTATAAATCCACCGATGGGAGATGAATGATGATCAGATTTTACTCTTTAAATTTCAACAATAATAATAGAGAGAGATTTTGAACCAAATTCAGCTTAATCTTCCCCAGATCGGAAAATGAAAAATTATAAGCTTCCCATCGTTATATTCACTCCAGAAAACCTAAATCCCAACACTGAAAGTTGGATATCAACATGCCAAGCCGTGAGGGAAGCGATGGAGGAGTTCAGCTCTTTCATCGCAGTTTACGATGATGGTGTTGATTCTGGGTCGGAGGCCGCCATGAACATGAGCTCCGTTTTTTCTTCGGTTAAGGAGGCGTTCGATCTCCCCAGGGAGACAAAATTGCTCAGCAAATCTGAATTCGCTGGTTTTGGTTATTCTTCAGACTATCCTCGTTCCCTCCATGAAACCATAGCTATTCCAGATTCAACTGCTATTGAATCTGTTCAAAGCTTTGCAAATCTCATGTGGCCCTTTGGGAACGACCAATTTTGGTAAGAGTAACAACAATTCGTACATAAATCCTCACAAATTCTCTCACTCTCTCTCTCTTTTCATCACTCTAAATTGTGGGATTCGCTGATGCCAGGCTGTTTTAAGTTGTGGATTTAACTTATATCGTGCTGTTAGAGATAAATTAGAAAGATAAATATCAGTTTAGGTTTTTTCTTTTTAGAATTATATAATGATTCACGAATTGTTCCATGTTTCTATAGATCGATTTTCACTTGTTTTCTCTCATCTTTGATGTTGATTAGTGAAAAAATACATTGGTTTACAACACAAGCATCAGAGCTGGGACAATTGGTTACTAGGATGATATTTGAGGGCTACAACGTTGGCAAGTACTGTGATTCTCATCTACAATCTACTTCTTATCTCCTTAGAGCCAACTCTTATGGCGTACCCAAAGCAAATGACACAAATGTTGGGATAAATCCTCATTCAGACACAACTTTCCTTACCATTCTCAAGCAAAATGAAGTTCAAGGACTGGAGGTGCAATATTCCAAAGATGCTACCTGGATTCCTGTTCATTTCCCGCCATCTTCCTTCGCTATTATGGCTGGCGATGCCTTACCTGTGAGTAATATTTTTTTAAGGAAAAATTATAATTTTAGCAACTTTAATTTATTTATGAAAAATTTTTATGGATTAAATTTTAAGAAGATTTAGATATTTTTTAACTCGACTAACCAAAAAATAAAATAGTGTTCATGGACTAAAATTATATTTTTTTCAATAATTTTATCTTGTTTATGAAATTTTTATGTTGAGTGATTTGGACGGAAATTTCTGAGTCAGTCTAATCGAGCCACTATCGGTGTCACAAAAGACTATTATTGTTAGTTTTTCACGCGTCAGTTCACGATTATTTTTCAGTAGGGGCCATACTAGTGTTAGAATTTTGAAAATTTTAATTAAGATTAATATAATTCTAAAATTTCCAAATACTATTACTATCATAAAATACAATAAAATATGAAAAATATGATAATTTGTTATATATATAAATATAACAAATGGTTAATCGAAATTGACATTTTTGGGGCTTCACAATATATTCTAATAGTTTTTGTTAGATCAGTAGGGAGATATTTCAAATTATAATATAAAAATTAAAAATAATTAATATAAAAATGAGGAGTATTTTAGCAAAGTTGAATGTTTTTGTTTTTTGAATATATTAAAATGAAGGCATAAAATAATTTTTTTTTTCAAAATAGATAAACTTGTATTGAACCCTGTAAAACTGAGTGGGTTCCACACCCTAATGTTAATTAGATTGCAAAGTAGGGAAAACGATAAAAGATTATTATTATTATTTTGGTTAATATTTATAAACAAGTATAGAAACACGTACTCAATGGAGTCAATTACTATATAAGACATAAAAAGATAAAATAATCCCATCTTTTTTTACTAAAAAGAGAAAAAAGAAGATATATGTAAAGAGGCACCACATTAATATAAATTAGTGTAGTGATGAAGACACTAATTCTATAATTAAGAGTAATGGGTTTGATTTGAATTCTCTTTTGGCATTTTCTTCCCTTTTCTGTATCTTTCGTCTCCAGATCCTCCTTTCTTTTTTTTTTTTTTGTGGTACGAGAGTTTCATCTCACTTTGTGTAAAGCACTTTCGTCTAATGGGATTATGCTTGAATAGGAATTTTTTTTAAGAAAACAAGAAAATTGCACCCCAGTGAAAACGTTATAAGGCGACACACACATATTCAGATAAAAAAATAAGGATAAATTACATTTTACTCTTAAGATTTGGTTAAAATACGAAAATCTCTTTAAGATTCTAAAAATTACAAAAACCCTCCTATATTATCTAATAATCTCTTTTTGCTTCTTAAACAGATAATGTCATATAATTTATTAAGTAAATTGACAATAATGCCCTTATAAATTATAAAAATTATGATGTAAAAAAGTGAAAGAAGGAAATTATGAAAAAAAGTATTCCAACTGAAAATCCGGATCCTTATTTTAACTCGTAATTTTTATTTTTTTCTCATAATTTATAAGGGTATTATTATCCATTTACTTAATAAATTGAATGACATCATCTATTTAGGGGACGAAAAGAGACTATCATATAGTAAGAGGGTTTTTGTAATTTTTAAAACTTTAGGGAGATTTTTGTATTTTGACCAAATCTTAGGGGGTAAAATGTAATTCACCCAAAAAATATTTAAAGAAAGGAAACTTCTAAACTAATTTCCTCACCGTAAATGAGTTGAATATATATGTGTGCGAGTGTATGTATATTATTGGGTAAATTATATAATACTCATAGGTGTAAATATGCGAGTGTACACCAAGCAAAAAAAATAAATAAAAAAATTGAGCCAAAAATGAAGAAAGTGCATGTATTGAGATGCACGCGCCTATTATATATACCATCCACCTCTCTCTCTCTCTCTCTCCTCAAAACCAAATCCATTCAGTCTCTCTCTCATCTTCTCCTTCACCAGCCTATTTTCTTTCTTCTCTCACATCGATTCCGGCTATTCCAAGAAGATTTTTGAAGATATCTCACCGCCAAAATACTCCCCACATCTCAAGTTTCAAAACACATACCATTTTCGACAATTTCGTCGTTTTTTGGGTTTGGGAGAACCCTAAATCAGCCACAAAAATTAAAGGAAAATTAGGGTTTTATAGATATGAAGTAGGGGATTCGTTTGGTTGTGTTTGAAGCCCATGAAGATGAAAGAAAAACTAGGGTTTTGGGAAAAAGTTATGTTTTTTTTTATGTAAAATCGTATGTTTTTGTTGGCTTGTTGGTGTAAAATGGTGTTTGTGTAAAGTGCTGCTTGTTTATGTAAAGTACTGTTGGCTTATTTGAATTACTGATTCTTTAGTCAAAATGCTATTTTTTGGTGTAAAATATTCTTTTCTGGTTCAAAATGGTATTTGTTAGCATAAAAACATCGTTCTGATTCGTTTGTGTAAAGTGCTGAATGTTTGTGTAAAGTGCTGAATGTTTGTGTAAAGTACTGTTGCTAATTTACATAAACTGCGAGATTACATATGTAAACTGTCAGTTTACATAACATTTGCAATAAACTTTGCAGTTTACATATGTAAATTGGCAGTTTACATAAACTGCAAGTTTACATATGTAAACTGCAAAGTTTATGTTAAATGGTGTGAAAATTCTGCATCTGTCATCCAACTTTGGAATTCCATATCTCCCTCGATTCTCGTCCGTTTTAACCAAACATTGGCTTGTTTTAAACCTCTTCTTACAAGGATTACACATAATTTTACGGATCTTTATTTGGACTTGTAAATCTCCCATAAATCAGCTCTGAAACAGAGCTGCAAGTGTTGTTATTTTCGCAAAAAAATCTGAAGTAATGGCTGTGCTTCAGAAATTCATATCTTCTTCATTCTTTGTCCGATTTAAGCAAACTATAGCTCGATTTAAACCTCTTTGCATAAGGTTTATTCAGAAATTTATATAAGCAACTTTGGCTTTCTAGATTTTCCAAAAAATAGCAAAGAACAGAGTTGCGTTCTGCAAAAGTACTATTGGCTTATGTAAACTACTGATCATTTGGTCAAAATGCTTTTCTTTTATGTTAAATACTCTTTTCTATTTCAAAGTAGTCTTTGTTAGTGTAGAAACATCGTTCTGATTCCTTTGTATAAAGTGTTGGTTGTTTATGTAAAGTGTTGAATGTTTGTGTAAAGTACTGTTGTCAGTTTACATATGTAAACTGGCATTTTACATAAACTGCGAGTTTACATATGTAAATTGCAAAGTTTATGTAAAGTGGCATGAGAATTCAACTTAAATTGCAATTTACATAAAAGTTTATGTAAAGTGGCAGTTTACACCAATACAACGCGACTTTACATAAACTTTTATGTAAACTGCGAGTTTACATATGTAAACTGTCAGTTTACATAAACTTTGCAGTAAACTTTGCAGTTTACATATGTAAATTGACAGTTTACATAAACTGCGAGTTTACATATGTAAACTGCAAAGTTTATGTAAAGTAGCGTGGAAATTCTGCAGCTGTCATCCAACTTTGAAATTTCATATCTCCCTCGTTTCTCGTCCATTTTGACCAAACTTTGACTTGTTTTATACCTCTCCTTACAAGGATTACATATAATTTTACGTTTCTTTATTTGGACTTGTAAATTTCTCATAAATCAGCTCTGAAACAGAGCTGCAAGTGCTGTTCTTTTTTCAAAAAAACTGAAGTAATGGTTGTACTTTAAAAATTCCTATCTTCTTCATTCTTTGCACAATGTTTACTCAGAAATAGCTCGATTTAAACCTATTTGCATAATGTTTACTAAGAAATTTACATAAGCAACTTTGGCTTTTTAGATTTTTCGAAAAACAGCAAAGAACAGAGCTGCATTTGCAAAAGTACTATTGGTTTATGTAAACTACTGATTCTTTGGTCAAGGTACTTTTCTTTTATGTTAAAAACTCTTTTCTAGTTCAAAGTGGTCTATGTTAGTGTAAAAACATCATTCTGATTCATTTGTGTAAAGTGTTGGTTGTTTATATAAAGTGCTGAATGTTTATGTAAACTAATGTTGGCTTATGTAAACTACTGATTATTTGGTCAAAATGCTTTTCTTTTATTTTAAATACTCCTTTTCTTGTTGAAAGTGGTCTTTGTTAGTGTAAAAATATCATTCTGATTCTTTTGTTATTTATGTAAAGTGCTGAATGTTTATGTCAAGTACTGTTGGCAGTTTACATAAACTTCCAGTTTACATATGAAGCTGCAAAGTTTACGTAAAGTGGCGTGAGAATTGAATGTAGCAGTTTACACCAATACAACGCGACTTTACATAAACTTCTATATAAGCTAGCAATTTACATATGTAAACTTGAACTGCCAGTTTACATAAACTTTGCAGTAAACTTTGCAGTTTACATAAACTGCTAGTTTACATATGTAAACTGCAAAATTTATGTAAAGTGGCGTGAGAATTTATATGTAAACTGTCAGTTTACATAAAAGTTTATGTAAACTGCCAGTTTTCATAAACTTTTATGTAAAGTGGCCTGAGAATTCAAACAAATGAGGTGCGTGAGGAGTGAGAGGGAGAGAGAAACCAATGACAGTTGGGGACATGCGCATTTAATACGCATTAAATACGGCTGACTCATTTTTTTTGTGTCTTTTTGACAAAAACCCGGTTTTTACTCAGTTTTTGCCCAATAAATTCGATTTTTAAAAAAAAACAGATATGAGTATATCTCATTTTTTACTCTTAGTAGTACTATATATGAACTGTATATTATTGTTATGATAGATGAGATTTTTTTTAGTTTTTATTTATTTATTTTTAGTTTCAAAATACAAATAATATAAGATATTTTAAAATATCCAACAAAAAAAATGATTAAATAGTTTAGGTCAATTCAAATCAGTTCGGACCGATGTAGAAAAACTATCAAAATCGGTTCGATTTGATCCAAATAAAATTATTCTAAAGGAGGTCTGTTAGATCAATTTGGTTCGGGACCGATCATCAATTTGCCCACCCTACTTTTCGGTCAACGAAAGTCATGTTAGTATTATTGTTGTTTGGTTTAAGGTGGAATGATTATTTTTGTGAATTATATTGTTTAGTTCAATTTAATATACCTTAGATATCGTTAATAAAATTCTAATCTCACTCGATACAAGTTCCTCTTATTTTTTCATAAATAAAATGACAAAAAGAAATTTGCAATGGCAGTTCTTGTTGAACAGGTCTAATTTTTATTGTTGTTTGTTTGATACAGGCATGGAGCAACGGCAGAATCCGGGCATGTCAGCACAGGGTTATAATGGGAGAGAAACCAAGGATATCAATAGGGTTATTTTCCTTCCAAAAGGGAATGGTTCATGTACGGGAAGAACTCGCCGGCGATGATGGCTTATTACAGTTTCATTCATTCGATCACTTTGGCCTGTTAAAGTTCCGGACGAGGAATCCGCATCTGTCGCCGGAGGAAAGAGTCAAAGCTTATTGTGGCGTTCAAAAACACAGTTGATACTCTTATTGAAAAGGACTGTAATGATATTCATATCCATCTAATACCGTGTATGTTTTATAATTAATTATGTATTAACTAAAATATTATCAAACATTATTATTGTCAAAGTATGCAAAATATTATCAAACTTATATAGCATCAATTTTGTGAGAACTCCGGTGTTTGAGAGTAGAGAGTTTTTTTTTTTTAAAAAAGAATTTATTGTGGTGATCGATGTACTCGAAGCAAAAAGATTTTGACTAACATCAAACTAGGATCCAAACGCGCTCATCGATTATGATTTAAGGGTATGTTTTACATGCGATTATGCTTTAAGGGTATGCTTTACATGCTTTGAACGTAAGTTAATTAACACTAAAAACAGATTAGGCATAAATTCGTTGCAAATTTTTTTGAAAAGCATGGCTTAGATTCTAACAAATCCTTCCTCGATATTCTCTTGAACGATTTCTCAAGAGCAATTTCAAAACTCACGTGTTGTGTTAATCATGTTTGTTTTTGTATGGCTACATTGCAACGTATAAATTTTTGTTTTCAAAGTAGTATTACTATAGATTTGTACGGCTAAAAAGAAATTCTGGTAACAAATATCACGTCAACTTCAAAACACATATAACAAATTTAGCTGTGTAGTCCAAACGTATGCATCACATATACCTTATCAAGTATCAGGGATCAAGAACAAGTCGTCTTATATGGCCAAAGGGTCCACAAGTATGAGAATGAACGCAAGAAACAGATGAGACCATTCAAGAATATACGAAAAACAATTTAGCCGAAAGAAATCAGGGATGGAAAACATGGACTTAATTGGAACTATAAACACGAGTTAGGCATCAGTTACTAGGTACTCTCAGTTTTTTTGCAGTAATTTGACAAAATTACTCTTTTATTTTACTATTTATCGTCATAATTTACCTCCTTAATTCTTATTTATCGCCTCAATCTAATTTACTAATATAACTTTATAATATTATATTAATATAATAAAAAATATTAAATTTAAAAATACTAATTTTCATTAAAATATTAAATAATAATAATAAATATTTTTATTATAATAAAAAATATTTTTTAATACAAATCTTTTTATTATTAATTCATAATTAAAAAACTGTGAAGAAAAAATAATTACCATTTATATGGCAAAATCCTACTTTGAAAAAACATGATTTTTAACAAAATATTAGTTTGGCAAAAAATAGTTTTGGCAAAACCCTAGTTTGGCAAAAAAAAAGTTTCAGCAAAATTCTTGTATGAGAAAATATAGTTTATAGGAAAACCCTAGTTTGGCAAAAAAGAGATTTAGCAAACACTTAGTTTGGCAAAAATTCATTTAGTCTAACAACATTGAGAGTTATTGAGTTAAATGCGAAAATGAAATTTTGACAAACAACGAAAATTCAAATTTTATGAACAGAAACTATGTATTGATTCTAGTAACACAAGCTATGTATTGAAGACAATGCGAAAAAGAATTGACGATCAATCATCATGAAGTTCACTTTAAATATTTATGTTAAAATTTCTAAAACGTTTCACCAATTTGTACACGCGTATTGACAATGATGAAAATTTACAAGTAGAAAAACTTGCTAGTACATCTAAGTCTCAGTCAAGGGAAATCTACAAGTAGAAAAATTCGTTCGTACATATAAACCTTAGTCAAGGGGTATTCAAAGACAACATCTATTCCCGATAGGTTCCTCAAAGAGTAGCAAACGTCTCTAGTTTGTATTCAATGCTGTTTCTTTCATTGGAGTCCAAGAAAACCTTCATGATAACAGATCTTCCCCATATTTCTCAGTATAAGTATTTTGAATTGCCTTGCGTTGGCAAGCATTCCTGTTGTTGGAGTAGAATGCATAAGCTATGCTTGTATTATACAGTTTCCCAGATTAATATATCGATTCGTGTTTCAGTCATATCTTGTTGTGCATTAATTGTCCATTTATATTATGTAAGTAGATGATGAGGTGTCTGGTGTGACACAGTAGATCTCATCATTGGTTGAAAGATGTAATATATAAATGAGGTTCGTAACCGAGACAGTTTTGGGCAAATTGTTGGTTTAGGTTATTATGTGATTCAGATAATTGGTTTGTCTAAACTAGTTGAATCATATAGATATGCCCGGGGCATATTGAACTTGACCTTTAGGAATGATTTGTCTTGTACTGATTTAATAGATAAATCGTTCCTTGTATTCTATCTCTAAATCCCTAGACTCGAGCGGGCATGAGGATTAGACATAGTATACTTTGATCTGCCAATGGGTGAGGTCAATTGTGGCCAATAGTCTCGGTAGGTTGGGTGCGCGTGTTTAGTTACTTGGTGTGCTGCTGCTTGTCGAAAGAAAACCATGTACTGGTGCGTCCGGGGTGATGGTGCTCCCGAGATGAGCTCGAAATGTTTATTATACTAAACCCCGCCGGTGGACTTATGTCCGGTATAGTAAAAAGGTCGAGTGGTACTAGTCTCGGAATTAAAGAAGTTAATTAATTAATTTATCAGTAAATTAATTTTAATTAACGAGCACTATATCTTTGATGTGGGGAGATTAATGAATATAATTTAATTAAGTTGTTCCGGAAGCAATTCTGGTGTAGGATGGTAGTGCCAAAATTAATCCGTTAGTGGTACGATTAATTTTGTAATGGGTTAATTGAATAGGTAGATTTAATTAATTAATTGGTTAATTATTCCTAAGGGTTAATTTAGCAATTAACAAAGTGGAATTATTTAATTAATTCCTAAGATTAATTAAGTAATTAACAAAGTGGAATTATTTAATTAATTAATTAAGTCTTAAGTTTCAATTGGAATTAGAAAATCCTAGAGATTAGGAAATCTAGTAGGATTTGGTTTATCCTATCAGATTGGTTGCCTAATTGGATTTGGAAACTAATTCATTACCTAAACCCATTAGGAAGACCAATCCTAAACCAACTTAGGGTCTCTCTTGTAACTCTATAAATAGACAAGGGATTAGCCATTCAAGATTCACAATTCAATAGATTCATTATTCAAGAATCTAGAGAGATAAAATTCTAGAGAGAGAAAGTTCTTTCTCTCTCAAGAACGAATTTTTGAGCAAATAGGCGGCTGGTTTTCTTCATGAAGTGGCCGAAAATATTGGTCCAAAATACTAGCCCCGTGCGTTGCTTTTTCTCTCTCCTAGCAGTGCGTTTGCAGTATGTGCTAGGTGCGGAGGTGCTGAATTTTTCAGCAGGTGGATTGTGGTGAGTTGCTGATCAATTGACTTCTAGATTGTTGCCCACACAACAAGAGGTCATAGTCTTTGAGACATACAAGAGAATCACCAGGTGCACGCTTCAAAGGTAATTTTTTAAGGTTCCGCTTTAATTAGAAATTTTTGTTGCGTGGTAAATCGAGCAAGTGAAAACCCAGATCCTATGTGGCAAATCTTTCACCTGTGAGCCAAAAAGTATATGATCAAATGCTCATTTGTTCCCCATCCTGTAAAACATGTCCCTTTCATGATGTTACCGAGTTCAAAAAAGATTGAATCAAATATAATGCTTGATCTACCAAACTAAAATCAAAAGGGGAAAAAATACTCTAACACTTCAACTTAAAATTGATTCATATTCTAACAATTCCTTCATATTTGGAATAGATCACATGATATATATTATATAATCTCTCTTTTTTTTTTTTTAAGGTATAAGCAAGGCAGGAGAGCCCCAAACTCTCTATAACATAAAAGCATCCCAAAAATAAGAGTTAGTATATAGTACTACTAGGAGTAAATAAAATGGAGTGCTCTTAGCAAAAAAAAAAAAAAAAAAAAAGAAAAGAAAATAAAGCCAAAAAAGGAAGCTGATGGAGATTGTATTTAACGCGCCTAACCTCCCTCTAATTAGCAGGCCTATTTGTCTAGTTTACATCATATCAAAATCCCGCAGATCCCATCAAAATTAAATTTCAAATTTTTGTTGGGCTTCGGGTTGTACGGACTTTACACAAAGAAGGAACAAAACTAATGGAAACTGAGGGGTTGAGAATTTATTTTTCATTCAAAGAAGCTGCAGCCCTTCTGAAACTCTCCGCACCACCCACGAGTGCCGAAAAAATAGCAAGCATTAATAGCACGATCGTTCTCACAACTGAGCAACTTGAACGACAGGAGACTACAAGCGGAAGGTGATTCGACTCAGATTTTCAGTGGGGGAAACAAAAAAATCGATCAAACCGTAAAAAAATGGTTAGGGTTAAGCTAGTTACGAGTGAAGCAGAAGCCCAAAAAATTGAAAGCAGCATGAAATGTATGTTTATAACAAATGTAGAACTAATATTTGCAGTTTAGGGTTACTGGATGTTGTTCATAATGGTGGTACTTTATTTTTTTTGTGTACAAAACGCAACACAGTTGGGAGGACTGTAAATATTCTTGGTGTAAAGAGACCAAGCAAGGAAATCAGTGGCGAGAAATCAGACAAACAAGTTTCGAAGAGTATGTTTTTTGCAGTACATCATTGTGTAAAGTACAGTTTTCTCATGTAAACTCCCTTTTTTTGTTTGCTCAGTAATTTAGGGTAAAATCATAGTATGATCTGCTTATGTAAACTACTAGTTATTTATGTAAAGTGCTGATATGCTTGTGTAAAGTACAGTTTTTTGATGTAAAATCCCTTTTTTTGGTTATAAAGTAGTGTTCCTAAGACTAGAATGCTCATAAATCTAGTAAAATCATCGTCTGATTTGCTTGTGTAAACTACTAGTTATTTATGTAAAGTGCTGATATGCTTGTGTAAACTACTGATTGTTTATGTAAAGTGCTGATTTGCTTGTTTATGTAAACTGTTTTCTCATGTGAAGTCCCTTTTTTGGTTGTAAATAGTTCTTCTAATACTAGAATGCTCATAATTCAAGAAAAATCATCATCTGATCTGCTTATGTAAAGTACTGGTTGTTTATGTAAAGTGCTGATTTGCTTGTTTAGAGTACTGTTTTCTCACGTGAAGTCCCTTTTTTTTGTTTGTAGAGTAGTGTTCCTAAGACTATAATGCTCATAATTCAGGTAAAATCATCGTCTGATCTGCTTATGTAAACTACTGGTAACTTATGTAAAGTGCTTCCTAAGACTAGAATGCTCATAATTCGTGTAAAATCATCGTCTGATCTGTTTACGTAAACTACTACTTTTTTTTTTATGTAAAGTGCTGATTTGCTTGTATAAAGTAATGGTTTCTAATGTAAAGTCCATTTTTTTGATTCTAAAGTAGTGTTCCTAAGTCTATAATGCTCATAATTTGTGTTTAATCATCGACTGATTTGATTATGTAAACTACTGGTTGTTTATGTAAAGTGCTGATTTGCTTGTTTAGAGTACTGTTTTCTCACATGAAGTCCCTTTTTTTGTTTGTAGAGTAGTGTTCATAAGACTATAATGCTCATAATTCGAGTAAAATCATCGTCTGATCTGCTTATGTAAACTACTGGTAACTTATGTAAAGTGCTGATTTGCTTGTGTAAAGTACTGCTTTATATTGTAAAATTCCTTTTTTTGGTTGTAGAATGGTGTTCCTAAGACTAGAATGCTCATAATTCCTGTAAAATCATCGTCTGATCTGCTTATGTAAACTACTAATTTTTTTATGTAAAGTGCTGATTTGCTTGTGTAAAGTACTGGTTTCTAATGTAAAGTCCCTTTTTTTGATTCTAAAGTAGTGTTCCTAAGTCTATGATGCTCATAATTCGTGTTTAGTCATCGTTTGATTTGATTATGTAAACTACTGGTTGTTTATGTAAAGTGCTGATTTGCTTGTTTGAGTACTATTTTTTCATGTGAAGTCCGTTTTTTGGTTGTAAATAGTTGTTCATAAGACTAGAATGCTCTCTGATCTACTTATGTAAACTACTGGCTTTTTATGTATAATGATTTTGCCCTTGTTGATGCGGTTTCAGGCAAAAGAAAGAAGATCGTTGAAGTGGATTCAGACGATGATTTTGAGGAAAGAATGACTTTCGAAAAATTGTAGAAGCTGAAAAAAAAAGGGTAACACCGAGGGAAGAAGAAAAAAGAAAAACGATAATAAAAAGAAAGAGGGAGAGCTTGCCATTCAAATCTTTCAGCAAAGGACCCAGAGACTCCATGAAGATGCGCAATTGGCATGCTAGGAAGAATCTGCAAGATACCAAGGGGATAAAGAAACAAAAAAATCATTCAAGTCAAAAACCTATGCTGCTGGACTACTTGGGGCTTCAAAGACTCCGGATTTGGGTACATTATAAACAATCCTGGAAGATGTGCAAGGTGTAATAAATGACCTCCAAAAAGCAGTGGACAATGAGGAGGAGAAAGCTCAAGAGAAAGTGGTAAGCATAATACTAGATAAGTTTTTGTTAAGTAATATTCATTCTGATTTCTTTATGTAAAATCATAGTCTGATATGCTTATGTAAACTACTGGTTATTTATGTAAAGTGCTGTCATGCTTGTGTAAAGTACTTTTTGTCATGTGAAATCCCTTTTTAGGTTGTAAATTGGTGTTCCCTAAGACTAGAATGCTCAAAATTTGTGTTTAATAATCTTATCATATGCTTATATAAACTACTGGTTGTTAATGTAAAGTGTTGTAGATATATATAAAGTACCGATTATATTTGTAAAATGCTCTTCATATGTAAAGTGCCCTTTGTGTAAACTACTGTTATTGCTGATATGCTGGTGTTCTTAATGATTTGCAAAATAATTCTAATAATGTTTTGCTTATGTTTGGAGCAAAACCAGAGTGCAAATCCCGTGGGGGTGGAACCAGCAAACAAAATACCAGCAGTGGACAATGAGGAGGAGAAAGCTGAAGAGAAAGCTGTAAGAGTACTACTAGATATGTTTATGATAAGTACTATTCATTCTGATTTCTTTATGTAAAGTGCTGACATGTTAGTGTAAAGTACTGTTTTTTCATGTGAAGTCCCTTTTTTTAGTTCTAAATTGGTGTTCCAAAGAATAGAATGCTTATAATTCGTGTAAAATCATCATCTGATCTGCTTATGTAAACTACTGGCTATTTATATAAAGTGCTGATTTGCTTGTGTGAAGTACTGTTTTCTCATGTAAAGTCCCTTTTTTGGTTGTAGATTGGTGTTCCTAAGACTAGAATGCTCATAATTTGTGCTCAATAATATTCTGATATGCTTATGTAAACTATTGGTTGTTTATGTAAAGTACTGATTTGAGTAGTTATAAAGTAACATTTATATCTGTAAATGCTCTTCCGATGTAAAGTGACCTTTGTGTAAAGTACTGCTATTGCTGATATGTTGGTATGTTGGTGTTCTCAATCATTTGCAAATTAATTCTATTAATGTTTTGCTTATGTTTGCAGGAAAACTAGGGTGCAAATCCCTTGGGAGTGGAACCTGCAGAAAATGAAAAAACACTGCGAGCAAACAAAATACCAGCTGGAGAGGTATTTCATGTAAAATCATGTAAATTTGTTATTTTAGATTGCATATCTTTGTGGAATAACTTTCAATGATTAAATAATAACAACTTGCAGCTAACAGACACACCAGACACTCAGTTGTTAAAACAAATGTGCCTGCTAGCTGATCTTGTAGAGAAAAGGTTTGGACAGGCGCCCATTCCATTTAAGAAAAGGACGCCAATGACTCCAACTTTTGATCTAGGCTTTTCACAACTAACACCAGTGCGTTTGATTCATAAATTTTAGGAAACTGAGAAAGATAAAACGGCCGATACGAATGGAGCAAATGCCTTAGTACATACATCCATGCAAGATGTTCAGTCTCACTTATTTAGGAGACTTGACTTCGCGGGTCAACATTGCTTGCGGAGGAGCCTGACTTTGAGTAAGTATTCTTATCATCTCCTATTTGGTGTAATTAAACATTGAATATCGATTAAACAATTTGAATCCAATATTTCAGCGTGATCATGGGGGATCAAGATAACACAGAGGAGATAGCTGCATTCCGTCCCAACAAGGCACATCGAGCAGTTAAAAAACTAAGGAAATTCCTGTCTCCTTACATCACCAGCTGGACGAAGGATACACTTGCAAGAATCTCGGAGAAGGAGAGGATAGTCAATGACTACGCACTTTTGCTTGCGGATGCAAGCAAGGGCATGCCGAACTTGTAAGTGTTCTTGACCTACATGTATTTTACATAAATCTATTTTACTTAAGTCATTTTACATAAAGGTTTATCAAAAGAAGTTTACATAAATGTACTTTACATAAACTCAGTTTACATAACTCACTTTACATAACATATTTTACACAAGGTCAGTTTACATAAGTCTATTTTACATAACACTTGTCAGCGAGCAACTGTTTGGTGGAGAAGGCAATCTTACCATAGACCGGGAGCAGATGTCCATCATGGTTTGGGGTGAATGGTTGGATACAGCCATCATTGATTGTTGGTCGTAACACTTGAACAGAGCCAAAAATTTGAAACAAATTGAGAAACCTTCAAGGTTTTTCTGCTCAGTCCAGTTTTCTGTGAGTTAATACTTACACACTACTTTACATCACTTGGCCTGATACGATTTGTTGATAACCTCTCTATTTAACATTTCAAATTATGCAGCTCATAGTGAAAGACGTGGGAATGGCACTAGGAAAGAACAAAACATGTATGCACAGATTTTCAGAACAGATGACAACAGAATTATGGTTCCTCAAGAAAACCGAAAATACTTTTCAGCCGTCCATGGTAATGAGTACCACCATTCCCATAGTTTACATTACATTTTTTTTAAAAAAAAAAACTCATTTTTATGTATACATATAATGCAGGTGTTCTTACCCATCCACCTAGATGGCCATTATGTGTTGGTGTGCATCAACAGCAATGAAAAACAAGTGGTACTCATTGGCAACGCACGCGGAGAAGTGGTATCCTACGGTGGTTTTCCAAAGAAACTAGTAAGTACAATATAACATAATAATGTACAATTTACAATATTGTAGACTTCATTTTACACAAAATCTTATATAAAATGATGCAGATGTACTACTTTCAAGACTGGACATGAGATACACCTTGGGCTAAACGCTATGAGAAGTGCTACCAGTGGAAGTGGACCTACGCTAACATTGCATGGAAAAACCTTGGCGGATTCAATTGTGGCCTCTAGGTCATGCGGCATATGGAGATTTATCATGGACAACAAGTTTTCAACTATGACCATGAATTGATTGCTGCGAAGGACAATCCTGAGATCCTGAAAACATTGAGGGTGAAGTACCTGTTTAACTTGCTAATGTCACGACACAATACCCTCCTGGTTCCGCTCAAGAGAAAGATATCTAAATTTCACTATAAAAACAAATATTCGAATGATAACTAACTATGTTCATGTAGAACGGATTTATATTTGTTGTTGTTATTTTCTACATTGACTGTCAGTTTATGTAAACTTACAGTTTACATAAGGAGATTATGATTGTAAGTTTACATAACGATATCACAACCCTCAGTTTACATAAAGAGATTATAACTGTATCAGAACTATCAGTTTACATAACGATATTAGAACTGTCAGTTTACATAAGGAGATCATAACTATTAGATTACATAAAGAGATCAATACTTTAAGTTTACATAACGAGATCTGAAAATATCAGTTTACATAAGGATATCAGAACCGTCTGTTTACATAAGGAGACCAGAACTTTAAGTTTACATTACGAGATCAGAACCCTCAGTTTACATAATGAGATCAGAACATTAAGTTTACATAACGATATCAGAAATATCAGTTTACATAAGGATATCAGAAACGTCAATTTACATAAAGAGACCAGAACTTCAAGTTTACATCACGAGATCAGAACATTAAGTTTACATAACGAGATCAGAACATTAAGTTTACATAACAAGATCACAACATTAAGTTTACATAATGAGATCAGAACTCTTACATTACATAAAGAGATCAGAACTTTAAGTTAGTTTACATAACGAGATCAGAACTGTCAGTTTACAACCAGCACCACGTCAAAAATAACCAGCCAACATCATTATAAACCAGGAAGACACTACACCAACAATCATGATTTTACATAAACAAAATAGTACTGTACACAAGCAAATCATGAAACATCAGTACATTATACCAAGAAAAGCAACGGTTTCCATACACGAACCGTGCTATACAAGAAACATTTTACATATAAGTTACTTTTAATCCTTTTTTTTCCTTTGATGTTTCAATTTGGCTTTGTGCACCCTCTTCTCAACTGTACTTTTAAAATGAACATTCTGCACCCCTCTTGCCCTCCTAGAAGTGGGGTCTCTAATATTCTTCAACAAAGGCAATTCAAAATTCTCATCGAAAATATCAGCTTGGGCAGCAAGTGCATCTTTGGCTTTCATATAGTACTCATCCAAAATACTGCGACCAATCTCATTGGTATGCGATAATCTAATTAAATAAAAATACCTTCTACTAGCATCTGCCCTCCACAAAGATGGTTAAAAAATTGATGGCAAACACATCAACACTTCTGAAACATTAAACTTTCCACAATGGGAAACTGAAGCAGCTTTTGTCCACCTATCGAGGATATACATTTGTGGAATTTTCTGCGAAAAGGGCAAAAAAAAAAAAAAAAAAAAAAGGAAAACCAGATTAGTTATGTTGTTTTATATCAGTTTTAACTAGTTTACATAATTGACATCAGCATATAGAGAATGCCATAAAATTATTCTGAAAAAGGA
The DNA here is from genome assembly GCA_030378225.1 of Knoxia roxburghii. Taxonomy (NCBI): domain Eukaryota; kingdom Viridiplantae; phylum Streptophyta; class Magnoliopsida; order Gentianales; family Rubiaceae; genus Knoxia; species Knoxia roxburghii. The sequence continues at coordinate 14,457,105 of CM059418.1, forward strand.
CACGGAGGCAATGAGAATATAGAATCCCAACTTTAGAAAACTTCTTGCATGAACACTTTACAGAATAATCATATTGTCATCGTAAATGACAACGTGCCGGAATATGGGATCATCCTCATATTCTTTTGGAATCCAAACTTCAAATACATATACACCATTTGATTGGGACTTCTGTTCCATATTCAATTCCAGCATATTAAGATATTGCTTCTCAAAATATGTGTACATCTCAAGTGTGTACACATCACGGGCATGCCTCAACATTAGACATTTTTTAACAGGCACGTCAACCTTGCCATAGAAGCACCTATGGTCTTCGCAAGCAGCTTGATATCGCCAATCCAGAACAACATCCATAAATTAATGGTAAAAATCACATAATGTTGAAGTCTTAGACAATCTTTGAGAAATAGAGTTATTTGTACTCTCACTCCACTGGGAAGATAATGTTCAACCAGAAAAATAATCCTTGCTGAACGCAGGACACCACTTCTCCCTTGATTTGTAAGTTTTTATCAACCACTCATTGTCTTCGCATCCATATTTTTGTTCCATCCTGAAAACACATCAAAATTTTGTAAGATTATGTAAACTGACAGTTTATGTAAACTCACAATTTATGTAAACTCACAGTTGACGTAAACATTTTTGTAAACTGACAGTTTACAACAGTCGTTTATATAAAAATGAACAAGTCCAATCAATTATCTCTTCCAGTGGTAATTAAATTCGTCAACGGTGTCCACTTTGGCGAGTAATCTATAAACAACTCATAGAAACCTGTCTGCTGTCTGAGAAAATCAATTTTGCTCTCGGAGTTTTTTATGATATGCCAAATGCAAATACGATACCGTGAATCAGGAAATATCTCTTGAATCGCCTTTCCCATGGATGCTGATTGATCACTCATTACAGTTATCGGATACTTATTGTCCATCGACCTCAAGAATGTAGAAAATAACCAAACAAATGATTCAACTCTCTCGTCCCTTATAAAACCAATTCCAAACATCATATTCTTCCCGTGGTTGTACAATACGTGGTGTCATGGATTAAAAAAATCACCAAACAGCTTGTAATCACTCTTTATTCGACTATCTCTTCAAAAAAATATTTTTTAGACAAGACACATTGTCCAATTCAAAATCAAAGAAAAACCTTCTTCGAGAGCAGCCCTGTATTTCAATATCTCAATCAAAGCATTGGAATCACTGCCATCAATGTATTTTCTTTTTTTGTTTCCAGCTTGTTGTATACATCCCTTTGTGTAAAACCAACGTTTGATTGACCTCCAGCCTACATAACATCATAATTCTTTACCGTATTTAACTTGGCAGTTTACATAAACAAAATGGTACTTTACACAAGTTATATCAGTATTGATATATTTTGTTTATGAAAACTTGTAGTTTACATAAACATTTATGTAAAATGGTACTTTACATAAATGTTGATGCAAACTATCAGTTTACATGAACGTTTATGTAAACTAGTATTTTACAAAAATGATTATGTAAACTTGTAGTTTACATAAAGTGGTAGTATGTTTATGTAAAGTTGTAGATTACATAAACATACTACCACTTTACACAAACATAACAGTACGATTGTTGTATGCAAATAACAAGCATTTTACACGAACAAAACTAACCTCTTTATAAAGGAGCTTGTAACTATCACGAACAGATATCCCCGAAGATTTCATTGCATGGAAAAAATCAATAGATGATCTGGACAGCTTCCTGTGCGAACGTAACAAATGTCTTTCATTTTCTGGACACATAACGTGATTATGTTTTCAAAAATGCTTTGTGACGACCCATAAACCATCTTTCGCTCTTATTTTAATTTCAATACAAGCCAAACAATCAGAACGACCATCAAGCTTGGTGAATATTTGGTCTATCTTATAATTCTCCTTCATCTTACCATATTTACAGTAAACAATTCTCCTCCAATATCCGGTTCTGTCACTTCTCTTTCTATCTTTATCTAAATGAACACCAAAACCAAGATCCCAAGCATATGAATTATAAAGTTCATAAGCTTTCTCCTCACTCTCGAATGTTCTATCGACAAGAGAAGGCATTGTTTCATCATCCCTGGTTCCGAATCTGAAACGAATAAAGAAAGGTGGAAGTTTGCATCAAATCCATATTAATTAAAGATGAAGAAATATATGATAAACAATAACCTACCACAACATATTACTTGCATGGTAGAATGATATCCGTCACTTTTACAAACACCTAGACCACCTTCAATGAAATTAGCTATTTCCCCCATAGAACTTATTAGAAACTATAAACACAAAGTCGACTTTACACAAACACAATACGAGTTTAGATAAACACATAATCGAGTTTACATAAGCACACAGTCGAGTTTACATAAAACTGTCGTGCCCTTAAATACACATTTGAGTTAACATAAGCACACAGTCGAGTTTACAAAAGCACAAAAGGCTAGTTTACATAAACTATCGTGCCCTTAAGACTGCCTGATATGGATACCACAATGATCAGAATTTCAAAATTTGCAACACTATCAAGATGAACATGATGATATATACCAAATTTGAATCTCGAAAATCACCCCCCGTCATCATTATTTGTCCGCTGGGCAACAAAATGGACCCAAAAATCAAACTTTCAAGGATGCTCCTGTCTTGTCGAACGAAGGTGAAAATGGCTCCCGGCTTGTCGAACACGTGTGAACCATTCTTTCACTTCAGGAGCATTAAATGCGCATTTAATGTGCATTTACACAAACACAATGCTAGTTTACATAAGTGTTAGTTTTGAATACAGAAAAGCTATGGCTTGTATCAAAAACTAATATCCACAGCTGACATATCATTTTGTTTCGGTATAAATTTGTTCCTTTATATCATAGAACTAGATAACGGGGTGTGGACAGACACAGTAGATACCGTTATTGGTCAAAATATTGATATATAAAAAGTATGCTTGTAACTGAGATAGTCTGAACATAATATCGGTATAGGTTATCGTGTGGTTTGGAAATTAGTTTATCTAAACTAGTTTAAATCACACGAATATGCCCGGGGCATATTGAGCACGACCAGTTTGGATATAATTGACTTATACTGATCGGCGTAGTCAATTCGGTCCTAGTATTCCGTCTCTCAATCCCGAGACTGGGACGGGCGTGAGAGTTGGATATCGTATGCTTTGATTTGCCAAAGAGTGCGGTCGATTGAGGCCTATACCTCGGTAGGTTGGGTATGCAGTGTTTAGCTTCTTACGTGCCGTTGCTAGTCGGAGGAATCCACGTACCGGTTCGCCGGGTTGATGGTGCTCCCGAGATGAGCTTGTAAAGTCTATTATACTAAACCCGGCCGGTAAACTTTATGTTCGGTATAATAAAAGGACGAGTGGTACTAATCTCGGATATCAAGAAGTCGGTGAATTAATTTGTCAGTAAATTGATAAACCGACGAACGTTAGATCTTTAATGTGGGGAGATAGAATAAAATATAATGGCGCGATGTAAAGTCGTTTTCGAGCGGTAGTTCCATAATTGGTCCGTTAGTGGTACGACAAATTATGCATTTGACTAATCGACAAGGTGAATTAATTAATCCTAAAGGTTTAATTAATATTTAATCGACAAAGTAAATTAAAAAATTAATTCTATTTGAATTAATTAATTCTAAGGGTTCGATTAAATTAAATTAACAAAGTGGGTTAAATAAATTAATTTAAATGGGTCGATTGGAGTTGATTAGTCGGGAAGACTTAGCGGTCAACGAAAGTTAAATTAAAAGGCCTAACTCGAGAGCCCATTAGGTCTCCATTAGAGCTCCTATAAATAGAAGACTTGAAGCCCAAGAAAACCTAAGGAAGTCTTGCAAGACAATTTTTCTTGCTTTCTTGAGTGAGAAGGTTTAAGAGAGAGAATTTTTCTTCAAGAATTTTTTCTCAAAAACAAACCAGATTTCTCACTTGCTCTTGACTGGATTCTGACCAAAGATCACAGCTTTATATTTGGGTTTTATTCTGCCCAGTTTTTTTGGTTCAATCCACCGCACATTGCTGCCCAGTTCTTCGATCTTCCGCCGGTTTTCTGCAGCAGTTTTTCAAGGATTTCTGGCGCAGTTATTCAGTCCGCAAAAACTGCTGCCCGATTTTACTTCTCTTGCGCAAAGGGGCTGTCGGATCTTCTTCACTCGCGCAAAGGGGCTGCAGCGGTTTTCTTGTATCCTGCTGCCGAATTTCACTGCTGTCCATTGCGTTTGATTCGGCCTAAGTCTCGTTGATCTCTTCTTGGTGATCCGAGGCTTGGGCTGTCTAGATCACGAGTGGGCAGTTTGAATTCCGGTGGCTGGACTGGTGGGTTTTAAAAAAGGCAGCAGCTTTTGGGCAGCAGTAGCAGTATTTTTGTGGGTTGAGTTTTGTGATCAGTTTTTGGTTTGTTTGAGTCCAGTTTTAGAGAGATTTCCTTTGGGCTAAGCAAGTAGACTTCGATAGATTATTGTCCACGCAATATTCAAAGTTTCTACGGAGTAATCTAGTGGATTTCTTTTGGAATCGCTATCAAAGATTGGATTTTTCTTTAGGCAAGGGATTTCGCTACAAAAGGTAGAATCTTTAATATTCCACTTTAATTAAAGATTTAATTTTTTGTGTCCCGATTAATAAATTAAATAAGTATAAGCCTAAATCTGTTCATGGGTAAACTAATTTGAGCCTGAGCTTGGTCGAAAGCTTCCGATTCTGGAATGCATTGCACGAAAGTGAGGTTTTCGATTTAGCCCGGGCTTGTTCAGTTTTCCTTCAATAAGCACACATTCCACATAAGCGCACAGTCGAGTTTACATAACTATCGTGCCCAGTTTACAAAAGCCCAAGTCGAAAACAACTAGCACCACGTCTGTGTAAAGTACTATTTTCTCATGTAAATTCCCTTTTTTAGTTGTAAATTGTTGTTTCTAAGACTAGAATGCTCATAATTCGAGTAAAATCATCCTCTGAACTGTTTATGTAAACTACTGATTGTTCATGTAAGCACACATTCGAGTTTACATAAGCACACAATCGAGTTTACATAACACTATAGTGCCCTTAAACACACATTCGAGTTTACATAAGCACACAGTCGAGTTTACATAAACACAAAAGACGAGTTTATATAAACTATCGGTCCTTAAAATTGCCACAAATGGATACCACAATGATCGAAATATCAAAATTTGCAACACTCTCAAGACGAACATTATGATATATACCAAATTTGAAATTCAAAATCACCGCCCGTCATCATTATTTGTCTGCAGGGCAACAAAATAGACCAAAAAATTAACCTTTCAAGGATGCTCCCATCTTGTCGAACGTCGGTGACGACGACTCCCTGCTTGTTGAATGCGAGTGAACCATTATTTCCCTTCAGGAGCATTAAATTTGCCTAAAGGAAGAAAGCAACTAAAGAACCCGGTTAATTTCTGGTTTTTTAGTCATTAACCCGGTTTTTTAGCAAAAAATCGGGTGGGTGTAAAACTGCCCCTTTACTCCTAGGAGTATGGTATAATTTGCGCAAAAATAAGGCATACATAACCATTAATCCCCCAATGCCGAGTAATTAAGCCATAATATCTATCACCCTTCTGAAGTTTGATAATCCAAAATTCTAAAGTTACCATAGTACATTTAGCCAGAAAGCCAATCCTATACTATTCACTCGTAAATCCAGTGATCACTACTGAAATTTTGGGCTTTCACCGCACCATTTTTATAACTCTAAATTATAAATGTATCTATTAATATCTACAATCACATCAAATATTAACTTATTTATATCTAATAAAACACTACAAGAGTAATGTTGTTTTCACTATTTTAATGAGTCATCAAATAAAATTCTATCATAACACTAGAAATAATGTTATAATAAAATGTCGATCAAAACACTAACAAGTGTAATTAAAATTTTATAAGTATAGAAACACAATCAACTGTTATTTTATTTGTTAATACATTAACTTAAGGTATTAATAGATTATTATGTATAGTGTAATTGAAATACATATATAATTACATTATTAAGTGTGAATTTTAAGCCGACTGATGCTATCCCACATTGGAAATGAATGGGAGTTAACTGTAGTATTAAAAGAGAATGATTGGGCTTGGATTATTATAGGCCAGAATTTCAACAGTCTTAGACTGTCGATGTATTTTCCTGATGTTACAATTGTATCAGATTAAATTTTAATAAATTATTATTTATTATTTTGATTAAGCTTTTAAATAAATAAAATATGGTGTGATTTTATATGATGTTTTCTATTATATAATATAATGACACATAATTTTATGATATTATGGTATTCGTATGAACACTTCAAATTGTCATAATAGGTTTTCTATCAAAACACTTTATTATGTATTAACATGTTAACATATAAAAATTATATAGCCAACAACCATGCCATGATAGATGATTTATCATAATATATACTTGTATCTTCATATATATTATAACTCCACATTTTTCAGTATGTATGTTCACATTAAAAAGTGACGTGTTATCCAATACTCATTTGACCACACCTACATACACCACGCAAAAAGGTTCATGTCGCCATAGATAAAATGTGATGAGATTTTGTCTTTTATAACATTTTCAAGTGTTTTAGAAGTCATTTTTTGTTGTAGTGGATGAACTATTTTCTGCCACTCAGTAATTCCTTCTGGGAACCAAAGAGCAATTTCTTTCTTTGCCTTCTCTACTGCATCACTTCCATGAATGACATTCCTGAGACAACAAAAGTTTGCTGCACTTGTTAGCGTATAAGTGGTATACCCGTGAATTCCCCCAAGGTACAACCAAGCAAGTGACCGACTACTGTGAAAATAGAGATTTATCTTCAATTAAAGCAAAATGCTAAGTTGCAGACAGAAAAATGTCAGCTTCTGCAATGGCAGTTCTCAACCCAACAGAAAGGTTTTTTCCGAAGTCCCAAAAGAAGTCGTTTCAAGTACAATAACTATTTAAAATACTTCATCTATAACCTAGCAAGACAGTTGAAGGAAAGAGCCTCAAAAGGTTGATAAAGACTATTTATGCCAACAACACGCCACCATCTCAGTGAACAAGGCTCTGTATCTAAAATGGCATGCACAATTCTGAATAAGTAGCCTATTCATAGTATTGAAGAAGTACTAGGAGTTCCAACTAAAATATGTATATATATATATATATATATATACTAGTAGTACTAATTGTTCAAAAGTCATTTAATTTGATCAATTGCAACATATAAAGCCATTCACCAACAATTTGGAAATTTAGCATCATTTAGTAGTTCAACGACGTCATGTAGGAACACGAGAAAACACCATTCTTTTAACAAGATGAGGAATAGCATCATCACCTGCCAATGTCAATAGCATAATCGCCACGGATTGTACCAGGTTCAGACTGAGCAGGGTTGGTCGCTCCAATAATCTTCCTCCCAGTAGCAATAACATTCTTCCCTTCCTAGACCATAGCAACAACAGGTCCAGAAATGATGTAGTCCACCAATCCAGTGAAGAACGGCTTTGTAGAGAGGTCAGCATAGTGCTTTCAGCAAAGGGGCGATCAACATTAGAGAACTTCAAACCTTACAAAGTGAAGCCTTTCTTCTCAAATCTTGCAATAATCTCACCAATCAGGCCCCTTTGGACACCATCAGGCTTGATCATGATGAATGTCTGCTCCATTTCTAATTTTGATTATTTTCTGAATAACCTTTTACTCGGCTTCAAAGCAGAAAAGATGGAGGAGACTATATATTTTATAGGGTGAATTACATTTTCCCCTTAAACTTTGATCAAAATACGAAAACCTCCTTAAGATTCTAAAAATTATAAAAACTCCTATGTACTATTCAATAGTCTCTTTTCACCCCTTAAGCAGATTATGTCATTCAATTTATTAAGTAAATAGACAATAATACCCTTAATAGATCCCTAAATAAAATTTTAGACCAAAACACCCTCCTATTTAGTATACATAAGCTCAAACAAAATTTCAAAACCAAGTCATTTTGCTGGGGCGAAAGAAGTATTTTCATTCGTACAGTAATTTGATAAAATTACTGTTTGTTAGAAGATTAATAAGAGTGAGTACAAAAAGGATAAGAGGAGAAAAAGGGAAAAAATATTAAAAAAAGAAGAAGAAGAAATTATTATTTCAAAATTTTTTTAAGATAAAAAAAATGGAGGAGGTTTTATACAATTTTGGTATATGTATATTCAATAAGTGAGTGCTTTGGTTTGAAAATTATTCAGGGATTTATTAAGGGTATTAGTGTCTATTTACTTAATAAATTGAATAACATCATCTGCTTAAAGGGCGTAAAGAGACTATCAGATAGTACAGGGGAGGTTTTTGTAATTTTTAGAATCATAGGTGGATTTTCGTATTTTGACCAAATCTTAGGGGTAAAATGTAATTCACCCTATTTTATATAATCTCTATAAATGATGTTTGGGTGAATTACATTTTACCCCCCTAAGATTTGGTCAAAATACAAAAATACCCCTATGATTCTAAAAATTACAAAATCTCCCCTGTACTATCTGATAGTCTCTTTTTGCCCCATAAACAGATGATGTCATTCAATTTATTAAGTAAATAGATAATAATACCCTTGTGAATTATGAGAAAAAATAAAAATTATGATGTAAACAAGTGAAAAAAGGAAATTTGTGAAAGAAATTATTCCAACTGAAAATCTGAATCACTATTTCACCTCATAATTTTTATTTTTTCTCATAATTCACAAGGGTATTATTGTCCATTTACTTAATAAATTGAATGCATCATCTGCTTAAGGGGTGAAAAGAGACTATCAGATAGACATGGGATTTTCGTAATTTTTAGAACCTTAGGGGGGTTTTCGTATTTTGACCAAATCTTAGGAAACTCTTAGATAAGAGATCATGAACATTTCTAAGATTTGTGTGGTCATTTTATTTGTTTTATCTTAGGAGGTAAAATGTAATTTACCCACGATGTTTTCATCCACTTTATAGATGAAAGGTCATAGTTCACTAAGCAAGGAACAGGGGAAGCAAACAAGCAGATCGACATCAATACACTTAAATAGAGTAAAAACAGAATATTTGAAATCCCTTTCACGAAATAAACTCAAATATGCAAAATTTGGCATCAAAGGGAAAAAGAATCAAGACCCTTAACATTTTCAACCAAAAATAAGTACTTTTGCTACCCAGAAAAGTCCTCTCTAATAATTATAAGGCTTAAATTTATTTTTAGTCCCTCATAACATGGGTTATTCACTTTTGGTCCCCCATATGTTTTAGTCACCAATTTTAGTCCCACTTAAATTTTTTTGACAATTCTAGTCCTTTTTAATGGAAAAGTTTAAAAGATAACGGACTAACTTATTTGATCGCTAGTCAAACCTAATTTTTTTCTTCAAATGATTTGTACCGTGATGTTTTCAACCAATTTTATAATCCGGATATTCACGAATGTTCAACCTATTTAGGGTTTCGGCATCATTTTGGATTGTGAGTCGATCTAAATGGGTTGAACATCCATGAGGAACCGAGTCATAAAATGGATTGAAAACATCATGGTAAAAATTATTTTGAAAAAAAAATTAGGTTTGACTAGCGATCAAATGAGATAATCCATTATCTTCTAAACTTTTCCGTTAAAAGGGACCATAATTGGTAAACAAAAATTTACGTGGGACTAAAATTGGTGACTAAAACATATGGTGGACCAAAACTAGAATAACCTACGTTATGAGGGACCAAAAATATATTTAAGCCATTTAAAAACATCAACATACCTAGAAGATTCCGCCCAGGATACCAGGAGAATAAAAAACAGAAAATATGGTCGAGAGCTGAAATTTATTTTCAATATTATGTAATTTATATCGAAAGGCTGTAAAACTGAAACTAAAGCCGCTTAACTAATTAATACTTGAGAACCGCCGCCGGAGAAACCACGTCGAGGACTGGGTCCGAACCCTAACTGATCGAACGACTTCACACTGCATCTTTCAAAACTGTCTCGATGAACACTGGCTTCGCACACCACCGGCTCGACTATGACCGGAATCCAATCGCCACCACCGCCTTTGTGATTACCAGACTCGACATCACTGGCTTCAAGAACCGTCCTTCGGGAGAGACGAGAACTGGCTTTGCGACCATCAGTGTGATAAGCATAAATTATACCTATATATTATGCACTTTTATTTGAGGTTTTGTTAGAATATTTTATTAGATATTTATTTAATTATAATAGATAATGTAAAACATTAAAAATAAATAACTAAAGAAAAAAAAATATAATAAAAGAACGGAAGTCAAAAAAAAAAAAAAAAAAAAAAAAGAGGATATATATATATATATTTTGTTGCCTACGGGTAAAAAAAAGGAGGAGGCAGCAATATTACAAGGGTTTTCCTTGGGGTTTTTTAGCTTAGGTTTTTTTCTTTTCTTTCCTCAGACTTGGTAGCGGCGGCGGAACTTTCCCCTTGGCATTGGGATTCTGAGTTGCGGCCTCAAGTAATTCGCGAGCTAAGCAGCAGTTAGGCATGTCTCTTGGTTTTTGGACGTCTGCAGTTGCACGGAAAGCTTTCGCGCGGATGAAGGAGCAGTAGCTGGGACAATTTAATATTTTTTTTGTTGAGCAGAATTTTATCTCTTTATACATTGATTTTAAATTCAGATTTTTGGGATCAATTAATTTTATATATTTTTGGATTTTAATATGATGAATTATATTTTGTTTATGATAGTTTTAATTATGTTTAGAGGCTAAATCTTTTTAATCTAGGACTTGGATGTAGCCATGGATTATTTAGTTTAATTGAATTCTAGAATTGTGATTTCTTCATTGATCAATATTTGATATTCTTGGTTTATTCAATGTGAATATTTGATCACTATTTGCATGTTCTAAGGTATTAATTGATGGAGCGAGAGTTGAAAATTAATATTAGTTTGTGGGGATATTAGACTTGGAGAGTGTTTTACGAGAGTAGGAACATAATCTTTGCAGCTTTTAATTCCATGTTCTCAATGTGCTTTTGTTAATTCCTATTTTCACGAAAGTAGTCATAGGGTTAATTTAAGTAAGAGAGTTAAAACACGAGAGTGTATAATTCTTAAATGGGTGAATTGCTGTGAGATCAATGAAGGTATAAAAATTACAGTTTTATGAATTTACTTGAATTGAATAGACCATAGGTGAATCCAATGTCCTAGATTCCTCAATCTCTTTGTTTAATCCAGTTATCACAATTTCGTTAGTTTCAGTTGCGTCTTTTAGGTTACGTTAGAATTTTAGGTTAAACTTCTATGATTGTGATTTGTCTGAATAATAATAAGAATTAGTCTAGACCTGGTAGTTGATTTTCTTCTCTGTGGGATCGACCCTACTCTCTGCTATATTATTTTTTATTCGTTTTGAGTAGGTTTATTTGATTAAGTGTGACGACCGCTTGTCAAATTTGGCGCCGTTGCCGGGGAAGGCAATAATCAATATCAAGATTAGATTGTTTCTGTTATTAATTTAGATTTTGAGTTTTTCTTTGTTTCATTATTGCTTTGTTAGTATTCCTTCGATACTTTGTCCAAATTCTTGTATGCGAAGTTCTCATTCTAGCTGTTTGTTGTTTGATCCAGAAATTGAGAAGACTGCACGTGCATTAAGAAAAGAAACAAGGTTAAGGAAGGAGAAAATTCGGAGTGATATAATGGCTGATCAGGAAAATGATACTAGGACACTGGGGGAGTACTTTGCACCTACGGAGGATACTATTAGGCCAAGTATCACCAGGCCCACTGTTGCAGCAAATACTTTTGAGCTTAAGCCAGCTTTGATCCAAATGGTGCAACAGAATCAGTTTTCAGGATTTTCGAATGAAGATCCTAATGCTCATGTGGAAAACTTTTTGGAGTTATGTGATACTATAAAGCTTAATGGAGTGGCACCTGATGCAATCCGGCTGAGACTTTTTCCTTTTTCATTGAGGGAAGAAGCCAAGACTTGGCTGAACACAAGTGATCCAGGTTCTATTACTACATGGGATGATCTCTACAAGGCATTTTTGAGTAGTTTCTTTCCACCAATGAAGGCAGCTAAGTTGCGTAATGATATTGTGGGGTTTGTTCAAGAAGATGGTGAGACATTGCATGCTGCATGGACCAGATTCAAAGAGTTGCAAAGAAAGTGTCCTCACCACGGTTTACATAAGAGTGTTATAGTTCAAACATTCTATCAAGGGTTAACAGAAGGCATAAGGAATAATATTGATGCTGCAGCTGGAGGTTCTCTGATGAACAAATCACTTGATGAGGCTTATGAGTTATTGCAAAGTATGGCTAAGAATGGAAGTCAATGGTCAAGTGGAAGAAATACTTTTAAGAAGCCTTCTGAGACATATGAAGTCAACGAGTTCAGCGTTCTCAATGCAAAGATTGATGCATTGACCAAGGCGATGGGAAGTATGGCCAATATAAATGCAGTTTCTGATGTCATTGTTTGTGAGTTTTGTGCAGGACCTCATCAAAGTTCACTATGCATGCAAGTGGCAAGCGCACAATATGTCTCAAATTTCAATAGACCATTGCAGCAGAACAATCCATACTCCAACACATTCAATCCAGGTTGGCGAAATCATCCAAATTTTTCTTGGAGTAATCAAGGGAATCAAAATGCTGATGCAAGACCACTCAATCCTCCTGGATTCCAAGTAAAGCAGCATCAACCAGCTCCTAAGTCAGCATTGGAGTTAAGTTTGGAAAGAATTGAGAGGTCCCTAACTGATAATAATGACAGAATGAATCGAATGGAATCAGCTCATAGGACTTTGGAGTTGCAAATGAGTCAGATGGCTACATCAATGAATTCTCGCGAGCAAGGTCACTTACCTAGCAAGCCTGAGATCAACCCTCGTGAGCATTGTAAAGCAGTTACATTGAGAAGTGGTAAGAAAGTTGGTGAAGAGGAAGAGACTAAGTCAGAGGAAGATGAAGACTATGTCATTGTTGAAGACAAAGATAAGATTGAGAAGATTAATGGAGAGGAAGTGGAAAAAGAGGAAGAAAAGATATCAGTTCCACCACCGGTTCAACCTTATGTTCCACCAGTTCCTTTTCCACAGAGATTGCAGCAATCAAAGCAAGATAAGCAGTTTGAAAAGTTTCTTAAAGTTTTTAGGCAATTACATATTAATATTCCTTTTGCAGATGCTTTAGCTCAAATTCCAGCTTATGGGAAGTTTTTGAAAGAGATTATTTCTAATCGAAGAAAGGTGGAAGACTTTGAGACAATAGCATTGTCTGAGGAGTGTAGTGCAGTCATTCAAAGGAAGTTGCCTCCAAAACTTAAAGACCCTGGGAGTTTCTCTATTCCTCTTACTATTGGAGATGTTGAGTTTGGAAAAGCTTTATGTGATTTGGGTGCTAGTGTTTCTCTAATGCCATTGTCTGTTTGCAGGAAACTTGGTCTAAAGGAATTGCAGTCAACTAACATCACTTTACAACTAGCTGATAGATCTTTAACTTATCCTAAAGGGATTTTGGAAAATGTGTTAGTTAAAGTGCAAAAGTTTTACATTCCTGTTGATTTTGTGGTGTTAGAAATGGATGAGGATGAGGAGATTCCAATTATCTTAGGACGTCCTTTTCTAGCTACAGTTGGTGCTGTAATTGATGTTAAAAATGGGAGTTTGAAATTTCATGTTGGTGAAGAATCTGTGGAATTTACTTTCTCTAAAGACTATAAATATCCTGCATTTACTGATCATGTGTTTAGTATTGATATACTTGAGGAACTAACTGAATTTTTTTCTTTGATTGAGACTTCTAAAGATCTTCTTGAATTTTGTTTAACTAATGCAGGTGCTATAGATGATGAGAGAAAAGAGATTGCAGAAGTTGCATGTGCTTTGGAACTACCACAGATGGAAGAGGTATGTTTTGAACAGCTGGTCCATGGTAAGTCTCTACCACCACCTTCATGTATTAAAGCTCCTGTTCTTGAATTGAAACCACTTCCTGCACATCTCAGATATGCATTTTTAGGTGAGAATGATACTTTGCCTGTGATTGTGAGTTCCTTGTTGACTGATGCACAACTTGAGAAATTGTTGCGTATTTTGAGATTGAGAAAGAAAGCTATAGGCTGGACGATTTCTGATATTAAGGGAATTAGCCCTTCTGTATGCATGCATAGAATTTTAATGGAAGATGATCATAAACCTGTCATTGAACATCAAAGAAGACTAAATCCTCACATGAAGGAAGTTGTTAAAAATGAGATTTTGAAATGGTTAGATGCTGGATTTGTTTATGCTATTTCTGATAGTGTGTGGACTAGTCCTGTTCAAGTAGTGCCAAAGAAAGGTGGGATGACTGTTGTTGCAAATGAAAATAATGAATTAATTCCCACTAGAACTGTAACTGGTTGGAGAGTATGCATTGATTATAGAAAGCTGAATAATGCTACACGCAAAGATCATTTTCCTTTGCCTTTTCTTGAGCAGATTCTTGAGAGACTTGTTGGGCATCAATTTTACTGTTTTCTTGATGGATATTCTGGTTACAATCAAATTCCTATTACGCCTGAAGATCAAGAAAAAACTACTTTTACATGCCCTTATGGTACTTTTGCATTTCGTAGGATGCCATTTGGTTTGTGCAATGCACCTGCTACTTTTCAACGTTGTATGATGGCTATATTTTCTGATTTCATTGAGAAGATCATGGAAGTGTTTATGGATGATTTTTCTGTTTTTGGGTCTTCCTTTGATAATTGTCTTCATAATTTGTCTATGGTCTTGCAACGTTGTGAAGAGACTAACCTTGTTTTGAATTGGGAGAAGTGTCATTTTATGGTGCAGGAAGGCATAGTTTTGGGGCATAAGATTTCAGCCAAAGGTATTGAGGTGGACCGAGCTAAAATAGAAGCCATTGAGAAATTGCCTCCACCTATTACAAGAAAGGGAGTTAGAAGTTTTCTAGGCCATGCTGGATTTTACCGTCGTTTTATTAAAGATTTTTCTAAAATCACTAAACCTTTGTGCAACTTGTTAAACAAAGATGTGGTTTTTGAATTTGATTCTAGTTGTCTTGCATCTTTTAATGCCTTGAAAACAGCTTTGGTCTCAGCACCAATTCTAACAGCCCCTGATTGGAGTTTACAATTTGAGTTGATGTGTGATGCTAGTGACTATGCTTTAGGAGCTGTTTTGGGGCAAAGAAAAGATAGAAAGTTGCATGTGATTTATTATGCTAGTAAATTGATGAATGATGCTCAGTTAAACTATGCAACCACTGAAAAAGAAATGCTAGCTATTGTCTTTGCTGTTGATAAATTCAGATCTTATCTAGTTGGTTCTAAAGTAATTATTTACACTGACCATGCAGCAATAAAATATTTATTGGCTAAAAAGGATGCAAAACCCAGACTAATTCGTTGGGTTTTATTGTTGCAGGAATTTGATTTGGAAATCAGAGATAAGAAAGGACTTGAGAATGCAGTAGCTGATCATTTATCTCGCATTGCAGTACCTGAAGAAAAAGTTCAGATTCCAATTAATGACGATTTCCCTGATGAAAGGATACTAGCTCTCTCCTCTATTCCTTGGTATGCAGATTTGGTCAACTACCTTGTAAGTGGTGTTATTCCAAAAGAATTTGGTTATCAGCAGAAGAAAAAGTTTCTATGGGAAGCTAAGCATTACTTTTGGGAAGAACCATTACTTTTCAAGTTTTGTGCTGATGGGATGGTTAGGAGATGCGTTCCAGAGGATGAGTTTCATGGCATTCTTACACATTGTCATTCTCTGGAAGTGGGAGGTCACTTCAGTCCATCGAAGACCATAGCTAAGATTTGGCAATCTGGATTTTATTGGCCAAGTATGTATCGAGATGCCAGAAAGTTTGTAGAGCAGTGTGATAAATGTCAAAGGATGGGAAATATTTCCAAGCGCAATGAGATGCCTTTGACGAGCATTTTGGAAGTTGAGCTTTTTGATGTTTGGGGCATCGATTTTATGGGGCCTTTTCCATCTTCTTTCAACAACCAATATATTTTGGTCGCGGTGGATTATGTTTCCAAATGGGTAGAGGCCATAGCAACTCAGACTAATGACTCTCGTGTGGTGATTAAATTTCTGAAAAAGCATATCTTCACAAGATTTGGAGTCCCACGAGCAATTATTAGTGACGAAGGTACCCATTTTTGTAACCGGAACTTGGATGCTGTATTGAAGAAGTATGGTGTTACTCATAAGGTTGCTCTTGCTTATCACCCTCAAACAAATGGACAAGCAGAACTGGCAAATCGTGAGCTGAAGAAGATTTTGGAGAAGACAGTGGGAGCTTCAAGAAAAGATTGGTCAATGAAATTAGATGATGCTATTTGGGCTTATAGGACAGCTTTCAAAACACCATTAGGAATGTCTCCATACAGATTGGTGTTTGGGAAGTCATGTCATCTTCCAGTGGAGTTAGAGCATAGAGCTTATTGGGCTGTGAAAGAGTTGAATATGAATCTGAAATCTGCTGGAGAGAAGAGATTACTACAGCTGAGTGAGTTGGAAGAATTTTGTTTGGATGCTTATGAAAGTGCTAGGATTTATAAAGAGAAGACAAAGTATTGGCATGATAAACACATCCAAAAGAGAGAGTTTGAGGTTGGCCAGCAAGTGTTACTTTTCAACTCACGACTCAAGTTATTTTCTGGCAAGCTTCGTTCAAGATGGTCTGGGCCATTCACTATGACAAAAGTGTTTCCATATGGTGCTGTTGAGATCCATACAGATGAGCATGGTTCTTTCAAGGTTAATGGGCAGCGGCTGAAGTTATATTTAGCTGGAGATAAAGTGCTTCGAGGAGTTTCATTCTCTTTCAGCAATCCTCCATACAAGTGATCAGCCACATAGTCTAGCTAAAGACTATAAACAAGCGCTTATAGGGAGGCAACCCTAGTTGTTTTTCAGTTTTATTATTATTATTATTATTATTATTTTATTTATTTATTTTTTTTCTTTCCTGTTATTTTTGAAATTTCTGATTTCTTAGATATCTTATTTTTCTAAATTTCTCCAAAGACTTTGTTGGTTAGAGTCTTAGCTTCTTTCTTTTTGTTGCAGGGCTAAAACCCAGAGTTGGAATACAAATTGCAAGATGATTGAATTGTAGGCATTTTCTTCGAATGCTTTAGCATTGAAAATTCACCAGGGCGGTACAAATTTCTCTATCCTTTGGTTTTTATTGTCGGCTTCTCTATCATACATTGAGGACAATGTTTGCTGTAAATGTGGGGGAGAAATTTGGTGATTGTATGCTGGTTTGTGTACTGATGAGGCCTGATTTGTGTGTTGATGCTTTCTCTTGATTTTGAAAAAAATTTTTAGAACCACTATTTTTTTTGTGATTTCTTGACTGTTATCTTGCTATTAATCATAAGTTTGTTAGTGAAGCATGAAAGACATCATTTCTTCTTGTTGTTATGTACTACTCAGATATCTGTGTGGATCTAAATGCTGATATTGAGAGATGGAATACTATCACAGCAAACCTTACTTTATATTGAGTGTTTGAGCCTTTCTGAGCAAATAGAGTAGTATATTTGAATGCTCAAAAATTTTTGTGTGAGTTTAATATCGTATCTAGTATTGATTAATCTGGAATTTGCCGAGATAGTGCATGTTGTTGCTCTTGTGAATAACTCACCAAAATGCATTAGGATAAAACCAAGTTTGGCTTGTTTTAAAAATCCGACCTTCTATGCTTACCATTAGTTAACCACTTTGAAGCTTGGATCCTATTCTTTGATTAAAAGCCACTAAATAAACCTAGGCCTGATTTTACCTTGAGATTTCTACCTAGTTATTGGAAGAAATTTATGCTTGATTGTTGACCTTGGTTTGTGGTAAGAAGGGTGACATTGCAATACAATGTTAGCTTTTAAAGATAGAATGCTAGTTTGAATGTATTATGTGTGCCTATGAAAAAAAAAATTATAATAAAGGCACTATATTATTTGAAAAGAAAACGGAAAAAAAGAATCTCTTGAAAAGAAGAGATTGGAAAAAAAAAAAAGAAAAGAAAAAAAATGAAAGAAAGCATAAATCTTTAAGGGTGAAGCATTGTGTTGCATGGGATATCTTCGGTAAGATGGTTGAAGGTTAACAATTCAAGTATAAGTTTTATTTCATAACTTGAGCCTAGATTTTATCCTTGTTTCTTACCATACTATTTTCCTTACCTAAAGCTCCATTACGTCCATGTTAAAGTCCTTTATTGGTGAGTTTGTTTGCATGTGGTATATGATGTGTCGTCTTTTCAAGTTTTGGAGGAAGGCTGGAAGGTAATTTTTACTAGATATTGATTCGAGTGCATTGTCTTATACACTATCCTTTGAGAGATACACTTTGAGAGATCATTTGGGAGGTGATGTATTCCAATCATTGATGGAGTTTAGATATGAAACACCTATCTTGTTGAGTATGCATAACAATAGAAGGATGTATGTATGAATGTTTAACTGATGATTCTCGTGATTAATATGTGATATGATAGTTGAGATTGTGGTTTTATGTTGTGGTTCTAAAGGTCGGATATGTTTGGATTTATATTGAGGGAGCTGTTCTTGTTCTTGTTTTGCTTAGGGACAAGCAAAATCTCAAGTTTGGGGGTATTTGATAAGCATAAATTATACCTATATATTATGCACTTTTATTTGAGGTTTTGTTAGAATATTTTATTAGATATTTATTTAATTATAATAGATAATGTAAAACATTAAAAATAAATAACTAAAGAAAAAATATATAATAAAAGAACGGAAGTCAAAAAAAAAAAAAAAAAAAAAGAGGATATATATATATATATATTTTGTTGCCTACGGGTAAAAAAAAGGAGGAGGCAGCAATATTACAAGGGTTTTCCTTGGGGTTTTTTTAGCTTAGGTTTTTTTCTTTTCTTTCCTCAGACTTGGTAGCGGCGGCGGAACTTTCCCCTTGGCATTGGGATTCTGAGTTGCGGCCTCAAGTAATTCGCGAGCTAAGCAGCAGTTAGGCATGTCTCTTGGTTTTTGGACGTCTGCAGTTGCACGGAAAGCTTTCGCGCGGATGAAGGAGCAGTAGCTGGGACAATTTAATATTTTTTTTGTTGAGCAGAATTTTATCTCTTTATACATTGATTTTAAATTCAGATTTTTGGGATCAATTAATTTTATATATTTTTGGATTTTAATATGATGAATTATATTTTGTTTATGATAGTTTTAATTATGTTTAGAGGCTAAATCTTTTTAATCTAGGACTTGGATGTAGCCATGGATTATTTAGTTTAATTGAATTCTAGAATTGTGATTTCTTCATTGATCAATATTTGATATTCTTGGTTTATTCAATGTGAATATTTGATCACTATTTGCATGTTCTAAGGTATTAATTGATGGAGCGAGAGTTGAAAATTAATATTAGTTTGTGGGGATATTAGACTTGGAGAGTGTTTTACGAGAGTAGGAACATAATCTTTGCAGCTTTTAATTCCATGTTCTCAATGTGCTTTTGTTAATTCCTATTTTCACGAAAGTAGTCATAGGGTTAATTTAAGTAAGAGAGTTAAAACACGAGAGTGTATAATTCTTAAATGGGTGAATTGCTGTGAGATCAATGAAGGTATAAAAATTACAGTTTTATGAATTTACTTGAATTGAATAGACCATAGGTGAATCCAATGTCCTAGATTCCTCAATCTCTTTGTTTAATCCAGTTATCACAATTTCGTTAGTTTCAGTTGCGTCTTTTAGGTTACGTTAGAATTTTAGGTTAAACTTCTATGATTGTGATTTGTCTGAATAATAATAAGAATTAGTCTAGACCTGGTAGTTGATTTTCTTCTCTGTGGGATCGACCCTACTCTCTGCTATATTATTTTTTATTCGTTTTGAGTAGGTTTATTTGATTAAGTGTGACGACCGCTTGTCACAGTGCAATTTCTTCTACTGATCGAATACCATTTTCATCCTCTCATCGATGAGAAGGGACTGCGATCGAGGATGCCACAGCTAGGGTTTTTCATGGGTATAGAAAGGGGTTTGCGGCGACTAGGGTTTTTTATGGTAGAGGAAGGGGTGGAATTCTTTGCTAGGGTTTTGTTTTGTAGAGAGAAAGAGAGTCGATGGGGGGGTGTTGGGTGTAGGGTTTTGTTGTTAGGATCTTACGCATAGTTTAAAAAAAAAAAAAGCAACGAAAATGCCTAATCTGTGATTTTAGTGTTAATTAGATCCTATATTTAAAGCATTTAATGCTTACCCTCGTAACGTAATCGGTTGTTGCAACTGGATCCTAATTGATGTTCGTCCGGGAATTTTGATCACCACCAAAGCACTTCCCCAGGAGATGCTATCTAATCTCGAGCACTGGAGTTCTCTCAGAACCGGTGCTAGCCGTATGCCAGCAGAGAGAAAATTTTTCTTTCGGTAAAATTTTCTTTTCTAGAAAATCTGTGTCTCTCAACTGACTTTGTCTCATAGTTTTTATGGACATAAGAATTGAGACTTAGTCAGTAAAATTAGATTAAGTAAATCTTTTAATTAATTAAATAATTAAAAGATTATTTACTTTACTGACTTGGCTTTTACCAAAACCTATGGATCACCCAGTGACCCATGGATCAGGCTGATGGGTCAAGAACCTTAATTTGTAATTAGGTCTCTTGATTTGTCAGACTATTCCAATTCTCTTAATTAATACCAGAAAACTTTTCAATAGTAGTTAATCAAAATATTTAATTAAATATTATTTGTCTAAGTATAACAATTATACTTAATACATGCAATAATACTTATTATGTATCATCGAGCTCTCTCATGTGCGATCCTGTAGGCCCATTCCAAATTGACAATGGATAAATCAATCCTATTGATTAATCCATAAATCATTAGTTGTTTCTAGAAAGACATAATGACTACTCAATTCAGAATGGATGGTTGAATGGTGATTGAACACAACCTTCCGAGCATACTACGTACGGTCCTCTACATTGATATCCCGTTTAGCATAAGGCATGGAATCATCATCTTTATTTAGCTAAACATTTACTTGATCTCGTAGTGACACTGATTCTATTCAACCAAATGATAACACTTATCATTTCTCGGGCATGACCATGCACTTCTCAGTTCACTATCAAGTGGCCATGATATCATCTCTCACTTAAGAGAAACTTGTAGTCCCATCACTTCCCCTACATACCTTAGCGTGACTCATAGTGTACCCAATCATACATGTACTTGGAAACCTGTTACGGCCCCGTTACGCGTATATCAAAGCACACTACAATTCACCTAAGACCATGTAGTGATTTCTGGTCTAAGGATCCTCGTACGAGTACTACTCAAAAGAATCACTCATGATCAAAGTAATCCATGGAGTGTTTATTTTGCCTGATCGATTTCATGAATTCAAACAAACACAAGAATATTATATTCATGAAATTAACTCATCTGATAAATCATCAATCAAACGACAAATGTCTATATTGTTAGGTTTGAATACATAAGATATGCTTGTATTGTACTTTTTCCCAATTAATATATCGATTTAATGTATTGGTTTATATGTTGTACATGTTTTGTCCATTTATATTATGCAGTTAGATGATGAGGTGTCTGGCGTGACACAGTAGATCTCATCATTGGTTAAAAGACATAATATATAAATAAGGTTCGTAACCGAGACAGTTTTGGACACGCTATCAGTTTATGTTATTATGTGATTCAGATAATTGATTTGTCTAAACTAATTGAATCATATAGATATGCCCGGGGCATGTTGAACTTACCATTTAGAATAATTTGTCCTGTACTGATTTAATAAACAATTCGTTCTTAGTATTCTATCTCTTAATCCCTAGACTTGAGCGAGCATGAGGATTAGACATAGTGTACTTTGATCTGCCAATGGGTGAGGTCAATTGTGGCCAATAGTCTCAGTGGGTTGGGTACGCGTGTCTAGTTACTTGGTGTGTTGCTGCTTGTCGAAAGGAAACCATATACCGGTGCATTTGAGGTAATGGTGCTCCCGAGATGAGCTCGTTATGTTTATTATGCTAAACCCAGCTGGTGGACTTATGTCTGGTATAGTAAAAAGGTCGAGTGGTACTAGTCTCGTAATTAAAGAAGTTAATTAATTTATCAGTAAATTAATAAATTAACGAGCACTAAATCTTTGATCTGGGGAGATTAAGAATAAATTAATTTAGTTGTTCCGTAAGCAATTCTTGTGTAGGATGGTAGTGCCAAAATTAATCCGTTAGTGGTAAGATTAATTTTGTAATGGGTTAATTGAATAAGTAGAATTAATTATTTAATTAATAATTCCTAAGGGTTAATTAAGTAATTAACAAAGTGGAATTAATTAATTAATTAAGTCTTAAGTTTCAATTAGAATTAGGAAATCTAATTGGTTTTGAATTATCCTATTAGATTAGTTACCTAATTGGATTTGGAAACTAACCAATCCTAAACCAACTTGGGGTCTCTCTTGTAGCTCTATATATACATAAGGGATACAACACACAATTCATAAATTTTCAAGACAAGAAAACAAGAGAGATAAAATCCTAGAGAGAGAATTAAAAATCCACAAGAAGAAAGCATCTTCCACAAGAAGAAGCAAGCTTTGGTAACAGTAAAGGCTTCAAGCTCCTCTTCTGCGCCTAAGGGAAAGAACAAGAAGTAGAATAATGCCAAGAAACATATTGCCAAGCCAGACATCGGAAAGAAGAATAAGCCTAAAGGAAAATGCTTCAAGTGCGGGAAGACGGGACATTGGAAATTGGATTGTCCAAAACTTAAAGGTATGATAGTTTCTGCCTTAATTACTGAGACATATTTAGTGGCGATTCCCATAGATACTTGATGTGTGGATTTAGAAGCCACTGACCATGTTTGTAATTCTTTGCAGGGGTTCCAAGTAACCCAGAAGCTTAGAGAATATGAGATGGATATCTACTTGAGCGATATTACAAGAGTGTCAGTAGAAGCAATAAGAGCAGTCAGCCTTATTTTTGAAAATTCTAGGCTAGATTTAGTTAATTGTCTTTATGTACCAGGTTTTAGAAGGAACCTTGTTTCAGTTTCTAAATTCTTAAAGAATGGTTATAAGTTTATTTTTTCTGATGATTTTGTTGTTATTAGAAAAGATGACAAACTTATTTGTTCTGGTTTATTGGCTGACAATTTGTTTATAATTAAATCAAACTCCACAGTTGTGCAAAACATAGAGATAAATGGCGCATCATCTAACACCAATAAGAGGAAATAACCTTCTGAAATGAATCAAACCTATCTTTGGCATCTCAGGCTGGGTCATATAAACCTTAGTAGGATTCAGATGTTGGTCAATGATGGACCTTTAAGTTCATTATAGATTGACAGTTATTTAACCTGCGAATCTTGCTTGGAAGGTAAAATGACCAAGAGACCTTTTTGAAAACTAACAACACAACCTAAGAGGGGGAGGTGAATTAGGTTATTTAAAAAATTTACTTAAAAATGAACAAATATTAATAATATAATTTCTTTTTAAAATAAACAATGACTATCTATGTGTATGAAACAAATAACAAACAAGTCTAAATTAAAATAAACAAGAATAATAAGATTAGTCAATAATATAAAAGTATACAAGGAAATAAGAAATTATTAGCTCACAATATATAATAATCAAATCAAAATAAAGGTCAAGTATGTGACTTGAAATGGACAAGTC
Organism: Knoxia roxburghii; assembly: GCA_030378225.1. Lineage (NCBI taxonomy): Eukaryota > Viridiplantae > Streptophyta > Magnoliopsida > Gentianales > Rubiaceae > Knoxia > Knoxia roxburghii. Next base: position 14,480,899 of record CM059418.1, read on the forward strand.
TTGAAATTGAATAATTTAAAATAAAGCTCAAGTATTGACTTGATTAAGGATAAGTCTTTGACTTAAAATTGACAAATCTTGAAATTGAATAATTTAAAATAAAGCTCAAGTATTGACTTGATTAAGGCCAAGTCCTTGACTTGATAAGGACAAGTCTAGACTTGATTAAAGACAAGTCTAATATAAAGTAAATACTTAACTAAAGAAAGCTCGACTTGAAATAAGGACAATTCTTGAATAAAATCTTAAATTTAAAGATGTAATACTTGAAATGAGCAACTCTAATGGTGATGTGTTATGATGCAGGAAATGTAGAAGATAGAGTATGAATGCAAAATGCAATGCAATGAAAGAGATAAGATTTTTAAAGTGGTTCAAGCTTGTAACCCCCTTAAAATCTCTACATCCACTCCACAACTTCTAATTTTGAGGCCCTTCCTATTTTTTTTTCAAAAAAACAAAAATTCCTTAAGGTGGAATTCAAACCTTTATAAATCTCCCAGGAACAACTTAGTAACTCTACTAAGAGATTCTTCACTACTCACCCTCTAAATTTTTCTTGACTTGTAACCTCTTTCTTTCAAGAATAATAAAGCCTTTTTGTGTGTGAAGTGTTTATGGCTTACAAGTGACAAAGTTCTAGTCTAAGATTGACACTTTGAAAAATAACTAGAACACTTTGAAAAATAACTAGAACTTGAAAGTAAAATTTGAAAATGAGCACTTGAAAACTTGAGAGAATTTTTACATTAATAAGAATGGCTTGGTAGCTTGTGTCTTGAATTTCGTCACCCATGGTCTCTATTTATAGGCAAATTTGGGCTCCAATTCAAACACTTGAATTTTGGCTCCAAAGGTGATTTGACATAGTCTGAACTTCCTTCAACTTTTTCGACTTCTTTCAGCTGAATTAGACTTTTGTGTTAGAAATCAATGTTTTAGATCTTTCTCTTAGCTTTCCAAGGACGTCAAAATCAGTTACTTTGGACTTTTGTAGCTCAAGGTACATCTAATTTATTGAACTGTGGCATTGCAGTGACATAGTTTGGTTTTTGTCTATTTTCACTAAAATTCCATTTGAATTTCACATTGACTATTAGACACCATTTTTTAAATAATTTAAAGAGGTTCTCAAAAAAATCCAAAATCTTAATTTTTGGCTGAGTGAAACGAAAGTTATGCTCATTTGAAGATGAATGTATCAATCTGAAAATTTTGCACTTTCTACAAAAAATAATTTTAGACAATTTAAGAAATTGTTAGTTTCACATATTTATTTTTTTATTATTAAAATAATATTGAAACACTTAAGTATAACACTTTTAAGACAAAAGGTTATAGATCCAAAGAAGTATTAGAGTTGATTTACTCTGACTTGTGTGGACCAATGTCGGTCCAAGCATGAGATGTGTTTGAGTATTTTGTGACGTTCACAGATGATTACTCAAGGTATGGATATATTTATCTAATACGCCACAAGTCCAAATTCTTTAGTAAATTCAAAGAGTATTGGGCAGATGTGGAGAAACGTCAAAATAAAAGTATCAAGACACTGCGATCAGATCGTGGTGGTGACTACCTGTCTCATGAATTTCGAGAATACCTCAGCGAGGTTAGAATTCAGTCTCAGTTATCTGCACCTGGCACACCACAGCAGAATGGTGTAGTAGAAAGAAGAAACCGAACTCTAATGGAAATGATTAGGTCAATGATGAGCTATAGTGATTCGCCAAGTTCGATCTGGGGATATGCCTTAGAAATAGCAATGTACATCCTTAATCTTATACCATCTAAAACTGTGCCTTCAACCCCAGTAGAGTTGTGGAACGGGTGTAAGCCCAGTCTAAGACATCTCAGAATTTGGGGTTGCCAATCACATGTGCTTAAGGAAGATGCGGCTGAGTTAGATGTAAGAACGGAAGTAATGCTATTTGTAGCATATCCTAGGGGAACGAAAGCTAGTCTGTTCTATAGTCCTAATGCCAGATTTTTAGAGGAAGGCTATATTCTAGATCACAAGCCCAAGAGCAAGATAGTACTAGAAGAGCTTAGAAAACAATCTAATAATTCTGATGCACCAGCACAAGTAGATACACCACACACTACACAATATCTCATAGATAATGTGCCTACACAAGTGGTGTCTCGTCGTAGTGGGAGGGTTGTAAGACAGCCTGATAGGTTCATTGGAGTGGGAGAGGCCTCATGCCTAGTCTAAGGTGCGCCTGAGCTAAAACTAATAAACTACAATGAGGCTCTTTGAGATAAAGTTGCAGAATCTTTGCAAAAAGTAATGATATCTGAGATGGGGTTGATGGACCACAATCAAGTCTGGGAGCTTGTGGACCTGCCTGATGGGTTCAAACCCATTGGATGTAAGTGGGTCTAAAAACACAAGAGAGAACCTGATGGAAAGGTTAAAACCTTTAAAGCTAGGTTTATAGCAAATGGGTATACTCAGAAAGAGGTAATCGATTATGAGGAAACCTTCTCCCCTGTAGCCATGCTTAAGTCAATCCGGATTCTCTTGGTCATAGCTGCTCATTTAGATTATGAGATATGACATATGAATGTCAAGACAAGTCTTAAGGAAACCATAATCATGCAGCAACCAGAGGTATTCGTTGAAAAATGCAAGAGCATAAGGTTTGCAAGCTTAAGAGATCCATTTATGGACTTAAACAAGCGTCCAAATCTTGAAACGTCCGGTTAGATGAGTAATCCAATCCTATAGGTTTACTCAGTGCCCGAATGAGCAATGTGTGTACCGCAGACATGATGGAAATGCGGTGGTGTTTCTTGTGCTTTACATAGATGACATTTTACTAATTGACAACAATAAGAAAGTGTTATTAGAAGTAAAGGCATGGTTGTCCAAGCAATTTGATATGAAGGACTTAGGAGTTGCGGGATATATCCTTGGGATCAAGATAATTCGAGATCATAGGAAATATTCATTGACGCTATCTCAAGCTTCATACATCGATACGATTCTAGCCCGTTTTAAGATGCAGAACTCTAAGAAAGGTTTTCTACCTTTTAGACACGGAGTGCATCTATCTAAAGAACAGTCTCCTAAGACTGTTGAGGAGATAGAGGCCATGAAGACAGTTCCTTATACTTCGGCAATAGGAAGTCTTATGTATGCCATGTTGTGTACGAGCATAAGGTTTGCAGGCTTAAGAGGTCCATTTATGGACTTAAGCAGGCATCCAGATCTTCGAACATCCGGTTCGATGAGGTAATCAAATCTTACAGATTTACTCAGTGCCCGGATGAGCAATGTGTGTACCGCAACATGATGGAAATGCAGCGGTGTTTTTTGTGCTTTACGTAGATGACATTTTACTAATTAAAAACAATAAGAAAGTGTTATTAGACGCAAAGACATGGCTATTCAAGCAATTTGATATGAAGGAATTAGGAGAAGTAGGACATATCCTTCGGATCAGGATAATTCAATATCATAAGAAACGTTTGTTAATGCTCTCTCAGGCTTCATACATAGATACGATTATGGCCCGTTTTAACATGCAGAACTCCAAGATAGGTTTTCTACTTTTCAGACACGGAGTGCATCTATCTAAAGAATAGTTTCCCAAGATTGTTGAGGAGATAAAGGCCATGAAGACAGTTCCTTATGCTTCTGCAGTTGGAAGTCTCATGTATGCCATGTTGTGTATGAGACCTGATATTTGTTATGCCATTGGAATTGTAGGCAGATATCAGAGTAACCCCAGGAAGGCTCATTGGGAGGCAGTAAAATGCATTCTCAAGTATTTGCACAAAATGAGAAACCAAGTGTTGGTTTATCAGGAACCTGAGCTGGTACCCTGAGGTTACACAGATTTAGATTTCCAAGATGATAGGGACAAAAGCAAGTCTACCTCAGGGTATGTGTTTACTTTGGGAGGTGAAGCCAACGTTTGGCGGAGTGTCAAGCAGAAATGCGTGGTGGACTCTACGATGGAGATTGAAAACATTGCCAAATCAGAGGCAGTGAAAGAAGTAGTGTGGCTCAAGAACTTCCTAGTGGCCTTGGATGTGATTCCTAATTTGCAGAAGTCAATCACATTGTACTGTGATCACAATTGTGCAGTAGCAAACTCCAAGGAACCACGAGCCCACAAGGCAAGTAAACACATATAGCTCAAGTACCACCTGATATGAGATATCGTCAAGAGGGAAGACGTGGTTATGGCAAAGATAGCATCAGAGGATAACCTTGCAGATCATTTCACGAAGACATTGACTTCAAAAGTCTTTGAGCAACATGTGGAGGGCATAGGGATCAGATACTTAGGAGAGCTATGATAGTATTTTTAGATATATTGTAGATTGTAAAAGATTGAATGTAGTTATATACTTAAAGCACAACTTAAGTATTAGTGGGTGATTGTTAGGTTTAAAGACATAAGCTATGCTTGTATTGTACTTTTTTCCAGTTAATATATTGATTTAATGTTTTGGTTTATATGTTGTGCATGTTTAGTCCATTTATATTATGTAGTTGGATGATGAGGTGTCTGGTGTGACAAAGTAGATCTCATCATTGGTTAAAAGACATAATATATACATAAGGTTCGTAACCGAGACAGTTTTGGACACGCTGTCGGTTTAGGTTATTATGTGATTCAGATAATTGGTTTGTCAAAACTAATTGAATCATATAGATATGCCCAAGAAATATTGAAATTAACCATTTAGAATGATTTGTCTTGTACTAATTTAATAGACAATTCGTTCTTCGTATTCTATCTCTTAATTCCTAGATTTGAGCCGACACGAGGATTAGACATAGTGTACTTTGATCTGCCAATGGGTGAGGTCATTTGTGGCCAGTAGTCTCGGTGGGTTGGGTGTGCGTGTTTAGTTAATTGGTGTGCTGCTTGTCGAAAGGAAAATATGTACCGGTGCGTCCGGGGTGATAGTGATCCCGAGATGAGATCGTTATATTTATTATACTAAACCCAGCTGGTGGATATAGGTCCGATATAGTAAAAAGGTCGAGTGGTATTAGTCTCGGAATTAAAGAAATTCATTAATTTATTTATCAGTAAATTAATAAATTAACGAAAACTAAATCTTTGATGTGGGGAGATTAAGAATAAATTAATTTAGGTTTTTTGGAAGCAATTCTGGTGTAGGATGGTAGTGCCAAAATTAATCCATTAGTGGTACGATTAATTTTGTAATGGGATAATTGAATAAGTAGAATTAATTCTTTAACTAATAATTCATAAGGGTTAATTAAGAAATTAACAAAGTGGAATTAATTAATTAATTAATTAAGTCTTAAGTTTCAATTAAAATTAGGAAATCCTAGAGATTAGGAAATCTAATTGGATTTGGATTATCCTATTAGATTAGTTACCAAATTGGATTTGGAAACTAATTAATTACCTAAATGTTGGTGTATGTGCCCTAATGAGGGCTATTTATGTAAATAAACTTGGAGGGTTATTTATGTAAATATAACATATGTCGTTTGATTGATTATTTATCTGATGAGTTAATTTCATGAATGTAATATTTGTGCATATTTAATTTCATGAAAACAATCTGCCAAAAAAACACTCCATGGACTGATAGATCATGAGTGATTCTTTTCGAGTATACTCGTACGAGGGTCCTTAGACTAGAAATCACTGCATGGTGTTAGGTGAATTGTTGTAACAGGTTGCCAGGTAAGGGTATGATTGGGTACACTATGAGTCACATTAAGATATGTAGGTGAAGTGATGGGACTACAAATCTTTCTTAAGTGAGAGATGATATTCGGGCCACTTGATAGTGAACTGAGAAGTGCATGGCCATGCCCAAGAAATGATAATTGTTATCATTTACTCAAATAGAATCAGTGTCACTGAGAGATTAAGTAAACGTTTAGCTTAATAAGGATGATGGTTCCATGCCTTATGCTAAACGGGATATCGATGTAGAGGACCGTACATAGTATGCTTCGAAAGGTTGCGTTGAATCACCATTCGACCATCCATTCTAAATTGAGTAGTCATCATGTCTTGCTAGAGGACACTGATGATTTATGGATTAATCTATGAGATTAATTTATCCATTGTCAATTTGGAATGGACCTACAGGATTGCACGTAAGTGAGTTCGAAGATTCTTGAGGGTACTAGGTATAATTGTTATACTTAGAGGAATAATATTAAATTAAATAGTTCAATTAAATATTATTAAGAAGTTTTGGGGTATTAATTAATAGTTAATTAATTACTCAGGAAGAATTGAGATAGACTGACAAATCAAGGGACCTATTTGCAATTGAGGTTATAGACCCATCAGTCTGATCCATGGGTAAATGGTTTGATCCATGGGTCAAGTAAAACCCAAATTAGTAAAAGTAAAATATTATATTATTATAATATTAAATATTTTATTTTTTTAACAACCCGGTGGTTGTGGAATTGGGTAAAATCAGATTTCTTTTATAAAGAGAATCTGTGAGAGAAAAGAGCTGATAGATTTTAAAAACTAGAAAATAGTTTTCTTAATTTTTTCTTCTTTTCTCTCTCGTCTCTCTCTCTTCCAAAAGACAAAATTTCTTTACAGGAATTTTATATTATAACCAAAGAACTCTAGTGCCTGATTGTGGAGGACACTTCCGGGAAGTGCCAGAGAAAGACGAAACGCCATCTTCCCAAAAGGATCCAGGTGCGAGCGCGACCAATTACGCGTCGAGGGTAAGACCCCGGTTCTTATAGTTTAGGATAATCCGCTGCGTTAATTTTGAATTAAATGCCTAAACACGATCCAACAGTGGTATAAAAGCCAGGTTCACACCAGTGTGAATATTAAAATTAATAAAACAATTAAGTTGTTTGAAATTAATTTTATGAACGGTGGAAAAATTTCATGCTTTTGGAAAGCAAGAAAACAAAAGTTTAAAGCTTTTGGAAAGCAAGAAAACAAAAGTTTAAAGGATTTTTTCCTGGAAAATGCATGAAGACCGCCGGACTGGTTGAATTTGACCGGTCAATTCGCGAGCGCCTAGTCTGGCCGATCTTCATGGTTTTGGTTTAAAAGAAATTTTATGGGTTTTGATCTCCCTTTCCTTGAAATTGTTTTCGTTTTGGTTTGAGGTTAAAAATGAATATGATTTGGATGGTTTGAAAACTGGGTTTTAAATTTTTCTGCCCGAATTTTTTGTTGGGTTCTTCGATAAGAAAAATGTGAACAAGCAAAATCGTTTTGGGTTTTGTTACTATCAATCAGAAAATGATTCGGGATGGTCTTGAATTCGATTTTGGTTTCTGGGTTTTGGAATATCTTTTGCTGGAAAATTGAAAAGGGAGGTTACAGGAAAAACGGGAGGGCGAGAAATTTTTTTTTTTTAAGAACTTGGTTTCGATCTTGGTGATTTCACCGGTAAATCGAGCAGTGAGGGTTCGGGTTTTTCCTCGTGATGGTTTCCGGCGTGGTACGCTGGATTTCTTTTGGCCGGAAGAGATGAATTATTCATCAATGATGTCGGACGCAATGGTCAGAAAACTGAAGAACCGCCGGAGAAGACAATGAAGGAAGCGACGGGTGGCAAAAGCCCTAGGGGCTGAAATTACCTAAATGCCCCCGCCACAACCTTAAAACCCTAGGCTGTCAAACTTTAAAATTTTAAAAATTATGAAATAGCCCCAACAATTTTTTTCTTTTTAAACCCTGAGCCCAGAACTTTGGTTAATTTTGAAATTGCCTCTAAATTTTCAGGAAAAATGTTTTTCTGAAATTTTAATTTAATTTGATAAGATTTATTTTAATTGAGCATAAAATTAAATATCTTATCAGATTAGAGATAGGATTAAATTTTGACTTAAAATTATTATCCTAGCAAAAACATTTAAATTTTAAATGTTAGATAATTATCTTAATTAGATTAGGATAATTAGGAAATATTTGAAATTTAAATTTAAAGAATTATCTTAATTAGATTAGGATAATTAGAAATATTTTAAATTTTAAATTTTAAATAATTATCTTAATAAGATTATGATAATTAGATTAAATAAAAAATAATAAATAAATAATTAATTAATTTGTTTAATTTTGAATTATTTATTTATTTATTTAATGTTGTTTTTTATTTAAATTGTTTAAATTATGTGTGTGAAACATAATTTACAATGATTATGTAATAGTTAGGCCCAAGAGGAGTTTCCAAAAGGAGTCCATAGTGGAGCCCAGGAACAGGAGCCCAACAATGCAGGCCCAAACTTGAAGTTTTATTATTTTAAAAGGCCCTGTAATAGACTAGAACCCAATTCATTGCTTTTATTCATTTTATTTATTTGATATGCAAATGAATGTTAAAAACGAAAATGCATGTTAAGTTGATCAAACTAAAATCCCAAAAACCTGAGTTGATTTTGCTTCCATACTTGGGGGGCCCGCCAAAGCGTCGAACGTCTGTGGACTTGGAGAGCCCAAGGGCCTCAGGTTTTCTTCGTGCGGCGAGTTGTCATATAATAGGTGCCCAACTTTATCACTACCATTAATGAGTGGAAAAAATATTTGGGTATTAGATGCTCAACTTTATCACTACCACTTGTTATGGAAAAACTGTGTGGGCATCAATTGATGTGATGCCTTGAGGGATAGTTTGACTTGGAAAAATTAATCCTAGCTTGACCCGATAAGTTGACTAGGGATTAATTTTGCAAAGATATGATGGTGTCAAACGTTTGGAATGTTCATCCTATCACCAAAAAGTTGCATGGTATGCAATTGGAAAACGTTAGATTACCTGGAATGTGATTTGAACAGTGCCTACCAAAAGAGCCTGATCCCTACGAAACTTGCCAAAGCAAGACTGGGGTTAACTCTTTGTGGATTTTTGGCACACAATCTAGCACCATCACAAAATTGTTAGGGATTTCAATTTTGGCTATTGTGGAAAATATTTTAAAACTCATTCTAATATTTTGCATTTATTCCTTGTAAAAATGGCATCATCTAGCACAAATGTTATCTCAAACTTTACTCTAAGAAGTATATTGGATAAAGATAAATTGGTTGGACAAAACTTCTTAGATTGGGGAAGAAACTTGAGAATAGTTTTCAAACAAGAAAGGAAGCTACATGTCTTAGAGACCGCTTTACCTGAACCACCACTAAATGCTTTGGCAACTGTTCAACGAGCCTGGGATAAGCTGAAAAACGACTCCGATGATGTGACTTGCTTGATGCTCACGTCTATGATGGGCGAGCTTCAAAAGCAGTTCATAAATTCAGAAGCCTTTCGCATTTACGAGTCACTGACGGAGATGTTCCGTGAATAAGCCTGTAACGAAAGGTTCGTTATGATAAAAGCTTTAATTTTGTGCAAAATAGCGAAGGGTTCATCAGTTTGCACGCATTTGATCAAGATGAAAGGGTACATTGATACCCTAGAGCGATTGAATGCACCTCTTCCTAGGGAATTGGACATTGATATCATCTTGGCATCATTGTCTGATAAATACAATGATTTTGTGTTGAACTACAATATACACAACATGGATAGGAGCATTCCTGAGCTCCATGGCATGTTGAAGAACACTGAGCAGACCCTTCGGAAGACAACACCAGTGTTGGTAGTAGAGAAAGGTAAAGGGAAGAGGAAGTTTAAAGGCAAGGACAAAGTTGGGTAGAACAAGAAAGCTCGCAGTAAGACTACTTCCCAACCACAAACTTCTCCAGCTAAGACAAGATCTAAAAAGGATGATATATGTCTCTTCTGCAAACAGAAGGGTCATTGGAAGAGAGACTGCAAAAAGTTTCTCGAAAGCAATTCTTCAGCGTCAGGTATCTTTGTTATAGAAATTAATCTTTCTATGTCCACCTCATGGGTATTAGATACTGGTTGTGGGGCTCATAATTGTACTAATGTGCAGGGACTCAGAAATAGAAGGATGACAAAGAAAGGTGAAATAGATCTCCGAGTGGGCAACGGGGCAAGAGTTGCTGCTGTTGAAGTTGGAGATTACACCTTGTCTTTACCTTCTGGTTGAAATATCAAACTTGAAAATTGTTATTATGTACCTGCTTTGAGCAGAAATATTATTTCAGTTTCTGGTTTAGATAATAAAGGTTTTCGATTTATTATTGAGAATAATTTGTTATCTTTATATCGAAATGATATTTTATACGGAGTTGCAAATATGTGTAATGGTCTGTATGTCTTGGATTTGACCCAAGAAAAACCAGTCTATAACATAGAAAAGAAAGCTAAATCATCTGAAAATGATTTAAGTCCAACATACCTTTGGCATTGTAGATTAGGCCATGCAAATGAAAAGCGAGTTCAAAAGCTTCACAAGGATGGAGTGCTTGGGTCGTTTGATTTTGAATCATATAATACCTGTGAACCCTGCTTGTAAGGCAAAATGACAAAGAGTCATTTCAACAAGAAAGGGGAAAGGACAAGTGAGCTATTGGCTCTAATACATACAGGTGTATGTGGACCAATGAGCACACAAGCCAGAGGTGGATTTGAATACTTCGTGACTTTTAGTGATGACTATAGTAGATATGGTTATGTATACTTAATGAGGTATAAAAGTGAAACTTTTGAAAGGTTCAAAGAGTTTAAAAACGAAGTAGAAAATTAGTTGGATAGAAGGATTAAGGTTATTCGCTCTGATCGATGAGGTGAATACCTAAGTGATGAGTTCGATGGCTATCTAAAACAGTGTGGAATTCTTTCAGAATTGACTCCACCGGGAACACCTCAATGGAATGGTGTATCTGAAATGAGGAATCGTACCCTATTAGATATGGTTCGATCAATGATGGGCCAAGCAACTCTCCCTACATCCTTTTGGGGTTATGCTCTATTTTCTGCTGCCTACTTATTAAACCGTATTCCATCTAAGGCAGTAGATAAGACTCCATATGAGATATGGATGGGTCGGAAGCCCTATATGTCCTATCTATGAGTTTGGGGTTTTCAATCTCATGTAAAACATTTACAAAGTAATAAGATTGAACCTAAAACTGACAAATGCCTATTTGTGGGATATCCTAAGGAAACCAAAGGATATCAATTCTACAACCCAACTGAGAATAAAGTGTTCGTTGCTTGAGGAGCTACTTTCTTGGAGAAAGAATTTCTGTCCAAGAAAGACAGTGGGAGTAGAATACAACTCGGAGAAGTTCAAGAATTACAAGAGAATATAGAACGATCTACAGAAACTCAGATGGAAGTTGACATGGAAACTTATGAAGATGAGCAACTTGAGTCAACAACACAAGAACTTACAAGGTCTAGTAGATCTCGTCTTGAACCTGAGAGATATGAATTTCTCGTGACTGACGATCAAGATTTGATCTTGGTGGACTCTAATGAGCCCGCGAAATACGAACAGGTTTTAGAAAGTCCAGATTCAGATAAATGGCTACAAGCAATGGAATCTGAAATGCAATCCATAAGGGACAAAAAAGTATGGATTCGATTGATCCTCCTGTTCAGGCAAAGGTTGTCGATTGCAAGTGGATTTTCAAATTAAAACCTGGCTAGATCTTCAAGGCACGACTAGTGGCTAAAGGTTTTAGACAGACTCATGGTATTGACTATGATGAAACCTTCTCCCCTGTCATGGTGCTCAAGTCCATTAGGACAATGCTTGCCATAATAGCATATTTTGACTATGAGGTATGGCAGATGGCTATTAAAATGGCTTTCCTGAATGGAAACCTACTCGAGGATGTTTGTATGAAACAAACCGAGGGATATATCAACCAAAAGCATCCTAATCGAGTATGTAAGCTTCAGAGGTCCATCTATGGACTAAAGCAAGCATCTCGAAGTTGGAATCTTCGTTTTGATGAGAAAGTAAAAGGTTACGGATTCATCAAGAACGAAGATGAGCCTTCTGTTTACTAGAAGGTTAGTGGGAGCAAGAATGTTTTTCTCGTCCTATATGTGGACGACATCCTACTCATAGGAAATGACATTCCCATGATGAAAGACATCAAACAATGGTTGGGGAGTGTATTTTCTATGAAAGACTTAGGAGAAGCCGAAATGATACTAGGTATCAAAATCTATAGAGATAGATCTAAGAGGCTTCTGGGACTAAGTCAAAAAAGGTACACATATAAGATATTGAAAAGATTCAATATGTCTAACTCCAAAAATGGTAAGGTACCATTTAGACATGGCATTCTCTTGAAGAAGAACCAGTGTCCTTCAACAAGAGAGGAGAGGAATACAATGAGTAAAGTCCCATATGCTTCGACAATAGGATCTATCATTTATGCCATGTTATGTACCCGTCCGAATGTTGCACATACACTTAGCAGGACTAGCAGATACCAACAAGATCAAGGAATGGATCATTGGACTGCAGTCAAAGCAATTCTAAAGTACTTACGAAGAACTAAAGGATTAATGCTAGTGTATGGAGGACAAGAACAGCTCATTGTACAAGGTTATACTGATGCTGCTTCAAACAGATCAATATGACATGAAGTCACAATCATGCTACGTGTTTAGTCTGAATGGCGGTGCGATAAGTTGGAAAAGCTCGAAGCAAGATACCACAGCCGACTCTACAATAGAATCTGAGTACATTGCTGCATCAGATGCTGCAAAGGAAGCTGTTTGGTTGAGGAAGTGCGTGTCAGATATCGTAGTGATACTGAGTATCCAAGATCCAATAAAACTTTTTTGTGACAATAACGGGGCCATCACACAAGCTGAGGAGCCTCGATCACACCAAAAGACCAAACATATACTCAGAAGATATCATCTAATTTGAGAGATCGTTGATCGAGGAGATGTTAAAGTATGCAAAATAGGGCCAGAAGACAATGTAGTAGATCCTCTCACAAAAGCTCTACCGCATTCAAAATTTGATAGACATGTAATAGAGCTTGGTCTTAAACAGTTTGGGACATAGCCCTTCAACGGGCAAGTGGGAGATTGTTAGTGTATGTGCCCTAACGAGGGCTATTTATGTAAATAAACTTTGAGGGTTATTTATATAAATAAGACATATATCGTTTGATTGATTATTTATCTGATGAGTTAACTTTATGAATATAATATTCTTGTGCATATTTAATTTCATGAAAACAATCCGCCAAAAGAAACACTCCATGGGCTAATAGATCATGAGTGATTCTTTTCGAGTATACTCGTACGAGGGTCCTTAGACTAGAAATCACTGCATGGTCTTAGGTGAATTATGGTGTTCTTTGACATACGCCTAACAGGACTGTAACAGGTTGCCAAGTATGGGTATGATTGGGTACACTATGAGTCACGTTAAGATATGTAAGTGAAGTGATGGGACTACAAATTTTTCTTAAGTGAGAGATGATATCCGGGCCACTTGATAGTGAACTGATAAGTGCATGGCCATGCCCGAAAAATGATAATTATTATCATTTACTCGAATAGAATCAGTGTCACTGAGAGATTAAGTAAACGTTTAGCTTAATAAGGTACATCAACGGAATATCGATGTAGAGGACCGTACATAGTATGCTTAGAAAGGTTGCGTTGAATCATCATTCGACCATCCATTCAAAATAGAGTAGTCATCATGTCTTGCTAGAGGCCACTGATGATTTATGGATTAATCTATGAGATTAATTTATCCATTGTCAATTTGGAATGGACCTATAGGATTGCACGTAAGTGAGTTCGAAGATTCTTGAGGGTAGTAGGTATAATTGTTATACTTAGAAGAATAATATTAAATTAAATAGTTTAATTAAATATTATTAAGATGTTTTGGGGTATTAATTAATAGTTAATTAATTACTCGGGAAGAATTGAGATAGACTGACAAATCAAGGGACCTATTTACAATTGAGCTTCTAGACCCATCAGTATGATCCAAGGGTAAATGGTTTGATCCATGGGTCGAGTAAAACCCAAATCATTAATTGGTATATTATTATTATATTATTATTATAATATTAAATATTTTATTTTTTTAACAACCCGGTGGTTGTGGGATTGGGTAAAATCAGATTTCTTTTATAAAGAGAATCTGTGAGAGAAAAGAGGTGATAGATTTTAAAAACTAGAAAATAGTTTTCTTAATTTTTTTCTTCTTTTCTCTCTCGTAAAATTCTCCCTTTTCCAAAAGACAAAATTTCTTTACAGGAATTTTATACTAGCACCAAAGAACTCCAGTGCCTGATTGTGGAGGACACTTCCGGGAAGTGCCAGAGAAAGACGAAACGCCATCTTCCCAAAAGGATCCAGGTGTGAGTGCAACCAATTACGCGTCGAGGGTATGACCCCGGTTCTTATAGTTTAGGATAATGCGCTGTGTTAATTTTGAATTAAATGCCTAAACAAGATACAACACTAAACCCATTAGGAATACCAATCCTAAACCAACTTGGGGTCTCTCTTGTAGTTCTATATATAGACAAGGGATTAGCAATTCTACAACACACAATTCATAAGTTTTTAAGACAAGAAAACTAGAGAGATAAAACTCTAAAGAGAGAATTAAAAATTCAGCTCTCATAGTCGGATTTCATAAGCTTTGGGCGGTTGGATTTCTTCTAACTTTTGGCAGTTGGACTTCTCCTCTTGAACCGGCGGGGCGTGAGCCTATCTCTCGGCTCCTAGGTGGCGCGTGTAACACATGAGCTAGGGCCGGCGGCACTGGCCAATTTCTGGCTAGCAGATTGTGAAGAATTGTTGATCGTTAGTTTGTTGGATCGTTTCCCACACAATACTCGAGCCTAGTTTTAAGTCATACAAGCGATCACCTGGGTAACACGCTTTAAGAGGTACTTTCTATGTTTCCACTTGAATTAGAAATATTTTGTTGCATGATAAATCGAATGAGTATATACCAAGATCCTGCGCAATGTTATTTCAATTAAGGACTGGAATAGCGATTGTGCTAGAGTCTAGGCCTGGTCAAAGATTCTGATTCTGGAATGCGTAGCACTAAAGTGAATTTTTGACCGGATCAGGGTAGATAATCGTGTTGGAGTTGAATACATAAGCTATGCTTGTATTGTACTTTTTCCCAGTAATATATCAATTTTTGTTTTTGTTATATCTTGTTGTGCATGATATGTCCATTTGTATTATGTAAGTAGATGATTAGGTGTCTTGTGTGACACAATAGATCTCATAATTGGTTGAAAAACATAATATATAAATGAGGTTCGTAACTGGATAATTGGTTTGTCTAAACTAATTGAATCATATAGATATGCCTGGTGCATATTGAACTTGACCATTAAGAATAATTTGTCTTGTACTGATTTGATAGACAAATCGTTCTTGGTATTCTATCTCTTAATCCCTAGACTCGAGCGGGCATGAGGATTAGACATAGTGTACTTTGTTCTGCCAAAGGGTGAGGTCAATTGTGGCCAATAGTCTCGGTAGATTGGGTGCGCATGTTTTGTTACACGGTGTGCTGCTGCTTGTCGAAAGGAAACCATGTACCATTGCGTCCGGGGTGATGGTGCTCCCTAGATGAGCTCGTAAAGTTTATTATACTAAACCCGGCTTGTGGAGTTATGTCCGGTATAGTAAAATGGTCGAGTGGTACTAGTCTTGGAATTAAAGAGGTTAATTAATTAATTTATCAGTAAATTAATATATTAACGAGCACTATATCTTTGATGTGGGGAGATTATGAATATAATTTAATTAAGTTGTTTCGGAAGCAATTTTGGTGTAGGATGGTAGTCCCATAATTAATCCGTTAGTGGTACGATTAATTATATATTGGATTGTTGACAAAGGTAGATTTAATTAATTAAGTAATTAATTAATCCTTGTGTCAGTTGGTTGTGAATCATACCAGGAACTGGTTTGCGATAAGTGAATCCCTGTATTAGTTGCTTGTGAATCATCCCAGGAACTGGATTGGGATAAGTGAATCCCTGTGACAGTTGGATGTGTTTCAGTCCAGGAAGAGGATTGAAAGAAAACAGAAACCCAGTAGAAAGGCCAATCCTAAACCAACTTGGGGTCTCTCTTGTAACTCTATATATAGGCAAGGGATTAGCTATTCAAGACACACAATTCCATAGATTCATAATTCAAGAATCTAGAGAGAGAAAATCCTAGAGAGAAAATTTTCTCTCTCCAAGTCGGATTTTTTAAGCAATTTTGCGGCTGGTTTTTGGTTACTTTTGGGTGAATTTTTGGCCTGGTTTTTACCAGCTGCGCGCAGCTGTCTCCTCTCTGGGCGGTGCATTTACAGTACGTGCCAGGTGCAGCGGTGCTAGAATTTTCTAGCAGGTGGATTGTGATTATTAGCTGATCGATTGATTTCTAGTTCGTTGCCCACACAACGTGAAGTCAAAGTCTTGAGGCATACAAGAGAATCACCTGAGTGCACGTTTCAAAGGTACTTTTCTAAGATTCCGCTTTTTAATTAGAAATTTTTATTGCGTGGTAAATCGAATAAGTGCGAACCCAATTCCTGTGGCAATCTTTCAAATCTTTCATATATAGCCCTTAAAATGGCACATACACCAACAATCTCCCACTTGCCCGTTGAAGGGCTATGTCCTAAACATTTTAAGACCAATCTTTAGTACATGTTTCTCAAACTTTGATTGTGGTAGAGCTTTTGTGAGAGGATCTGCTATATTGTTGTCTGACCCTATTTTGCACACTTTCACATCTCCTCGATGTATGATCTCTCGAATGAGGTGATAACGTCTGAGTATGTGTTTGGTCTTCTGGTGTGACTGAGGCTCTTTTCCTTGTGCGATAGCCCCGTTATTATCAAAGAATAGGTTTATCGGATCTTGGATACTCAGTATCACTCCAATATCTGACACAAACTTCCTAAACCAAACAGCTTCCTTTTCAGCATCTGATGCAGCAATGTACTCAGATTCTGTTGTAGAGTCAGCTGTGGTATCTTGCTTCAAGCTTTTCTAACTCACTGCACCGTCATTCAGGCTAAACACATAACCTGATTAGGACTTCATGTCATCTTGATCTGTTTGGAAAGCAGAATCAGCGTAACATTGTAGGACGAGCTGTTCTTGTCCTCCATACACTAACATCATCCTTTAGTTCTTCGTAACTACTTTAGGATTGTCATGACTGTAGTCCAATGAGCCATTCCTGGATCATGGTTGTATCTGCTAGTCATGCTTAGTGCATGTGCGACATCCGGGCGGGTACATAACATGGCATACATGATAGATCCTTTGCCGAAGCATATGAAACTCTACTCATTATTTCCCTATCCTATTTACTTGAAGGACATTTGTTCTTCTTTAAGAGGATGCCATGTCTGAATGGTACCATACCATTCTTAGAGTTAGACATACTGAATCTCTTCAATATTTTGTCTATGTACCCTTCTTGACTTAGTCCTAGAAGCCTTTTAAGCCTATCTCTATATATCTTGATACCTAGTATCATTTCGTCTTCTCCTAAGTCTTTCATAGAAAATACACTCCTCAATTATTGTTTGATATCTTTCAACATGGGGATGTCATTTCCTAGGAGTAGGATGTCGTCCACATATAGGACAAGAAAAAACATTCCTGCTCCCACTAACCTTCTTGTAAACACAAGGCTCATCCTCGTTCTTTATGAAGCCCTAACCTTTTACTGCCTCGTCAAAACGAAGATTCCAACTTTAAGATGTCTGCTTTAGTTCGTAGATGGACCTCTGAAACTTTCATACTCGATTAGGATGCTCTCAATCGATGTATCCCTCGGGTTGTTTCATATAAACATCCTCAAGTAGGTTTCCATTTAGGAAAGCCATCTTAACATCCATCTGTCATATCTCATAGTCATAATATGCATTTATGGCAAGTATAGTCCTAATGGACTTGAGCATCATGACAGTGGACAAGGTTTCATCATAGTCAATACCACAAGTTTGTCTGAAACCCTTATCCACTAGTCGTGCCTTCAAGATCTCGCCGGGTTTTAACTTGAAAATCAACTTGCAATCAACAACCTTTGCCTGAACAGGATGGTCAATCAAAGTCCACACTTTATTGTCCCTCATGGATTGCATTTCAGACTCCATGGATTGTAGCCATTTATCTGAATCTGGACTTTCTAAAACCTATCTATAGGTCGTGGGCTCATCAGGGTCCACCAAGATTCAGTCATGAAAAATCTGTATCTCTCGGGTTGTTAACGAGATCTACCAGACCTTCTAGGTTCTTTTGTTGTTGGATCAAGTCGCTAATCTTTATGATTTTCTATGCCAACTTCCATCAAAGTTTTTGTATATGGTTTTACACTCGCTTGTAGGTCTCAAACCACTTCGAGTTCTATTCTACTCCCACTGTCTTTATTGTACAGAAAGTCTTTCTCCAAGAAAGTTGCTCATCGAGCAAAAAACACTTTGTTCTCAGTTAGGTGGTAGAATTGATATCATTTGGTTTCCTTAGGATACCCCACAAATAGGCATTTGTCAGTTTTAGGTTCAAGCTTATTACTTTATAAGCGCTTTACATGAGTTTGACAATCCCAAATTCATAGATAGGAATATAGGGTTTTTGGCCCATCCATATCTTATATAGAGTCTTATCTACTGCTTTAGATGGAATACGGTTTAGTAAGTAGATAGCAGAAATGAGAGCATAACCCCAAAAGGACGTAGGGATAGTCGCTTGGCCCATCATTGATCGAACCATATCTAATAGGGTCCAATTCCTCCTTTCAGATACACCATTCCATTGAGGTATTCCCGGTGAAGTTAGCTGTGAAACAATTCCACACTGCTTTAGATAGCCATCGAACTCATCATTAGATATTCACCTCCCGGACCGGAGTAAATAGCCTTAATCCTTCTATCCAACTGATTCTCTACTTCGTTCTTGAACTCTTTGAACTTTTCAAAAGTTTCACTTTTATACCTCATTAAGTAGATATAACCATGTCTACTATAGTCATCAGTAAAAGTCACGAAGTATTCAAAACAACCTCTGGCTTGTGTGCTCATTGGTCCACATACACCCGTATGTATTAGAGCCAATAACTCACTTGTCCTTTCCCCTTTCGTGCTGAAAGAACTCTTTGTCATTTTTCCTTGCAAACAAGGTTCACACGTGTCATATGATTTGAAATCAAATGACCCAAGCACTCCATCTATATGAAGTCTTTGAACTCTTTTCTTATTTGCATGGCCTAAATGACAATACCAAAGCTATGTTGGACTTAAATCAGATTTAGTTGATTTAGCTTTCTTTTCAATGTTATAGACCGATTTTTCTTGGTTCAAGTCCAAGATATATAGGCAGCTGCACAAATTTGCAACTTCGTATAAAATAACATTCCAATATAAAGATAATGAATTATTATCAATAATAATACGAAAACCTTTAATATACAAACAAGAAATTGAAATAATATTCCTGCTTAAAGCAGGCACATAGTAACAATTCTCAAGTTAAATGTTTAAATCGGAAGGCAAAGATAAAGTGTAATCTTCTACTTCAACAGCAGCAACTCTTTCCCAGCTACCAACTCGGAGATCAGCTTCACCTTTCCTTGTCATCCTTCTATTTCTGAGTCCCTGCACATTAGTACAAACGTGAGCCCCACATCCGGTATCTAATACCCATGAGGTGGACATAGAAAGATTTATTTCAATAACAAAGATTCCTGAAGCTGAAGGATTCTTGCTTTCAAGAAATAGTTTACAATCTCTCTTCCAGTGACCCTTCTGTATGCAGAAGAGACATGTATCATCCTTTCGAGGTTTTGTCTTAGCAGTTTGAGGAGCTTGAGGTTGGGCTCTAGCAGCAGTCTTACTGCGAGCTTTCTTGTTTTGCCCAACTTTGGTCTTGCCTTGAAACTTCCTCTTGTTCCCTTTACCTTTCTCTACAACCATTACTGGCGTGGCTTTCCGAAGGGTTTGCTCAGAATTTTTCAATATCCCATGAAGCTCAGGAATGTTCCTCTCCATGTTGTGCAGGTTGTAGGTCACCACAATGTCATTGTATTCATCAGGCAGTAAGGCTAATATGATGTAAATGGCTAACTATCTTGCAAAAGATGCATTTAATCACTCTAGGGTATCAATATACCCTTTCATCTTGATTAAATGTATGCTTACTAACGAACCCTTCACCATCTTGCACGAGATCAATGTTTTGATCATACGAACCTTTCACTACGGGCTTGTTCATGGAACATCTCCATTAGTTACTCAATAATCTGGAATGCTTTCGAATTCATGAGCATCAAACACATCACATCATTGGAATCACTTTTCAGCTTATCTAATGCTCACTGAACAACAGTCATGGCATTTTGTAACGGTTCAGGTAAAGCGGTTTCTAAGTCATGTAGCTTCCTTTTTTGTTTTAGAACAATTCTGAAATTTCTTTCCCAGTCTGGGAAATTTGGACTAACAAGTTTGTCTTCATCCAAAATACTTCTTAGAGTGAAGTTTGAGACAACATTTGTGCTAAATGATGTCATTTCTACAAAAGAATAAATGCAAAATATTATGATGAGTTTTAAAACCATTTTCCACAATAGCCAAAATTGAAAACCCAAACAATTTTGTGTTGGTGCTAGATTGTGGGCCAAAAATCCACAAAGAGTCAAACCCCAGTCTTGCTTTGGCAAAAATTGTAGGGATAAGACTCTTTTGGTAGGCAACATTCAAATCACATCTCATGCAACTTAACGCTTTCCAATTGCATCGCCATGCAACTTTTCGGTGATGGGATGAACATTCTAAATATTTGACACCATCCTATCATTACAAAACCGATCCTAGTCAACTTATCAAATTAAACTATGACCAATTTCCCTAAGCGAAACCATCCCTCGAAGCATCACATCAATAAATACCCAAACAATTTTTCCACATACTGGTAGTGAGTAAAGTTGGGCACCTAAATACCCAAACAGTTTTTCCACATGGTTGTAGTGAGTAAAGTAGAGCACCTATTATGTGAAAACTCGTCTCACGAAAAAAACCTAAGGCCCTTGGGTTCTCCAAATTCATTACACGTTCGAAACTCTGGCGAGCCCCTAAGTATGGAAGCAATTTATAACTTTGGTTTTTAGAGATTTAGTTTGAATGGCTTAACATGCATTTCATTTCATCATTCACAATAACATATATCAAATATATTTAAAGCGAATAAAATGCAATGAATTGGGCTTTAGTCTATTACAAGGCTTTTTAAAATATTTGTCTTCATTTTTAGGCTTCCGTTCTTAGCCTCCACCTTGGTCTCCTTTGGAATTACATAAATTTGCGCCTGTCTAATTCTATTATATTATATAGAATTTAATAGGCTCACAGGCCACGTTTAGTTGGATCGCAGGCCCCAAATTGAAACAATTTAAAACCCAATTGATGCATGAAAAGCACATAAGAACGCAAGTGCTTCATACAAACCAATTTTAATTAAGCCGAATAATTTTAAAGAATTGTCTAACTATTACACTATTAAAATTGATCGTGTCATGATCAATTTTAATCAATCCCATGTTCATTCATTTGGTCAAAATGATGCTTGAACATTTTTTCACATGATTATGTATGCATTTCACAACTTAAACAATTTAAATTTGAAATCATAAATAAATCATGAAAAATAAATAAATAAATTACTTATATTTATTTTTCCTAATTATCCTAATCTAATTAAGATATTCATTTAAATTTAAAATTTCAAATATTTTTCTAACTATCCTAATCTAATTAAGATAATTATTTAAATTTAAAATTTAAAATTTTTTTATAATTATCTCAATTTAAAATTTTAAATATTTTTTCTAATTATCCTAATCTATTTATGATAATTATCTAAATTCCAAATTTTAATTATTAAAACATGATAAGAATTTTAAACCATATCTAATCCTATCTTCAATTTGATAAGATTTTTTAAATTATATCTAATAAGATTATGATTTTATCTAAAATTCATAAAGTTCAAAATCTTATCACAACTTAAAAAATTCAAAAAAAAAAATTTCTGAAATTCTGTGGTAATTTCGCGATTAAATAAAGTTTTGGACTTAGGGTTTAAATAACCACAAAACAATAGGGGTTATTTTGCAATTTCTTATTACTTTGAAAATTCTTCCAGATAGGGTTTTTTTGGGTACGACGGGGGAATTTTTGTAATTTCACCAAAAAACCCATTAGAGTTTGTCCGTCGCCGCTTCTGTTCATCTTCTCCGGCGAGATGAAGCGGTCCATGCCTACTGGAGATGTCGTTGTGACCATCCCAACGACGCGATCTCCCTGGAAGGCAGTGGTCTGTTCATCAATTGGAGCCTAGCCGGAACGATTTTGGCTTTCTTCGACTACCAGCGTGAGAAAACCAGTCGCCTGGAAAACCTTTTTTTTTTTTTCCCCAGTGTCATCATTTTTTCTAGCGATAATTGAAAACATCCTAGAAAATAATTTTAACCAACTTAGACTAAAAACGTTTTTCTGGCAAGGATTCATATAGCCCGATTTCATAACCGTTTCAAATTGTTTAAAGAATCCAGCCAAAATAAAACATGTTAGATTTGAATGCATAAGCTATGCTTGTATTGTACTTTTTCCCAGTTAATATATCGATTTAATGTTTTGGTTTATATGTTGTGCATGTTTAGTCCATTTATATTATGTAGTTAGATGATGAGGTGTCTGGTGTGACACAATAGATCTCATCATTGGTAAAAAGACATAATATATAAATATGGTTCCTAACCGAGACAGTTTCGGGCACGCTGTCAGTTTAGGTTATTATGTGATTTGGATAATTGGTTTATCTAAATTAATTGAATCATATAGATATGCTCGGGGCATATTGAACTTCACCATTTAGAATGAATTGTCTTGTACTGATTTAATAGACAATTCGTTCTTAATATTCTATCTCTTAATCCCTAGACTTGAGCGGGCATGAGGATTAGACATAGTGTACTTTGATCTGCCAATGGGTGAGGTCAATTTGTGGCCAATAGTCTCGGTGGGTTGGGTGCGCTTGTCGAAAGGAAACCATGTACCGGTGTGTCCGGGGTGATGGTGCTTTCGAGATGAGCTCGTTATATTTATTATACTAAACTCAAATGGTGGACTTATGTCCGGTATAGTAAAAAGGTCAAGTGGTACTAGTCTTAGAATTAAAGAAATTAATTAATTAATTTATCATTAGATTAATAAATTAACGACCACTAAATCTTTGATGTGGGGAGATTAAGAATAAATTAATTTAGTTGTTCCAGAAGCAATTCTGGTGTAGGATCACACTGTCAAAATTAATCTGTTAGTGGTACAATTAATTTTGTAGTGGGTTAATTGAATAAGTAGAATTAATTATTTAATTAATTATTCCTAAGGGTTAATTAAGTAATTAACAAAATGGAATTAATTAATTAATTAATTAAGTCTTAAGTTTCAATTAGAATTAGGAAATACTAGAGATTATGAAATCTAATTGGATTTGGATTATCCTATTAGATTAGTTACCTAATTGGATTTGAAAACTAATTAATTACCTAAACCTATTAGGAAGACCAATCCTAAACCAACTTGGGGTCTCTCTTGTAACTCTATATATAGACAAGGGATTTGCAATTCTACAATACACAATTCATAAGTTTCAAGACAAGAAAACTAGTGAGAGAAAGTTTACAGAGAGAAAATAAATTTCTCCCTCTTGAATAATTTTCGGGGGGCCAGATCTTGCTAGGGGCAGCGGCCGGTAGTGAAATTTTTCTGACGGTGGTGGCGGCGGTTGGAATTTAGGCGGCGATGAGCTGTTGAATTTTTCAGCGAGTTCTTTTGTGTAGATTGCTGATCAATTGCTCCCTAGATCGTTGCTCACTCAACGTGCAATCAAAGTACTGAGTCATACAAGAGATCACCTGAGTAATATGCTTCAAGACGTACTTTCAATGTTTCCACTTTAAATTACAAATTATTTTGTTGCATGATAAATCGAATGAGTACATACCAAGATCTTGCACAATGTTATTTCAAGCAAGGATTGGAATAGCGATTGTGCTAGAGTCTAGGCCTGGTCAAAGATTCTGATTCTACAATGCGTAGCACGAAAGTGAATTTTTGACCGCGCTCGGGCAGATAATCTTTCAAAACAAACCCAAAAAAAGAAATCATTTTTTCGGTAAAAAATGCAACAGCCCAAAACAAAAAGCCATAAAAGATTGTGATAAGTAAATCAAAACGAAACTGTTTCAAAAACCAACAAATTTTGAAAAACATTTGAGCCCTAAACCTTTCCCTGAGTGCTCGGTTTTTTGGCGAGACAGCAACAACCAAACCCATGAAATTCCTGTGAGAAAACCCAGTTTCCCGGTGAAATTTTTTGAAAGCCACAAATGAAATTTTGAATTCGAAGCAATAAGGCAATATTTGAAACCTAAAACAAAAAAAGGAAACCCTCTCTGTGATAAAGGAGAACAAAACCCACAAAATTTTGAAAGCCAAAATACAACTTTCGGTGGTCTTGATTTTCCGGCGATGATTTTGGCCGGTCGGCACCCTGTCCGGCCGACCTTCAAATGGTTAATGATTTTCCAGAAAACCAATTTTGATTCCAGCTCCTTTTTGAAGAAAATTATTTTCTTTTCCTTTTGGAATGAATTTCCAACTTTAATTAAAATCAATTTTAATTAAAATCAAACCTTTTCCCTTTAAATCAAAATAAATTTTAATTTTAAACACAAAAATTAAAATCATGGCTCTGATACCACTGTTAGGATCTTAGGCATAGTTTTCAAAAAAATACGCAGTGGAAATGCCTAATCTGTGATTTTAGTATTAATTAGATGCTAGATTTAAAGCATTTAATGCTCACCCTCGTAGCATAATCGGTTGTCATGCCTGGATCCAAATTGATGTTCGTCCGGGAATTTTGATCACCACCAAAGCACTTCCCCAAGAGATGCTCTCTACTCTCAAGCACTGGAGTTCTCTCAAAACCGGTGCTAATCATATGCCTGTATAGAGAAAAAATTTTCTTGGAAGAATTTTTCTTTCGGTAAAATTTTCTTTTCCAAAAAATCTGTGTCTCTCAACTGAGTTTGTCTCATAGTTTTTATAGACATAAAACTTGAGACTTAGTCAGTAAAATCAGATCAAGTAAATCTTTAATTAATTAAATAATTTAAAGATTATTTACATTACTGACTTGGGTTTTACCAAAACCTATGATCACCCAGTGACCTATGTATCAGGCCGATGGGTCAAGAACCTTAATTTGTAATTAGGTCTCTTGATTTGTCAGGCTATTCCAATTCTTCCTAAGTACTTAATTAACTCTTAATTAATACAACAAAACTTTTCACTAGTATTTAATCAAACTATTTAATTAAATATTATTTGTCTAAGTATAACAATTATACTTAGTAAAAGTAATAGTATTTATTTTGTATCATCGAACTCCCTTATGTACGAAGATGTAGGGCCATTCCAAATTGACAATGGATAAATCAATCCCATTGATTAATCCATAAATCATTAGTGGTCTCTAGTGAGACATAATGACTACTCAATTCAGAACGGAGGGTCGAATGGTGATTCAACACAACCTTCCTAGCATACTACGTACGGTCCTCTACATTGATATCCCGTTTAGCATAAGGCATGGAACCATCATCCTTATTTAGCTAAACATTTATTTGAACTCTTAGTGACACTAATTCTATTCAAGCAAATGATAACACTTATCATTTCTTGGGTATGGTCATGCACTTCTCAATTCACTCTCAAGTGGTCAAGATATCGTCTCTCCTTCAAGAGAGACTTGTAGTCCCATCACTTAACCTACATACCTTAGACTCATAGTGTACCCAATCATATCCATATTTGGTAACCTGTTACGGCCCCGTTAGACATATGTCAAAGAACACTACAATTCACCTAAGACCATGTATTGATTTCTGGTCTAAGGATCCTCGTACGAGTACTATTCAAAAGAATCACTCATGATCTAAGCAATCCGTGGATTGTTTCTTTTGGCGGATTGATTTCATGAATTCAAACATGCACAAGAATATTACATTCATGACATTAACTCATCTGATAAATCATCAATCAAATGACAAATGTCTATATTGCTCTTAAAAGGGCACATACACCAACATTTGTGTATAAATTAGTTTGGGGTTTTTTTTGGTATTTTGGTATAAGTAAATTTTAATATTAGGAAAGGAATTTAATGTATTGTTAAGGGTCTTTTAGTCTAAATTGAGGCGGTAATTAATAATAATTGTTGCCTACGGTATACTAGTCTACTAGGGGTGAAAGTGGTTTGGCCGAAATCGGCTAAACCGGCCAAATCGGCCAAGTTTGGCCGGTTTGACCAGTCTCAAAATGTATATAATCACTTGCCGGTTTTAAAATTTTCAAACCATTAGATACGGTCCGGCCGATGGTTTCAGTAATGAAACCGGCCACTTTGGCCCGGATTGACCTTTTTTAATTTAATATATATAATAAATATATTTAATTAATTTTTATATTAAATATCTTTCCTTCCTTTCTACCTAATTTCATTCCCTTCTCTCTTTCCCATTTGGGACTTGCTATTTGTATAATGAATTTGCTATTTGTATCACAAAAAAAGGGTGAAGATTAAAAATATAGTCCTTGAGTCCAACGATTCCAAATATTCAAAACAACTCTCCAAAAAACAAATCCAAACAAATTCTTAACTTAAAAAATGTTCAGGCAATCATTTTGCTGACGTCCAAAGAAGATTTAGCATGAGAATCATCACGAAATGGTAAGTTTTCGATTCGTAATGTAACATTTTTTTTGAAAAACATATTTTTAGATGCACGAAAACGACGTTTTCAATAGGTATAAACGCTGCACTTTAGTTATTTCTCCATGGCTCGCTCATTTTTTTGCTGCGTTTCATACTGTTATTATGTAAAATTGCATTTTTTATATGTATTATATAAAAAGTGTTGCGTTTTCATGTACTAATATAATGAATGTTTTGCATTTGTGGATACAAGAAACTAAATCTTGCTGCATTTATTTTATAATGAATCGTTAAAGTACTGCATTTTGTTTATGAATCAGGCAAAATATGTTGCATTTTTTTATAAAAATCGTTAATGTGCTACATTTTCGGTAGAAATAATTTTAAATACGTTGCATTTTTCTATGAGAATCGTTAAAGTACTGCATTTTATTTATTGATAATTTGAAATACATTGCATTTTTTTCTATGAGAATGGTTAGAGTGTTGAGTTTATACTGTTACATATGACTGCATTTTTGTATATTTGAATCCTTAAAGTGTTTTTTTTTAATTTATGTGTGTATTTATATATAGGATGACGATGATGAGTACGAGCAGGAGGATGAGGGGGTTTATGAGGAGGAGGAAGAGGATGAAAAAGAGGATGAAGATGACAATCATGCTCAAGGAGAGGCCTTGGAACTTGAACCTGGCACAGATTTTAGTGATTATTTTCAGATTAACAAAGAGTTCGTACTATTAGTGCTGCTTTGAAACATTGCCAAAAAATAGCTAAGCGGCTTAAGTTCCTCATTACAAAGAGAGTGAGTAATCAAGGCTTTGCCACGTATTACTTTTCGTGCAAGCGATGGAGAGATCCTTTGAAATCCCCTCTACCCACTAGACGGAAGAATACAAGAAGGAGCGGAACTAATTGCCCCTTGAGGTTGACTTGTAAGAGAATTTACTTGGGACGTTACAAGGTGTATACAAATCCAGGAGCACCGTCAACACATAATCACACTGGTATTACTTTATTTGTGCATCGTAATAATTAAGTTTATTGATTTTTAGCATTTATGTTTATTAATATAATTAAATTTTCAAGTATTATGTATCCTTATGGGCACAGACAGATGAGCCACTTTACTAATGAGTCAAAGGCTATTGCTAAATTTATGCTTGGGGTGAATGTGAAGCCAAAGTGTGTTGGGGAACCTGTTAATAAACAGTTTCCCAATACCTAGGTACCAATCAAATCCATTTACAATTTGAAAGGAGAGATGAAGACAGCTAGGTTGGAAGGTAGAAATATTGGGCAGCAATTACTGCATTTGGCTGAGGAGAAGCAATATTATGTCAGGATTCTCAAGGATGCGAACACTGATGAGATCACACATGTTTTATTTGCGCATCCAATATCCATTTAGATGTTTCGAAAATGGTATTGGGTGGTTGAGATAGATTCTACGTACAAGACCAACAAGTACCAAATGCTCATCGTCGAGACGGTAGGTATGACTCCTACCAATAAGAATTTCAATATTGCATTTGCTATTGTTAGAAATGAGACAAAGGATACATACAATTGGGTGATGAGGAACTTGCGATTTTTGCTGCCTGCTAGTGTGGTACCTAGTGTGATTATGACAGATAGGGAGCTGGGTTTGTTGTGGCCAATTAAGGATCATTTTCCAGCTTCACATCACTTGTTATGTCTTTGGCATATTAGGTGTGATGTCAATGCTTGGTTGGAAAAAAATGTTGGGTGACGAAATAAAAACTTAGCATGTGATATCCATGAAAACTGGTGGAAGAAAATTATTAAGGCCCCAACTATAGAAGAGTCTAACCTTTTATTGCAGCAGTTCAAGGTTAAGTACTCTCTAATTGAGCCATTGGCTATTGATTATTTTGAGAGTACATGGCTCATTCACAAGGAGAAATTTGTTCGGGCTTGGACAAATCAATTTCTTCACTTTGGTAATACTTCCACTAACACGGTTGAGGTTTCTCATGCTGCAATGAAAGATTGGCTGAATTCTTCCACCAATTCTCTTGACACTTTGTTGACCAAGATTGACTCCCATCTCATCCACTTGTACCCTCACATCAGATTAGTTTAATTTTTTAATTGTTTACATTTTTTTATTAACTATAGTAATATTTAATTACAATTCATTAATAGTTTATATAATTGATTTTAGTATAATAATATTTAATATTAATTGTTTATTTTATTTTATTTCACACAATAACAGTGGATCGCTTGAGGCTTCCATTTTCACGACTCAAACAAGTATGCAGGGATTTTCATACTGTTATCTGAACAAGTATGTGTCACACTATTGTTTGAAGTTGGTGAGGAAAGAAGTTCGAAGGAAGAATAAGTTGGCTGGCGCAGTCCTCGAGCAATGTGGATGCATGGCCAAGGTGACACGTGACATTCCCCGTGCTTGTGACATATTCAAAGCACAGTCATTGCCGGACTATCCCCTACTCTCATGCGTACATGAGTTTTGGAAGAGGTTGACCATTGTGACATCCCAGGGG
This sequence comes from Knoxia roxburghii, assembly GCA_030378225.1. Lineage (NCBI taxonomy): Eukaryota > Viridiplantae > Streptophyta > Magnoliopsida > Gentianales > Rubiaceae > Knoxia > Knoxia roxburghii. Next base: position 14,510,112 of record CM059418.1, read on the forward strand.
AATTCGAATTACATTTATGAGGACATCAAGTACGTTTAATATATGTACTTTAATAATGGTCATTTGTGTTCATCTATGGTAATTTTTAAAAATAGTTTACATTTATAATATTTTTTTGTTAAGGTATTTTCACGAGACTGTCGTTCTTACAATCTCTAACAGTATGTCTTTTTTGGCCCTTTTGTTGAATAGGGCGTATGTAGAGGAGATGCACCGTGACAGGGCTAGTGTTGGAGAGCCAGATGTTTGGGAGCCCCTAAGGGGGCGTCCACCCAGTAGATTACACCATTCATTGATGCGCGAGTTGAGCGCACGAGAGAGAGCGACACGTGGCCGACGTGGCAGTGGTTGTTCAAATTCTTCCGGCCATTTGACTGGTCCCTCACACCATAATCAGACAGGCTCTGATGGTCATTCTCCGTTACGTACAGGTAAATATGCATTTTTTTATGTTAAATTACAATTTTGAAGTTCCATATTATTATTTTTTTCGTCGTATGTATGCATTATGCAGTTATGTTTATTACTATTACATTAATTGATAGGTTTTGGAGGAGATGTTCCTTATGTGCCAGAATTTTTTCAGCCTTACTACACAGGCTGGTCAGATGTCAGTGGGGATGGCCATTGTGGTTTCTGAGTTATTTTTACTTATCTTTTTGGCCATGAGAAATATTGAAAATTTGCTCGCAGAGCATTGACTGGAGAGATTACTAGCCATCCTGACAGGTATCGACGTGTATTTCAATCTTTGGAGTTGAGGCCCCCTGATGGTAGCCACATAGCTATGGTACTCAGGTGAATCAGTTTTGAAGGCTTAGATTGTGATGAGGAGTATTGGAATGCTACACCTACCGATTGTTCCCGCTCACCACTTATGCATATGCACTGGTAAAACATCTCAGCAGAACTCGACCTGATGCAAATTATTTTGTATTACCTTTGTATGCCTCAGGTGGCGACGCACAACCTGAACGGGTGATAGCACTTGCCCATGTAAATGGGAACCATTACGTACGTGTGGATGAGGTGGATGATTTGAAGGAAACAAGAACAAGCCCGGGCTAAATCGAAAATCTCACTTTCGTACAATGCATTCCAGAATCAGAAACTGTCGACAAAGCTCAGGCTCAAATTCATTTTCCCATGAACGGATCTGGGCTTATACTTATTTAATTTATTAAATCAACAATTAACTCGCAAAGATTGAACCTTTGATTAAAAGCAGAAAGTCTAAAGGTTATACCTTTGTAGCGAAGTCCAAAACAATAAGAAAAACCAAATCTTTGCTTGCGATTACCACCGAAATCCAAAAGATGACTCCAAGAAAACTTTGAATATTACGTGGGCAATAATCTATCGAAGTGTACTCGCAAAGCACACAAAAAACCCACAAGGAAATCTCTCAAATCGGATTCAAAATAACCCAAAAACTAATCAAAACTTTCATAAAACTGCTGGCCAAAACCCGCCGCTAGAAACCCACTTTGCCGATAAAGAATACCCAGGCCAGTCATCGGAAAACACCTTAATCCAGCCGTGATCCAGACAGCCTCAGCAGTGGATCACCAAGGAGAAATCAATGCTGCAAAGGGCTGAATCAAAAGCACTGGACCTTCATAAATCCGGCACTGAAAAAACAAACCCAGTTCGACCAAGATAAATCCGAGCATCAAGCAGTTCGGCCAAGGGAGAATTAAAATCCAACTAAAAAATGTTATCTTTGGGAGGAATCCAATCTAAAAAGCAAGAAATATAGTTCGTTTTTGAAAGAAAACTTTAAAGGGAAGAAGTTCTCTCTCTAGAACTTTCTTACTCTAATAGGCAAGACTTGTCTTGCAAGATTTCCTTACTTTTCTTTGGCCTCAAGTTTTCTATTTATAAGCAGCTCTAATTGAGCCATACTGGGCTTTTGAGTTAGGCCTTTTAATTTGAATTTCGTTGACCGCTTAGTCTTTCCTAGACTAATCAACTCCAATCGACCCATTCGAATTAATTTCTTAACCCACTTTGTTAATTTAATTTAATCGAACCCGTAGGATTAATTAATTCAAATAGAAATAATTTCTTAATCAACTTTGTCAATTAAATATTAATTAAACCTTTAGGATTAATTAATTCACTTTGTCGATTAGTCAAATGCATAATTAGTCGTACCACTATCGGACTAACTATGGAACTACCGCTCAAAAATGACTTTACATTGCGCCACTATATTTTCTTCTATCTCCCCACATCAAAGATTTTGTGCTCGTCGGTTTATCAATTTACTGACAAACTAATTCATCAACTTCTTGGTATCCAAGATTAGTACCACTCGACTTTCTTATTATACTGGATGTGAAATCCACTAGCCAGTTTTAGTACAATAAACCTTACGAGCTCATCTCGGAAGCACCATCAACCCGGCGAACAGGTTCGTGGATTCCTCCGACTAGCAACGACACATAAGTAGCTAAACACCGCATACCCAACCTACCAAGGTATAGGCCTCAATTGACCACATTCTTTGGCACATCAAAGCATACGATATCCGACTCTCACGCCCGTCCTAATCTCGGGATTGAGAGACTGAATACTAGGACATAATTGACTACGCCGATCAGTACAAATCAATTTTATCCAAACTGGTCATGCTCAATATGCCCGGGTATACCTGTGTGATTTTAATTAGTCTAGATAAACTAATTTCCAAACCACACGATAACCTATATTGATAGTATGTTCAGACTATCTCAGTTACGAGCATACTTTTTATATATCAATACTTTAACCAATAACGATATCTATTGTGTCTTTCCACACCCCGTTATCTAGTTCTATGATATAATAGAACAATTTAATACTGAAACAAAATGATATGTCATCTGTGGATATTAGTTTTTGATACAAGCCATAGTTTTTCTGTATTCAAAACTAACAATCTCCCATTAATACTTAAAGCTATGCTAAGAAGTACAAAAACTGTCTAACCCGCTATTACACTGTTGTCATAATGAAATCTACAAAACACCTTTAAGCTCACTCACATGGCTCCCTCAAGAATCTGACTCCCATTTCCTCCACGTGTCTCTCAAAACCTTTTGGGGTCAATGGCTTTGTGAAAGGATCTGCAAGGTTGTCATCTGATGCTATCTTGGCTATGATCACATCTCTCATATCAGGTGGGACTTGCGCTCTATGTGTTTACTCACTTTGTGGGACATGGTTCCCTCGAGTTAGCAACTGCACCATTGTGATCACAATAAACAGTGATAGACCTAGGCAACTCAGGAACCACATCTAACTCCACCGGAAGTTCCGGAACCATACAACTTTTTTCCCTGCCTCTGATGCGACAACATACTCAGCCTCTATGGTGGAGTCCGTCATGCATTTCTGTTTGACACTCCGCCATACTATTGCTCTACCTCCTAGAGTAAACACAAACCCAGAGGTAAACTTACTCTTGTCCATATCACCTTGAAAGTCCGAATCTGTGTAACCCAACGGTACAAGCTCCTGCGTTCTATAAACTAGGACATTGCGCAAGTACTTGAGAATGTATTTTATTGCCTCCCAGTGAGCCTTTCCAGGGTTACTTTGATATCTGCTAACCATGCCAATGGCAAAGCAAATATCAGGCCTCGTACATAACATAGCATACATGAGGCTACCCAATGCAGAAGCATAGGGTACCGCATACATGGCATCTATCTCCTCAGCAGTATTGGGACACTGCTCATCAGACAAATACACCTCGTGCCTGAAAGGTAGTGAACCCTTCTTGGAGTTCTGTATGTTAAAATGGGCCAGAATGTAGGATGCCTGGGAGAGAGTCAGAGAATGTCTCATACGATCTCGAATAATCTTGATCCCAAGTATATGTCCAGCCTCTCCCAAATCCTTCATATCAAATTGCCTGGACAACCATGCCTTTACGTTTGACAATGCCTTTTTACTGTTGCCAATCATATAGATGTCATCTACGTAAAGTACGAGGAACACCATCGTATCACCATCACGCCTGTGATAAACACACTTCTCATTCGAACACTGAGTGAATTCCTAGGACTGGATAACCTCGTCAAAACGGATATTCCAAGATCTGGATACTTACTTAAGTCCATAAATGGACCTCCTAAGCCTGCATACCTTGTGCTCTTGGCCCTGAATAATGAAACCCTCTAGTTGCTGCATAAAGATGGTCTCCTCAAGACTTTCGTTAAGGAAAGCTATCTTGACGTCCATCTGCCAAATCTCATAGTCCATATGAGCAGCTATGGCCAAGAGAATCCAGATCGACACAAGCATAGCTACCGGGAAAAAGGTCTCCTCATAATCGATACCCTCTTTCTGAGTATACCCCTTCGTCACAAGCCTAGCCTTGAAGGTCTCAACCCTCCCGTCAGATCCTCTCTTTCGCTTGTAGACCCATTTGCACCCAATAGGCCGAAACCCATCAGGAAGGTCTACTAGCTCCCAAACCTAATTTGAGTTCATATAACCCATCTCAGCAATCATCGCTTTCTGCCAAGAATCTGTATCTTTATCCTAGAGGGCCTCATTATAGCTAACTGGGTCTGGTTCATGAGCTCCAGGGATAAAGTCTGAAGACTCTCCCAAACCCATGTACCCTTCGGGCTGTCTAACAACCCTCCCACTATGATGAGGCGCAGCCTGTGTAAGAGCATCATCGGTGATAATGTGTGCAGTCTCTTGTGGTGTGCCTTCCTATACTCGTGCACCTGGAATAGTGGACTGACCCCTAAGCTCTTCCAATACTACCTTGCTATTTGCCTTGTGATCTAAACATAGTCCTCCTCAAGAAACTTGGCATTGGTGCTCACCATCACCTTCTGATCCTGAGGACTATAAAGCAGACAAACTTTCGTTCTTTTAGGGTAGCCTACAAAAAATATAATCTCATATCTCGCATCTAGCTTGGCTGTGTATGCCTGAAGCACATATGTTGGACAACCCCAAATCCTGAGATGTCTCAGACTAGGCTTTCGCCCAATCCAAAACTCTACTGGGTAGAAGGTACAGACTTAGATGGTACGAGATTAAGAAGATAACACGCTGACTCTAAGGCTAAACCACAAAATGATATAGGAAATTCTCTATAACTCATCATCGATCTAACCATATCCATAAGAGTCCTGTTCCTCCTCTCTGCTACACCATTCTGTTGGGGTGTGCCAGGTGCAGACAACTGGGTCTGAATACCCTCCTCCAACAAATAGGACCTAAATTCACTAGAGAGGTATTCGCCACCACGATCAGATCGCAAGGCCTTGATACTCTTACCCAGATGGTTCTCCACCTCAGACTTAAATTCTTTGAACTTGCCAAAGCATTCAGACTTGTGGCGCATCAGGTATATGTATCCATATCTAGAGTAATCATCTGTGAAAGTCATGAAATACTCATAACCACCTCTAGTCTAAACTGACATAGGCCCACACAAGTTAGAATGAATCAACTCTAAAACCTCTTTGGCCCTATACCCCTTTGCCTTGAAAGGCTTCTTGGTCATCTTACCCTCCAAGCAGGATTCACAGGTTGGATCGATGTCAATATCCAATGAGTCTAAAGACCCATTATTGACCAACCTTTGAATCTTACTAAGGTTGATGTGACCGAGTCTCAGGTGCCAAAGATAAGTTTGATTCAAAGGGGAAGACTCATTTCTCTTACTATGATTCGATGACGAGTTATTAGTTTCTATGTTTTGCATTACCGGGGAGTATCTCTTGATCAAAAACAGATTGTCAACTAATGTACCGGAACATATAAGGTTCTGGCTCTTTCTAAAAAAACAGAATTATCAGAAAAAACACTCTTATAACCATCCAAAATAAGTTTAGAAATGGAAAGCAAATTCTTTCAAAAACTGAGTACATATAAACAATCTCTCAAATGTAAAACTGAGTGTGAAAAGTAAAGACATAAAACTCCCACTGCAATAACAGAAACTCTGGTAGTATCCCCAAGGTAGACATGCAACTCTCCCTCTCTAAGCAGCCGGGTCACTCGGAACCCCTGCAAAGAATGACAAACTTGATCAGTGGCTCCTGAATTCACACACCAAGTATCTGTGGGAATCGCCGCTAAACATGTCTCAGTGACTAGGGAAAATTTACACATACCTCGAGGCTTTGGGCAATCCTTCTTCCAATATCCTACGTTGCCATATCTAAAGCACTTGCCTTTTGGCTTATGCTTCTTGGAAATGCCCGCCTTGGGTCCATAATCAGCAGCTCCTGCTTTCTGGCCTCTCTTCCTCTTGTGTTTCCTGGCTTTGGGCCCAGCAGAGGAACCTGAGGACCAACAGCAGCCAAGGCTTGCTTCTTCTCTGCGAAGAGGTCTTCAGCAGACACCAATGTATTCATGAGCACAAGAAGTGAATTGAGAGCTTGCTCATATTGTAGTTCAACCAAAATTGCTCAAAACTGGGGGGCAAGCTCTGGAGGATGATATCTACCTGGGTCTCCCCATCAATATCACCTCCCAATACCTCGATCTCATTGATGCAGCTCATCATGTCCAGCACGTGATCCCTCACTGAAGTGCCCTCAGCCATCCTAGCATTCATGAGTTTCCTCATAGCTGACTGCTTGGCTGCCCTACCTTGATGTCCAGCATCTCCTTGAGGTTGAGTATTGTATCGTAAGCTAAGGTAAACAACTGATACTGGTGCTGCAATACACTCGACATAGAAGCTAAGATGTAGCACTGTGTCATCTCATAAGCTTTCTACCACCTCGTATATGGCTCTCACTGCTCAGGGGTGGCTTCATCGCTGGGCTTAGGGGGGCGCTCCTCAGTGAGTACGTACTTGTAACCCTCAGCGGTAAGGATAATATCCAGGTTACGTTTCCAGTCAATGTAATTTGGACCCATAAGTTTGTTCTGATTCAGCATGAGAGCTAGCTGGTTGAACGACAAATCAACAACTGAAAAATAAACAATCAAGTTTTAGTATTACTTTTTAAAAAATATTGAATTCCTCAAAAAATAATATATTCTCCATCGACATCTCTCACACTGGGATTAACGCAAGTCACGTGGGTGAACGTCTACGCCAACCCACATTTGTTTGAGAAGAATCAAGTTCATTAATTTCACTATCTGATCAATGATCTTATGATCAATGAAATTAATAGTCAATGCTTTTAACCATACACATAAATAGCTTTACCTCGCGGGAGGAATACCATAAATAGTACACTAAGTGTATGCCATTACGTGACTTCTAAGTTTTTTACTTAGGATACTAATGCGCCCTCAGCAGAGAGGGTGTCGCAACTTTCTCCAATTAAACTCACTATAGTCATCCCTTCGGAGATTCATTCTAGTGATATTTGAGATTGAAGACTTTTTCGCATGGAGGAAGGTCATAATACCAACTCGCAAGAATAATCACATCACCAATGAACCCGTAATGGAGGCCATGGGGATATTTACCAACCCGCTCCCACTTAGATTTTTAAGTTTGAGGATTTTTCATTTTAACATGAAATATCTTAACAAAGGATATTCGCACCCATAAAACCGTTGGAGTTTTAATATGTGAATAATCTACCTTAGTTAGTTGCACTTTTACCTTTTAAAACATTTTGGTTTTCCTTCAAGCAAATAAATCAAAAACACACAATCAACGAAAAAAATATAAATATGGCAAATTAAAGAAATAAAATTTCCCTACTATTATGGTCTTCTCTATAGTTGATTCCTTGACGTCTCGGTAAGACGTCCCGTCATGTCGCTCCCTCTCAATTCGCTTGGGTTTTCTCAGTTTACTACGTAATTATGAATCACCCAAAATTACGAGAAACCAAAACCCACGTATATAAGTTACCCAAAATAACGTCTTCGTCATATTGCATAAATTCCTATATACAAAGGCGTTTTTCTAGGAATTTAAAGACGACAACATTAGATCAAATCCTACTACAAGATTTATCTAATCCTACATGGCTTCCAGTCGTGGTTATTACTACTATAGACATTTCCATTAAAAAACAATACGAGCCCGGACATGTCCCGGGGTTTATGAGTGAAAAATAAATTCTACCATAATAGCCGAAAAACTAATAACCACCTGTTTAGACATTTAGACAAAGATAATAATGCCAAAATAAAGCCGTGTAATAAATTAAACAAGTATAAAGCCAAAACACTCGCTCTGATACCATTTTGAAGAAAAACAGAACAAGCCCGGGCTAAATCGAAAATCTCCCTTTCGTGCAATGTATTCCAGAATCGGAAACTTTCGACAAAGCTCAGGCTTAAATTCATTTTCCCATGAACAGATCTAGGCTTATACTTATTTAATTTATTAAATCGACAACTAACGCACAAAGATTGAAGCTTTAATTAAAAGCGGAAAGGCTAAAGGTTATACCTTTGTAGCGAAGTCCAACGCAATAAGAAAAACCAAATCTTTGCTTGCGATTACCACCGAAATCCAAAAGATGACTCCAAGAAAACTTCGAATATTGCGTGGGCAGTAATCTATCGAAGTGTACTCGCAAAGCCCAGGAAAAACCCATAAGGAAATCTCTCAAATCAGATTCAAATTAACCAAAAAACTAATCAACACTTTCATAAAACTGCTGGCCAAAACCCGCCGCTAGAAACCCACTTTGCCGATCAAGAATACCCAGGACAGTCACCGGAAAACACCTCAATCTAGCCGTGATCTAGATAGCCCCAGTAGCAGATCACCAAGGAGAGATCAACGCTACAAAGGGCCGAATCAAACTCGCTGGACCTTGATGAATCCGGCACCAAAAAAATGAACCCAACGGCGGAAATCCGAGCAGCAAGAAGTTCGGCCAAGGGAGAATTAAAATCCAACTAAAAAATGTGATCTTTGGGATGAATCCAATCTAAAAAGCAAATAGTTCATTTTTTAAAGAAAACTTCAAAGGGAAGAAATTCTCTCTCTATAACTTTCTTACTCTAAGAGGCAATACTTGTCTTGCAAGATTTTCTTACTTTTCTTTGGCCTCAAGTTTCTATTTATAGGGAGCTCTAATGGAGACCTAGTGGGCTTTTGAGTTGGGCATTTTAATTTGAATTTCGTTGACCCCTTAGTTTTTCCTAGACTAATCAACTTCAATCGACCCATTCGAATTAATTTCTTAACCCACTTCGTTAATTTAATTTAATCGAACCCTTAGGATTAATTGATCAAAATAGAATTAATTTCTTAATTCACTTTGTCAATTAAATATTAATTAAACCTTTAGGATTTATTAATTCACTTTGTCGATTAGTCAAATACATAATTAGTCATACCACTATCGAACTAACACTATGGAACTACCGCTAAAAAATGACTTTACATTGCGCCACTATATTTTCTTCTACCTTCCCACATCAAAGATTTTGTGCTCATCGGTTTATCAATTTACTGACAAACTAATTCACCAAATTCTTGGTATCCGAGATTAGTACCACTCAACTTTCTTATTATACCGGACGTAAAGTCCACTGGCCAGTTTTAGTACAATAAACCTTACGAGCTCATCTCGGGAGCATCATCAACCCGGCGAACCGGTACGTGGATTCCTCCGACTAGCAACTGCACGTAAGCAGCTAAACACCGCATACCCAACTTACCAAGGTATAGGCCTCAATTGACCGAACTCTTTGGCACATCAAAGCATACGATATCCAACTCTCACTCCCATCCCAATCTCTGGATTGAGAGATGAATACTAGGACCGAATTGACTACGCCGATCAGTACAAGTCAATTCTATCCAAACTGGTCATGCTCAATATGCTCGGGGCATATCTGTGTGATTTTAATTAGTCTAGATAAACTAATTTCTAAACCACACGATAACCTATATCGATAGTATGTTCAGACTATCTCAGTTACGATCATATTTTTTATATATCAATACTTTAACCAATAACGGTATCTACTGTATCTTTCCACACCCCGTTATCTAGTTCTATGATATAATGGAACAGTTTAATACTGAAACAAAATGATATGTCATCTGTTGATATTAGTTTTTGATACAAGCCATAGCTTTTCTGTATTCAAAACTAACATGATTGCCCTATCCAACCATTGAGCTTTGTTTGGCAACATCAGCCTCTTGTTGAAACTGTGAGAGAATGGCCAACAAATTTGGAAGCTAGGTATATTCATTGGACTGCACTGCGTGATGGCTAGTATCTACATTGTTATGTGACATATGGTTTATTATTCATATTTTTGTACTAACTTTAATTTTAGTTGATGTTGTTAACTTATTTGCCATTTTCTTCAACTAATGTACTAACTTTAATTTTAGTTGATGTTGTTAACTAATTTGCCATTTTCTTCTACTAATGTACTAACTTTAATTTTAGTTGATGTTGTTAACTAATTTGCCATTTTCTTCAACTAATGTACTAACTTTAATTTTGGTTGATGTTGTTAACTAACTTGCCATTTTCTTCAACTAATGTACTAACTTTAATTTTGGTTGATGTTCTTAACTTATTTGTCATTTTCTTCAACTAATGTATTGACTTTAATTTTGTTTTATGTTGTTAACTTATTTGCCATTTTCTTCAACTAATGTACTAACTGTAGGTTTGGTGTTTGACATAAAAGTAAATAGGAATAAATACAAAATAACATAACATACATAACAAAATAGGATACAATCAAATCAAATTCACAAACATACAATCAAAATAATAATACAAATGAAGTATACTCTGAATCAGATATACATTACAATAATAATCAAATGGACCGCTCAAACTCATCATCAATTTCAGCATGCCAGGTACAAACTCGCATTAAAGTCCGGTGCTCGCTCCCTCACCGCATCTAGAAGTGCATGATGATACTGTCCAAGATGACCCATCCACTACAAATATTTAAACAATAAAATCAAAGTCCAATAAATTGAATTTAAAAAATTTAATTTAAATAGTAACAAATACTTACAAACTCTGACGCGGCTCGACGAGGTCGAGGTGGCTCTATATCAGCCTGAGGATCAACTGGAAGGATGCGCGGACGTGAGCACTCACTAAACCACTGTAAGTACTCGTCCACACACGGACTGCAAGGAACTGGCCCACCTGTAGGCTGCTTCCCTATAAGAGATATCCCAGTGGATGTCGTCCCAAACTCCTCCCATGCTGACTCGGCGTACTCCACGGCGTGTCTGACCACATATGGCCTCCCAGTGTAACCGCGGTAAGTATCCCAGATGAAACGAGCAGGCATCCACTGAATATATCCGAGTTGGATCACACATCGATCTGACATATAAGGCTCAATGTAATCCCGGTACGCAATCAGCCCTCTGTACAAAGTCACTGGAGTCCTCGCTATAGCGTCACGACCGTATAACATCCAGGTAACCTTTAAACATAATTTCCAATTACTTAAATAATAAACTATATAAAACATATATTAAATCAAAATAAAATATTTATATTGTATAAATATTTACTAACCATATCAGCGATCATCTCGCCCAGTGCATGTCTAATGGAGCTCAAGCGTTGCTCTGTACCACAGTGGCTGTCGACTGCCCACCTCAATGCGCGAGCATATGTACCATGCAATGGGAGGGGCATTGGGTGGCATCTGAAGTCCAGGAAGTGCTCGTATATCAATGACTGTAACAGAGTCATGCACCTCGCAATGCTCTGTGTCCCGTGTCGACTCGCGTAACCTAAGTGATGGTACAAAACTTCTAGTGTCCCTGAGCCCTACGCCTTCTGTCTAACCTGATCCATCCCCTTCCTCACCTGCACTATAGGGGATGGCATAAACTTATTGGAACTCTTGTCTGTAAATAGACAAGTCCCAATAAGTCTCCAAACCATAACGGCCACATCTGAATCTTCCCTAACAAGCTGCATGCACCTCTCGATCACTCTCTACGTTGAAAAGCCAGCATTGGTGTACAAATCCTTCTCAAGTCGCTCCTCTGGAGGAATTTCAAGCAACCCCCTAGACCGGGATAGTACGGTGGACGACAGTGTAACCTCTGTGATCAAGCGACTATCAACTGAAATACGCAAAATCTCTTAGATATTGTGCAGGAGGATGGTCATCTCTCTAAATGGCATGTGGAATGAATTCGTATCCGGCTGCCACCTCTCTATAAACGCATTGATGAGAGGCTCATCAATGCTCCGATGCATAACACGGGGAAGGTGTCCAAGTCCCGTCCCGCTCAAAATCAATGCACCCTCTACAGTTATGGATGCAATCCAAGTCTCAAAAAGGCCATACATACTACCCCTATTGTGGCATCTAAGGTGGTATCTGGTAGGCTCTCCCGCCTGCCAATACTTAGATGCCACATGCCTTAAAAAACTAGGGATCAAACTATCATTTATAGGGCCCCCATCAACGGGCCCTGTAACCGACCAACTTCGGTCCTCCTTGACGCGCTTCCTATGATGAACTAAATTTACAAAATATAAAACTCATATAAATATATATAAAATAACTAAATAAATTAAAATAAACAACTAAATAAAAAATTAATAAATAAATTAAAATAAACAACTAAATAAAAAATTAATCCAATTAATAATTAAATCAATTAAAATAAATAACTACATAACAAATTAATTCAATTAATAATTAAATAAATTAAAATAAATAACTAAATAACAAATTAATTCAATTAATAATTAAATCAATTAAAATAAATAACTACATAACAAATTAATTCAATTAATGATTAAATCAATTAAAATAAACAACTAAATAACAAATTAAATCAATTAATCAAATATTCAATTAAATGAATAAACAAAGTCACTAATTAATTCAATAAACAATTACATAAGCAATTAAAATAAAAAATCAAATAAATAATTAACAAACAAATTAAATCAACTATTAAATTTAAATAAATAATTAAATAAGAATGTAAATATTAATTCAATAAACAATTAATTCATAAAAAATAATTAATTAAGCAATAAACAAATTATATCAACAATTAAATTTAAACAAATAATTATTGAAATGAAATAAGTAAATAAATTCAAACATGTACCTGCAGCAGGATCGACCAGCTGAAACTGTCCGTCACCTGGATCCTGTACCGGATGGTCCTCTCAGCGTGTGGGTGAGAATGGTCACCTCCATACGTACCCCCCTCACCCAGATTATCGTGTGGGCGACCACTCCCACTCACCTCCTCCGGTTACGGCTGCTGCTCCTCCTCCTGCAGCTCAATAGACTCGTCATCACGATCATCAGTGTCATCGAAATCTGTAGTATCATAATACTCATCCCTCAACTGAAATGAAGAGTCATCTCCACCGCCACCTCCTCCACCTCCACCCCCTCCTCTGTGACCTCCACCTCTACCACCTCGACCGCCACCCCATCTCTACCTCCACCTCCACCTCCACCTCCTCGTCCGCCACCTCCACCTCCACTACCTTGCCCTCCATCTAAAATAATGATACCACCTCCGACACGACCTCCACCCGTCCCTCTACCTCCTCCTCTCCTAACTGGTACCTTCTGCCTTCAAGCAGAAACTGTCGGACGGTGCCTATCCACGGGCGGTTTCAACTTAGGGCCACCCTAAATAACATTTAAACATAAGCATTTATATTATAAAGTTAATATTTGAAATTAAAATAATAAAATAAGTAGAAATCACATAAAATAACTAAAATGCACCATTTTTACGTTAGCCACTAAGTCAAACGCACAGTTTTAACGTTTGACAAAATCTGAAACGTAATGTAATTATGTTTCTGGATCCATCAAACATTAAAACCGTGCATTTGACTTGCTAAAAAATGCAAAGACAATATGTTTTGTTTTAATGAAATGTCATCGCGTAATGTTTGAGTTTCTTCCAAATGCTATAAAATTGCTTTTCATTTAACCATTAGCATACCAATTTCGCATTTTCATTATGCCCAAATGCAGACAATTAACGTTTAATATATACCAAACCGCGAAACATAACATTTGTAAATCAACAAAACACAATAGTAGCATTTAAATCATACAAAATCGCAAATTCGATAGTTCATCGGAAGAAAATAATTGAACAAAAAATTTGACGAACTAAAGAATTTTTACCTTGTTTATCATTAGACCTTTCCATACGCCATGTCTTTGCGATGATTCGCCATCTCCACCGTCTATTTTGTGCATTTTTTGCCAAAAAATCCTTTCAAATTCGCGTTTCAAAGCTTCGGTCACAAGAGAAGTTTTGAAACAATAATTGGAGAGAATATCATAAGTGATGCGTTTTGTTCATTTTATCGGTTTTTACACAGAAATAGTAAAAAATGAACCATTTTAACAAGTGAACCATGGTGAAAATACACCATTTTGACGAGCGATCCATGGTGGAAATGCCCCCTTTTAACATTTTATCATAACATTAATCGTAAAAGTGTTACATTTTTTATTCCCTGCATCGCAAGTTTTTAACATTTTATTTATGTTCAAACGTCATTGGTAGTAATTTCTGTGTGCTAGAAACATTTTTCATTGCATTTGTGTACAAGGAGGAAACGCATTTTCGTTGCATTTTTAACATGTACTTAGCGAATTTTAAACTTTTTTGTTCATAAGGCCCATTTGGTCATTTCATAATTATTTTGATCTTTTTTATACAAATCGCAATCCATCTGTTTCTTTCTCTGCCCTAATTTTTTGGTTGTGGATATTGCCAAAGCAATTATCAGCATCCAGAGCAAGTTTTGTTTCATCTTACAAAATTACCCTTATTGATTTGTTCATTTAAATGAATTTATTTACATTAACATATGAAATAAATTACCCAAAAATAATCACCAACAAATCCTCTCACCACCATCAAGGCCACTAGTAAATCCTCCGCCACCGTGACCGCACCACCACCAGTAAATCCTACCTCTCTACCACCACTACCAATAAATCTTCCCCTCCACCACCCCTACCACCACCTCACTCCCCTCTGTTCACAGTTGAAACTTATGTTCCTATGTTTGATCATGTTGGATTCAAGAAATTGAGGTGGAATTCAAGGATGATGTACAATCGTGGGGTTGCCAAGAATGAGTGTTACTTCTCTGCTCTGTTGGAGAAGCCCAAGTTACAGATTTTATCACGATTCTAGGCTTTAATATAACTTTTGTCAGTTCTTTTACTAGTTTAAGGTTTAATATTTCTAGATCATAGTTAACTTGCTTAGAAATTCATGAATTCATGTTTCATTGTTGACATTTCTCTCGTATATTATTGTTGCCAAAGATTGGAAAAACAAAATCAATTTATCTTCTTTAGTCGGACTGAATCCAACCAATTAAAAGGGTGACCTGTTCTTAATTTTAGAGGGTTATAGGAGTCGACCATGGCTTGTTCTTTTCCAATCGTTTAGTTAAAAACTTCTTCATTTCCATAATAACTATGGTTGGATTAAAGGCTATGAAAATGTAACAGTGGCAACAGCTATTACGATCCTGCATTTACAAGGGGTGATAGTGGTGGAGGTGGCGGCACTGGTGGTAGAGGGGGGATTTATTGGGGGAGACGATGGTGGTGGGGGTGGTGAATGGGGAGGATTTATTCGGGGAGACGGTGGTGGTGGGAGTGGTGGAGGGGAGGATTTTTTGGTAGAGGTGGTGGAGGGATTGAATTTACTGGTGTTAATGTTGATGTTGATGGTGGTCGTGTGGTGACGGTGATGGAGAGGAGGATTTACTAGTGGCGGTGTTGGTGGTGGGGAGAATTTGTTGCTGATGATGTTTAGGCAATTTATTTCATATGTGAACAAATTCATGAGGTAATTTGGTAAGATGAAACAAAACTTGTTGTTTTGGCAATATCAACACCCTAATTTTTTATCCTTCATGCCCAGCTCCTTCCCTCTTCTCCTCCCTCATAACACTTTCTGTCACCTTCCTCCCTCGTCGCCTTCCCCCCCCCCCCCCCCCCCCCCGGTCTCCTTTCTCTTTCCCTCCTCTCCTTGTCCACCCCATATCTTCCTCCCCTCCTACCCGACCTTACCCAGAAACAAAGGGCGAATCATTCTTGAGTCATGGAGCTATGTCGTAGCCACCACTATAATGGGTTTGTCTAGGTTTCAATTGTGAAGGAGTTAGTGAACAGTTTTGTGTGACCACCTGGTATGTTTTTTTTTTTTTTTTTTTGTAATTAATTTCTATTTTATATTTGACTCCACATATTTTTAGTGATTTATTATTCAAGTTGTTCAAGCAGTATGGGATTCTTTTCTTTATTTTCTTGTTAATTATACTGACATCGTGTATCATTACTGGTGGTAGCATATTATTGTTCCTTATTGTTTTCTCTAAATTCAAATTTTTTAATTTTGATGTCTGGTAAATGAAGTTCATTTATGTAGTCTGTTGTTGGCATTTCAAATTCACAAGGAAATGTATGAGTTTTATATAATGATGTTATGTACTGTGTACGTGTACTTTGGATGCTTTGTTGTTGTGTATAGTGTAGTGTGTACTATTAGCATCCCCTCGTATCAATATTCTACTATGTTATTTTGCTTTTCAATATATATTATTGAAAAGGGAATGAATGAAGAACAGGGATGGAATTTTTGACACCTGAATCCAATGTATCTTCTCTTTACTCATTATTATGGATACCACTCAACTGCTAAATTCGCTATTCTTATGTTAAAAAAAAAACAATGATGTTATGAATCATTGATTTGGTTATTCACCTGGGCTACAGATTTGTCGGTTGGTTGATTATCGAAATCACCTTTTAAAAAAAAACCATACCCACAAATGAATAGGAAGCGAGGTGAGGGTCTTTCATTATCATTAAAGGTTCATTAAATGGGGGGAGAAAGGTGTTTGGTGCATATTTTTGCTATTTAATATGTGACCCATTCTACTCTTATAATAAAGGCTGTAAATATATATAATTTCTGTTTGAGAAACCGTAGAAGAAGTAGAATTCCCTGAGAAGGTTTGCAACAAATTTTATGATGAGCAGAGAGTTCATATTGAAACCTCGCAAGGATTGGGCAAGGTAACTCAGCATAAAGGAATTTTAAGACCAGGGCCACTAGAGTTGCATTTTGTTGAAGCCCTTTGACCTATTATTACTGGGAAAAAGTGGTAAAAGGTGCTCCTAAAGTTGAGTTTGCATTAGTAGTTTAGTATCTGAGATAGCAATTGTTTTTGTGAATATATATTCTGGAAAACTATTTGTAGCACAAATTTACTATTTGTAGCACAAAAAAATTGATAAAATACCTAAAATGACCCAAAAAACTGGAAAGGGCCAATTGCAATGAAAAATCGCACATGCTTTGCGATAATTGAAGAGAAAATAGCATGACCATTGCAATATGAAGGACAAAAACTGCTAACGACGCGCGTCCCGTGTGCAAAAAATCGCCACACTTATTCGATAAAAAGAGTAAAAATCGCATATCAGGAGCGATTTTTCATTGCAAAATCGGATAAATGTGGCGATTTTTCATTCATCGATCACGCATTAGGAGTGATTTATATCTACCAAGGCACAAAATAGGTGCGATTTTTTGTATTTTCGGGTTATTTATTTAGTTGCTATAGGAACCATACAAAACCAACATCCATTTCAGATTTTCTTACCAAAAATCTCTCAAACCATCCAAAACTTTCTCCAAAAATTGCAAAATGGAAATGGGCGGATCTCAACCACAACGCGGTCCTCGGAGGGGGAAAGGCTTGTACGGCCAGGTAAAAATCTTAAAATTTTCGTTTAATTTTTGAAACAATCACAATCGGGTGCGATTTTTGTTCAAATTCTCGCAGATCACCGGCGATTGCGCCTCCAATCGCCAGTAATCTCTGGGAATCCTAACAAAAATCGCACCCGGATTGTGATGTCCATAAAAAATATCGCTGATCGTGTGTGATATTTTTGGCAAAAATTGCCATCGATCTGTGAGAATCGGAATAAATATTGTATATTACTAGTAAAATTTCTCCCAGAAATCGCACTTTAGGTGCGATTTTTTCAAAGTTTATCGCCGTTGAGCAGCGATAAGCTTTTGAAAAATCACAACTTAGTTGCATTTTTTGGAATGTTTATCGCCGTTGATCAGCGATAAACTTTCGAAAAATCATAACTTAGCTGCGATTTTTTGCAATTAGTTCGCTGGTCAACGGTGATTTTTCGGAAACAAATTGCATGTTATGTGCGATTTTTATAAATTTTAATTATTATTAATATTTTTCATGTTTTTAATTATTATTCATAATTTTAATGTTGTATTCATAAATTTGTTGTAGGTAAGGGGAAGTCTCTCCCGCGACAGTATCCCACTGCTTCCAAAAGGAAGAAGAAAGCAGAGAGAGGTAGCTCATCCCATCTTTTGATAGATGATGATATTGATAGAGGGGGGCAGCATGGGCAGGGGAATCCCTCATCCCTAGGACATGATGAGGAGCCCACACGAGGTTGGTTTTAAATTTATGATTAATTTTTTGTATATTTGTTTATTTGCCTTATTTAATTTGATTATATAATTATGTTATGATATTTTAAGTATAGTAGTGATTATTATTATTTATTTATTTTGATTCTGTGCTGATATATGAATTATATTAGTGAATTTTTTTATATATGCTTGTTAAATCAGTTTATTTATAATAAATATTTTGTGAAATTAGTTACAAATAAGCGTGGGAGGGTCGATGCGTCTTGGATTATGACTGTGCCTTGTACGAGTGGCCCTATTGATGGGTCAGTGATACCTAGTTGGAAGGGGCATGTGGTTTCGAGGTATAGACAGGACGGTGAGGAGGGTGAGGAGGCTGTAGTACCTAGGTTGTCCTTGAGGTTCCACAATAGGGTAGGGGTATGTGAAAGATTAGTTTCTTGGTTTAAGGGGATGCCCGAAGATTGACAGACATTATTGAGGTCGACTGGGTTGTCTCACCTGTCTTCTACCATGCACAGTACCATTGATGCCCCCTTTATATGTGCATTTATTGAGCATTGGCAGCCTAATATGAACACGTTCCACCTCCCTGTCGGTGAGATGAGTATACTCTTGCACGATGTGTGTGAGATACTTCGCATACTGGTTGATGGTAGTATGATCGCTGATTGTACTGCCAAGTAATTATGTGGAGCCTATGCAGAGGCTTGTTACAGGTGTCTGAGCAGGATGGGGAGTGGAGTGAGATACACTCTGATAGTGGGATAGTGGCTGATTATGTGTTTAGGCGACAGTCGCATTTAGAGACGGGTACT
This sequence comes from Knoxia roxburghii, assembly GCA_030378225.1. Classification (NCBI taxonomy): domain Eukaryota; kingdom Viridiplantae; phylum Streptophyta; class Magnoliopsida; order Gentianales; family Rubiaceae; genus Knoxia; species Knoxia roxburghii. The sequence goes on from CM059418.1 coordinate 14,529,336, forward strand.
ATGCACTTACCTTATGATGTGGAGGCTTTGTTATGGTTAGCTATTGGTTCTACTTTATTTGTGGACAATAGTTCTAATAGGTTTAGACCACATCATATTGTGCAGATTAGGGGCCAGTTACATACCGTTGATCAGGATTATTGGGGTATCTCGACACTAGCGTACTTATATAGGCATTTGGGTAAGGCTAGTAGAGGTAGCTGCAGCGGGATGGTGGGTTTTCTGACATTGCTACAGGCATGGATATATGAGTATTTTCCAGCATTCAGACCCGTTCTGTGCATATGCCTGATGATCCACATACCCCACGAGCTGCTTTGTGGGCTTTTGGCCCCCGACAGGGCACGAGTGCACGTCTACAGAGGTATCGTGATGCACTTGACCACTTGAGAGTCGAAGAGGTATGTTAAATTATTTTTGTACATTTTATAATTAAAGTTTTAGTTAAATTGTAAATATTTAATAAATATCTTACCATAATTATATATATTGCAGGTGACATGGACCCATACGGTCAGTATTCACACTTACGCACCCTGATCACCACCTACCGATGATTGATTGCATGTGGGGATGAGGTTGAGCCTTACACGCCAGATAGGTGTGTACGACAGTTTGGATACGTGCAGGATATCCCATTCACTAGCTTTCGTCTAAAGAAGGCACATCGGCCGTATAGTCGGGGTTACAGTGTGGACTTTGGCCTGGAATTCGCCAAGAGTTTATGGTAGTCACTACGTAGTTCTAGTTTATGTACTGAGGACTTTCAGCCTTATGATTCCCCCGACTCCTCAATAGATAGGTACCTTACATGGTACCGCAAGCACACTCACCCGAATCTGTTCATTGATGGCCCCCTCACTGATTTAGGTGGAGTTCTGCCTCGCACAAACAAAGAATATGTAAGTAATTTTTTCTTTTGTTTTAGGTAATAATAGTTTGATATTATTATATGAAATATAAAAACTGTGGTATCTCGACACTAGCGTACTTATATAGGCATTTAGGTAAAGCTAGTAGAGGTAGCTGCAGCGGGATGGCGGGTTGTCCGACATTGCTACAGGCATGGATATATGAGTATTTTCCAGCATTCAGACCCCATTCTGTGCATATTCCTGATGATCCACATACCCTAAGAGCTGCTTTGTGGACTGTTAACCCCCGACAGGGCGTGAGTGCCCGTTTGCAGAGGTATCGCGGCACTTGACCACTTAAGAGTCGATGAGGTATGTTAAATTATTTTTGTACATTTTATAATTAAAGTTTTAGTTAAATTGTAAATATTTAATAAATAATTTACAATAATTGTATATATTACAGGTGACATGGACCCCATAAGTTCAGTATCCACACTTACGCACCCTGATCACCACGTATCGATGATTGATTGCATGTGGGGACGAGGTTGAGCATTACACGCCAGGTAGGTGTGTGGGATAGTTTGGATACGTGCAGGATATCCCATTTGCTAGCTTTCTTCTGAAGAAGGCACATCGACCGTATAGTGGGGGTTACAGTGTGGACTTCGACCTGGAGTTCGTCAAGAGTTTATGGCAGTCAGTACGTAGTTCTAGTTTACGTAATGAGGACTTTCAGTCTTGTGATTCCCCCAACGCCTCCACAGATAGGTACTTTACATGGTACCGCGAGCACTCCCACCCGTATCTGTTCATTGATGGCCCCCTCACTGATTTAGGTGGAGTTTCACCTCGCACAAACACAGAATATGTAAGTAATTTTTTCTTTTGTTTTAGGTAATAATAGTTTGATATTGTTATATGAAATATGAAATTAATAATTTCAATGTGTTGAATTTGTAGTGGGTGAGCCGATTTACGCATATATCTGAGGAGTTTCTGTAGACCATTAGAGATGGTGGATATCCCCAGTCGGATGAGTGCGAGGCTTTGCTGTGGGCGGAGATGGATAGATGGCATTTAGCTGGGTGATGGTATTATTGTACTCTTTTTTTGGTATTTTTGGATTTTGTGGCTATGACTTTTTTGTTGTGTTGTATTTTATTTAGCTATGACTTTTTGGTTGTTTTGTATTTTATTTGAGTAAATTCCAAAATTGACCATCATACTACAGTCATGACAACTAGCACCACGTCTCAGAACAACTAGCACCACGTCGCCAAATAACTAGCAACGAAATCTAAGAGCCAAATCCGAATAATATTGTATGCTTATTTTTCTGTAGGAAAAAAGCTAGGACACATCAAATCGTGACTCATATCCCTCTGAAGGTCAGACAATCCATTTGGATCCTGCGTCATTAATCAAATTAAAACTAATAATAAGTAATGACATAAACATTTACAAACAATACAAAATATATAATTTTGAAAAATTGGAGCAGACAGGTGATTTTTATATGAAAAATCGCACATAAAGTGTGATTTTTCAAATAAATCTCGCACATAATTTGCGGAAGTTATATAAAAAATACCAACAATGTGGGAATGTAAAGTGAAAAATCACAAATGCTTTGCGTTTTTTACTGAAATAATTGCACACACCTTGCGATTATTTCTAATAAAATCGCATAACATTGGCGATTTTTCAAAATATTATCGCCCACACTTAGCAAACATCATACAAAAAGTCGCAAAAACTGTGTGATTTTGATTACCTTCCTCACCAATTAGGGTGATTACTTCATTGAAAATCGCAAAACATGCGCGATTTTTATGTCAGCAAACTAAAACAATAAAAAAATATCAAAATCTTACCATTTTTGCGGAAATTTTGAAGTAGATTGTATCCCAACTTGAAGGAAATTAGTGTTTGAATATTTTTCTACGATTTTGAAAGGTTTTTTGAAAGATTTGTAAGGGTTTTCTAAGATTTTTTAGGGGGTTTTTTATGGTTGGAGATGTTTTTTGAATTTTTGAAGTGTATAACTTCTTAATACATGAAGGGCACACTAAAACGTAGTGAGAGAGAGGGAAAAAAATGCTAAATTGTAGAGAGCGAGAGGGTCAAATCGCTAAAACGCAGTGAGGTATCCATAGCTCGCTCACTAAATAGCAGCGTTTCAGACACTGCGAGTTAAAAAAATAAAAACAAACTCAAACGCCGCACATTTCATATTCTTTCCTAAACAAACGCAAAAGCCCTAAAAATGCAAAAACGCCAATTCTCTTTTATTATGCGGGCAAAAATCGTGAAATGGACACTGGAGGAGGTCAATCTTCGCAAGGTCATGGTATGGGCAAAGGGCTAATGAACAATCAGGTAAAAATACGCTCAACCTTTTTATTTTTTTTGGATTTTATTTTTGTCGTAAAAAGCGCCATGTTTTTGAGAGTTGGTAGTTCCTAAACGCTGCAGATTTGTGATGGATAGGTTAGATTATGTTGTTTTGTGGCATTTTCATTTAGGTCCGACCCTATTTTGTGGTGTTTTTCGTTCGGTCAAACGTAAATACAAAATGCCCCGGTTGCATTTTTTTAAAGGGTAAACGCTAGCGATCGATGTTTTTGGTACTGGAAATGTTGGTATGTAGCATAAGGCTTAAATTCAAACGTTAGTGTGTAGCGTTTGTGTTGAAGTCAAACATTTTCGATTGGCGTTTGACTTTTAGTCAAATGCAAATAGGTTACGTTTGGCTTATAGTCAAACGTGACCTTTCAGTGTTTCGATATCACTCAAATGCATTGGCGTAACGTTTGACTGATATTCAAACTCTTCTGTTTAACATTTGACTATCAGTCAAACGTTCTATAGTAGCATTTGATCGATAGTCAAATGCTAAATAGTAATATTTGAGTGGTAGTCAAACGTTATACCGAAGCATTTGACTTTCAGTGAAACGCTAATAGTTCACGTTTTATTTTTTTGGCCCAAATTCAACATTATTTTAAGTTTGCATTTAAAATAAAATGTTTGTTTATTAATATGAGTGATATAAATGTTTTTCAGGGTGACGGTAAGGTAAAACTGCATCCCGCCCCCACTGAGGATAGACAACGTTCTACAGCTTCTGCCAAGAGGCAGAAAATGCCACCTAAAAGACCCCGAGGTGGAGGTGGAGGTGGAGGTGGAGGTGGAGTTGGAGGTGGAGGTGGAGGTGGAGGTGGAGGTGGAGGTGGAGGGAGAGTTGGAGGTCGAGTTCGAGGATGAGGTGGAGGTCGAGGTAGAGGACGAGGTGGAGGCGAGTCATCATTCCATTTGAGAGATGACCAGGATGATGATAGTACTGATGAGGATTCTCGAGTGGATGAGGAGGAGCAGCATTTAGGGGAGGGGCAGTAGTATCAGGGGGATGCTCAGCAGCCTCATAGGGAGGATAATACTTATGGGGGTAACCCTAATCACCCCCACACCGAGAGGAACGTCCGGTACAAGAACCCAGGCGATGGACAGTTCGAGGAGATCGATCCTTCTGCAGGTACACGCTCTAATACGATAAATAATGTTATTTATTTGCTAATTTAATTGATTTATTTATTTAATTGAATTATTTGTTTAGTTATTTAATTAGTTAATTTATGAATTATTTGTTTATTTATTTGTTTAGTAATTTAATTTGTTAATTTATAAATTATTTGTTTAGTTATTTAATTAGTTACAAAACTAGGCTCTGATACCAATTGAAAGATTATCTGCCCGGGCCTAGCCAGAAACTCACTTTTCGTGCTATGCATTCCAGAATCGAAATCTCTGGCCAAGCCTAGACGCTAGCACAATTGCTATTCCAACCCTTTTGAAATAACATTGTGTAGGATCTGGTTTGGACTTATTCGATTTACCATGCAGCAAAATTTCTAATTAAAAGTGAACTTTAGAAAATACCTTTGAAGCGTGTACATAGGTGATTCTCTTGTATGCCTCAAGACTTTGCCTGTATGCTGTGTGGGCAGCAATCTAACCAGTAACTTGATCAGCTAATCACCACAATCCACCTGCCAGAAAATTCCAGCACCGCTGCACCTGACACGTACTATAAATACACCGCCCGCAGAGAGAGAAAATTATACGCGCTGCTAGTTTAACAGGCCAAAAATCCGGCCAACACAAAGAAAAAACCAGCCACAATTTTCTTCTTAAAATCCAAATTTGAGAGATGAAAAATAATTTTTCTCTCTAGGATTTTATCTCTCTAGTTTCCTTGTCTTGAAAACTTATGAATTGTGTATCTTGAATAGCTAATCCCTTGTCTATATATAAAGTTACAAGAGAGACCCCAAGTTGGTTTAGGATTGGTCTTCCTAATGGGGTTTAGGTAACCAATCTGATAGGATAAACCAAATCCTACTAGATTTCCTAATCTCTAGGATTTCCTAATTCTAATTGAAACTTAAGATTTAATTAATTAATTAAATAATTCCACTTTGTTAATTACTCAATTAACCCTTAGGAATAATTAATCAATTAATTAATTCTACCTATTCAATTAACCCATTACAAAATTAATCGTACCATTAACGGATTAATTTTGGCACTACCATCCTACACCAGAATTGCTTCAGGAATAACTTAATTAATTTATTCATAATCTCCCACATCAAAGATATAGAGCTCGTTAATATATTAATCTACTGATAAATTAATTAATTAACTTCTTTAATTCCGAGACTAGTACCACTCGACCTTTTTACTATACCGGACATAAGTCCACCGGCCGGGCTTAGTATAATAAACATTACGAGCTCATCTCGGGAGCACCATCATCCCGGACGCACTGGTACATGGTTTCCTTTTGACAAGCAGCAGCACACCAAGCAACTAAACACACGCACCCAACCTACCGAGACTATTGGCCAGATTTGACCTCACCCTTTGGCATATCAAAGTACACTATGCCTAATCCTCATGTCAGCTCGAGTCTAGGGATTAAGAGATAGAATACCAAGAACGATTTGTCTATTAAATCAGTACAAGACAAATCATTCCTCATGGTCAAGTTCAATATGCCCTAGGCATATCTATATGATTCAATTAGTTTAGACAAACCAATTATCCGAATCACATAATAACCTAAGTCGATAGTTTGTCCAAAGCTGTATCGGTTACGAACCTCATTTTTATATTATGTCTTTCAACCAATGATGAGATCTATTGTGTCACACAAGACACCTCATCATCTACTTACATAATATAAATGGACATATCATGCACAACAAAATATAACCAAAACATAAATCGATATATTACTGGGAAAATGTACAATACAAGCATAGCTTATGTATTCAACTCCAACACTATATGATTCAATTAGTTTATACAAACCAATTATCTGAATCACATAATAACCTAAAGCGACAGTTTGTCCAAAGCTGTCTCAGTTACGAACCTCATTTATATATTATGTCTTTTAATCAATGATGAGATCTACTGTGTCACACAAGACACTTTATCATCTAACTACATAATATAAATGGACAAATAATGCACAACAAAATATAACCAAAACATAAATCGATATATTAACTGAGAAAATATACAATACAAGCATAGCTTATGTATTCAACTCCAACACCACCAAATTAGAGTTAAGGAATGTGATGAATGGAAAACACCTTTCAAGACTAAGTTTAGCTTGTATGAGTGGTTGGTTATGCCTTTTGGCTTGACTAACGCCCCAAGTACCTTCATGAGACTTATGAATCAAGTTTTTAGGAGTTTCATTGGCAAATTTGTGGTTATGTATTTTGATGACATTTTGATATATAGCAAGAATTTTGTTGAGCATGTTGAGCATTTAAGACTTGTGTTGATTACACTTCGAAAGGATAAGTTGTATGCTAATCTGAAAAAGTGTGCCTTTTGTGTGGAACAAGTAACATTCATTGGTTTTGTTGTGAGTTCTAATGGGCTGAGAGTTGATGAGGAAAAGATCAAGGCAATCAAGGAATGGACAATTCCTACCAATGCATCTGAAGTGAGATCATTTCATGGCCTTACTAGTTTCCATAGAAGGTTTGTGCAAGAATTTTCAACAAAGGCAGCACCACTCAATGAGTTGGTTAAAAAGAATGCGAAATTTGAATAGGGTGAGAGCCAACAAAAAGCTTTTGATCTTCTTAAGCATGATTTGACTAACTCTCCTGTTTTGGCCTTGCCAGATTTTTCTAAAGCTTTTGAGGTTGAGTGTGATACCTCAGGTGTTGGCATAGGGGCTGTTCTTCTTCAAGGAAGTCGACCTATTGCTTACTCTGGTGACAAACTCAATGGTGCAGCCTTGAACTACTCAACTTATGACAAGGAGCTTTATGCCATCGTGAGGGCTTTGGAGACTTGGCCGCACTACCTCATGCCTTGTGAGTTTGTGATTCACACCGACCATGAAAACATCAAATACCTCAAGGGGCAAAGGAATTTGCACAAGCGACATGCCAAGTGGAAATCTTTCAATGAACATTTACCTATGTTGTCAAGTTTAAAAAGGGTAAGGAAAATGTAGTAGCCGATGCACTCTCCCGAAGGGACACCTTAATCACTACTATGCATGCTACTATCATGAGATTTGAGTTCTTGAAAGAATTGTATGTGCTTAATTCTTATTTTGAAACTACTTTCAAAGCATGTGAAAAATGAGCAATTGAAAAATTCTACAAACTTGAAGGTTTCCTTTTCAAAGGTAATCAACTTTGTGTTCCTATTTGTTCTCTCCGAGAATTGCTTGTTAGAGAAGCTCATTGTGGTGGTTTAATGGGGCATTTTGGAGTTTTGAAAATTTGTGATATCCTTAGTGAACATTTCTTTTGGCCTAGCATGAAAAAAGATGTGTAAAGAATTTGTGAGAGATTTTTTGATTGTAAAAAGGCTAAGTCTACTTCACTTCCCCATGGTTTGTATACACCATTGCCTATTCCTAGTGCACCTTGGACTGATGTTTCTATGGATTTTGTGCTTGGGTTTGGGTTGCCAAGGTCCCAAAGGGGCATGGATTCTATTTTTGTTGTGGTTGATCGGTTTTCAAAAATGGCTCATTTCATTGCATGTAAAAAGACGGATGATGCTAGTAATGTTGCTAATTTATTTTTTAAGGAAATTGTTCGTCTTCATGGTATTCCTAGAATGATTGTGTCTGATAGGGATGTGAAATTTTTTGAGTTATTTCAGGAAAACTTTGTGGGGAAAATTAGAAACTAAACTCTTGTTTTCAACTTCAAGCCATCCGCAAACCGATGTACAAACTGAGGTTACTAATAGAACATTGGGCATGATATTGAGAGCAATCATCAAAAAGAACTTGAAAGATTGGGAAGCATGCCTTCCAATTGCTGAATTTGCTTACAGCCGTACCTTGCATTCTACTGCTGGTTATTCCCCTTTTGAATTGGTTTATGGATTTAACCTTTAATTCCCTTGGATTTGTCTCCTCTACTAATCAAAGAGCAAGTTAACATGGATGGTGCTCAAAGGGCTGCAAAGGTAAAGAAGTTACATGAGCAAGCTCGAGCAAACATTGAGCACAAGACCAAAAAATACAACAAGAAAACTAACAAGGGGAGAAGGAAAGTCCTCTTTGAACCCGATGATTGGGTTTTGGTTCACATGAGGAAGGAGTGATTTTTGGCTGTTAGAAGATCAAAATTGCATCCTAGGGGAGACGGACCATTCCAAGTGTTGGCCAAGATCAATGATAATGCCTACAAATTGGACCTTCCCGAGGAGTATGGTATTAGTTATTCCTTCAATGTTTTTGACTTTATCTCCTTTTGAATTTGATGCAGATTCCCTAGATTCGAGGACAAATCCTTTTAAAGGGGGAGGGGATGATGCAAATCAAGGAGCTACTTCACATTTAGATGATGTTGATGATCAAGGAACTGCCAATGAGGTCAATAGATCACAAGTACCATCAAGTCCACTACAAAACATGGCTGGGCCTCTTACAAGGCTTAAGAAGAAAAAAATGGAAGAAGCCGTAGCCCAATTTGCATCAAAATCACTAAATGAAGCCAAGACCAACTACGCATCTATAAGGCCTAAATTCTTTAACATTGTTACGACCTTGGATCAAGCTTCTATCGGTCGATTTTCAGAATTGAACATTTCCCTCGATATGCCCATGTCAGGAATTTTGTTTTCCAGCAGAATTGAACATTTCCAGCGATATGCCCATGTCGCTGAAGGAAGGTTGAAGGTCTCATTTATGAGCTGAATTTATGGACAAATTTCAACAGCATTTGGATGATATTTTCAAGCTGTTTTTCTGTATTTTAATTATTTAGAATATTAGAATTAAAGAGTCTTTCTGGGTCAAACTGTGTTTCTTAATCATAGAGCTTTTCTTGGTCAAAGAGTTTTTCTTAGTCATAGAGCCTTTTTTAGTCAAAGAGAAGTATTAATGCTAGTCTTGACTAAAAAGTTTAGATTTTCTATTTTAATCCTTTTGCAATTTTCAACCTTAGTCCCTCTTGAAACTCTATAAGTTGAGGGCCTTAGTTAAACATAGAAGACAAGTTTGATTGAAGTTATAAACTTTAAAGGTATTCCTTAAATTCTAGTCTTGAGCTAGATTGGGTTTTGTAAGGTTATTCTTGCATAACTAACAACTCATCACTCAATACTCATTCCCTATTGAGTGCGGCGTTTTCACCTTTCCATTTCTAAGTCCATTGTGATCCAAAGGTTTTAGGTTTTATAAACCTATTATTGTTGGGTTCAATAGAGTTAGGTTGGGGGTTTGGGAAGAGTCATCTGATTCACCAAAGATTGTCTACGTTGATTGCTAGGAGGTGGTGGGTTTAATATACCCTATATTGCCTATCTTCATTTTTAGAAGGTTTGAAGGAGTTGTTTGAAAAGCTACAAGAAACGGTCTTCATTTCCGCATCAAAAAGCGTTAAGAAGCATCTCCGAAGCCTATTGATTCGCATCAGATAATATGGTAGAAAGGGGGAGAGAAATAACAATTCTATTTATATATCTTCTTATTTCTTAATTATGGCAATTTATATCCTACTCCTATAGGACCACCATGAATTTTACTCCTACCCCGCGCTACAGTAAACGCGCGCTACAGTAAACGCGCTACAGTACCTTCATTTCTTTTGTTATTTTTGGCCTTTTTTTTTTTTTTTTGTCTTCCTTTTTGAAATTTTTTTTCGTCCGTTTTTTTTCTAAACAATTCAGTATTTTTTTTAATGTTTTTGAATTTTATAAAAAAATTATTTTTAAATTATCATTTTATTTGTTTTATAATTAAATAATTTTAGATATTATGATACATATTATGGACGTTTTTGTTGTATGATATGATTTTTTTTATATTTTTGATCTGATATCTAAATTCTGTTGATCTGATGTCTGCTATTTTGTGATCTGATGTCTATATAATCATGATTTGATCTACCTTGTTAAGTATATTTTAGTTCTACTGTATGATTTCTTTTATATTCTTGATCTGATATCTATAGTCTGTTGATCTGATGTTAAGTATGAGTTGATCGGATGTCTATATATCCTGATCTGATCTCCTTTGTTAAGTATGTTTTAGTTCTGCTGTGTGATTTCTTTTAAAATCTTGATCTAATGTCTATAGTCTGTTGATCTGATGTCAATTATGAGTTGATCTGATGTCTATATAATCCTGATCTGATCTCCTTTGTTAAGTATGTTTTTAGTTCTGCTGTGTGATTTCTTTTAAAATCTTGATCTGATGTCTATAGTCTGTTGATCTGATGTCAGGTATGAGTTGATCTGATGTCTATATAATCCTGATCTGATCTCATTTGTTAAGTATATTTTTGTTCTGCTATGTTAAGTATGTTTTAGTTCTGCTGTGTGATTTCTTTTAAAATCTTGATCTGATGTCTATAGTCTGTTGATCTGATGTCAAGTATGAGTTGATCTGATGTCTATATAATCCTGATCTGATCTCCTTTGTTAAGTATGTTTTAGTTCTGCTGTGTGATTTTTTTAAAAATCTTGATCTGATGTCTATAGTCTGTTGATCTGATGTCAAGTATACGCTGATCTGATGTCTATAGTCTGTTGATCTGATCTCCCTTTTTAAGTATGTTTTAGTTCTACTGTATGATTTCTTTTATATTCTTGATCTGATATCTATAGTCTGTTGATCTGATGTCAAGTATTCGCTGATCTGATGTCTATATAATCCTGATCTGATCTCTCTTGTTAATTATATTTTAGTTCTACTGTATGATTTCTTTTATATTCTTGATCTGATATCTATAGTCTGTTGATCTGATCTCTTGTATTCTCTAATCTGATGTCTATATAATCCTGATCTGATTTCCCTTGTTATAAAAAGTATTTTTTTTTTAAAAAAAAATAAATTTTTTTAAAAAAGGTATTTTTTTTTAAAAGTTTGTGCGTCAAAAAAAAAAAAAAACTGTTGCGCGTTACTGTAGCGCGAAACTATAGCGCGTCACTGTAGCGCGCTACAGTAAGTAGGAGTAAAATTCATCCTACTCCTATAGTACCACCGTAAACGGACTCCTTAATTATCTCCTCCCTTGGACAAAATTACACTTAACAATACAAGAAATACCCCGTAATATTTTAATATTACCGAAAGTAATTACATGAATTACTCAATTGCCCTTAGGCCATTTACCAAAAAAACTAAAAAAAAAAATTCCAAAAAATAATCTTACGCCTATTATATTTCATACCAAAAAAAAAAAAAAACCATCTCAACTCTAAACCTTTTTTTCATCATCACATCCACAAGGAAAATTTGTTAAAAACTTTGAGGTTTTTTAAAAAAAATCAAAATACGAAAGACATATAATAAGCCTGCAACAGCTCCATCTATTTAACCTAAGATTCTTTTCTATCACAATGAAATTTGGCAAACCAATTCAGGCCCTCTATCGACAGTAGAACTATGTCACCAATAAACAAAAAAAGGGAATAAGAAATGAATTATAAAAACCAAACAACCCAGGTTTACAGCTCTAGCCAAACAGAACAATCAAACAAGCTAAAAGAACTCCATTCCAATGGGCCCCAACTTATATTTGAGTTCCAAAATGTTACAAATGATAAACGTTACAATAATTTTGCAATTTTCCCTCATAAGTGAAAAACGGTGGCTGAAGTTAACTATTCTGAATGTGGGAATTTTGATTTTGTAGCCTTTCTATTTTATTCATTACTTCTTTTCATCTTCCTCACAGTGATGTCGCTAATGTCAAAATAAAGCTTCAAGGCATGATTGCACAAAATTCCGGTCTCTTTGAAGTTTCACGTGCATTGATTGCTTTAATGTATTTGCATTTGCCTGTTCTGGGCATGTTTTGTAGATCATCGACCCCTTTTCAGTTCTTTTCAGTTATCACACGCAGTTTGTTTGGTTGCTGTTTTTTAGCAAGCGTGACTAGTGTGTCATTTTTTCCTTGCAGAACTGCAGGGACCTGTAACTGTGAAAACTCTATGGCATTTCCTTTTTCAAGGAACAGATTTATGGGTTATTGATTATTTTCCAAAATAAAGGATTAAACTTTTTGAGATATCTATCTTGAAGGTAGAATGGGATCAATAGTAAATTCTTTTACAGTGTCACAGTTAGGGTCAATAAGTTCTGCTTTTAGGGAATTTATCGAATCCAGCGCTAGTACAAAGAGAATTTATGGGTATTCTGCAGCTGGGGTTAACGGAAAATTTGATTATTTGAGCAATTCTGGGAAGAGAATTGCAGCAGCATCATGTTTTGAGGGAAATAATGTAGGAAATATTGTCCCTGAGACATTGGAGCCTTTGTGGGATGATGGATATGGAACTCAGACCGTGAATGACTACGTAGAGATAGCGAAAGACATGATTATTAACCCAGATCATGGACCACCAAGGTGGTTTTGCCCCACTGAATGTGGATGTCCTCTCAAGGACTCGCCCGTTCTTCTGTATTTGCCTGGTAATGCCTAAAATGAAGGCCATTTAACCTTTTGTTCTTTCTCTCTGTTCTTTTATTCTTAATAGTTGGCTTTGCTTTATCCTTGCACTTGCAGGATCAGATGGACTAGGGTTGGGGCTCATTTTGCATCATAAAGCGCTGGGGAAGTAAGTCCATTCCCAGCATAAGAATTTTTGGAAATTTGAGTTATGCATTGCTCCAATGATTTAAGAGCTTTGTTATGTACAGGGTTTTTGATGTCCGGTGCATGCACATTCCAGTTAATGATCGGACGCCATTCGAAGGTCTTCATTCTTTCATATGCATTATGTTGCTTCCTGAAATTAATAGTTATAGGTTGCAAAATCTTAATGACTTAGTGAATGGAAATTTCAGAAGTAGTCTGCTGATATTCTAATACCCACTACCTTGATTACAAATGTGTGGTATGTTTATACATTTCAAATGTTGCATTTCATTTGGTTAATTTGCAGTAATATGAGAAATGTAATGAATTTCTAGTGGTGTTCTTTCGTGCATTTCCCTTGCCGTTCTTGTGTTCTTCAGCTACTTAAGCTAATCAAAATATGTGCAGGACTTGTCAAATTTGTTGAGCATGCTGTGAGACTTGAGAACAACTCTTCTCCTAAGAAGCCAATATATATAGTTGGAGAATCCTTTGGGGGATGCATCGCTCTTTCAGTCGCCGCTCGTAATCCTACAATTGATCTTGTTGTAATTTTGATAAATCCAGGTTTTTTCCCTCCAAATCATATCTCTTTACTTTATCATTTTGATAGCCTGTATGTTAGTTAAAATTTTCGAGCTGATTTCTAATCAAATTATCTGATCCACTACTTAATGCGTGTGATATTCATTAATGGAATGTATTGCAGCAACATCTTATAGTCGGTCAAAACTTCAATACTTGCTACCATTGTTGGAGGCTTTACCTGATCAACTTCGCCCAGTTTTGCCTTACTTTTATGGCCTCACTTCTGGTAATTATTGCTTACGATTTTCGCAGACTTTAGTGTAGTTTAAGTTCTAGCAGATATTTAGAAGTTTAAGTATCTTGCTCATTTTTTGATCAGATATTTTTAGCTAGTTGACAGGTTTAATCAATGCACTCTTTTATCTTTAATTTACAAGCTGCTATGACCTGTAAATGAATTCATTTTCACTGGTTGTTTTATGTCTCGAAGTTATAACGTACCATAGTACAATCATATACAAGTGAAATAGCAACTATATTGACGAATCAATTCGCATGTTTATGAGCTCTTACAGCAGCAAGTGCTTCCCAGGGAGGAGTAGGAATGTCAGGTGTAGTTCATCTATCTTCTTCCTCCTACATTTTACCCTGGCTTAACATGAGTAAATGGAATAATGAGCTACTGTCAAGGGGCTAGTAGTCTGGTTGTTTTCGGCCCCTTCTAATTCCAATTGCTCTTCCTCTATCTTCTCAGCAATGAAGAAGGTACATCCGCAGTATGCCATGCTTACTTGCATGAACTCTTATTCGATGTGATGAAGGGAAATATCTTGTAGCAAGTCTAAGCAGAACTGCATCTCAATTATGACTTCAAATCTAAAATAAACCTATTTTCTTGATTTCCATGACAGGCCCTGAAAAGCTTTTGGCGTTTAGACTGCAGTGGAGCTATAGTTTTTCTATTTTCATTTCCATATTCTATATCATTGCACTTATCGTTTTTGTATTTGCTTTTCTTATGAGACATTCATATTCGGTTTTGATCATATGGTATAGGAGACCCATTAAAGATGGTAATGGTAGGTGCTAATGGGATATCTCCTACTCAAAAAGTGGAGCAGGTTTTCAGCAATGTGACTGCTTTTCTGCCCCATCTTTCTGTAAGAACTAAAACTCAGATATCATTCTTCCGTTTTTCATGACTCTGGCATTTTTCTGCTTAGGTTTTCTGTTGATCTGTCCATTCTTTTCTCCCCTTTTTTGTTAATGCAACCTCGCCATAAAAAAGAATGAATACATTAATTTGTTCTTACTTTTGTTTTAAATCTTAATAAAGAATCAAATAGTTCTGCAAGATTGTGAATTTGATCAATGCATGACATAGCACGAAAACTGTCTTTTAATTCTGATGTATATTATTAAAATAATATCAGTTATTTTGCTTGGGATCATCGTTGTTCAGTTGCAAACTAAACACAACATATACAGAATGAGGGTTGTATAGCAAAATGCCGAATGCCAAATGCCAGAACTTCTTCTCCTCTTAAGTTTGGTTGCCTAGAGTTGCTAGTTCCTAATTATTCTGGAAAAATTGTTCCAGAACTCTTCTCATAGTTATATATTTTTGTCATGGCTACAAATTTTCATTATAATCCCCTTCCCTTCTTTATAAGGACTTGGCTCGTCTTATACCGGTGGATTTTTACACTTGGAAGCTGAAAATGCTTAAAGCAGCTTCTGCTTATGCAAATTCCCATCTCCATGCTGTCAAAGCTGAAGTTCTGATTCTATTAAGGTGCGCAAAAACTTCTGCATGCCCAGAAATCCTTTTTTTTTTTTTTTTTTTTTTCCCCTTAGCAATTTTGTTAAACAGTTGATGATGGAAGAAGGAAGGAAATGGTTGATTAGGTGCATTGAGATTGCTTTTGTGCTGATTATGAGGGGTTTTGTTCTAGATACTGCTATCTTGTTGCACATGCTTTAAACTCTATAACAGTGTTTATGTACAGTCAATGGAATATTTTTGCTATCTTGCCAAATGCCAAGTGATCTTGTTGATAATATGAAAAAGAATGAGTAGTTACATTTGGATGTGCTAGCGTAAACATGAATCTGCAACTTTGCATTAATTTTGTGAAGCTAGTTCATCCCTTGCTTTTAATTCTCTTCACGTTTAGTGGCAAGGATAACATGTTTCCAAGCGAAGATGAAGCACAAAGACTTTCCAACTCATTACAAAATTGCAAAGTCCGATCCTTCAAAGACAATGGCCATGCTCTGCTAATGGTATGCTTTCAAATTCCCTGAAACCTTTGAACTAGTTTCTATACAAGTAGTAGTTCAATAATCGTTTATAGGTTAAAATTTGTGTTGAAGTTAATTTGGCGTGAATTTTTCTTGGTGTGTCCTCTGCCTCTGCTGTTTTCAACTCATGTTTTTTTTTCTAAGAAACTCGGATTTCATTAATTGTTGTGACACTGAAATGCAAATCTGAACTTGTTTACATTCCTATCGGACTGGAACAGGAGGATGGTTATGGTCTGCTGACAATTATTAAAGGCACGGGAATTTATCGCAGAAAGCACAAGCATGACATTGTCTCCGATTTTGTGCCTCCAAGTTTATCTGAATTCAAACTTTGCTTTGACAAAATTCTTGGGTACTAATTCCAACTTTCATTCATGAGCTAATGATGTGGAACTTGATCTACCTTGAACCGCAACAGCTCATAAGTATATGCATTAGACTGATCGAATTTGAGTTTTACAGTTTAACATTTGCCTGATAAATCATTTGTCAGCTTATGGGGTATAGGTTTTTCTTCATGACTAGGCACAGATTCATGAAGCAAAGATATTAATCAGTGTGTCAAATTTTAATTCTTAACAATGAATTTGGAAGTCTAGCAAATTAAGTGTCTCCAGATTTGCAAGGTTGAAATTCTTCATCTGCATGTTGAATTACTTTTTGTTAGCGCTTCTGCACTTCACATTTTGAATGAGAATGACATATGTAGTAGCATGATAATGATTAAAGATTCCTAAATGGTTAAGTGGGGAACTTGTTTCCAGAAAGAAACTTGTAAAGTCAGAATTTCAAGTATCTTTTGGCACAGGAAAGACCACTAGGGAAACTAATTCTCTGAAAAATGAAATGAAAAGAAGTGGAACTGGAAGGCTCCCATTTGGTACTAACTGTAAGATGAATGATACTTTTCCTACGGAATTTGGTCTTAGAAGCAAGGCTACTTCTCTCTGTGGTTTCGGACAGGCTTTTATTGAATCATTGAACAAAAAAAAAAAATGCAGATTGGTGCGATTTGCTACAAGTCCAGTGACATACTCAACACTGGATGATGGGAAAATAGTGAGGGGCCTTGGAGGAGTCCCTAATGAAGGGCCAGTTTTACTTGTTGGTTATCACATGTTCTTTGGAATGGAAATTACTTCATTAATTGAAACATTCTTGAAAGAGAAGAACATTGCGGTTCGTGGTTTGGCGCACCCTGAGATGTTCACTGACAATTTTCGAACAATGTACGATGAGTTTTCGTATTTTGATCTGTTTCGAGTATATGGAGCGGTACCTGTCTCAGGAAGAAACCTCTATAAACTGCTGTCTTCCAAGTCACATGTGCTTCTGTATCCAGGGGGTGTACGTGAGGCTTTACATCGAAAGGTACTCTGGTTGGTTATTTCTTCATTTATATGTGGTTATAGAAGTTTGTTGGGTGATATCTGTGATCATTATTGTATGTAATGGCTTGTCAGGGTGAACACTATAAATTGTTTTGGCCTCAGCAACCTGAATTTGTTAGAATGGCCATGAGGTTTGGAGTGACGATTGTACCATTTGGAGTTGTTGGTGCTGATGATGTTATGGGGGTAAGCTTACTGAAAGATACACCATTGGCATCACTACGGTTTCTGTAATGCTGTAATGCTTACATCCTTGTATTTAATTTTGCAGATATATTTTGATTACAATGAGCAGATGATGTTTCCGAATCTGAGCCAGAACATAAGACGGCAAAACGAAAAAACTATTAAGCTGAGGTAAATAGATATGTTTTTTTGTTTTGCATGACGGTTATTAACTGATGAACTGCTGCTAATCTTATTATGAATATGTGGTTCCAGGAACCGAACAGGGCTAGAAGGTGAGGAGATATCGAACCAAGATTTCTATGTTCCAGGGTTTTATCTGAAGAAACCAGGTCGATTTTACTTTCTGTTTGGAAAACCAATTGAAACAAAGGAGTTGATGGGAAGTTGGAAGAATGAGGAGTTGGGGAGGAAGTTATACAAGCAGATAAAGTCTGGAGTTGAGCAAAATATAGCATATTTACTTGAGAAGAGAAAACAGGATCCATATAGAGATATATTCGCCAGAGCAGCATATCGTGCCATTTCTTCTAAATCTAACCATGATATTCCATCTTTCAATCCATGACCAAAACAATGAATGATCATCAGAAAGTTGGAACAAGTTATTGCTTTATTTTATAGTCAAAACTGCATTGCTGCTTTTCAAGGACATGGTGAATAAAAATTTATAGATATTTAAACACTGAATATATTCCAGATGGAGCTCAAATGCCTACTCAAACTTACTTTACTTTTGCTGCCACTTATCCTTGCGTAATGGAGAAGAAAGGCTGATATAGAATCGATGCGCCCTAAGATTCATTTTGGGAATGGGCAAGCACCTATTTTAAAGGGAATATCCATGCATGATGCCTTCAGCTTATGCAAGGACTTTCTGAATACATAACCCGTTTATTAAACGGGTTGGGACCCAACCCGTTTAATAAACAGGTTGGGTCAGGTCAACCCGACGAGTTTACGGGTTAACCCGTTTACCCGTTTAATAAACAGGTTGGGTCAGGTTAACCCGACGGGTTCACGGGTTAACCCGTAAAAAAATATATTTAAATACTTTCATTTTGCATTGCTTGGATTTGGTTTGGTTTGGTTTGGTTTGTGCTTAGATTTGGATTGATTTGGAAGTTGTAATGGATTTAAAGTGTTTTGTTTTATGTATGGTGTGATATTTGTTTTATTTAATGTATCAGTAGTAGCAGGATGTTGGTTTTCTTTCTCTGTTTACCTTTCTTCTGCTATATTATATATATATATATATTTATGTGTGTGTGTGTGTGTGTTTAGTAATTATTTAGTTCCTTCTTTGGTTGGTAATATTAGCATGATGTTGTTTCTGTTTGTTTTGCTCATGAAATTGACTTAAAATCCTCGGAGCACCCTGGCTTTGGCTGATTCAGTAAAAGCTCAGTATAAATTTCATTTTACTATCAAGCACGTATATATATAATATATGTATATGTGATGTGAGTGAATTCATGAAGAAGCATATATATAATAATATACACAAGTTTATTATACTAATCAGTTATTTATATGTATTTTATTTCTGTTATTAGCAACGAACGAATGACATGAAAAAATGATTTATATTTTCAAATAAATAATTAAAATATATTAGGCGGGTCGGAGGGTTGGCGGGTTATGGGTGACCTGTTTAATTAAATGGGTTAGACGGGTTGGGTTGGGTTGGGTTGGGTTCATATTCTTAACCAATTTAATAAACGGGCTCGGTCAACCCAACTCGATTTTTTCGCGGGTTGGTACCCGTTTAGAGCGGGTTGACCCATTTTGCCAGCCCTGCGTATAGTATAGCGAGGGAGGGCGCCGCCCCCGAAACGGCCAAAATTTTCCTTATTAGGGTTATTCTGACCGAGTTTCGGCCGATGTCCACCCTCTATGTCGCTGCAATTTCGCCTCTCAAAAATTTAAAGTCTGCGTTCACCCCTAAAACAACCTAGAACCCTTCACCTCACAATTGCTCTAATAATGCAACAATCAAGCCTTGTCTGGGATTGGGTATTAAGGTTGCAGCAAACAATGTACATCAACAGAAAACAACAAGTGGTTAATTAGCTTAGAATTCGTTTAAATTTGACAATTTCATGAAGCAAAATGCAGACTACAAGTATGCTTTTCCTAGACTAGACTCCTGGAGCTCAATTGCTTTTGTTGTGAGAAAAGAAAAATCGATCAACATTCAAAGTCTAGATGCCAGAAGTTTCTTCACCACAGGACCATAAACTGATTCTTCAAGACTGGATTTGCCATTTGATTCTTGCCGTATCCAGACAATAAAGTTATTCCTACTTTCATTAACTCGTTCAAGTTATTCCAAGTTCCAACTTATCTGATGCTTGTAATGGCTGCAAAATAGATTCTCTTCTGCACTAGTAAAAACAAGTTAGGTAATTTCCCAGTTGAGCGGATCAACAGATATTTTGATTCCATCAATATAATCAAGGAAGACCTACAAAGAAAGTAAAGAATCTAAAGATGCAACAATACTAACAATTTAAAAGCAATCAATAACAACATCTAGATCGCCAGGACACGACAAGCAGGCAAATACTAATATATCAAAGGGTTGATATCATATAATTTGCGCAATTCATAACCATCTTAGAAAATAACTAAACCTTTCATTGTTGCCACAAAACAATACAGTCAACTACTCACTCTCAAATCATCAAGCACAGCCATCTCCATGAATAGAAGCTACACGGATGGCCCGATGAGTGCCGAGGGGAAGAAACAGCAGATTGTTCAATACACCAACAGAGAGGGCTATGTTATGAAAGCTGATAGGGTTGTGGAGCTGGTTACTAGCGCTCCTGTTGTTAGTATTGTGCTGTCTGACTACAAGCCATCTGGTTCTGATCATCCTGAAAACAAAGAGGCATTATTCAAGGGGTATGGAACCGAAAGGCGATTTACACAACTTGGATCGACCAATGATGGCCCCGTGGGAAGTTTGATCACCAAAATTCAGAATGAAGTTAGCCAGACAACTAAAGGTTCTTCTGGTCCTTTGAGCTCTAATTGGCGTAGTCACCCTGTCTCAACAGGACAAGATGCCGTCATCACAACAAACATGATCAAGGAGAGTAATCAGAAGCTCTCTAACGTTACTACGGTTGGGAACCAACGGATTAAGGAATACTCTCTCTACTCCCGAGGAACAAATCCTGTCATTTCCACCAATAAACCCTTTTATGAAAGGCCTAATGATGCTGTTACGGCTACCAAGGCTGGCAATTGCGGATGTATTCATTGGCATAAGGATCTTAAAGTGGACTCAGATCTCAGTGTTTCGGATATGGTGAATCAACAACAAGACTATAAGAAGGCTGCAAGTAATAAAGCTGCACGTAATTGGTTTGAACAGTCTACTTCCTTCCCGGCAATTTCTCAGCAGCAAGCTCTTACTATGCAAACACGTCAACCAAAAGTCATTAGCAGCGACGATCTGATCAACAAGTATTTTGGTGCCAACGTTCCACGGTCTTCTTCCTCCTCACCATTTGCTCAGCAGCCACGTTTTACTGTGCCATCGCCTCAACCAAAAGCCATTAACACTGAAGAGATGAACAAGAATAATGGTCACAATCTCCCATCCTCAACTTCCTTTCCATCAATTACTCAGCAACCACGTTTCACCGTGCTACCACCTCAACCGAAATCCATTAACAGTCATGATTCTATCAAGGATCACAGTGTTGCTCATGTCCCATCATCTACTTCCTCGCCAGCAATTTCTCAGCAGCCTGTGCCACAACCACCTCAATCCAAAGGACCCATTAATAGCCAAGATCTCATCACAAAGGATAATGGTCCCAAAGTTCCAAGTTCTAATCAGCCTGTGCAACCACAACCTCAACCCAAACAAGCCATTAACAGTGGAGATCTTATCAACAAGGATAATGGAGCAAAAGTTCCATCTACTTCCGTTCCAGCAATTCCGAAGCAGCCCATTTCACCACCGCCTCAACCGAAAGGAGCCATCAATAGCGAAGATATTATCAACAAGGATAATGGTTCCAAAGTTCCATCTACTTCCTTTCCAGCAAATTCTCAACAGCCTGTGGCACCACCTCCTCAACCCAAAGGAGCCATTTATAGCCAAGATCTTATTCGGAAGGATACCGGTGACAAAGTTCCATGGTGAAAATCAATCCAGAATAATCCTGCCTATCTAAAAGCAGTATCTGCAATGAAAAGTGTGATCATGTTTTTGGCTTGGTTTGTTGGTTAATTTGGTTTTCTTTTCAACTCAGTCTACCTTGGCTTATCATATATATAACAAGTGATTCGTGCCTAAAATTAAAGTTATGAAATGATCTCAGTAAAAAATCCATGTGATGAGAAAGGTTAATATTGAAGAATAATAGTTTCAGCATGGTTGAATATGAAATGGCAGCTTGTCATGGTCTGTGAACAGATATGCATGTGTAATACAAATATCCCAACTAGGTAAATGTTTCCTTCTTGTTGGGTTCAGTTTTCCTGCACTCACTTGAAAAAGAATCAACATTGCTGAGAGCCTAATATCATCTCCAACTCAATCCCCTATTTTTGCCATGGAGTAAATTGCTGGTGTTGTCCAAGTTGTCCATGGAAGTGAGATTATTGTCTGAATTGGATTGGGAGAGCAACGAGCTTTAGAGCATCATAGTTACTATACAAATTTTACTACTAGTTATCGCCCAAATTTGCACTAAAACACCTTATAATAGGGTCTCTATTCCCCCTTCTTAAAGTAAAAAAATAATTTTGTCAAAATTAGGGCGATAAATGTTTAAAACGAGTAATACCCTTGCTATACTAATGGATTGCTAATGCTCTTCAATTAGTATAATTGTGTATGCTCTTCAATACTGAAAACATGTATACTTGTTTGTGAAAATATTGAGACCCTTTTTCAATTATTTTGAAAATATTGGGTTGAAAAAAATGCTAAAAGTAAATACACAATTTGCTGAAAACATGTATATTGATGCTGAAAAGTTACCGTGTTAATGTTGAAAACTCACTATTACATTATAGAATTTATGAAATTTATTATTGCGATTGAAAAGTCCACATCTATTTTGTTCAAATTCATATACTGCTTGACGAAAATTATATATATGTATACTGAAAACCCCTATTGATTGCTCAAAAAATCCAATGTGAATGTTGAAAAGTCCTCATTGATTGTTCTAAACACGTATTGTTGTTGCTGAGAACTTGTATAAGGATTGCTGAAAACACTTATTGTATTTACTGTAAAACATATATTGATTGCTAAAAACAATGTCACAATACTTGATAAATTATCCCTTCTCCATTGATGAAATTTCCACATTGTGTGTCCTGAAAACACATATATAGATTGTTGAAAACACTTTCTGTGATTGTTGAAAACATTTTATATGAAAACACTTATTGTGATTGCTGAAAAAACATATTATGCTGGTTGAATTCTCCTTATATACTTCATGAACTCTCATACGGTTCTTCACAAAAACTTAATCAACTTAATATATCACGCAAGATAGAAGCAATGGATTCTTCAATAAAAGGAATTCTCTGGTTTCTCCATCAACTGATTCAAGCGTTGGACGTTTTCATCAGCATATTAGCATATCTCATCAAGTATACTATGAGATTTCTTCAAGAATAATAGTAGAATTTATCAAGCGAACTAGTGGGATTTCTTATTTGCTTACTGAAAGACAAGATTCTTTTATCCTTGATTAAATATTTTGTTCTTTGAATTATTGAACAAAACATAATCATAATAGACAATACAAGAATATTGGGCTTTCACCACGCCCCTTTCGTAACACTAAACTAGAGATATATCTATTACTATCTACCATCACAATAAATATAACTTTATTTATATCTAATAAAACACTGTAATAGCGATGTTGTTATAACTATTTTAACGTGTCATCAAATAAAATTCTATAATGACACTATAAATAAGTGTCATAATAGAATTTAAATCAAAACACTAAGAAGTGTAATTAAAATTTTATAGGTATAAAGACACAATCAAATATTCTTTTATTTGTTAATATATCCACTAGCAAAATTGACCTATCGTCACACCCTTACTACATGTGTAGTGAAATAAAATTGACATATAACGGCATTATTAAGTGTAATTTTATTATATTAATACGCATTACAAAAATTTTTAGCTTTCACCACACACCTTTCATAATACTAAACTATAAAGTATCTATTAATATCTACAATCACATCAAATATTAACTTATTTATATCTACTAAAACACTACAAGAGTAATGTTGTTATAACTATTTTAATGTGTCATCAAATCAAATCATATCATAACACTAGAAATAAGTATTATAATAAAATTTCAATCAAAACAATAACAAGTGTAATTAAAATTTTATAAGTATAGAAATACAATCAAGTGTTAGTTTATTTGTTAATATATTAACTTAAGATATTAATAGATTACTATGTATAGTGTAACTGTAATACATATATAATTACATTATTAAGTGTGATTTAAAGTCGTATGTTGTTGACCCACATTGGAAAAGAATGGAATGATTAGGTGTTAACTGTAGTATTAAAAGAGAAGGATTGAGCTTGGATTCTTATAGGCCAGAATTTTAACAGCATAAAACTATTTGTATATTTTCTTACAAATGAAGTAATATATTATCTATTTAAACATATTTTTATGTTTTCAATTATATAATATAATTACACATAATTTTATGATATTATGGTATTTATATGAGCACTTCAAATTGTCATAATAGGTTTTCTATCCAAACACTAAAGTATCTATTAACATGTTAACATATATAACACTGTGAAGTCAACGATCCATGCCGTGATAGATGATTTATCATGACAGATACTTGCATGTTCATATATATTATAACTCCACATTTTTAATATGTATGTTCACATTAAAAAGTGTCGTGTTATCCAATACCCTTTTGATCACACCTACTTAGACCACGCAAGAAGGTTCGTGTCGTCGTAGATAAAATGTAATGAAATTTTATTTATTATAACATTTTAAAGTATTTTAGAAACTTTTTTGTTGTAGTGAGATCATATTCTTGCTGAAAACACACAATACTTGTGCTGAAATTGACTATTTCCACTGCTGAAATAAGCTATTTCATTTGCTAAAATCTATAGATGGACATTATGAAAATGACCTCGAACAGGTAAACGACCTATATGTTCAACTCAATTCATAAGAACTTTAACAACACAAAACAGAAATCACTAAATTCAAAGGGAAAATAAAAACAAAAAAATAAGCCGTAATGAATAACCGTACATGAATAACTTTATATATATATATATATATATATAACAGTTCCATGGCCAGGGTGACCAATTGGAACCGGCCGAATTAAAACCCTTTCATATATTAGCAAAAGAAGATACAAGTGATAGACCCAAAATCCTACCACATCTTTTCCACTCCCACAGATTTCTAACTGGACAAAATAGGAGGGAGTCCTACTAACTCAAAAGCTATTTGCCATATATACTTCTACCGCCTATGTTATACATTTGGATGCCAATTACACTACAAGAAAAATGAGCTTTTGCGACAAAGGGTTTGTGCCTCAACAAGTGACTTAAGTGTCGCAAATACAGTTTTGCGGCATATAATACAACACATGTCGAAGAGAAGCAATAGGTTCGGTGGCAAATTTTTGCGGCAATTCGCACAAATTTGTCGTAAATAATGCGACAATTATGCGACATCGCATGAAATTTATGACACATTTAGTGTTAATTGTTGTAGTGTCAGAAAATAATTTGAGACAATTATTTCACCCACTTTATACATTGTCGTGTAGTCTATGCGGCACAATTGGTGTCACTTGTTGAAGTATCACCAATATCATACTTCACAATTGGTGTCAATCATTGAAGTGTCACCAATTTCATGCGTCACAATTGGTGTCAATCATTGAAGTGCCACCAATTTATTGCGTCACAATTGATAAGGACGCATAAGCGTCACATGGTATGCAACACATGTAACAATCGACGCAAAATTTTGCCACCGGACCTATTGTTTCTCTTCAAAATATGTGGTATTTTATGCTGCAAAACAGTATTCGCGGCACAATTTGTCACTTTTTTAGCATGCAACAATAGGTTCGGTAGCAAATAATTACGACTATTCTTATAATTGTGCAGCCAAAATTACAACATTTATGCGTCAGTATACATTACGATACATAAAAATCGCGACAAATTTAGCTTCAATTGATTAAATTAAGCAAACATAAATTGCGACATTTATTTGCGTTAGTTTGATTTTTGGCGCATAATCTACACGACACATTTAGCGTCACCGTAAGTTTTGTTGCAAATTTGATATAAAAATGCGTCAATTAATATGGTTGTGGCATAAACATAGCAACATAATATGTAATATCATTTGAGTGTCACATTTTAAATATGACACATTTTTAAATTCCTTTGGCTAAAGTGTCGCATAAAATATTAAACGATATGTATTACTTTATTTTAAGAGATTTCGTATACGACAGAATAAATTGTCACAAAATCCAAAAAGTTCAAATATATATTAAAAATAAATTGTCATATAAAAATTACTAAACACCAAACCAATATCTAAAAAATAAAATTTAGTATCATGAATAATAAATGGAAGACTAGATAAAAAACAAAAGAAAGTAATATTTTGCTTGGTCCATTGTCACCATTTCAATTATCCTGCAAAACAAAATAAGAAAACATTAATACAAATTAATTAACTTAATATTTTTTAACTATATCATACATTTAATAAGTTTTCTTTTAAAAACTTTAGTTTTTTTTTTTTTTTTTTTTTACCCTTTTCAGGTAAAAGGTTTCATTGTAAATGCATTTTGAAGCAACATGGCAGAAAATTCAACCTTTTTGTTCCACAGTATATTAGGATATGACTATTTCAATTCCCAAATTCAACCTAAAACAGGCATATCATTATGCCATGTTCCAACAAATCTAACCTCCTCGGAGATATCCTGTGTCATGTTCATTGGAAGTACCTAACAAACTAATCATAGACTTCACCGGTTCTTCACAAATTCTATAGTAGTAATCTAGAACAATCACAAAAATATCATTTAGCCTGAAGTTACAATACCTGGCTTATAATCATTTAACAACCCGCTTCGAGATCCTTTCCTTTTGGTTTGTCTACGTTCCTCATAAATTTGAATAAAATAAACACATTTAAGAAAATTTACATGATTTGTTTAGTGACAATATACTAAAAAATTGTAAATAATTAAGAAAAGAAAGTTACCTTTGCAGAAGCTTATTTATCTACAATTTAAAAGATAATACAATAAATGTAATATTGATTAAATTATGTTAACATAAGACATCTATTCATTACCTCATTAGACTTTGTTGTTGGACCAATATTTCTTGAATCATCAAGAGTTTGAGATGAATTATGCATATCTGGAGAGCCAAAATTATAAGATTGATGTTGTATCATCGCTCTCATTTCAGCAAGTCACTCATTTTTCATCAACGTCATGTTGCATTTTAATCTCTAAATCGGCACGAATACTAGAAGCTCTTTCATCAAGAGCTTCATCAAATGCCTGTTCGGATGCAAACATTTCCTGATCGTTTAAGGAAATTAAACTTAACTTTCACAATTTTAGGAACAAAAAATTAACTACACTAAAAGCAGTATAAAAAGATTTTCAAAATGTAAACGGAAGTACATAATGCATCCAGCAGCAAGAAGAACAACACAGTGGGTGAGTAGCATCAATCTTAACTGACTGATATACTCCACAGGAAAAATGGACGAGCCATTCCTTCACTTTACGTGTTTACAAAAAAATCACCAATTATAATAAAGGCAAACCAGAAAAACGAAAATGAAATAATAAAAGACCAACCCAACAAGCGATTTTGAATTGATGATGTTTACCAAATGCTTCAACACTCCAACAATTTCCTGAATCAAGTGCACGTTCAGCAACCAAGCTTATATTTAAATACTCCTTCACATATTCTTCAGTTTGTTTCTCCAAAATAGTGTGGTTCTGCATATATCGAGACAAAATGGAAGGATAAATAGAAACAAACGTAGCAAGAATATAAATTATGTTTTTTGGTTTATCTAAATCAAAAAATTAATGATATACATCATGTTTTTATGAAACTTCTGGTCTGTGTATTTAATTCTTTATATTTATCCTTCTGTTTCTTGACCCAATGGAATCTGTTTTGACTATTGAATTTGAATCCTGCTTCTGTACGAGAAACCAAACAATTAATAATGTAATGTTTCTTCATTGCATCATAATTGTAATTAAAGCACTGGGCTAATAAAAACACATTTATTGGAATGGATTCCATTTTCCTACAAGGAAAAACTCTTGATTTTATTAACCACTTGGGCATCCTAAACCCCCATCCATAACATTGCACGTAACTAGTTTTTCTCACTGTTATCGACTAATAGTTGTATCTCTGCTAGCCCCCCAAATAGAATTTTCAACGTGCAGCTATACTTAGTCAGTCAAGTTGGTACATATAACAAGTTGTTACATATAAGTCAAACAATACACCAAAGGTTTCAAATTGGGACTTGGGAGTAATGAACTAAAACATCTCCGCACATGATAAAATAAAAAAGTTGGAAAAAGTTCACTGTAGAGCAATTTGTGGCACCAATAAGAAAAAACTTCACCCTACAACTATCCACTATTATCTTTTTTTCTTTCTCTTTTTAACCCATCTTTGAATGTATTGCAGTGAAGTTTTAGAGCTCAAAGCACAGATTGAGAGCCTAAAGAAGAGTTTGGCCAGCAAGGAAGCATATACACCTAAAAGAAATAGACAGAAAGAAGCTGCGAGGACACCATTGACTGAGCAACAAAACACCCCAAGGAGCCGAAGGTTGAGCATTGAAAATTTCAGCAGCAGTAAAGGGGAGAAAGTGAACTTGTTGGATGATTCTGGAACTTCTGCATCAGCAGAACCAGTAGACAATCTATACCAGCTGTTCCAGAACATGAAAACCAAGGTCTGTCATGTTTTTGCTATGAACATTTCAAACTGCAGACGTCTGCTGATACCATGCTGGTGCCGACCAACCTAAATGAAGCCTTATTGATATGGATCGTGTAAAAGCATAAAAAAATACATGCATGTCATTCAGGATGGAAGACATTAATGAAAGTGAATTGATGGTGTAATGTGATTATTGGTCATTAAAAGAATACATAACATTGAATAAAAACAAGAAGCCTGCAACACAAACCCGTACTAGAATTCAGGAAAAATTTTGAGTATAAACCAAACTTGTACATGAATATATCAAAGTCTACCATAACTAGGAATCCAAATTATAAGCAAATCCTCAATTATTTCTTTCCGATCTTTTTCTATCCATTTAACATCTACATCAGTTGGAGGAGGTTCGTTTAAATCAAAATCCATCATAGCTGGTTCATTCAAATCAAAATTGAATGCAACTTTTTTATTATTAGAGTATGATTGAATTTCTTCCCCATTGTCTTCATATCCTATTTTTTCATATGTATCTTGAATAACCTGATTGATCATATCATCTTCCAAAAAACCTTCTTTTGTACTTTCATATTCCATTTCTTCATATATATCTTGAACAACCTGATTTATTAGACTGTCTTCCAAAAAAAAAAGAGAATGAGAAAGATATAGAGCAAAAGAATCCAGTCCATGTTCTTGATGTGACTCAAATTTATATCTTTTATGAGTCAAAATCACGCATGTTTAGCTAATCATTAGTTGATTTTCACAAGAAATTATATCCTTTTTGAGTTTAATAGTGAATGTATAGTTGGATTTGCATGACTTTGCAGTGGAAGGGTATAAATGAGAGATTGGACAAAACTTGAAGACTTTTAGAGCAAAAGAGAAGAAAACATAAAGAAAAAGGAGCTGAAATGGAAGAGAATTGGACAAGAAGAAAAAGTAGCGTAGAGAGATGGAGTAGGCGACCGGCAGGTGCCGGCCCCTGGTTGCCGCCTACCCTAGGCGACCGTCAAGCGCCACAGCCTCTGAAGAATGCTGAATGTCCAAAATTAGCCTTACTCGTGTTTAAATTTGTGATTTATCATTTTTAGCCCTGGAGAGCTTTCTTATAAACTAAGACCTGACGTAAACATGCATTTTTACACCTTTAGTTAGTTTTTATCCTAGTTGCTTAGTGAAGAAGTTTCACACACTTCTTCACCTTTCTCTACACACACTTCATGTTTAATCCTAGAACCATAGTGTTCTAAGGATATTTTCAGGGATCCCACCCCTCTAAGTGATAGAGGGTAGTGGAATCCAAGGATGTAGGATGATTATAAGACTATTCCATGGAGTTATTCACTTTTTATTGCAATCTAAGGATTTGGGTTAAGCTTTTATCATGAATTTTGGTTCAAGACTCTTATTTCCTTATGGTTGGAGATAATTGTAGTAGAGTTACCTATGGGCTTGTCTTGATCATGCTTATCTTTGGTTTTTCATGTACATTATCAAGTGGGTATCATGCAAATGAGTTAATATTTTAATGGTTTAGTTATTTTGCTTGTGTTTTATGCTGGTTGTTTAATTTATTCATGGGCTTGTAGTTTTGGGAATTATTGCATGCGTATGTGTCATGGGCTTGGTTCGATTGAGTTTAATTTGCATTGGACTTGAAGGTTTCATAGCATATGATATGGATACTAGATTGATTGCTTGAAACACAAGTAACATGGGTAAAGGATTGATAATTGGGTAGGATTGACGACCCTATTTCGAGTATTGGCTTGGAAAACCTAGTTTGGTGGCCTAATTTGGAAACTAATGAAGATAGGTGATAGCACATGGCACTTTTACTTGGTTATCGTTTGCTCGACTTATCTGTAAATATGATGCATCATTTCTCCTCCTTAATGGTATTAGATAACCCCATTTGCATATTATCTTTAATATTTAGTTTACTACTTGCATGTTCTACAATCAAACCATTATCTTTTCCTTTGTTTAGCATGTTTTGTTTGGTTTACTTACTTGATTTTTTGTTTTCTTTAGTTCAAAACTACTAAATTACAAAGTAATTAAGGATTCAAACCCACACACAATCATCAATTCAAACTAACTATCGTATGAGAACGCAACCTTAAGTACTATAGTTGTTTAGTTCTAGGTTAGTTTATTTATAAATTTTATTTTGAGTGTTCGATCCAACTTTACAACGAAAATAGCACGTCAGTTCCTCACCACCATTTTCGGTTAGAACCAAAACTAAGTGAGATAGTTGTTTGTTATGTTAGATGTTTATGGAGATGATACGTCAGATTAGATAAAAATGTCACTAATAGATCTTATCATGGATTTCCCGAAGTATAATAAATTTCTTAAAAGATTTTTTAGCTAAGAAGGATGACTATTTGAAGACATTTTCCCTTAATCCTACTTGTAGTAGCATTTTAATGAAGGATATATGACAAAAAGAGAAGGATCTGAGGAGTTGTATGATTGAGTGCACTATTGACTTAAGGTACTTTGTAAGGGTCTTGTGTGATCCGGGGGCAAGAGTGAGCTTGATGCTCTACTTTATAGCCAAGTCTCTAGGGTTGGCAAATCAAATTAAGCCAGTTAGGATTACTTTACAACTGGCTAGAGAAGGTAGTTTCCATGGGAGTGGTAGATAATGTGTTAGTGAATGTGAGGAAGATGACACTTCTGGTGGGCTTCATTGTTGTGGATTTTGAAGAGGATAGAGAAATGCCAATTATTCTTTGAATGCCATTTTTAGCTACGGGAGATACAAGGATGTTAATCAAGCAGAAGACTATCATTTTCAAGGTATTAGGCAAGGAGTATACTTTTTGTGCAGGTGAACCGTCAAGGAATTTCCAAAGTCAAGCAAGGAGTGCATATGCCTATGTTGAGGTGGTTGAAGAGCATGAAGTTTTTAAGGAAATGTTGGCAAGTGGAGAGATGGTATTTAAAGCTGAAGTAGTTGAAGTAGTTAAGTTGAAAGACAAAGTGGTGAAAAGAGCAGAAGTTGGTGAACACAATGTTAAGAAGTAGAAAGGGGTCAAGCAATTTTGGATCAACCGTAAGGAGAGTGAAACAATTAAAGGTTTTAAGCAGTCTACGTCTGATTATGAAGAGAAAAAATGGAAATTGTAGAATGCAAGGACGAAGAAAAAACTTCCTACGGTCGATTTAATGAAGGGAGTCTTAGTCGGGACGGCAACATTAAATCTAGGCATTTTGTGGGTGGCAACCCACCAAAATAAATATCATTTTGATGTCTTGTTGGTTTGATTTTGGGTTTCGTTTGAATTTTGTGTTGTATTGCATTGCATTAATGTTGAGTTTGAGAATGCAAGATTTTATTATTGGTAATTATTTGCCATGCATTGTTTTTGTTTTATATTACTGTTGTTGTTTGTGTTATGTGATTGGAAGTAGAGAAAAGAATACAAAGGGATACAGGAAAAAACTGATTTTATAATATATGGGTATCTGCGAGCTCAGACGCAGCCTATTAGGTTGTGACCATTACCGCTGATGCATTGTGCATTGCTTGAGCAATTTATTGGGCAACTTTTTAAGTCACCTAAGCATAAAAACCCGAGGACTCCGTGACATTATCTGCGACTAAGACTGCAAGCTCTGAGAGGTTGAAAATCAGAAGTCATCTATGACTTCACCCACTGTCTATCAAGTCACAGGCGAAGCCTTTCCAACGATTTTGGAATCAAATTCAAGTATTTAGCCAAAGAGGAGGACACAAGAACAACCCAAGAGGCATTTGGGCTAAGCAAGGTCAGTGAACCCATTCAAAAGTCATATATGAGCAAGGCAAGATGAATAAAACTCAACAAATTCACAAAGGACTTATTAAAAGTCCTTAGATCTACTTCAAAGGATTTTACTTTATTTTTCCTTTCAAAAATAATTTCCCGTGTTTCTTTAATTAGTTTATGCCTATGTTTTTATTTAATTTTGGCCCTATCCATGTTAGTGAGCCATCAATAATTTTGGCCTAATATTTAGGCCTTTGATTTATTTTCTGGACTACTATTTGTAGCCCATTTTTTACTAATTATAACCTTATTTTTAGAGTGTACCACCTATAATACCCTTGTCCAACAAAACAAACGGCCAAACCATAGAGAGGCACACTGCCCTTCAACCTATCCCCATAATGCCCTTAAATCTCACCTCCATTTCCATTCTCTCCCGATTCCTTCTACTTTTTTTTTTTTTTCCCCGAACTCCACCACTGACCAACATCGCACCACCCCACCTTCGATTCCACCTTCTCCGTCAATTCTCTTCACCCTGCCATCAATGAAGCTCCGCTACTGGAATTTTGTTATCTTGAAGTTAATTTGAGCAAAATCATCCAACCAGCCTCCACGGGGCCGTCTTCGAGCTTCAAAAATCAAGTTCGGCCAGCGTTTCCGACTCCTCTGAACTCCAAATCTAGCTTGTGTTGTCCGTAAAATGGTTAGAATAAGCATAGGAAGGTTTGTCTCTAAAATGGGTTTTCATTATTCTTTAATTTACTATTTTGCTCAATGATATTGGTCAATGTATTGATGATGATCAATATGAGTTTTTTTTTTTTTTTTTTTTTTCCTACTAATACCATTCCTTCATTAACCAAAGTTTGAACGTAGAGCTGTATAAAGGCTGTATTTTTGGGATGATAAAGAGGCATACAGATTTTTTGTACCTGAATTCTAAAAGAAGTTATTCATCTCTAGAAATGTAATATTTCATGAAAAGAGTATTTCTTTCCTCTGAAAGTTGTGATGATTTAGTTTCTGCTCAATTTTTCAGAATCATTGTTGCCCTGTTGTAAGTTCATAGCAGTCCTGACAACCCTCTATCCCCAGAACTTGAAGCTGTCTTCCAATCTGTACAGTTTTTTCAGTTAGCTTATTCATCTGCCGGCAGCTAAGTAAAATTCTGTAAAAAAAACTTCCTTCATTTGAAATGTTTCTTTGTTTGTTAGGATAGTATGCTTTGAGTCAAAGCATTCTCTAGTTGTGTCATCTCCCTCATTTGAGTCAGTAGGAGCAATGGGATTTCCTCCTAGAGAAGTTCTTCTTGATATGTCTCGAGGTTGAATACCGGTCAGTGACTGTCTCCTTAGTGCTTTCAGATTGGATGAAATCGGTGATTTTTCTTCAGATATGTTGTTGAGCCAATCAAATGTGACAAAACAACTGTTTCTGGTAACCTTTGCTGGTTCATTTTCTCTGATCCATTGATAAGTTTTCCGATACACCGAAGTGATTTCCTTATCTAGGATCCATTTCCATTCGAAGTATTTGTTGTCAAGCCAGGGATCATGAGTTCTGAAGGAACACCTTACGCAGTCTTTATTCCCATCTGGCTTATATTTTTGGCTGCCAATAATGCTGGATCAGGTGTGGTTAATGATTGGTTTAGACGTAGAATTCTTGTTCTGTTTTCTACATTGGCCATAGGACTTCTAATAGCTGGCTTTCGGCACGTTGGGGAAGTTGAAATTTGCCACTGAAACAACAGTTCCTCCATGAACCACAGCTGCATCATCTTCAAGCTTAGTTGTGCAGCATTCCTCCAGTAGAGGATGATCTTCCAACTTAATCTGCTCAGGATGATCTTTTTTGGCCAATCGTGGCCCTTCCAAGCTTAATCTACGTGATTTTGTCTGCCTTGGA
This sequence comes from Knoxia roxburghii, assembly GCA_030378225.1. Taxonomy (NCBI): domain Eukaryota; kingdom Viridiplantae; phylum Streptophyta; class Magnoliopsida; order Gentianales; family Rubiaceae; genus Knoxia; species Knoxia roxburghii. The sequence goes on from CM059418.1 coordinate 14,563,488, forward strand.
AGAGTTTTAGGCTCCTTTTTATCATCCAATAAGCTCACTTTCTCCCCTTTACTGCTGCTGCTGCTGCAATTTTCAATGCTCAACCTTCGGCTCCTCGGGACATTTTGTTGCTCAATCAATGGTGTCCTCGCAGCTTCTTTCGGTCTATTCCTCTGAGGTGTATATGCATCCTTGCTGGCCAAACTCTTCTTCAACCTCTCAATAAGTATGAGTTGTTTGGCTCAGATTTGAGTTCAAGTACTTTGATCCTTTCCTTGCTTTAGATGAATTTTCAGGTGGGTTTTTGTTTTGATGCATAAATGGGACCGATATTGATGTCTTTTATTGCTTTACCTCTCCAGATACTCAATACGGAGTAGTATTATTTCCTTCTTGCTCCCTGTTTTCCTGGAATCTAATTTTTTCTTTCCCTCTTTTTGTAACGTAACTCCTCACTTAGGTTACCATTACCATGCCAAGGTAGGTCCAAGAGTCTTGCGATTCACCTTTTTGGTGAAGATTTCTACTTGGAATGTTTGTTGTGCAAATAAAAGAAGTTTTTTTTTGTTTTGCTTTGTTTGAAAAGATTTTTATGCCTTTACAATCTACTGGGTTAGTGATGAGTGTTTGTGTTGTTTTCTTCCAAGGCAATTTTGGTTGAATTTTGGGACCCAGTTGGTGTTTTTAAGGGTGGTGTATTGTGATGTTCGGGGGTGAAGTTCGAAAAAAAGAAAAAAGAGCAGAAGGAATCGTTCGGTGGAGGAGGGGAAATTAGGGTAAGGTTGAAGGGCATGGGTGCCTTCTGCTTGTTGAAGGGCGTGGTTTTTGGGATTATTTTGTTAAGGACATTATGGGGACTACATCTTGAAAATAGGGCTACAATTAGTAAAACTTGGGCTACAAATTGTAATATCCTTTATTTTTCTAAGTCTTAATTCCGGCCTTAGGATAACAGTTTGGCATTTGTATTAATTAGGCCCAATGTTTAGGCCTTATTTGCTGCTTAATTGCAATAGTTAAGTAGGAAATTAAAGGTAGAGAAGCCAACCCATGAAGAAATTTGAACGCTGAATTTTTTTTCAAATAATTTCTAGAAGGAGAAGACTACAAGTGGAGAGAAGTTTCATCCAAACAAGGAACTAAGAAGGCTAAAATTTTCAAAGTGTTCTAGAAAGATTGAAAAAGTCTTATGAAGAGTTAGACTTTAAGTGTGAGTAGGCTAGGGTTCTGACGTGGCTCCAAAATATACATTTTTATAACAAAAAATCATGCACATTTTGTTGGAGTAGAATACATAAGCTATGCTTGTATTGTACATTTTCCCAGTTAATATATCGATTAATGTTTTGGTTATATTTAGTTGTGCATTATTTGTACATTTATATTATGTAATTAGATGATGAGGAGTCTTGTATGACACAGTAGATCTCATCATTGGTTAAAATACATAATATATAAATGAGGTTCGTAACCGAGACAGTTTTGGACAAACTGTCGGTTTAAGTTATTATGTGATTCGGATAATTGGTTTGTCTAAACTAATTGAATCATATAGATATGCCCGGGGTGTATTGAACTTGACAAATTAGAATGATTCATCTTGTACTGATTTAATAGACAAATCGTTCTTGGTATTCTATCTCTTAATCCCGAGATTTGAGCGGACATGAGGATTAGACATAGTGTACTTTGATCTGCCAATGGGTGAGGACAATTGTGGCCAATAGTCTCGGTGGGTTGGGTGCGCGTGTTTAGTTACTTGGTGTGTTGCTACTTGTCAAAAGGAAACCATGTACCGGTGCGTCCGGGGTGATGAGCTCGTTGTGTTTATTATACTAAACCCAATTGGTGGACTTATGTCCGGTATAGTAAAAAGGTCGAGTGGTACTAGTCTCGGAATTAAAGAAGTTAATTAATTAATTTATCAGTAAATTAATAAATTAAAGAGCACTATATCTTTGATTTGGGGAGCTTATGAATAAATTAATTAAGTTGTTCCGGAAGCAATTCTGGTATAGGATGGTAGTGCGAAAATTAATCCGTTAGTGGTACAATTAATTTTGTAATGGGTTAATTGAATAAGTAGAATTAATTGATTGCTTCATGATTCCTAAGGCTTGATTAAGTAATTAACAAAGTAGAATTATTTAATTAATTAATTAAGTCTTAAGTTTCAATTAGAATTAAGAAATCCTGGAGATTAGGAAATCTAATTGGATTTGGTTTATCATATTAGATTGGTTACCTAATTGGATTTGTAAACTAATTAATTACCTAAACCCATTAGGAAGACCAATCCTAAACCAACTTGGGGTCTCTCTTTGTAACTCTTTATATAGATAAGGGATTAGCTATTAGACAATACACAATTCATTAGTTTTCAAGAGAAGAAAACTAGAGAGAGAAAATTCTAGAGAGATAAAATTCTTCTCTCAAGGTCCGAATTTTGAGCTTCAATAGGCGGCTAGAATTTTCTCAATTTTTCGGCGGCGCGTGGCTCTCTCTCTCTTCCTGGGCGGTGCATGAAGTACACGTGCCAGGTGCGGTGGTGTTGGAATTTTCCGGCAAGTGAATTTTGGTGATTAACTGATCAATTGTTCGTTGGATTGTTGCCCACACAACATTCGAACAAAGTCTTGAGGCATACAAGAGAATCACCTGAGTATACGCTTCAATAGGTAATTCCTATGTTTCCACTTTTAATTAAGAATTTATTTGTTGCATGACAAATCGAATAAGTAGAAACCAAGATCCTGCGCAATGTTATTTTAAGCAAGGGTTGGAATAGCGATTGTGCTAGCGTCTAGGCCTGGCCAGAGATTCCGATTCTGGAATGCGTAGCACAAAAGTGAGTTTCTGGCTAGGCCTAGGCAAATAATCTTTCAATTCGTATCAGAGCCTTATTTTTGGGTTTTGTGCTTGCTCAATTTATTACATGATTTTATTTACAGGTGGCTAAGAAATCCCGACTATTATGGTTACGTTTGCATGGGTTTTAATTAAACTCCAGGACATGTCCGGATTTAATTATATTATGAATGTTTGTAATAGTATAACCACGTGCTGGAAGCCGTGCAGGATTAGATCAAATCTGTACTAGGATTTTTTCTATGTAATTTCGATTCATTAATTTTCCTAGAAAGCCTTGTAATAGGAGAATTAAATTTTTATAATCGAAGGTGTTATGGTGGGCAACTTGAATTCGAGGGTTTTGGGTTATTATTAATTCGTAGAAACCCAGGAAAACCCAGAACGAATTTCAAGAAGACCAAATAGCTTAGGAAGAAGCGAAGGAGGAATCGGATGTGGGGGACCGCACCGGCGACGACTCGTCATCGGGAGCCGCCGCCTGCAACCACAGCTGCCACGCGGCGCAGCAGATTTGCTGTGCCAGCGCGCGGCAGAAGGCGTAGCGGTTGCTGCGCACTGCTGGGCTGTGCGCGCTGCCCATATCGGCTACGCACGAGCGCGCGACGAGCCTTATGGGCGTTGCGCCCGTGCGGCCTGTTTGGGGCGCGTTTTGGCCCATTTTTCCTTCAGTTTTTGTTTTTTTGAAGTTCAAGACTCAATCCATCGAGTGACATGGCGGGACACGAGATCAAGGCAAAAGATGGAAGCAATTAAAACCATAATAGTCGGGAAATTTAATTTTCGCATTATTTCCCGTATTTATTGTATTAATTTTTTGTGCTTTAATTTTTGTGATGTATTTTAGATGCATGATTTTAAAGCATGATGGTTTGATTTTTGCATATAACTTAGGGTTAGTTAATTGCATGTTAAAACTGGAAAAACCCTCAATTTAGAAATCTAAGTGGGAACGAGTTGGTTTAATGTCCCCATGGCCACCATTGTGGGTTCATATGCGATGTGGGTGGACTTGAGCGTTGGCATTAGGGACTTCCTCCATTCGGATGAGTCCAACCACAAGATCAATAGATTATGAATTTCTGAGTAAGATGACAAGATTAAGTTTAACTAGAAGAAATGCGATACCCTCTCCATTTGAGGCAGACTATCCCGAGGTAACAAACTCAGAAGTCACGTAATGGCACACACTTAGTGTATAATTTGTAGTATTCCTCCAATAGAGGTTACGCTGCTTATTTGTACGGCTAAAAGCACCGACTATTAGCTACATTGATCAATAGTTCGTTTGGTCAGATAGTGTAGTTAATGAACTTGGTTCTTCTCAAACGAATGTGCGTTAGCATAAACGTCCACACTATCGTGGCTTGCGAGAATCCCGATGAATGACATGTTGGTGGATTAAAATTATTGTTTTGAGGGAAGTCAATAATTGTTAGAATTTTCTTGTTTTCGAAATTCTAGATTTAATAACTGAAACATTGTCTGTTTATTTATTTTACAGTTTTTCGATATGGCATTCAACCCCTTAGCTACTATATTGAAAGACAATAAGTTAATTAAACCTAATTATGTCGACTGGAGTCGTAACTTGGACATTGTTCTGACGGCAGAGTAGTATAAGTTTGTGCTCACCGAAGAATGTCCAGATGTGCCTAACGAGGACTCTCCTCAAGAGGATAGGGATGCCTATGCTAGGTGGAGAAAAGCGGATGAGATGGCACGGTGCTATATTTTGGTCTCTGTGTCGAATGTGCTGCAACATCTGCTTCATCCCATGGTCTATGCCTTCAACATGATGGCTCACCTGAGGGAGATGTTTGCTCATCAAGGCAGGACTGCTAGGCAAGCATCTATGAGAAAGTTGATGAACACTAAAATGGCTGAGGGCGGATCGGTGAGAGATCATGTGCTTCACATGATCAGTAACATCAACGAGATAGAGGTGTTGGGAGGTGAAATCGACCCAGAAAGTCAGAATGATATCATCCTCCAGAGTTTACCCTCTAGTTTTGAACAGTTTCGGGTTAACTATAATATGAACCAAAGAGTTTACACTCTACCCGATCTCTTAACAGAGTTGGCGTCGGCCGAAGGCATCTTCCATGAAAAGAAGCAAGCTTTGGTCACAGTGAAGACTTCAAGTTCTTCTTCTGAGCCTAAAGGCAAGAAGAATAAGAAGAAGAAGATTGCCATGAAACTTGCTGCTAAGCCTAAAATCGCAAAGAATAGCAAGCCCAAAGGCAAGTGCTTCAGATGCTGGAAAACGAGACATTGGAAAGCGGATTGTCCAAAGCCTAAAGGTATGCTAGTTTCTGCCCTAATTATTGAGACATGTTTAGCGGTGATTCTCACAGATACTTGGTGTGTGGATTCAGGCGCCACTGGTCATGTTCGTAAGATAGTACTAGAAGAGCTTAGGAGACAAACTAATAATCCTGATACACTAGCACAAGTAGATACACCACACACTACACAAGATATCACAGATGATGCGCCTACACAGGTGGTGCGCCTCGTCATAGTGGGAGGGTTGTGAGACATCCAGACAGGTTCATTGGCATGAGAGATGTTTCAGACCTAGTCCCAAGTGTGCATGAGCCTGACCCAGTAAACTACAATGAGGCTCTCCGAGATAAAGATGCAGAATCTTGTCGTAAAGCAATGATATCCGAGATGGGGTCAATATACCAAAATTAAATCTGAGAGCTTGTGGACCTGCCTGATGGGTTCAAGCCCATTGGATGCAAGTGGGTCTACAAACGTAAGAGAGAATCTGATGGAAATGTGGAAACCTTTAAAGCTAGGCTGATGGGGAAAGGGTAATACTCATAAAGAGGGAATCGATTCTGAGGAAACCTTCTCCGCGGTAGCCATGCTTAAGTCAATCTGGATTCTCTTGGCCATAGCTGCTCATTTAGATTATGAGATATGGCAGATGGATGTCAAGACGGCTTTCCTTAACGGAAATCTTCAGAAAACCATCTTCATGCAGCAACCAGAGGGATTCATTGAAAAATGCCAAGTGCATAAGGTTTGCAGGCTTAAGAAGTCCATTTACAGACTTAAGCAGGCATCCGGATCTTGGAACATCCGGTTTGATGAGGTAATCCAGTCCTACGGATTTACTCAATGTCCGGATGAGTAATGTGTGTACCGCAGAAGTGATGGAAACTCAGTGGAGTTTGTTATGTTTTACGTAGATGACATTTTATTGATTGGCAGCAACAAGAAAGTGTTATGAGACGTAAAGGCAGGGTTGTCCAAGCAGTTTGATATGAAGGACTTAGGGGAAGCGGGACATATCCTTGGGATCAAGATAATTCGAGATCGTAGGAAATGTTCCTTAACGCTCTCCCAAGCTTCATATATAGATACGATTCTGGCCCGCTTTAACATGCAGAACTCCAAGAAAGGTTTTCTACCTTTCAGACAAAGAGTGCATCAATCTAAAGAACAGTCTCCCAAGACTGTTGAGGAGATAAAGGCCATGAAGACAGTTCCTTATGCTTATGCAGTAGGAAGTCTCAGGTATGTCATGTTGTGTACGAGGCTTGATATCTGTTATGCCGCTGGCATTGTAAGCAGATATCAGAGTAATCCCGAGAAAGCTCATTGGGAAGCAGCAAAATGCATTCTCAAGTATTTACGCAGAACGAAAGACCAAATGTTGGTCTATCAGGCGCCTGAGCTGGTACCCCGAGGTTATATAGATTAAGATTTCTAAGACGACAAGGACAAGAGTAAGTCTACCTTAGGGTATGTGTTTACTCTGGGAGGTAGAGCCATAATTTGGTGGAGTGTCAATTAGAAATACGTGGCGGACTCTACCATGGAGGCTGAATACGTTGTCGTATCAGAGGCAACGAAAGAAGCATTATGGCTCAAGAACTTCCTAGTGGACTTAGATGTGATTCCTGGTTTGCAGAAGTCTATCACAGTGTATTGTGATAACAACGGTGCAGTAGCAAACTCGAATGAACCACGAGCCCACTGTTGGTGTATGTGCCCTAATGAGGGCTATTTATGTAAATAAACTTTGAGGGTTATTTATGTAAATAAGACATATGTCGTTTGATTCATTATTTAATCTGATGAGTTAATTTCATGATAATTATATTCTTGTGCATATCTAATTTCATGAAATCAATTCGCTAAAAGAAACACTCCATGGACTAATAGATCATGAGTGATTCTTTTGAGCATACTCGTACGAGGATCCTTAGACCAGAAATCACTGCATGGTCTTAGGTGAATTATTGTGTACTTTGACATACGCCTAACGGGACTGTAACAGGTTGCCAAGTATGGGTATGATTGGGTACACTATGAGTCACGCTAAGATATGTAGGTGAAGTGATGAGACTACAAATCTCTCTTAAGTGAGAGATGATATCCAGGCCACTTGATAGTGAACTGAGAAGTGCATGGCCATGCCCGAGAAATGATAATTGTTATCATTTGCTTGAATAGAATCAGTGTCACTGAGAGATCAAGTAAATTGTTTAGCTTAATAAGGATGATGGTTCAATGCCTTATGCTAAACGGGATATCGATGTAGAGGACCGTGCATAGTATGCTTAGAAAGGTTGCGTTGAATTACCATTCGACTATTCATTCTAAATTGAGTAGTCATCATGTCTTGCTAGAGGCCACTGATGATTTATGGAATAATCTGTGAGATTAATTTATCCATTGTCAATTTGGAATGGACCTACAGGATTGCACGTAAGTGAGTTCGAAGATTCTTGACGGTACTAGGTATAATTGTTATACTTAAAAGAATAATATTAAATTAAATAGTTTAATTAAATATTATTGAGAAGTTTTGGGGTATTAATTAATAGTTAATTAATTACTCAGGAAGAATTGAGATAGACTGACAAATCAAGGGACCTAGTTGCAATTGAGGTTCTGGATCCATCAGTCTGATCCATGGGTAAATGGTTTGATCCATGGGTCAAGTAAAACCCAAATCAGTAAAAGTAAAATATTATATTTTATAATATTATATTTTATTTTATTTTAATTTTAACCACCCGGTGGTTATGATTTTGGGAAACCAGACTGATTTTCTAAAATAGAGTCTGTTGAGAGAAATGTGGGTCGAGATTTTTAAAAAGTGGAAAATAGTTTTCTGCAAAAAAATCCTGCTCTTTTCTCTCGGGTGAAAATTTCTCTCTTCCAGATTTTGTTTTTCCGATTGGAATGTTTTCGAATTTTCATGCTGGGCCAAATCGGGGTTTCTAAATTTTAACCGGAAATTGAATTTTGGTATTGTTTGGTTTTCGTTTTTCTGGACAGCAATATTTGTTTTCTGGGTTTTGAACTTTGGCTGGAAACTGGGTTTTCATCGCCGGAAAAACATTTTTGTTTATTTGGGCTGAATCGATTTTGATTTCTTTGTCGGAATTGTTCCGCTTTTAACTTAGCATTTTGGTTTATTGGATTGAAAAATGTGCTGCTGGTTGTTGTTGCTGGTTATTTTTCTCTCCGCAGGTGTTGGGTCATCCGAAAAACGGTGAAGACGAAATCCAGGTTGGCGGTTCTATACAACGACAAGAGCACGCCAGGTTCTAGACTTATTCTTGTAATAGCAAAGGCTCTCCTACTCGTATAAATAAAAGCATGTTTTGACTGAAGAATAATTGAGTTGTCTCCCCACTTGAAACATCCTTTAACATTTATCAAGAGTATGGTAGTTTACTCTTATGGTTGCCTCCTTAGACTCTTCATTTTCAAGGACTCATCCCACTACCCAAATCATCCATCCCATTGTGAGAAACACTAGATTAGGGACCCTCTTCGAGCCTTCTAAATTCGGCCATCACCCCAATCCACGATCCAAAATCCGAGATCCAAAATAGCCCCTACATAGTCAAACTTTGCTGAATTTCTCTCATCGTTGTAAGGTTCACAACATTAATTATGCACACAACTTTGCTGATTTTTATCTGCTCCAAGTGATACATGCAAGATTCAATTTTTGGATTATGCAGGTGGATAACAAGATAAAGATAAAAATTGATAATCCTATCTCCATCACAAATTCAAATTTTAAGTTTTTAAATTTCAAAATTTCTAATTTAGCCAACTTGATTAAGCATGCATCCAATTTTACCAATTAATCAGTGAACAAGAAGGAAAAAGAAAAACAATAGAATTATCAACAAGATCAAAAACAAGAATTATAAACAAAATTTAAGAAATTTCAAAAAATTTAAAATCAAGAAGAACAATATGAACAAAAAAAAAAAAAAACTATGAACAATATGAATAATATGACAATATGAATAATACGAACATGAAAAACAAAAAGGAAAAGTGACTTTCTCGTAATTAAAGGAAAAGAAATTTTGCTATAGAATGGATTTATTCAACTTTTTGGATTTTAGATTGGTGATTATAACAATTTAGAGAAGAAGAAGGATTATTTCTTCCACAAGGTGTTATACCATCCTTACCCTTGACTGCTATGAGCAAATGGGTTTAATTCTTACACTTATTCAATTCTCTCTCCTGTGCTCGTAAGCTGCAAAGCGCTTACTTTGTTCTTCAAAAAATTCTTCCTTTTACTTTCTAAGCACTTCAGTCCATCAATCTTTAGTAGATCTTGCTTAATTACGTCTTGGGGATCCAAAGCTATGAATTTCTTTCTTTTTCTCAGCAGTTAAGCTTAACCTTGGTTAAGTTATATTTTTTGTGGTGAGTTGATTTTGTTGAATTGGAATGAACATTTATGGTTTTTTTATTTTGAATTTGTATGTGGAGTTCATTGTGTTGTATAAGAGTGGTTAGAGCTTCAACTTACGGTATAGAAGCTATGCTTTTAGAATATGCACTTAAGGTGTTTAATGAAATGTTCCAAAGAATTTGTAAATCTAAGGTGTATGTTTTGAACTTTAATTTTTCTTCTCGGTCCATGGGTAGATTCTTTTACCTTTGATTTTAAGATTATGAGCTTCATTATTATATGTGCATCTATTTATTCCATATAGCTTGAGTAGCTAGAGTAGGTTGGTTGTGATGTGTCCTTGTGGGAATTTTAAGAATAGATATTGGATTTGCAGAACAATTATGGCCGGTTCTTCATGGAGTGGGAAGCAAGTAGCATTGTCTAGCAAGGCACCATCTAAGAGCAATAAGGCACCTTGTTGGGTAGTGGTTCTAAGAGAGGTAGATGAGGAAATATTAGAATAGATCAACAACCCGACCTGTAAGAAACATAGAAATCGAAGCATAAACAACATTGAGATTTGACCTTTAACAAAATAACTCAATTCCATATAAAACAACAACATCAAGACTGACTCAATTGTCATCACATAGAACATTATTTCAAGAACATGCACTAATTCCATATTGAAGAGAATACAAAGAAGCATAAAAAATTAAAGAAATAACACACAAAAATAGCTAAACTACTTTAAAAAATAGTAGATTCTGACAGAATAATATTACAAATTCACAGGTTCCGTCAACTGCAAATTTAGAATCTATCAAAAATAAAATCCATCTTTAACATATGGAACAAGATAAAAGTAACAAGGTGTGAACAGAGAGGGAGGGCTAAGCATGTGGAGGAGGGGAAGTATCCAAAATGCATCAATTGTTCAAATTATATAAGAAATCAAGTAGGGATATATTGCAAGATGTTCTTAAAATTACAATATAATTTGCGCACAGAGTGTAGTGACATTGTAGACCAACCAGTGTGATTGATTATCTTTTTATTTAATAATTTTTTCTTCCAAAATGATTACAATTAGTCGTGGATAGGGTTTTGGTTCAATTATTATAAGGTGAGACTATAGGGATACTAATTTTTAGTGTCCCTAGGGATGGGAGGGATGGGAGAGGCGCCTTTTTTTTTTTTTTCATTTTCTTTTCTTTTTAATTACCATATGCTCCCTTTTTTTCTTTTTTTTCTTCTTTCTTGTTTTCTTTTTTTTTTAAAATTTTTTGCAATCAATTTTTTTAATTCATAATTTTTTTCAAAAAAAATCTTACATCATGTATAATTTTTATTTTTTTCATTCTTATATTTATTTTCACATAAAATAGTTTTATTTTTTTATTTTTAAAATTCATATCATACCAAACATGAATTCATACCATGCTAGTTTCATATCAATACAACAGTAATATTCTAATATGAAAACAATCAAAGGGTTCATATCATACAAAACATAGTTTCATATTAGATAGAATATGGTTTCATATTATGCGTAGCAGACTTTCATATCAATACAACATAGAAGTTCCTATATTAAAGCAAACAAAAAATTAATATCATACATAATATAGTTTCATATAAGACAGAACATGATTTCATATCATGTATAACAGACTCTTAAATCAATACAACAAAGAGATTGTTATATGAAAACAAACAAATGGTTCATATCATACAAAACATAGTTTTATATCACATAGAATATGGTTTCATATCATGCGCAGCAGACTTTCATATCAATACAACATAGAGGTTTCTATATGAAAACAAACAAAAGATTCATATCATATAGAATATAGTTTCATTTCAAATAGAACATGATTTTATATCACGTATAACAGACTTTCATATCAATACAACAAAGAGATTCTTATATTAAGGTAAAACAAGGTTCATATCATACTGAACACACTACTAGAATATTGGCCTTTTCAAACATTTAAAAATATTTTAAGAAATAATATTTGATTACATTTTTTCTATGGTGACACGCACTTTGTGTGTTATCTATTCTTGTGTGGCCAAAAGTGTATTTGATACGATGACACTTTCTTATGTGACCATATACATTGAAAATGTGGAGTTAGACTAACATATGACAACACAAGTATATGCCATGATAAATCATCTATCATGACACGATTGTTGGCTATATAGTGTTATATATGTTAACATGTTAATACATAATAAAGTGTTTGGATAGAAAATTTATTATGAGAATTTTAAGTGTTCATACAAATACCATAATATCATAAAATTATGTGTCATTATATTATATAATTGAAAACATAAAAATGTGTATAAATAGATAGTATGTTACTTCATTTGTAAGTAAATATACAAGTTGTCTTAGGCTATTAAAATTCTGGCCTATAATAATCCAAGCTCAATCATTCTCTTTTAATACTACAGTTAACACCCAATCATTCCATTCATTTTCGATGTGGGACATTCGCAGACGACTTTAAATCACAGTTAATAATGTAATTATATATGTATTACAATTACATTATACATAGTAATCTATTAATACCTTAAATTAATATATTAACAATAAAATAACACTTGATTGTGTTTCTATACTTATAAAATTTTAATTACATTTGTTAGTGTTTTGATTGAGATTCTATTGTAACATTTATTTATAGTGTCATGGTAAAATTTTATTGGGGGACACGTTAAAATAGTTATAACAACATTACTATTGTAGTATTTTATTAGATATAAATAAGTTAATATTCGATGTGATTGTAGATATTAATAGATATATTTATAGTTTAGTGTTTTGAAAGGTGTATGGTGAAAGCCAAAATTCTAGTAGTGACATAAGTTCATATAATACATAATATGGTTTCATATCATGCATAGTCGGGTTCATATCAATACAACATACAGTTTCTTATATGAAATAAAATAAAGAGTCCATATCATATAGAACATAGTTTCATATCAAACAAAACATGATATCATATCATTCATAGTAAGGTTTCATATCAATACAACATACATTTTCTTATAAAGAAAGTTAACCCTAATTTTGCTTAATATAAAATCTTGTTTTGCTTTATATGAATTCAAGTTTTAAATGATATGAAATCTTGTATATAATTTTTTATATAATCTCATGTTTTAAGTCAATTAAATAATTTTTAAAAGTTAATTAAAAATTTTAAAAGTTTTTAATTATAAAATAAATAATAAAAAATATTTTTGATAACAATTATAAAAATTGAAAACATTAAAGAAAATGAATGCTAAATTGTTTTTATGGAAGTAAAAAAAAAAAAAAAAACCTCCCCCCCCCCCCCCCCCCCCCCAATTAGTATATATTACCCTAGGGTATATTTCTATATACTCCTACCTACCCAAATTTAAAAACATTCTGGTGCAAAAGAAGAATTTGAAGACACGTGCATAAGTAGTTTAGAAAAAATAAAAAACATGGAAATCAATATCAATTTATGAAAACTGAATTTTTTTTCAAAATAGAAAAGAAATATTGTGGCACTATTTTTCCCAAAAAAAAAAAAAAATGGATGCATACATTTTATATACAAACAAAACAAATTAGGTTTATGATTTGGGAGGTTCATCATTTTCATCATTCAAGAAAATCTTCCGTCAGCTGCAAAATTACAAAAATCATCAGTTTTTTCAACTTCCGTCTTCTTCAACCTTCGGACTGTTCATCAGCATCTCTTCAACCTTACCTAAACAGAGATTCAGTGGTTTCATCAGTGGCCAGTTTCAACAATTTCATCAACCGGATTCCTCCACCTGTGATGTTGATGCCCCTGTTGCCTTTTCAATAACGATGCCTTTTCAAGAACACAGATTAAGTGATTTCATCAACAAAAATTGAGGTAATTTACAAATATATTATGTTCAATTACATTGGATGATTATATGTATGAAAATCACCCAAAATGGATATCTAATAAACCTAGATCTAAAATTGTGTATATTGCCGAAGTAATGAAATGCAACTTTGTGAAATTGACAATGGAAGCATTGAAAATAAGCATCTTTTGGTGATTAAAACATTTAAAAATTGATGAACGTTGTTTTAAAGATAATTATTATTTGTACAAAACCCCCTAATTTGAATATATAAGAACACTACATGGAAAATTTTTTAAAAAAAGTGTAACTAAATGAATTGGAAATTGTCAAAAAGGGATTGCATGTTGGAAGGCTGTATCGCCGTTTTGATAAAACGAGGGGTAATACGATAAAAATATTTAAAAACTTAGTATGTTTTACGTTCTTGATAATGATGGGTTGGTAGTTACTGTACGCTTTTGGAGTTGTTTTACTGTATGAATATGTTTCCATGAAAAGAGGTGTATATATATGTATATATATATATATACTTGTTGGTAATTTTCCAGATTTTTTAATCTCTAAGATTGTTTGAGAGTGATTATAGTTTTCTATGTTCATACTTGTTATGAATTTTGAAATGCTTTTATGATTTTTTATTATAATTGTTCTAGAATTGTGTTTATTATCTAAAAGGAATAACTACTGCTCATGTGGCTTGATGTTCTTTGAAAAAAACATCAAAAGGAAAGTCCCTTTATGTTGTATTGATGGTGCGGAGCACTATTTTTTACATGGTGACTACTCCAGGTGTAAAGATGTTGCGGCAGTGGACACCAATATGGGTTGTCCTAAATCATTTTCTATAAGTTTGTTTTCCGCTCTTATACTTTTAACCTTTGGGAATTCATCATTTTTTCTTGCATCTCCAAATGCAGATTTTAACAATCATAAAATGGAATTTGGATACTCCCATCACATGCAATATTCGTCTGTTAAAATCTACTCAAGATTCACTAGAGTTGGTGCGGAGAATTGAGAAAATGGGAGTTTCTGCTGTTGCTGTCCATGGGAGGTAATTTCATCTGTTTCAATCAAATTTAAACTGTGCTTTTATTATGTTGTTCAGTGTATCTGACAGACCTTTCTTATGTGCAAATTTATCATTTTTATGAAATATCTTTATAATAGTTGGAAATTTTCATGCTAAGCAGATTTCATCACGATTATTAAACCTCTTAACAATGTTAATACTGTTTTCATCAGAATTAAGCGCCGTTTAGCTAATATACTAGTTTTTTTTCATTAAAATTAGTATACACTAATATACTAATTATGATCTTGCTGATTTATTTATCACAATGAGTTTTTTTTTTTTAGATAAGTTTTACAACTAATTTTTTTACAAACTATGATTGTCTCTGATTCCTAAACAACTTCATTTATTGTTTTAAACATAGGTTTGAGATATATGGATTCTAAAAAACCTTCTAGGAAATATCAAATATTACAAACAACATATTGAAGTTATTTTGCTTGATGAAAAATGATGTATAAACTGATGAAAATTATTTGTTGGTGAAACAGTTCCTAACGTTGTAGTAGTTTTGCTTGATGAAAATGATGTCTAATATTATAAAAACTAGTTGTTCGGTGAAAACAGTTTCTTAACTGATGAAAAATGTTTGTTTGTTGAAAACAGTTTCTAATTTTAGAGTTATTTTGCTTTATGAAAATAATGTCCAATCTGATGAAAACTATTTGTTTGATGAAAACAGTGTTTGTACAACTATGACGACCTCTTCATGGCTGTGAAAGATATCCAAACATACTTTCAACCCTCAGGTTGAAATATGCTTACAATCTACTATTGTCTCCGAGCAATTTTCATAAGAAGAGTGTGAGAGCAAAAGTCCTTTCTCAATATAATTAGTAATTTGTTTAGGTTTAAATTTATCTATATTGAATTGTTATTATATTTAAATATCAACTATCAGTAGTATTAATATAGCTTTTTTTTTTTTTGTTTTTCTTTACATTAGTTATATTATCACGAACTAGTATTCACAGTGTCTAATATCAGTGTTTATTTTATTAGACGTCACACGGATCTGATGAAAATAAATTTATTGTTGATGAAACATAATTTATTCTTGTTTTACAGAAACAAATTTCGTACAACTACCCTAAACTAGCAAACCCTAACATTTTTGGTGAAACATTGAATCCTAACTTTTTCGATTAAAAACTGACCCCTAACATTTTCAATTAAAAAACTGAATCCTAACCTTTTTGATGAAACACTGAACCCTAATCTTTTTTATGAAGAACTGAACCCGTAACCTTTTCAATTAAAAAAACTGAACCCTGACATTTTTTATGAAACATTGAACCCTAACATTTTCAATTACAAAACTGTACCCTAACATTTTTTATGAAAGACTGAAACTTAACTTTTTCACTTAAAAAACTGAACTCTAACATTTTTTATGAAACACTGAACCCTAACCATTTATATGGAACCTTTTCGATAAAAATATAAACCCTAACATTTTCAATGAATAACTATACCCTAACCTATTTGATAAATAATTGAATCCTAACCTTTTGAACAAAAAGTAAACCCTAACTCATTTGATGAAAACCCATAATCCATTTAATCAATAACTGAACCCTATCATTTTCGACAAATAACTAAATCTCTAACATATTTGATGAATAACGGACACCTAACCTTTTATATAATACCTAAAGCCTAACCTTTTATATAATAACTAAACCCCTAACTCCTTTGATGAAAAACCCCTAACCTTTTATATTCTAACTAAACCCTAACCCTTTTAATGAATAACGGAACCCTAACGTTTTATATATTAACTAAATGCTAACCCATTTGATAAATAACTGAACCCTAACCTTTTCAATTGAAAAACTAAATTCTAACATTTTTTTATGAAATACTGAACCCTAACTTTTTCACTTAAAAAACTAAACCCTAACCTTTTTTATGAAACACTAAACTCTAACCTTTTCGATTAAAAACCTGAACCCTAACCCTTTCTATGGATCACTGAACCCTAACCTTTTCAATTAAAATATAAACCCTAACATTTTTGATGAATAACTATACCCTAATCTATTTGATGAATAATTGAATCCTAACCTTTTATGTAATAACTAAACCCTAACCCATTTGATGAATAATTGAACCCTATCTTTTTCAACGAATAACTAAATCTCTAACCTATTTCATGAATAACGGATGCCTAACCTTTTATATAATAACTAAACCCCTAACTCATTTGATGAATAACAGACCCCTAACCTTTTATATAATAACTAAACCCCTAACTCATTTGATGAAAAATTTAACCCTAACCTTTTATATTATAACTAAACCCTATCCCTTTCGATGAATAACTGAACCTTAACTTTTTATATAATAACTAAACGCTAACCCATTTGATGAATAACTGGACCCTAACATTTTCAATTAAAAAAATGAACCCTAACATTTTTTATGAAACGCTGAAAACTAACGTTTTCAATTAAAAAACTGAACCCTAACCTTGTTGATTAAAAAACTGAACCCTAACCTTGTTGACACTGAACCCTAACCATTTTGATGAAACACTAAACTCTAACCATTTTGATGAAACACTGAATTCTAACATTTGTTATGAAAAACTGAACCCTAACATTTTTCATTAAAACACTAAACCCTAATATTTTTTTTGAAACACTAAACCCTAACCTTTTTTTTATGAAAAACTGAACCCTAACTTTTTCAATTAAATAATTGAACCCTAACCCTTTCAATTAAATACTGAACCCTAACATTTTTTATAAAACACTGAACTCTAACCTTTTCACTTAAAAAATTGAACCCTAACATTTTTTATGAAACACAAAACCTTAACACATTTGAAGAATAACTGAACCATAAAATTTTATATAATAACTAAACACTAACCCATTTGATGAATAACCGAACCCTAACCATTTATATATAACTAAACCCCTAATCCATTTTATGAATAATTGAACCCTAATATTTTATATAATAACTAAAACTTAACCCATTTGATGAATAACCAAACCCAAACCTTATATATATTAACTAAACCCCTAACACATTTTATGAATAATCGAATCATAACCATTTATATAATAAGTAAACCTCTAACCCATTTGATGAATAATTGAACTCTAACCTTTTATATAGTAACTAAACCCTAACCCATTTGATGAAAACACCTAGTCCATTTGACGAATAACCGAACCTTAACCTTATATATAATAACTAAACCCTTAACCTATTTGATGAAAACTGAACCCTAACCTTTTATATACTAACTAATCCCTAACTGTTTGATGAAAACACCTAACTCATTTTATGAATAACTGAACCGTAACCTTTTATATAATAACTAAACCCCAAACCCATTTGATGAATGATGAATAACTGAATCTCAACATTTTCAATTAAAAAATTGAACCCTAACCTTTTTGATGAAACGCTGAAAACTAACGTTTTCAATTAAAAAACTTAACCCCAACCTTTTTGATGAAATACTGAACCTTAACATTTTTTATAAAACATTGAACCTTAACCATTTTGATGAAACAGCCATTTGAAGAAAACCCATAACACATTTGATAAATAACCAAACCTTAACCTTATATATAATAACTAAACCCCTAACCCATTTGATGAAAACTCCTAACCTATTTCATGAATAACCAAAGCCTAATCTTATATGTAATAACTAAACCCCTAACTCATTTGATGAATAACCGAACCCTAACCTTACATATAATAACTAAACCCCTAACCCATTTGATGAATAACTGAACCCTAACCTTACATATAATAACTAAACCCTAAATACAATAAAACGTGAATACAAGAAAAAAAAAATTCTATAGACGACCATGTAATTTGCATTTGGTTCTATAAATAGAGTTTTGTATTTGTACATTGAACACAAGATATGATATACCTCGTGTATCTTCAAATATGTTTTCAAGAACATGTACTAGCCTGTCTAGTATGGTAATCAGGTCTACATATCAAGAAAGAGGTCGACATGCATATAATTTCACTAGTTAGTTTTTTTTTTTTTTTTTTTTTTTTCATAAACCTCATCTCATATAATAATTTTGATTGCTTTTTATAAAAAAGAATTCGTGAACTCTAAAACCAAATTTGAAATGTTTTGAAGTTTAATGAAATTTTATCCAAAAATATGCCCACCACATGTAATTCTTCCATATGCATAGCACGATAATTGGTTTTAGGAGACAATGTTGATAAGATTTTGAATAAAATGGGGTTTGCAACAATGTTGCTAAAACTGGATCGAACCATGAACTGAATTCACCAAGAAATATTAGTTGGTTTGGTTATACCTATTAAATTGAAAAGTTCAAAAACCAGTCACAGTTAGTAAAAATCTGATTCAGCTAGATGGTTGAATCAGTTTTAACTCAGATTTGAGTGGGTTCTGAAAAATTTTAAAAATTTTTAGAAAATAAAAATTTACTACAAATTTCACCTCTAACTTTTTTATAAGAAAATTTTAGCTCTAAAAGTTTTAAAATCATTATACTTTTTCATCAATACTAAAATTACTTCTAATGTTTTACATATAAAATTTATGAATTAGTATATGATCAATAATTTTTTATTAATATATTTATTATATCACATTGAGCTTATCCGATATTTTAGTCCAGGTAGACCCAATGAAACCAGCAAATTGGCCAAGCACGCCGTTTCTGAAAGCACCAAGGCTGTAACCAAATTCACTAGCTCTTAAGAACTAGAGTTGTTGTTCTCTTATCATTAGATAAATGATTGGTTTCTGTGGAATTTAGCAAAAAACAATCAAAGTGCTAACCCTAATCCATGAGTAAAGAATAACTGAAAAAAATATGTGGAAGCTTTTCTGCATATATTTCTCATGACTCGAAAATGGCTCTGTTGAAGTACATATATATAAAACTAATAACCACTTCAACTTGCGTATTAAGAAAGCCAGTTACTGGTCCAGCTCAGCATAAGTACTTTACTAACAACAATCAGTTTCAACTTCAGCCTGGATCTATATCCACTAATTGTGCCATGTCAGCACTTCAAGAATTCATCTGGTCCCTTGATGTAACTGAGAATGCCACATCAGCTAGTATTGCTGCAAAGGCTCGTTGCTGCTGCTGAAATCCAAAGCTTGCCTTGGATCTTCTAGACTGAACTGAGCTGGAGCTATCACTTTCTCCCTGATATGCCAACATCCCCCCCCCCTCAAGTGTAGCCTCAAAAAGCTACAACTTAGAAACCAAACGGGAGAAAGTAGAAACCAGGAGAGTTTTGGAAAGATGTCTGCAATCTGCTCAGAAGAAGTAACATGCTCGAGAGAAATAAAACCTGACTTGTAAGCTTCACGCACCACAAGAGAATCAATGTCAATGTGTTTAGTGCGTTCAAGGAAGACGGGATTCTCAGCTGTATGAATAGCAGCCTGGTTGTCGCACCAAAAATCTACTGGCAATGAAGCTGAAATCCGCAAATCACCAATAATGTAATGAATCCATTGAAGTTCTCGGACAGTAGTGGCCATAGACATGTACTCAGCTTCTGCCGTGGAACATGAGAGAGTAAATTACTTCTTAGCCTTCCAAGAGATCAAAGAATGTCCAAGAAAAATGCAATAACAAGTGATAGATTTTCTGGTGGTGTTATAAGACTCCCAGTCAGCATCACTAAAAGCCTGCAGCTCTAAAGAGCTCTGAGCAAAAAAGAAAAGTCCTTTATTGGAGCTGCCTACAAGATATTTCAACAAATGCATAGCTGCTGTCCAATGTGATTGATGAGGTGAATGAACAAATTGACTCAACTGTTGTATAGGAAATGAAAGATCTAGATGTTTGAACACCAAATACGGTAAATGACCAATGAGTCTTCTATATTGATCAGGTTGAGCAAGAAGAGGAGTATCATCATTGTCTTCTGAAGAAAACCTAAAACCACCTAGTGGAAAAGGGGTTGAAGTAGCTGTACAACTCAACATGTTTGCATCCTTTATAATATCCAGGATATATTTTCGCTGGCTAATTAGAATCCTAGAAGTAGACCTAGCTAATTCCATGCCAAGGAAATACTTAGTATACCCCAAGTATTTGATAGTAAAAGACTGATATAAGAAAGCCTTGACCTTAGTGATCTCAGCTTCATCAGTTCCTGTAAAAAGGACATCATCCACATAGACAAGAAGAAATAAACTGAACGTAGGAGTATGGAAAGTGAACAAGCAGTGATCAAAAGTCGACTGAGTGAAACCATAATCAATTATCTTAGCTGTGAATTCCAAATTCCATTGCCGAGATGCTTGTTTCAGCCCACAAAGAGATTTCTTCAACCTGCGACTTGTCCTGGTTGAGCTTGTTCAAAACCAGGTGGCAATTTCATATAAACTTCCTTATCTAATGTGCCATGTAGAAAGGCATTATTCATATCCACTCGGCACAAAGGCCATATTCTAGAAGTTGTAACAGCAATCAATAACCTCACAGTAACCAATTTAGCTATTGGAGAGAAAACCTCGGAGTAGTCCTCCCCCTGATTCTGAGTGAAGCCTTTTACCACTAGCCTTGAACCTATTCACACTACCATCAGGCTTACACTTAACTTTGTAAACTCATTTACAACCAATTTCTTTATTTCCTGTAGGTAACGTAGTTAGTTCTCAAGTTTCATTATTCTCAAGTGCTTTAATCTCTTGTGCCATGGCATCTAACCACCTAACATCAGTACTTGCTTGATTGTATGATGATGGTTCCTTAAAAGAAGAACGATTGACAATAAATTGGTCGTAATATGTGGAAAAAACACAAAAGGAAAGATTGTGTTCAGAAGTAAGGACAAAATCTTGCATACATCTTGGAGAAGTTCTTTGCCTTGTGCTGCATCTAATAGGTTGTGAAGAAGCAGGAATAGTAGTAGAGACCTCAGATGATGAAGAGGGATAACTGTCATTAAAAATAGAATCTGAACCAGGTGAGGGATTCTGTTAAGAGAAATCAAAGTTGATAGAACAATCCTGAGCCTGAATTGGAGGAATAAACCAATAAGACTCTGAAGAAGGATCATCAAAAGAGTCTAAATCAAAGATAGAGGACCGAAGATCACCTGAATCCATACGCTAATCAAGATTAGCATAAGGAAATTTCTGCTTATGAAAAATGAGATCCCTGGAAACTACAATTCTATTCAAAGTAGGACAAAACACCTTGTAACCTATTTGACCTACTGGATAACTGACGTGCTCTTGTCGTTGTAAAAGTTAAGGGCGAACACTTCAAAATAAATTTATAATAAACAAAACTAAAAATACCAAAACTATAGTAGTTAAGGTTTCATTCCCATGAGAAAGTTGTCTTGATTGAAGTTATGGTTGGGCTCAAATCCTCACTTACTACGATTTTAGTAGTTTTTACAGCTAAGAACTAAAAAAACAAAGGATAATGTAGTAATTTAAAGTGTGTCATGAAAGTAAAAAAACAAAATAAATAAAAGATAATAATGGGATAAAAGCGGGAAATCACACCACCTCAATATCCAAAGGGCTACTAACAAGCAAATACTATGCAAATGTGGGTAGTTAAGTCTTTCTAAGATATCTTGATAATGTATTATACTTTTAATCACGTGGGAACGATAACACATCGATTCTATGAAGGCCATTTCCTAGGTGAATCACGATAACACTCAACGCATAAGAAACGGAAACATGACAACAATCATATTAGTCAATAATAGAAGTAAGGTCGTCAATCCTATTCTACTATCAATCCTCTAAACATCTACCTCAAGATATTAAAGGCCCACCACGATACATAACAAATAGATCTAGAAACAATTAAATTTGTAGCACAAGAAAACATAATTAGCCTAAATCAAATGTATACATAAGTTGGAAAATCAATAATTCAGCAAGCTATGAGTAGATTCAACCTCACATAATCATAACAAAGCAAAATCAATACACTAATTCAAGAAATAACTCATTTGCATGAAACCCACTTGTTAATATACATGGAAAACCATTGATGAGAACAAAATATACAAGATAATGAGTAACTCCTCATAATAGAACTTAATCCAATAGAAAAAGGTGTAGCTTTTATCAACCAAACATGATAGAAACCACCCAAGTCTTGAACTAAACTCTTATAAATAACTTTTCGCCATTGAATCCATACACTTGTCCTACATCTTTGGAAATCCACTACCCTCTATCACTTAGAAGGGTAGAATTCCCTAAAAATATACTTAGAACAACATGGTTCTAAGAGAATTCATCTAGTGTGTGAGAAAAGGTGTAGAAGTGTGTGTATTCTTCACTAAGCTAATCTCTACAAGAAAACATACTAAAGTTTGAAAGTATGTGTTTTACAAAGGGCCTTGGCCATGAAGGAAGATGTATAAGAGCTAAAAATGGCAAAATAAAATTTTAAACATGCTAAGGGCAATTTAGAACATTCAGCATTGGTTTCCGGGCGGCAGCAAGGCATGACGCCGAGGTCAGTGGCGTATAGGCACCAACGCCTGTAGGTCGCCGGTCTTCGTCTCTTCAGTTCACTTTTTGCTATTTTCCAAATTCTTCTATTTAAGCTCCATTTCTTCGTGTTTTCTTCCCTTTTCCAGCAAAAGTCTTCAAGTTTCTTCAAAAATCTCTAACATAGCTTTTTACTATAAGATCATGCAAATCCAACTATAAATGCATTGAAATCTCATAAAAGATATCATAATCATTGAAAACCAACTAAAAGTAAGCTAAATATGGATGATTTGGGATCATAAAAAGTTATATTTTGGAGTCACGTCAATAATCATAAAAAATGCCTGCCCTGGAATCAAACTTATAACAGGAAGGTGACTTGTTCAACACAAAAGCAAGACAACCAAATACTGTCATCCTGGAATAATCTGGAGCTTTCTTATGTAATTGTTCATTGGGAATGGACCAATTAAGGACTGACGAAGGGGTTCGATTGATTAGGAATATGGCTGCAGGAATAGCTTCTCCCCAAAATTGTTTGGGCAATTTGTACTGAAACAGAAGTGATCTATCAACCTGTACCAAGTGTCTATTTTTCCTCTCAACTAATCCATTCTGCTGAGGAGTATAGGCACAAGATCTTTGGTGAATAATTCCAAGATCAGTGAAGAAATTCAGACACTCAGAGTTACAAAACTCTGAGCCATTATCAGTTTGAACTATTTTGACTGAAAAACTCAAACTGTTTTTGGATTTGTTTTATAAATGCCATGATAATCCCAGGGGCTTCTGACTTGTGTTTTAACAGAAAAGTCCATGTACTCCTACTGAACTCATGTACTATAGTAAGGAAAAATTGACATCCATTTAATGAAGTAACTTTGTAAGTACCTCAAAAGTCCATGTGCAAAATTTGTAAAGGAGCAATGTATTTAGTATCACAAACAGAAAAGGGTAATCTGTGCTGCTTGGACAATGGATGAATGTTACAGGCTTTTATTGAATCATGATCATTTACAAAGGAATGAAGAAACTGAAACCTCTACATCACATCAACTGCAGGATGTCCAAGCCTAAAATGCCAAACTATATTGTCATTCAAAGTATGAGAAACTGAAGCTGAAACATTCAAAGAATTTATGTATAGACAATTGTTATCAATCAACATCGTATATATATGAATAGTTTCTGGAAGGAAAGAAACTTTATTCAAAACATACAGGCCTTTAATGAGACTATTTTTGTCTTCAAATCCTGCTGCAGGCAGTAATCAGGAAAGAAGGAGAAAAAATAGGATAAGTACTGTGCCAACTTTTAAACAAATAGCATGAGACAAGTTTGAAACTATGAATCAATAACACATGTTTTAGAACCAAAGACTGAGACAAGTGTAAAGAGCCAGAACTATGAACTACTTGTGCACTACCATCTGGAAACATAACTGAGGAGCCCGAATTCATAGTTTTAACATCAGTAAGACAAGAAAAATTATAAGTCTTGTGACTTGTTGCTCCAGGTGAACTGCTACTGCCAAGGTTTGATTCTATTCTTTATCCTCCTTGTGTCCAGTTGAAACTAGAGAATCATTGACCACCAGAGCTGCATTCACCTTTTCCCCTTTCTTCTCGTTTTCCACCCAGCAATCAGGGTATCCATTGAGCCTGAAACAAGCACTGACCAAATGTCATTTTTTCTTACAATGAGTGCACACACTAAGTGACTCTTATCTGCCTTCTGGTTATTTCTTTCATCTTTCTTATCATTTCCCATCGAATTGACAATCATCATAGTTGCATTTTCAGATTTCATTAGCAGCATATTAGTTCCAACTTGCCTGTTGTTCTCTACGTTGAGCATTATAGAATAGACTTTGCTCAACTGCGACAGTGTATCAATCATGAGGATATGATTTTTCTCTGCCTCATATACCTCACTAACCCCCATTAAGAACTCCATACATTCATTATCTGCTGCCATAAGTTCCAGTTCCTTTAAAACCAACTTCAAGCATTCTTTAACACCTGACATAAAAAACATTGGCCGTCGTTCCTTCTGCAGCTCACTGAGAACCTTCTCTCCCAATTGATTTGGTTTCAACTAATCCAGTCTATCTCTCAACTCCTTTATTTTGCCATAGTACTGAGTAATCTGCATATCCCCTGTTGTACCATATCAATTTCCCTTCTAAGTTGATACAACAAAGACAGATGGGATATTCAAAATCGAGCATTAATCTCCTTCCATAGATTACCTGCAAGCTCTATGTAAACGAACTAACCCACTAATTTAGCCGATATAGCCCCTTGAATCCATAAGACAACCGGAATTCACCATTATCCATCTCCTATAGTAAGAATAATCAATTTTTGGAAAAGGACAAGAACCATCAACGATCGCGAACTTGTTCTTAGTGCGAAGTGCTCCCACCATCTTTGTCTTCCAAATCCAGAATTTTGAATCCGTCAAAACCTTCGGCACAAGTTGCAAGTTCGGATGTTCAGCTCCATGAAGTGTGAGCTGCTCTTCGATTTCCTTATCTGAGAGTTTTTACAGCTCAATTGCATCCTCCAAATCCTCAATTTCAGCTCGATCTTCATCCATCAAACCAATTGTGATCAATAATTTCAAAAATCAATCGGATCGCACACCAGAACGCTCTTATACCATGTGGAATTTAGCAAAAAACAATCAAAATGCTAAACCCTAATCCATGAGTAAATAAAAACTGAAGAAATATATGTGGAAGCTTTTCTGTATATAATTATCAATACTCAAAAATGGCTCTGTTCATGTACATATATATAAAACTAATAACCACTTCAACTTGCGTATTAACGAAGTCAGTTACTAGTCCAGCTCAGTATAAATACTTTACTAACACTAACAGCAATCAGTTTCAACTTCAACCTGGATTAATATCCACTAATTGTGCCATGTCAGCACTCCAAGAATTAATCTGCTCCCTTGATGTAACTGAGAACGCCACATCAGCTGGTACTGCTGCAAAGGCTCGCTACTGCTGCTGCTGAAGCTGAAATCCAAAGCTTGTCTTGGATCTTCTAGACTGAATTGAGCTTGAGCTCTCACTTACTCCCTGATATGCCAACAATTTCTACGTTTTCATCTGTCTTTCTTTCAAAATTTTACTTTCAGGGCTGCAGTTGGGGTTTGATTTCCGTACCTCCGAGTTATGTATAAATCAATCAATATCTTAGTATTTTCTTGTATAATGTTCGGATACCATTTTAAAAAAATCAAACCAGCAACCCAATGGCCCACTAACAAAGTCGGTTCACTTTTCCGTCTAATTTTCAAAAGGGGGTTACTAGTTACCGCCTCACTTTTTGGTGCGGTAATTTATAGGTTTTGACAAAAATGTCCTTTTACATAAAAAGGGAGAATGGAGAGGGTATTGTAGGGGGGCATTTTCATCCAAATTGGGGCGGTAAAGAGAAAGTACTCGGACAGTAACTAGTAATTCCTTTTTCAAAATATTGATAAGCATGAGATGTATACAAATGTATTAGAACTAATTATAGAATTTTTAGTTGCATTTTTATTTTTTGTGTGATCGGCTGACCTTAATACTCCTAAATATTTTCGATGTAACTTAAATTCAGAATCTCATGATCTTAAGCGAGGAGAGTCAACCACCAGCCAATCTCTGGTTTTCATTTTTAGTTGGGTTTTAAATGAAGCATTTAACGTATTCATCCCAAGAAAAGATAATTATTTTTTTTCTTTTAAATTTTAGCTTTCTTAACCCTATCAAAGCAAACTTGTGAAATAATGAACCGATCTTTTAACTTGTGAGTAACTCATTATTTTTCATGATATATGATAGCAAATTTTCAAGAAAAAGAGTTATATTTGGATAAAATACATTAATTTTTTGGTTTTTAGAAATTAAATTTTTTTAAAACAAATAAAAGTTTGAAGAAAGAAAAAGTTAATCAACATTCAATGTTTAGTCTTAGGTGACTTATCCAATAATAGATGCCAAAAGTTACTTCACTAAAGGACAGGACCATAAACTGATTCTTGAAGATTGGAATGCTGATTGATTCTTGCGTTGTCCAGAAGACAAAAAAAGTTATTCACACTTTGATCAAGTGGCTAAAGTTATTCCAACTTATCCAGTGCTATGGTAGTAAATTGTAATGGCTCAAGTAAATTCTTGCTGCAGCAGTAGTAAAAACAAGTTGTGGCAATTTTCCCACTTGAAATTGTGCTTTGCAATTTGCTGACATTACAGAATTCACTGAGGCAATGCTATATGGTGAGATCAAAAGATAGTTTGAATATATCAATATCATGAAGAACCTTCAAAAGATGCAACAGTATAAATGAAAAGCAATAAGAATTCAATGCCACATAACGCTACTCTCCCTATCCTAAATTTGGAATCATATTTTTAAAGACTTAAATATCATTTTTTGGCCTTTATCTCATATTTTGTCCCTTTAAGTTATGGTGGACAATGCTCCTTTTTAATCATAAATAAATTATATTTTGTCCTTTTTAACGTAAATATTGAGAAATTATAGTTTCATCAATTTTAACTAATTTAACTGTTAGAACAATAAATTTTTCTTCAAAATTTTTGAATTCAAATGAACAGGAACAAAAAATAAAACCAAGGCTTACAAGTTTTAGTCTCTCATAATAGGGATAATTCAACTTTTGGTCCCTCTTATGTTTTGAGTGACAATATTAGTCCTCATCCTTTTTTTTAGTAAATGTAGTCATTTTTTACGAAAAATTTTAGAAGATAACGGATTGGATTGCTAGTCAAACCTAATTATTTTCTTCAAAATGATTTGTACTATGATGTTTTCAATCCATTTTATGACTTGGTTCCTCATTAATGTACAACACATTTAGATCGACTCACAATCCAAAATGATGATTGAAATCCTAAATGAGTTGAACATTTATGAGAATCCGAATCATAAAATTGGTTAAAAACATCATGGTATAAATCATTTGGAAGAAAAAATTTGGTTTGACTAGTGATCCAATGAGTTAATCCGTTATCTTCTAGGTTTCTTTGTAAAAGAAAATAATAAATCTGCTAAAAAAAACGATGGTGACTGATATTACCACTCAAAATATAAGAGGGACCAAAAGTGAAATTATCTCTATTATGGAGGATCAAAACTGCATTTAAACTTTTTTTTCTTTTTTTTTATTGAGTTTGAAAATATTTTTTAAAAAAATTGATTTGACTAACGGTCTAATCAGTCAAAACTGATCAAACTGTTACATTCTCAAAATTTTCATTAAAAATAATTAAACATGATGTATTTATGATTAAGAAACACTAATTTTATCGATCCTAGGGAAAACAAAACATTTATTGCTATTGTTCAGGGGTTAATACATTCCGCCCATTTTTATTATTCTTCGTTCGTCTTTGAAAATTGTATTTTCTTATTCTCAGCCCTTACCTTTCTTCGTCATTGTCATCGCCGGAAAGTTCCGTCGCCGTCGTCGCAAAACCACCAAATTTCGCCAAAAACCTCTGCCGTCGACGGAATCGCCCTTATCGTTTGAAATCGTCGAAAAAGTCAAAATCACCGCCACAGCCTTCTTCTTCTGCGGATAGAAGAAGAAGAAGAATAATAATAATAAGAAGAAGGAGAGGGGGCGGCAGCGACAACGGTGGGTCGGCGGAGGGGGGAGAGGGAGGAAGGGAAGGGGGAGGGGAATTTAGTTAAAAGTTAGGGGGCATTTAGGTCCAAAAGAGGTCCGAAAATAATAAAAATGGGCGGTAAATATTAATATTATTTTTAAAATTTTAGTAGTTAACGCTTCAATTTTTACCCTCTACCGCCCCAATTTGAACTAAAATAAACACCTACAATATCATCTCTCTTCCTCTTTTTAAGAAAAATGACAATTTGTTTAAAATTGAAGCGATAACATTTAAAAATAATGCGTTAACTAGTAATACCCTTATCTTTATTATGAACTTTTGTCACTGGAATCCTATTTTTGGTACGGAGGTAGAGTATTATATAAAGGGGTTACTCTCACTTTCTCAATTTGTAGCCGTCTTAGAAAAGAACTGAAGCGTTCATTGACAGGCACAAAACACTAGAGTTAGTTTTACTCTAAAGTTATCAAGCACAGCCAGCTCCATGAATAGAATCTACACCAATTACGACGAAAATGAATCATACACTGGTGGGTGGATGAACGCAAGCTACGGCGGCAACACAGGCTATGCAGATCATGTACATCGCCCTGTGATTGTGGATTCTGAGGGGAGAAAACACCCCATTATTCGCTACACCCCACCTCATAACTCAGAGGCCTATGTTGTGAAAGCTGAAACTGTTGTGGAGCAGCAGGTTGCTCGCACTCCTGTTGTTAGCTTTGTGATGACTGACTACAGGCCCTATGGTTTTGATCCTGAAAAGGAAGAGGCGTTCAAGGAGTATGGAATCGAAAGGCGATTTACTCAACTTGGATCCACTAATCAACGCCCTATGGGGAAAATTCAGACTGAGGTTAGCCAGCCAACTAAATTTCCTGGTCCTTTCATCTCTAATTGGCGTGTTGTTCGACCTGTCTCAACAGGACAAGATGGAAACACAACCAAATATGGCGATGACAAAGACTTCATGATCAAAGGGGGTAATCAGAAGAAGATCTATAACGTTCCTGTTGGGGACAAACAGATTGGCTCTGGATACACATTCATCCCCCAAGGAACAAATCCTGTCATTCCCACAAACAAACACAACTTCTATGAGAGGCCTAATGATGGTCCTATCGTCCCAAGTCATCCACTTAGCAGGCCTGTAAATGACGTCAATGATGCTATTGAAATCTTGAGTGAAGGTATTAAGACGATGCAATCTGAAGCTAACAGGGCAACCAAAGCTGGGAATCTGGGAGGTATGCGTTGGATAAATGGTCCTAAAGTGGACTCAGATGGCGGTGATTCAGAGATGGTCAAGGAACAAAAAAATTATGGGATGGAAAACCGCCAAAAATATTATCAGGAGTCCCTAAGTCCAATTAGCAACAAAGATTACGACAAGGCAGAAGGTAATGAAGCTCCATCTAAAGGGTTTGGACAGTTTACTAGCTTTCCAGCAATGCCACGTTTTACTGTGCCACCACCTCAACCCAAAGAGGTAAACTCTTACGATTACGGTGACACAATTGATAGTACTGAGGCTCGAAAACGATACGGCAAACTGAAACCTCAGCCAGTTTCAGAAAGTGCATATAAAGGAGCCATTAACAGCGAAGACCTTATCAAGAAGTATAATGGTGCCAAACTTTCATGGTAAACATCGATCCAGAATGCTCCTGCGTATTTGAAAAACAGTATAACTGCTATAAAAAGTATGACCTTGTTTTTGGTTTGGTGTGTTTGGTTTGCTTTTCTCTTCAACTTAGTCTACTTTGTGTGATCATATCAAGTGATTGGTGCTTAAAATTATAGAATCAAATCATCTCAGTTAAAATCCTGTTGATCATATGAAGTTATGATCATTCGTGTAAGAATGTTTGAATATGAAATGACAGCTTTGTCATCCTCTCAAAGCATACGTAATATAAATATCCCAAGTGGTTTAATATTTTCTTCTTGTTGACTTTCAGTTTTCTTATTCTTGGAGGATTCCCTCATTGATTTCAGTTTCATAGGGTTATTTTCTAGTGCCTTCAGGGGATAGATACAAGCAAAACTAGCTTTTTGGGGAAAAAAAATGGTTTTGTATATCAGATGTGACACATGGGATAGGGAATCTGATTTAATAAGGTGAAAATTATGAGTCATACAAGAGGTTAAATATTATTAAATTATATTAATTAAAGCCTTAAATGCAGTTTTGATCCACATAATAAAGCTAATTTTATTTTTGGTCTCTTTTATATTTTGACTGACAATATTAGTTCTCATCATTTTTCTTTTATCAGTTTTAGTCTTTTTTTTACAAAAAATTTTAGAATATAACGGATTAACTCATTTGATCACTAGTTAAACTTAATTTTTTCTTCGCCATGATTTGTACCATGATATTTCAACCAATTTTATGACTCAATTCCTCATGAATGTTCAACCCATTTAGATCCACTCACAATCCAAAATGACGGTCAAAATCCTAAATGGGTTAAACATTTATGAGGATCCGGATTATCAAATTGGTTACAAACATCATGATACAAATTATGACATCTCTAGGTTTTAACTTAATTGAGAAGTTTGGTAGAAGGAGTGCTATAAATATAATGTACAACAGACAGAAGATTTCAATGAAAATTCAAAAAATTCTCACATTTCTCTTCCTATTCTCTAAATTCAAGCTGAATCAATCCTTCAAAATGAAAGATTATCTGCCTGGGCCTAGCCAGAAACTCACTTTCGTGCTACGCATTCCAGAATCGGAATCTCTGGCCAGGCCTAGACGCTAGAACAATCGCTATTTCAACCCTTGCTTGAAATAACATTGCACATGATCTTAGTTTGTACTTATTCGATTTATCACGCAGCAAATAAATTCTTAAATATAAGCGGAAGAATAAGAATTACCTATTGAAGCGTTCACTCAGGTGATTCTCTTGTATGTCTCAAGACTTTGCTTGTATGCTTTGTGGGCAGCAATCTAACGAGCAATTGCTCAGCTGATCACCACAATCCACTTGCTGGAAAAATTCCAGCACCGCTGCCTAGCGCGTGAAGACCACGCGCCACCGCCGCCTCTGAGACCGAGCTCCATGGGCCGCCGCTCTTTTACCACACGCACCGCCGGAATTTGGACAAAATCCGGCCGCCTGAAATTCATGAAGAGCTGCTACACTTGAGCTTGAAAATCCAACTATGAGGGAGAATTTTATTTCTCTCTCTAGAATTTTATCTCTCTAGTTTTCTTGTCTTGAAAACTTATGAATTGTATATTGTGGAATAACTACTTCCTTGTCTATATACAGAGTTACAAGAGAGACCTCAAGTTGGTTTAGGATTGGTCTTTCTAATGGGTTTAGGTAATTAATTAGTTTCCAAATCCAATTAGGTAACAAATATGATAGGATAAACCAAATCCTACTAGATTCCTAATCTCTAGGATATCCTAATTCTAATTGAAACTTAAGCCTTAATTAATTAATTAAATAATTTCACTTTGTTAATTACTTAATTAACTCTTATGAATAATTAATCAATTAATTAATTCAACCTATTCAATTAACCCATTACAAAATTAATCGTACCACTAACGAATTATTTTTGGCACTACAATCCAATACCATAATTGCTTCCGGAAAAACTTAATTAATTTATTCATAATCTCCCCACATCAAAGATATAATGCTCGTTAATTTATTAATTTATTGATAAATTAATTAATTAACTTCTTTAATTCCGAGACTAGTACCACTCAACCTTTTTACTATACCGGACATAAGTCCACCAGCTGGGTTTAGTATAATAAACATAACGAGCTCATCTCGGGAGCATCATCACCCCGGACGCACAGGTACATGGTTTCCTTTCAACAAGAACTAAACATGTGCACCCAACCTACCGAGACTATTGGCCACAATTGACCTCACCCACTGGCAGATCAAAGTACACAATATCTAATCCTCATGCCCGCTCAAGTCTAGGGATTAAGAGATAGAATACTAAGAACAATTTGTCTATTAAATCAGTATAAGACAAATCATTCTAAATGGTCAAGTTCAATACGCCCCGGGCATATCTATATGATTCAATCAGTTTAGACAAATCAATTATCCGAATCACATAATAACCTAAACTGACTATTTGTCCAAAGTTGTCTCCGTTACGAACCTCATTTATATATTATGTCTTTTAACCAATGATGAGATCTACTGTGTCACACAAGACACCTCATCATCTAACTACATAATATAAATGGACAAATAATGCACAATAAAATATAACCAAAATATTAATCGATATATTAACTGGGAAAATGTACAATACAAGTATAGGTTATGTATTCAATTCCAACAATCTCCCACTAATACTTAAGCTGTGCATTAAGTATATATACATTCAACTCCTATACACTCTACTACTATATATCTAGAAAAACTGTCATGGCTCCCCTAAGTATCTGATTCCCATGCCCTCCACGTGAGCCTCAAAGACTTTTGAAGTCAATGTCTTCGTGAATGGATCTGCAAGGTTATCCTCTGATGCTATCTTAGCCATGACCACTTCTTCCTGAAGGAAAACAGAACAAGCCCGGGCAAACTCGAAAACCTCACTTTCGTGCAATGCATTCCAGAATCGGAAGCTTTCGACAAAGCTCAGGCTCAAATTCATTTTTCCATGAACGAATCTAGGCTTATTCTTATTTAATTTATTAATCGGGACACAAAAGATACAATCTTTAATTAAAACTGAAAGTTCAAAAGATTATACCTTTGAAGCGTGTCCCTAGCAATAAGAAAACCAAAGCTGAAAATCCTGTTGTTTACCGCCTGGGACCAATCACGAAAGAATCCCAATAACAACTCCGTCTCTACCTCGAAATCGGGTGGGCGACTATCCAAAAGGTAGCTAAGACACTAAGGAAGAGATCTATATGAGACCCACTTCCAAAAACTCGTCAGATCCTCAGCAGATCGTTACCCAAAGATTACTGCGCTTATTTTCCGAACTAGTGTGGGCTAGTGTCTACGGAGTAGCCCAAGGCAAAACGAAGAAATCCTAAGAAACTTCAAGAATCACACAAATCTGAAAAAACAGATTTAGCCCGGGAACTTAACCCAATCTGGAAATCCACACCAAAAGTGTCTGGAATGTGTTCCTACTCGTAGATCTAGACTCTAGCGATCTAAGAAGATCAAGCTAGAGGATCAACACAACAAGAATTAACAAACCTACCTCAAAAGGAGCAAAGCCGCCGCCCCGAAAATAAACCAAACACCGGCCGAGAAAAACAATCAAAGGCAGCAGCTTTTTACTGCAAAAATGGTGATATAGGATTCTCTAGATTATGGGCTTTTAGGATTCTCAAAAAAAAAAGCTCCAAAGTCGACTTCGAAAGAAAAGCTACTAAGAAAGTTGAGAGCTTCTCTTTCTAGACTTAACTTTCTCTCACTAGGCAAATGCCTCTAAGGTTTCTAATGTCTTGTAAGTTGCCTAAAAAGGGATATTTATAGGGAGCTTCTAAGAAGACCTAATGGGCCTTTGAGTTGGGCCTTTTAGTTTGACTTTCGTTAACCCCTTAGTCTTTCCTAGACTAATCAACTTCAATCGATCCTTTTGAATTAAATCTTTAACCCATTTCATTAATTTAATTTAATCGAACCCTTTGGATTAATTAATTCATATAGAATTAATTTTCTTAATCCACATTGTCAATTAAATATTAATTAAACCTTTAGGATTAATTAATTCACTTTATCGATTAGTTAAATGCATAATTAGTCATACCACTAACAGACCAATTATGAAACTACCGCTCAAAAACGACTTTACATCGCGCCACTATATTTTCTTCTATCTCCCCACATTAAAGATCTAGTGCTCATCGGTTTATCAATTTACTAACAAACTAATTCACCGACTTCTTGGTTTCCGAGATTAGTACCACTCGACATTTTTATTATACCGGACATAAAGTCCACCGACCGGGTTTAGTATAATAAACCTTACTAGCTCATCTCGGGAGCACCTGAAGGAAAACAGAACAAGCCCGGGCTAAATCGAAAACCTCACTTTCGTGCAATGCATTCCAGAATCGGAAGCTTTCGACAAAGCTCAGGCTCAAATTCATTTACCCACGAACGGATCTAGGCTTATACTTATTTAATTTATTAAATCGACATCTAACGCACAAAGATTACACATTTAATTAAAAGCGGAAAGATTAAAGGTTATACATTTGAAGTGAAGTCCAACGCAATAAGAAAACCCAAATCTTTAATTGCGAATTCCACAAGAAATCCAATAGATGACTCCGAGAAAACTTCGCATATTGCGTGGGCAATAATCTATCGAAGTGTGCTACCAGAGCCCACGAGAAATCCACAAAGAAAATCCCTCAATTAGATTAAATCTGCCCAAAAGATCAAACCTTTAACCAAAAAAACTGCTGCCCACTACTTTTCTCGCCAATAAAATCGAACCCACTTCAATTCCGGTCACGATCTGGACAACCGGGATTGTGGATCACCAACCCAAGGAAGAGATCAACACAAACCCAGCTGGATCAAGCACCGCGGAGTGATTAGAAGTGGCTGCCATCTCACCAAGAAAACAGTGAACAGTAACTGGTGAACAGTACCCGTGAACAGTTATTCCAGCTATAGGCAACTCCAAAAATTGATGGGCTATCTAAAAGATTAATCTTTCAAACTTAATCTAAATCGAGAAGTGAGAATCCAAGTTTGTTTTTGAAAGAAAACTCAAAAGGGAAGAGACCTAATGGGCTTTTGAGTTGGGCCTTTTAATTTGACTTTCGTTGACCGCTTAGTCTTTCCCGACTAATCAACTCCAATCGACCCATTCGAAATAATTTCTTAACCCACTTCGTTAATTTAATTTAATCGAACCCTTAGAATTAATTAATTCAAATAGAATTAATTTCTTAATTCACTTTGTCAATTAAATATTAATTAAACCTTTAGGATTAATTAATTCACTTTGTCGATTAGTCAAATACATAATTAGTCGTACCACTATCGGACTAACTATGGAACTACCGCTAAAAATTGACTTTACATCGCGCCACTATTTTTCTTCTATCTCCCCACATTAAAGATCTAGTGCTCGTCGGTTTATCAATTCACTGACAAACTAATTCACCGACTTCTTGGTATCCGAGATTAGTACCACTCGACCTTTTTTTATACCAGACATAAAGTCCACCGGCCGGGTATAGTATAATAGACCTTACGAGCTCATCTTTGGAGCACCATCAACCTGGTGAACCGGTACGTGGATTCCTCCGACTAGCAACGACACATAAGAACCTAAACACCGCATACCCAACCTACCGAGGTATAGGCCTCAATTGACCGCACTCTTTGGCAAATCAAAGCATAAGATATCCAACTCTCACGCCCGTCCCAATCTCGGGATTGAGAGACTGAATACTAGGACCGAATTGACTACGCGGATCAGTATAAGTCAATTCTATCAAAACTGATCGTGCTCAATATGCCCCAGGCATATCCGCTTGATTTAAACTAGTCTAGATAAACTAATTTCCAAATCACACGATAACCTATACCGATTGTTCAGACTATCTCAGTTACGAGCATACTTTTTATATATCAATACTTTAACCAATAACGACATCTACTCTTTCACACACCCCGTTATCTAGTTCTATGATATAATGGAACAATTTAATACTGAAACAAAATGATATATCATCTGTGGATATTAGTTTTTGATACAAGCCATAGCTTTTCTGTATTCAAAACTAACAATCTCCCACTAATACTCAAAGTTATGCTAAGAAGTACAAAAACTGTCCAACCCGCTATTACACTGTTGTCACAATGAAATCTCCAGAACACCTTTAAGCTCACTCACATGGCTCCCTCAAGAATCTGACTCTCATGCCCTTCACATGTCTCTCAAAGACCTTTGGGTCAATGGCTTTGTGAAAGGATCTGCAAGGTTGTCATCTGATGCTATCTTGGCCACTATCACGTCTTCCCTCTTTACGATCTCTTGTATCAGGTGGTACTTGCACTATATGTGTTTACTCGCCTTATGGGCTCGTGGTTCCCTCGAGTTAGCAACTGCACCATTGTTATCACAGTAAACTGTAATAGACCTAGGCAACTCAGGAACCACATCTAAGTCCATCAGGAAACTTCGAAGCCATAAAGCTTCTTTCGCTGCCTCTGATGCGGCAACGTACTCAGCCTCCATGGTGGAGTCTGCCACGCATTTCTGCTTGACACTCCGCCATACTATGACTCCACCTCCTAGTGTAAACACCAACCCAGAGGTAGACTTACTCTTGCCCAAATCACCTTGAAAGTCTAAATTTGTGTAACCCAACGGTACAAGCTCCTGCGTTCTATAAACTAGGACATAATCTCTCGTCCTGCACAAGTACTTGAGAATGCATTTTACTGCCTCCCTGTGAGCCTTCCCAGGGTTACTCTGATATCTGCTAACCATGCCAACGGCAAAGCAAATATCAGGCCTCGTACATAACATAACATACATGAGGCTACCCACTGCAGAAGCATAGGGTACCACCTTCATGGCATCTATCTCATCAGCAGTCTTGGGACACTGCTCCTTAGACAAATGCACCCCATGCCTGAAAGGTAGTCAACCCTTCTTGCAGTTCTGCATGTTAAAACGAGCCAGAATCGTATCTATGTAGGATGTCTGGGAAAGTGTCAGAGTATGTCTCTTACAATCTCGAATAATCTTGATCCCAAGGATATGTCCAGCCTCTCCCAAATCTTTCATATCAAATTGCCTGGACAACCATGCCTTTACGTCTGACAACACCTTCTTACTGTTGCCAATCAAAAATATGTCATCTACGTAAAGTACGAGGAACACCACCGTATCACCATCACGCCTGCGATAAACACACTGCTCATCCGGACACTGAGTGAATCCATAGGACTGGATAACCTTGTCAAAACGGATGTTCCAAGATCTGGATGCTTGCTTAAGTCCATAAATAAACCTCCTAAGCCTGCATACCTTGTGCTCTTGGCCCTGAACAATGAAGCCCTCTTGTTGCTGCATAAAGATGGTCTCCTCAAGACTTCCATTAAGGAAAGCTGTCTTGACTTCTGTTGGGATTTGTTTAGGCATTTAATCTAATTAAATTGCGGAATCCTAAACTATAAGGATCGGGTCTTACCCTTGAAGCGTAATCGGTTGCGCACGTCGCCTGACTCCTCTAAGAAGATGGCGTTTTTGTCTCCAAAATCCTTCCTCGAAGGATTCTCTACTCTTACGCACGAAAGCCTTCGCAGGTTGGTGCTAGCCAATCTTGCCTACTCCAAGAATTTGGGAAATTCTGTGTATTTTGGTTTGATGAGAATCATCAAAAATCATCTGACCTACAATTATATACCTAGGATATTTGTAGAGAATTAATTTCCAAAATCAGTATTGTAATTATCCAATTATAACTTAACTGATTTTGGTCATATTCCAAATCAGTATTATTACCAAATATTATTTTACTAATTCCAAATTAGTATTTAAATAATATTTACTGATTCCAAATCAGCATTAAATAACACTTTAATGATTTGGGTTATACACCAAGCCCATGGATCAACCCATGACCCATGGATCAGGCTGATGGGTCAAGAACTTCAATTGCAATTAAGTCCCTTGATTTATCAGCCCATCCCAATTGTTTCCAGGTAATTAATTGACTATTAATTAATACCACAGAACTTTTCAATAATATTTAATTAAACCATTTAATTAAATCTTATTTATTTAAGTATAATAATTATACTTATTGTAGGCAAGAATCCTTATTCTGCATCATTGAACTTTCTTATGTGCGATCCTGTAGGCCCATTCCAAATTGGCAACGGATAACTCAATCTCATTGATTAATCCATAAGTCATTAGTGGTCTCTAGCAAGACATAATCACTACCCAATTCAGAATGGAGGATCGAATGGAGATTCAACACAACCTTTCCGAGCAAACTGCGTACGATCCTCTACATCGATATCCAGTTTAGCATAAGGCATGGAACCATCATCCTTATGTAGCTAAACGTTTACTTGATCTCTTAGTGACACTGAATCCTTCAAGCAAATGATATCCTATCATTCCTTGGGCATGGCCATGCACTTTCAGTTCACTATTAAGTGGCCAAGATATCATCTCTCACTTAAGAGAGATTTGTAGTCCCATCACTTCACCTACATATCTTAGCATGATTCATAGTGTACTCAATCATACCCGTACTTGGCAACCTGTTACGGCCCCGTTAGGCGTATGTCAAAGCACACCACAATTCACCTAAGACCATGTAGTGATTTCTGGTCTTAGGATCCTAGTACCAGTACTACTCAAAAGAATCACTCATGATCTAATTAGTCCATGGAGTGTTTCTTTTGGCGGATCGATTTCATGAATTTAAATATGCACAAGGATATTACTATCATGAAATTAACTCGTTTGATAAACAATCAATCAAGCGACAAATGTCTTATTTACATAAATACCCTCAAAGTATATTTACATAAATAGCCCTCATTAGGGCACATTCGCCAACAACTTCCATCTGCCAAATCTCATAGTCCATATGAGCAGCTATGGCCAAGAGAATCCGGATCGACTTAAGCATAGCTACTGGGGAAAATGTCTCCTCATAATCGATACCCTCTTTCAGAGTATGCCCCTTC
The DNA here is from genome assembly GCA_030378225.1 of Knoxia roxburghii. Taxonomy (NCBI): domain Eukaryota; kingdom Viridiplantae; phylum Streptophyta; class Magnoliopsida; order Gentianales; family Rubiaceae; genus Knoxia; species Knoxia roxburghii. The sequence continues at coordinate 14,602,812 of CM059418.1, forward strand.
GCCACAAGCCTAGCCTTGAAGGTCTCAACCCTCCCGTCAGATCCTCTCTTTCGTTTGTAGTCCCATTTGCACCCAATAGGCCGAAACCCATTAGGAAGGTCTACCTGCTCCCAGACCTGATTTGAGTCTATAGAACCCATCTCAGCAATCATCGCTCTCTGCCAAGAATCTGCATCTTTATCCTGGAGAGCCTCATTGTAGCTAACTGGGTCTGGTTCATGAGCTCCAGGGATAAAGTCCGAAGACTCACCCAAACCCATGTACCTCTCGGGCTGTCTGACAACCCTCCAACTACGACGAGGCATAGCCTGTACAAGAGCATCATCTGTGATAGTGTGTGCAGTCTCTTGTGGTGTATCTCCCTGTACTCGTGCATCTGGAATAGTGGACTCACCCCTAAGCTCTTCCAATACTACCTTGCTCTTTGCCTTGTGATCTAAAACATAGTCCTCCTCAGGAAATCTGGCATTGGTGCTCACCACCACCTTCTCATCCTGATGACTATAAAACAGACCACTTTTCGTTCCTTTGGGGTAGCTACAAAAAGCATAATCTCAGATCTCGCATCTAGCTTGGCTGTGTCTGCCTTAAGCACATATGCTGGACAACCCCAAATCCTGAGATGTCTCAGACTAGGCTTTCGCCCAGTCTACAGCTCTAGTGGAGTCAAAGGCACAGACTTAGATGGCACAAGATTAAGGAGATAACATGCTGATTCCAAGGCTAAACCCCAAAACGATATAGGCAATTCGCTATAACTCATCATCGATCTAACCATATCCATAAGAGTCCTGTTCCCCCTCTTTACTACACCATTCTGTTGGGGTGTGCTAGGTGCAGACAACTGGGTCTGAATACTCTCCTCCGACAAATAGGACCTAAATTCACTCCAGAGGTATTCGCCACCGCGATCAGATCGCAAAGCCTTGATACTCTTACCCAGATGGTTCTCCACCTGAGCCTTAAACTCTTTGAACTTGCCAAAACATTTAGACTTGTGGCGCATCAGGTATATGTATCCATATCTTGAGTAATCAACCGTGAAAGTCACGAAATACTCATAATCACCTCTAGCCTGAACTGACATAGGCCCACATAAATCAGAATGAATCAACTCTAAAACCTCCTTGGCCCTATACCCTTTTGCCTTGAAAGGCCTCTTGGTCATCTTACCATCCAAGCAGGACTCACAGGTCAGATAACTTCCAATATCCAATGAGTCCAAAGACCCATTATTGACCAACCTTTGAATTCTACTAAGGTTGGTGTGACCGAGTCTCAGGTGCCAAAGATAAGTTTGATATAAAGGGGAAGACTCATTTTTCTTACTATGATTCGGTGATAAGTTACTAGTTTCTGTGTTTTTCATTACTGGGGAGTATGTCTTGATTAAAAACAGATTGTCAACTAATGTACCGGAACATATAAGCTTCTGGCCTTTTCTAATAAAAACAGATCCATCAGAAAAAGCACACTTATAACCATCCAAAATAAGTTTAGAAACTGAAAGTAAATTCTTCCAAAAACTGGGTACATATAAACAATCTCTTAAATGTAAAACTGAGTCTGAAAAATAAAGACAAAGAACTCCCACTGCAACAACAGAAACTCTGGTAGTATCCCCAAGGTAGACCTGCAACTCTCCCTCTCTAAGCAGCCGGGTCACTTGGAACCCCTGCAAAGAATTACAAACGTGATCAGTGGCTCATGAATCCACACACCAAGTATCTGTGGAAATCGCCGCTAAACACGTCTCAGTAACTAGGAAAAATTTACACATACCTCGAGGCTTTGGGCAATCCTTCTTCCAATGTCCTGCTTTACCACATCTGAAGCACTTGCCTTTCGGCTTCTGCTTCTTGGCAATGCCTGCCTTGGGTCCATGATCAGCTCTTGCTTTCTGGCCTCTCTTCCTCTTTTGCTTCCTGGCTTTGGTCCCAGTAGAGGAACCTGAGGGACCAACAGTAGCCAAGGCTTGCTTCTTCTCCTGCGAATAGGCCCTCAGCAGACACCAATGCAGTCATGAGCTCGGGAAGTGAATATGAGAGATTCCCCATATTGTAGTTCAACCGAAATTGCTCAAAACTGGGGGGCAAGCTCTGGAGGATGATATCGACCTGGGTCTCCCCATCAATGTCACCTCCCAATACCTCAATCTTATTGATGCAGCTTATCATGTCTAGCACGTGATCTCTCACTGAAGTACCCTCAGCCATCCTAGCATTCATGAGTTTCCTCATAGCTGACTGCTTGACTGCTCTGCCCTGATGTCCAAACAACCCCCTGAGGTTGAGCATCATATCGTAGGCTGAGGTAAACAACTGATGCTGGTGCTGCAGTACACTTGACATAGAAGCCAAAATGTGGCACCGGGTAATTTCATCAGCCTTCTGCCACCTCGTATATGGCTCTCGCTGCTCAGGGGTGGCATCATCGATGGGCTTAGGAGAGCACTCCTCAGTGAGCACGTACCTGTAACCCTCAGCAGTAAGGACAATGTCCAGGTTACGTTTCCAGTCAATATAATTTGGACCCGTAAGTTTATTCTGGTTCAAAATGACAGCTAGCGGGTTGAACGACATATCAACAACTGAAAAATAAACAGTCAAGTTTCAGTAAACTTTTTTGAAAATATTGAAAATCCTCAAAAATAATATAATCTCCATCAACATCTCTCACACCGGGATTAACGCAGGTCACGCGGGTGAATGTCTACGCCAACCCACATTCGTTCGAGAAGAACCGAAGCTCATTAATTTCATTATCTAACCAATGAGCCTATGATCAATGAAATTAATAGTCAATACTTTTAGCCATACACATAAATAGCGTAACCTCACGGGAGGAATACTATAAATAGTACACTAAACGTATGCCATTACGTGACTTCTAAGTTTGTTACTTAGGATACTAATGCACCTCAGCAGAGAGGGTGTCGCAACTTTCTCCAATTAAACTCACTATAGTCATCCCTTTGGAAATTCATTCCGGTGATATCTGTGATTGAAGACTTGTCCGCATGAAGAAAGGCCATAATACCAACTCACAGGAATAACCACATCACCAATGAACCCGTAATGGAGGCCATGGGGATATTTACCAACCCGCTCCCACTTAGATTTTTAAGTTTGAGGAATTTTACGTTTTAACATGCAATATCTTAACTATGGATATTCGCACCCATAAAACCGTTGGAGTTTTAATATGCGAATAATCTACCTTAGTTAATTGCACTTTACTTTTTAAAATTGTTTGGTTTGGTTTTCGTTCATGCAAAATAAATCAAAAACACACAATCAAAGAAAAGACATAAATACGATAAATTAAAGAAATAAAATTTCCCGACTGTTATGGTCTTCTCTATCGTTGATTCCTTGACGCCTCAGTGACACGTCCCGTCATGTCGCTGTTGGGAATTCGTTTAGGCGTTTAATCTAATTAAACGGCGGAATCCTAAACACTAAGGATCGGGTTTTACCCTTGAAGCGTAATCAGTTGCGCACGTCGCCTGGCTCCTCTAAGAAGATGGCGTTTTGTTGTCTTCAAAATCCTTCATTGAAGGATCCTCTACTCTCAAGCACAAAAGCCTTCGCAGGTTGGTGCTAGCCAATCTTGCCTACCGGGAGAATTTTGGGAATTATGTGTATTTTGTCTGATGAGAATAACTCCAAATCTCCCTCCTACAATTATATCCCTAGGATATTTGTAGAGAATTAATTTCCAAAATCAGTATTGTAATTTATCCAATTATAACTTAACTGATTTTAGTAATTTTCCAAATCAGTATTATTACCAAATATTATTTAACTGATTCCAAGTCAGTATTTAAATAATATTTACCAATTCCAAATCAGCCTTAAATAATACTTTAATGATTTGGGTTATACACCAAGCCCATGGATCAACCCATGGCCCATGGATCAGGCTGATGGGTCAAGAACTTCAATTGCAATTAAGTCCCTTGATTTATCAGCCCATCCCAATTGTTCTCAGGTAATTAATTAACTATTAATTAATACCATAGACCTTTCCAATAATATTTAATTAAACCATTTAATTAAATCTTATTTATTTAAGTACAACAATTATACTTATTGTAGGCAAGAATCCTTATTCTGCATCATTGAACTTTCTTATGTGCGATCCTGTAGGCCCATTCCAAATTGGTAACGGATAACTCAATCTCATTGATTAATCCATAAGTTATTAGTGGTCTCTAGCAAGACATAATGACTACCCAATTCAGAATGGAGGGTCGAATGGAGATTCAACACAACCTTTCCGAGCAACTGCGTACGATCCTCTACATCGATATCCAGTTTAGCATAAGGCATGGAACCATCATCCTTATGTAGCTAAACGTTTACTTGATCTCTTAGTGACACTGAATCCATCAAGCGAATGATATCCTTATCATTCCTTGGGAATGGCCATGCACTTTTCAGTTCACTATCAAGTGGCCAAGATATCATCTCTCACTTAAGAGAGATTTGTAGTCCCATCACTTCACCTACATACCTTAGCGTGTCTCATACTGTACCCAATCATACCCGTACTTGGCAACCTGTTACGGCCCCGTTAGGCGTATGTCAAAGCACACTACAATTCACCTAAGACCATGTAGTGATTTCTGGTCTAAGGATCCTAGTACCAGTACCACTCAAAAGAATCACTCATGATCTAATTAGTACATAGAGTGTTTCTTTTGGAGGATCGATTTCATGAATTTAAATATGCACAAGGATATTACTATCATGAAATTAACTCATTTGATAAACAATCAATCAAGCGACAAATATCTTATTTACATAAATACCATCAAAGTATATTTACATAAATAGCCCTCATTAGGGCACATTCACCAACAGTCGCTCCCACTCGTTATTTAGAATCCTCTCGATGTGCCCGGGTTTTCTCGGTTTATTGCGTAATTAGGAATCACCCAAAATTACAAGAAACCAAAACCCGCGAATATAAGTTACCCAAAATAACGTATTCGTCATAATACATAAATTCCTATATACAAAGGCATTTTTCTAGGAATTTAAAGACGACATGATTAGATCAAATCCTACTACAAGATTTTTCTAATCCTACACGGCTTCCAGCTCGTGGCTATTACTATTACAGACATTTCCATTCAAAAACAATATGAGCCCGGACATGTCCCGAGGTTTATGAATGAAATATAAAATTCTACCATAATAGCCGGGAAACCAATAACCACCTGTTTAAACATATCGACAAAAATAATAATGCCAAAATAAAGCTGTGTAATAAATCAAACAAGTATAAGACCGAAACCAACGCTCTGATACCATTTTGAAGGAAAATAGAACAAGCCCGGGCTAAATCGAAAACCTCACTTTCGTGCAATGCATTCCAGAATCGGAAGCTTTCGACAAAGCTCAGTCTCAAATTCAGTTACCCACAAACGGATCTAGGCTTATACTTATTTAATTTATTAAATCGAAATCTAACGCACAAATATTACACCTTTAATTAAAAGCGAAAAGATTAAAGGTTATACATTCGAAGCGAAGTCCAACGCAATAAGAAAACCCAAATCTTTAATTGCAAATTCCATGAGAAATCCAGTAGATGACTCCGAGAAAACTTCGAATATTGCGTGGGCAATAATCTATCGAAGTGTGCTACCAAAGCCCACGACAAATTCACAAAGAAAATCCCTCAATTAGATTAAATCTGCCCAAAAGATCAAACCTGTAACCCAAAAAACTGCTGCCCACTACTTTTCTCGCCAATAAAATCGAACCCACTTCAACTCCGGTCACGATTGTGGATCACCAACCCAAGGAAGAGATCAACACAAACCCAACTGGATCAAGCACCCCGGAGTGATTAGAAGTGGCTTTCATCTCACCCAGAAAATGGTGAACAGTAACCGGTGAACAATAACCCATGAACATCAACCGTGAACAGTAACCGGTGAATAGTACCATGAACAGTTATTCCAGCAGTGGGCAACTTCAAAAATCGATGGGCTATCTAAAAGTTTAATCTTTCAAACTTAATCTAAATCGAGAAATGAGAATCCAAGTTCGTTTTTGAAAGAAAACTCAAAAGGGAAGAGAGTTTCTCTCAAAAACTTTCTCACTCTAAGGAAGACATAAATGTCTTGCAAGATTTTCTTAATTATCTTTGGCCTTAAGCTTTCTATTTTTAGAGAGCTCTAATGGAGACCTAATGGGCTTTTGAGTTGGGCCTTTTAATTTGACTTTCGTTGACCGCTTAGTCTTTCCCGACTAATCAACTCCAATCGACCCATTCGAATTAATTTCTTAACCCACTTCGTTAATTTAATTTAATCAAACCCTTAGAATTAATTAATTCAAATAGAATTAATTTCTTAATTCACTTTGTCGATTACATATTAATTAAACCTTTAGGATTAATTAATTCACTTTGTCGATTAGTCAAATACATAATTAGTCGTACCACTATCGGACTAACTATGGAACTACCGTTCAAAAATGACTTTACATCACGCCACTATTTTTCTTCTATCTCCCCACATTAAAGATCTAGTGCTCGTCGGTTTAACAATTCACTGACAAACTAATTCACCGACTTCTTGGTATCCAAGATTAGTACCACTCGACCTTTTATTATACCGGACATAAAGTCCACCGGTCGGGTTTAGTATAATAGACCTTACGAGCTCATCTCGGGAGCACCATCAACCCGGTGAACCGGTATGTGGATTCCTCTGACTACCAACGGCACATAAGAACCTAAACACCACATACCCAACCTACCGAGGTATAGGCCTCAATTGACTGCACTCTTTGGCAAATCAAAGCATACGATATCCAACTCTTATGCCCGTCCCAATCTCGGGATTAGGAGACTGAATACTAGGACTGAATTGACTACGCCGATCAGTGTAAGTCAATTCTATCCAAACTGGTCATGCTCAATATGCCCTGGGCATATCCGCGTGATTTAAACTAGTCTAGATAAACTAATTTCCAAATCACATGATAACCTATACCGATAGTATGTTAAGACTATCTCAGTTACGAGCATACTTTTTATATATCAATACTTTAACCAATAACGGTATCTACTGTGTCTTCCACACACCCCGTTATCTAGTTCTATGATATAATGGAACAATTTAATACTGAAACAAAATGATATGTCATCTGTGGATATTAGTCTCTGATACAAGCCATAGCTTTTCTGTATCGAAAACTAACAGCACCATCAACCCGGCGAACCGGTACGTGGATTCTTCCGACTAGCAACGGCACGTAAGAAGCTAAACACCGCATACCCAACCTACCGAGGTATAGGCCTCAATTGAATGCACTCTTTGGTAAATCAAAGCATACGATATCCAACTCTCACGCCTGTCCCAATCTTGGGATTGAGAGACTAAATACTAAGACCGAATTGACTACGCCGATCAGTATAAGTCAATTCTATCCAAACTGGTCGTGCTCAATATGCCCCGGGCATATCCATGTGATTTAATTAGTCTAGATAAACTAATTTCCAAACCATACGATAACCTATACCGATAGTATGTTCAGACTATCTCAGTTACGAGCATACTTTTTATATATCAATACTTTAACCAATAACGGTATCTACTGTGTCTTTTCATACCCCGTTATGTAGTTATATGATATACTGGAACAATTTAATACTGAAACAAAATGATATGTCATCTGTGGATATTAGTTTTTGATATAAGCCATAGCTTTCCTATATTCAAAACTAATACTTCCCTCTTTACGATATCTCGTATCAGGTGGTACTTGCGCTGTATATGTTTACTCGAATTGTGGGCTCGTGGTTCCTTCGAGTTTGCTACTGTACCGTTGTTATCACAAAACACCATGATAGACTTCTTCAAACCAGGAATCACATCTAAGTCAACTAGGAAGTTCTTGAGCCACACTGCTTCCTTCGCTACCTCTGATGCGGTAACGTATTCAGCCTTCATGGTTGAGTCCGCCACGCATTTCTGCTTGACACTCCGCCAAACTAAGGCTCCACCTCTTAGAGTAAACACATACCCTGAGGCAGACTTGCTCTTGTCCCTGTCGCCTTGGAAATCTGAATCTGTGTAACCTCGGGGTTCCAGCTCAGGCGCCTGATAGACCAACACTTCGTCTCTCATTTTGCACAAATAATTTAGAATGCATTTTACTGCCTCCCAATGAGCTTTCCCAGGGTTACTCTGATTTCTGCTGATAATGCCAATGACATAACAGATATCAGGCCTCGTACACAATATGGCATACATGAGACTTCCTACTGCAGAAGCATAAGGAACTGTCTTCATGGCCTCTATCTCTTCAACAGTCGTGGGTGACTGTTCTTTAGAAAGATGCACTCCATGTCTGAAAGGTAGAAAACCTTTCTTGGAGTTTTGCATGTTAAAATGGGTTTCTACAATCTCAAATTATCTTGATCCCAAGGATATGTCTCGCTTCCCCTAAGTCCTTCATATCAAACTGCTTGGACAATCATGCCTTTACGTCTGATAACACTTTTTTGTTGTTTCCAGTCAATAGAATGTATTCTACGTAAAGCATAAGAAACACCACTGAGTTTTCATCACGTCTGCGGTACACACATTGTTCATCCGGACACTGAATAAATCCGTAGGACTGGATTACCTCATCAAACCGGATGTTCCAAGATCTGGATGTCTGGTTAAATCCATAAATGGACCTCTTAAGCCAGCAAACCTTATGCTCTTGGACTTTTTCAATGAATCCCTCTGGTTGTTGCATGAAGATGGTTTCCTTAAGACTTCCGTTTAGAAAAGCTTTCTTGACATCCATCTGCCATATCTCATAAGCTAAATGAGCAGCTATGGCCAAGAGAATCCGGATTGACTTAAGTTTGGCTACCGGGGAGAAGGTTTCCTCATAATCGATTCCTTCTTTCTGAGTATACCCCTTCGTCACCAGCCTAGCTTTAAAGGTTTCCACCTTTCCGTCAGGTCCTCTCTTATATTTGTAGACCCACTTACATCCAATGGGCTTAAACCCATCAGGCAGGTCCACAAGCTCCCAGACTTGATTGTGGTCCATTGACCCCATCTAGGATATCATTTCCTTACGCCAAGATTCTACATCTTTTCTCGGAGAGCCTCATTGTAATTTACTGGGTCAGACGCAGGCAAGCCTGGGACTAGGTCTGAGCCCCATTACGACGAGGCACCACCTGTGTAGGCGCATCATCTGTGATCTCTTGTGCAGTGTGTGGTGTATCTACTTGTGCTAGTGCATCAGGATTATTAGTTTGTCTCCTAAGCTCTTCTAGTAGTATCTTGCTCTTGGGCTTGTGATCTAGGATATAGTATTCCTCCAAAAATCTAGCATTGGTACTAATCACCACCTTTTGATCTTTAGGACTATAAAACAGACCACCTTTCGTTCCCTTAGGATATCCTACAAACATCATTAATTCTGTTCTTACATCTAACTTAGTCGCATCTGTCTTAAGCACATATGCTGGGAACCCTAAATTCTGAGATGTCTTATACTAGGTTTTCGCCCGTTCCACAACTCTACTGGAGTTGAAGGCATGGTTTTAGATGGTACAATATTAAGAATATACATCGCTGTTTCTAAGGCATATCCCAGAACAAACTCGACAAATCACTATAGCTCATTATCGACCTAACCATTTCCATGAGAGTTTGATTCCTCCTTTCTGCTACACCGTTCTGCTGTGGCGTGCCAGGTGCAGACAACTGAGACTGAATTCCTACCTCACTGAGGTATTCTCAAAATTTGTGGGACAGGTACTCCCTACCACGATCTAATCACAGTGTCTTGATACTCTTACCATGATGCTTCTCCACATCTACCCGAAACTCTTTGAACTTGCCAAAGCACTCGGACTTGTGATGCATTAGGTAAATGTACTCGTACTTTGAGTAGTCATCAGTGAACGTCACGAAATACTGAAACCTACCCCGTGCTTGGACCGACATTGGTACACACAAGTCAAAATGAATCAACTCTAGTACTTCTTGTGCTCTATAACCTTTTGCTTTAAAAGGTCTATTGGTCATCTTACCCTCCAAGCAAGATTCGAAGGTTGAATAACTGTCAATCTCTAATGAACCTAAAGGTCCATCATTGACCAACCTCTGAATCCTACGAAGGTTTATATGACCTAGCCTGAGATGCCAAAGATAGGTTTGATTCATTTCAGAAGGTTTCTTCCTCTTATGAATGTTAGATAAAGAGCTATTTGTTTTATATGTTTTGCACAACATGGGAGTTAGAATTAACCACAAACAAATTGTCAGCCAATGAACCAGAACAAATAAGTTTTCTATTTCTTCTAATAGATACAAAATCATCAGAAAAAATAAACTTATAACCGTTCTTGAAGAGTTTAGAAACCGAAATAAGGTTCTTTCTAAACCTCAGTACATAAAGACAATTAAACAATTCTAATCTAGAACTCTCGAAATTTAGAGTGACAACTCCCACTGCTTCTACTGACACTCTTGTAGTGTCGCCCATGTAGATATCCAGCTCACCCTCTCTCAACTTCCGGGTTACTTGGAACCCTTGCAAAGAATTACAAACATGATCAGTGGCGCCTGAATCCACACACCAAGTATCTGTGGGAATCGCCACTAAACACGTCTCAGTAATTAGGGTAGAAACTATCGTACCTTTAGGCTTTGGACATTCCGCTTTCTAGTGTCCCGTTTTCCCGCACCTGAAGCACTTCCCTTTGGGCTTGCTCTTCTTTGCGATTTCAGCCTTAGCCGCAAGTTTCTTGGCCTTCTTCTTCTTATTATTCTTCTTGCCTTTAGGCGCAGAAGAAGAACTTGAAGCCTTCACTATGACCAAAGCTTGTTTCTTCTCGTAGAAGATGCCTTCGGCCGACACCAAATAAGTTAAGAGCTCGGGTAGAGTGTAAACTCTTTGATTCATGTTATAGTTGACCCGAAACTGCTCAAAACTAGAGGGTAAGCTTTGGAGGATGATATCTATCTGACTTTCTGGGTCAATTTCACCTCCCAACACCTCTATCTCGTTGATGTTATTGATCATGTGAAACACATGATGTCTCACCGATCCACCCTCAGCCATTTTAGTGTTCATCAACTTTCTCATGGCTGCTTGCCTAGTAGTCCTGCCTTTATGAGTGAACATCTCCCTCAGGTGAGCCATCATGTTGAAGGCAGAGACCATGGGATGAAACTGATGTTGTAGCACATTTGACACAGAGGCCAAAATATAGCACCGCGCCATCTCATCCACTTTTTCTTCACCTGGCATAGGCATCCCTATCCTCTTGAGGAGAGTCCTCGTTAGGCACATCTGGACATACTTTGGTGAGCACAAACTTATACTGCTCTGCTGTCAGGACAATGTCCAAGTTACAACTCCAGTCGACATAATTTGTTTCAGTTAACTTATTGTCTTTCAATATAGTAACTAAGGGGTTGAATGTCATATCGAAAAACTGTAAAATAAATAAACAGACAATGTTTAAGTTATTAAATCTAGAATTTTGAAAACAAGGAAATTCTAACAATTATTGACTTCCTTCAAAACAATAATTTTAATCCACCAATATCTTATTCACCGGGATTCTCGCAAGCCACGATAGTGTGGACGTTTACGCTAACCATCATTCGTTTAAGAAGAACCAAATTCATTAAATACACTATCTGACCAAACGATCTATTGATCAATGTAGCTAATATTCGGTGCTTTCAGCCGTACAAATAAGCAGCGTAACCTCAATGGGAGGAATACTGTAGATCGTACACTAAGTTTGTGCCATTACGTGACTTAAGGGCTTGTTACCTCAGGATAGTGCACCTCAGATGCAGAGGGTGTCGCATTTCTCCTAGTTAAACTTACTCTAGTCATCTTACTCAGAAATTCATAATCTAGCGATCTTGTGGTTGGACTCATCCGAATAGAGGAAGGCCCTAATGCCAACACGCAAGTCCACCCACATCGCATATGAACTCATAATGGTGGCTGTGGGGATATTAAACCAACCTGCTCCCACTTAGATTTCCAAATTGAGGGTTTTTCCGATTTTAACATGCAATTAACTAACCCTAAGTTATATGCAACGATAAAACCATCATGCTTTAAAATCATGCATCTAAAATACAGCACAAAAAAATTAAAGCATAAAAATTAAAATAATAAATACGGGAAATAAATGCGAAAATTAAATTTCTCGACTATTATGGTTTTAATTGCTTCCATCTTCTGTCTTGATCTCGTGTCCCGCTACGCAACTCGATGGATTGAGTCTTGAAATTCAAAAAACAAAACTGGAGAAAAAATGGGCCATAACGCGACCCAAAACGGGTCGCACTTGCGCAGCACGCAAGGCGCCGCACGCGCGGCCAAGCCGCTGCTGCGCCACTCGGCAGCGATTGCTGTCGTCGCCGGTGCCGCCCCCACCTCTGATTCCTCCTTTCGCTTATTCTACATTATTTGGTCTTCTTGCAATTCGTTCTGGGTTTTCCTGGGTTACTACGAATTAATGATAACCCAAAACTCACAAATTCAAGTTGCCCACCATAATGCCTTCGATTACAAAAAAATTAATTCTCTTACTACAAGGATTTCTAGGAAAATTAAATAATCAAAATTACATAGAAAAAATCCTACTACAGATTTGATCTAATCCTACATGCTTCCAGCACGTGGTTATACTATTACAAATATTCATAATAAAATCAAATCCGGACATGTCCCGGAGTTTAATTAAAACCCATACAAACGTAACCATAATAGTTGGGATTTCTTAACCACCTGCAAATAAAACCATGTAATAAATTGAACAAGCACAAAACCCAAAACCAGGCTCTGTACCAATTGAAAGATTATCTGCCCGAGCCTAGCCAAAAACTCACTTTTGTGCTACGCATTCAAGAATTGGAATCTCTGGCCAGGCGTAGACGCTAGCACAATCGCTATTCCAACCCTTGCTTGAAATAACATTGCGCAGGATCTTGGTTTGTACTTATTCAATTTATCACGCAACAAATAAATTCTTAATTATAAGCGAAAGAATAAGAATTACCTATTGAAGCTTTCACTCAGGTGATTTTCTTGTATACCTTAAGACTTTGCTTGTATGCAGTGTGGGCAGCAATCTAACGAGCAATTGATCAGCTGATCACCAAAATCCACCTGCTGAAAAAATTCCAGCAATGCTGCCTAGCGCATGAAGACCACGCGCCACCGCCGCCTCTGAGACCGAGCGTGAGCTCCACGCGCCACCGCTCTTCTACCACACGCACCGCCGGAATTTGGACAAAATCAGGCCGCCTGAAATCTGTGTAGAGCTGCCGCACTTGAGCTTGAAAATCCGACTATGAGGGTGAATTTTATTTCTCTCTCTAGGATTTTATCTCTCTAGTTTTCTTGTCTTGAAAACTTATGAATAGTATATTATGGAATAGCTAATTCCTTGTCTATATATATAGTTACAAGAGAGACCCCAAGTTGGATAACGATTAGTCTTCCTAATGGGTTTAGGTAATTAATTAGTTTTCAAATCCAATTAGGTAACCAATCTGATAGGATAAACCAAATCCTAGTAGATTCCTAATCTCTAGGATTTTCTAATTCTAATTGAAACTTAGGACTTAATTAATTAATTAAATAATTTCACTTTGTTAATTACTTAATTAACCCTTAAGAATAATTAATCAATTAATTAATTCTACCTATTCAATTAACCCATTACAAAATTAATCGTACCACTAAGGGATTAATTTTGGCACTACCATCCTATACCAGAATTGCTTCCGGAACAACTTAATTAATTTATTCATAATCTCCCCACATCAAAGATATAGTGCTCGTTAATTTATTAATTTACTGATAAATTAATTAATTAACTTCTTCAATTCCGAGACTAATACCACTCGACCTTTTTACTATACCGGACATAAGTCCACCAGTTGAGTTTAGTATAATAAACATAACGAGCTCATCTCGGGCACATCACCCCGGAAGCACCGGTACATGGTTTCCTTTCGACAAGCAGCAGCACACCAAACCACTAAACACGTGCACCCAACCTACCGAGACTATTGGCCACAATTGACCTCACCCATTGGCAGACAAAAGTACACTATGTCTAATCCTCATGCCCGCTCAAGTCTAAGGATTAAAAGATAAAATACTAAGAACGATTTGTCTGTTAAATCATGTAAGACAAATCATTCTAAATGGTCAAATTCAATACGCCCCGGGCATATATATATGATTAAATTAGTTTAGACAAACCAATTATCTGAATCACATAATACCTAAACCGACAGTTTGTCCAAAACTGTCTCGGTTACGAACCTCATTTATATATTATGTCTTTCAACCATTGATGAGATCTACTGTGTCACACAAGACACCTCATCATCTAACTACATAATATAAATGGACAAATAATGCACAACAAAATATAACCAAAACATTAATCGATATATTAACTGAGAAAATGTACAATACAAGCATAGCTTATGTATTCAACTCCACCACAAAATCTAAACCCTAGAAATTGGGGATTTCATTTCTCAACACAAAGCATATTATTGCAAACACATGAACCTTAACTAATCAAAGACTGTGTATGCATATGTTGTACTCATATCAAATTAGAGAATTGGTTGTATTCATGAAATAAGATTATCACACTATGCAAATTAAAATTTAATTAAGGCTTAAATGTAGTTTTGGTTCCCCATAATAGGGGTAATTTCACTTTTAACCTCTCTTATCTTTTGAGTGACAATATTAGTCCTCATTCTTTTTTTTAGTAGTTTTAGTCTTTTTTTACTAAAAAAGTATAGAAAATAACGGATTAACTCATTTGATCGCTAGTCAACCTAACTTTTTCTTCACCATAATTTGTACCATGATGTTTGTAACCAATTTTATGATCCAGATCCTCATGAATGTTTAACTCATTTAGGATTTCGGCCGTCATTTTGGATTGTGAGTCGATCTAAATGGGTTGAACTTTCATAAGGAATCAAGTCATAAAATTGGTTGAAAACATCATGGTAGAAATTATGGTAAAAAAAAAATTAAGTTTAACTAGTGATCAATGAGTTAATCCATTATCTTCTAAATTTTTTTAGAAAAAAAGACTAAAGCTGATAAAAGAAAAAAAGATGAGAACTAATATTGTCACTCAAAACATAAGAGAGGTTAAAAGTGAATTACTCCTATTATGGGGGACAAAAACTGCATTTAAGCCTTAATTAAATTTTAATTTGCTTAGTGTGATAATCTTATTTCATGAATATAACCAATTCTCTAATTTTATATGAGTACAACATATGCATGCACAGTCATTGATTAGTTAAGCTTGCTGTGTTTGCAATAATATGTTTTGTGTTGAGAAATAAAATCCCCAATTTCTAGAGTTTAGATTTTGAAGGATTGATTCAGCTGGAATTTAGAGAATAGGAAGAGAAATGTGAGAATTTTCTGAATTTTCATTGAAATCTTCTGTCCGTTGTACATTATATTTATAGTAGCACTCCTTCTACCAAACTTCTCAATTAAGTTAAGACCTAGAGATGTCATAATAAATCATGATCTTTGATTCTTAAATGCCTATGTTCTGGACGTTGGATCAACCCCTCATTAGCCACGTCAGCTAAGCCTTTCTAATCATTTAATCCAGCCAACCCATCACCACTTAAGCATGCACAAAAGTTGCTGCAATCAGCTGTACAACAGTGCATCACAGCTTGTATCCCTTCATCTCCTGAACTGGTTTTCACCATGGATATATCTGTCAACACCCCCCACCCTCAAGTGCAGCATCACAAAGCTGCAACTTGGAGAGGAGAGATGCGATTCATTTTATACAAATTTTTACTTATTTTTAGCCTAGTTTTGAGCTGCCTACAGACAAGTTCTTAATCTGTTCGTATGCTAAAAATTATATGGACGTTGGAGAGAGATATCTTTGCAAACTTCACCTTCCTAAGAAAGCCGACTAGTTCCGACTGTTCAATCATAGCAGCAATAGCAAGTCCCCTTGTTTCAGCAAGGCCCCAATTTTCTATGTACATTGCAAATCCAAACCAGCAACAAGAAGGAAGAGCAAATTGGAGGAATCTCCTGACAAAATTAAACAAACAAATGTTCTTCCAAATGCACAATACTAGTCCAGTTTTCCTGACATATGAAGGATGTAACTATTTGGGGCAGAGCGGGAAGATTGTACATCTCAAATGGAATAAAGATTATGAAGAGGGGTCGTTTGAATGGGAATTTGTTGTGGTCAGATGTCCTTTTAGTGAGGTTGTTAACCCAAAGTATTCATGTGAATGTAGTGGAGAGCTTATATCAGTATTTGTGAGAGGCGACCAAGCAGGGAGAAGAAGGTCATGGATCCAAGTCTTTAAGCTTAACCAAAACAAGGAATGGGAAGAAATCGATTCACTGGGAGGCTATTCTTTATATCTTAGTCTGCCATCTTGGATTTCTAGCCTTGCAGAAACACCAGATATGGGAAACAGAATCTATTTTTCATATTTTTACAAAGATGGATTGGTTTATTATTCTTTGAACACCAACAAATATCATGCCATTGTGAAGGGGAGCCAAGTCACATTGCAGAATTTGAATAAGACAAGCAGGTACTTGGATTGTGCTTGAACCAAGTTGGAGCTAGATTGAATAAAGCAATAGGATAAATTTTCCAAGATAGCATGGCTCATAATTTATTTTTCTTTTTTATGTCTTTACTCATTTGGATTTTGAGCGTACTAATCAATAATTTTAAACAAAACTATTATTGTAACATATAGTCCTCTTCAGGATGCAGTTGGGGGTTCATAAAATAGCATCTTTTCTTATCAGTTATGCCAATATTTAAGTGTTTTTCATCTGTTGTTTTTATGGAAGTTTGATATATATTGGGAGAATCCACCATGAAGAGCCTAGTTAACGTGAAGATAATTATTTTTGGAAACACTAAAGTTGAAAAGAAGTTGATCTCATTATACTGCAGTATCTCATTCTAATCCTGTTGGGAATGGCTTGATATCTGGTGTATCATTTGGGTTTCAGTCCCTCAGGTCTTTTGAGTTTTAGACATGTAAACGTGTCGGAGAAAGTTATCACTTTTTTCTTGCATAATTGCCCAGTCTTGAGAATTCATATTTGGTAGCAACAAAAGTAAAAGGAATGGTCTTTTATAAATTTGAAGCACTAGGAAAGCAGAAATTAGGAAAGGGATTATAAAAACAAATAGTGGGGGTGTTATAAGACAATAACCCAAGCCAAGAAACAAAAAAAAGCTCTCAACTAAAAGATTGCAAAGAAAGAATGAAGGGGCTAGAGGTGGATCGATGGAGCCAGTAAAAGTATAGAGAAAAAATGGGTTCTTTTTTCCCTCTATTCAGTGTCAATCTCTCTGTTTCTAACAGGTTGATTTTTGAGTTGGAAGAGCTGAATCTGTAGAAGGAAAAGAAACACACAAGGAAGAGAGAGATCTAGCCCAACTGGGTTGATTTCCCTTTAAGTAATGATGATCATCAACCAGTTGAAAAATTGTACAACTGATGGCAACTGATGATTTCATTTTGGCATTTTCTATTGTAGTATGGTATGAAGTATAAACTGATGCTTGTTTCTATATGCATTTTTTTGCTTAGCCATCCAAGGTAAGAAATTCGAACATCGCACTCCCGCTGCTAACTAAATTGAAGTTATTCACTCTTTATGTTCAAGTATCAAAAGATGTCAGCCTACTTGTGTTTACTTCTCTAATAAAGATATCCCCCGGAGTTTGTGTTATTCACCCTCCGAGGATTGTATGTTCCAAGACGTAGTACGTCCTTCCCTAGACGTGGTCTGCTCTTCAGGTGACGTTGTTCGTCAGTTCTTTACTCGACGTGGTTCCTGCTTTCCTAGACGTAGTCCGTGCTTTATCGGACGTGGTTCTTGCTTCTGTAGACGTGGTCATTGCAAGACGTTGTTCCTGCTTTCTACAGACATAGTCCGTGCTTTGACGGACGTGGTTCCTGCCTCAGTAGACGTGGACTTTGCAAGACGTTGTTCCTGCTTTGGTAGACGTAGCCCCTTCTTTGTTAGACGTGGCCCCTGGTTTGTTAGACGTTGTTGTTGCTAGACGTTGTTCCTTCCTTTCCAGACGTAGCCCCTGCTTTGGTAGACGTGGCCCCTGCTTTGCCAGACGTAGCTCCTGTTGAGATAAACCGAGAATGGCTAATAGGAAAATTCCAAGGCTTGTGTATCACACAATTTCCTTAAAACAGATTCGCTCCCTCTACGAATGTGCAAGAGGTTACATGAGCAAAATGTTTCCCAGGATACAATGGAAATCGTAAAGTCGGTTTGCACAAAACCGCCTTACCAACGAACTAGAACAATGGTTGGATGCTTAAGGAAATTTTGGTAAGAAATTTCGAGAGAGTTTCTGAATGTGAAGAAGGTTTTTCCGAGAAGGAGAGATTTTCCAAGAAGTGTGTTCTGCCGTTCTATAAACTTGTGTTTATAGACTTCACCCGGTTTTTCAATAAGTATGCAGATAATACATGATTAATATCAACATTAATCCATTAATCTGCCATCTTAATCCATTAATATGATTTTCAAAATAACTTAATCATTATCCTTCAATGGATTAGACCAGATAATTATCCAACAAATTAATAATTATCCTTCAATTGAAAAACTAAAGAGAATCAAAACGCGGGTTGATCAGGCCCGACGTTTTCCAAATATTCTCATTCACACCTTTTCCAACTCTTCCTTCCAACAATCCCCCACGTGAATGAGATATTGATTAGTCAGTGTTCAATGAATGATCCCTGCATAGAGAAAGTAGGTGTTACCCTTTGAACTTTCCCCTTATAGACTACGCTTGCTCTACTAGCCCTCCAGTAGACGTGATGTCCTTGAACTGTCTAACTTTTCCATGTAAAGACCCACGTACCCTACACAGGAACCATTCCCATTTGTTCTGTTCAAATGGTTTTGTTCATTATGGTCATGAACACGTCCTGGTTCTGCAAGAGTTTCTAGGAAATTAGCCTGTTCAATTTCCCTTCGAAGCGGCCCCACTTCTCTCTCACATAGGTGACTTCTTAAATTTGAAACGTAACCACAGTTACTTTCTTAAGTAACTGTCACTGTTTGATGATAGGAATGAGTTGGGGTTGCCCCCACAATGACCCTACCAGGTCTTATAATTAGGTTGTCCCTTTGAACCTAGATCTTGGGATCTCCAGTCAACTAGGTTGGGTTTTCCTTCATAAAACCTTTGTTTTCCACAGGCTTTATACCCATTCCTCTCGTCAATCGCTCAACTGTCTCTCTATTTAACCCTTTGGTTAGCGGATCCGCGATGTTATCTTTTGACCTTACATAGTCAATTGAGATTACTCCTGTTGGGAGCAGTTGTCTAATGGTATTATGTCGACGATGAATATGTCTCGATTTACCATTATATAGTGTACTCTGTGCCCTACCAATCGCAGATTGGCTATCGCAATGAATACATATTGGTGGCACAGGTTTTTCCCATTTTGGAACATCCTCCAAGAAATGGCGAAGCCATTTAGCCTCTTCTCCACATTTATCTAGAGCTATAAATTCTGACTCCATCGTGGATCTAGCTATTACGGTTTGTTTTGAGGATTTCCAAGACACGGCAGCACCTGCTAGAGTGAACACATAGCCACTCGTGCAAGTTGTGTCTTTTATATCAGATATCCAATTAGCATCTGTATAGCCTTCTAGCACCGATGGATATCTGGTATAATGTAATCCATAATCACGAGTATATCTTAAGTACCTTAGTACTCTAATTATTGCAGTCCAGTGATCTTTCCCTGGATTACTCGTGTATGAACTCAACTTGCTTACCACATAAGCAAGATCTGGTCTAGTACAACTCAATAGATACATTAAACTCCCTATAATTCTGGAGTATTCTACTTTAGACATACCCTCTCCACGATTCTTGGATAGGTGGAGACGGTTATCTAATGGTGTTCTAGCAATTCCAGAGTCATCCTTACTGAATTTCCCTAGAATATTGTCTACATAATGAGCTTGACTCAAAATTAGACCTTCCGAGGACCTGATGATTCGGATTCCAAGAATCACATCCGCCAGTCCCATATCTTTCATGTCAAATTTTGAATTTAACATGTCTTTGGTAGATTTGACCAGTTTGTCACTACTACCAACTATGAGTATGTCGTCTACGTACAAACATAAGATAACGTAATTATCCCCGGTCTCTTTGACATACACACATTTATCACACTCATTGATTTTGTATCCATTAGTTATCATTGCATGGTCAAACTTCTCATGCCACTTCTTTGGAGCTTGTTTCAAACCATACAATGACTTAACCAATTTACAAACTTTCTTATCGGAACCTGGAGCTTTAAACCCTTCGGGTTGCTCCATATAGATTTCTTCATCTAATTCCCCATTTAAGAAAGCTGTTTTAACATCCATTTGATGGATCTCCAAATTCCGTAAGGCTGCGATAGCAAGTATCATCATTATAGAATTTATTCTCGTCACAGGAGAATATGTATCAAAGTAGTCTAAGCCTTCACGTTGCTTGTACCCTTTGATTACCAGTCTAGCTTTGTATTTGTCTATAGAGCCATCAGCTTTTATTTTCCGTTTGAAAATCCATTTTGACCCTAAAGGACTACACCCAGGTGGGAGTTCCACTAACTCCCAAGTATTATTCAGTAAAATAGAATCAATCTCGCTCTTTATGACTTCCTTCCAAAAAGGCGCTTCCGACGAATGCACAGCTTCAGCATAAGTCTTTGGTTCTTTCTCAACAAGAAAAGTTTCAAAATCATCACCAAATGATTTTTCCACCCTTGCTCTTTTGCTCCGTCTTAGTTCAACCACTTCTTGACTTTGTGGTTCTTCATCAAGGGTTTCACTAGGCCGTTTAGAACTAGTGTCCCCGACTGAAATCCAAGGAAATACATTTTCAAAGAATGATGCATTTCTTTATTCCATGATTGTATTCTTGTGTATATCCGGAATTTTTGAATCATACACAAGAAATCAGTATGCAGTACTATTATGAGCTTAGCCTATAAAGACACAATCCACCGTTTTCGGACCTATCTTTATTTTCTTTGGTGTCGGTACTGCTACCTTTGCTAGGCACCCCCACACTCGCAAGTGTTTGTAGGAAGGCGTTTTTCCTTTCCATAATTCATATGGAGTTTTTCCTTCTTTTTTGCGAGGTATTCTATTGAGTACATAATTACTCGATAAAATAGCGTCCCCCCACAAGTTGGAAGGTAAACCTGAACTTAATAACATCGCATTCATCATTTCTTTTAATGTTCGATTTTTACATTCAGCAACCCCGTTAGATTGAGGTGAATATGGTGCGGTTACTTCATGAACTATACCATTCTTTGCACAATAGTTACCAATAGGTACTTCGTACTCTCCACCTCTATCACTTCTCAATTTCTTGATCCGTTTATCAAGTTGATTTTCAACCTCAGTCTTATAGAGAATAAATTTCTCCAACGCCTCATCTTTGCTTTTAAGCAAATACACATAGCAATATTTTGTGCTATCATCAATAAAGGTAATAAAATATTTATTACCACCTCGTGTTTGAACCGATTTCAAATCACATACATCGCTATGTATTAAGTCAAGGGGTTCATTATTTCTTTCAATGGTTTGGAATGATGACCTTGTTAGTTTTGCTTCAACGCAAATTTCACATTTTTGACTTTTGTCAATTTGGATACTTGGGATATGGTTCAAGTTAATTAATCGACGTATCGAATTATAATTAACATGACCTAGTCTACCATGCCATAAGCTAGAAGACTCAATCAAATAAGCAGAAGAGGTATTTGCATTATTGTTGACAATTTCCATTACATTCATCTTAAACATCCCCTCGGATGCATACCCCTTTCCCAAGTACATTCCCGACTTTGAAAGAATAATCTTGTCCGATTCTATTACAATGCGAAATCCATGCTTATTCAGCATGAACCCTGAAATAAGATTCTTTCGGACTTCTGGTGCGTACAACACATCTTTTAGAGTCAATGTTTTGCCCGAAGTCAGCTTGAGCAGAACCGTTCCCTTCCCCTCAACTTCGGCTATAGCCGAGTTTCCCATGTACAGCTTCTCCCCTTGGGTTGGTTCAAACGTTGAGAAGTGACCTTTGTTGGTGTACACATGCCTGGTTGCACCAGAGTCATACCACCATTCTTTCTGGTTTGACTCCACCATGTTGACTTCGGAGATTACAGCTACCAAATTGATATCTTCCACGTCTTCCGTAATTTTCTAGATCACGTTTGCTTCAGGGTTCTTCTTGGGAGCACGGCACTCTGATGACTTGTGACCCTGTTTTCCACAGTTAAAGTATTTTCCTTTAAACTTGAATTTTTGCTTTGAGACACCACCTGATGCCCCAAGCTTGGCCTTGCCTTTGCCTTTGTCGGTGGTCACGGCTCTGTTTTTGAAGCCTCCCTTGCCATGTTCCACCACATTGATTTTGGCTCCCGCAGGGTTGACCGACTTAATATCAGCCCTTCTGTTGTCTTCTTCAATCCGAAGTCTGACAATGAGATCCTCCAAGGTCATCTCATTGCGTTTGTGTTTGAGATAGTTCTTGAAATCTTTCCAGCTTGGTGGCAGTTTCTCAATCATTGCTGCCACTTGGAAAGTCTCACTCAGAACCATCCCCTCAGCACTTATCTCGTGCAAGATGAGCTGAAACTCATCCACTTGACTCATCACAGATTTTGAGTCGATCATTTTAAAATCAAGGAACCGCCCGACTACAAATTTCTTTGAGCCTGCATCCTCAATTTTGTACTTACGGTCCAAAGCCTTCCATACCTGCTTTGCCGTTTTGTAATTCCCGTATACAGAATATACGAAATCCTTTAACCCATTCAAAATGTACTTGCGACAGAGGAAATCAGAGTGCTCTCATGCCTCAACGTCAACAACTATCGAAGCATCACTATTTCTTTCTGGCACTATTGGGGGATCATCTTTCAAGAATCTTGCAAACCCCAGCATCGTTAGATAAAACAACATTTTCTGTTGCCATCTTTCGAACAAAGTGGCAACCCCTTGAAATTTTTTGGGTTTCTCGTAGTGGCTTCCCGGCACATTAGGGATAGCCACGATAGGGTTAGAAATCAAACCCATATTTGGAGTGACAGCATGATTACCCTTGGAATTTGAGTTGTGATCGCTTGAACTCGCCATTGAGAAATTAGTCGCGAGTCTGTTTTAAGATTGTTATTCACCCTCCGAGGATTGTATGTTCCAAGACATAGTACGTCCTTCCCTAGACGTGGTCTGCTCTTCAGGTGACGTTGTTCGTCAGTTCTTTACTCGACGTGGTTCCTGCTTTCCCAGACGTAGTCCGTGCTTTATCGGACGTGGTTCTTGCTTCTGTAGACATGGTCGTTGCAAGACGTTGTTCCTACTTTCTACAGACTTAGTCCGTGCTTTAACGGACATGGTTCCTGCCTTAGTAGACGTGGACGTTGCAAGACGTTGTTCCTGCTTTGGTAGACGTAGCCCCTTATTTGTTAGACGTGGCCCCTGCTTTGTTAGACATTGTTGTTGCTAGACGTTGTTCCTTCCTTTCCAGACGTAGCCCCTGCTTTAGTAGACGTGGCCCCTGCTTTGCCAGACATAGCTCCTGTTGAGATAAACCGAGAATGGCTAATAGGAAAATTCCAAGGCTTGTGTATCACACAATTTCCTTAAAACAGATTCGCTCCCTCTACGAATGTGCAAGAGGTTACGTGTGCAAAATGTTTCCCAGGATACAATGGAAATCGTAAAGTCGGTTTGCACAAAACCGTCTTACCAACGAACTAGAACAATGGTTGGATGCTTAAGGAAATTTTGGTAAGAAATTTTGAGAGAGTTTCTGAATGTGAAGAAGGTTTTTCCGAGAAGGAGAGATTTTCCAAGAAGTGTGTTCTGCCGTTCTATAAACTTGTGTTTATAGACTTCACCCGGTTTTTCAATAAGTATGCAGATAATACATGATTAATATCAACATTAATCCATTAATCTGCCATCTTAATCCATTAATATGTTTTTCAAAATAACTTAATCATTATCCTTCAATGGATTAGACCAGATAATTATCCAATAAATTAATAATTATCCTTCAATTGAAAAACTAAAGAGAATCAAAACGCGGGTTGATCAGGCCCGACGTTTTCCAAATATTCTCATTCACACCTTTTCAAACTCTTCCTTCCAACAGTTTGTTCTGAAGGAAATATATATATCCTATTCTCAAAGGAACAAATAACTAGGGAGATGAATCCTTTGACAGCAAAGATTCAACAGATTAATTTCCTTAAGAAGGAAATAGAGTTCAAAAGAATTGAGTCACAAATACAACAACAACAAATCCAATGAAGAATTAAAAATTTGCAGCAAAAGATTGAAGAATAGGTATGTTTTGACCTCCCAAATGCTTTTTGAAAAAGAAAATAACATACAGTTTTCCTTCCTTATGAATAAGATTTTAAGGAACAAAATATTCCTACAAAGGCAAGACTCATTCAGATGAGTCAAGAATTAATGGAACATTGCAAAAACAAGAATAATGACCTTCTACAAAAAGGGATCATTAGCACAAGCAAATCACCATGGAGTTGTCCGACATTCTATGTAAATAAAAGTTCAGAAATAGAACAAGGAGCGCCCAGGTTAGTTATTAATTATAAGCCTTAAATCAGGTTTTACAGTGAGTTAGGTACCCTATTCAAACAAGAAAGATTTGTTACAAAGATTATTTGCAGTAAAAATCTTCTCTAAATTTGACATCAAATCGGGATTTTGGAATATCCAATTTCACCCTTTTGACAGGTACAAAACAGCATTCACGGTTCCCTTCGGACATTATGAATGGAATGTGATGTCATTCTGATTGAAGAATGCTCCTTCAAAATTCCAAATGATTATGAATGATATCTTTAATCATTATTCAAGCTTTATAATTGTTTATATTAATGATGGCTTAGTTTATTCTAACAATATTGACCAACATTTTAAACATTTTAATATATTCTTACAGGTGACTAAAACCAATGGGTTAGTAGTTTCCCAAAAGAAAATAAGTCTTTTACAAATCAAAATCAGATTCCTTGGACATTATATTCACCAAGAACAATTACCCCAATTGAGAGATCAATTGTTTTTTGCTAATAGATTTCCAGACCAAATTTTAGAAAAACAGCAACTACAGAGATTCTTTGGATGCTTAAATTATGTTGCTGATTTCATTCTTAATTTAGCTAATATAGCTAAACCTCTACGTGACGGATTGAAAAAAACTCCATCTTCATTGACTGTTTCTCATACACAATCAGTAAAGAAAATAAAGACTTTAGTTAAGTCTTTACCTTATCTTAACTTGACTAATCTCAACTTGAAGAAAATAGTAGAAACAGATGCCTCTGATTTGAGATATAGTGGCATCCTGAAGCAAGCTCATGGTGAAAAAGAGAAAATGATTTCTTTTACCTCAAAGCAATGGAATGGTACCCAACAAAATTATTCCACTATAAAAAAGGAAATACTTGCTATAGTTCGCTATGTTTCCAATACGTGTTGATTACAAATCAGCAAAAGATGTTTTACAGAAAGATGTAAAAAATCTTGCATATAAACAAATTTTTGCAAGATGGCAAGCCATATTATCTGTTTTTGATTTTGATATTGAATATATTAAAAAGGAATTCAATTCTCTTCCTGATTTCTTGACTCGTGAATTTTTATAGAAAAAATAACCCATCATGCCGCCAAGAAAAAAGAAAGACCCCCAGATGAACTGATATTAGCAATTGAAGCTATTAAGGCATCTAAGGAGGGTCCTCTTCATCTAAACAAACTTTTGAAGCCTCGTCTTCAAAACAAATAGTTCAAAAAACACCAAAAGACTACGCCTTGATGCCAGGGCAATTCAAAGCAATGGAGAACCTTGATGCTATCCAGCCAATATCACTAGTCTCCCAAAAAACTTGGGCAGATATGGCAGAAGAAGAACAAATTAGATAAGCTCAAATGAAGCCAATTCAACAATGGGCAGCATAGTCTGGATTTTCATTGGTAAAATCTCTCCAACCTCAAGTGGTTCCCCACCTCAAGTGGTGACTAATAGTCTCACTTCTCAAACTAAAGTGGTGATTACCAATCCCACTTTTAATACTCAAGTGGCGATTCCCAATCACACTCCTCAAAAAAAAGTGGTGATCATAAATATCACTACCAAACAGATTCTCAAGCCATCAAGGCAACAAATGATCCCCACTGGATCAAAAATTCAGCTCCAACTGAATATTTCAAATGTCAGTCATCCCAACTGATAGTCCAAGCATAACCGAATTTCTTCATAAGTAATCCCATAAAAGTAGCCCAAAGAGTCCTACCGCCCCAAAAAAAATTTATTCCACATTCCTCGAATAAAACACGAGACTATTATGAATTCATTTTGGTCGATTCTGGGTCTGTTTCCTTCAAAGCCTACTTTGACAAAGGAGAAAATACTCATTCCACAACCCAAATTTTCTCAGTTTTAACCCCATCTGATTGGAAAACCAATCTGAATCAATGAAGAAATTTTACCCAACCATTTTCTCTCCCAGGATATACCTACTGGGACTATCAACAAGCCTGGTTTAACGCCTTCACAGTGCAAAATCGGGCCAATAGGCATTTTTGGTTCTTCTACTTTAAAAGAGGAAACCAATACAAACTTCCAGTATGGTTTATTACTTATTGGAAATCTCATGGTCCAGACCCACAAATTCTACCAAATTCAATGAGCCTGGATATAAACTCTTTTATGAAAAATTTACGGCACCAAGATTTGTGCCAAAATTGTTACAATTTTACTCCATATTTTCTTTATCTTGGACATATGCTTGGAAATTTGAATTTTCAAAGTAGGAAGATATGCCACCAACCCTAGTGAGGCAAGGATACACTAAATGTTCGAAAGAATTCAGGACTTATGTCGTCCAACCAGAAATGATATAGTTCAAAAAGAATCCAAGGTATCTGCCCTCATTAGATCAACAAACTTCCTTATTCCTCTAACAGAAGGCATTTGCTGCTTCCAAGCTAGCAGCAGTATCCACTCAAGAGGATTACATCAAACATTTGGAGAATATATTATCTCAGTTAAAAAAATGATACGAGCTCCCAAGAAAGTAGAGAGGCTAATGTCAAAGAAGAAAATGAAGAATAAGATCTCCTTATAGATTTTCAACAAAATGAAGATGATTGTTTTGGGATATTTTCCCCAATTCCTTAAAATAAATTATTAAAAAAATTATTGTAGCAATGCGGAGTACTGTAAAGTAACTGTAGCAGACGAAATTTTGGGAAATTTTTCCTATAAATAAGCCTTCAATTTTGAATGAAGGCACAACTTTTCTCTTGTATTATTTTGGATTTTGAAGACATTCTCTCCAAACTTCTCTTAGAATCTCTCCCTTTCCTCATTGTATTTCTTACATATAATTTTCTTTTCTTTACCTAAGATTGGGAGACTGAGTATTTAGTACTGGTAACCTAAGCAGTGAAACTTTTGGAGTTTGGAGCTTGTTGGAGCTTGTAGCTTGTATTATTTATGTTTTAATTTATTAATATATTTTTCATTTCCGTTCTTAAATTCTAACTTCTAACATTTATTTCCTGTTTATGTTTTAATTTCTGCAACTAACATTTACATTTTTGCATCTAACATTTATTTTTTATAATTTTATAGTGGCAGTCCGTATGCGACCTACTTTCCTTTTAGTATTATATTTGTGTTTTTAATCTTTAGGGACCAACCACTCTTTCTAGTATCGTATATATATCTATATATATATTGTGTTGTGTTTACTGCTCTTCAGTCAAATTTTGGTCTGTGATATGGTGTTTTGTTTTGCATCATGGACTGAACCTTCAAATCTTGCCAAAAAGTTTTGTTTCCACATTGGGTCTGGAATGGATTACTGCTTTGCTTTCTAACATAATATCTTTATTTTGTTACAAACTTTTATGTTTTTCTTGCTACAAATAATGGTTATATTTTCTTTTCCAGCTTCAATGGCTTCCTATTACTGCCAGGATACACATAGAATCTAACAAGGTTTTTGCTTGTCATGAACTTGTTGAGTACTTTGTAAAAAATGTTGTTGCACTCCAATGAATCATAGTCAACCCTCGTGATGAGCTGATCTTTGGTTGATGCCTTGAGAAAACTGAGGAGGAGGAAATTGCTAGAAATCTCACCAAATAGAAGCTCCTGGAATTAGTACCTTCGCATGTTGAATTGGTCATTGTTTAGGATCTGATAAGTTGTTATTTTTGTTTGTGTAGTGTGAATTATGTAATTTGTTTTTGGCAACCATTTCATTCATTCATGTCTGCCAGATGGTTTACAATTATGATTAAATTAGTAAAGAAAATTCAGGGTTTTTGTTGAAAATTGGATATTAAATGTTTGTATAATGACCTTTTTGGATTGTTTTATC
The DNA here is from genome assembly GCA_030378225.1 of Knoxia roxburghii. NCBI lineage: Eukaryota > Viridiplantae > Streptophyta > Magnoliopsida > Gentianales > Rubiaceae > Knoxia > Knoxia roxburghii. Next base: position 14,631,385 of record CM059418.1, read on the forward strand.
AAATTCAATAAGTCTTTTGCTGAACGTGGGCTTGAATCTTTGAAGAAAGTGTAGTTCACTAGTCAAACCTAATAGTTTAGTTCACTGGTCTGACATAATCATTTCGTATTTCAGTATTGATTCATTACAATTTCGATGTCGATTAATCATAAGTAAAATATTTTTGTGACATTTGAATATTTGTATGAGGTGAAAATTTTATGTACGATTTTGTATTACTGATATGAACATTGAATGAGCACCTACTGAAAATAGTTTTCAAACTATGATGGGAATTTCTCCTTTAGAAAGGTCCAGTCACAAAGAGCGATCGGCGAAGCCAAGTCGAAAAGGCTTTGATAACTTAAGTATTAGTTTTGAATACTTAACAGTTTTGCTTGTATGAAAAACTATTTCTGATTTTCATATCGATTGTGTTTCAGTATATAATTACATGTTATACATATTGTCCACTTATATCATATGACTAGATGATGGGGTGTTAGGTGTGACACAGTAGATCTCATCATTGGTTAAAGTCATGATATATAAATAATGCTCATAACTGAGACAGTTTGGATATACTGTCGATTTAAGTTATTGTATTATTCTGAGATTGGTTTGTCTACACTAATTAAATCATACGGATGTGCCCGGGCATATTGAGTAGGACCGATAAAGGATCGAATTGACTTGTACTGATCTTTATAGTTAATTCGAGCCTTGTGCTCTATCTCTTAATCCCTAGACTAGAGCGGGCATGAGGATTAGACATAGTATACTTTGATTTGCTAAAGAGTGCGGTCACTTGAGGCCTATAATCACGGTAGGTTGGGTAAAAGTGTTTAATTTCTTATTGTGTTGTTGATTGTCGAAAGGAAACCAAATACCGGTGGGTCAAGGGTGATGGTGCTCTTGAGATGAGCTCGTAAGGATTATTATACTAAACCAGTGGACTTATGTCGGGTATAGTAATAATGTCGAGTGGTACTAATCTCGGATGAGAAGAAGTCGATTAAATAATTTATCAATAAATTAATAAATTGACGAACACTATATCTTTGACGTGAGGAGATAAAAAATAATCAAAGTGGTACCGAGAAGCAATTTCCTTTTGACGGTATTTCATAATTAATCTGTTAGTGGAACGATTAATTATGTGTTGGATTAATTAACAAAGTGGATTTAATTATTTAATTAATTATCATTGGGTCAATTGGAATTATTTAGTCTAGTAAAGACTTAAGAAATTAATTAAAAATCCAACTACAAGGCTCAACTCAAAAGCCCACTAGGTCTCTCTTGAATCTTCTATAAAAAGATAATGTTAATGCCTTGAAACTTAAGAAAATTAGAAGACAAGTTAGTCTTGCCTCTACAAAGAGAAAGGCATAGAGAGGGACTTGAAGAAATAGTAAAATCGAGATCCACTCGAAGTCAGCCTTATATCTCTCTTAGAGGTGTAATCGAGTCGAGCCCAAGCAGGGCCCTGCTCGAGCTCATGTCGGTAATGAGCAAGGGAGCTAAGGGAGCTCGATCTCAAGCTCGAGCTCGGTGAGCTCCCTTGCTCAGTGCTCGAGCTCGGCTCAGTAAATAATTGTCGAGCTCGAGCTTGGATCATGACTCGGGTGAGTCACGAGTCAAACTCATGTTGCTGCTTTGTATTTTGGATGTAGCAGGATGTGGTACCCATTATAGTGGACATAGAGGGACGTGGTACCCATTATAGTGGACGTAGCGGGACGTGGCAACTATTATAGTGGACATAGCGGGACGTGGTAACCATTATAGTGGACGTAGCGGGACGTGGTACCCATTATAGTGGACTTAGTGGGATGTGATGCCCATTATAGTCGTTGTTGGTGAATGTGCCCTAATGAGGGCTATTTATGTAAATATACTTTGAGGGTATTTATGTAAATAAGACATTTGTCGCTTAATTGATTGTTTATCAAATGAGTTAATTTCATGATAGTAATATCCTTGTGCATATTTAAATTCATGAAATCGATCCGCCAAAAGAAACACTCCATGGACTAATTAGATCATGAGTGATTCTTTTGAGTAGTACTGGTACTAGGATCCTAAGACCAGAAATCACTACATGGTTTTAGGTGAATTGTGGTGTGCTTTGACATACGTCTAACGGGGCCGTAACAGGTTGCCAAGTACGGGTATGATTGGGTACACTATGATTCATGCTAAGATATGTAGGTGAAGTGATGGGACTACAAATCTCTCTTAAGTGAGAGATGATATCTTGGCCACTTGATAGTGAACTGAAAGTGCATGGCCATGCCCAAGGAATGATAGGATATCATTTGCTTGAAGGATTCAGTGTCACTAAGAGATCAAGTAAACGTTTAGCTACATAAGGATGATGGTTCCATGCCTTATGCTAAACTGGATATCGATGTAGAGGATCGTACGCAGTTTGGTCGGAAAGGTTGTGTTGAATCTCCATTCGACCCTCCATTCTGAATTGGTTAGTCATTATGTCTTGCTAGAGACCACTAATGACTTATGGATTAATCAATGAGATTGAGTTATCCGTTGTCAATTTGGAATGGGCCTACAGGATCGCACATAAGAAAGTTCAATGATGGAGAATAAGGATTCTTGCCTACAATAAGTATAATTGTTATACTTAAATAAATAAGATTTAATTAAGTGGTTTAATTAAATATTATTGAAAAGTTCTGTGGTATTAATTAATAGTCAATTAATTACCTGGGAACAATTGGGATGGGCTGATAAATCAAGGGACTTAATTGCAATTGAAGTTCTTGACCCATCAGCCTTATCCATGGGTCATGGGTTGATCCATGGGCTTGGTGTATAACCCAAATCATTAAAGTGTTATTTAATGCTGATTTGGAATCAGTAAATATTATTTAAATACTGATTTGGAATCAGTAAAATAATATTTGGTAATAATACTGATTTGGAATATGACCAAAATCAATTAAGTTATAATTGGATAATTACAATACTGATTTTGGAAATTAATTCTCTACAAATATCCTAGGGATATAATTGTAGGTCAGAGGATTTTTTGATGATTCTCATCAAACCAAAATACACAGAATTTCCCAAATTCTTGGAGTAGGCAAGATTGGCTAGCACCAACCTGCGAAGGCTTTCGTGCGTAAGAGTAGAGAATCCTTCAAGGAAGGATTTTGGATACAACAAAACACCATCTTCTCAGAGGAGCCAGGCGACGTGCGCAACCGATTACGCTTCAAGGGTAAGACCCGATCCTTAGTGTTTAGGATTCTGCCATTTAATTAGATTAAATGCCTAAACAAATCCCAACAGTGGTATCAGAGCCAGGTTCCTAATTTTAGTGTTAAAATAAAGTTAATTGTTTAAAACAAATTGTTTGGTTTGAGAATTAATTTATGTGACTGAAAAAAAAAATAAATAATTCTGCCGTCAAAACTGTTTTGGGAATTGAGAAAAATTTTTTTTTTTTTGCCAGAATTAAACAAGGGCTAAATTTTTTTTTTTTTTGTTTTCTGGGTTTTTGGAAACCCTCATTGGAAAAACCGATTTGGCTAGAACGGAAAATAGATTACCCTTGAATAAAACGAAATCTGGGCTGTTTTTTTTTTCAGAACTATTCACAGAGAAACTGGGTTTTTCGCACAAAATGTTCTTCTGGATTTTCGGTTCGCTCGCCGAAAAAATGAAACTTGGCTGCTTATTGTTTTACTTTTTTTTTCCCCCTCCCTTGCCGAATTCTGGATTGTTGATGGAGAATTTTCTTTTGGTCTTAGTTTCTGGGAAAAGGTTTGGCTGAAATGGTTTCAAAATTGGGTTTTGAATTCATTGCTGGAAATTAAGCTTTGTTTTGAATGCCGCCGAATTTTCAAAAATTAAAACGAATTGGAAAGGATTTCGTGTTAGCTAGAACTGGGTTCTTCATTTTCTTGCCGGAAATCGTGTTTTTGAAATGTGGATTTTGGCTTCAAAACTTTTATGTGGGCTGTTTCGTTTTTTTTCGTTCAACGGGAAAACATGTTTGGTTTTTGGTCACTGAGGTTACTGGAAAAACGGGCTGCTGTTTTGGTTTAGAACTCAAATCTTATTTTGGGGTTTTCTTTCCGAAAATTGGTTGAGGAAATTGGGTTTCAAAATCTGGCTGTTGTCATTTTTCTGGGATTTTCATTTTCAAGGATGTCGGTCTTGCAAAGCCGCGGGGAAAAACGCGCCTCATCGGAGGTTTGCGTCGTTTTTTCATCTCCAGTGATCGAAGAGAGTCGGAAAGGTTCCGGCTGGATTTCGGTCGCGATTGCTGCCGGGTCTAGTTTTGATCGTGGCCAGAAACGTTCTGGTCGACGAGTTGGAGACCGGCAAATCAAGGCTATTGACGCCGGAAGAGATGACTGGCGAATGTCGTCGAGAGTCGAGGAGGCCGGCGGGAGGCCGAAGAGGACGAAGAGGGTTGGCGGCAGCTTGGGGGTGAAGCCCTAATAGGCCATATTTACTAAAATACCCCAATGCCCCAAGAAATCCTAATTGGTTAAAGAAGAGAGGCGGCAGGGGCTGAAGCCCTAATGGGTGTATGTACTATATTGCCCTTGTCGCTTCCTCTAATTACCAAAAAGGGGACAGCTGGTTTTAAAATCGTTTTAATTGAAAACATGGTCCCTGGACTTTGAGTCCTCCTCAAAACCCTGGCCCAGAATTTTATTTAAATTACATAATTACCCCAAAAGTTTTAGAAAATTAAAATTTTAAAATTTTCTGAATTTTATTTAATAAGATTTAATTAAATAGTCTTATTAGATAAAGATAGGATTAATTTAGAATTTTATCCTATAAGTTGAAAATTTATCTTAAATTAGATAATTAGATAAATTTTAAAATAATTATTTTAATTAGATTAAAATAATTAGAAAAGATAAATAAATAATTAATTAATTAATTAGATTAATTAATTTGTTTAAATTTTGAATTGTTATTTATTTATTTTATCTTATTTTAATTTTGATGCTTATTTAAATTGTTTAAATTTTATTTGAAGCATCATAATTATGCAAGCATGTTCATGCATCATTTTGGATAAATGTAAAATGAACAGAAGGATTGATTAAAATTGATCATGACATGATCAATTTTAATTTTGTAATAGTTACACAATCCTTAAAATTAATCGGCTTAAATTAAAATAAGCTTGTATGAGCATATGCATTTTATGTGTTTCAAAGCATGAATTGAGCTTTTAATTTTAACGTTTTAAAAGTTTGGGCCTGCGAGCCAATTTTGAATTTGGGCCTGCGTGCCTATAAAAATCATCATGTAATAGTTAGGCCCAAAAGGAGGTTACAAGAGGAGTCCATGGTGGAGCCCAGGAGCGGAGGCCCAAACATGAAGATTTTAAAAGGCCCTGTAATAGACTAGAGCCCAGTTCATCGCTTTATTTCATTCTTTTGTTTATGTGAATGAATGATAAACGAAAATGCATGTTAAGCCGATCACACCTAAATCCCAAAAACCCAAGATTTTGCTTCCATACTTGAGGGCCCGCTTGAGTGTCGAACGTCTGATGGACTTGGAGAGCCCAAGGGCCTCAGGTTTTCTTCATGCGGCGGGTTGTGACATAATAGTGCCCAACTTTATCACTACCATTAATGAGTGGAAAAACTGTTTGGGTATTAGATGCTCAAACTTTATCACTACCACTTGTTATGGAAAAACTGTGTGGGTGTCTATTGATGTGATGCCTTGGGGGATGGTTTAACTTGGGAAAATTAATCCTAGATTGACCCGATAAGTTGACTAGGGATTAATTTTGCAAAGATAGGATGGTGTCAAACATTTGGAATGTTCATTCTATCACCGAAAAGTTGCATGGTATGCAATTGGAAATCGTTAAATTACATGGAATGTGATTTGAATGTTGCCTACCAGAAGAGCCCGATCCCTACGATACTTGCCAAAGCAAGACTGGGGTTGACTCTTTGTGGATTTTCGGTCCACAATCTAGCACCAACACAAAATTGTTAGGGATTTCAATTTTGGCTATTGTGGAAAAAATTTTCAAAACTCATTCTAATATTTTGCATTTACTCTTTGTAGAAATGGCATCATATAGCACAAATGTTATCTTAAACTTTACTCTAAGAAGTATATTGGATAAAGATAAATTGGTTGGACCAAACTTCTTAGATTGGGAAAGAAATTTGAGAATAGTTCTCAAACAAGAAAGGAAGCTACATGTCTTAGAGACCGTTTTACCTGAACCACCACAAAATGCTTCGGCAACTGTTCAACGAGCCTGGGATAAGCTGAAAAGCGACTCCGATGATGTGACGTGCTTGATGCTCGCGTCTATGACAGGCGAGCTTCAAAAGCAGTTCATGAATTTGGAAGCGTTCCGAATTTATGAGTCACTGACGGAAATGTTTCGTGAACAAGCTTCAGGTATCTTTGTTATAGAAATTAATCTTTCTATGTCCACCTCATGGGTATTAGATACTGGTTGTGGGGCTCACATTTGTACTAATGTGCAGGGACTCAGAAATAGAAGGATAACAAAGAAAGGTGAAGTAGATCTCCGAGTGGGCAACGGGGCAAGAGTTGCTGCTGTTGAAGTTGGAGATTACACTCTGTCTTTACCTTCTGGTTTAAATATCGAACTTGAAAATTGTTATTATGTACCTACTTTGAGCAGAAATATTATTTCAGTTTCGAGTTTAGATAATAAAGGTTTCCGATTTATTATAGAGAATATTTCGTTATCTTTATATCGAAATGATATTTTATACGGAGTTGCAAATATGTGTAACGGTCTGTATGTCTTGGATTTGACCCAAGAAAAACCAGTCTATAACATAGAAATGAAAGCTAAATCATCTAAAAATTATTTAAGTCCAACATACCTTTGGCATTGTCGATTAGACCATGCAAATGAAAAGCGAGTTCAAAAGCTTCACAAGGATGGAGTGCTTGGTTCATTTGATTTTGAATCATATGATACCTGTGAACCCTGCTTGCAAGGCAAAATGACAAAGAGTCCTTTCAACAAGAAAGGTGAAAGAACAAGTGAGATATTGGCCCTAATACATACGGATGTATGTGGACCAATGAGCACACAAGCCAGAGGTGGATTTGAATACTTCGTGACTTTTACTGATGACTTTAGTAGATATGGATATGTCTACTTAATGAGGTGTAAAAGTGAAACTTTTGAAAAGTTCAAAGAGTTTAAAAACGAAGTAGAGAATCAGTTGGATAGAAGGATTAAGGCTATTCGCTCCGATCGGGGAGGTGAATACCTTAGTGATGAGTTCGATGGCTATCTAAAACAGTGTGGAATTGTTTCACAGCTGACTCCACCAGGAACACCTCAATGGAATGGTGTATCTGAGAGGAGAAATCGGACCTTATTAGATATGGTTTGATCTATGATGGGCCTAGCAACTCTCCCTACATCCTTTTGGGGTTATGCTCTCCTTTCTGCTGCCTACTTATTGAATCGTATTCCATCTAAGGTAGTAGATAAGACTCCATATGAGATATGGATTGGTCGGAAGCCCTATATGTCCTATCTGTGAGTTTGGGGTTGTCAAGCTCATGTAAAACGTTTACAAAGTAATAAGATTGAACCCAAAACTGACAAATGCCTATTTGTGGGATATCCTAAGGAAACCAAAGGATATCAATTCTACAACCCAACAGAGAACAAAGTGTTCATTGCTCGAGGAGCTACTTTCTTAGAGAAAGAATTTCTGTACAAGAAAGACAGTGGGAGTAGAATAGAACTCGGAGAAGTTCAAGAACCACAAGAGAATGTAGAACGATCTACAGAAACTCAGATGGAAGTTAACATGGAAACTCATGAAGATGAGCAACCTGAGTCAACAACATAAGAACCTAGAAGATCTAGTAGATCTCGTCACCAACCCGAGAGATACGGATTTCTCGTGACTGACGATCAAGATTTGATATTGGTGGACTCTAATGAGCCCGAGAACTACAAACAGGTTTTAGAAAGTCCGGATTCTGGTAAATTGCTAGAAGCCATGGAATCTGAAATGCAATCCATGAGGGACAATAAAGTGTGGACTTTGATTCACCCTCCTGTTCAGGCAAAGGTTGTCGATTGTAAGTGGATTTTCAAGTTAAAACCTGGCGGGATATTCAAGGCACGACTAGTGGCTAAAGGTTTCAGACAGACTCATGGTATTGACTATGATGAAACCTTCTCCCCTGTCGTAATGCTCAAGTCCATTAGGACAATACTTGCCATAGCAGCATATTTTGACTATGAGGTATGGCAGATGGATGTTAAGACGGCTTTCCTGAATGGAAACCTACTCGAGGATGTTTATATGAAACAACCCGAGGGATACATCGATCAAAAGCATCCTAATCGAGTATGTAAGCTTCAGAGGTCCATCTATGGACTAAAGCAAGCATCTCGAAGTTGGAATCTTCGTTTTGATGAGGAAGTAAAAGGTTATGGATTCATCAAGAACGAAGATGAGCCTTGTGTTTACAAAAAAGTTAGTGGGAGCAAGATTGTTTTCCTTGTCCGATATGTGGACGACATCCTGCTCATAGGAAATGACATTCCTTTGATGAAAGACATCAAACAATGGTTGGGGAGTGTATTTTCTATGAAAGACTTAGGAGAAGCTGAGACGATACTAGGTATCAAGATCTATAGAGATAGGTCTAAAAGGCTTCTGGGACTAAGTCAAGAAGGGTACATAGACAAGATATTGAAAAGATTCAATATGTCTAACTCCAAAAATGGTAAGGTACCATTTAGACATGGCCTTCTCTTGAAGAAGAACCAAGGTCCTTCAACAAGAGAGAAGAGGGATACAATGAGTAGTGTCCCATATGCTTCGGCAATAGGATCTATCATGTATGCCATATTGTGTACCCGTCCGGATGTTGCACATGCACTTAGCATGACTAGCAGATACCAACAAGATCCAGGGATGGATCATTGGACTGCAGTCAAAGCAATCCTGAAGTACTTACGAAAAACTAAAGGATTAATGCTAGTGTATGGAGGACAAGAGCAGCTCATTGTACAGGGTTATGCTGATGCTGCTTTCCAAACAGATCAAGATGACATGAAGTCACAATCAGGCTACGTGTTTAGTCTGAATGGCAGTGCAATAAGTTGGAAAAGCTCAAAGTAAGATACAACAGCCGATTCTACAACAGAGTCTGAGTACATTGCTGCATCAGATGCTGCAAAGGAAGCTGTTTGGCTGAGAAAGTTCGTGTTAGACATCGGAGTGATACCGAGTATCCAAGATTCGATAGAACTTTTCTGTGACAATAACGGAGCCATCTAAGAATTGTGTAGCCATTTTATTTGTTTTATCTTATCAAAACCCTTAGATAAGAGATTATGAACATTTCGGTTCACCTCAGTCGTTTTTGGGCGTGGTGCTAGTTGTTCTGAGATGATGTGAGATGTTTTGTGAAAAAATCAGTTTAAATTCAAATGTCTGGATGTAGACGTTTTTGGACGTGGTTCTAGTTGTTTGAGACGTGGTGTTAGTTGTTTTGAGATGTGGTAGACTATCATTGTAAAAAAATCAGTTTAAATTCACATGAAGTGATGTAAACGTTTTTGGTAGTGGTTCTAGTTGTTCTAAGACGAGTTGAGATGTTTTGTGAAAAATCAGTTTATATTCACATGCATGGATGTAGACATTTTTGGACGGGGTTCTTGTAGGAGTAGAATACATAAGCTATGCTTGTATTGTACAGTTTCCCAGTTTAATATATCGATTTGTGTTTCAGTCATATTTTGTTGTGCATATTTATGTCCATTTATATTATGTAAGTAGATGATGAGGTGTCTGGTGTGACACAGTAGATCTCATCATTGGTTGAAAGACATAATATATAAATGAGGTTCGTAACCGAGACAGCTTTGGACAAACTGTTAGTCTAGGTTATTATGTGGTTCAGATAATTAATTTGTCTAAACTAATTGAATCATATAGATATGCTCGGGGCATATTGAACTTGACTCTTAGGAAAGATTTGTCTTGTACTAATTTAATAGACAAATCGATCCTTGTATTCTATCTCTAAATCCCTAGACTCGAGTGGGCATGAGGATTAGACATAGTGTACTTTGATCTGCCAATGGGTGAGGTCAAATGTGGCCAATAGTCTCGGTGGGTTTGGTGCACGTGTCTAGTTACTTGGTGTGCTACTGCTTGTCGAAATGAAACCATGTACTGGTACGTCCGGGGTGATGGTGCTCCCGAGATGAGCTCGAAATGTTTATTATACTAAACCCGGCCGGTGGACTTATGTCCGGTATAGTAAAAAGGTCGAGTGCTACAAGTCTGGGAATTAAAGAAGTTAATTAATCAATTTATCAGTAAATTAATTTTAATTAACGAGCACTATATCTTTGATGTGGGGAGATTAATGAATATAATTTAATTAAGTTGTTTCGGAAGCAATTCTGGTGTATGATGGTAGTGCCAAAATTAATCCGTTAGTGGTACGATTAATTTTGTAATGGGTTAATTGAATAGGTAGATTTAATTAATTAATTGGTTAATTATTCCTAAGGGTTAATTCAGTAATTAACAAAGTGGAATTATTTAATTAATTCCTAAGGGATAATTAAGTAATTAACAAAGTGGAATTATTTAATTAATTAATTAAGTCTTAAGTTTCAATTTGAATTAGGAAATCCTAGAGATTAGGAATCCAGTAGGATTTGGTTATCCTATCAGATTGGTTGCCTAATTGGATTTGGAAACTAATTCATTACCTAAACCCATTAAGAAGACCAATCCTAAACCAACTTGGAGTCTCTCTTGTAACTCTATAAATAGACAAGGGATCAGTCATTCAGAAAACACAATTAATACAATTAATCCACAAGATTTCTAGAGAGAGAAAATTCTAGAGAGAGAAAACGTTTCTCTCTCCAAGTCGAATTTTCAAGAAAGTGTGCAGCTGGTTTTTGGATTTCTAGTGGCTGATATTTTGGCCTTAGTCTATACCTGCTGCGCGTAGCTTTCTCTCTCTGCGGGCGGTGCGTTTATAGTACGTGCCAGGTGCTGCGGGGCTAGAGTTTTCTAGCAGGTGGATTGTGGTGAGTAGCTGATCAATTGGCTTCTAGTTCGTTGCCCACACAACGTGAAGTCATAGTCTTGAGGTATACAAGAGAATCACCAGGTGCACGCTTCAAAGGTACTTTTCTAAGGTTCCGCTTTAATTAGAAATTTTTGTTGCGTGGTAAATCGAGCAAGTGCAAACCCAGATCCTACCAAAATCTTTCAATTGGTATCAGAGCCTGGTATTAATTAACTATTAATTAATACCATAGAACTTTCTAATAATATTTAATTAAACAATTTAATTAAATTTTATTTAAGTATAACAATTATACTTATTGTAGGCAAGAATCCTTATTCTGCATCATTGAACTTTCTTATGTGCGATCCTGTAGGCCCATTCCAAATTGGCAACGGATAACTCAATCTCATTGATTAATCCAAAATTCATTAGTGGTCTCTAGCAAGACATAATGACTACCCAATTCAGAATGGAGGGTCGAATGGAGATTCAACACAACCTTTCCGAGCAAACTACGTACGATCCTCTACATCGATATCCAGTTTAGCATAAGGCAAGGAACCATCATCCTTATGTAGCTAAACGTTTACTTGATCTCTTAGTGACACTGAATCTATCAAGCAAATGATATCCTTATCATTCCTTGGGCATGGCCATGCACTTTTCAGTTCACTATCAAGTGGCCAAGATATCATCTCTCACTTAAGAGAGATTTGTAGTCTCATCACTTCACCTACATACCTTAGTGTGTCTCATAGTGTACCCAATCATACCCGTACTCGGCAACCTGTCACGGCCTGGTTAGGCATATGTCAAAGCACACTACAATTCACCTAAGACCATGTAGTGATTTCTGGTCTAAGGATCCTAGTACCAGTACTACTCAAAATAATCACTCATGATCTAATTAGTCCATGGAGTGTTTCTTTTGGCGGATCGATTTCATGAATTTAAATATGCACAAGGATATTACTATCATGAAATTAACTCATTTGATAAACAATCAATCAAGCGACAAATATCTTATTTACATAAATACCCTCAAAGTATATTTACATAAATAGCCCTCATTAGGGCACATTCACCAACAGAGATCGTGTCATTGACATGATAAGTAACATCAACAAGGTTGAGGTAGTGAGAGGCGAAATCATTGGTGAAACCGAAGCCGATATTGTCCTCAAGAGCTTGCCTCAAAGCTATGAGCGGATTCAGTTAAACTACAACATAAGTAAGATGGTGTGGAATTCATCCGAGCTCTTGGCAGAGTTGATGGCGGCTCAAAGCTATGAGCGGATTCAGTTGAACTACAACATAAGTAAGATGTTGTGGAGTTCATCCGAGCTCTTAGCAGAGTTGATGGCAGCTAAAAGTCTTCTTCAAAAGAAGAAGCGAGCTTTAGTCACAGTCAAAGCTTTAGAATCTTCTTCTGAGCCTGAGGCTGGAATGAAGAAGAGAAAGCTCGAGGGAGTAGCTAAAAAGGCACAAATTGCGCCTAAGCCAGATATTGCAAAAAAGAAGTCAAAAGACAAGTGCTTCAAGTGCAATAAGACGGGACATTGGAAAGTGGATTGTCCAAAGCTTATAAGTATGATAAATTATGCCTTAATTACTAGACATGTTTAGCGGCGATTCCCACCGATACTTGGTGTGTGGATTCAGGTGCCACTGACCATGTTTGTAATTCTTTGCAAGGGTTCCAAGTAACCCAGAAGCTTAGAGAAGACGAATTGGATATCTACTTGGGCAACACTACAAGAGTTTCAGTAGAAGCAGTGGGAGTAGTTAAGTTGAATTTCGAAAATTCTAGCTTAGAGTTAGTTAATTTTCTTTATGTACCGAGTTTTAGAAAGAACTTGATTTCGGTTTCTAAACTCTTAAAGAACGGGTACAAGTTTATTTTTTCTGATGAGTCTGTTTTTATTAGAAGAAATGGCAAACTTTTTTGTTCTGGTTCATTGGTGGACAATTTATTTGTGGTTAACTCTAACTCCCCTGTTGCGCAAAACATAGAAATAGATAGCTCAGGATCCAACATTAATAAGAGGAAGAAACCTTCTGAAATGAATCAAACATATATTTGGCATCTAAGGCTAGGTCATATAAACCTTAGTAGGATTCAGAGGTTGGTCAATGATGGACCTTTGGGTTCATTAGATATTGACAGTTATGCAACCTGTGAATCTTGCTTGGAAGGTAAGATGACCAAGAGACCTTTTAAAGCAAAAGGCTATAGAGCTAAAGAAGTATTAGAGTTGATTCATTCTGACTTGTGTGGACCTATGACGGTCCAGGCACGAGGGGGATATGAGTATTTCGTGACGTTCACGAATGACTACTCTAGGTACGGATACATTTACCTAATGCACCACAAGTCCGAATGTTTTGGCAAGTTCAAAGAGTTTCGGGCAGATATGGAGAAGCATCATGGTAAGAGTATCAAGACACTGCGTTCAGATCGTGGTGGGGAGTACCTGTCCCATGAATTTCGAGATTACCTCAGTGAGGTAGGAATTCAGTCTCAGTTGTCTGCACCTGGCACGCCACAGTAGAATGGTGTAGCAGAAAGGAGGAATCAAACTCTTATGGAAATGGTTAGGTCCATGATGAGCTATAGTGATTTGCCAAGTTCGTTCCGGGGATATGCCTTAGAAACGGCAATGTATATTCTTAATCTTGTACCATCTAAAATCGTGCCTTCAACCAGTAGAGTTGTGGAACGGGCGGAAGCCCAGTCTAAGACATCTCAGAATTTGGGGGTGCCCAGCACATGTGCTTAAGGCAGATACGGCTAAGTTAGATGTGAGAACAGAATTAATGTTGTTTGTAGGATATCCTAGGGGAACGAAAGGTGGTCTATTCTATAGTCCTAAAGATCAGAAGTTGGTGGCAAGTACCAACGCTAGATTTTTAGAAGAGGACTATGTCTTAGACCACAAGCCCAAGAGTAAGATAGTACTAGAAGAGATAGACGGCAAACTACTAATCCTGATGCACCAGCACAAATAGACACACCACACACTGCACATGAGGTCACAGATGATGCGCCTACACAGGCGATGCCTCGTCGTAGTGGGAGGGTTATGAGACAGCCCGACAGGTTCGTTGGCGTGGGAGAGGCCTCAGACCTAGTCCCAGGTGTGCCTGAACCTGACCTAGTTAACTATAATTAGGCACTTCGAGATAAAGATGCAGAATCTTGGCGTAAGGCAATGATATCCGAAATGGGGTCAATGGACTACAATCAAGTCTGGGAGCTTGTGGACCTGCCTGATGGGTTTAAGCCCATTGGATGCAAGTGGGTCTACAAACGTAAAAGAGGACCTGACGGGAAGGTAGAAGCCTTTAAAGCTAGGCTGGTGGCGAAGGGGTATACTCAAGTCAATCCGGATTCTCTTGGCCATAGCTGCTCATATGGATTATGAGATTTGGCAGATGGATGTCAAGACAGCTTTCCTAAACGGAAGTCTTGAGGAAACCATCTTTATACAGCGACCAGAGGGATTCATTGAAAAAGGCCAAGAGCATAAGGTTTGCAGGCTTAAGAGGTCTATCTATGGACTTAAGCAGACATCCAGATCTTAGAACATCCGGTTTGATGAGGTAATCCAGTCTTTTGGATTTACTCAGTGTCTGGATGAGCAATGTGTATTGCAGACGTGATGGAAACTCAGTGGTGTTTCTTGTGCTTTACGTAGATGACATTCTATTGATTGGCAACAACAAGAAAGTGTTATCCGACGTAAAGGCATGGCTATCCAAGCAATTTGATATGAAGGACTTAGGGGAAGCTAGACATATCCTTGGGATCAAGATTATTCGAGATCATAGGAAACGTTCGCTAACGCTCTCCCAAGCTTCATACATAGACACGATTCTGGCCCGTTTTAACATGCAGAACTCCAAGAAAGGTTTTTACCTTTCGGGCACGGAGTGTTTCTATCTAAGGAACAGTCTCTTAAGAATGTTGAGGAGATAGAGACCATGAAGACAGTTCCATATGCTTCGGCGGTAGGAAGTCTCATGTATTCCATGTTGTGTACGAGGCCTGATATCTGTTATGCCGTGGGCATGGTGAGCAGATATCAGAGTAACCCCGGGAAAGCTCATTGGGAGGCAGTAAAATGCATTCTCAAGTATTTGCGCAGAACGAGGGACCAAGTTCTGGTCTATCAGGCGTCTGAGCTGGTACCCCGAGGTTACACGGATTCAGATTTCCAAGGCGACAGGGACAAGAGCAAGTCTACCTCAGGGTATGTGTTTACTCTTGGAGGTAGAGCCATAGTTTGGCGAAGTGTCAAGCAGAAATGCATGGCGGACTCTACCATGGAGGCTGGGTACGTTGCCGCATCAGAGGCAGCGAAAGAAGCAGTATGGCTCAAGAACTTCCTAGTGGACATAGATGTGATTCCTGGTTTGCCGAAGTCTATCACGGTTTATTGTGATAACAATGGTGCAGTAGCAAACTTGAATGAACTACGAGCCCACAAGGCGAGTAAACATATACAGCGCAAGTACCACCTGATACGAGACATCGTAAAGAGGGTAGATGTGGTCATGGCTAAGATAGCATCAGAGGATAACCTTGCAGATCCGTTCACGGAAACATTGACTTCTAAAGTCTTTGAGGCTCACGTGAAAGGCATGGGGATCATATGCTTAGGAGAGCCTTGACAGTTTTTCTAGATAGATAGCAGCAGATTGTATAGAAGTTGTATGCAGATGTATACTTAAAGCACAGCTTAAGTATTAGTGGGAGATTGTTGGAGTCGAATACATAAGCTATGCTTGTATTGCACAGTTTCCCAGTTTAATATATCGATTTGTGTTTCAGTCATATTTTGTTGTGCATATTTATGTCCATTTATATTATGTAAGTAGATGATGAGGTGTCTGGTGTGACACAGTAGATCTCATCATTGGTTGAAAGACATAATATATAAATGAGGTTCGTAACCGAGACGGCTTTGGACAAACTGTCGGTCTAGGTTATTATGTGGTTCAGATAATTAGTTTGTCTAAACTAATTGAATCATATAGATATGTCCGGGGCATATTGAACTTGACTCTTAGGAATGATTTGTCTTGTACTAATTGAATAGACAAATCGATCCTTGTATTCTATCTCTAAATCCCTAGACTCGAGTGGGCATGAGGTTTAGACATAGTGTACTTTGATCTGCCAATGTGTGAGGTCAAATGTGGCCCATAGTCTCGGTGGGTTGGGTGCGCGTGTTTAGTTACTTGGTGTGCTACTGCTTGTCGAAAGGAAACCATGTACCGGTACGTCCGGGGTGATGTGCTCCCGAGATGAGCTCGAAATGTTTATTATACTAAACCCGGCCGGTGGACTTATGTCCGGTATAGTAAAAAGGTCGAGTGGTACTAGTCTCGGAATTAAAGAAGTTAATTAATTAATTTATCAGTAAATTAATTTTAATTAACGAGCACTATATCTTTGATGTGGGGAGATTAATGAATATAATTTAATTAAGTTATTCCGGAAGCAATTCTGGTGTAGGATGGTAGTGCCAAAATTAATCCGTTAGTGGTACGATTAATTTTGTAATGGGTTAATTGAATAGGTAGATTTAATTAATTAATTGGTTAATTATTCCTAAGGGTTAATTCAGTAATTAACAAAGTGGAATTATTTAATTAATTCCTAAGGGTTAATTAAGTAATTAACAAAGTGGAATTATTTAATTAATTAATTAAGTCTTAAGTTTCAATTGGAATTAGGAAATCCTAGAGATTAGGAATCCAGTAGGATTTGGTTATCCTATCAGATTGGTTGTCTAATTGGATTTGGAAACTAATTCATTACCTAATCCTAAACCAACTTGGAGTCTCTCTTGTAACTCTATAAATAGACAAGGGATCAGTCATTCAGAAAACACAATTAATACAATTAATCCACAACATTTCTAGAGAGAGAAAATTCTAGAGAGAGAAAATATTTCTCTCTCCAAGTTGAATTTTCAAGAAAGTGTGCGGCTGGTTTTTGGGTTTCTAGTGGCTGAAATTTTGGCCTTGGTCTATACCAGCTGCGGGGCTAGAGTTTTCTAGCAGGTGGATTGTGGTGAGTAGCTGATCAATTGGCTTCTAGTTCGTTGCCCACACAACGTGAAGTCATAGTCTTGAGGCATACAAGAGAATCACCAGGTGCACGCTTCAAAGGTACTTTTCTAAGGTTCCGCTTTAATTAGAAATTTTTGTTGCATGGTAAATCGAGCAAGTGCAAACCCAGATCCTACCAAAATCTTTCAGTTCTAGTGTTTTGAGACGTGGTGCTAGTTGTTCTGAGACGTGGTGGACTTTCTTTGTGAAAAAAAATCAGTTTAAATTCACATGCATGGATGTAGATTTTTTTGGACGTGGTGCTAGTTGTTCTGAGACGAGGTGAGATGTTTTGTGAAAAATCAGTTTAAATTCACATGGATGGATGTAGACGTTTTTGGACGTGGTGCTTGTTGTTTAAGACGTGATGAAAGTTGTTCTGAGACGTGGTAGACTGTCTTTGTGAAGAAAAAACAGTTTAAATTCACATGAATGGATGTAGATGTTGTTGGACGTGGTGCTAGTTGTTCTGAGACAATTTGAGATGTTGTATGGCCATTTAATTTGTTTTATCTTATTACAACACCTACTTACAAGATCATGAACTTTTCTAAGAGTTATATGGTAATTTTAATTGTTTTATCTTCACAAAATTCTTAGATCAAATATCATGAACATTTATAGAAGTTGAATGGTTATTTTATTTGTTTTATTTCATTACAACTCTTAGATATGATATCATGATCATTTCTAAGAATTGTATAGCCGTTTTATTTGTTTTATTGTAACAAAACCCTTAGATAAGAGATTATGCACATTTCGGTCCACCTCAAACGTTTTTGGACGTGGTGCTAATTGTTCTGAAACGAGGTGAGATGTTTTGTGAAAAAATCAGTTTAAATTCACATGTATCGATGTTGACGTTTTTGGACGTGGTGCTAGTTTTTTGAGACGTGGTTCCAGTTGTTCTGAGACATGGTAGACTGTCATTGTGAAACAAAATCAGTTTAAATTCACATGAATTGATGTAGACATTTTTGGACGTGGTTCTAGTTGTTCTGAGACGAGTTGAGATGTTTTGTGAAAAAATAGTTTAAATTCACATGAATGGATGTAGACATATTTGGACGGGGTTCTAGTGTTTTGAGATGTGGTGATAGTTGTTCTAAGATGTGGTGGATTTTCTTTGTGAAAAAAAATTAATTTAAATCCACATGAATGGATGTAGACGTTTTTGGACGTGGTTCTAGTTTTTCTGAGATGAGTTGAGATGTTTTGTGAAAAAATCAGTTTAAATTCACATGTCCAGATGTAGACGTTTATGAATGTGGTTCTAGTGTTTTGAGACGTGGTGCTAGTTATTCTAAGACGTGATAAACTATATTTGTGAAAAAAATTAGTTTAAATTCACATGAATGGATGTAGACATTTTTGGACGTGGTTGTAGTTGTTCTGAGACGAGTTGAGATGTTTTGTGAAAACTCATTTTAAATTCACATGTCTAGATGTAGACATTTTTGGACGTGGTTCTAGTTGTTCTGAGACGTGGTAGACTGTCTTTGTGAAAAAAATCAATTTAAATTCACATGAATGGATGTAGATGGTTTTGGACGTGGTTCTAGTTGTTCTGAGATGTGGTTCTTGTTGTCTGAGATGTGGTAGGCTCGCGAGCCTACCGAGCCTGTTTTTGGTCTACTCGATACTCAGCTCGTCAGTGAGATGAGCTGAGGATTCATCGAGCTCGCGAGTAGCTCTGTTCGTTTACAACCCTAATTTCTCTCTATCGAAAAACAGAGCAGCCAAAGAGATTCCTGTGGTGAGCAGTTTTTTTGGCAAGGTAGAATTACCGGAAAAGGACTTCTCCGACAGCTCGCTCACGGCTCCCTCGCGGACCTTCGCGGCAGCAGAATTCCGGCAAGAACTTGCCTTTTCTGGTGAGTTTTTGTTGTTTTTCCGGTGTATTTCTTTTAGGTTTTCATGGGTTTTGACGGATCTATCCGGTAGATAGTTGCCCACATAATTTCCGGATTTATCTTGGAGACATTCGAGGGATTTCTTGAGGGACAAGTTTTAAAGGTTAGATCTTTGGTTCAAAGGTCGAAGCTTTTATCTTTCTCAATTGATTTCTTCGAGGGACCCGCATCAAAAGTCGAATCTTTAATCCTTCTGCTTTAATTTAAAGATTCAATTTTTTATGGGTAACGTAAATCGAACAAGTATAAGTTAGATCGGATTCAAAGGAACTTGTACTAGTGTTTGGGCTCGATAAAGAGTTTCCGATTCTGGAATGCATAGCACGAAAGTGAAATTTTTTATTTGGCCCAGACCGACTTGTTCCTTCATTAAGTTTATCAACACGGTCGATCGTCCCATCGGATCAAACTCAAGATTAGGAAAAAAAAACTCAAAATTAACCAAATAAAACTATTATATATGTACATTTTTCTTATTTACCGTCTACTAAATTATCATTTTTTCCCAATTTTTGCCAAAATACCTTAATAAATTCAATTTTTAACACAAACTTCAAAATCAAGTTTTATACCTAATAAAATTTTTCTTAATATATAATTGGGCTCCCACGCCACAACTCTTATACGGTATGACCCGGTGCATATGCACCCAAGAACAAATATGTAAATAGTGATAGGATTAATAGTGTAATTTATTACAAATTAATCCTAATCATGATAACATTTTATTATCTAAATTAATTTTTAAATGTATCTAAGTAAATTTGAATTTCTTTTATCTCTCTACGTCTCTATCAAAATGCTCATTTTATTTTTTCTCTCTCATCAACTTCCCATCACCACCCCGCCTCCACCATATTCAACCACCACATACACCAAACCACCACCATCAACTGCCACTTTATGCAATCACTTTCCACCCCACCACCATTCAACCACCTCGTAATCACCATAATCAACGTCACCACCTTCAACTTATCATCTGCAAATGCATTTATCATTTTCATAATATACATGTTTTCTCTCCATAATCTACATATAAGCATTACATAAGATACATCTAAATTAGTTGAAATATACATGAAAATATATTTAATATAAATGTTATATTTTCATAATATAAATGTAAATATTACATAATATACATATTAGTTTGGTGAAATATACATGAAAATATACATAACATGTCATCTCATATCTTCGTAATATATATAATTATTATACATATAATTATTATGAAGTTTGATGAAATATACATAATATACATGTCACCTTTTCGTAATGTATATATAATGGTTACATAATATACATACAATTTTTTGTATTTATATATATATATATATATATGAAAATATACATAATATACATGCCATATTTTTGTAATATGCATATAATTATTACACAATATACATACAAGATTTGTAAGATATATATAAAAATATACATGTCATATTTTTGTAATATACATATAATTATCACATAATATACATGCAAGTTTGATGAAATATACGTGTTATTTTTTTCAAAAAATGTAATAATATTTCTCATTCCCTACAAAATATGACGGATATTGTCATTGAATTCAACAGTAGAAAAAAACAAGAAAAAGTTATTAGAATAAATAAATTTGAAAAACATGAAAAAAACTAGATCTATGGTAAAAGAAAAATTCAAGAAAATTATAATACCAACTTGCCAGAAAAATCTGATAAGAACTCCTACTTTGAATTTGAAGGTTGGAGTAAGCAGTAGAATCAACAGCAGATGGTAGAAGAGTTGACTCAGGAAAATCTGATAAGAACTCCAACATTGAATTTGACGAAAACAGTAGAATCTGCAGCAGATGGCAAGAGAGTTGACAAAAAATTGGAGGAAAGTATGAACAGGAAAGATTTAAGAGCGTAGGTTAGTGGAGAGAGAATTTGGAAAAAAGATAAAAATAAGATATTTATCTTATTATTTTAAAAATAATTAAAATAATTTAAAGTTAAAATTAAATTAAATAAAAATTATTAATCCTTTTTAATTACACGTTTGGTATTGAGTGAGTGCACGTGCACCCCGTCCCATGATAAAATTCCCCCCCCCCAAACGCCATGGTTACTCACTCTCACTCCACCAGTCACACAGAATCTCCACCTAAATTCCTTTCTTCTTCGGAAAATTTTATCAATGGGACTGGGTGCATGTGCACCCAGTACCAAACTTGCAATTAGAAAGATTAATAATGTAATTTTTATTCAATTTTATGTTAACTTTAAATCTAATTATCTTAATTATTTTTAAAATAATAAGATAAATATCTTATTTTTATTTTTTCACCACATTCTCTCTCCACCAAACTACCTTCTTAAATCTTTTCGTTTTGGTTTTTCTGTAATTTTCTGTGAACTCTCCTACTATCTGTTGTTGATTCTACTGCTTTTTTCAATCGTCAAATTCAATGTCGGAGTTCTTATCAGATTTTCCTGGGCCAACTCTCCTACCATCTGCTGTCGATTCTACTACTTACTCCAACTTCAAATTCAACGTAGGAGTTCTTATCAAATTTTACTGGAAAGTTGGTATTATAATTTTCTTGATTTTTTTACCACATATCTAGTTTTTTTCATGTTTTTCAAATTTATTTATTCCAATGATTTTTTCTTGTTCTTTTCAACCGTTGAATTTAGCGACGATATCTTTCATATTTTGTAGGGAATGAGAAATATTATTACATTTGCAAAAAAAAAAAAAATAACATGTATATTTTTGTGTATATTTTACCAAACTTGTATGTATATTATGTAATAATTATATGTATATTACGAAAATATGACATGTATATTATGTATATTTTCATGTATATTTCACAAAATTTGTATATATATTATGTGATAATTATGTGATAATTATATGTACATTACGAAAAGGTGGCATGTATATTATGTATATTTTCATGTATATTTCACCAAACTTGCATGTATATTACATAATAATTATATGTATATTACGAAGAGATAAGATGACATGTTATGTATATTTTCATATATATTTCACCAAACTTGCATGGATATTACATAATAATTATATGTATATTATGAAGAGATGAGATGACATGTTATATATATTTTCATGTATATTTCACCAAACTTGCATCTATATTATGTAATATTTATATTTATGTTATGAAAATATAACATTTATATTAAATATATTTTCACGTATATTTTAACAAATTTGTATGTATCTTATTTAATGTTTACATGTAGATTATGGAGAGAAAACATGTATATTATGAAGATGATAAATGCTTTTGCAGATGATGCATTGAATTTGGTGAAATTGATTAAGGTGGTCGGGGTGGTTGAATGGTGGCGGAGTGGAAAGTGATTACATAAATTGGAGGTTAATGGTGGTGATTTGGTGTATACGGTAGTTGAATAAGGTGAAGGTGAGAAGTTGATGAAAGAAAAAAATTAAAGATAAGTGTTTTGATTTTAAAAGAAATTCAAATTTAATTAAATATATTTAAAAATTAATTTAAATAATGATTAAGATTAATTTTTAATAAATTACAATATTAATCCTATCATTATTTACATATTTGATCCTGTGCACCCGGTCATACTACTGGTCTTCTTCTCCATGTTCCGCCTTGTCTTCGTCGATTTGTCTTTTCCTTGTCCTCTGGATTTTGTGCCCATAAGGCCCATCAGAAAGTAATTTTTTTGGGCCCATTATATATACATTTATTTATTTATTTGTAATAGGATTTGATTTTAAGAAGCCGTCTCCGCATCCAACCAACTCCTTCCCGCCGCGTAGATATGAGCAAGAAACTGGAAAAGCTTAAGATTTGGAATGTAGGTTTAATCAGGCAAGTTCCTGATCTAATTGAATGGAGTGATCAACATTCTTGGGCGTAGAGTCCACCTAAGAGTACTTGGTGGCAGGGGATCAGTTTAAGAAGCTTTTTCTAATTAGAATCAATTAAGAATTTGGATTTAGAAAATCCCTAGAGAAAGTAATAGAAATCAAAGTTTACATATTTGATTTTTCTTCAAATTTATGGGAAAATGTGACAAGTTTGAAAAAGGGGGCAATTTTTATAGGCAATTACTATTCCCTCTCTTGCCACCTAACTCTTCCTCCACCTGACATATATTTCATCAGCTTTGGGTGTGATCAACCCTTGTGCTGTTACACGCTTGAGGATGAAAGAATAACAACTTATCAACCATGTCCAACCAGGGTTGAGGATGAAAGAATTGCATCTAATCAACGTCCAAGCAGTTTTCAAGAATGTACTCAATATTGGATTATGCCGCCTGATGTTCCCAGGGCCACAAGTATGGTGGATCTCAGGAAAAACCATACACAAAAGAGCATGGCCTTTGCCTGGATAAGAAAAACAAGAAGCACCATGGTAAAGGAGGATAAATCAAGGGGAGGATCCTCGTTGAGTGATCTAGCGAGGGATACACTTTGTTTGATTGCTGGGAATTTGTCTTTTGTTGACTATATGCAATTCCGTTGTGTGAATAAAATTTGTGCCTCCAGCACTATTAGAATGAGGTGTACAACATAATCGACCATTATAACAATTTTAACTAGAAAATTTCTGGCAAAATTCCCAAAATACCTGATGACCATAGGATTTGTTGCCCCAGAAATGGTTAGCTACTCCTGGATAGTCACCAAGATGTCAGCTTCTTTAACCCATTCACAGCCCAAGTGGTCCCATTAGGACTTGGAAGCCTAGTGAAGAGAGATGCAGTTTTAAACTTCACATTCCTAAGCAAGCCATCTAGTTCCAACTGTGCAATATTAGTGAAAAAGTCCCTCCATATGCCAGAAGGGAGACATTGATTGGGAGGTAGTTATATGTATTGCAAACCTAAACCCTCGACAAGGAGAAAGAACAAATTGGAGGAAACTCCGAAAAAGTTTAAAGGGACTAATCATCTTCAGAAGCTGGGATACTAGTCCAGTTTTCATGAGAAATCAAGATTGTTGTTACTATTTTTGGGAATTACGGGAAGCTTGGACATCTCAAATAGAGTAAAGATTATGAAGAGAGATCATTCGAATGGAAGTTATTGATGCCGGGCGTCCTTGCACTGAGTATAACGAAAACTATTTATCTGAATGTGGTGGAGAGCTTGTAGCAGTATTTGTGGGAGGCACCAAACAAGAAGAACATCATGGATCAAAGTCTTTAAGCTGAACCAAAACAAGAAAGCGGAAGAAATTGATTCATTGGGAGGCTATTCTTTATATCTTAGTCGGTCATCTTCGATTTCTAGCCTTGCAGAAACACCAGATATGGCAGATAGAATCTATTTTCCCTATTTTTACAAAGATTGGTTGGTTTATTATTCTTTGAACACCAAGAAATATCATGCCATGGTGAAGTGGAGCCAAGTGACATTGTAGAATTTGAATCAGACAAGCAGGTACTTGGATTGTGCTTGGATTGAACCAAGTTGGGAGTAGAATGAATAAACCAATAGAACTCATAATTTTTTTTTCTTTTTAATGTCTTTGCTCATTTGGATTTTGAGCAACAAAACTATAATCCTCTTCAGGATGCAGTAGCATCTTTTGTTATCAGTTATGCCAAAAGTTTAAGGTTTTTCATCTGTTGCGTATATGGTAGTTTGCTATATATTGGGAAATTTTTTTATTAGAATCCACCATTGCAGAGCATAGTTAACTCTAAGATAATTAGTTTTGGTAACACTGAAGTTGAAAAGAAGTTGATCTCTAAACAAGCCACTGCCATTTTCATGTTCATAAAATGTAAAACTGGTATCGCTTAAAGTTTAGCATTATTCATTAACTGCTAAACTGAAAGCTAAACCTGAAAATGAATTGGATAAATGAACATTTTGACATGTCTCTGCATATAGTTGATTGTAAAACGTTATGGCTGGTTTATTATTGAACTCATTTATGCTTAATTGTTCTTAGGCTGTGACTCTGCAGCCTAGAAACATTACGGTTTCTGTGTCCCAAATGTCATTGGATAACAAATCGTTTACTTTTTTTTTTTTTTTTTTGAAATCAGGGTGCATTTGGGTTCTATTACTTTTGAATCTTCATATAAATTTTCAACTCCAGTGTGCATGTACTTGAGACTGCCCCTTAAGGAGTATGTCACGGCCTCTCTTATGGGAAATTCTTCTCAGCCATATTATGTCCTAGGTTGCTTTATTTGAGTGACATAACTTATGTCTTAAGCAATTTTCAACTTGTTCAACCGAGTAAAACTGGAGGGTATAGCAACAATTCTTCAAGATCCAACAAGTCACCAATCTCTGCAGGGAAAGAACCATTGAACCAATTTTCACCAAGATTGAGGCTTCTAACCCCTGTTAGTTTCCCAATAGATGGAGGAACTTCACCACTGAATTTATTGGTTTCAAGAATATGCAGGTGAGGCAATCTCTACATTTGAGCTAATGATTCAAGCTGGGGTTCAACCTGATGCAATTACATTTACTGGACTATTTTCAGGGTGTAGCCATTCCGGCTATGTGGATGGCTCAAAAATATGTGTTTAGAAGGTTTCAATTGATTTTTGATTAAAGATGTATAATTCTTTGACTAGACTTTTTCTCATATCTGATCTTTTAAGTGTATTCATTTTATTTAATTTTCCCTTTTTAACAATTTAATTTTCTTTATATTTTGGTTGAATTTTCAGTTATTAGTAGTTAATGCACAAGTATAAGGATGATGGTGGATCTCTGGGAAAAACTTAAACAAAAGAGCATGGCAACAATTGCCTGGATAAAGAAAAGGATAAGCACAGAGGATAAATCAAGAGGAGGATCCTCATTGGGTGATCTATCTTGTGACCTACTTTGTTTGATTGCTGGGAATCTGTGGACAGACGATATGCAATTCCGTTGTTTCAATAAAATTTGTGCCTCCAGCACTATCAGAATGAGGACGTAGCCCTTCCCTCCATGCTTGATTTACAATGACGAAGATAGCGACGTCTACAACATAATAGACCATTGCTTGCAATCCTAACTAAAAAATTTCTGTTGAAATTCCCAAAATATTAGACTACCATAGTATTTGTTGCTCCAAAAGTGGTTGGCTACTCCTGGATGGTGTCATAGATGTCAGATTCTTTAATCCATTCACAGCCCAAGTAGTTGTAGTCGATTCTGGATTCCTACTTAATGGTTCGTTGGGGAGAGATGTGTTTTTAAACTTCACTTTCCTAAGCAAGCCGCCTGGTTCCAACTGTTCAGTCTTAGTGTCAAGTACCCTTTTTTCTTCTTAGCTAGTAATATGCATTGCAAATCCAAACCAACAACAAGAAGGAAGAGTAGATTGGTGGAAACTCGGGAAAAAATTAAACCAACCAATGTTATTCCAGATGAATAATGCTAGTCCAGTTTTCTTGAGAGATCAAGATTGTTGTTACTATTTGGGGAATAACGGGAAGTTTGGACATCTCAAATGGAGTAAAGATTACGAAGACGGATCATTTGAATGGGAAGTTATTGATGTCGGGTGTCCTTGCAACGAGTCTAAGGAGAAGTATTTATTTGAATGTGATGGAGAGCTTGGATCCGTTTTTGTGGTATTGAACCAAGCAGGAAAAAGATCATGGATCCATGTCTTTAACCTGAACCAAAACAAGAAATTGGAAGAAACTGATTTGCTGGGAGGCTATTCTTTATATCTTAACCGGCCATCTTTGTTTTCTAGTCTCGCAGTAACAGCAGACATGGCAAACAGAATCTATTTTCCCTGTTTTTACGAAGATGGATTGGTTTATTATTCTTTGAAACGCCAAGAATTATCATGGCATGGTGAAGGGGAGCAAAGTCACATTGCAGAATTTGAATGATACAAGCAGGTACTTGGAATGTGCTTGGATTGAACCAAGTTGGAGTTAGAGTGAATAAACCAATAGAATATATTATACAAGAATAGCTTGGCACCTAATTTTATGTCTTGACTCATTTGGATTTTGAGCGTACTAATGAGTCCTCGAGGATGCCGTTAAAGGTTTTTATGCATGCATGAAGTAGCATCTTTTCTTTTCATTTATGCCAAAAATTGAAGCGTTTTGAGTTTGCTATATATTGGGAAATTTTTATATCTCGAGAATCCACCATTGCAGACCCTAACATGAAGATAATTATTTTTCGGTAACACAGAAGTTGAAAAGAAATTGATCTCTAAACAAGCCACTGTTATGTCATAAAATTTAAAACTGCTTCAACAGTTTGACATGTCTATGCATATAATTGCCCGTAAACATTATGGCTGGTGTATTGATGAACTTACTTATGCTATGATATATTCAATTTGTTTTGGAAAAAAAATAAAAAAATGTTCTCAGTCTGTGACTCCTTCTGCCTGGTGGTTCTCGTCTTAAACATTACGGGTTTTTGTGTCCCAAATGTCAATAGATAACAAATGATTTAAGTTTTCTCTGAAATATTGGTGCATTTAGTTTCTATAACTTTTGAATTTGATATAAATTCTTTATGAAAACCAGAAATAACTTCTACATCGTGCAAAGAAATATCTGGATGTCATCAGATTCTCAGCTTCATATCAGAAGCCGTTATATGAGCTTGGGAATCCCGTGGAGCAATCCATTTTCCAATTTCATGATGTTTATGATGTTTAGAGGCATCGATATTATTCTAGCCGATGATGATGGCAAGAATAGAATGGTGTGTAATCGAACCGAGCCCGCGCTGCTAGAGCTAATATGTATGGGCAGGTTCGTTTAGAGCCTTACCCTGCACCCTTCCGCTGCCACCTTCCAAGTTTTCTCGGATCTTCATATGCTAGAGATGGACGGCTTTGAGGTGGCGATGAGGAAAGAAAGCCTGAAATTGTTGGTTCATTATAACCAGCCTTAAAAAAAACTCCATTTATGAAATTGTCAGAGAACGTCTTCTTCTGATGAAAAAACTAAAAAAGAACTGATTCCTTTTGCTGCAACACTAAAAATGTCATCATGTAATGCAAATAATAATTTGATTTTTATTTTGATATCACTAAATCAAAAATATTTATATATATAGTTATATTCGAGTGATTGGCACTCCCCACACAATAGGTCTTGAATTTAAATCATGTAAGTTAAACTGTTTAAAAAAGTATTTTTTGATATATATATTTTTTGGGTTTTTTTTTTTAAATATTTCTTGAATGAGAAATAATAATAGTTTTTGAATTTAGTTTAGTTTATGCTTCAAATAAATGGCCCATTTGCTTGCGTTGATACTAACCTAAAGAACTTGCTCAAGTTGGTCTTTGAGCCTGCCCTTGTAGGCCCAATTGTATTTTGCCCAGAAGGCCCATTAGAAAGGAGTTCGTGGTTTTTCTCTTGGCCCAATATATATATATATATATTTAACTTTTGTTTTGAAATAAAAAATATATATTAATTTCTTGAAAAACGTCGAGCAATGATTGACAAAGATACAATCAAATAACACAACTTACAAGTATGAAGTCGATATTGTTTTGTTTACTACGGATAAACCTATATAGTTTTACCCTATCAAGCGGTGGATATATTACATGTCAAAATTTTAATCTGAACAATGATAAATCACTAAATTTCTGATAAAAGCATCAAACCATAAATCTAATAATTAAATCTATGATGGGGTGGGAGGGTTTGGGGAGGCAGTAAAGGTTGTTGGTGTTTATAACGGGAGGTCGAGGGTTCGAACCTCATGGTTGTAAGGAAAAAAAAAATTACATCTATAATGACTGCATTTTCTTGAACCAAATTAGCAAACATCATCAACGGCGCCGCTACCATGCCGACGAACTTCACCAACGAAACTGTCGCCATAACAACGAAACCATCAATGAAACTGCCACCACACTCTACCAGTAGAGACTATACCAGTAGATCTGAATCTACTGAATGACTAAATAAAATAGCATTAGAGTTAATCCCCATTATTGGATAACAAAACTAAAAACAGAAAAATGAAATTTTGTAATAAATTTATTTTCCTCATCCTCCCATATTGGGAAGATAGGGAAGAAATATTTTTTTGAAGGTTGAAGTTGAGAGAGTGAAAAGAATATATATATATTTAACTTGGAATTATTTATTATTATTTTTTAAGTGTTTGAAAATTTTGAAAATAATGAAACAATGCCATTTGGGACTGGTGATTGGCCCAGGTTTTTTAAAACAATTTTTTTTGTATAAAAATACATAAAAATTAATTTTTTAAACAATTCTATTATTATAAAACGGGTAAAGAGTATGTAAAAGATAACTAAAGTTGAATAATTAGTTGATAAATATTATTTTTTTAAAAAAATTAAATTATAATTAATTAATTTCATATCCCAGAAGGATATTTGGAAATAGAATTATTCTAAAATTTGTAATATTCAAAATACAGTAATTAACAAATTTAGTAAATAGTAATTTACTAAAATTACAGCGGCGAGGAAACCTTTTTAAGTTCACAAATTGGCCACAGACTTTTCCATATTTGCGTCCGGACCCCAACCGGTTCACCCCGTATAATTAGGTCTCGTAATTTCATGAATTCAATTTACTTTCTCTCAGCCATAGATATGGCCACCGACAAAGCAGAAAATCCGACGCCATATCCATGGTTAGTGTATAATGGCGCTGAAAAGAAAAACCAACCAATGAGTGGTTAGGATTGCAGAGAGGAAAAATAAGGCATGAGAGAAGAGAGAAATTGCAGATATTTTCTGGTGATATCTTCTGATTGATGTTTTTCTTCAACTATATATATACATGAAAGAATACCTACTTCCACTATTTTCTAACTAAAATATATACAGAAAGGATAATCTGCTTCCACTATTTTCTAACTAATAAATACAGTTTAAATAAAAGGAATTAACTCTAACTAGTTACTGTGTTAATCACGTGGACAATGACTACTCTTCGAATCAGTTGTTGCCACATCATTACAAGCAATCTGATCTGGCAACACATCAAGTACCAGAATTCTCCCTTTTAATCATCACATTTGTCAACATCCCCCTCTCAAGCTCAGCATCACACAGCTGAAGCTTGGAAAGCAGATGATTAAAAGAAGGTGTGGACAAGGATTTTGTAAAAATATCAGCAACTTACTGCTGAGAAGTGATATGATGCAAAGAAATCAAACCGGATTTGTAAGCTTCCCTTGTCACATGGCAGTCGATCTCTATGTGTTTGGTTCGTTCATGGAAGACCGGATTCTCGGCAATATGAACAGCGGCTTGGTTGTCACACCAAAAGGCAACTGGAAGCTGAACATGAACATTGAACACCTGAAGCATGTAAAGAATCCACTGGAGTTCTCTCACAGTAGCAGCCATAAATCTATACTCGGCCTCGGCTGTGGAACAAGATAAGGTAGATTGTTTCTTGGATTTCCAGGACACCAAAGCTCCTCCAAAAAATATGCAAAAGCCTGTAAGAGACTTCCTGGTTGTTCTACAAGCACCCCAGTCAGAATCACTGAAGGCAGAAACATGGAAATCAGTATGACTTGGAAAGAAGACACCGCGACTAGAACTCCTAGCTAAGTATTTGAGAACATGGACAGCCGCATGCCAATGGGACTGATGAGGGGCTTGCATGAACTGGCTCAACTGTTGAACAGAATGAGCTATGTCTGGACGAGTAAATCCAAAATATAACAGTCTTCCAACAAGGCGTCTGCACTTAGAAGGATCCTGCAGCAAAGGGGTGTCATCTTGATCTTCAGAAAAAAAAACTTCAGTCCAGGAGGAAAGGGTGTTTGTACAGAAACACAATCTAAGAGACCAACATCTTGGAGAATGTCCATGATATATTTACGCTGATTAACCACAATTCCTGCATCCGACCGAGCTAGTTCCATCCCTAAAAAAAACTTAGCAGTGCCTAAGTCTTTTATAGTAAAGGCCTCATCAAGATACTGTTTAATAGCCTCAATCTCCCCTGCATCCGAACCAGTTATAAGAACATCATCAACATATACGAGAAGGTATAAACTGAACTTATCCTTGTTCATAAAGAAAAGGCAGGGATCATGACAGGATTGAGTGAAACCATAATTTAGAAGTTTCCCTGTGAACTCAAGGTTCCACTGTCGAGAGGCTTGCTTGAGGCCATAGAGTGATCTCTTGAGGCAACAAACTTGTCCTTGAGTAGTCGTCAAATATCCAGGAGGAGGATGCATATAAACTTCTTCATCGAGAAAACCATGAAGAAAGGCATTATTAATGTCAATTTGGCACAAAGACCAACCATAACCTGCTGCAATAGCAATGAATAATCGTACTGTAACAATTTTTGCAACGGGAGAGAAAACCTCGGTATAATCTTCTCCCTCCTTCTGGGAATACCCCTTAGCTACCAAACGTGCCTTATACCTCTCAACTGAGCCATCAACTTTGCATTTGATTTTATACACCCACCTACAGCCAATGGCCTTCTTCCCCTTTGGTGAATCAGTGAGCTCCCATGTTCCATTAGTTTCTAGAGCCTCAAGTTTCTTGTTCATTGCCTCTGTCCACTGAGAATTACTGCTAGCCTGTTGATATGAAAAAGGTTCTCGAACAGCAGACAAATGAGCAACATATAGTTCATGATCAGTAGAAAAAATGCATTTAGGAAGTACTGGCTCAGAAGAAGTGCTTAAAACAAAATCCTGCATCCATCCAGGTTGTGTTTTGATCCTAGAACTTTTCCTAAGATTAGGTGCAGAAGGCTCAGGAGGAGTAGGGCAAGACCTGCTGAGCGAACCAACTGATCTGTCAGAAAGATCTGTTGTGTCAACTGACTGAGGCAGGTCTTGATGAACAGAAGAAGAATCAGTTTGATCTAAGGCAGATTGCCCTAAGGGAAATGGTTCTAAAGAAATAGGATCATGATCAGAGGATGAGATAACTGATGGAGATACAGGAATTGGTAAGTCAGGGCTAGAATTGGGGACATCTAACGCAGGAAAGACATGTTCATAAAACAGCACATCTCTGGAAATCAAGATTTTATTCAATTCTGGACAAAACACTTTGTATCCTTTATGAGCAGAAGGATATCCGACAAAAATACCTTTATAAGACCTCTCATCAAATTTGTCCTTACCAGGAAATTTATTAAGAACAAAACTCAAACATCCAAAAGTCCTAAGGCCATCATAATCAGGTTTCTTGCCATAAAGCAACTCATATGGTGTCTTCCATTGCAGGATAGAGGAAGGTAATCTGTTTATCAAATGAGTAGCAGTCAAAACTGCTTCGCTCCAAAAAATTTTAGGTAGGCTGGATTGAAGAAGAAGGGCTCTGGCTACTTGAAGAAGATGTCTATGCTTCCTCTCTACTAAACCGTTTTGTTGAGGAGTGTAGGGACAACTCCTCAGATGAACTATTCCTTGATCAGAGAAAATTTGATAACATTGGTCGTTCAGAAATTCAGTCCCATTGTCTGACTGAACAAATTTCACTTTATGCTCAAACTGGTTTTGGAGTTGTAACAAAACTTGAAGTAGCAGTTTAGAAGTTTGGGATTTATGTTTCATCATAAAAGTCCAAGTAGCTCTACTGTATCCATCTACTATAGTAAGGAAATATTGACAATTGTTAAGGCCAGAATGTTTGTAGGGACCCCAAAGGTCCATGTGTAAAGTATGTAATACATGAGGACTTTTGGTACTGCTCAAAAAGAAAGGTAGTCTGTGTTGTTTAGCTAAAGGACATACAGAACATATAGTTCCAAGATCATTGTCATTACAGATCAAGAATTCAGACAATCTAGCCATTACATCAGCAGATGGATGTCCTAAACAAAAATGCCAAGGAATTCTATCAATGTTTGTGCTATTACATGATTCGGAAACTGACAAACCATGCAAAGATTGCCTCACAATAGAAAAACTGAAATCAAATGCTCTCTGAGCTTCCAGCAATGCAGAGGCACTGAATGAGCGTTTATTGAGTATGTACAAATTATTCTTGAGTATGCCAACTGCTAAGATTTTCTTAGAATCCTGGTCCTGCAACCAACATTTATCAGGGAAAAAAATAAAACAACACCGTGAATCCTTGGCTAATTTGCTAATTGATATCAGATTATGCTTAAAGTTGGGAAGAAATAGAACATCTTCTAGAGTTAGAGTTTTAGTGAGCAAATAGGTGCCAACAAGAGACACAAATTGCAGACTTCCATCTGGAAGAGAGACAGAAACAGGTTTAAGCAATTCTCTGATTTTAACCAGTGCATTTCTAGTACTGATCATGTGACCAGTTGCACCTGTGTCAACAATCCAAAAATCCTCTTCCATACAACAAGAATGAATAAAGCTAGAGTTAACAGATTCTGTTATACCTGCAAAACCAGTGCAATTTGCAAACTGTACCGCTTCAGCATCTACCTGTTTCTTCCCTGCTTGCATCTTGCTTAACTCCCGAATAGCTACAGCAAGTGATTCATTCCAATTTGGGTCTGTACCAAGATTATCCAGAGGATAGTCTTCAACCTGAGCAATATGTTCTTTCTCTCCTTTTGTTTTTAAAGATTCCCACCAGTCTGGGAACCCATGCAATTTGAAACAAGAATCTACCAAATGCCCCTTCTTCTTGCAATGTGTGCACAGAAGTTTAGCTTTCTCTGCCTTTGTCAAAATTCTCTTCCCTGTAGCTTTGTGATTTCCAGATCCTGTAGCAAGCATGGCTGAATTTTCAGAGGTTATTTTCACATCAACACTAACTTGACGATGTTTTTCAGCCTTCAACAAGATAGAATAAATTTTTCTCACATTCGACAATGTTTCCATGAGCAAAATGTGATTCTTCTCAGCAGTATAATCATCACATACCCCCATCAGAAACTCCATGCTTCTATCTTCAAATTCCCTAACTGCAATTGCTTGCATAATAGTGTTCCATGCTTCTCTTGCCCCGGCTCTAAACTGACTAGATTTCTTATCAGTTAATAAATCTTTGAGATCAACTTATCCTACTAAATGAGCCCTCAACTAATCTATCTGATCTCGAAGCTCCTGCAGTTTGCCATAATACTGAGTGATCTTCATATTGTCTTGTCGAATCATCGACACCTCCCTCTTCAGTTGAAACAACAAAGATAGATTGGACATTCCAAATCTATCAGACAACTCCACCCACAGTTCGTGTGCATCAGTAAAGTAAACGAACTGATTGACTAAATCCTTTGAAATTCCAAACAAAATCCATGAAACTACCATAGTATTAACTCTGTACCATTGCTTATACTTAGGTGAGTTAATCGCAGGAGCGGAGTAGCTTCCATCAATAAAACCTACTTTACTCTTCGTAACCAAAGCTCTGACCATAGCTATCTTCCAGGTCATATAATTCGAATCAGTCAGTAATGGTGAAACCAATTGCATACCTGGATTATCCAATCCAAGAAGCAATAATTGATCTTCCATGTCATCTGAAGAGAGTATACGATCTTCTCCCTTTGGCAGTTCATCACCGTCAGTATTTTCATCACCTTGTTCTCCCATCAGGTCAATGCGCATCATTGTGCTCGCTCTGATACCATGAAAAGAAAAACCAACCAATGAGTGGTTAGGATTGCAGAGAGGAAAAATAAGGCATGAGAGAAGAGAGAAATTGCAGATATTTTCTTGTGATATCTTCTGATTGATGTTTTTCTTCAACTATATATATATACATGAAAGAATACCTACTTCCACTATTTTCTAACTAAAATATATACAGAAAGGATACTCTGCTTCCACTATTTTCTAACTAATAAATACAGTTTAAATAAAAGGAATTAACTCTAACTAGTTACTGTGTTAATCACGTGGACAATGACTACTCTTCGAATCAGTTGTTGCCACATCATTACAACCAATCTGATCTGGCAACACATCAAGTACCAGAATTCTCCCTTTTAATCATCACATTTGTCAACAGGCGCCCATTCTCATTCTCAAAATTTTTGCAGGATTTCATCTTCAGGGCCGGTATCTAGCGAGACTAGGAATATTTCGGCACAACAAACGAAATGGAGCCAAAATCACTGGAAGAGAAATTTAAACTCATCATGGAAGAGTATGAACATGATCAAGATTCAGCAGAGCACTCAATGCTGCACAACAAGGATCAAAATGAGGAGATTGCAAGCTGTATGAAGAAAAACCAGAAGATTGAGAGGAAAATGAACGAGATGCAAGATACACTAAATGTAATCTTTGAAGCACTGATGAAACAGAATCAATGGCAGGCACATGGAAGTCAGAAAAGCAATTCAGCACCCTCTGAGCAACTGCAATTTTAGCAAAGATAATCAAGTTTAAAGAAAAGAAGAAAGCAAGAAAGATAATGGAGAGAGAGAAGTTCAAGAAGTAGAAAAATGCAGAAACACTATATGGATCCAGAGAGCATGAGGATGGAATTTATTCAGCTCCTCCCTCAATGTGAATTATACAAGAAGAAAGTCTGACTGGAGACTATAAATCCACAGCGCAACTGGGAGGCAACCCAGATATTTAGTTTCTCTTTTTCTCAATTTCCAATTTTTAGAGTTAGTGAATGAAGAGGCAAGGAGACAAATCAAACGAAAGAAGCCTTCAATATTGCAGAAGCTGAACTCCAACTGAGACATTAACGTTTACTGCGACAGGAAAGAACCTTCTTGATATCTGAATTTTAATTCACTCTTTGTGTCATGTATTGCTTTCATTATCTGTTTTGAGTCAGTTGACTCTGCAGGGAATCATAATTGATGCTTTGAATACGCCACTTCTGCTACACACTGTACTTTAAATTTCTGAATCATGTAGAATACAAGTGTGGGGGAGTAGGCATAGCTCTATATATGCTTATATTCATGACACCTGATTATGAAACCAGAGTAATAGATATGTCCCTTTACATAAAAAAATAAATTTTTCTTCAAAATGATCATGTTCTAATATTTTCTTCAAACTAAAAATAATTTTCTTAAGAACCCCTTTGAGCCAATTATTAGAAGCCTTTAATAATGCATGAAGTATAAGCTTAGCATTTAGTGATTAGGATTGTAATATTTGGATTGTACCTTAGCTATTGCCTTAAGATTTAGTCACAAATCCCCCAAATCTTGGTAAGGAATTTTGAGCCTAAGAGTCTCCCTGTGATTCAATTTTTCTTTGTTGAGTGATTAGTCTAATATGCATTAATGAATCTAGAACTTGGCTAGATTATACATAACAAGACTATGTAACTATCCATGATTTGTCAAAATGATAAAGGCCCCTAGAAATCATATTTTATTTTTCCTTTTTATGAACCCCTAAGATTAAACCCTTGAGCCTAACCTTTTCTTTGACCTCCCTCACATAAACAACCTTCTAAACCTTCATTTTTGATCCCTCCACTCTAAATTTTTATTTGATAGTAGTAGTTCTTGCTAAAACATGCCAATAACCAATTGATTATCTTTATAAAGTGTTGCCTCATTTAAAAAAAAAACTATTATTTTGTTTAGGACCAATGTCCTTAGTATGAATAAGTGGGGAAGTGAAGGATATCTAAGTCTTGTACCGTCACAGTAGTATAGTGGTGAGATGTAAGGAAGTAAATGACCTCTAAACCTTTATACCTTTACGAAAACACCTAAGTTAGTAGAATAAAGAGTAAGAAAGTGAAGGATCTCTAAGCATTGTACATTTACATTAGTATAGTAGAGGCATAGTTGTGACGCCCCTGATAGATCAGCTGACAGTGACATAGCCTGTGCCCCCTGGCTCGCACCTGGACACGTGTCGATCAAATACGCACGCGTGGAATACGTAAAGAAAATTAAATAGAATAATGTACGAAAAGGCGATAAAAGTATTTTGAACCATAAATAACGCATGAGAGGATCCCTGGATTAAAAACTACTAGGATATCCAAGAGGTATAAATATATAAGGTCATAACTATATTATAGTAGTGATAACATCATATGAGAGGTATACAAAGCTGCGTCGGTCTTATTTCAACTATGTACAATACATACACTGAACGCGGGACACAAGTGGAAAATATGTACAAGTCTTCCTGGCAACCTCTGGAGTCTTCTGCAAAGTCACTCTATATGTCCGTACCTCGATCACATCCCTGAGCATCTGGGCTTAAGGGTAAGGGAAAGGGATAACGGAGTGAGCATGCACTGTGCTGAAGGATTATATTCCCAGGCCCGGTAAAAAATTCACTTTCGTGCTATGCATTCCAGAATCGAAATCTTTGACCAGGCCTAGACTCTAGCACAATCGCTATTCCAATCCTTGCTTGAAATAACATTGCGCAGGATCTTGGTTCGTACTTATTCGATTTATCACGCAACAATAATTTCTAATTAAAATAGAAATCATAGAAAGTACCTCTTGAAGCGTGAACTTAGGTGATAGCTTGTATGACTAAAGACTATGATCGCACGTTGTGTGGGCAATGATCTAGCGAGCAATTGATCAGCAATAAACACAACTGGGTCACTGGGAAATTCCCCAGAACCGCCGCCTACGCACGTGGACTTCACGCGCCGCCTGAGATAGACTCACGTGCCACCGCTCCTCGAACCAAGCACTGCCGGGAATTGAGAAAATCCCGTCGCCGGTTTGAAGGGAGAGCAGCCGACCTTTTGAGCTTCAAAAATCCAAACTTGAGAGATAAAATTATTTCTCTCTCTAGGATTTTATCTCTCTAGTTTTCTTGTCTTGAAAACTAATGAATTGTGTTTTATGTAATTGCTAATCCCTTGTTTATATATAGAGTTACAAGAGAGACCCCAAGTTGGTTTAGGATTGGCATTCCTGATGGGTTTAGGTAATTAATTAGTTTTCAAATCTAATTAGGTAACTAATCTAATAGGATAAACCAAATCCAATTAGATTTCCTAATCTGTAGGATTTCCTAATTCTAATGGAAACTTAAGACTTAATTAATTAATTAAATAATTTCACTTTGTTAATTACTTAATTAACCCTTAGGAATAATTAATTAAATAATTAAGTCTCCTTATTCAGTTAACCCATTACAAAATTAATCGTACCACTAACGGATTAATTTTGGCACTACCATCCTACACCAGAATTGCTTTCGGAACATAACGAGATCATCTCGGGAGCACCATCACCCCGGACATACAGGTACATAGTTTCTTTTTGACAGGTAGTAGCACACAACTAAACACGCGTACCCAACTTAC
Organism: Knoxia roxburghii; assembly: GCA_030378225.1. NCBI lineage: Eukaryota > Viridiplantae > Streptophyta > Magnoliopsida > Gentianales > Rubiaceae > Knoxia > Knoxia roxburghii. The sequence goes on from CM059418.1 coordinate 14,669,652, forward strand.
AGAGACTATTGGCCACAATTGACCTCACCCATTGGCAAATCAAAGTACGCTATGCCTAATCCTCATGCCCGCTTAAGTCTAGGGATTAAGAGATAGAATACTAAGAACAATTTGTCTATTAAATAAGTACAAGACAAATCATTCTAAATTGTCAAGTTCATTACACCTCGGGCATATCTATATGATTCAATTAGTTTAGACAAACAAATTATCTGAATCACATAATAACCTAAATCGATAAGTGTCCAGAACTGTCTCGGTTACGAACCTTATTTATATATTATGTCTTTTAACCAATGATGAGATCTACTGTGTCACACCAGACACCTCATCACCTAACTACATGATATAAATAGACTAATCATGCACAACATATAAACCAAAACATTAAATCGATATATTAACTGGGAAAAAGTTTAATACAAGCATAGCTTTAGTATTCAAACCTAACAATCTCTCACTAATACTTAAGCTGTCCTTTACGTATATAACTACATTCAATCTTATATACTCTACAATATATCTAGAAAGACTATCATGACTCTCCTAAGTATCTGATCCCCATGCCCTCCACGTGAGCCTCAATGACTTTTGAAGTCAATGTCTTCGTGAATGGATCTGCAAGGTTATCCTATGATGCTATCTTAGCCACGGCCACGTCTTCACTCTTGAAGACATCTCGTATCAGGTGGTACTTGCGCTGTATATGTTTAATCTCCTTGTGGGCTCGTGGTTCCTTCGAGTTTGCTACTGCACCGTTGTTATCACAATACACTGTGATAGACTTCTGCAAACCAGAAATCACATCTAAGTCAACTAGGAAGTTCTTGAGCCACATTACTTCTTTCGCTGCCTCTGATGTGGCAACTTATTCATCCTCTATGGTAGAATCCGCCACGCATTTCTGCTTGACACTCCGCCAAACTATGGCTTCACCTCCCAAAGTAAACACATACCCTAAGGTAGACTTGCTCTTGTCCTTATTGCATTGGGAATCTGAATCTGTGTAACCTCGGGGTACCAGCTCAGGTGCCTGATAGACCAACACTGTTGGAGTAGAATACATAAGCTATGTTTGTATTGTATATTTTCCCAGTAATATATCGATTTGTGTTTTGGTTATATTTTGTTGTGCATAATATATCCATTTATATTATATAAGTATATGATGAGGTGTCTTGTGTGACACAGTAGATCTCATCGTTGGTTGAAAGACATAATATATAAATGAGGTTCGTAACCGAGACAGTTTTGGACAAACTTTCGGTTTAGGTTATTATGCGATTCGGATAATTGGTTTGTCTAAACTAATTGAATCATGTAGATATGCCCGGGGCGTATTGAACTAGACCATTAGGAATGATTTTTCTTATAATGATTTAATAGATAAATCATTCTTGGTATTCTATCTCTTAATCCCTAGACTCGAGCGGGCATGAGGATTAGACATAGTGTACTTTGATCTGCCAAAGGGTGAGGTCAATTGTGGCCAATAGTCTCGGTAGGTTGGGTGCGCGTGTTTAGTTACTTGGTGTGCTACTGCTTGTCGAAAGGAAACCATGTACCGGTGTATCCGGGGTGATGTGCTCCCGAGATGAGCTCGTTATGTTTATTATACTAAACCCAGCTGGTGGACTTATATCCGGTATAATAAAAAGGTCGAGTGGCACTAGTCTCAGAATTAAAGAAATTAATGAATTAATTTATCAGTAAATTAATAAATTAACGAGCACTATATCTTTGATGTGGGGAGATTATGAATATAAATTAATTAAGTTGTTCCGGAAGCAATTCTGGTGTAGGATGGTAGTGCCATAATTAATCCGTTAGTGGTACGATTAATTATGTATTGGGTTGTAGACAAAGGTAGATTTAATTAATTAAGTAATTAATTAATCCTTGTGTCAGTTGGTTGTGAATCATACCAGGAACTGGTTTGGGATAAGTGAATCCCTGTATCAGTTGGTTGTGAATCATACCAGGAACTGATTTGGGATAAGTGAGTCCCTGTATCAGTTGGATGTGTATCAGTCCAGGAACAGGATTGAAGGAAACAGAATCCCAGTTGGAAGGCCAATCCTAAACCAATTTGGGGTCCCTCTTGTAACTCTATATATAGACAAGGGATTAGCTATTCTACATATACAATTCATAAGTTTTCAAGACAAGGAAAACCTAGAGAGAGAAAATCCTAGAAAGAGAAAAATTCTCTCTCAAAGTTAGATTTTTAAGGGCAATTTTCTAGATCGTTGCCCACACAACGTGAAATCAAAGTCTTGAGGCATACAAGAGAATCACCTGTGTGCACGCTTCAAAGGTATTTTCTAAAGTTCCGCTTTTAATTAGAATTTATGTTGCGTGGTAAGTTGGATGAGTATAAACCCAGATCCTTTGCAATGCTATTTCAAGCAAGGGTTGGAATAGCGATTGTGCTAGAGTCTAGGCTTGGCCAAAGATTCCAATTCTGAAATGCGTAGCACGAAAGTGAGTTTCTGGTTAGACCCGGGCAGATAATCTTTCAATTGGTATCAAAGCCTGATTTTGGGTTTTGTGCTTGTTCGATTATTACATGGTTTTATTTGCAGGTGGTTAAGAAATCCCGACTATTATGGTTACGTTTGTATGGGTTTTAATTAAACTCCGGGACATGTCCGGATTTGATTTTATTATGAATTTTGTAATAGTATAACCACGTGCTGAAAGTCGTGTAGGATTAGATCAAATCTGTAGTAGAAACCCTTGTAGTAGGAGAATTATTTTTTTATGTAATCGAATGCGTTATGGTGGGCAACTTGAATTCGTGAGTTTTGGGTTATCGTTAATTCGTAGAAACTCAGGAAATTCCAGCGAATTGCAAGAACACCAAATAGCGTGGGAATAAGCGAAGGAGGGATTGGAGGCAAGGGGGCGGCGCCAGCGACCCGCCGGTAACCACCAGCAGAGCAGTGCCGCTGCCACGGGGCGCAGCAGAAAGCTGCAGCCGAGGCAGCAGCAGGCGGGAGCAGCGCGCAGCAGTTGCTGCACCCGTGCGGCCCGTTCGGGCTGCGTTTTGGCCCATTTTTCCTCCAGTTTTCATTTTTTTTGAGGTTCAAGACTCTCCCCATCGAATAGCGTGGTGGGACACGAGATCAAGGCAGAAGATGGAAGCGATTAAAACCATAATAGTCGAGAAATTTATTTTTTGTGTTTATTTCCCGTATTTATTGTTTTAATTTTTATGCTATATTTTAGATGCATGATTTTAAAGCATGTTGGTTTTATGGTTGCATATAACTTAGGGTTAGTTAATTGCATGTTAACACCAGAAAAACCCTCAATTTGGAAATCTAAGTGGGAGTGGGTTGGTTTAATATTCCCATTGCCACCATTACAAGTTCATATGCGATGTGGGTAGGCTTGCGCGTTGGCATTAGGGCCTTCCTCCATTCGGATGAGTCCAACCCCGAGATCGCTGGATTATGAATATCTGAGTAAGATGACTAGAGTGAGTTTAACTAGGAGAAATGCGACACCCTCTCCATCTGAGGCGCACTATCCTGAGGTAACAAACTCAGAAGTTACGTAATGGCACACACTCAGTGTACGATCTGTAGTATTCCTCCTGCGAGGTTACGCTGTTTATTTGTTGACTGAAAGCATTGACTATTAGCTACATTGATCAATAGATCGTTTGGTCAGATAGTGTAGTTAATGAACTTGGTTCTTCTCAAACGAATGTGGGTTAGCGTAAACGTCCACACGGCGTGGCTAGTGAGAATCCCAATGAATGAGATGTTGGTGGATAAAGATTATTGTTTTGAGGGAATTCAATAATTGATAGAATTTCATGTTTATTTTTTGAAATTCAAATAACTGAAACATTGTCTGTTTATTTATTTTACAGTTTTATTGATATGACATTCAACCCCTTAGCTGCTATTTGAAAGACAATAAATTAACTGGAACCAATTATGTCTACTGGAGTCATAACTTGGACATAGTCCTGAAGGCTGAGCAGTATAAGTTTATGCTCACCAAAGTATGTCCAGATGTGCCAGATGAGAACTCTCATCAATAGGATAGGGATGCCTATGCCGGTGGAGAAAACCGGATGAGATAGCGCGGTGCTATATTTTGGCCTCTGTGTCAAATGTGCTGTAACATCAGCTTTATCCCATGGTATCTGCCTTTAACATGATGGCTCACCTGAGAGAGATGTTCGTGCATCAAGGTAGAACTGCTAGGCAAGCAGCCATGAGGAAGTTAATGAACACATAGATGGCTAAAGGCGGATCGGTGAGAGATTATGTGCTACACATGATCAGTAACATCAATGAGATAGAGGTGTTGGGTGGAGAAATCAACCCAGAAAGTTAGATAGATATTATCCTCCAGAGTCTACCATCTTGTTTTGAGCAGTTTCGGGTCAACTACAACATAAACCAAAGAGTTTACACTCTACCCGAGCTCTTAACTGATTAGGTGGTGGCCGAAGGTATCTTCCACGAGAAAAAAAAGCTTTGGTCACAGTAAAGGCTTCAGGTTCTTTTTTTGTAACTAAAGGCAAGAAGAATAAGAAGAAGAAGAATGCCAGGAAACTTACTGCGAAGCCCGAGATCACAAAGAAGAGCAAGCCCAAAGGCAAGTGCTTTAAGTGCGGTAAAACAGGACACTAGAAATCGGATTGTCCAAAACTTAAAGGTACAATTATTTCTGCCCTAATTATTGAGACATGTTTAGCGGTGATTCCCAGAGATACTTGGTGTGTAGATTCAGGAGCCAGTGATCATGTTTGTAATTCATTGCAGTCAAGTAACCCGGAAGCTTAGAGTGGGCGAACTGGACATCTACATGGGCGACACTACAAGAGTGTCAGTAGAAGCAGTGGGAGTTGTCAATTTAAATTTCAAAAATTGAAGATTAGAGTTAGTTAATTGTCTTTATGTACCAAGTTTTACAAAGAACCTTATTTCAGTTTCTAAACTCTTGAAGAATGGTTACAAGTTTGTTTTTTCTGATGAGTCTATATTTATTAGAAGAAATGGAAAACTTGTTTATTCTGGTTTATTGGTTTCCAATTTATTTGTGGTTAACTCTAATTCCCCTGTTGCGCAAAACATAGAAACAGATAGCTCGTTATCTAACATTAATAAGAGGAAGAAACCTTCTGAAATGAATCAAACATATCTTTGGCATCTCAGGCTAGGTCACATAAACCTTAGTAGGATTTAGAGGTTGGTTAATGATGGACCTTTAGGTTTATTAGAGATTGACAGTTATTCAACCTGCGAATCTTGCTTGGAGGGTAAGATGACCAAAAGACCTTTGAAAGCAAAAGGTTATAGAGCTAAGGAAGTATTATAATTGATTTATTCTGACTTGTGTGGACCGATAACGGTCCAGGCAAGAGTTGGATTCGAGTATTTCGTGACGTTTACGGATGACTACTCAAGCGGGTACATTTACCTAATGCGTCACAAGTCCGAATGTTTTGGCAAGTTCAAAGAGTTTCAGGTAGATGTGGAGAAGCATCATGGTAAGAGTATCAAGACACTGCGTTCAGATTATGGTGGGGAGTACCTATCCCATGAATTTTGAGAATACCTCAGTGAGGTCGGAATTCAGTCTCAGTTGTCTACACATGGCACACCACAGCAGAACGGTGTAGCAGAAAGAAGGAATCAGATTTAAACCCATTCTGGGGATATGCCTTAGAAACAGCAATGTATATTCTTAATCTTGTACGATCTAAAATCATGTCTTCAACCCCAGTAGAGTTATGGAATGGGCGCAAGCCCAGTATAAGACATCTCAGAATTTGGGGTTGTCTAGCACATGTGCTTAAGGCGGATACGGCTAAGTTAGATGCGAGAACTGAATTGATGCTATCTGTAGGATATCCTAGGGGAATGAAGGGTGGTCTGTTTTATAGTCCTAAAGATCAGAAGGTGGTGGTTAGTACTAACACTAGATTTTTTTGAAGAGGACTATATCTTAGATTACAAGCGCAAGAGTAAGATTGCACTAGAAGAGCTTAGATGACAAATTACTAATCCTGATGCACCAGCACAAGTAGATACACCACACATTGCACATGAGATCATAAAGGATGCGCCTACACAGGTAGTGCCTCATTATAGTGGGAGGGTTGTAAGACAGCCCGACAGATTCATTGGCGTGGGAGAGGCCTCTGACCTAGTCCCAGGCACGCCTGAGCCTAACCCAGTTAACAACAATGAGGCTCTCCGAGATAAAGATGCAGATTCTTGGCGTAAGGCAATGATATCCGAGATGGGGTCAATGGACCACAATCAAGTCTGGGAGCTTGTGGACCTGTCTGATGGGTTTAAACCCTTTGGATGCAAGTGGAAACCTTTAAAGCTAGGCTGGTGGCGAAGGGGTATACTCAGAAAAAGGGAATCGATTATGAGGAAACCTTCTCTCTGGTAGCCATGCTTAAGTCGATCCAGATTCTCTTGGCCATAGCTGCTCATTTAGATTATGAGATTTAGCAGATAGATGTCAAGACAGCTTTCCTAAACGGAAGTCTTGAGGAAACCATTTTTATGCAGCAACCAGAGGGATTCATTGAAAAAGGCCAAGAACATAAGGTTTGCAGACTTAAGAGTGTTGGAATAGAATACATAAGCTATGCTTGTATTGTACATTTCCCAGTTTAATATATCGATTTGTGTTTCAGTCATATTTTGTTGTGCATGTTTATGTCCATTTATATTATGTAAGTAGATGATGAGGTGTCTGGTGCGACACAGTAGATCTCATCATTGGTTGAAAGACATAATATATAAATGAGGTTCGTAACCGAGACAGCTTTGGACAAACTGTCGGTCTAGGTTATTATGTGATTCAGATAATTAGTTTGTCTAAACTAATTGAATCATATAGATATGCCCGGGGCATATTGAACTTGACTCTTAGGAATGATTTGTCTTGTACTGATTTAATAGACAAATCGATCCTTGTATTCTATCTCTAAATCCCTAGACTCGAGTGGGCATGAGGATTAGACATAGTGTACTTTGATCTGCCAATGGGTGAGGTCAAATGTGGCCAATAGTCTCGGTGGGTTGGGTGCACATGTTTAGTTACTTGGTGTGTTGCTGCTTGTCGAAAGGAAACCATGTACCGGTGCGTCCGGGGTGATGGTGCTTCCGAGATGAGCTCGAAATGTTTATTATACTAAACCCGGCCGGTGGACTTATGTCCGGTATAGTAAAAAGGTCGAGTGGTACTAGTCTCGGAATATTAAGAAGTTGATGAATTAATTTATCAGTAAATTAATAAATTAACGAGCACTATATCTTTGATGTGGGGAGATTATGAATATAATTTAATTAAGTTGTTCCGAAAGCAATTCTGGTGTAGGTTGGTAGTGCCATAATTAATCCGTTAGTGGTACGATTAATTATGTACTGGGTTATTGACAAAGGTAGATTTAATTAATTGAGAAATTAATTAATCCTTGTGTCAGTTGGTTGTGAATCATCCCAGGAACTGGTTTGGGTTAAGTGAATCCCTGTGTCAGTTGAGAGTGATTCATCCCAGGAACTGGATTGGGATAAGTGAATCCCTGTGACAGTTGGGAGTGTATCAGTCCAGGAACAGGATTGAAGGAAACAGAATCTGTATCAGTCCAGAAACAGGATTGAAGGAAAACAGAAACCCAGTAGGAAGACCAATCCTAAACCAACTTGGAGTCTCTCTTGTAACTCTATAAATAGACAAGGGATCAGTCATTCAGAATACACAATTAACACAATTAATCCACAGGATTTCTAGAGAGAGAACATTCTAGAGAGAGAACATTTCTCTCTCCAAGTCGAATTTTCAAGAAAGTGTGCAGCTGGTTTTTGGGTTTCTAGTGGATGAATTTTTGGCCTTGGTCAATACCAGCTGCGCGTAGCTTTCTCTCTCAGCAGGCTGTGCGTTTATAGTACGTGCCAGGTGCTGCGAGGCTAGAGTTTTCTAGCAGGTGGATTGTGGAGAGTAGCTGATCAATTGACTTCTAGTTCGTTGCCCACACAACGTGAAGTCATAGTCTTTAGGCATACAAGAGAATCACCAGGTGCACGCTTCAAAGGTACTTTTCTAAGATTCCGCTTTAATAGAAATTTTCGTTGCGTGGTAAATCGAGCGCAATGGCCGCGAGCGCTGGGCCGCGTGCGCAGGGGCCCGCGCGCAGAGGCCTTGCGCGCAGGGCCGAGCACGGTCCGTTCGGCCTGTGCGCGCGGGCAGTGCGGCCCTCGGGCCGTGCTGTGGCCCGGCGACCCGTTCGGGCCGTTCGGGCTGTTTTTGTCCCGTTTTTCCTCCAGTTTTCATTTTTTTGAAGTTCAAGACTCTCTCCATCGAGTGACGTGATGGGACACGAAATCAAGGCAAAGGATGGAAGCAATTAAAACCATAATAGTCGGGAAATTTATTTTACGTATTTATTTCCCATATTTATTGTTTTAATTTCTATGCTTTATTTTTATGCTGTATTTTAGATGCATGAATTAAAGCATGTCTGGTTTTATGGTTGCATATAACTTAGGTTAGTTAATTGCATGTTAAAACCGGAAAAACCCTCAATTTGGAAATCTAAGTGGGAGCGGGTTGTGTTATATCCCCATGGCCACCATTACGGGTTCATATGCAATGTGGGTGGGCTTGCGCGTTGGCATTAGGGCCTTCCTCCATTCGGATGAGTCCAGCCCCAAGATCGCTAGACTATGAGCTTCTGAGTAAGATGACTAGAGTGAGTTTAACTAGGAGAAATGCGACACCCTCTCCATCTGAGGCGCACTATCCTGAGGTATCAAACTCAGAAGTCACGTAATGGCACACACTTAGTGTACGATCTGCAGTATTCCTTCCGCGAGGTTACGCTGCTTACTTGTACGGCTAAAAGCACCGACTATTAGCTACATTGATCAAAAGATCGTTGGTCAGATAGTGTAGTTAATGAACTTGGTTCTTCTCAAATGAATGTGGGTTAGCATAAACGTCCACACTACGTGGCTTGCGAGAATCCCGGTGGATGAGATGTTGGTGGATTAATATTATTGTTTTGAGGGAAATCAATAATTAAATTGAATTTTCATGTTTTTCGAAAATTCTAGCATATATAACTAAAATACTGTTTGTTTACTTTCCAGTTTAAATCGATATGGCATTCAATCCTTTAGCTGCTATTTTGAAAAGCAATAATTTAACTGGAACTAATAATGTCGATGGAAGTCGTAACTTGGACATTGTCCTTATGGATTAGAGCGCTCCTGTGAGAGATCGTGTCATTGACATGATTAGTAACATCAACAAGGTTGAGGTAGTGGGAGGCAAAATCGTTGGTGAAACCAAAGCCAATATTGTCCTCCAGAGCTTGCCTCAAAGCTATGAGCGGATTCGATTGAACTACAACATAAGTAAGATGTTGTGGGGAGTTCATCCGAGCTCTTGGCAGAGTTGATGGCGCCTCAAAGCTATGAGCAGATTTGGTTGAACTACAACATAAGTAAGATGTTGTGGAGTTCATCCGAGCTCTTGGCAGAGTTGATGGTGGCTAAAAGTCTTCTTCAAGAGAAGAAGCGAGCTTTAGTCACAGTCAAAGCTTTAGAATCTTCTTCTGAGGCTGAGGCTGGAAAGAAGAAGAGAAAGCTCGAGGGAGTAGCTAAAAAGGCACAAATTGTGCCTGAGCCAGATATTGCAAAGAAGAAGTCGAAAGCAAGTGCTTCAAGTGCAATAAGACGGGACATAGGAAAGCGGATTGTCCAAAGCTTATAAGTAAGATAAATTATGCCTTAATTACTGAGACATGTTGAGCGGCGATTCCCACAGATACTTGGTGTGTGGATTCAGGTGCCACTGACCATGTTTGTAATTCTTTGCAAGGGTTCCAAGTAACCCAGAAGCTTAGAGAAAGCGAATTGGATATCTACTTGGGCGACACTACAAGAGTGTCAGTAGAAGCAGTGGGAGTTGTTAAGTTGAATTTCAAAAATTCTATCTTAGAGTTAGTTAATTGTCTTTATGTACCGAGTTTTAGAAAGAACTTGATTTCGGTTTCTAAACTCTTAAAGAACGGGTATAAGTATTTTTTCTGATGACTGTGTTGTTATTAGAAGAAATGGAAAACTTATTTGTTCTGGTTCATTGGCGGACAATTTGTTTGTGGTTAACTCTAACTCCCCTGTTGCGCAAAACATAGAGATAGATAGCTCAGAATCTAACATTAATAAGAGGAAGAAACCTTCTGAAATGAATCAAACCTATCTTTAGCATCTCAGGCTAGATCATATAAACCTTAGTAGGATTCAGAGGTTGGTCAATGATGGACCTTTGGGTTCATTAGATATTGACAGTTATGCAACCTGCATATCTTGCATGGAAGGTAAAATGACCAAGAGAGCTTTTAAAGCAAAAGGCTATAGAGCTAAATAAGTATTAGAGTTGATTCATTATGACTTGTGTGGACCTATGACGGTCCAGGCACGAGGGGGATATGAGTATTTCATGACGTTCACGGATGACTACTCTAGGTACGGATACATTTACCTAATGCGCCACAAGTCTGAATATTTTGGCAAGTTCAAAGAGTTTCGGGCAGATGTGGAGAAGCATCATGGTAAGAGTATTAAGACACTGCGTTTAGATCGTGGTGGGGAGTACCTATCCCATGAATTTTGAGATTACCTCACTGAGGTAGGAATTCAGTCTCAGTTGTCTGCACTTGGCACGCCACAGCAGAATGGTGTAGCAGAAAGGAGGAATCAGACTCTTATGGAAATGGTTAGGTCCATGATGAGCTATAGTGATTTGCCAAGTTCATTATGGGGATATGCCTTGGAAACGACAATGTATATTCTTAATCTTATACCATTTAAAATCGTGCCTTCAACCCCAGTAGAGTTGTGGAACGGGCGGAAGCCCAGTCTAAGACATCTCAGAATTTGGGGCTACCCAGCACATATGCTTAAGGCAGATACGGCTAAGTTAGATGCAAGAACAGAATTAATGTTGTTTGTAGGATATCCTAGGGGAATGAAAGGTGGTCTATTCTATAGTCCTAAAGATCAGAAAGTGGCGGTAAGTACCAACGCTAGATTTTTAGAAGAGGACTATGTCTTAGATCACAAGCCCAAGCGTAAGATAGTACTAGAAGAGCTTAGATGACAAACTACTAATCCTAATACACCAGCACAAGTAGATACACCACACTGCACATGAGATCACAGATGATGCACCTGCACAGGCGGTGCCTCATCGTAGTAGAAGGGTTGTGAGACAGCCAGACAGGTTCATTGGCGTGGGAGAGTCTTCAGACCTAGTCCCAGGTGTGCCTGAACATGACCCAGTCAACTACAATGAGGCGCTTCGAGATAAAGATGCAGAATATTGGCTTAAGGCAATGATATCCGAGATGGGGTCAATGGACCACAATCAAGTCTAAGAGCTTGTGGACCTGCCTGATGGGTTTAAGCCCATTGGATGCAAGTGGGTCTACAAACATAAGAGTGTTTCTATCTAAGGAGCAGTCTCTTAAGACTGTTGAGGAGATAGAGGCCATGAAGACAGTTCCATATGCTTCGGCAATAGGAAGTCTCATGTGTGCCATGTTGTGTACGAGGCCTGATATCTGTTATGCCGTGGGCATGGTGAGCAGATATCAGAGTAACCCCGGGAAAGCTCAATGGGAGGCAATAAAATGCATTCTCAAGTATTTGCGCAGAACGAGGGACCAAGTTCTGGTCTATCAGGCATTTGAGCTGTTACCTCGAGGTTACACAGATTCAGATTTCCAAGGCGACAGGGACAAGAGCAAGTCTACCTCAAGGTATGTGTTTACTCTAGGAGGTGGAGCCATAGTTTGGCGGAGTGTCAAGCAGAAATGCGTGGCGGACTCTACCATGGAGGTTGAGTATGTTGTCTCATCAGAGGCAGCGAAAGAAGCAGTATGGCTCAAGAACCTCCTAGTGGACTTAGATGTGATTCCTGGTTTGCAAAAGTCTATCACGGTTAAGTGTGATGACAACGGTGCAGTAGCAAACTCGAAGGAACCACGAGCCCACAAGGCGAGTAAACATATTCAGCGCAAGTACCACCTGATACGAGACATCGTAAAGAGGGTAGACGTGGTCGTGGCTAAGATAGCATCAGAGGATAACCTTGCAGATCCATTCATAAAAACATTGACTTCTAAAGTCTTTGAGGCTCACGTGAAGGGCATGGGGATTAGATGCTTAGGAGAGCCTTGACAGTTTTTTTACATAGATAGCAGTAGATTGGGTAGGATTGTATGTAGTTGTATACATAAAACACAGCTTAAGTATTAGTGGGAGATTGTTGGAATAGAATACATAAGCTATGCTTGTATTGTACAGTTTCCCAGTTTAATATATCGATTTGTGTTTCAGTCATATTTTGTTGTGCATGTTTATGTCCATTTATATTATGTAAGTAGATGATGAGGTGTCTGGTGCGACACAGTAGATCTCATCATTGGTTGAAAGAGATAATATATAAATGAGGTTAATAACCGAGACAGCTTTGGATAAACTGTCGGTCTAGGTTATTATGTGATTCAGATAATTAGTTTGTCTAAACTAATTGAATCATATAGATATGCCCGGGGCATATTGAACTTGACTCTTAGGAATGATTTGTCTTGTACTGATTTAATAGACAAATTGATCCTTGTATTCTATCTCTAAATCCCTAGACTCGAGTGGGCATGAGGATTTGACATAGTGTACTTTGATCTGCCAATGAGTGAGGTCAAATGTGGCCAATAGTCTCGGTGGGTTGGGTGCACGTGTTTAGTTACTTGGTGTGTTGCTGCTTGTCGAAAGGAAACCATGTACCGGTGCGTCCGGGGTGATGGTGCTCCCGAGATGAGCTCGAAATGTTTATTATACTAAACCCGGCCGGTGGACTTATGTCCGGTATAGTAAAAAGGTCGAGTGGTACTAGTCTCGGAATATTAAGAAGTTGATGAATTAATTTATCAGTAAATTAATGAATTAACGAGCACTATATCTTTGATGTGGGGAGATTATGAATATAATTTAATTAAGTTGTTCCGGAAGCAATTCTTGTGTAGGTTGGTAGTGCCATAATTAATCCGTTAGTGGTACGATTAATTATGTACTGGGTTATTGACAAAGGTAGATTTAATTAATTGAGAAATTAATTAATCCTTGTGTCAGTTGGTTGTGAATCATCCCAGGAACTGGTTTGGGATAAGTGAATCCCTGTGTCAGTTGAGAGTGATTCATCCCAGGAACTGGATTGGGATAAGTGAATCCCTGTGACAGTTGGGAGTGTATCAGTCCAGGAACAGGATTGAAGGAAACAGAATCTGTATCAGTCCAGAAACAGGATTGAAGGAAAACAGAAACCCAGTAGGAAGACCAATCCTAAACCAACTTGGAGTCTCTCTTGTAACTCTATAAATAGACATGGGATCAGTCATTCAGAATACACAATTAACATAATTAATCCACAGGATTTTTAGAGAGAGAAAATTCTAGAGAGAGAAAACGTTTCTCTCTCCAAGTCAAATTTTCAAGAAAGTGTGCAGCTGGTTTTTGGGTTTCTAGTGGCTGAATTTTTGGCCTTGGTCAATACCAGCTGCGCGTAGCTTTCTCTCTCAGCAGGCTGTGCGTTTATAGTACGTGCCAGGTGCTGCGGGGCTAGAGTTTTCTAGCAGGTGGATTGTGGTGAGTAGCTGATCAATTGACTTCTAGTTTGTTGCCCACGCAACATGAAGTCATAGTCTTGAGGCATACAAGAGAATCACCAGGTGCACGCTTCAAAGGTACTTTTCTAAGATTCCGCTTTAATAGAAATTTTTGTTGCGTGGTAAATCGAGCAAGTGCAAACCCAGATCCTACCAAAATCTTTCAAAGAGGTCCATTTACAGACTTAAGTAGGCATCCAGATCTTGGAACATCCGGTTTGATGAGGTAATCCAGTCATTTGGATTTACTCTGTGTCCGGATGAGCAATGTGTGTACCGCAGACGTGATAGAAACTCATAAGTGTTTCTTGTGCTTTACGTAGATGATATTCTATTGATTGGCAACAATAAGAAAGTGTTATCGGACGTAAAGGCATGGCTGTCCAAGCAGTTTGATATGAAGGACTTAGGGGAAGCGGGACATATCCTTGGGATCAAGATAATTCGAGATCGTAGGAAACATTCGTTAACGCTCTCCCAAGCTTTGTACATAGACACGATTCTGGCCCATTTTAACATGCAGAACTCCAGGAAAGGTTTTCTACCTTTCAGACACGGAGTGCATCTATCTAAGGAACAGTCCCCTAAGACTGTTGAGAAGATAGAGGTTATGAAGACAGTTCCATATGCTTCGGCAGTAGGAAGTCTCATGTATGCCATGTTGTGTACGAGACCTGATATCTGTTATGCCGTTGGCAAGGTGAGCAGATATCAGAGTAACCTCGGGAAAGCTCACTGGGAGGCAGTAAAATGCATTCTCAAGTATTTACGTAGAACAAGAGACCAAGTTCTGGTCTATCAGGCGCCTTAGTTGGTACCCCAAGGTTACACAGATTCAGATTTCCAAGGCGACAGGGACAAGAGCAAGTCTACCTCAGGGTATGTGTTTACTCTAGGAGTTGGAACCTCTACCATGGAGGCTGAGTACGTTGTCGCATCAGAGGCAGCGAAAGAAGCAGTCTGACTCAAGAACTTCCTTGTGGACTTAGATGTGATTTCTGGTTTGCAGCAGTCTATCACGGTATATTGTGATAACAATGGTGCAGTAGCAAACTCGAAGGAGCCACGAGCCCACAAGGCGAGTAAGCATATACAGCGAAAGTACCACCTAATAAGAGACATCGTAAAGAGGGAAGACGTGGTCGTGGCTAAGATAGCATCAGAGTATAACCTTGCAGATCCGTTCACGAAGACATTGACATCAAAAGTCTTTGAGGCTCACGTGGACGGATGGGGATCAGATACTTAGAGAGAGAGCCATGACGGTTTTTTCTAGATATATAGCAGTAGATTGTATAGGAGTTGTATGTAACTGTATACTTAAAGCACAGCTTAAGTATTAGTGGGAGATTGTTGGAGTAGAATACATAAGCTATGCTTGTATTGTATATTTTCCCAGTAATATATCGATTTGTGTTTTGGTTATATTTTGTTGTGCATAATATGTCCATTTATATTATGTAAGTAGATGATGAGGTGTCTTGTGTGACACAGTAGATCTCATCATTGGTAGAAAGACATAATATATAAATGAGGTTCGTAACCGAGACAGTTTTGGACAAACTGTCGGTTTAGGTTATTATGTGATTCGGATAATTGGTTTGTCTAAACTAATTGAATCATGTAGATATGCCCAAGGCGTATTGACCTAGACCATTAGGAATGATTTGTCTTGTACTGATTTAATAGACAAATCATTCTTGGTATTCTATCTCTTAATCCATAGACTCGAGTGGGCATGAGGATTAGACATAGTGTACTTTGATCTGCCAAAGGGTGAGGTCAATTGTGGTCAATAGTATAGGTAGGTTGGTGTTGGTGAATGTACCCTAATGAGGGCTATTTATGTAAATAGACTTTGAGGGTATTTATGTAGATAAGACATTTGTCGCTTGATTGATTGTTTATCAAATGAGTTAATTTCATGATAGTAATATTCTTGTGCATATTTAAATTCATGAAATCGATGCGCCAAAAGAAACACTCCATGGACTAATTAGATCATGAGTGATTCTTTTGAGTAGTACTGGTACGAGGATCCTTAGACCAGAAATCACTACATGGTTTTAGGTGAATTGTAGTGTGCTTCGACATACGCCTAATGGGGCCGTAATAGGTTGCCAAGTACGGGTATAATTGGGTACACTATGATTCACGCTAAGATATGTAGGTGAAGTGATGAGACTACAAATCTCTCTTAAGTGAGAGATAATATCTTGGCCACTTGATAGTGAACTGAAAAGTGCATGGCCATGCCCAAGGAATGATAAGGATATCATTTGCTTGATGGATTCAGTGTCACTAAGAGATCAAGTAAACGTTTAGCCATATAAGGATGATGGTTCCATGCCTTATGCTAAACGGGATATCAATGTAGAGGATCGTACGTAGTTTGCTCGGAAAGGTTGTGTTGAATCACCATTCGACCCTCCATTCTGAATTGGGTAGTCATTATGTCTTGCCAGAGACCACTAATGACTTATGGATTAATCAATGAGATTGAGTTATCCATTGCCAATTTGGAATAGGCCTACAGGATCGCACATAAGAAAGTTCGATGATGTAGAATAAGTATTCTTGCCTACAATAAGTATAGTTGTTATACTTAACTAAAGAAGATTTAATTAAATAGTTTAATTAAATATTATTGAGAAGTTCTGGGTATTAATTAATAGTTAATTAATTACCTGGGAACAATTGGGGCAGGCTGATAAATCAAGAGACTTAATTGCAATTGAAGTTCTTGACCCATCAGCCTGATCCATGGGTCATGGGTTGATCCATGGGTTTGGTTTATAACCCAAATCATTAAGGTATTATTTAATGCTGATTTGGAATCAGTAAATATTATTTAAATACTAATTTGGAATCAGTAAAATAATATTTGGTAATAATACTTAGTTGGAATATGACTAAAATCAGTTAAGTTATAATTGGATAATTACAATACTGATTTTGGAAATTTGATCTCTACAAATATCCTAGGGGTATTATTGTAGGAAGGGGGTGATTTGAATTAGAAAATTCTGATCAGACAAAATAGACAAGATTTTCCCAAATTCTCTGGGTAGGCAAGATCGGCTAGCACCAACCTGCAAAGACTTTCGTGCTTAAGAGTAGAGGATCCTTCGAGAAAGGATTATGGAGACAACAAAACGTCATCTTCTTAGAGGAGCCAGACGACGTGCACAACCGATTACGCTTCAAGGGTAATACCTGATCCTTAATGTTTAGGAATTCCGCTGTTTAATTAGATTAAACACCTAAACAAATCCAAAAGTGGTATCAGAGCCAGGTTCTAATTTTAGTGTTAAAACTATAATTAATTAATTAAAACAATTGGTTTGTTTTAAAAATTATTTATTTATTTATTTATTGATAGCCGAATTGGAAATCATTTTCTTGTTTTTGGCTTTGGTATCGGTTTTTTTTTTTTTCAAAATATTATCACCAAAAACTGGGTTTTTCCTTGGGCTGTTATAATTGTTCGTCGGGCTTCAAGGGGTCGTCTCACCGGAAAGTACACCGAATGGTTCCGGGGTCGAAAGATTTCGAAAGATCCATGGAAGAGTTCCATGTTAGTTGGTTTTGGAAACTGGGTTTTTGGTCATTTTGAAAAATTGTCATCGGAAATGTTCCGATGAATATTGCGGTGGTTTCGAAATTGGTTTTGAATTCTGGGCTGAATAGGTTTTAATTTCCTCGAACGCAAATCAGGGTTTCTAAAATTTTAACCAGAAATTGGATTTTGGTATTGTTTAGTTTTCATTTTCTAGGCTGCGAAATTGTTTTTTGGGCTTCGAATTTTGGCTGGAAACTGGGTTTTCATCACCGGAAAAACGGTTTTGTTTATTTGGGCTGAATCGATTTTGATTTCATTGTCGGAATTGTTCTGCTTTTAACTTAGCATTTTGGTTTATTGGATTGAAATCTGGGCTACTGGTTGTTGTTGCTGGTTAATTTTTTTTCCCGCAGGTGTTGGGTCGTCCGAAAAATGGCGAAGACGGAATCCATGTTGGCGGGCTGCTTCGGTTTCATCGAAGTGAACACTGGGTTCGCGTCTGGGCTCGATTGGTCCCCAAAAATGAGCAATGGCGAAAGTCGCCACTGTGTTTCCTCGTCGATCAGAGCCGGGGATCACAACGTTTGTTGTTGATTTTTCACCGGAAGTCATGCGGATCTTTGAACGGTGATTATCGTCGCTCGAAAAGGCCGCTATTGGGGACAGAAAAGTTCTAACCACCAAGGCAAGAGACGCCGGAAAATGCCATGAGCACCAGGGAAGACAACCGGATGGCTGGCGGAGGGGCTTGAAACCCTAGGGGCTGGAATTACCAAAATACCCCGACGTAACATAAAAACCCTAAAACTGCTATATTGTAAAATTTTTTAAAATTACAAAATGGCCCTGCATTTTTTTTTTAAAAAACCCTAAGCCCGGGAATTTTGATAAATTAGAGAACTGCCCCAAAAGTTACAGAAAATTAATTTTGTAAATTTTCTGAATTTTATTATTATTTTATTTGATAAGATATTAAATAAATTATCTTAATTAGATTAGGATAATTGAAATAATTTAAAATTTATTTAAATTTTAAATTTGAAAAATTTATCTTAATTAGATAATTAGATATATCTTAAAATAATTATTTTAATTAGATTAAAATAATTAGAAAAGATAAATAAATAAATAAATAAATAAATAATTAGATTAATTAATTAATTTGTTTAAATTTTGAATTGTTATTTATTTATTTTATTTTTGATGCTTATTTTAAATTGTTTAAATTTTACAAGAAGCATCATTATTATCCTAGTATGTTCATGCATCATTTTGGATAAATGTAAAATGAACAAAAGGATTGATTAAAATTGATTATGACACGATCAATTTTAATTCTGTAATAGTTACACAATCCTTGCCTGATGCTTGCGACTATGTCTGACGAGCTTCAGAAGCAATTCATGAATTCGGAAGTATTCCGGATTTATGAGTCACTCACAGAAATATTCTGAGAGCAAGCCCGTAATGAAAGGTTCATTACAATAAAAACATTAATCTCATGGAAGATGGCGAAGGGTTAGTAAGTACACATTTGATCAAGATGAAGGGGTATATTGATACCCTAGAGAGATTAAATGCTCCTCTTGCTGGAGAGTTGGCTATTGATATCATCTTGGCTTCACTACCTGATGATTACAATGATTTTGTTGTGAACTACAATATGCATAACATGGAGAGGAGCATTCTTGAGCTCCATGGCATGTTAAAGAACACTGAGCAGACCCTTCGGAAGGCAACACCAGTGTTAGTTGTAGAGAAAGGTAAAGGGAAGAGGAAGCTTAATAGCAAGGCCAAAGTTGGGCAGAATAAGAAAGCTCGCAGTAAGACTGCTCCCCAACCACAATCTCCTCCAACTGCTAAGACAAGATCCAAAAAGGATGATGCATGTCTCTTCTGCAAATAGAAGGGTCATTGGAAGAGAGACTGTGAGAAGTTTTTCGAAAGCAATCCTTCAGCTTCAGGTATCTTTGTTATAGAAATTAATCTTTCTATGTCCACCTCATGGGTATTAGATACTGGTTGTTGGGCTCACATTTCTACTAATGTGCAGGGACTCAGAAATAGAAGGATAACAAAGAAAGGTGAAGTAGATCTCCGAGTGGGCAACGGCGCAAGAGTTGCTGCTGTTGAAGTTAGAGATTACACTCTGTCTTTACCTTCTGGTTTAAATATTGAACTTGAAAATTGTTTTTATGTACCTGCTTTGAGCAGAAATATTATTTCAGTTTCGAGTTTAGATAATAAAGGTTTTTGATTTATTATAGAGAATAATTTGATATCTTTATATCGAAATGATATTCTATGCGGAGTTGCAAATATGTGTAACGGTCTATATGTCTTGGATTTGACCCAAGAAAACCAGTCTATAACATAGAAAAGAAAGCTAAATCATCTAAAAATGATTTAAGTCTAACATACCTTTGGCATTGTCGATTAGGCCATGCAAATGAAAAATGAGTTCAAAAGCTTCACAAGGATAAAGTGCTTGGGTCATTTGATTTTGAATCATATGATACCTGTGAACCCTGCTTGCAAGGCAAAATGACAAAGAGTCATTTCAACAAGAAAGGCGAAAGAACAAGTGAGCTATTGGCTCTAATACACACGGATGTATGTGGATCAATGAGCACACAAGCCAGAGGTGGATTTGAATACTTCGTCACTTTTACTGATGACTATAGTAGATATGGTTATTTCTACTTAATGAGGTATAAAAGTGAAACTTTTGAAAAGTTCAAAGAGTTTAAAAACAAAGTAGAGAATCAGTTGGATAGAAGGATTAAGGCTATTCGCTCCAATCGAGGAGGTGTATACCTTAGTAATGAGTTCGATGGCTATCTAAAACAGTGTGGAATCATTTCACAGCTGACTCCACCGGGAACACCTCAATGGAATGGTGTATCCAAAAGGAGAAATCAGACCTTATTAGATATGGTTCGATCAATGATGGGCCTAGTAACTCTCCCTACATCCTTTTGGGGTTATGCTCTCCTTTCTGCTGCCTATTTATTGAATCGTATTCCATCCAAGGCAGTAGATAAGACTCCATATGAGATATGGATGGGTCGGAAGCCCTATATGTCCTATCTGCGAGTCTGGGGTTGTCAAGCTCATGTAAAGCGTTTACAAAGTAATAAGCTTGAACCCAAAACTGACAAATGCCTATTTGTGGGATATCCTAAGGAAACCAAAGGATATCAATTCTACAACCCAACTGAGAACAAAGTGTTCGTTGCTCGAGGAACTACTTTCTTAGATAAAGAATTTCTGTACAAGAAAGACAGTGGGAGTATAATAGAACTCGGAGAAGTTCAAGAACCACAAGAGAATGTAGAACGATCTACAGAAACTCAGATGGAAGTTGACATGGAAACTCATGAAAATGAGCAGCCTGAGTCAACAACACAAGAACCTAGAAGATCTGGTAGATCTCGTCACCAAACCAAGAGATACGGATTTCTTGTGACTGATGATCAAGATTTGATCTTGGTGGACTCTAATGAGCCCGTGAACTACAAACAGGTTTTAGAAAGTTCGGATTCAGATAAATGGCTACAAGCCATGGAATCTGAAATGCAATCCATGAGGGACAAAAAAGTGTGGACTTTGATTGACCCTCCTGTTCAGGCAAAGGTTGTCGATTACAAGTGGATTTTCAAGTTAAAACCTGGCAGGATTTTCAAGGAATGACTAGTGGCTAAAGGTTTCAGACAGACTCATGGTATAGAATATGATGAAACCTTCTCTCCTGTCGTGATGCTCAAGTCCATTAGGAGAATGCTTGCCATAGCAGCATATTTTGACAATGAGGTATGACAGATGGATGTTAAGACGGCTTTCCTGAATCGAAACCTACTCGAGGATGTTTATATGAAACAACCCAAAGGATACATAGATTAAAAGCATCCTAATCGAGTATGTAAGCTTCAGAGGTCTATCTATGGACTAAAGCAAGCATCTCGAAGTTAGAATCTTCATTTTGATGAGGAAGTAAAAGGTTACGAATTCATCAAGAACGACGATGAGCATTGTGTTTACAAGAAAGTTAGTAGGAGCAAGATTGTTTTCCTTGTCCTATATGTGGACGACATCCTGCTCATAGGAAATGACATTCCCTTGATAAAAGACATCAAACAATGGTTGGGGAGTGTATTTTCTATGAAAGACATAGGAGAATCCGAGACGATATTAGGTGTCAAGATCTATAGAGATAGGTCTAAAAGGCTTCTGGGACTAAGTCAAGAAGGGTACATAGACAAGATATTGAAAAGATTCAATATGTCTAACTCCAAAAATGGTAACGTACCATTTAGACATGGTCTTCTCTTGAAGAAGAACCAAGGTCCTTCAACAAGAGAGGAGAGGGATACAATGAATAGAGTCCCATATGCTTCGGCAATAGGATATATCATGTATGCCATGTTGTGTACCTGTCTGGATGTTGCACATGCACTTAGCATGACTAGCAGATACCAACAAGATCCAGGGATGGATCATTGGACTGCAGTCAAAGTAATCTTGAAGTACTTACGAAGACCTAAAGGATTAATGCTAGTGTATGGAGGACAAGAATAGCTCATTGTACAAGGTTACGCTGATGCTACTTTCCAAACAGATCAAAATGACATGAAGTCACAATCAGGCTACGTGTTTAGTCTGAATGGCAGTGCAATAAGTTGGAAAAGCTCAAAGCAAGATATAACAGCCGATTCTACAACAGAGTCTGAGTACATTGCTGCATCAGATGCTGCAAAGGAAGCTGTTTGGTTGAGAAAGTTCGTGTCAGACATCAGAGTGATACCGAGTATCCAAGATCTGATAAAACTTTTCTGTGACAATAACGGGGCCATCGCACAAGCAAAGGAGCCTCGGTCACACCGGAAAACCAAACACATACTCAGAAGGTTTCACCTCATCCGAGAGATCAATGATCGAGGAGATGTGAAAGTGTGCAAAATAGGGTCAGACGACAATATAGAAGATCCTGTCACAAAAGCTCTACCACAGTCAAAGTTTGATAGACATGTAATAGAGCTTGGTCTTAAACAGTTTAGGACATAGCCCTTTATCGGGCAAGTGGGAGATTGTTGGTGAATGTGCCTAATGAGGGCTATTTATGTAAATAGACTTTGAGGGTATTTATGTAAATAAGACATTTGTCACTTGATTGATTGTTTATCAAATGAGTTAATTTCATGATAGTAATATTCTTGTGCATATTTAAATTCATGAAATTGATCCGCCAAAAGAAACACTCCATGGACTAATTAGATCATGAGTGATTCTTTTGAGTAGTACTGGTACGAGGATCCTCAGACCAGAAATCACTACATGGTCTTAGGTGAATTGTAATGTGCTTTGACATACGCCTAACGGGGCCGTAACAGGTTACCAAGTACGGGTATGATTGGGTACACTATGATTCACGCTAAGATATGTAGGTGAAGTGATGAGACTACAAATCTCTCTTAAGTGAGAGATGATATCTTGGCCACTTGATAGTGAACAGAAAAGTGCATGGCCATGCCCAAGGAATGATAAGGATATCATTTGCTCGATGGATTCAGTGTCACTAAGAGATCATGTAAACGTTTAGCCATATAAGGATGATGGTTCCATGCCTTATATTAAACGGAATATCAATGTAGAGGATCGTACACAGTTTGCTCAGAAAGGTTGTGTTGAATCACCATTCGACCCTCCATTCTGAATTGGGTAGTCATTATGTCTTGCTAGAGACCACTAATGACTTATGGATTAATCAATGAGATTGAGTTATCCATTGCCAATTTGGAATGGGCCTACAGGATCGCACATAAGAAAGTTCGATGATGCAGAATAAGTATTCTTGCCTACAATAAGTATAATTGTTATACTTAAATAAATAAGATTCAATTAAATGGTTTAATTGAATATTATTGAGAAGTTCTGGGGTATTAATTAATAGTTAATTAATTACCTGGGAATAATTTGGGCAGGTTGATAAATCAAGGGACATAATTACAATTGAAGTTCTTGACCCGTCAGCCTGATCCATGGGTCATGGGTTGATCCATGGGCTTGGTGTATAACCCAAATCATTAAGGTATTATTTAATGCTGATTTGAAATCAGTAAATATTATTTAAATACTGATTTGGAATCAGTAAAATAATATTTGGTAATAATACTGATTTGGAATATGACTAAAATCAGTTAAGTTATAATTGGATAATTACAATACTGATTTTGGAAATTTGATCTCTACAAATATCCTAGGGGTATTATTGTAAGAAGGGGGTGATTTGAATTAGAAAATTCTGATTAAACAAAATACACAAGATTTTCCCAAATTCTCTGGGTAGGCAAGATCGGCTAGTACTAACCTGCGAAAACTTTCGTGCTTGAAAGTAGAGGATGCTTCAAGGAAGGATTTTGGAGACAACAAAACGCTATCTTCTCAGAGGAGCCAGGCGACGTGCACAACTAATTACGCTTCAAGGGTAAGACCCGATCCTTAATGTTTAGGAATTCCACTGTTTAATTAGATTAGACAACTAAACAAATCCAATAGTTGGGTGTGCGTGTTTATTTACTTAGTGTGCTACTGCTTGTCGAAAGGAAATCATGTACCGGTGCATCCGGGGTGATGGTGCTCCCGAGATGAGCTTGTTATTTTTATTATACGAAATCGAGCTGGTGGACTTATGTCCGGTATAGTAAAAAGGTCGAGTGGTACTAGTCTCGGAATTAAAGAAGTTAATGAATTAATTTATCAGTAAATTAATAAATTAACGAGCACTATATCTTTGATGGTAGTGCCATAATTAATCCGTTAGTAGTATGATTAATTATGTATTGGGTTATTGACAAAGATAGATTTAATTAATTAAGTAATTAATTAATCATTGTGTCAGTTGGTTGTGAATCATACCAGGAACTGGTTTGGGATAAGTGAATCCTTGTATCAGTTGGTTGTGAATCATACCAGGAACTGGTTTGGGATAAGTGAATCCCTGTATCAGTTGGATGTGTATCAGTCCAGGAACAGGATTGAAGGAAACAGAATCCCAGGCCAATCCTAAACCAACTTGGGGTCTCTCTTGTAACTCTATATATAGACAAGGGATTAGCTATTCCACATATACAATTCTTAAGTTTTCAAGACAAGAAAAACTTAGAGAGAGAAAATCCTAGAGAGAGAAAAATTATCTCTCAAAGTTGGATTTTAAAGGGCAATTAACGGCTGATTTTCTCCTCTCCTTGGCCAAAATTCTTGGCTTGTTTTTACCAGCTGCGCGTGTAGCTTTCTGTCTCTTCAAGCGGTGCGTTTACAGTACGTGCCAGTTGTTGCGGTGATGGAATTTTCTAGTAGGTGGATTATGATGATTAGCTGATAAAATTGATTTCTATATCGTTGCCCACACAACGTGAAATCAAAGTCTTGAGGCATACAAGAGAATCACCTGAGTGCATGCTTCAAAGGTATTTTCTAAAGTTCTGCTTTTAATTAGAATTTAGTTGTGTGGGAAATTGGATGAGTACAAACCCAGATCTGTTCAATACTATTTCAAGCAAGGGTTGGAATAACGATTGTGCTAGAGTCTAGGCCTGGCCAGAGATTCCAATTCTGGAATGCATAGAATGAAAGTGAGTTTCTGGCTAGTCCCGGGCAGATAATCTTTCAAACACTTGGTCTCTCGTTCTGCGCAAATAGTTGAGAATGCATTTTACTGCCTCCCAATGAGCTTTCCCGGGGTTACTCTAATATTTGCTTACAATGCCAATAGCATAACAGAAATCAGGCCTCGTACACAACATGGCATACATGAGACTTCCTACTGCCGCAGCATAAGGAACTGCTTTCATGCCCTCTATCTCCTCAACAGTCTTGGGAGACTGTTCTTTAGATAGATGCACTCCGTGTTTGAAAGGTAGAAAACCTTTCTTGGAGTTTTGGCACATTAAAACGGGCCAGAATCGTATCTATGTATGAAGCTTGGGAGAGCGTTAACGAACGTTCCCTACGATCTCGAATTATCTTGATCCCAAGGATATGTCCCACTTCCTCTAAGTTCTTCATATCAAACTGTTTGGATAGCCATGCCTTTATGTCTGTTAACTCTTTCTTATTTTTGCCAATCAATAGAATGTCATCTACTTAAAGCACAAGAAACACCACTGTGTTTCCATCACGTTTGTGATATACACATTGCTCATCCGGACACTGAGTAAATCCGTAGGACTGGATAACCTCATCAAACCGAATGTTCCCAGATTTAGATGCATGTTTAAGTCCGTAAATGGACCTCTTAAGCCTTAAACCTTATGCTCTTGGCCTCTTTCAACGAATCCCTCTAGTTGCTGCATGAAAATGTTTTCCTCAAGACTTCCGTTAAGAAAAGTTGTTTTTGTTGGTGTATGCCCTTTTGAGGGCTAATTTAGACATTTGTCGTCTGTTTGATAATTTATCAAATGAGTTAATTTCATGATAATTATATTCTTGTGCATATTTAATTTCATGAAATTGATCCGCCAAAAGAAACACTCCATGGACTTTTAGATCATGAGTGATTCTTTTGAGTAGTACTTGTACGGGGATCCTTAGACCAGAAATCACTACATGGTCTTAGGTGAATTGTAGTGTGCTTTGACATACGCCTAATGGGACCATAACAGGTTGCCAAGTACGGGTATGATTGGGTACACTATGAGTCACACTAAGATATGTAGGTGAAGTTATGGGACTACAAATCTCTCTTAAGTGAGCGATGATATCTTGGCCATTTGATAGTGAATTGAAAAATGTATGGCCATGCCCAAGGAATGATAAGCGTTATCATTTGCTTGATGAATTCAGTGTCACTAAGAGATCAAGTAAACGTTTAGCTATATAAGGATGATAGTTCCATGCCTTATGCTAAACGGGATATCAATGTAGAGGATCGTACACAGTTTGATCTGAAAGGTTGTGTTGAATCAGCATTCGACTCTCCATTCTGAATTGGGTAGTCATTATGTCTTGCTAGAGACCACTAATGACTTGTGGATTAATCAATGAGATTGAGTTATCCATTGCCAATTTAGAATGGGCCTACCGGATCGCACATAAGAAAGATCGATGATGCAGAATAAGTATTTTTGCCTACAATGAGTATAATTGTTATACTTAAATAAAGAAGATTTAATTCAATGGTTTAATTAAATATTATTGAAAAGTTCTGTGGTATTAATTAAGAGTTAATTAATTATCTGGAAACAATTGGGATGGGCTGATAAATCAAGGGACCTAATTGCAATTGAGGTTCTTGATCCATCAGCCTAATCCATGGGTCATGGGTTGATCCATGGGCTTGCTGTATAACCCAAATCATTAAGGTATTATTTAATACTGATTTGGAATCAGTAAAATAATATTTGGTAATAATACTGATTTAGAATATGATTAAATCAGTTAAGTAATAATTGATTGATTACAATACTGATTTTTTTAGAAATTTCAACTCTACAAATATCATAGGGATATTATTGTAGTAGGTTGATGATTTTTCAATCAGAAAAATAGAACAAGAAAAGTATACACAAAATCCCAAAACTCTCTCCGTAGGCAAAAACGGCTAGCACCGGATCTGTGAAGAACTTCAGTGCTTGAAAGTAGAGAGTCCTTCAAGGAAGGATTTTGGTGTGACAAACGTAATAGGAGCAGAAGATTTGGACCAACATTAAGCTAGGATCAAGACGCGGCTAGCAATTACGCTTCATGGGTATGGTTTACTTGTTTTGAACATAGGATTAAAACACTAAAATTGAAATTGGCATGAATCCGTTGCGTAAAAATTTTGAAAATCATGCCTTCGATCGCAACAGTCTTGACATCCATCTGCCATATCTCATAATCTAAATAAGCAGCTATGGCCAAAAGAATCCAAATTAACTTAAGCATGGCTACCGGGGAGAAGGTTTCCTCATAATCGATTCCCTCTTTCTGAGTATATCCTTTCGCCACAAGCCTAGCTTTAAAGGTTTCAACCTTTTTGTCAGGTTCTCTCATAAAGTTTGTAAACCCACTTACATCCAATGGGCTTAAACCCATCAGGCAGGTCCACAAGCTCCCAGACTTGATTGTGGTCCTTCGATCCCATCTCGGATATCATTGCCTTTTTCCAAGATTCTGCATCTCTATCTTGGAGAGCCTCATTGTAGTTCACTGGGTCAGGCTAAGGCGCACCTGGGACTAGGTCTGAGGCCTCTCCTATGCCAATGAACCTATCGGGCTGTCTTACAACCCTCCCACTACGATGAGGCACCACCGTGTAGGCGCATCATCTGTGATATCTTGTGCAGTGTGTGGTGTATCTACTTATGCTGGTACATAAGGATTATCAGTTTGTCTCCTAAGCTTTTCTAATACTAACTTGCTATTGGGCTTGTGATCTAGGATATAGTCTTCCTCTAAAAATCTGGCGTTAGTGCTAACTATCACCTTCTGATCTTTAGGACTATAGAACAGACCACCTTTCGTTCCTCTAGGATATCCTACAAACAACATTACTTCAGTTCTTGCATGTAACTTAGCCACGTCTGCCTTAAGCACATATGCTGGGCAATACCAAATTCTGAGATGTCTTAGACTAGGCTTACGGCTGTTCCATAACTCTACTGGAGTTGAAGGCACAGTTTTAGATGGTACCGGATTAAGGATGTACATTGCTGTTTCTAAGGCATACCCCCAGAACAAACTCGACAAATCACTGTAGCTCATCATTAACCTAACCATTTCAATGAGAGTTCAGTTCCTTCGTTCTGCTACGCCGTTCTACTGTGGTGTGCCAGGTGCAGACAATTGAGACTGAATTTCGACCTCACTGAGGTATTATGAAAATTCGTGGGATATGTACTCACCACCACGATCTGATCACAGTGTCTTGATACTCTTACCATGATGCTTCTCTACATCTGCTCGATACTCTTTGAATTTACTAAAGCATTAGGACTTGTAGCGCATTAGGTAAATGTACCCGTACCTAGAGTAATCATCCATGAACATCACGAAATACTCAAACCCACCTCGTGCTTGGACCGACATGGGTCCACAAAAGTAAGAGTGAATCAACTCTAATACTTCTTTAGATCTATAACTTTTGCCTTAAAAGGTCTCTTTGTCATCTTACCTTCCAAGCAAGATTCGCAGGTTGAATAACTGTCAATCTCTAATGAACCTAAAGGTTCATCATTGACCAACCTCTGAATCCTACTAAGGTTTATATGACCTAGCCTGAGATGCCAAAGATAGGTTTGATTCATTTCAGAAGGTTCTTTCCTCTTATTAAGGTTAGATGATGAGCTATTTGTTTCTATGTTTTGCACAACAGAGGGTTTGATTTAATTATAAACAAATTGTCAGCTAATGAACCAGTACAATTAAGTTTGCCATCTTTTCTAATAACAACATAATCATCAGAAAAAATAAACTTATAACCATTCTTTAAGAGTTTAGAAACTAAAACAAGGTTCTTTCTAAAATTCGGTACATAAAGACAATTAACTAACTCTAATCTAGAATTTTCAAAATCTAGAGTAACTATTCTCACTGCTTCTACTGACACTCTTGTAGTGTTGCCCAAGTAGATGTCTATGTCGCATTCTCTGAGCTTCTGGGTTACTTGGAACCCTTGCAAAGAATTACAAACATGGTCAGTGGCTCATGAATCCACACACCAAGTATTTGTGGGAATCACTGCTAAACATATCTCAGTAATTAAGGCAGAAACTGTCGTACTTTTAAGCTTTGGACAATCTGATTTCCAATGTCCCGTCTAATTGAACTTGAAGCACTTGTCTTTCGACTTCTTCTTTTCAATATCTGGCTTAGACGCAATTCACACCTTTTGAGCTATTCCCTCGAGCTTTCTCTTATTCTTTCCAGCCTTTGGCTCAGAAGAAGATTATGAAGCTTTGACTATGACTAAATCATGCTTATTCTCTTGAAGAAGACTTTTAGTTGTCACCAACTCTACCAAGAGCTCAGATGATGTACACAACATCTTACTCATGTTGTAGTTCAACCGAAACTGCTCATAGCTTTGAGGCAAATTCTGGAGGACAATATCAACTTTGGTTTCACCATCGATTTCGCCTCCCACTACCTCAACCTTGTTGATTTTACTAATCATGTCAATGACATGATCTCCCACAGGAGTGCTCTCAGCCGTTAGGACAGTGTCCAAATTACGACTCCAATCGACATAGTTCGGACTAATTAATTTGTTGTCTTTTAATATTGTAGCTAAAAGATTGAATACCATATCAAATACTGTAAATTAAATAAACAGAAGTGTTTAATCCTAGAATTAGGAAATTATAACAATTATTGACTTCCCTCAAAAAAATATTTTAAACCACTGACATCTCATTCATCGAGATTCTCGCAAACCACGATAGTGTGGACGTTTACGCTAACCCATATTCATTTGAGAAGAACCAAGTTCATTAACTACACTATTTGACCAAATGATATGTTGATCGATATAGCGAATAGTCAGTGAGAAGAACCAAGTTCATTAACTACACAAGTAGATACATCACAGAATATTGCACGAGTTGTCACAGATGATGCGATTACACAGGAGGTGCCTCGACATAGTGGGAGGGTTTTTAGACAACCCGAGAGGTACATTGTTTTGGAAAATCTTCAGATTTGGTCCTTTGCGCTCACGAACCAGACCCAGTTAACTACAGTAAGGCATTTCAAGATAAAGATGTAAATTTTTGGCAAAGGGCAATGACTATATTGCAAAGTGCCTGGATGAGCATTGTGTGTATTGCAGGCATGATGAAAACTCAGTGGTGTTTCTTGTACTTTATATAGATGATATTTTTCATATTGGCAATAGTAAGAAGATATTGTCAGACGTAAAGGCATAGTTGTTCAAATAAGTTTGATATGAAGGATTTGGGAAAGGCTGGACATATCCTTGGGATCAAGATTATTCGAGATCGTAGGAGATGTTCACATATAATTTCTCAGGTTTCTTACATAGACATGATTCTGGCTCGTTTTAAAATGCAGAACTCCAAGAAAAGTTTTCTACTTTTCAGATACGGAGTGCATCTATCCAATGAGCATTCTCCTAAGTAGATAGAAGCCATGAAGACAGTTCCTTATGCATCTGCGGTAGGAAGTTTCATGTATGCTATGTTGTGTGCGAGGCTGATATTTGTTTTGCCGTTGGCATAGTTAACAGATATCAGAGTAACCAAGGAAAAACTCAAGTATTTACGCAGAATGAAAGACCAAGTTTTGGTCTATCAGGTGCAAGAGCTAGTTTCAAGGGGTTACATAGATTATGATTTCCAAAGTGATATGGACAAAAAGAATATCTACCTCTGGGTTTGTGTTTACTCTAGGAAGTAGAGCCATAGTATGGCGGAGTGTCAAGCAGAAATGCATGGCAGACTTCACCATTGAGGCTGAATATGTTGCCGCTTCAGAGGTAACGAAGGAAACAGTGTGATTCAGGAACTTCATAGTGGATTTAGACGTGATTCCTGAGTTGCCCAGGTTTATCACAGTTTATTGCGATAACAATAGTGCAGTGGGAAACTTGAAGGAACCATAAACCCACATGGTGAGTAAACACATAGCGCAAGTACCATCTAATATGAGAAATCGTAAAAAGGGATACGTGGGTGAAGATAGTATCAGTAGACAACCTTGTAGATCCATTCACAAAAACATTGACTGCAAAAGTCTTTGAGAACTACGTGAAGGACATGGGAGTTAGATACTTGGCTAAACCTTGATAGTTGTCTAGATTTTTGTGTGACATTAGGATAAGTGTATTAAACCATTTTTTATACTTCAGAGCATAGCTTTGAGTATTAGTGGGAGATTGTTAGTTTTGAATACTGAAAAGCTATTTCTTGTATAAAAAACTAATATCCACAATTTACATATGGATTTTGTTTCAGTATTAAATTGCTCATTTCTATCACATATCTAGATAACGAGGTGTAGAAAAACACAGTACATCTCGTTATTGGTTAAAGTAATGATATAAAAACATATGCTCGTAACTGAGATAGTTTGAACATACTATCAGTTTAGGTTATCGTGTGCTTTGAATAATTAGTTTGTCTAGAAAATTTAAATCATACGGATGTGCACGGGGCATATTAAGCACGACCTGTTCGGGATTGAATTAACTTGTACTGATCGGTGTAGTTAATTCGAACCTAGTATTGTAACATCTTAATCCCTAGATTGGAGCGGGTATGAGAGTTAGATATCGTTTGCTTTGATTTGCCAAAGGGTGCGGTCAATTGAGGCCTAAATCTCGGTAACTTATGTGGTAATCTTTGAAGATCACAAAATACTCAAAACCACCTCTGGCCTGAATTATCAAAGGGTGCGGTCAATTATCATAGGTCCACTTGTACTGTGTTTTGGCTCATTTTTTCTCTAGTTTTTCGTTTTTTGAAGTTCAAGACTCAATCCATCGAGTTACATGGCGGGACACGAGATTAAGGCAGAAGATGGAAGTAATTAAAACCATAATAGTAGGGAAATTTAATTTTTGCATTTATTTCCCGTATTTATTGTTTTAATTTTTATGCTATATTTTAGATGCATGATTTTAAAGCATGTTGGTTTTGTGGTTAAATATAACTTAGGGTTAGTTAATTTCATGTTAAAACTGGAAAAACCCTCATTTTGGAAATCTAAGTGGGAGCGGGTTGGTTTAATATCCCCACAGCCACCATTACGAGTTCATATGCGATGTGGGTGGGCTTGCGCATTGGCATTAGGGCCTTCCTCCATTCGGATGAGTCAAACCACGAGATCGCTAGATTATGAATTTCTGAGTAAGATGACTTGAGTAAATTTAACTAGGAGAAATGCGATACCCTCTCCATCTGAGGCGCCCTATCCTGAGGTAACAAGCTCAGAAGTCACGTAATGGCACACACTTAGTGTACAATCTGCAGTATTTTTCCCACGAGATTACACTACTTATTTGCACGGCTAAAAGAATCGACTATTTGCTACATTGATCAATAAATTATTTGGTTAGATACTGTAGTTAAATCAACTTGGTTTTTCTCAAACGAATGTGGGTTAGCATAAATGTCCACACTATCGTGGCTTACGAGAATCCCGGTGAATGAGATGTTGGCGGATTAAAATTATTGTTTTGAGGGAAGTCAATAATTGTTAGAATTTTCTTGTTTTTGAAATTCTAGATTTAATAACTGAAACATTGTCTGTTTATTTATTTTACAGTATTCAATATGGTATTCAACCCCTTAGCTGCTATATTGAAAGACAATAAGTTAACTGGAACTAATTATGTTGACTGGAGTCGTAACTTGGACATTGTCCTGACAGCAGAGCAGTATAAGTTTGTGCTCACTAAAGTATGTCCAGATGTGCCTAATGAGGACTCTCCTCAAGAGGATAGGGACGCCTATGCCAGGTGGAGAAAAGCGGATGAGATGGTGCGGTGCTATATTTTGGCCTCTGTGTCAAATGTGCTGCAACATCAACTTCATCCTATGGTCTCTGCCTTTAACATGATGGCTCACCTAAGGGAGATGTTTGCTCATCAAGGTAGGATTGCTAGGCAAATGGCCATGAGAAAATTGAACACTAAAATAGCTGAGGGTGGATCGGTGAGAGATCATGTGCTTCACATGATCAGCAACATCAATGAGATAGAGGTGTTGGGAGGTGAAATCGACCCAGAAAGTCAGATAGATATCATCCTCCAAAGTTAACCCTCTAGTTTTAAGCAGTTTCGGGTCAACTATAACATGAATCAAAGAGTTTACACTCTACCCGAGATTTTAAATGATTTGGTGTCGGTCGAAGGCATCTTCCACGAGAAGAAGCAAGCTTTGGTCATAGTGAAGGTTTCAAGTTCTTCTTCTGTGCCTAAAGGCAAGAAGAATAAGAAGAAAAAGAAGGCCAAAAA
The DNA here is from genome assembly GCA_030378225.1 of Knoxia roxburghii. Lineage (NCBI taxonomy): Eukaryota > Viridiplantae > Streptophyta > Magnoliopsida > Gentianales > Rubiaceae > Knoxia > Knoxia roxburghii. The sequence continues at coordinate 14,702,886 of CM059418.1, forward strand.
ACTTACTGCAGAGCCTGAAATCGCAAAGAAGAGCAAGCCCAAAGGCAAGTGCTTTAGGTGCGGGAAAACGGGACACTGGAAAGTGGATTGTCCAAAGCCTAAAGGTACGATAGTTTTTGCCCTAATTACCGAGACATATTTAGCAGTGATTCCCACAGATACTTGGTGTATGGATTCAGGCACCACTGATCATGTTTGTAATTCTTTGCAGGGGTTCCAAGTAACCCGGAAGCTTAGAGAGGGTGAACTGGACATCTACATGGGCGACACTACAAGAGTGTCAGTAGAAGCAGTAGGAGTAGTCAGTCTGAATTTTGAAAATTCTAGATTAGAGTTAGTTAATTGTCTTTATGTACCGAGTTTTAAAAAGAACCTTATTTCGGTTTCTAAACTCTTAAAGAACGGTTATAAGTTTATTTTTTCTGATGATTCTGTATTTATTAGAAGAAATGGAAAACTTATTTGTTCTGGTTCATTGGCTGACAATTTGTTTGTGGTTAATTCTATCTCCTCTGTTATGCATAACATAGAAACAGATAGCTCTTTATCTAACATTAATAAGAGGAAGAAACCTTCTGAAATGAATCAAACCTATCTTTGGCATCTCAGGCTAGGTCATAGAAACCTTAGTAGGATTTAGAGGTTGGTCAATGATGGACTTTAGGTTCATTAGAGATTGACAGTTATTCAACCTGCGAATCTTGCTTGAAGGGTAAGATGACCAAAGACCTTTTAAAGCAAAAGGTTATAGATATAAAGAAGTACTAAAGTTGATTCATTCTAACTTGTGTGGACCAATGTCTGTCCAAGCATGAGGTGGGTTTGAGTGTTTTGTGACGTTCACTGATGACTACTCAAGGTACGGGTACATTTACCTAATGCGTCACAAGTCCGAGTGCATTGCTAAGTTCAAAGAGTTTCGGGCAGATGTGGAGAAACATCATGGTAAGAGTATCAAGACATTGTGATCAGATCATGGTGGGCAATACCTATCCCACGTACTTTGAGAATACCTCAGTGAGGTCAAAATTTAGTCTCAGTTGTCTGCACCTGGCACGCCACAGCAGAATGGTGTAGCAGAAAGAAGGAATCGTACTCTCATGGAAATGGTTAGGTCCATGATGAGCTATAGTGATTTTCCGAGTTCGTTATGTGGATATGCCTTAGAAACAGTGGTGTATATTCTTAATCTCGTACCGTCTAAAATTGTGCCTTCAACCCCAGTAAAGTTGTGGAACGGGCGAAAGCCTAGTCTAAGACATCTCAGAATTTGGGGTTGTCTAGCACATGTGCTTAAGGCAGATGCGGCTAAGTTAGATGCAAGAATAGAATTAATGCTGTTTGTAGAATATCCTAGAGGAATGAAAGGTGGTCTGTTTTATAGTCCTAAAGATCAGAAGGTGGTGGTTAGTACCAACATTAGATTTTTGGAGGAAGACTATAGTCTAGATCACAATCCCAAGAGTAAGATAGTACTAGAAGAGCTTAGGAGACAAACTAATAATCCTGATGCACCAGCACAAGTAGATACACCACACACTGCACAAGAGATCACAGATCATGTGGCTGCACAGGTGGTGCCTTGTCGTCGTGGGAGGGTTGTAAGACAACCCGTGCAGCAACCAGAGGGATTCGTTAAAAAAGGACAAAAACATAAGGTTTGCAGGCTTAAGAGGTCCATTTACGGACTTAAGCAAGCATCCAGATCTTGGAACATCCGGTTTGATGAGGTAATCCAGTCCTACGGATTTACTCAGTGTTCGGATGAGCAATGTGTGTACCGCAGACGTGACGAAAACTCAGTGGTGTTTCTTGTGCTTTATGTAGATGATATTCTATTGATTGGCAATAACAAGAAAGTGTTATCAGACGTAAAGGCATGGCTATCCAAGCAGTTTGATATGAAGGACTTAGGGGAAGCAGGACATATCCTTGTGATCAAGATAATTCGAGATCGTAGGAAACGTTCGTTAATGCTCTCCCAAGCTTCATACATAGATACGATTTTGGCCGGTTTTAACATACAGAACCTTTTAGACACGGAGTGCATTTATCTAAGGAATAGTCTCCCAAGACACATTGAAGAGATAGAGGCCAAGAAGACAGTTCCTTATGCTTCGGCAGTATGAAGTCTCATGTATACCATGTTGTGTACGAGGCCTGATATCTGTTATGCCGTTGGCATTATAAGCAGATATCAGAGTAACCCTGGGAAGGCTCATTGGGAGGCAGTAAAATACATTCTAAAGTATTTGCGCAGAACGAGAGACCAAGTGTTGGTCTATTAGGCGCCAGAGCTGGTACCCCGAGGTTACACAGATTCATATTTCCAAAGCGTTAGGGACAAGAGCAAGTCTACCTCAGGGTATTTGTTTACTCTAGGAGGTGGAGCCATAGGTTGGCGGAGTGCCAAGCAGAAATGCGTGGCGAACTCTACCATGAAGGCTGAATACGTTGTCGCATCAGAGGCAGCGAAAGAAGCAGTATGGCTCAAGAACTTCGTAGTGGACTTAGATGTGATTCCTAGTTTGCAGAAGTCTATCACGGTGTATTACGATAACAACAGTGCAAGAGCAAACTCGGAGGAACCACGAGGCCACTGAAAGAATTTGCCACATAGGATCTGGGTTTGCACTTGCTCGATTTACCAAACAACAAAAATTTATAATTAAAGTGGAACCATAGAAAAATACCTTTGAAGCGTGCACCTGGTGATTCTCTTGTATGCCTCAAGACTATGACTTCACGTTGTGTGGGCAACGAACTAGAAGTCAATTGATCAGCTACTCACCACAATCCACCTGCTAGAAAACTCTAGCTCCGCAGCACCTGGCAAGTACTATAAACGCACCGCCCGCAGAGAGAGAAAGCTACGCGCAGCTGGTATAAACCAAGGCCAAAATTTCAGCCACTAGAAACCCAAAAACCAGCCGCACACTTTCTTGAAAATCCGACTTCGAGAGAGAAACGTTTTCTATCTCTAGGATTTTTTCTCTCTAGATTCTTGAATTATGAATCTATTGAATAGCTAATCCCTTGTCTATTTATAGAGTTACAAGAGAGACCCCAAGTTGGTTTAGGATTGGTCTTCCTAATGGGTTTAGGTAATGAATTAGTTTCCAAATCCAATTAGGTAACCAATCTGATAGGATAAACCAAATCCTACTAGATTTCCTAATCTCTAGGATTTCCTAATTCCAATTGAAACTTAAGACTTAATTAATTAAATAAATAATTCCACTTTATTAATTACTTAATTAACCCTTAGAAATTAATTAAATAATTCCACTTTGTTAATTACTGAATTAACCCTTAGGAATAATTAACCAATTAATTAATTAAATCTACCTATTCAATTAACCCATTACAAAATTAATCGTGCCACTAACGGATTAATTTTGGCACTGCCATCCTGCACCATAATTGTTTCCGGAACAACTTAATTAAATTATATTCATTAATCTCCCCACATCAAAGATATAGTGCTCGTTAATTAAAATTAATTTACTGATAAATTAATTAATTAACTTCTTTAATTCCGAGACTAGTACCACTCGACGTTTTTACTATACCGGACATAAGTGCACCGGCTGGGTTCAGTATAATAAACATTTCGAGCTCATCTCGGGAGCACCATCACCCCGGACGCACCGGTACATGGTTTCCTTTCGACAACCAGCAGCACACCGAGTAACTAAACACGCGAACCCAACCTACCGAGACTATTGGCCACAATTGACCTCACCCATTGGCAGATCAAAGTACACTATGTCTAATCCTCATGCCCGCTCGAGTCTAGGGATTAAGGGATAGAATACAAGGATCAATTTGTCTATTAAATCAGTACAAGACAAATCATTCCTAAAGGTCAAGTTCAATATGCCCTGGGTATATCTATATGATTCAATTAGTTTTGACAAACCAATTATCCGATTCACATAATAACCTAAACTGACAGTTTGTCCAAAGCTGTCTCGGTTACGAACCTCATTTATATATTATGTCTTTCAACCAATGATGAGATCTACTGTGTCGAACCAGACACCTCATTATCTACTCACATAATATAAATGGACGATTAATGAACAACAAGATATGACTAAAACACAAATCGATATATTAAACTAGGAAAATATACAACACAAGCATAACTTATGTATTCAAATCCAACAATCTCCCACAAATACTTAAACTGTGCTTTAAGTATACAACTACATATAGTCCCTATACAATCTGCTGCTATCTATCTAGAAAAACTATCATGGCTCTGCTAAGTGTCTGATCCCAATGCCCTCTACGCGAGCCTAAAAAACTTTTGAATTCAATGTTTTCATGAACAGATCTGCAAGGTTATCCTTTGATGCTATCTTAGCCACGACCACGTATTCCCTCTTCACGATGTCTCGTGTCAGGTGGAACTTGCGCTGTATATGTTTACTCGCCTTGTGGGCTCGTGGTTCCTTCGAGTTTGCTACTGCACCATTGCTATCACAATAAACCTTGATAGACTTTGGCAAACCAGGAATCACATCTAAGTCCACTAGGAAGTTCTTGAGCCATACTGCTTCTTTCACTGCCTCTGATGCGGCAACGTACTCAGCCTCCATGGTAGAGTCCGCCACGCATTTTTGCTTGACACTCCGCCAAACTATGGCTCCACCTCCTAGAGTAAGCACATACCCTGAGGTAGACTTGCTCTTGTCCCTGTCACCTTGGAAATCTGAATCTGTGTAATCTCGGGGTACCAGCTCGGGCGCCTGATAGACCAGAACTTGGTCCCTCGTTCTGCACAAATACTTGAGAATGTATTTTACTGCCTCTCAATGAGCTTTCCCGGGGTTACTCTGATATCTGCTCACCATGCCAACGACATAACAGATATCAGGCCGCGTACACAACATGGCATACATGAGACTTCCTACTTCCGAAGCATATGGAACTGTCTTCATGGTCTCTATTTCCTCAACAGTCTTAGGAGACTGTTCCTTAGATAGAAACACTCCATGCCTGAAAGGTAGAAAACCTTTCTTGGAGTTCTATAAGTTAAAACGGGCCAAAATTGTGTCTATGTACGAAGCTTAGGAGAGCGTTAACGAACATTTCCTACGATCTCGAATAATCTTGATCCCAAGGATATGTCTCGTTTCCCCTAAGTCCTTTATATCAAATTGCTTGGACAACCATGCCTTTACGTCTGATAACACTTTCTTGTTATTGCCAATCAATAGAATGTCATCTACGTAAAGCACAAGAAATATCACTGAGTTTCCATCACGTCTGCGATATACACAATGCTCATCCGGACACTGAGTAAATCCAAAGGACTGGATTACTTCATCAAACCTGATATTCCAAGATCTGGATGCCTGCTTAAGTCCATAAATAGACCTCTTAAGCCTGCAAACCTTATGCTCTTGACCTTTTTCAATGAATCCCTCTGGTTGCTGCATAAAAATAGTTTCCTCAAGACTTCCGTTTAGGAAAGCTGTTTTGACATCCATCTACCAAATCTCATAATCCATATGAGCAGCTATGGCCAAGAGAATCCGGATCGACTTAAGCATGTCTACCGGGGAGAAGGTTTCCTCATAATCGATTCCCTCTTTCTGAGTATACCACTTTGCCACCAGCCTATCTTTAAAGGTTTCTACCTTTCTTTCAGGTTCTCTCTTACGTTTATAGACCCACTTGCATCTAATGGGCTTAAACCCATCAGACAGGTTCATAAGCTCCCAGACTTGATTGTGGTCCATTAACCCCATCTCGGATATCATTGCCTTACACACAGACTCTGCATCTTTATCTCGAAGCGCCTCATTGTAGTTAATTGGGTCAGGTTCAGGCACATCTGGGACTAGGTCTGAGGCCTCTCCCACTCCAATGAACCTGTCGGGCTGTCTCACAACCCTCCCACTACGACGAGGCACCACCTGTGTAGGCGCATCATCTGTGATCTCATGTGCAGTGTGTGGTGTATCTACTTATGCTGGTGCATTAGGATTAGTAGTTTGTCATCTAAGCTCTTCTAGTACTATCTTACTCTTGGGCTTGTGGTCTAAGACATAGTCATCTTCTAAAAATCTAGCGTTGGTACTTACCACCACCTTCTGATCTTTATGACTATAGAATAGACCACCTTTCGTTCCCCTAGGATATCCTACAAACAACATTAATTCTGTTCTCGCATCTAACTTAGACGTATCTGCCTTAAGCACATGTGCTGGGCAGCCCCAAATTCTGAGATGTCTTAGACATGGCTTGCGCCCATTCCACAACTCTACTGGCGTTGAAGGCACGGTTTTAGATGGTACAAGATTAAGAATATACATTATCGTTTCTAAGGCATATACCCAGAACGAACTTGGCAAATCACTATAGCTCATCATGGACCTAACCATTTCCATCAGAGTTCGATTCCTCCTTTCTGCTACACCATTCTGCTGTGGCGTGCCAGGTGCAGACAACTGAGACTGAATTCCTACCTCAGTGAGGTAATCTCAAAATTCATGGGACAGGTACTCCCCACCATGATCTGAACGCAGTGTCTTGATACTCTTACCATGATGCTTCTCCACATCTGCCCGAAACTCTTTAAACTTGCCAAAACATTCAGACTTGTGGCGCATTAGGTAAATGTATCCCTACCTAGAGTAGTATCCGTGAACGTCACGAAATACTCATATCCCCCTCGTGCCTGGACCGCCATAGGTCCACACAAGTCAGAATGAATCAACTCTAATACTTTTTTAGCTCTATTACCTTTTGCCTTAAAAGGTCTCTTGGTCATCTTACCTTCCAAGCAAGATTCGCAGGTTGCATAACTGTCAATATCTAATGAACCTAAAGGTTCATCATTGACTAACCTCTAAATCCTACAAAGGTTTATATGACCTAGCCTGAGATGCCAAAGATAGGTTTGATTCATTTCGGAAGGTTTCTTCCTCTTATTAATGTTAGATACTGAGCTATCTATTTCTATGTTTTGTGCAGCAGGAGAGTTAGAGTTAACCACAAACAAATTGTCCGCCAATGAATCAAAACAAATAAGTTTTCCATTTCTTCTAATAAAAACACAGTCATCAGAAAAAATAAACTTATACCCGTTCTTCAAGAGTTTAGAAACCGAAATCAAGTTCTTTCTAAAACTCGATACATAAAGACAATTAACTAACTCTAAGCTAGAATTTTCAAAATTCAACTTAACTACTCTCACTGCTTCTACTGACACTCTTGTAGTGTCGCCCAAATAGATATTCAATTCACCTTCTCTAAGCTTCTGGGTTACTTGGAACCCTTGCATAGAATTACAAACATGGTCAGTGGCACCTGACTCCACACACCAAGTATTTGTGAGAATCGTCGCTAAACATGCCTCAGTAATTAAGGCAGAATTTATTGTACTTATAAGCTTTGGGCAATCCGCTTTCCAATGTCCCGTCTTATTGCACTTGAAGCACTTGTCTTTTGACTTCTTCTTTGCAATACATGGCTTAGGCACAATTTGCGCCACTTGAGCTATTCCCTCGAGCTTTCTCTTCTTCTTTCTAGCCTCAGGATCAGAAGAAGATTCTGAAGCTTTGACTGCGACTAAAGCTCGTTTCTTCTCTTGAAGAAGACTTTTAGCCGCCACCAACTCTGCCAAGAGCTCGGATGAAATTCACAACATCTTACTTATGTTGTAGTTCAACCGAATCCGCTCATAGCTTTGAGGCAAGCTCCGGAGGACAATATCGGCTTTGGTTTCACCAACGATTTTGCCTCCCACTACCTCAACCTTGTTAATGTTACTAATCATGTCAATGACATGATCTTTCACAGGAGCGCTCTCAGCCCTAAGGACAATGTCCAAGTTATGACTTCCATCGACATTATTAGTTCCAGTTAAATTGTTTAGCAGCTAAGGGGTTGAATGCCATATCGATTTAAACTGGAAAATAAACAAAAAATGTTTCAGTTATATTTTCTTAGAATTTCAAAACTTGAACTTCTATTAATTATTGACTTCCCTCAAAACAATAATTATAACCCACCAACATCTCATCCATCGGGATTCTCGTAAGTCACGCAGTGTGGACATTTACGCTAACCCACATTCGTTTGAGAAGAACCAAGTTCATTAACTACACTATCTGACGAACGATTTTTTGATCAATGTAGCTAATAGTCGGTGTTTTTAGCTGTACAAGTAAGCACCGTAACCTTATGGGAAGAATACTGCAGATCGTACAATAAGTGTGTGCCATTACGTGACTTTTGAGTTTGTTACCTCAGGATAGTGCGCCTCAGATGGAGAGGGTGTCGCATTTCTCCTAGTTAAACTCGCTGTAGTCATCTTACTCAGAAGCTCATCGTCTAGCGATCTCGGGGATGGACTCATCTAAATGGAGGAAGGCCCTAATGCCAACGCGCAAGCCCACCCACATCGCATATGAACCCGTAATGGTGGCCATGGGGATATAAAACAACCCGCTCCCACTTAGATTTCCAAATTTAGGCCAGTTTTAACATGCAATTTACTAACCAAAGTTATATGCAACCATTAAACCAGACATGCTTTAATTCATGCATCAAAAATACAGCATAAAAATTAAAACAATAAATACAGGAAATAAATACGAAAAAATAAATTTCCCGACTATTATGGTTTTAATTGCTTCCATCATCTGCCTTGATCTTGTGTCCCATCATGTCACTCGATGGAGAGTCTTCAACTTCAAAAAACAAAAACTGGACAAAAAATGGGCAAAAAATAGCCCGAACGGCCCGAAGGCCGCACAGCCCGCATAGGCCGTGCGCGCGGCCCTGCGCGCGCCCAGCAGCAGTTGCTGCGCGCTGCTGCTGCACCACCTGCTGTCTGCCAGTGGCTGCTGCTGCCGGCAGTGGTTGCCGGCACCGCCTCCTACCGCCACCTCCTCCTTCATTTTTCCCACGCAATTTTGGTCTTCCTGCAATTCGTTCTGGGTTTTCCTGGGTTTCTACGAATTCACAATAACCCAAAACCCACGAATTCAAGTCGCCCATCATAACGCCTTCGATTACAAAAAACAATTTTCCTATTACAAGGCTTTCTAGGAAAATTAAAGAATCGAAATTACATAGAAAAATCCTACTACATATTTAATCTAATCCTACATAGCTTCCAGCACGTGGTTATACTATTACAAACATTCATAATAAAATTAAATCCGGACATGTCCCGGAATTTAATTAAAACCCATACAAACGTAACCATAATAGTCGGGATTCTTAACCACCTGCAAATAAAACCATGTAATATATCGAACAAGTACCAAAACCCCCTAAACCAGGCTCTGATACCAATTGAAAGAATTTGCCACATAGGATCTGGGTTTGCACTTGCTCGATTTACCACGCAACAAAAATTTCTAATTAAAGCGGAACCTTAGAAAAATATCTTTTAAGCGTGCACCTGGTGATTCTCTTGTATGCCTCAAGACTATGACTTCACGTTGTGTGGGTAATGAACTAGAAGTCAATTGATCAGCTACTCACCACAATCCACCTGCTAGAAAACTCTAGCTCCGCAGCACCTGGCACGCACTATAAACGCACCGCCCGCAGAGAGAGAAAGCTAGCAGCTGGTATAAACCAAGGCCAAAATTTCAGCCACTAGAAACCCAAAAACCAGCCGCACACTTTCTTGAAAATCCGACTTCGAGAGAGAAACGTTTTCTATCTCTAGGATTTTTTCTCTCTAGATTCTTGAATTATGAATCTATTGAATAGCTAATCCCTTGTCTATTTATAGAGTTACAAGAGAGACCCCAAGTTGGTTTAGGATTGGTCTTCCTAATGGGTTTAGGTAATGAATTAGTTTCCAAATCCAATTAGGTAACCAATCTGATAGGATAAACCAAATCCTACTAGATTTCCTAATCACTAGGATTTCCTAATTCCAATTGAAACTTAAGACTTAATTAATTAATTAAATAATTCCACTTTGTTAATTACTTAATTAACCCTTAGGAATTAATTAAATAATTCAACTTTGTTAATTACTGAATTAACCCTTAGGAATAATTAACCAATTAATTAATTAAATCTACCTATTCAATTAACCCATTACAAAATTAATCGTACCACTAACGGATTAATTTTGGCACTACCATCCTACACCAGAATTGCTTCCGGAATAACTTAATTAAATTATATTCATTAATCTCCCCACATCAAAGATATAGTGCTCGTTAATTAAAATTAATTTACTGATAAATTAATTAATTAACTTCTTTAATTCCGAGACTAGTATCACTCTACCTTTTTACTATACCAGACATAAGTCCACCGGTCGGGTTTAGTATAATAAACATTTCGAGCTCATCTCGGGAGCACCATCACCCCGGACGCACCGATACATGGTTTCCTTTCGACAAGCAGCAGCTCACCAAGTAACTAAACACGCGCACCCAACCTACCGAGACTATTGCCACAATTGACCTCACCCATTGGCAGATCAAAGTACACTATGTCTAATCCTCATGCCCGCTCAAGTATAGGGATTAAGAGATAGAATACAAGGATTGATTTGTCTATTAAATCAATACAAGACAAATCATTCCTAAAGGTCAAGTTCAATATGCCCCGGGCATATCTATATGATTCAATTAGTTTAGATAAACCAATTATCCGAATCACATAATAACCTAAACTGACAGTTTGTCCAAAGCTGTCTCAGTTACGAACCTCATTTATTTATTATGTCTTTCAACCAATGATGAGATCTACTGTGTCGCACCAGACACCTCATTATCTACTCACATAATATAAATGGACGATTAATGCACAACAAGATATGACTAAAACACAATTCTATATATTAAACTGGGAAAATGTACAACAGAAGCATAGCTTATGTATTCAAATCCAACACCCACAAGGCGAATAAACATATATAGCGCAAGTACCACCTGATACGAGCAATCGTAAAGAGGGAAGATGTGGTCGTGGCTAAGATAGCATCAAAGGATAACCTTGCAGATCCGTTCACGAAGACATTGACTTCAAAAGTCTTTGAGGCTCACGTGGAGGGCATGGGAATCAGATACTTAGGGGGGCCATTACAGTTTTTTTAGATATATTGTTGCAGATTGTGTTAGTTTTGAATAGAGAAAAGCTATTGCTTGTATCAAAAACTAATATCCATAGTTGACATATCATTTTGTTTCAGTATAAATTTGTTCCTTTATATCATAGAACTAGATAACGGGGTGTAGACAGACACAGTAGATACCGTTATTGGTTAAAGTATTGATATATAAAAAGTATGCTCGTAACCGAGATAGTCTGAACATACTATCGGTATAGGTTATTGTGTGGTTTGGAAATTAGTTTATCTAAACTAGTTTAAATCACACGGATATGCCCGGGGCATATTGAGCATGACCAGTTTGGATAGAATTGACTTATACTGATCGGCGTAGTCAATTCGGTCCTAGTATTCCGTCTCTCAATCCCGAGATTGGGATGGGCGTGAGGGTTGGATATCGTATGCTTTGATTTGCCAAAGAGTGCGGTCAATTGAGGCCAATACCTCGGTAGGTTGGGTATGCGGTATTCAGTTTCTTACGTACTGTTGCTAGTCGGAAGAATCCACGTACCAGTTCGCCGGGTTGATGGTGCTCCTGAGATGAGCTCGTAAGGTTATTATACTAAACCCGGCCAGTGCACTTTATGTTCGGTATAATAAAAGGACGAGTGGTACTAATCTCGGAAACCAAGAAGTCGGTGAATTAATTTGTCAGTAAATTGATAAACCGACGAGCGCTAGATCTTTAATGTGGGGAGATAGAATAAAATATAATGGCGCGATGTAAAGTCATTTTCGAGCAGTAGTTCCATAATTGGTCCGATAGTGGCATGACCGATTATGCATTTGACTAATCGATAAGGTAAATTAATTAATCCAAAAGGTTTAATTAATATTTAATCGACAAAGTGAATTTAGAAATTAATTCTATTTTGAATTAATTAATTCTAAGGGTTCGATTAAATTAAATTAACAAAGTGGGTTAAATAAATTAATTTAAATGGGTCGATTGGAGTTGATTAGTCGGGAAGACTTAGCGGTCAACGAAAGTCAAATTAAAAAGCCTAACTCGAGAGCCCATTAGGTCTTCAATCGAGCTCCTATAAATAGAAGACTTGAAGCCCAAGAAAACCTAAGGAAATTTGCAAGACTTGTCTTGCCCCTTTCTTGAGCAAGAAGGATCTAGAGAGAGAATTTTTCTTCAAGAATTCTTTCTCAAAAACGAACTAGATTTCTTGCTCTTCGAATTGGATTCATCTCAAAGACCGAACCTTTGGTTGATTATTAATCTTTGCTGGCCGGAATCTTGCAGTTTTATCTCGGACCAATAGCGATTTCGCTGGTTGTTCTCGGTCCGAGTAGTAGTGCTTTAGCGCAACAGCTGCGTGCGGGTTTTTGCTGCTAGTTCTCAGTCCTAAGTCCATGCGTTTGATTCGAGAAGAGTGGCGTTGATCACTTTCTTTGGATGGGTGATCCGCTGCTTCTTCTTGTCTAGATCACGGCGGAACAAAGGCTGAGTACTGGTGGTTGTTGTGGGTTTTCTTCAGCACAGCGGAAGAAGGCAAACAAATTTTTCAGGGTTTTCGGTCAGTTTTTGAGATTGTATTGAATTCGATTTGAGTGATTTCCTTGTGGGCTAAGCAAGTAGACTTCGATATATTATTGCCCACGCAATATTCAAAGTTTCTACGGAGTTATCAATTGGATTTCTATTGGAATCGCAACAAAGATTGGATTTTTCTTTAAGCAAAGGACTTCGCTACAAAAGGTATAATCTTTAAATTCCGCTTTTATTAAAGATCGAATCTTTTTTGTCCCGATTAGTAAATTAAATAAGTATAAGCCTAGATCCGTTCATGGTTAAACTAATTTTAGCCTGAGCTTGGTCGAAAGCTTCTGATTCTGGAATGCATTGCACGAAAGTGAGGTTTTCGATTTAGCCCGGGCTTGTTCAGTTTTCCTTCAGATTGTGTAGGAGTTAAATGTAGATGTATACTTAAAGCACAACTTAAGTATTAGTGGGAGATTGTTGGAGTTGAATATATAAGCTATGCTTGTATTTCCCAGTTAATATATCGATTTATGTTTTGGTTATATTTTGTTGTGCATTATTTGTCCATTTATATTATGTAGTTAGATGATGAGGTGTCTTGTGTGACACAGTAGATCTCATCATTGGTTAAAAGATATAATATATAAATGAGGTTCGTAACCGAGACAGCTTTGGACAAACTGTCAGTTTAGGTTATTATGTGATTCGGATAATTGGTTTGTCTAAACTAATTGAATCATATAGATATGCCCAGGGTATATTGAACTTGACCATTTGTAATAATTTGTCTTGTATTGATTTAATAGACAAATCGTTCTTAGTATTCTATCTCTTAATCCCTAGACTCGAGCGGGCATGAGGGTTAGATAGTGTATTTTGATCTGCCAATGGGTGAGGTCAATTGTGGCCAATAGTCTCGATAGGTTAGGTGCGCATGTTTAGTTACTTGGTGTGTTGCTGCTTGTCGAAAGGAAACCATCTACCTGTGCGTCCGGGGTGATGATGCTCCCGAGATGAGCTCGTAATGGTTATTATACTAAACAAGACCGGTGGACTTATGTCTGGTATAATAAAAATGTCGAGTGGTACTAGTCACAGAATTAAAGAAGTTAATTAATTAATTTATCAGTAAATTAATAAATTAACAACCAATATATCTTTGATGCGGGGAAATTATGAATTTAAATTAATTAAGGTGTTCCGGAAGCAATTCTAGTGTAGGATGGTAGGGCCAAAATTAATCCGTTAGTGGTACGATTAATTTTGTAATGAGTTACTTGAATAGGTAGAATTAATTAATTGATTAATTATTCCAAAGGGTTATTTAAGTAATTAACAAAGTGGAATTATTTAATTAATTAATTAAGTCTTAAGTTTCAATTAGAATTAAGAAATCCTAGAGATTAGGAATCTAATTTGGATTTGGTTTATCCTATTAGATTGGTTACCTAATTGGATTTGGAAATTAGTTAATTACCTAAACCCATTAGGAAGACCAATCCTAAACCAACTTGGGGTCTCTCTTGTAACTCTATATATTGACAAAGGATTAACTATTCAACAAACACAATTCATAAGTTTTCAAGACGAAAAAACTAGAGAGAGAAAATCCTAGAGAGAGAAATAATTTTATCTCTCTAAAGTCAGATTTCTTGAGCTTAAAGCTGCCATTTTTTCTCAAGTTTGGCCGGCTGGTTTTTCACTCTATAACTCAGTGGCGTGTGAAAAATTGGTGGCACGTGAGTCTCTCTTAGGCAGTGTGTGGAGTCCACGCGCGCAGGTGGTGGTTCCGGAGAATCTTCTGGTGACCCAATTGTGGTGATTATCTGATCAATTGCTCATTAGATTGCTGCCCACATAACATACAAGCAAAGTCTTGAGGCATACAAGAGAATCACCTAAGTATACGCTTCAATAGGTAATTCCTATTCTTCCGCTTTTAATTAAGAATTTTTGTTGTGTGATAAATCGAATGAGTGCAAACCCAGATCCTGAGCAATGTTATATCAAAAAGATTGGAATACCAATTGTGCTAGTGTCTAGGCCTGGCCAGAGATTCTGATTCTGGAATGCATAGTACGAAAGTGAGTTTCTGGCTAGGCCCGGGCATATAATCTTTCAGTATTCACCGCTCGGAATATCCTATCGCTAGACTTCCCGAGACGAATCCACTAGGTAAGGGTATATGCTACGATATCCCCCGAGGTGAGACTCCAGCACGGATGGGCGAGGATATCAAGATCAAGTGCAACTGGTGCACACTGGTAACTCATGAGTACTTGGGGACAAGGCCAATGTAGATCATACGGTCTGATCTAGCCCGATGCTGGCTCGTTCCAGATGAGAGTTGCGCTAGGAGAAGGGGAACCTCTCGATGCAATGTAAGCATCGATCGAGAATGTAACAAGTGCAAGCAAAAGGAACATAGGTTACCGGTGTTGTTGTTAGATTTGAATACTAAAGCTATGCTTGTATTATACTTTTTCCCAGTAAATATATCGATTGAATGTTGTAGTTTATATGTTTTGCATATGTCGACCATTTATATTATATAATTAGATGATGAGGTGCCTGGTGTGACACAGCGGATCTCATCATTGGTTAAAAGGCATAATATTTAAATAAAGTTCATAACCGAGACAGTTTTGGATACTGTCGGTTTAGGTTATTATGTGATTTGGAAAATTGATTTGTCCAAACTAATTAAATCATATAGATATGCTGGGGGCATATTGAAATTGACCATTTATGATGAATTGTCTTATACTGATTTAATAGACAATTCGTTCATTGTATTCTATCTCTTAATCCCTATACTTAAGCAGGCATGAGGATTAGACATAGTGTACTTTGATATGCCAAAGGGTGAGGTCATTTGTGGCCAATAGTCTCGGTAGGTTGGGTGCGCGTGTTTAGTTGCTTAGTGTGCTGTTGCTTGTCAAAAGGAAACCATATACCGGTGCATCCGGGGTGATGGTGCTCCCGAGATGAGTTCATTATGTTTATTATACTAAACCCAGCTGGTGGACTTATGTCCGGTATAGTAAAAATGTCGAGTGGTACTAATCTCAGATTATCAGAAGTTAATTAATTAATTTATCAGTAAATTAATAAATTAACGAGCACTAAATCTTTGATGTGGGGAGATTAAAGAATAAATTAAATTAGTTGTTCCGGAAGCAATTCCGGTGTAGGATGGTAGTGCAAAAATTAATTCGTTGGTGGTACGATTAATTTTGTAGTGGATTAATTGAATAAGTATAATTAATTAATTAATTATTCCTAAGGGTTAATTAAGTAATTAACAAAGTGGAATTAATTAATTAATTAAGTCTTAAGTTTCAATTAGAATTAGGAAATCCAAGAGATTAGGAAATCTAATTCGATTTGGATTATCCTATTAGATTAGTTACCTAATTGGATTTGGAACCTAATTAATTACCTAAACCCATTAGGAAGGTCAATCCTAAACCAACTTGGGGTCTATCTTGTAGCTCTATAAATAGACAAGGGATTAGCAATTCCGTAACACATAATTCATAAGTTTTCAAGACAAGAAAACTAGAGGGAGAAAATCCTAGAGAGAAAATTAATATTTTATCTCTCAAAGTCGGATTTTCTAAACTCAAGTCGGCGGCTTTTTTCTAAAAAACCGACAGCCAGATTTTCCACTTCCCGGAGGCGAGTGGTTGTGAGAGCGGCGACGCGTGAGTACTCTCGGGTGGCGCGTGTTGTTCACGCACGTGCAGCGGCATTGGTTTTCTTTTTTAGGTGAGCTGGTTGTGTTGGATTACTGATCGTTGGTTCGTTAGATCGTTGCCCACACAACGTTCGAGCCTGTGTTGAGTCATACAAGCGATCACCTGAGTATACGCTTCAAAAGGTATTTCTAAACTTCCGCTTTAATTAGAAATTATTTGTTTCGTGATAAATCGATTAAGTGCAAACCAAGATCCTACGCAATGTTATTTCAAGCAAGGATTGGAATAGCGATTGTGCTAGAGTCTAGGCCTGGTCAAGGATTCTGATTATGGACTGCATAGCACGAAAGTGATTTTTTGACCAGGCCCAGTTCAGTTGTAATGTACACCCCGAGCCTAAGATCGTAATCTAGTAATCAAACACATAGAGACAAGTGGTAACAAGACAAGTGAGCAAGTAATACAAGTAGTACAAGTAGTATGAATATCAATCAGTGATATCCATTAGTAAAGTCGTAAAATTGCATAAGTAAACACATGCAAGTAATCTCTAAGAGCCACATCAGGAAGTAAAGTAAGACGGGAATCAAGTATCAAGTCCAGGAATGGCATGCAGACTTGTAGAATAATATATACATGTTAGTGTGAATAATCAAAAGCTTAGCTTGTAATAACACTATTTTCCTAGTTTATATATATCAATTTAAATTGATTTAGTTAATTATTTCATATATATATTTATGAAGTCCATTTATATCATATGACTAGATGATGAGATGTTAGGTATGACACAGTAGATCTCATAATTGGTTAAAGTTTTGATTTATATACTAGGCTCATGACTGAGCAGTTTGGACATACTATTAGTTTAAGTCATTATGTGATTCTGAGATTAGTTTATCTAGGCTAATTGAATCATATAGATATGATCGGGGCATGTTGAGCATGACCGATTAGATTTGAATTAACTTGTACTAATCTATTGTAGTTAATTCGAATCTTATATTCTATCTCTTAATATTTAAGATGAGGATAGGCACGAAAATTAGACATAGTGTACTGTAATCTGCAAAAGAGTGCGGTCACTTGAGGTCTATAGTCTAGGTAAGTTGGGTGCATATGTTTAGTTGCTCAGTGTGCTATCGCGAGTCGAAAAAAACCATGTACCGGTGTGTCCAGGGTGATGGTGCTCTCGAGATGAGCTTGAACAGTTTACAATACTAAATCATACCAGTGGATTTATGTCCGGTATAGTAATAAAGTCAAGTGAAACAATTCTGATTTTGGATGGTAGTGCCATAATTAATCCCATAGTGGTACGATTAATTATGTATTGGGTAATTGACAAAGGTAGATTAAATTAATTAAGTAATTAATTAATCATTCTATCAATAGGTTGTGAATCTGTCCAAGAACTGGATAAGGATAAGTGAATCCATGTGTCAGTTGGATATGAATCAGTCCAGAAACGGGATTGTAGTAAAACACAAAACCAATAGGAAGACCAATCCTAATCCACCTTGAGGTCTCTCTTGTAGCTCTATAAATAGACATAGAGGGTTAGCAACACAATAAACAAATCATAAGTTTCAAGACAACAAAAACTTAGATAGAGAAATCCTAGAGAGAGAAATCAAAATTCTTTCTCCAAGTTGCGTGTGGTCACGCGTCGAGACGGCGGCAGCTGGACTTATTTTCTGACGAGAATTTTGTGATGGATGATTTGTTTGGTTTGTTGGTTTGTTTCCCACACAACATACAAGTCGATCTTGAGTCATACAAGAGAATCACTTGAGGACACGCTTCGAGAGGTCGATTTCTATCTTTTCACTTTTATTAGTTATCGTTATTTTGTGCGTGTTAACAAATCGAATAAAGTAAAACTAAGATTCTGTGCAATGGTGTTTCAAGTAAAGATTGGAATAGTATTGCACTAGAGTTTAGGCCTAATAAAAAGTTTCGATTCTGGAATGCAATGCATGAAAGTAAAATTTTGATCGGGCCCTGGCAGATAAGCTTTCAATTGGTTTTAAAGCGAAGGTTTTGGTTTTGCTTTTTTCAATTTGTTACATTGTTTCTTTAATGTAGGTGGTTTGCTATCTTGGCTATTATGGTTTATGTATTTATGTTTTATTAAACCCCGGGACATGTCCGTGTTGGTTTTTTGAATGTAAATGCTTGTAATAGTGAAACCACGTGCTGTAAGCCTGATGAGTTTGAAATTTATAATTATATTTCATGTGAATTTAGGGCGATTTGGAGGCATTGCAGAGTTTAATGGGATATTTTTGCACTTGCTGAAAGGAGATTGAGCTTGGAGTATAATAGGCTATTTTGGGTGATTTTGGAAGAAGTAGAAGTTGTGAAGAAGAAAAATTAATGGGTTGGATTGAAAGAGTGATGGGGGAAAAGAATTTGGACTGAATATTGAGACCCGGGATTTAATTATGTTAAAGGGGATGTAGTCAATTAAAATTGGGTTTTAAATATTTTAGTTGGGTTTTATTTTGGCAACAAAAGAGTGTGGGCCCAATTAGTAAGAAAGGAGAGTTCTATTAGGTTTTTTTTTAAGAGGCCACATTACGGGAGACAACTTGGCTACCATTTTGCTGGGTGTTGACTTTAGTTGAGGCAGCAGCCTTGGAGAGCAATACGATGGGCCACGACTGAAGAGGGACTACGTTTGGAGTTGGCTGTGCAGCAAGCTTGTGGGAGACTCAATTGTGACAACAAAATTGGGAAGACTCAATTTTGAGCGCAATTTGGACAGCAGCTCTTTAGTAATTGCGGTGGCTCTTCAGCGGTTCACCACCAGGTTTCAGTATAATTTCTTGTTCTTAATTTTTCTGTTTTAAATAATGGCATACAATTTATTTGTTATTTTTAATAGTTTAATTATGAGTAGCTAAACCTTTTAGTCTAACCAAGGAAATCAAAACCCCTTGATGTTACTTTAATCGTGAGATCGAATTGGTTTTCATATTAATTGATTACTGGTTTTCTTATTTATTCTTGTGTACTTTTTGAGGATTATTTGGCACTGTTTGTATAGATGGTAGCATGCAGGCTTTCCTAGGTAATCCAATCTACTAGAATACACGAGGTTCGGTATTCCTTAGGGTCAATGAAACTAATCACGTGGTACGTAGATTAGTGAGGTTAAAAGGATAGATAATCAATTGCAATTAAGCTAATTGGGTTAATTATAGTTGAATTGGGTCCTTGGCTATCGTGATCTAGGTTCTAGGAGGTTCCAAAATTGATCAAAGATTATAGACGCAATTGACGGAGGTTCCTCAATTGCTGGCTTAAACTAATAGGACTGAATTGTTAGGAGGTTCCAACAATGAAAACCGGTGTAACCAGTAGTTAATTAATATATTTTTGCATCAAGGATCGATTAGTGCCTCGAGGTGGTCGAATTCCCTTACTAGATATTTTTCCAAATTTGATTTTACAATTTGTTTAATTTCTTGTCATTAATCTTAATTTAATTTCCGTTAGTAGTTTTAAGTAACAACAAACCCCACATTTTGGTTACACACTTTTGACTAAATTTATTTCACTCTAGAGCTCCCTGTGGATACGATCCTACTCGCACTATTCTACGTTTAAAAAGCTTATAAAGGAGGTTATTTTTGATTGGCCTGACAACTTATCAAATTTTGGCGCCGTTGTCGGGGAGCACATTTTTGGTTAAAAGTTTTGGTTTTGTTTGTTCCTTTTTATGGTTCGCTCTTCTCGTACAAGCAAACTAGTATTTAACCCAGAGATAGAAAAGACTGCAAAGAGGAACACAAAGGAGAAGAAACAAAGAGAGCAACTGGCTGAGTAAGCATATGCGTCTCAACCGGTTGATGAAGAAGAAAAGATTGAATACCCGAGGAAGAAGAGGAATTAATTGCAACACCAAATAGCTGATAGGACTCTCAGGGAGTTGGCAACTCCTGATGAAAACCAACACTCTCTTTGCATTACTTTTCCTAATGATACTCCTAGGCTTGAATTGAAATCTAGTACTATCCACTTACTGCCTAAGTTTCATGGTTTGACAGGTGAGGACCCCCATAAGCACTTGATAGAGTTCCACGTAGTATACTCGGCAGTGAGTTATCAAGGAGTTACAGAGGAGCAGGTCAAGCACAAAGCATTTCCATTTTCCTTGCAAGATAAGGCAAAACACTGGCTCTTTGGGTTACCAGCAGGATCCATTACCATGTGGAACGAGCTAAAAAAATGGTTTTTGGAGAAATTCTTCCCAGCTTCCCGTGCTTCTAATATCAGGAAGGACATTTGTGGTGTCAGGCAAGCAACAGGTGAGAGTTTGTATGAGTACTGGGAGAGATTTAGCGATCTTTGCAGAAGTTGTCCACAACACCAGATTCTCGAGCAGCTCTTAATTCAGTATTTTTATGAGGGCCTATCTGAGTTGGACAGGGACAAGATAGATTCTGCGAGTAGAGAAGCATTGATAAATAAGACCCCTGTAGAGACAATGAGGCTAATCTTCGTGACGGCTGAAACTTCCCAGCAATTTCATAGGCGAGCAAGCATGCCCACTAGACGAGTTAATGATGTGAGTGTTTCCAATATGGAGAGTAAGATTGAACAGTTAACTGATTGGTGTGCCAGCTTGTTGTAGGACAGTTGCAGGCAGTTAGGGTCTACGGGATTTGTACAATGTAAGGACACACTTCTGATGACTGTCCATCCATGCAAGAATGTACACAGATGAATGTTGTGGGAGGATTCCAGGCTCCACCCCAAAGAAGTTATGACCATATGCTAGTACGTAAAATCTGGAGTGGAGGAATCAAACCAGTTTCAGCTACAAGCAGCCTGGTTTTCAACCTCAACCTCAACAATCCGGTCCCAGTACCTGCACCAGCAGAGGCTTAAGGTTCGTCAATCAAATCGATGATTAGAGGATTGACAGTTGCTGTACAGGGTCTTGTTGAGAGAAATCAAGCAAGAGAACGGCAACAACAAGCAAGAGGGCAGCAATCACAGGCTACAATTAAAAATTTGGAGAAGCAAATTTCGCAGTTAGCCACTCAAGTTAATCAGAGAGGTAGAGCCCAAGGGAAGCTTCCGTCTCAACTAGGTAGTTCAACTGAAAATATGAGTGCCATTACTTTGAGGAGTGGAAAAGAATTGCCAGAACCTAAAGTTCCAACCGTTGAGGTTCCAGAACCTTCTCAAAAGTCAGAAAAGGAAGAGGAAGTGGAGGAGTTTCCAGAAAAAGAGGTAACTTCTAAATTTATTTTGAGGAAAATAGAAAGTGTAATTCCACCACCTTTTCCTGGCAAGTTAGTGCAAGTGAGGAAAAAGTACAGTGATGAGAAGGTGTTAGAGATGTTTCGCAAGGTGGCAATAAACATACCATCGATGGAGGCCATTGCACAGATTCTAAGGTATGCAAAGTTTTTAAAGTCACTGCTGACCAAGAAAAGGAGACCTGAAGCTAAGGTCTATGTAAACGAAAATGTTTCCTCAGTCCTCCAACGCAAATTGCCTCAAAAGTGTACCGACACAGGTATTTTTGCTATCTCTTGTGTTATTGGGTCGCAAGTTATAAAATTAGCCATGCTGGATTTAGGAGCTTCAATAAATGTTATGTCTCTATCTTTGTTTAATAAGTTGAAAATTGGGGCTCTTAATAACACAAATGTGATAGTTCAGTTAGCCAATAGGTCGATGATTTATCAGGAAGGGGTAGTTGAGGATGTTTTAGTTAAATGTGATAAATTGATTTTTCCTACTGATTTCTACATCCTTGATATGAATGATAAGCATGCGACACATTCTGATATTCTTCTTTTGGGTAGATCATTTATGAAAACGGCTAAGATAGAGATTGATATAGATGCCGGTGTGTTTACTTTTGAATTTGATGGGGAAAAAGTACAATTAAATATCTATGAAGCTATGAAGTATCCACCAGATTTTGAATACTTTGTAAATGTTAGTCTGGTTGACTCTATTGTGTAAGAAGAGGTTGAATTTAATTTGATGCTTGATGAGCTTAAGTTTGTGTTACAGCATAGTTTGCAGCAAACGGGTGCTCAAAAAGATGTGAATGAATCCGTCATTGAAGCAATCATGGCATTTTATGCCAATCCTGACCTGCCATTGAGGTTTGTTAACCATTACTTGGGTTTGCCTATTAGTTCTGAAAATATTTTACCTTCTATGGTACAGGCACCTAAATTGGAGTTCAAGCTGTTCCGCGATCATCTCAAACATTTTCTGTTAGAGCCTGAATCAAAATCGGTGTGCAAGAAAAGGACAAAAACCATTCAGGATGAGCTGTTACAGAGGAAGGAATGTGTGGTTGGGTAGAAGGTATTTTTCTCATACTGCAAATGGAAATTAATGCCCGGTAAGTTCAAATCAAGACGACATTGAGGTAAGTACTTCTTCTTCTCATATAGTTGAAATTAAAGATTTAGAGTCTGAAAAAGTATGGGTTGTGAATAGTCACCGACTCAAATATTTTCTTGTGAATGGTAGAACTACTTATGATAATGAAATTTGGTTATTTCTGCTTATTTATGAAGATTAATTAGAAGTAGGTCTATGTCTAGCGAAAGACATTAAAGAAAGGTGCTTGTGGGAGGCAATCCAACATTTTTTTTAGTTTTCGTAGTGCTTTTAGATACTTAATTGTTATTTTTATGTGATTTTTAGCTGGGAATTTCGAGGGGAATTTAAGGCTTGGGCAGAATACAAGTTCTACTCTGACATGCCCAGGTAAGTTTTTCTTGAATTTTTTGAAAAAGGCTTGAATAGAATAGAATTTTTCCTCTGACATGCCCATGTCAATGCCTTTTGATTTTCAAGAGTTTTTCTTTGATTTTCCTTCAAATTTTTAAGGAGTTTGGCAGATTAGAATCTTTCTTATGACATGCCCATGTCAGTTTACTTTTATAAAAAAAAAAATTGGCAAATTTCTTTTTAATTCTTTTCCTTTTTGGGTTTTAATTAGGGCTTCACTTTGACTTCTCTTTTCCTTTTTTTAACTCCAGTGGCAACCTATTTTCTTCCCCATCACATTCTGCCACCACCATCAATCTAATAGTTTCACCAAACCCACAACTTTCGCCGGCCGTCATCCATCGCAATCATTCGAGTTCGATGATAGATTCTCCCTATTCTTCCCCGACTCCAAGTCACCCAGGGTGTGCGGTTTTTTGTTGGCTTATCAATCTGGTTCTTTGGGTGTTAGCGAGCTCTTCACTGGGCGAATTGTGCAGCACTCGACATCGGTGGTTTCATTCGTTTGTCTCAGCTTTTGTCAATATTTCCCACTCGCTGCGAGTTGCCACATTTGTCGTGGCCGTTCGCTGGCACACGATCAAGGGAAACGTTTTTTTTTTATTCCACACCTAGCCGCCGTTTCCTCTACGGTTCAGATTTTGATTCCGTCGTCCCAGATACTTCCAATCAGCGACCCGCTGTATTTGTGTTCCAGCCACTCTAGTTCAGTTTCTTCAGTTTAGCACCTGAGTTCTGCTATCATCGTTCGACCGCCTCAGTTCGGCCGCCAGAGTTTTTGGTCTCTTACCTGAACTAAGTCACTTAGTCGGTTCTGCGAGAATCTCGACATTCTAATTTTATCTAGCACTGCAGTTTGAGCCGTTAAGAATTCTCCAGTCAGTTGCACTAGGAAATTTCACACCAGCTGCCTCCCAATTTTCTTTTCTATGCTTATTTAATTTTGGCACACCCACGATTATTATTCTTTCAGAGCATATCAAATCCATGTTGGTGAATGTGCCCTAACGAGGGCTATTTATGTAAATATACTTTGAGGGTATTTATGTAAATAAGACATTTGTCGCTTGATTGATTGTTTATCAAATGAGTTAATTTCATGATAGTAATATCCTTGTGCATATTTAAATTCATGAAATCGATCCGCCAAAAGAAACACTCCATGGACTAATTAGATCATGAGTGATTCTTTTGAGTAGTACTGGTACTAGGATCCTTAGACCAGAAATCACTGCATGGTCTTAGGTGAATTGTGGTGTCCTTTGACATACGCCTAACGGGGCCGTAACATGTTTCCAAGTACGGGTATGATTGGGTACGCTATGATTCATGCTAAGATATGTAGGTGAAGTGATGGGACTACAAATCTCTCTTAAGTGAGAGATGATATCTTGGCCACTTGATAGTGAACTGAAAAGTGCATGGCCATGCCCAAGGAATGATAAGGATATCATTTGCTTGATGGATTCAGTGTCACTAAGAGATCAAATAAACGTTTAGCCATATAAGGATGATGGTTCCATGCCTTATGCTAAACGGGATATCAATGTAGAGGATCGTACGCAGTTTGCTCAGAAAGGTTATGTTGAATCTCCATTCGACCCTCCATTCTGAATTGGGTAGTCATTATGTCTAGCTAGAGACCACTAATGACTTATGGATTAATCAATGAGATTGAGTTATCCGTTGCTAATTTGGAATGGGCCTACAGGATCGCACATAAGAAAGTTCGATGATGCATAATAAGTATTCTTGCCTACAATAAATATAATTCTTATACTTAAATAAATAAGATTTAATTAAATAGTTTAATTAGAAAGTTCTATGGAATTAATTAATAGTTAATTAATAGTTAATTAATTCCCTGGGAACAATTGGGATGGGCTGATAAATCAAGGGACTTAAATGCAATTGAAGTTCTTGACCCATCAGCCTGATCCATGGGTCATGGTTGATCCATGGGCTTGGTGTACAACCCAAATCATTAAGGTATTATTTAAGGCTGATTTGGAATTAGTAAATATTATTTAAATACTGATTTGGAATATGACTAAAATCAGTTAAGTTATAATTGGATAATTACAATACTGATTTTGGAAATTAATTCTCTACAAATATCCTAGGGATATAATGGTAGTGTGATGATGATTTTGAATAATTCTCATCAGACAAAAATACACAGGATTTCCCAAATTCTCTGGGTAGGCAAGATTGGGTAGCACCAACCAGCGAAAGCTTTCGTGCTTGAGAGTAGAGGATCCTTCGAGGAAGGATTTTGGAGACAACAAAACACCATCTTCTCAGAGGAGCTAGGCGACGTGCGCAACCGATTGCGCTTTAAGGGTAAGACCCGATCCTTAGTGTTTAGGATTCCGCCATTTAATTAGATTAAATGCCTAAACAAATCCCAACAGTGGTATCAGAGCCAGGTTCTAAATTAATTTTAGTGTTATATTAAAATTAATTTTCGATTGAAACAAATGGTTTGTTTTCAGAAATTAATTTTATGATTAGCCAATTTGAAAATTGATTTCTGGGCTGTTTTCCCGTTTTCTCCTTTTCCCGTCGGAATTTTGTTTCGTGGTCGGGCCTAAAAGGGGCTGAACAAAGTTTTTTTAGAAATTGGCTTCTTTCCTTATTTCTCCCCGTTTTTCCTTTCTGTGTCAAACAAATTGGGAAGTGGCTTGTTGGTCGGAGATTTTTTTATTTTTGGGAAAAAAAAGGTCGCCAGGGATGTTTTTTTTAGAAGCTGGAGAAACGTTTTTTCTCCCTTTCGTTCTTGGGTTTTGGTCGGGAAAGCATCGCTGGCAAGGGAAAGGATTTTGAGGTTTCGTTTTAGGCTGGAAATCTGGGTTTATATTTTCATTTGTCGGAAAAATGATCTGATTATTCTGGGTTTTTGAAACTCTCGCCGAAAAACTGGGATTTACAAAGTCATTCTTGTTTTGGTTTTGTGGATTGAAATCTGGGATGCTGGTTGTTGTTGTTTTTTTTTTTTTTTTTTTTCTGGGTTTTGATTCGAATGGCCGGAATCATTCCACCTTTGTTTTGGTCAGAATTGGAAATTTTTTTGTCTGTTTTGGTTTATTGGTATAGTACTGGGCTGTTGTTTCTGTTTCTTTCGAAGGGTTGTAGCATCGCCTGGAAAACGAGATTGCCGGAAATGGTTTAAGGGTTGGTTTTGCTTTCTTTTGTCGGTCTTCGAATGAAGTTGGAAATCCCAGAATCGTTCTGGTTGGACTTCAGCCGACTCAAGATCCCGATTAGACTGGAAACAAACAGCGAATCACCGCTGCACCTTCTCGAGTCGACGCCAGAAAACCACGAACGTCGGGAAAAGGTTTTCTAGACGTTTAGTTTTTCTATGTCGGAAATGTTGAAAGTCACCAGAAGAGTTCCGGTTGGATTCAGTCGACCGAGATAGATGGTTTTCGCCGGAAGAGACGACCGGCGTGGGATGCCGGGGAGTCGAGGATGCCGGCATAAAAATTCGGGAAAGAAAAAAGAGGCTGGCGGCGGGTGTCGAAAGCCCTAATTGGGCAGAAATAACCAAAATGCCCCGTCGCCACTTGAACCTTAAAACCCTAAAGGGTGATTTTACCAAAATTGCCCCGCTGCAGCCTAAAATTACCAAAACGGACAGCTGAATTTTAAAATAGTTTTAAAATTGCAGAATGACCCCTGGACTTTGAGTCCTCCACCAAACCCTAGCCCAGAATTTTATTTAAATTAGATAATTGTCCCAAAAGTTTCAGAAAATTAAAATTTTAAATTTTTTTGAATTTTATTTAATAAGATTTTAATCAAATAATCTTATTAGATAAAGATAGGATTAATTTAGAATTTTATCCTATAAGTTTAAATTTGAAAATTTATCTTAATTAAATAATTAGATAAATTTTAAAATAATTATTTTAATTAGATTAAAATAACTAGAAAAGATAAATAAATAAATAAATAATTAGATTAATTAATTTGTTTAAATTTTGAATTGTTATTTATTTTATTTTATTTTATTTTCGATGCTTATTTAAATTGTTTAAATTTTATTTGAAGCATCATAATTATGCAAGCATGTTCATGCATCATTTTGGATAAATATAAAATGAACAGAAGGATTGATTAAATTGATCATGACACGATCAATTTTAATTCTGTAATAGTTACACAATCCTTAAAATTAATCGGCTTAAATTAAAACTGGCTTGTATGAGCATATGCATTTTGTTTGTTTCAAAGCATGAATTGGGCTTTTAATTTTAACATTTTAAAAGTTGGGGCCTGCGAGCCAATTTTGAATTTGGGCCTGCGTGCCTATAAAAATTATCATGTAATAGTTAAGCCCAAAAGGAGGTTCCAAAAGGAGTCCATGGTGGAGCCCAGGAGCGGAGGCCCAAACATGAAGATTTTAAAAGGCCCTGTAATAGACTAGAGCCCAGTTCATCGCTTTAATTTCATTCATTTATTTATGCAAATGAATGATAAACGAAAATGCATGTTAAGCCGATCAAACTTAAATCCCAAAAACCCAAGACTTTGCTTCTATACTTGAGGGCCCGCTTGAGTGTCGAATGTCTGATGGACTTGGAGAGCCCAAGGGCCACAGATTTTCTTCATGCGGCGGGTTGTTACATAATAGTGCCCAACTTTATCACTACCACTAATGAGTGGAAAAACTGTTTGGGTATTATATGCTCAACTTTATCACTACCACTTGTTATGGAAAAACTGTGTGGGTGTCTATCGATGTGATGCCTTGAGGGATGGTTTAACTTGGGAAAACTAATCCTAGCTTGACCCGATAAATTAACTAGGGATTAATTTTGCAAAGATATGATGGTGTCAAACATTTAGAATTTTCATCCTATCGCCGAAAAGTTGCATGGTATTCAATTAGAAAGCGTTAGATTACATGGAATGTGATTTGAACGTTGCCTACCAGAAGAGCCCGATCCCTATGATACTTGCCAAAGCAAGACTGGGGTTGACTCTTTGTGGATTTTCGGACCACAGTCTAGCACCAACACAAAATTGTTTGGGATTTCAATTTTGGTTATTGTGGAAAACATTTTTCAAAACTCATTCTAATATTTTGCATTTACTCTTTGTAGAAATGGCATCATATAGCACAAATGTTATCTCAAACTTTACTCTAAGAAGTATATTGGATAAAGATAAATTGGTTGGACCAAACTTCTTAGATTGGGAAAGAAACTTGAGAATAGTTCTCAAACAAGAACGGAAGCTTCATGTCTTAGAGACCGCTTTACCTGAACAACCACAAAATGCTTCGGCAACTGTTCAATGAGCCTGGGATAAGCTGAAAAGTGACTCCAATGATGTGACGTGCTTGATGCTCGCGTCTATGACAGGCGAGCTTCAAAAATAGTTCATGAATTCGAAAGCGTTCTGGATTTATGAGTCACTGACGAAAATGTTTCGAGAACAAGCTTCAGGTATCTTTGTTATAGAAATAAATCTTTTTATGTCCACCTCATGGGTATTACATACTGGTTGTGGGGGCTCACATTTGTACAAATGTGCAGGGACTCAGAAATAGAAGGATAACAAAAAAAGGTGAAGTAGATCTCCGAGTGGGCAACGGGGCAAGAGTTGCTGCTGTTGAAGTTGGAGATTACACTCTGTCTTTACCTTTTGGTTTAAATATTGAACTTGAAAATTGTTATTATGTACCTGCTTTGAACAGAAATATTATTTCAGTTTCGAGTTTAGATAATAAAGGTTTTCGATTTATTATAGAGAATAATTTGTTATCTTTATATCGAAATGATATTTTATAAGGAGTTGCAAATATGTGTAACGGTCTGCATGTCTTGGATTTGACCCAAGAAAAACCAGTCTATAACATAGAAAAGAAAGCTAAATTAACTAAAGATGATTTAAGTCCAACATACCTTTGGCATTGTCGATTAGGCCATACAAATGAAAAGCGAGTTCAAAAGCTTCACAAGGATGGAGTGTTTGGTTCATTTGATTTTGAATCATATGAGACCTGTGAACCCTGCTTGCAAGGCAAAATGACAAAGAGTCCTTTCAGCAAGAAAGGTGAAAGAACAAGTGAACTATTGGCCCTAATACATACGGATGTATGTGGACCAATGAGCACACAAGCAAGAGGTGGATTTGAATACTTCGTCACTTTTACTGATGACTATAGTAGATATGGTTATGTCTACTTAATGAGGTACAAAAGTGAAATATTTGAAAGGTTCAAAGAGTTTAAAAATGAAGTAGAGAATCAGTTGGATAGAAGGATTAAGGCTATTCGCTCCGATCGGGGAGGTGAATACCTTAGTGATGAGTTCGATGGCTATCTAAAACAGTGTGGAATTGTTTCACAGCTGACTCCACCAGGAACACCTCAATGGAATGGTGTATCCGAAAGGAGAAATCGGATCTTATTAGATATGGTTTGATCAATGATGGGCCTAGCGACTCTCCCTTCATCCTTTTGGGGTTATGCTCTCCTTTCTGCTTCCTACTTATTGAATTGTATTCCATCTAAGGCAGTAGATAAGACTCCATATGAGATATGGATGGGTCGGAAACCCTATATGTCCTATCTGCGAGTTTAGGGTTGTCAAGCTCATGTAAAACGTTTACAAAGTAATAAGCTTGAACCCAAAACTGACAAATGCCTCTTTGTGGGATATCCTAAGGAAACCAAAGGATATCAATTCTACAACCCAACTGAGAACAAAGTGTTCGTTGCTCGAGGAGCTACTTTCTTAGAGAAAGAATTTCTGTCCAAGAAAGACAGTGGGAGTAGAATAGAACTCAGAGAAGTTCAAGAACCACAAGAGAATGTAAAACGATCTACAGAAACTCAGATGGAAGTTGACATGGAAACTCATGAAAATGAGCAACCTGAGTCAACAACACAAGAACCTAGAAGATTTGGTAGATCTCGTCACCAACCCGAGAGATACAGATTTCTTGTGACTGACGATCAAGATTTGATCTTGGTGGACTCTAATGAGCCCGCGAACTACAAACAGGTTTTAGAAAGTCCAGATTCGGATAAATGGCTGCAAGCCATGGAATCTGAAATGCAATCCACGAGGGACAATAAAGTGTGGACTTTGATTGACCCTCCTGTTCAGACAAAGGTTGTCGATTGCAAATGGATTTTCAAGTTAAAACCTGGTGGGATCTTCAAGGCACGACTAGTGGCTAAAGATTTCAAACAGGCTCATGGTATAGACTATGATGAAACCTTCTCCCCTGTCGTGATGCTCAAGTCCATTAGGACAATGCTTGCCATAGCAGCTTATTTTGACTATGAGGTATGGCAGATGGATGTTAAGATAGCTTTCCTGAATGGAAACCTACTCGAGGATGTTTATATGAAACAACCCGAGGGATACATCGATCAAAAGCATCCTAATCGAGTATGTAAGCTTCAGAGTTCTATCTATAGACTAAAGCAAGCATCTCGAAGTTGGAATCTTCATTTTGATGAGGAAGTAAAAGGTTACGGATTCATCAAGAAAGAAGATGAGCTTTGTGTTTACAAGAAAGTTAGTGGGAGGAAGATTGTTTTCCTTGTCCTATATATGGACGACATCCTGCTCATAGGAAATGACATTCCTTTGATGAAAGACATCAAACAATGGTTGGGGAGTGTATTTTCTATGAAAGACTTAGGAGAAGCTGAGACGATACTAGGTATCGAGATCTATAGAGATAGGTCTAAAAGGCTTCTGGGACTCAGTCAAGAAGGGTACATAGACAAGATATTGAAAAGATTCAGTATGTCTAACTCCAAAAATGGTAACATACCATTTAGATATGGCCTTCTCTTAAAGAAGAACCAAGGTCCTTCAACAAGAGAGGAGAGGGATACAATGAGTAGAGTCCCATATGCTTCGGCAATAGGATCTATCATTACTAGCAGATACCAACAAGAGTACCCGTGTGTACCCGTCCGAATGTTGCACATGCACTTATCATTACTAGCAGATACCAACAAGATCCAGGGATGGATCATTGGACTGCAGTCAAAGCAATCCTGAAGTACTTACGAAGAACTAAAGGATTAATGCTAGTGTATGGAGGACAAGAACAACTCATTGTATAAGGTTACGCTGATGCTGCTTTCCAAACAGATCAAGATGACATGAAGTCACAATCAGGCTACGTGTTTAGTCTGAATGGCGGTGCAATAAGTTGGAAAAGCTCAAAGCAAGATACAACAGCCGATTCTACAACAGAGTCTGAGTACATTACTGCATCAGATGCTGCAAAGGAAGCTGTTTGGCTGAGAAAGTTCGTGTCAGACATCGGAGTGATACCGAGTATCCAAGATCCGATAGAACTTTTCTGTGACAATAACGGGGCCATCACACAAGCTAATGAGCCTCGGTCACACTAGAAAACCAAACACATACTCAGAAGGTTTCACCTATTCCGAGAGATCATTGATCGAGGAGATGTGAAAGTGTGCAAAATAGGGTCAGACGACAATATAGTAGATCCTCTCACAAAAGCTCTACCACAGTCAAAGTTTGATAGACATGTAATAGAGTTTGGTCTTAAACAGTTTAGGACATAGCCATTCATCGGGCAAGTGGGAGATTGTTGGTGAATGTGCCCTAATGAGGGCTATTTATGTAAATATACTTTGAGGGTATTTATGTAAATAAGACATTTGTCGCTTGATTGATTGTTTTTCAAATGAGTTAATTTCATGATAGTAATATCCTTGTGCATATTTAAATTCATGAAATCGATCATGAGTGATTCTTTTGAGTAGTACTGGTACTAGGATCCATAGACCAGAAATCACTGCATGGTCCTAGGTGAATTGTGGTGTGGTTTGACATACGCCTAACGGGGCCGTAACAGGTTGCCAAGTACGGGTATGATTGGGTACACTATGATTCATGCTCATATATGTAGGTGAAGTGATGGGACTACAAATCTCTCTTAAGTGAGAGATGATATCTTGGCCACTTGATAGTGAACTGAAAAGTGCATGGCCATGCCCAAAGAATGATAAGGATATCATTTGCTTGATGGATTCAGTGTCAATAAGAGATTTAGTAAACGTTTAGCCATATAAGGATTATGGTTCCATGCCTTATGCTAAACGGGATATCAATGTAGAGGATCGTACGCAGTTTGCTCGGAAAGGTTGTGTTGAATCTCCATTCGACCCTCCATTCTGAGTTGGGTAGTCATTATGTCTTGCTAGTGACCACTAATGACTTATGGATTAATCAATGAGATTGAGTTATCCATTGCCAATTTGGAATGGGCCTACAGGATCGCACATAAGAAAGTTCGATGATGCAGAATAAGTATTCTTGCCTACAATAAATATAATTGTTATACTTAAATAAATAAGATTTAATTAAACGGTTTAATTGGAAAGTTCTGTGGAATTAATTAATAGTTAATTAATTACCTGGGAACAATTGGGATGGGCTGATAAATCAAGGGACTTAATTACAATTGAAGTTCTTGACCCATCAGCCTGATCCATGGGCCATTGGTTGATCCATGGGCTTGGTGTATAACCCAAATCATTAAGGTATTATTTAAGGCTGATTTGGAATTAGTAAATATTATTTAAATACTGATTTGGAATCAGTTAAATAATATTTGGTATTAATACTGATTTGGAATATGACTAAAATCAGTTAAGTTATAATTGGATAATTACAATACTGATTTTGGAAATTAATTCTCTACAAATATCCTAGGGATATAATGGTAGTGTGATGATGATTTTGAATAATTCTCATCAGACAAAAATACACAGGATTTCCCAAATTATCCGGGTAGGCAAGATTGGCTAGCACTAACCTGCGAAGGCTTTCGTGCTTGAGAGTAGAGGATCCTTCAAGGAAGGATTTTGGAGACAACAAAACGCCATCTTCTCAGAGGAGCCAGGCGACGTGCGCAACCGATTACGCTTCAAAGGTAAGACCCGATCCTTAGTGTTTAGGATTCCGCCATTTAATTAGATTAAATGCCTAAACAAATTCCAACAATCCAGTGCTTATTTCCATTTTCTTTTGGGAATTTTTGGAAGTGCTTGATTTTTGTGTTCTGTCTTTTGGTGCAGGATATCATGGTACACAAGAAAGCTACACCGACAATAGCTTTGCGGGATGACACTAGTTATTCAGAAGAAGAGGCACCCTCTTCACCCCTGCCCGTTACTCTACATCGTCCCAAGTAACAAAAGACCCAACCGGAATCCAACGAGGCAACAACGGTCATCACACGCCCTTTGCGCACATGTAGGCTTGAAACCACCAATTCCTCCACCATAGAGAAGCTTCTCTTCCCCTTACTAACTTTTGTTTATTTTAGTTATTTATTTTTATTTTGTCTTGGTGGTGTTTGTTTTTGTGATCCTGTTTATACCTATTTTTTTTTTCTACATTGGGAACAATGTAGAGTTTTGGGTGTGGGGTGATTGTTTTGTATGATTATTGTTTTGGGGATGTTTTGTGTTTTATTGTGTTTAGAGTCTAGGTGTGGGGGAGATGTAAATGTTATATGTTTTATGTTGGAAAATTGATATGCAATGTGTGATTTGGTGAGATAAGGATGAAATGTAGGGAATATTAGTAGTATTGTGTGTTGGATGGCTATAATTGTTCCTTGTGATAATTCAAATGATGATACTTGTGTGAGTGGAACCTAAAAAGCTAGAAACAGTGAGATTTTGGGCCTTAATGAGCAAGAATTCTTTCTTGTGCTCAATTTGTTTTGTTTAGAGTGTTTCACACATAGTTTGCATATTCTAGAACTTACTTGGTTATGCATGTTACCGTTGCTTGTGAATTTGATGTAAAAAAAAGGATAAAGGCAATGGGATAACCAAATTTGGCTTGCTAAAAAACCCAACCTTCAATGATTACCCTTAGTTAACCTTTTTGAAGCTTGGACCTGATTCTTTGATTTTAAAGCCACAAAATTAAACCTAGGCCTGTGTTTAGCTTGCTCTTTTCGCCTAGTTAGTGAAAGAAGTACATACTTGGTTGTTAACTTGGGTTTGTGGTTTGAAGGCGGACATTGTAAGGCAATAGTAACTCATTAAGGATATGTTGTGCTCTAACCAAGGCTATTAAAAAAAAAGAAAAAAGTAAGAAAAAAGAAAATGAAAAAAAAGGAGCCAATATAAACAAATTCAAATGAATTTGTGTGGCTAGGAAAAAAAGAGAAAAAAAAAGGGATTGTGAAAAGAGCCAAGTTTTGAATCATTTGTGGGTTAGTAGTGTCCTGCATAGGTTATCCTCGGTAAGATGGTTGATGTTAACAATTAAGTGTGTTATTTATTGGGATTGTGGAAAGAGCCAAAGCCGTGTAGAATTAGATTAAATCTGTAGTAGGATTTTTTCTATGTAATCTCCATTTTTATTTTCCCAGAAAAATCAAGCCTTGTATTTAGGAGAATATGTAATAACGAGTGGGAGCGGGGCAGAAGACCCAAAGGGACGACGGATAAAGTGGCGCTGGCAAAAAAATTGCTGGCAGCAATCGCTGATAGTGACCACCGCTGTGCGCAGGTCAGCGCAGGGATGCAATGGCGCAGCGCTGGTGTGGCGTAAGGCACCAGAGCGCGCGCTGCCCAGTTGTGCTTGGCGGGCTACTGCAAGCACAGACCCAACGCGTGTACGGCCTGTGCATCGGCTGTGCGTACAGGTTGTGTCGTGTGCGTGGTGCACACGCTCATGGCCCAACGGGCTGTGCACGTGGGCAGTTTCTCTGGGGTAATTCCGAGATCTAGATTTTTAGACTCCATCCATCAAAGTGACGTGACGGGACATGCGAACAAGGAAATAGATGGAAGCAACAATTATGAAGACCGTAATAGTCAGAAAATTTAATTATGCATTTATTTCCCATTTTTATTGTTTTAATTGTTAGTTAGATGATTTGATTTATGCATTGTTATGATGCATGATTAAAGCATATGGTTTTATGAATGCTTATAACTTAGGTTAGAAAATTGCATGTTAAAAATGAAAAAACCCTCATTTTAAGAATCTAAGTGAGAGCGGGTTAGTTATTAATCCCAAAACCTCTATTATGAATTCATAAGTGATGTAGATTTGACTTGCGCGTTGCATTAGGGTCTTCATCCATTTCAGATGAGTCAGATTTACAGATCACTATATTGAATTTCTAAGAATATGACTATAGTGAAATAAACTAGAAAAATGAGACACCCTCTCTATCCGAGGCACACTACCTGAAGTAATGTACTTAGAAGTCACGTAATGACACACACTTAGTGTACAATTTGCAGTATTCCTCCCATTGAGGTTACACTGCTTATGTGTATGGCTAAAAGCACTGACTGTTAGTCTCATTGGTCAATAGGTCGTTTGGTCAGATAATGAGATTAACTAGGTTATTTTCAAACAAATGTGGACAAGCGTAAACGTTCACACTATCGTGACTTACTCAAATCCTGATGAATGAGATGTCAGTGAATTAGATTGATTATATTGTTTGAGGGAGTCAATATTTACGAATCTTAGTTGTTTATTTTCTAATTTTTTTTGTTTATTTATTTCTTAGTAATTTGATATGATGTTCAATCCATTACCTTTATTCTTAAAGAGAACAACTTAACTGGTCCAAATTACATTGATTGAAAATGGAAGTTGGATATTGTTCAAATGGTTGAGCAGTATAAGTTCGTGCTCCATGTGGTATACACAAAAACGCCTACCGACGAGTTGACTGACGAGGAGAGAGAGACCTATCTGAGGTGGAGAAAGGCTTATGAGATGGCGGTATTACATTATGGCTTATATGTCGAATGTACTGCAACATCAACATCAGTCAATGATCTCTGCTTTTGACATGATGGCTAATCTCAGACAGATGTTTGGTCATCAAGGTCGGGCAGCTAGGCAAGTAGCTATGAGGAAGATAATGAGTACCAAAATGGCTGAGGGTACTCATATGAGAGATCACATCCTTGAAATGATGAGTACCATCAATGAGATTGAGGTACTTGGGGGCGAGATTGACGATAAAACAAAAGTTGATATGGTCCTCCAAAGTTTGCCTCAAAGCTTTGAGCAGTTTCGGCTAAACTATAATATAAATAAGAGGATTTATAGTTTGTCCAAGCTTTTGGCGAAGTTGGTGTCGGCTGAAGGATTGTTTCAAGAAAAGAAGCAATCTTGAGTCACAGCCAAGGCTTCAAGTTCCTCTTCTGAACCTAAGGCGGGAAAAAAGGACAATAAGTCTAAAGCAAAGACAAAGAATCATATGCCTAAGCCGAATATCGCAAAGAAAAAGAAGCTGAAAGTCAAGTGCTTAAAGTGCAGTCAGACGGGATATTGGAAAGTCGATTGTCCAAAAAAAGGTACGACTATTTCAGCCTTAATTGCTGAGACATATTTAGCGGTGATTCCCACAGATACCTGGTGTGTGGATTCAGGCACCACTGATCATGTTTGTAATTCTTTGTAGGGGTTTCAGGGAACCCAGAAGCTTAAAGAAAGAGAGATAGAAGTCTACGTGGAAGATACTACAAAAGTGTCAGGTGTTGCGGTGTGAGAAGTAGACTTAATTTTCGAAAATCATAGTCTAGTTTTAAATAATTGTCTTTTTGTTCCTAGTTTTAGAAAGAACCTTGTTTCAGTTTCTAAACTTTTATTGAATTGTTATAAGTTCTTCTTTTTTGATAAGTTTGTATTTATTAGAAGAAATGAGAAACTAATTTGTTCTGCCACATTGATAGACAATTTGTTTATTTTAAAACCTACTTATCCTACTAATCATGCAACAACAACTCATACATCATTAAACCATAATAAGAGGAAAGAACCTCTGAGATAAATTAAACATATATTTGGCATCTTAGATTAGGTCCTATAAACCTTAGTAAAATATAAAGGTTGGTCACAGATGGACCTTTAGGTTTATTAGAAGTTGACAAATATACGACCTGCAAATCATGCTTGGAGGGTGAAATGACCAAGAGGCCTGCAAAGGGGTATCGAGCCAAAGAAGTGTTAGAATTGTGTCACTCTGATTTGTGTGGACCAATGTCAATACAAGCAAGATGAGGTTTTGAGTATTTTTTGACATTCACAGATGACTACTTAAGATACAGATTCATTTACTTAATGTGCCACAAGTCTGAATGCTTTGACAAATTTAAAGAGTTTTGGGCAGAGTTAGAGAAACATCATGGTAAAAGTATCAAGACACTATGATCAGATCAGGTGGTGAATACCTATTAGCTGAATTTCGAACCTATTTGTCAGAAGCAAGAATTCAATCTCAGTTATCTGCATCTGGCTCACCCCAGCAGAATATTGTAGCAGAACTGAGAAACAGAACTCTTATGGAAATGATATGATCTATGATGAGTTATAGTGATTTGCCTAATTCGTTTTGGGGCTATGTCTTAGAAAATGTGGCTTACATTCTTTTTCTTGTACCATCTAAATCCGTACCTGAAACACCTACTGAATTGTGGACGGGGCGCAAGCCCAGTCTAAGACATCTCAGATTTTAGGTTGTCCAGCACATGTGCTGAAGGAAGATGTGGGAAAGTTAGATTCAAGAACGGAAGTAATGCTATTTGTAGGTTATCCCAAAGGTACGAAAGGTGGTTTATTTTATAGTCCCAAAGATCAGAAAGTGATAGTTAGCATTAACGCCAGATTTTTAGAAAATGATTATATTCTAGATCGCAAGCCCAGAAGTAATTTAGTACTAGAAGAACTTAGTGGACAAGCCACAACTCTTGTTGCACCAGTACAAGTAGATACACCGTAAGACACTACACAAACAGTCACAGAAACTGCACCTGCACCAGTGCCTTATAGTAGTGGGAAGGTTGTGAGATAGCCCGATAGGTTCATTAGCGTGGGAGAGTTCTCAGATTTCATCCCGGGTGCACATGAATGAGGCATTCCGAGGTAAAGATGTAGATAATTGGCAAAAAGAAATGTTGTCTGAGATGGGGTCGATGGACTCTAATCAAGGATGGGAGCTTGTAGACCTGCCTTATGGATTTTGACCAATAGGCTGTAAATAGGTTTACAAATACAAGAGAGGACCTGATCGAAAGGTTGAAACCTTTAAAGATAGGCTTGTGGCGAAATGGTATACTTAGGAAAAATGTATCGATTATGAGGAAACCTTTTTCCCCGTAGCTATGCTTAAGTCGATCTGGATTCTCTTGGCCATAGCTGCTCATTTAGATTATGATATTTGACAGATGGATGTCAAGACAGCTTTCCTTAATGAAAGTCTTGATGAAATCATCTTCATGTAGAAACTGGAGGGATTCATTTCAGAAGGCCAAGAACACAAGGTTCGCAGGCTTAAAAAGTCTATCTACGAACTTAAGCAATCATCCAGACCTTGGAACATCCGATTTGATGAGGTAATACAATCCTATGGATTTACTCAGTGCCCGAATGAGCAGTGTGTATATCCAGACATGACAAAGACGAGGTGGTGTTTCTTGTACTTTACGTGGATGGCATTTTACTTATTGGCAACAATAAGAAAGTGTTTTTGACGGAAAGCCATGGCCATCCAAATAGTTTGATATGAAAGAATTATGAGAGGTTGGACATATCATTGGGATCAAAATTATTTGAGATCGTAGGAAACGTTGATGACACTATCCAAGCTTCACACATAAACACTATTTTGGTGCGTTTAAACATACAAAACTCCAAGAAAGGTTTCTTGCCTTTCAGACATGGAGTGCATCTATCTAGAGAACAATCTACCAAGACTGTTGAGAAGATAGAAGCCATGAAAATAGTTCCTTATGTTTCAGGCGCAAAACTTAGTGCCTAGGGGTTAAACCTATTCTGATTTCCAAGGTGATAAAGACGAGAGTAAGTCTACATTAGTTTTTGTGTTTACTTTAGGAGGTGGAGCCACAGTATGGCGGAGTGTCAAGCAGAAATGCGTGGCAGACTCTACCATGAAAGTTGAGTATGTTGCAGCCTCAGAGATGGCAAAGGAAGCAGAGTGGCTCAAAAACTTCCTAGTGGACTTAGATGTGATTCTTGATTTGCCCAAGTCAATCACGGTGCACTGTGATAACAATAGTGCAGTAGCGAGTTGGAAGGAACCACGAGCTCAGAAAGTGAGTAAGCACATAGAGCGTAATTACCACTTGATACAAGAGATCGTTAAGAGGGACGACGTGATCATGGCCAAGATAGCATAAGCAAATAACCTTGCAGATCCATTCACGAAGACATTGACTGCAAAGGTCTTTGAGACTCACATGGAAGGCATGGGAGTTGTATATGTGGCTGAGTCATGATAGTTCTCTAGATAATACTGTAATGGCATATTAATGTATTGAACTGTATTTTACTTTAAGCTTAATTTTAAGAATTAGTGGGAGATTGTTAGTGTGAATACTGAAAAGCTTAGCTTGTATGAACACTATTTTTGCAGTTTATATATATATATCGATTTAAATTTCTGTAGTTAATTTTTTCATATTTATTTATGAAGTCCATTTAGATCATTTGACTAGATGATGAGGTATTAGGTATGACACAGTAGATCTCATCGTTGGTTAAAGTTATGATTTATAAACTAGGCTCATGGCTGAGACAGTTTGGACATACTATGAGTTTAAGTCATTATGTGATTTTGATGTTAGTTTATCTAGACTGATTGAATATTATAGATATACCCGAGCATGTTGAGCATGACCGATTAGATTTGAATTAACTTGTATGGATCTATTGTAGTTAATTCGAATCTTATATTCTGTCTCTTTATCTTTAAGATAAGGATAGGCACGAGGATTAGACATAGTGTACTTTAATCTGCAAAATAGTGCGGTCACTTGAGGCCTATAGTCTCGGTAGGTTGGATGCATATGTTGAAAGAATTTTGCCACATAGGATCTGGGTTTGCACTTGCTCGATTTACCACGCAACAAAAATTTCTAATTAAAGCAGAACCTTATAAAAATACCTTTGAAGCGTGCACCTGGTGATTCTCTTGTATGCCTCAAGACTATGACTTCTTATTGTGTGGGCAACACTCTAGAAGTCAATTGATCAGCAACTCACCACAATCCACCTGTTGAAAAAATTCAGCACCTCCGCACCTAGCACGTACTGCAAACGCACTGCCCGGAGAGAGAGAAAGAAACACAAGGGGCTAGTATTTTGGACCAATATTCTCGGCCACTTGATGAAGAAAACCAGCTGCCGATTTGCTCAAAAATTCGTTCTTGAGAGAGAAATTTCTTTCTCTCTCTAGAATTTTATCTCTCTAGATTCTTGAATAATGAATCTATTGAATTGTGTATCTTGAATGGCTAATCCCTTGTCTATTTATAGAGTTACAAGAGAGACCCCAAGTTAGTTTAGGATTGGTCTTCCTAATGGGTTTAGGTAATGAATTAGTTTCCAAATCCAATTAGGTAACCAATCTGATAGGATAAACCAAATCCTACTAGATTTCCTAATCTCTAGGATTTCCTAATTCCAATTGAAACTTAAGACTTAATTGAAAGAAAACTGAACAAGCCCGGGCTAAATCCAAAACCTCACTTTCGTGCAATGCATTCCAGAATCGGAAGCTTTTGACTAAGCTCAGGCTCAAATTAGTTTACCCATGAACGGATCTAGGCTTATACTTATTTAATTTATTAATCGGGACACAAAAGATTCGATCTTTAATTAAAGTGGAATTTAAAGATTATACCTTTTGTAGCGAAGTCCCTTGCCTAAAGAAAAACCAATTCTTTTATGCGAATTCCAATAGAAATCCAATCGATTCTCCAAGAACACTTTGAATATTGCGTGGGCAATAATCTATCGAAGCTTACTTGCTTAGCCCACGAAAACCCACCAGGAAATTCCTCTAATTGAACTCACAATAACCCAAAATCTGATCACAATATTTCGCTGCCCAGAATTTTTTCTTGCGCTGCAAGCTACTTACCACCGGACAGAAATAACGCCGCCCGATCACCTAGACTCAGCGCCCGCCCAGCCGTGATCTAGATAACCATCACCACGGATCACCAATAGAGATCGACGTGATGATGGTCAAATCAACGCGCGGACAGAGCACCAAGTTTTCAGCGCCGGCAATAAGAAAACCCTGGAGCAGTCCGGCGGATTTTTCTCACCAGCAGCTCGGCAAAATTCTGAGCAGCAGACCGACTATGTTAATCCAATTTCAATACAAAGATGTGATCTTTGGGCTGAGTTCAATCCTAGGAGTGAGAAATGTGGTTTGTTTTTGAGGAAGAATTCTTGAAGAAGAATTCTCTTTCTTAAACCTTCTCACTCAAGAAAGCAAGACAAATTGTCTTGCTAGAATTTCCTTAGTTTTCTTTGGTCTCAAGTTATTCTATTTATAGTAGCTCGATCGGAGACCTAATGGGCTCTCGAGTTAGGCCTTAAAATTTGACTTTCGTTGACCGCTAAGTCATCCCGACTAATCAACTCCAATCGACCCATTTAAATTAATTTATTTAATCCACTTTGTTAATTTGATTTAATCGAACCCTTAGAATTAATTAATTCAAAATCGAATTAATTTCTAAATTCACTTTGTCGATTAAATATTAATTAAACCTTTTGGATTAATTA
This sequence comes from Knoxia roxburghii, assembly GCA_030378225.1. Lineage (NCBI taxonomy): Eukaryota > Viridiplantae > Streptophyta > Magnoliopsida > Gentianales > Rubiaceae > Knoxia > Knoxia roxburghii. The sequence continues at coordinate 14,744,568 of CM059418.1, forward strand.
ATTTACCTTGTTGATTAGTCAAACACATAATCGGTCGTACCACTATCGGACCAATTATGGAACTACTGCTTGAAAACGACTTTACATCGCGCCATTATATTTTATTCTATCTCCCCACATTAAAGATCTAGTGCTCGTCGATTTATCAATTTACTGACAAATTAATTCATCGACTTCTTGGTTTCCGAGATTAGTACCACTCGTCCTTTTATTATACCGAACATAAAGTTCACCAGCCGGGTTTAGTATAATAACCTTACGAGCTCATCTCGGGAGCACCATCAACCCGGCGAACCGGTACATGGATTCCTCTGACTAGCAACGGCACGTAAAAAGCTAAACACCGCATACCCAACTTAACGAGGTATTGGCCTCAATTGACCTCACTCTTTGGCAAATCAAAGCACACGATATCCAACCCTCACGCCCGTCCCAATCTCGGGATTGAGAGACGGAATACTAGGACCGAATTGACTATGCCGATCAGTATAAGTCAATTCTATCCAAACTGGTTGTGCTCAATATGCCGCGGGCATATCTGTGTGATTTAAACTAGTTTAGATAAACCAATTTCCAAACCACACAATAACCTATACCGATAGTATGTTCAGACTATCTCGGTTACGAGCATACTTTTTATATATCAATACTTTAACCAATAACGGTATCTACTGTGTCTGTCCACACCCCGTTATCTAGTTCTCTGATATAAAGGATCAAATTTATACTGAAACAAAATGATATGTCATCTGTGGATATTAGTTTTTGATACAAGCCATACCTTTTTTGTATTCAAAACTAACAATCTCCCACTAATACTCAAAGCTATGCTAAGGAGTACAAAAACTGTCCAACCCGCTATTACACTGCTGTCATAATGAAATCTCCATAACACTTTTAAGCCCACTCACATTGCTCTCTCAAGAGTGACTCCCATGCCCTCCACATGCCTCTCAAAGACCTTTGGGGTCAATGGCTTGGTGAAAGGATCTGCAAGGTTGTCCTCTGAAGCTATCTTGGCCACGATCACGTCTCCCCTCTTTACGATCTCTCGTATCAGGTGGTACTTGCGCTCTATGTGTTTACTCGCCTTTTGGGCTCGTGGTTCCCTCGAGTTAGCAACTGCGCCATTGTTATCACAATAAACTGTGATAGACCTAGGGAACTCAAGAACCACATCTAAGTCCATCAGGAAGCTCCTAACCCATACAGCCTCCTTCGCTGCCTCTGAAGCAGCAACTTACTCGGCCTCCATGGTAGAGTCCGCCACGCATTTCTGCTTGACACTCTTCCATACTATGGCTCCACCTCCTAGAGTAAACACAAACCCAGAGGTAGACTTACTCTTGTCCAAATCTCCTTGAAAGTCCGAATCTGTGTAACCCAATGGTACAAGCTCCTGCGCTCTATAAACTAGGACATAATCTCTCGTCCTGCGCAAGTACTTAAGAATGCATTTTACTGCCTCCCAGTGAGCCTTCCCAGGGTTACTCTGATATCTGCTAACCATGCTAATGGCAAAGCAAATATCAGGCCTCGTGCACAACATAGCATACATAAGGCTACCCACTGCAGAAGCATAGGGTACCGCCTTTATGGCATCTATCTCCTCAGCAGTCTTAGGACACTGCTCCTTAGACAAATGCACTCCATGCCTGAAAGGTAGTGAACCCTTCTTGGAGTTCTGCATGTTAAAACGGGCCAGAATCGTGTCTATGTAGGATGCCTGAGAGAGAGTCAGAGACCGTCTCCTACGATCTCGAATAATCTTGATCCCAAGGATATGTCCAGCCTCTCCCAAATCCTTCATATCGAATTTCCTGGACAACCATGCCTTTACGTCTGACAACACCTTCTTACTGTTGCCAATAAGAAGAATGTCATCTACGTAAAGTACGAGGAACACCACCATATCACCATCACGCCTGCGATAAACACACTGCTCATCCGGAGACTGAGTGAATCCATAGGACTGGATAACCTCATCAAAACAAATGTTCCAAGATCTGGATGCTTACTTAAGTCCATAAATGGACCTCCTAAGCCTGCATACCTTGTGCTCTTGGCCCTTAGCAATGAAGCCCTCTGGTTGCTGCATAAAGATGGTATCCTCAAGACTTTCATTAAGGAAAGCTGTCTTGACGTCCATCTGCCAAATCTCATAGTCCATATGAGCAGCTATGGCCAAGAGAATCCGGATCGACTTAAGCATAGTTACCGGGGAAAAGGTCTCCTCATAATCGATCCCTTCTTTCTGAGTATACCCCTTCGCCACAAGCCTAGCCTTGAAGGTTTCAACCCTCCCGTCAGATCCTCTCTTTCGCTTGTAAACCCATTTGCACCCAATAGGCCTAAACCCATCAGGAAGGTCTACCAACTTCCAGACTTGACTTGAGTCCATAGAACCCATCTCAGCAATCATCGCTCTCTGCCAAGAATCTGCATCTTTATCCTGGAGAGCCTCATTGTAGTTAACTGGGTCTGGTTCATGAGCGCCAGGGATAAAGTCTGAAGACTCACCCAAACCCATGTACCTCTCGGGCTGTCTCACAACCCTCCCACTACGACAAGGCGCAGCCTGTGTAAGAGCATCATCTGTGATAGTGTGTGCAGTCTCTTGTGGTGTGTCTTCATGTACGTGTGCATCTGGAATAGTGGACTGACTTCTAAGCTCTTCCAATACTACCTTGCTGTTTGACTTGTGATCTAAAATATAGTCATCCTCAAGAAATATGGCATTGGTGCTGACCACCACCTTCTGATCCTGAGGACTATAAAATAAACCACCTCTCGTTCCTTTGGGGTAGCCTATAAACAGCATAACCTTGGATCTCGCCTCTAACTTGCCTGCATCTACCTCGAGCACATGTGCTGGACAACCCCAAATCCTGAGATGTCTCAGACTAGGCTTTTGCCCACTCCACAACTCTACTGGGGTCGTAGGCACATACTTAGATGGCACAAGGTTGAGGATAAAACATGTTGTATCCAAGGCATAACCCCAAAACGAGGTAGGCAACTCACTGTAACTCATCATCGATCTAACCATCTCCATAAGAGTCCTGTTCCTCCTCTCTGCTACACCATTCTGCTGGGGTGTGCCAGGTGCAGACAACTGGGTATGAATACCCTCCTCTGAAAAATAGGTCCTAAATTCACTAGAGAGGTATTCGCCACCGCGATCAGACCGCAGTAACTTGATACTCTTACCCAGATGGTTCTCCACCTCTGCCTTGAATTCTCTGAACTTGCCAAAGCATTCAGACTTGTGGCGCATCAGGTATATGTATCCATATCTAGAGTAATCATCCGTGAAAGTCACGAAATACTTATAACCACCTCTAGCCTGAACTGACATAGGCCCACACACGTCAGAATGAATCAGCTCTAAAACCTCCTTGGCCCTATACCCCTTCGCCTTAAAAGGCCTCTTGGTCATTTTACCCTCCAAGCAGGACTCACAGGTCGAATAACTCTCAATATCTAGCAAGTCCAAAGACCCATTCTTGACCAACCTTTGAATCCTACTAAGGTTGATGTGACCGAGTCTCAGGTGCCAAAGATAAGTCTGAATCAAAGGGGAAGACTCTTTTCTCTTACTAGTTTTTGTGTTTTGCATAACTGGGGAGTAAGTCTTAATTAAAAACAAATTGTCAACCAATTTACCAGAACATATAAGTTTCTGGCATTTTCTAATAAAAACTGAACCATCAGAAAATACACACTTATAACCATCCATAACAAGTCTCGAAACCGAAAGCAAGTTCTTTAGAAAACTAGGTACATAAAGACAATCCTTTAAGTGTAAAATAGAGTCTGAAAAATAAAGACATAAAACTCCCACTGCAGCAACAGAAACTCTGGTAGTATCCCCAAGGTAGACCTGCAACTCTCCCTCTCTAAGCAGCCTGGTCACTTGGAACCCCTGCAAAGAATTACAAACATGATCAGTGGCTCCTGAATCCACACACCAAGTATCTGTGGGAATCGCCGCTAAACATGTCTCAGTGACTAGGGAAAATTTACACGTACCTCGAGGCTTTGGGCAGTCCTTCTTCCAATGCCCCGCTTTGCCACATTTGAAGCATTTGCCTGTCGGCTTCTGCTTCTTGGCAATGCCCGCCTTAGGTCCATGACTGACTCCTGCTTTCTGGCCTCTCTTCCTCTTTTGCTTCCTGGCTTTAGGCCCAGCAGAGGAACCTGAGGGACCAACAGTAGCCAAGGCTTGCTTCTTCTCTGCGAAGAGGCTCTCAGCAGACACCAATGCAGTCATGAGCTCAAAAAGTGAATATGAGAGATTCCCCATAATATAGTTCAATCGAAACTGCTCAAAAGTGGGAGGAAAGCTCTGGAGGATGATAATGACCTGGGTATCCCCATCAATCTCACCTCCCAATACCTCAATCTCATTGATGCAACCAATCATGTCCAGTACGTGATCCCTTACTGAAGTGCCCTCAGCCATCTTAGCATTCATGAGTTTCCTCATAGCTGACTGCTTGGCTGCCCTGCCCTGATGTCCAAAAATCTCCCAGAGGTTGAGCATCATATCGTAGGCTGAGGTCATATGCTGATGCTGGTGCTGCAATACACTTGACATGGAAGCCAAGATGTAGCACCTGGTCATCTCATCAGCCTTCTGCCACCTCGTATATGGCTCTTGCTGCTCAGGGGTGGCATCATCTCTAGGCTTAGGGGGACACTCCTCAGTAAGCACATACTTATAACCCTCAGCGGTAAGGACAATGTCCAGGTTACATTTCTAATCAATGTAATTTGGACCGGTGAGTTTGTTTTGGTTCAGAATGACAGCTAGCGGGTTGAACGACATATCAACTGAAAATAAACAAAACAAGTTTCAGTATACTTTTTCAAAAATATTGAAAAATCCTCATAAAACAAATATAATCTTCTACCGACATCTCTCACACCGGGATTAACGCAGGTCACGATGGGTGAACATCTACGCCAACCCACATTCGTTCGAGAAGAACCGAAGTTCATTAATTTCATTATCTGACCAACGATCTTATGATCAATGAAATTAATAGTCGATAATTTTAGCCGTACACGTAGATAGCGTAACCTCGATGGGAGGGATACTATAAACAGTACACTAAGTGTATGCCATTACGTGACTTCTAAGTTTGTTACTTAGGATACTAATGCGCCTCGAATGGCGAGGGTGTCGTAACGTTCTCCAATTAAACTCACTATAGTCATCCCTTTAGAAATTCATTCTAGTGATATCTGTGATTGAAAACTCATCCGATAGGGAGGAAGGTCTAAGCCAGCACGCAAGTTTAACCACATCACCAATGAACCCGTAATGGAGGCCATGGGGCTATTAACCAACCCGCTCTCACTTAGATTTTTAATTTCGATTCGCCCGGGTTTTCTACGTAATTAGGAATCACCCAAAATTACGATTAAACCAAAACCTGTGAATGTAATTAGTTTGAGGATTTTTACGTTTTAACATGCAATATCTTAACTATGGATATTCGCACCCATAAAACCGTTGGAGCTTTAATATGCGAATAATCTACCTTAGTTAATTGCACATTACTTTTTAAAACTTTGGTTTGGTTTTCATTCATGCAAAATAAAACGAAAATCACACAATTAACGAAAAGACATAAAACCGGAAAATTAAACAAATAAAATTTCCCGACTATTATGGCCTTCAATATCATTGATTCCTTGACGCCTCGGTGACACTTCCCATCGTGTCGCTCCCACTCGTTATTTGGATTCCTCTCGATTCGCCCGGGTTTTCTCGGTTTGCTACGTAATTAGGAATCACCCAAAATTACGATAAACCAAAACCCGCGAATATAAGTTACCCAAAATAACGTCTTCGTCATAGTACATAAATTCCTATATACAAAGGCGTTTTTCTAGGAATTTAAAGACGACATGATTAGATCAAATCCTACTACAAGATTTTTCTAATCCTACACGGCGTCCAGCTCGTGATTATTACTATTACAGAAATTTCCATTCAAAAATAAAACAAGCCCGGACATGTCCCGGGGTTTATGAATGAAAATTAAATTTCGACCATAATAGCCGGGAAACCAATAACCACATGTTTATGCATTTCGACAAAAATAATAATGCCAAAATAAAGCCGTGTAATAAATCAAACAAGTATAAGACCGAAACCAACGCTTTGATACCAATTTGAAGGAAAACTGAACAAGCCCGGGCTAAATCAAAAACCTCACTTTCGTGCAATGCATTCCAGAATCGGAAGCTTTCCACCAAGCTCAGGCTCAAATTAGTTTACCTATGAATGGATCTAGGCTTATACTTATTTAATTTATTAATCGGGACACAAAAGATTCGATCTTTAATTAAAGTGGAATTTAAAGATTATACCTTTTGTAGCGAAGTCCCTTGCTTAAAGAAAAACCAATTCTTTGTTGCGATTCCAATAGAAATCCAATTGATTCTCCAAGAACACTTCGAATATTGCGTGGGCAATAATCTATCGAAGCTTACTTGCTTAGCCAACGAAAACCCAGAAGAAAATCTCTTGATTAAAACCAAAATCTGCTTGAAATAAAACTGATCAAAACTGCCGCCAGCAAGAAAACCCGCCCACAGTTCTGCCGCAAAACCGATTGGAGCTGCTCGAAAGATTCAACCTTTGGCCACGATCTGGACAAGCCCTGCTGCGGATCACCAAGAAGAGATCATAATGCAGCTAAACCTAGATCAAGCACCCCAAAGATATCACCTTTAAAGCTCCAAAATAATCCATCAGCGGCAGGGCAAAAAATATATGAAACCCGACGGAAATTCTGCTTGATAACCCAGTGGAACTAGCATAGAAAATGACGGGCAAGCTTTGATCTTCAAGCTTTGATTTAATTCATGGAATAAGAAAACTCGTTCGACTTCGAAAGAAAACTTCAAGAAGAAGAAATTCTCTTTCTAGAACTTTTCTCACTCTAAATTGTGCAAGACTTGTCTTGCAAGATTTTTCTTAGCTTTCTTTGGTCTCAAGTTATTCTATTTATAGGAGCTCGATTGGAGACCTAATGGGCTCTCGAGTTAGGCCTTAAAATTTGACTTTCGTTGACCGCTAAGTCTTCCCGACTAATCAACTCCAATCGACCCATTTAAATTAATTTATTTATTCCACTTTGTTAATTTAATTTAATCGACTTAGAATTAATTAATTCAAAATTGAATTAATTTCTAAATTCACTTTGTCGATTAAATATTAATTAATTTACCTTGTCGATTAGTCAAATGCATAATCGGTCGTACCACTAACGGACCAATTATGGAACTACCGCTCGAAAACAACTTTACATCGCGCCATTATATTTTATTCTATCTCCCCAATTAAAGATCTAGTGCTCGTCGATTTATCAATTTACTGACAAATTAATTCACCGACTTCTTGGTTTCCGCGATTAGTACCACTCGTCCTTTTATTATACCGAACATAAAGTTCACCGGACGGGTTTAGTATAATAACCTTACGAGCTCATCTCGGGAGCACCATCAACCCGACGAACTGGTACATGGATTCCTCCGACTAGCAACGGCACGTAAGAAGCTAAACACCGCATACCCAACCTACCGAGGTATTGGCCTCAATTGACCTCACTCTTTGACAAATCAAAGCACACGATATCCAACCCTCACGCCCGTCCCCATCTCGGGATTGAGAGACGGAATACTAGGATCGAATTGACTACGCCGATCAGTATAAGTCAATTCTATCCAAACTGGTCGTGCTCAATATGCCTCGGGCATATCCGTGTGATTTAAACTAGTTTAGATAAACTAATTTCCAAACCACACAATAACCTATACCGATAGTATGTTCAGAATATCTCGGTTACGAGCATACTTTTTATATATCAATACTTTAACCAATAACGGTATCTACTGTGTCAGTCCACACCCCGTTATCTAGTTCTATGATATAAAGGAACAAATTTATACTGAAACAAAGTGATATGTCAACTGTGGATATTAGTTTTTTATACAAGCCATAGCTTTTCTGTATTCAAAACTAACAATCTCCCACTAATACTCAAAGCTATGCTAAGAAGTACCAAAACTGTCCAACCCGCCGTTACACTGCTGTCATAATGAAATCTCCAGAACACCTTTAAGCTCACTCACATGGCTCTCTCAAGAATCTGACTCCCATGCCCTCCACATGTCTCTCAAAGAACTTTGGGGTCAATGGCTTGGTGAAAGGATCTGCAAGGTTGTCATCTGAAGCTATCTTGGCCACGATCACGTCTCTCCTCTTTACGATCTCTCGTATCAGGTGGTACTTGCACTCTATGTGTTTACTCGCCTTATGGGCTCGTGGTTCCATAGAGTTAGCAACTGCACCATTGTTATCACAATAAACTGTGATAGACCTAGGCAACTCAGGAACCACATCTAAGTCCATCAGGAAGAACCTGAGCCATACAGCCTCTTTCGCTGCCTCTGAAGCGGCAACGTACTCGGCCTCCATGGTAGAGTCCGCCATGCATTTCTGCTTGACACTCTTCCATATTATGGCTCCACCTCCTAGAGTAAACACAAACCCAGAGGTAGACTTACTCTTGTCCAAATCTCCTTGAAAGTCCGAATCTGTATAACCCAATGGTATAAGCTCCTGCGCTCTATAAACTAGGACATAATCTCTCATCCTTGAGAATGCATTTTACTGCCTCCCAGAGAGCCTTCCCAGGGTTACTCTGATATCTGCTAACTATGCCAACGGCAAAGCAAATATTGGGCCTCGTGCACAACATAGCATACATGAGGCTACCCACTGCAGAAGCATAGGGTACCACTTTCATGGCATCTATCTCCTCAGCAGTCTTAGGACACTGCTCCTTAGACAAATGCACTCCATGCCTGAAAGGTAGCGAACCCTTCTTGTTGTTCTGCATGTTAAAACTTGCCAGAATCGTGTCCATGTAGGATGCCTGTTAGAGAGTCAGAGAACGTCTCCTATGATCTCGAATAATCTTAATCCCAAGGATATGTCCAGCCTCTCCCAAATCCTTCATTCGAATTGCCTGGACAACCATGCCTTTACGTCTGACAACACCTTCTTACTGTTGCCAAAAAGAAGAATGTCATCTACGTAAAGTACGAGGAACACCACCATATCACCATCACGCCTGCAATAAACACACTGCTCATCCGGAGACTGAGTGAATTCATAGGACTGGATAACCTCATCAAAATGGATGTTCCAAGATCTGGATGCTTGCTTAAGTCCATAAATGGACCTCCTAAGCCTGCATACCTTGTGCTCTAGGCCCCTAACAATGAAGCCCTCTGGTTGCTGCATAAAGATGGTCTCATCAAGACTTTCATTAAGGAAACCTGTCTTGACGTCCATCTGCCAAATCTCATAATCCATATGAGCAGCTATGGCCAAGAGAATTTGGATTGACTTAAGCATAGCTACCGGGGAAAAGGTCTCCTCATAATCGATCCCTTCTTTCTGAGTATACCCCTTCGCCACAAGCCTAGCATTGAAGGTCTCAACCCTCCCCTCAGATCCTCTCTTTCGCTTGTAAACCCATTTGCACCCAATAGGCCTAAACCCATCAGGAAGGTCTACCAGCTCCCAGACTTGATTTGAGTCCATAGAACCCATCTCAGCAATCATCGCTCTCTGCCAAGAATCTGCATCTTTATCCTGTAGAACCTCATTGTAGTTAACTGGGTCTGGTTCATGAGCACCAGGGATAAAGTCCGAAGACTCACCAAAACCCATGTACCGCTCGGGCTGTCTCACAACCCTCCCACTACGACGAGGCGTAGCCTGTGCAAGAGCATTATCGGTGATAGTGTGTGCAGTCTCTTGTGGTGTATCTTCCTGTACGTGTGCATCTGGAATAGTGGACTGACTTCTAAGCTCTTCCAATACTAACTTGTTGCTTGACTTGTGATCTAAAATATAGTCCTCCTCAAGAAATATGGCATTGGTGCTGACCACCACCTTCTAATCCTGAGGACTATAAAATAAACCACCTCTCGTTCCTTTGGGGTAGCCTATAAACAGCATAACCTTGGATCTCGCCTCTAACTTGCCTGCATCTGCCTCGAGCACATGTGTTGGACAACCCCAAATCCTGAGATGTCTCAGACTAAGCTTTTGCCCACTCCACAACTCTACTGGGGTCGTAGGCACAGACTTAGATGGCACAAGGTTGAGGATAAAACATGTTGTATCTAAGGCATATCCCCAAAACGAGATAGGCAACTCACAGTAACTCATCATCGATCTAACCATCTCCATAAGAGTCCTGTTCCTCCTCTCTGCTACACCATTCTACTGGGGTGTGCCAGGTGCAGACAACTGGGTCTGAATACCCTCATCTGAACAATAGGATCTAAATTCACTAGAGAGGTATTCGCCATCGCGATCAGACCACAGTGACTTGATACTCTTACCCAAATGGTTCTCCACCTCTGCCTTGAATTCTCTGAACTTGCCAAAGCATTCAGACTTGTGGCGCATCAGGTATATGTATCCATATCTAGAGTAATTATCCGTGAAAGTCACAAAATACTCATAACCACCTCTAGCCTGAACTGACATAGGCCCACACATGTCAGAATGAATCAGCTCTAAAACCTCCTTGGCCCTATACCCCTTTGCCTTGAAAAGCCTCTTGGTCATTTTACCCTCCCAGCAGGACTCACAGGTCGAATAGCTGTCAATATCTAGTAAGTCCAAAGACCCACTCTTGACCAACCTTTGAATCTTACTAAGGTTGATATGACCTAGTCTCAGGTGCCAAAGATAAGTCTGATTCAAAGGGGAAGTCTCTTTTCTCTTATTATGATTCGGTGATGAATTACTAGTTTCTGTGTTTTGCATTACTGGGGAGTATGTCTTAATTAAAAACAAATTGTCAACCAATGTACCGAAACATATAAGTTTCTGGCCTTTTCTAATAAATATGGATCTATCAGAAAAAACACACTTATAACCATCCAAAACAAGTTTAGAAAATGAAAGCAAGTTTTTACGAAAACTAGGTACATAAAGACAATCTCTCAACAATAAAGTAGAGTCTGAAAAATAAAGACATAAAACTCCCACTGCAGCAACAGAAACTCTGGTAGTATCCCCAAGGTAGACCTGCAACTCTCTCTCTTTAAGCAGCCGGGTCACTTGGAACCCCTGCAAAGAATTACAAACGTGATCAGTGGCTCCTGAATCCACACACCAAGTATCTGTAGGAATCGCCGCTAAACATGTCTCAGTGACTAGGGAAAATTTACACGTACCTCGAGGCTTTGGCCAGTCCTTCTTCCAATGTCCCGCTTTACCACATCTGAAGCATTTGCCTTTCGACTTCTGCTTCTTGGCAATGCCCGCCTTGGGTCCATGACTAGCTCCTGCTTTCTGGCCTCTCTTCCTCTTTTGCTTCCTGGCTTTAGGCCCAGCAGAGGAACCTGAGGGACCAACAGTAGCCAAGGATTGCTTCTTCTCTGCGAAGAGGCTCTCAACAGACACCAATGCAGTTATGAGCTTAGAAAGTGAATATGAGAGATTCCCCATATTATAGTTCAATCGAAACTGCTCAAAACTAGGGGGCAAGCTCTGGAGGATGATATCGACCTGGGTATCCCCATCAATCTCACCTCCCAATACCACAATCTCATTGATGCAACCAATCATGTCCAGTACGTGATCCCTCACTGAAGTGCCCTCAGCCATCTTAGCATTCATGAGTTTCCTCATAGCTGACTGCTTGGCTGCCCTGCCCTGATGTCCAAACATCTCCCTGAGGTTGAGCATCATATCGTAGGCTGAGGTCATCTGCTGATGCTGGTGCTGCAGTACACTTGACATGGAAGCCAAGATGTAGCACCTGGTCATCTCATCAGCCTTCTGCCACCTCGTATATGGCTCTTGCTGCTCAGGGGTGGCATCATCGCAAGGCTTAGGGGGACACTCCTCAGTAAGCACATACTTATAACCCTCAGCGGTAAGGATAATGTCCAGGTTACGTTTCCAATCAATGTAATTTGGACCGGTGAGTTTGTTTTGGATCAGAATGACAGCTAGCGGGTTGAACGACATATCAACTGAAAATAAACAAACAAGTTTCAGTATACTTTTTCGAAAATATTGAAAAATCCTCAGAAAACAAATATAATCTTCTACCGACATCTCTCACACCGGGATTAACGCAGGTCACGATGGGTGAACATCTACACCAACCCACATTCGTTCGAGAAGAACCGAAGTTCATTAATTTCATTATCTGACCAACGATCTTATGATCAATGAAATTAATAGTCGATAATTTTAGCCGTACACGTAGATAGCGTAACCTCGATGGGAGGGATACTATAAATAGTACACTAAGTGTATGCCATTACGTGACTTCTAAGTTTGTTACTTAGGATACTAATGCGCCTTGGATGGCGAGGGTGTCGTAACTTTCTCCAATTAAACTCACTATAGTCATCCCTTTAGAAATTCATTCTGGTGATATATGTGATTGAAAACTTATCCGATAGGGAGGAAGGTCTAAGTCAGCACGCAAGTTTAACCACATCACCAATGAACCCGTAATGGAGGCCATGGGGCTATTAACCAACCCGCTCCCACTTAGATTTTTAATTTCGATTCGCCCGAGTTTTCTCTGTTTTCTACGTAATTAGGAATCACCCAAAATTACGATTAAACCAAAACTCGCGAATGTAATTAGTTTGAGGATTTTTACGTTTTAACATGCAATATCTTAACTATGGATATTCGCACCCATAAAACCGTTGGAGTTGTAATATGCGAATAATCTACCTTAGTTAATTGCACATTACTTTTTAAAACTTTGGTTTGGTTTTCATTCATGCAAAACAAAACGAAAATCACACAATTAACGAAAAGACATAAATACGGGAAATTAAACAAATAAAATTTCCCGACTATTATGGCCTTCTCTATCATTGATTCCTTGACGCCTCGGTGACACTTCCCGTCGTGTCGCTCCCACTCGTTATTTGGATTCCTCTCGATTCGCCTGGGTTTTCTCAGTTTACTACGTAATTAGGAATCATTCAAAATGCCGATAAACCAAAACCCGCGAATATAAGTTACCCAAAATAACGTCTTCGTCATAGTACATAAATTCCTATATACAAAGGCGTTTTTCTAGGAATTTAAAGACGACATGATTAGATCAAATCCTACTACAAGATTTTTCTAATCCTACACGGCTTCCAGCTCGTGGTTATTACTATTACAGAAATTTCCATTAAAAAATAAAACAAGCCCGGACATGTCCTGGGGTTTATGAATGAAAATTAAATTTCTACCATAATAGCTGGGAAACCAATAACCACCTGTTTATGCATTTCGACAAAAATAATAATGCCAAAATAAAGCCGTGTAATAAATCAAAAAAGTATAAGACCGAAACCAACGCTTTGATACCAATTTGAAGGAAAACTGAACAAGCCCGGGCTAAATCGAAATCCTCACTTTCGTGCAATGCTTTCCAGAATCGGAAGCTTTCGACCAAGCTCAGGCTCAAATTAGTTTACCCATGAATGGATCTAGGCTTATACTTATTTAATTTATTAATCGGGACACAAAAGATTCGATTTAATTAAAGCGGAATTTAAAGATTATACCTTTTGTAGCGAAGTCCCTTGCTTAAAGAAAAACCAATTCTTTGTGGCGATTCCAATAGAAATCCAATTGATTCTCCAAGAACACTTCGAATATTGCGTGGGCAATAATCTATCGAAGCTTACTCGCTTAGCCCACGAAAACCCACAAGAAAATCTCTTGATTAAACCCAAAATCTGCTTGAAATAAAACTGATCAAAACTGCCGCCAGCAAGAAAACCCGCCCACAGTTCTGCCGCAAAACCGATTGGAGCTGCTCGAAAGATTCAACCTTTGGCCACAATCTGGACAAGCCCTGCTGCGGATCTCCAAGAAGAGAACATAATGCAGCTAGACCTGGATCAAGCACCCCAAAGATATCACCTTTGAAGCTCCAAAATAATCCACCAGCGGCTGGGCAGAAAATATATGAAACCCGGCGGAAATTCTGCTTGATAACCCAGCGGAACTAGCATAGAAAATGACGGGCAAGCTTTGATCTTCAAGCTTTGATTTAATTCAAGGAATGAGAAAACTCGTTCGACTTCGAAAGAAAACTTCAAGAAGAAGAAATTCTCTTTCTAGAACTTTTCTCACTCTAAATTGTGCAAGTCTTGTCTTGCAAGATTTTTCTTAGCTTTCTTTGGTCTCAAGTTATTCTATTTATAGGAGCTCGATTGGAGACCTAATAGGCTCTCGAGTTAGGCCTTAAAATTTGACTTTCATTGACCGCTAAGTCTTCCCGACTAATTAACTCCAATCGACCCATTTAAATTAATTTATTTAATCCACTTTGTTAATTTAATTTAATCGAACCCTTAGATTTAATTAATTCAAAATCGAATTAATTTCTAAATTCACTTTGTCGATTAAATATTAATTAAACCTTTTGGATTAATTAATTTACCTTATCGATTAGTCAAATGCATAATCAGTCGTACCACTAACGGACCACTTATGGAACTACCGCTCGAAAACGACTTTACATCACGCCATTATATTTTATTCTATCTCCCTACATTAAATATCTAGTGCTCATCGATTTATCAATTTACTGACAAATTAATTCACCGACTTCTTGGTTTCCGAGATTAGTACCACTCGTCCTTTTATTATACCGAACATAAAGTTCACTAGCCGGGTTTAGTATAATAACCTTACGAGCTCATCTCGGGAGCACCATCAACCCGGCAAACCGGTACGTGGATTCCTCCGACTAGCAACGGCACGTAAGAAGCTAAACACCGCATACCCAACCTACCGAGGTATTGGCCTCAATTGACCTCACTCTTTGGCAAATCAAAGCACACGATATCCAACCCTCACGCCCGTCCCAATCTCGGGATTGAGAGATGGAATACTAGGATCGAATTGACTACGTCGATCAGTATAAGTCAATTCTATCCAAACTGGTCGTGCTCAATATGCCCCGGGTATATCCGTGTATTTAAACTAGTTTAGATAAACTAATTTCCAAACCACACAATAACCTATACCGATAGTATGTTCAGACTATCTCGTTTACGAGCATACTTTTTATATATCAATACTTTAACCAATAACGGTATCTACTGTGTCTGTCCATACCCCGTTATCTAGTTCTATGATATAAAGGAACAAATTTATACTGAAACAAAGTGATATGTCAACTGTGGATATTAGTTTTTGATACAAGCCATAGCTTTTCTGTATTCAAAACTAACAGTGTGGTCATGCGTGATCTGATTGTCAAGATGAACGCGTCGCTGAATCCTGACAATTCAAGTGTCTTTGATCCAGCTATTTTGTCAACATCAAGGGGTCGCCCAAGATTACATCAATCAGTGAGGCGTGAGTTGAGTGCTTGAGAGAAAGCTGCGCGTCGAAATAGTGCGTCTAGGAGATCATCACAGAGATCGTTGCAATTTGAGAAAGGTAAGCATTGTTTTTGGTCAATTAATATTGACTGTTTACTTTTATTTTCCAAAAGAGTAAAATAACAATAATTGTTTATTTCCAATTTGTAGTTAGAGGAGACAATGAGAGTAGTCCCATGATACCACATTATGTTTATCCTTTCTGTAATGGCATTACGGACGTAGAGTCAGATGGCAATTGCGGATTTCGAGCTGTTGCACTTGGGCTCTACGGCAATGAGAATGAATGGGGAACGGTTAGAACTGCGTCTATTAGAGAGATTCTTGTGCATCAGGATACTTACTCTTCTCCAGGCTTGTCTACCACATACTCTTCCTCAGGACACTGATCCTATTGCTTGGGGAATTGCTCGATTGAATCATTTTGCATCACCATGTGACAGTGCTGGCTGGATGACCACCCCCACGGACTTGTTTGCTATCGTCACCTATGCCAACGCCTTGGTAATCCATCTAAGTATCACTCATGGTTGTTGTTTCTCCATTTTACCTTTGAGGACGTTAGGGGGTGGCAGCAGACCATCTCGGCAGATAGTCATTGCCCACGTACATGGAAATCATTATGTCCATGTTAGTTTGACTGATGATTGCCCTGTCCCTCCGTTGGCGTACTTGTGGAATTATCACTGCGATGAAGTTATGGAGCGATTTGCAAGAGGTCCTGAATTTAAAAGTAGGCTCGACCATTGGAACATGATTTGTGGACAATGATTTGTGACGTTTCACTTTGATTTGTATGTTTAGTATGTTATCTTTTAATAGTTGTCATTTACTTAGACTTCACATTATCATTTGATTACTCAAATTACCATAAATCATACCTAAATGAAATACTAAAAGACCAAAAAAACTTAAAGAAATAAAATAAAACAGTACAATATATATTACAAACAAATTTCAAAAAATAATAACAAAAACATAGTACACTAATACAATCACCCAGCTAAATACCATCTATTCATCTCCGCCCTCAACCTAGACTCGCATTCATCTGACTGGGGTACTCCACTATCTCACATGATCTGTATAAAATCCTCGGTCATATGCATAAATCGGCTCACCCACTACAAAGTCAACACGATGACATTAGTAAGTTTATATATTCTAAAACAATATAAAAATATTATTAAATAAAATTAAATTTAAAAACAAAATACATACATATTATGTGTAAGTGCGCGGCGGAACTCCACCATCATCAACGGGGGGGCCATCGATGAACAGGTACGGGTGGGAGTGCTGGCGATACCATGTGATGTACTAATGTGTGGATGCGCCGGGATAGTCAAAATGCTGCAGGAGCTCAGGCCGTAAACTAGAGAGACTAGCAGACTGCCATAGGCTCTTGGCGAACTCTAAATCGAAATCCAAACAATACCCACCACTATACGGCCTATACGACGTCTTCGGTTGGAAGATGATGAATAGGATATCCTGCACGAACCCCAACTATCGCACGCACCTATTTGGCATGTATGGCTCAACCTCGTCACCACATGCGATCAATCCCCTGTACATGGTGATTGGGGTGCGTAGGTGCGGATACTGACCATATGGGGTCCATGTCACCTGTAACATATACAATTGTGGTCAGATATTAATTAAATATTTACAATTTAACTAAAACTATAATTATAAAATGTACAAATATATTTTAACATACCTCCTCTGGCCGCAGGTGGTCAAGTGCATGCCGGTACCTCTGGAGACGGGAACTGGTGCCCTGATGGGGGCCAACACTCCACAAAGTAGCGCGCGGAGTATGTGGATCATCAGACATAGGCACGGAGTGTGGCCTGAATGCTGGAAAATGCTCGTATATCCATGCCTGAAGTAGCGTCAAACAACCCGTCATCCCGCTACAGCTACTTCTACTAGCCTTACCTAGATGTCTATACAGGTAAGCTAGTGCAAAGATGCCCCAAGCATACTGATGCACAATGTGCAACTGGCCCCTAAGCTGTACAATATGTTATGACCTAATCTTATTGGAACTCTTGTCCACCAATAAAGTACAACCAATAGCCAGCCATGACCAAGCCTCCAAATCACGAGGTAAGTGCATAGTGCCCGTCGCCAAAAGCGACCGCTGCGTGAACACGTAATCAGAGAGTACCCCACCATCTGAGTGATTCACCAACCAATCCCCATCCCTCTCAGACACCTGTAGTAGATCTCTGCACAGTCCCCACATCACAGCCTTGTCAGTACGATCAGCGACCATACTGCCATCTACGGGGATACGAAGTATCTCCCACACATCGTGCAAGAGTATACTCATCTCACCGACAGGGAGATAAAACGTGTTCGTATCGGGCTGCCACCACTCAACGAATGCACAAATAATTAGCGCATCAATGGACGTGTGCATGATAGAGGGCAAGTGAGCCAAACCGGTCCCCCTCAACAATGTCTGACAGTCATCAGGCATGACGGCAAACCAAGAAACTAGTCGCTCACAAACCCCTGCCCTATTGTGGCATCGCATGGGCGCCCTAGGTGGTAAAGCCTCCTCACCATCCTCCCCGTCCTGTCTATATCTATAGGCCACATGGCCTCTCCAACTAGGAATAACCGACCCATCAATAAGGTCACAGTACACGGCTCAGTCACAATCCAAGACGTGTCGCTCCTCCCACGCTTATTTGTAACTAATTTCAAAAATTATTTATTATAAATAAAGTTATTTAACAAAAATAATTAAAAGAAATCAATAATTTAATTCAAATAACAACACATAATCATATAATCAAATTACATAAATAATAACATTCACTAATATAATTCAAATATCAACACATAATCATATAATCAAATTACATACGTAATAACATTCACTAATATATTCAAATATCAACACATAATCATATAATCAATATTACATAAGTAATAACATTCACTAATATAATTCAAATAACAACACATAATCATATAATCAAATTACATAAATAATAACATTCACTAATATAATTCAAATAACAAAACGTAATAAGAGAAATAAATAAATATACATGATATTAGTCGTAAATTTAAAACTGACCTCGTGGGGGCTGCTCATCGCGTCCTGAGGATGATGGAAACTCCTCTCTGCCAATGAAAGGTTGCTCCTCCCTATTACTGTCCTCATCTACCAGCCCATGTATAGGGATACCTCTCCCTGCTTTCTTCTTCCTATAAGAAGCTGTGGGCCGCTGTCGCGGGAGAGACTTTCCCGCAACCTACAGTAAATTTCTTGAAAACAACATTAAAACTATGAATAATAATTAAAAACATGACAAATATTAATCATATTTAAAATTAATTAAAAAAACATAAAATAATAATTTTGGGTAAAATTGCACCCATGAGGTGCGATTTTCTTGAGAAAACCAACAAAATCGCACCTCATGTGCGATTTTGTCAGGAAAAATCGCACCACTTGGTAAAAATTGCAGATCTGTGCACTTGTCATTAGGCACCAAATAATCGCACCACTTGTCATTAGGCACTTACTTTTCCTTTGTCGGTAATAGGTGATGTAAGTGCATATACTGACAAAGGAAAAGTAAGTGCCTAATGACATATGCACTTACATCACATAGTACAATTATTACCTATTTTAATTCCTAATCTAAAAGTCATAGGGGTCCTGTGCTAAAGGGCCCCCAAAGGGATCAAATTCTTCTTCTGCATCGTGAGTCTGTGAAGACTGATTAGACTGAGTACTAAATTGTGATATATCGGATGATACAGGATGAGAGAGAATTGCTGATGCTGAATTAATCAGAGGAAATGCCATCTTGGAAGTTGAACCAATTGTCTGGGCTTCAAGATAAGTCTTCAAACATTGATTTAGAAAATCTTGAACCTCATGAGTCTGAGTCGGAAATGGAGTAACTGCAATAGGAGTCGTGACCGTACTTTGAGCAGGAGTCTGAGGAGTCTGAGGAATGATCTTTTTAGGAAGAGGAACTGTATTTTTCTCTGGCCTTTTAGGATTAATTGGGTCTTTCAATGGAATACTTTTTGAAACTTGAGAAATAGCAATTTGTAATTTCTTTCCAGTTTCAATATACTTGATTACTGCGGGAGCATTACACTGATTATCATTAAACTGGTTCCACCATTTCACATTAATCTGCCGGATTAAAGCACATGGAGATCCTGGTTGAAGAGATTTTATCTGATAACTCCATGCAAGTATGTAAGGAACTCTAAATTCGGCATGAAATAAAAAATTAGCTTCATAATCTTCAAGCCTACATTTCTTCTTGTAGGTTTGAAAACCCATTTCTGCATTAGGCGTAAGAATTTCAGGAATTGCTCCAAGCAATTTCCACCAGTCATGGAACCACATAGGAACTTGTTGATTGAAATTAGATGAAAAACTAATGAACCAAGAATGATTAAATGATCTGTAGTATAGACATCTATAAAAAGCTTGAATATAATCCATATAATTAAATCCATCAGGAATGTAGGGAATGGAAAAGGAATTGCGAGAATGGATAGAAGGTAACTCTCTAGGATTCAGAATTTTCTTGATAATGAATTTAGAATAAGCAACTTTCGAGGAATCTTTTTTGTCATTATAATGGGTGATTTCCACAAAATGAATATCAACTAAGATAAGCTCATAATATTTCTGGGTCTTGGAAATGTCATCAGCTATCCATTGATTAGTAGGAAGGAAAAGACGGGAAACAAAGTTTTTAACTTCATTATTTTCCGGAGGAGTTTTGAAATGAGTAAGCATTAAATATTCATATTCTTGCTTAGGAATATAAGGAGCAGGATTAGACGAGGAAGTATGAGAACTTTGAGGAGTGGTTTGTAATTTGGTGGAATGAGACAAAACAGCATTAGTATATGTGAGAAGAGCAAAGTCATTAGTCGGGACAGTAGGCCGAAGGGGTCTTGGAGGAGTAGTCATTATGTAATCTATAGGAGTTTTAGGAGGAGGTTTTCCTGGATCTTTAGACATGAATGCGACCTGTAAGAAATTCACGGGTTAGGAAGTCTGGAAGAGAATTATCATCGCCTTTAATAAATTCAATATCGAAATCAAAAACAGAAAGTATAGCTTGCCATCTGGCAAAAATCTGTTTGGAAACCAAATTTTTTATAGCCTTTTGTAAAATTTCTTTAGCTGACTTACAGTCAACTCGTAATAAAAACTTTTTATTGTATAGATTATCTTGAAATTTAGAAATACATAAAACAATTGATAAAATTTCTTTCTTTACAGTAGAATAATTCTTTTGAGGACCCGACCATATGCCCGAATGATACCTAACTAATTCTTCTGATGATGATGAATGCATTTTTTGTTTTAATATGCCACCATAGCCTAGATCAGATGCATCTGTTTCAATAATCATGAATGCATTTGGATGAGGAATGCCTAGACATGGAAGAGTTTTAATTTTTTCTTTAATTTCTTTAATCAAATTAGTATGAATTTCTGTCCAAGCTGGAGGATTCTTCTGTAATCTTTCATATAAAGGTCCACACATTGTTCGCAAATTAGGGAAAAAATCAGCAATATACTTTAAACAACCTAAGAATCTTTGTAACTGATTCTTATCCTTTATAACATCAGGAAATTTATCAGTAAATTCAATAATTTTTTTTATAGGCTTAATTTTTCCTTTATAAATATCATGTCCTAAAAATCTTATTTTGTTTAACATTTTCATCTAATAATTGTTCTTCGATTTTAGAAAATTCTAATTCTTTTTGTAAAAACATTATGCATTTCTTTTTCTAATTTATTATACAAATCTGTTTATATATAGAATTAGTCTGAAGTAATGCTAATTCTTTTTTCTGGATTGGATAAATAAAAGGAAAAATAAGGTCATTTCCTAAAAGTTTTACTGAAATATTATCCGTATGTTTAGTAAAAGGAGTAATTTGATATAAAAAAGGATTACCTAATACCACATCAGTAGTAAAATTTTCAAGTATTAAAAATGAATGCTTAAAACAGTAACCATTATTGCAGATATAACCATTATTCAATTCAGCATAAATATCAATTTCAAGACCATTAGCTGCATATAATTTTTCTTTTGTTTTAGATAAATATTGGTCCAGAATTATACCTCTGCTTATACAAGATTAATCCGCTCCACTGTCCCGCATTGCCACACAGGTAGTCGTCCAGTCGTCTACCCCAATTGTTACTAAGAAAACCATTTTTCTATTTTTACTTTATTGATTAAATTTAAAAAAATTTTATTATCTGGAATAGTCTCTGCGATCTGTATATCGTCTTTATTTACTCCGGAACTAGATGCTATATTACTCTGATCATGGAGTATTATTTTAGCTTATAATTCTAAATCTTTAATTTTTAATGCATTTAGTTCTTTATTTATTTGTTTAATCTCTTCTTTTAACATTTTTATTTCTTCTTTTATATTACTGCTTTTACGAAATCCAAATGTGTCCTCATTCTTATATTTTTCTATTAAACTATTTAAACTAAATGGATCTTTAATATCAAAAATTTGATATTAAAGTTATGATATATAAATAACGTTCGTAACCGAGAGAGTTTGGACACACTGTCGGTTCAGGTTATTGTATGATTCTGATATTGCTTTGTCTAGACTAATTGAATCATACGGATGTGCCCAGGGCATATTAAGCAGAACCTTGAGTATGATCGAATTGACTTGTACTGATCTTCATGGTTAACTTGAGTCTTGTATTCTTTCTCTTAATCCCTAGACTAGGACGGGCACGAGGATTAGATATAGTATGCTTTGATTTGCCAAAGGGTGCGGTCTATATTTGAGGCCTAGATCTCGGTAAGTTGGGTATGTGTGTTTAGTCACTTATTGTGTTATTGCTTGTTGAAAAGAAATCATGTATCGGTGCGTCCGGGATGATGGTGCTCTCGAGATGAGCTCGTAAAGATTATTATACTAAACCCGGCCGGTGGACTTATGTCTGGTATAGTAATAAGGTTAAGTGGTACTAATCTCGGATGAGAAGATGTCGATTAATTAATTTATCAGTAAATTAATAAATTGATGAGCACTATATCTTTGACGTAGGGAGATTAAAGAATAATTAAATGTAGACCCAAATCAATTTCGGTTTAAGCGGTAGTTCCATATTTAATCCGTTAGTGGTATGATTAATTATGACTTGGGTTAAATCGACAAAGTGGATTTAATAATTAATTAATAATCCTTAAGTAAGCTGATAGAGGATTTAATTATTTGATGAATTATCCTCGGGTCAATTAACGAATTGGATATAATTAATTAATTATCATTGGTTTGATTAAAGTTACTAGTCTAGTGAAGACTTGAAAGTCAACAAGTCCAACTTGTAAGGTCCAACTTAAGCCGACTTAAAGGTTTCGCTAGAAGCTCTCTATTGAATGATGCCTTGAAAACATAAGACTTCTAATTTTGCCTCCTTTAGAGAAAGAAACATTTAAAGAGAGAACTTCTTCTTCTTCGAAGATCTTTCTTGAAGTCGGTGTATTCTTTTCTGAAATCACGTGGGTTTTTGTTATTGTCAACGTGGGAAGACTCTAGTGAGGCAGGCAACAAGATCTGAAAGTTTAGGGGCAAATTCGGGCAACCCATGAAGTTTTTCAGACCGGCGGCTTGAGGGAATTTCGACGGGCGAAAAATCCTGAGCTTCCGGGTTTCTTTTTCATAGCGGCCGATCGGTTTCCCATGGTGGATTGTGGCGGTTCAACTTCTTCTCCGGCAGGTTTTGTTATTTGGTGACTTACCGGGTAACTTAGTATTTTCAGATCTGACTATAGATCTGAGTTCCAGAAACCAGATCTGTTCACCTTGAGTTTGTTTTCTGCAAAATCTGATAGATTGGTGATTTCCAATCAGATCTGATCTTTGTTTTCCACATTCAGGTTTTCTGTCAGAGTTTTAGTGTGTCATTTTATAGATCTAACAAGTATAAGCCCATATCCGCTCATTGGAATTGATTATAGTGTTTGGGCTTGATAGAAAGTTTCCGATTCTGGAATGCATAGCACGAAAGTGAAATTTTGGATTAGCCAGGACGGGATCTTAATTCTTTTAAAATGCATAGGACGAAAGTAAAATTTTCAATTAGGCCCGGACCGACTAGTTCCTTCACGAGCATTGTAAATAGGCCTGGGCCTATTGGGCCTTCGGACTTGATCAGCAACTTTGAAGCTGGGCTTGTTGAAGAAGCCTTCTATGTTCTGGATCTTGTCATTGGGCTCAGCGATATTGCAAGTTTTGGTTCGTGCCATCCTATTTAAAAAAATTTTTCAGATCATTGCACAGGATCTTAGATTACCTTGTTCGATTTGTCACACAATCAAATACAAAACTAAATTAAAGCGAAAGATTAGAATTGACCTTTGAAGCGTGTACTTGACAATTCTCTTGTATTCCAAAAGTCCCGTCCAAACGTTGTGTGGGCAACGATCTACCAAACTTTTCTAAATCAACACCGAAAGAAAATCCACAAAAAATTACTGGAGAAAACTACTACCGCCTCGACCTTGAAGCTCGCGCCGATCGTCGCCATAGAAAACTGCGAACGCCATGACCTTGAAGCTCGCACCGATCATCGCCAGAAAACTCGCAGCGATAGCAACTTTTCTCTGTCTTTCTAACTTTTTCTTTATAGTTTATTGTCTATTATATAGAGGGTTACAATAGATATCGCAAGTGGGCTTGAGTTAGGCCTTCCTGTTGGATTTGGGTTTGATTAACTCCAATCCTTTTCCTGAACTAATTAATAACCAATTGACCCAAAGAATAATTAAATCCACTTTGTCAATTAACCTAACATATAATTAATCGTACCACTAACTGATAAATTATGAAACTACCCCTCAAATCAAATAAAGCTTTTGGTTTCACTTAATTAAATATTCATTAATCTCCCCATGTCAAAGATATAATGCTCATCAATTTACTAATTTAGTGATAAATTAATTTAATCAACTTCTTTATATCCGAGATTAGTACCACTCGACCTTATTATTATACCAGACATAAGTCCACCGATCGAGTTTAGTATAATAATCTTTTCGAGCTCATCTTGAGTGCACCAGTACACGGATTTCTTTCGACTCGCAACAACACACTAAGAAACTAAACACGTGCACCCAACCTACCGAGTATATAGGCCTCAAGTTACCGCACTCTATTGCAGATTAAAATACACTATGCTCAATCCCCGTACCCATCATCGTCTAGGGATTAAGAGATTGAATACTTGGTTCGAATTAACTACGAAAGATCAGTACAAGTTAATTCAATCTTAAACGGTCCTGCTCATTATGCACCACGCATATCCGTATAATTCAATCAGTCAAGACAAACCAATTCCATATACATATAATGACTTAAATCGACAGTATGTTCAAACTGCCTCTGTCAGGAGCCTATTTATATATCATAACTTTAACCAATGATGAGATCCTCTGTGTCATACCAAACAACTCATCATCTAGTCATATGATATAAAGGGACTTCATGTAGAAACATAAACATGAATAATTAACTCAAACATTCTCAATCAATATAACTGGGAAATAATGTTCATACATGCAAAACTTTTTAGTATTCACACTAACAATCTCCCACTAATATTCAAAGTTATGCTTAAAGTGAAATACTGGTTCAATACACTAAACTACTATCATACTATCATCTAGAGAACTGTCAAAGCTCAGTCAGATATCTAACTCCCATGCCATCCATGTAAGGCTCAAAGACTTTCGCAGTCAATGTCTTAGTGAAAGGATCTGCAAGGTTTTCTGCTGATGCTATCTTGGCCACGATCATGTCTCCCCTCTTAACGATTTCTCGTATAAGGTGGTACTTGCGCTCTATGTGTTTGCCTGCCTTATGGGCTCGTGGTTCCATCGAGTTGGCTACTGCACCATTGTTATCACAGTACACTGTGATAGACCTTGCCAATTCAATAATCAAATTTAAGTCCACTAAGAAGTTTTTGAGCCATATCGCTTCCTTTGTCGGCTCTGAGGCTGTAACGTACTCAGCTTCCATGGTAGAGTTCGCCACACATTTCTGCTTGACACTCTGCCACACTATGGCTCCACCTCTCAAAGTAAACACAAAACCAAAGGTAGACTTAATCTTGTCCTTATCGCCTTGTAAATCTGAATCTATGTAACCCCTTGGTTCCAGCTCACTCGTCTGATAGACTAAGACATGGTCTCTTGTTCAGCACAAATACTTGAGGATGTGTTTCACAGTCTCCCAATGAGCTTTACAAGGATTACTGTTGAAGGAATTAAATCTGGTCCAGGCCTAACCAAAAATCTCACTTTCATGCTATGCATTCCAGAATATGAAGCTTTTGATCGAGCCCAAACACTATAATTAATTCCCATGAGCGGATATTGCCTTATACTTGTTCGATCTTTGAAATGACACACTAAAAATTAAATCTTTAAGCAAAAATGGAATTAAAGATTCGACATTTGAAGCATGTCCTTTATGAAATCCCTTGAATGTCTCCAAGATAAGTTCGAAAGTTGTGTGGACAACTATCTATCTAATCGATCTACCCCAAAAGCTTCTCAAGAACACTAGATTTGAAAAACAAAGATCAGATCTTGCCAAAAATCACCCAGCCTATCAGATCTTGATTAGATCTAAAGACAGGTGAACAGATCTGGCACGAAAATGAAAGTCTAATACACTTGAGTTCACCTGCCTCACCGAAATATGAATTCACTGAAATCTGAGCCAAAATCTGAAGAAAAGGCTTCCGAAAATCTTGACTGGAAAATCACTCCTTGGCTGAAAAATAGAGCTGTCGGCCACCGAGATTTTGCGCTATCCACCAGAAGTTTGAAGCCCACGCCTTTTCCGTCAAAGAGGTTAAAAATCCGATTTTTAGAAAGATCTTTTGGAAAAAGAAGAAAAATCTCTCTCTAGGATTTTCTCATTCTTGGAGGCAAAGAAAAGAAAGTGTTGTGGTGTCATGAGTTGTAAGGTAGAATTAATCTATTGATAGGGAGTTTCTAAGAAAACCTTAAGTGCGCTTAAGTTGGGCCTTACTAGTTGGGCCTTACTAGTTGGACTTGTTGACTTCTACGTCTTTACTAGACTAGTCAACACTAATCGACCCAAGAATAATTAATTAATTCAATCCACTTCGTTAATTGGCCCAATGATAGTTCATTAAATAATTAAATCCACTTTGTCAATTTACTTAAGGATTATTAATTATTTATTAAATCCACTTTTTTGATTTAATCCAACTCATAATTAATCGTACCACTAATGGATTAATTATGGAACTACCACTTAACCGAAATTGCTTCTGGATTCACTTTTAATTATTCTTTTATCTCCTCACGTCAAAGATATAGTACTCGTCAATTTATTAATTTACTGATAAATTATTGAAGATTAGTGCCACTTGACTTTATTACTGTACTGGATATAATTCCATCGGTCGGGTTTAGTGTAATAATCCTTACGAGCTCATCTCGAGAGCACCATTACCCTGGACGCACCGGTACATGGTTTCCTTTCAACAAGCAATGACACAATAAGAAATCAAACGTGTATACCCAACTTACCGAGATCTAGGCCTGAAGTGACCGCACCCTTTGGCAAATTAAAGTACACTATATCTAATCCTCATGCCCGCCCCAGTCTAGGGATTAAGAGAAATAATACAAGGCTCGAATTAACTATGAAAATCAGTACAAGTTAATTCGATCCTACTCAGGTTCTGCTCAATATGCTCCGGGCACACCCGCATGATTCAATTAGTCTAGATAAACCAATCTCAGAATCATACAATAACCTAAATTGACAGTATATCTAAACTGTATCAGCTGCGAGCTTTATTTATCTATCATAATTTGAACCAATGATAAGATCTATTGTGTCACACCAAACACCTTATCATCTAGACATATGATATAAGTGGACAATTTATAAAGCTGAAACACAATCGATATGTAACTTGGGAAATAGTTTTTCATACGAGCAAATCTTTTAAGTATTAAAACTAACGATCTCCCACTAATACTAAGTTGCGCTTTTAAGAATGAAAACTGGTTTAATACACTGATTCTGATATCATACCAAAATCCTGAGACTATCATGGCTCATGACTATGTCTCCCCTTTTTATGATCTCTCGTATCAGATGGTACTTGCACTTTATGTACGTACTCGCCTTGTTGGATCATTGTTCCCTTGAGTTAGCAACTGCACTATCGTTATCATAGTAAACTGTGATAGACCTCGGTAACTCAGGAATCACATCTAAGTCCGCTACGAATACTAAATGGTAAAGTGCTTGGTTTCGAGTATTTTGTGATCTTATCATGGAATATAGTAAAGTGCTCTATGATCTTATTGTAAAGGAATAAAGGAATATGCTTGGTTTACTATAGTAAAGGAATATATGAATATGTTTGGTTTACTATCATAGAACCTAATATTTTGTGATTAACTACTAATCTTTGTAGTTAATTTAGAAATATAGTGCTTGGTACTCAGGAATCATAGAACCATTTTATGATGTTACTTATGTGGACCTATGATAATTCAGGCCAGAAGTGGTTTCGAGTATTTTTTGATCTTCATAGATTACTACTCAAGGTACAGGTACATTTACTTGATGCGCCACAAGTCCGAATGTTTTTGCAAGTTCAAAGAGTTTCGGACAAATGTGGAGAATCATCATTGTAAAAGTATCAAGTCATTACGATTCGATCGTAGTGGCGAATAACTATTTGGTGAATTTAGGAGTTACTTATGAGAGATAAGGATTCAATCCCAGTAGTCTGCACCTGGCACATTCCAGCAGAATGGTGTAGCAGAACAGAGAAATAGAACTCTTATGGAAATTGTTAGATCTGTGATGAGTTACAGTGAGTTACCCCATTTGTTTTGGGAATATGCCTTAGAAACAGCGACTTACAATCTAAATCTTGTACCATCTAAGTCTGTGCCTTCAACCCCTGTAGAGTTATTGTCAGGGAAAAACCCAGTATTAGACATCTCAGAATCTAGGGTTGTCCAACACATGTGCTTAAGACAAATGCAGGCAAGTTAGATGTAAGAACGGAGGTAATGCTGTTTTTGAAGGATATACCACAGGAACGAAGGGTGGTTTATTCTATAATGCTAAAGATCAAAAGGCAGTGGTTAGTACCGACACTAGATTTTAGAAGAGGATTATATTCTAAACTATAAACCAAGTAACAAGATTTTGCTAGAAGAGTTTAAGGAATAGTCTAGTATTCCTGATGCACCAGTATAGATAGATACACCACAGAATACTGAACGAGTTGTCACAGATGATGCGATTACACAGGCGGTGCCTCGTCGTAGTGTGAGGGTTATCAGACAATCTGAGAGGTACGTGGGCTTGAGAAAATCTTTGGATTTGGTCCCTTGCGCTCACGAACCAGACTCAGTTAACTACAATAAGGCACTCCAAGATAAAGAAGCAAATTCTTGGCAAAGGGCAATGATTACATTACAAAGGCCAAAGAGCATAAGGTTTGCAAGCTTAAGGAGTCCATTTATGAACTTAAGCAAGGATCCAGATCTTGAAACATCCGATTTTATGAGATAATCCAGTCCTATGGATTTACTCAGTGTCTGGATGAGCATTGTGTGTATCGCAGGTGTGAGAGAAACTCAGTGATGTTTCGTGTACTTTACGTAGATGGTATTCCTCTCATTGACAACAATAAGAAGGTATTTTTAGAAATAAAGGCATGGTCGTTCAAGAAAGTTTGATATGAAGGATTTGGGAAAGGTTGGACATATCATTTGGATCAAGATTATTTGAGATCGTAGGAGATGTTCGCAGGCACTTTCTCAGGCTTCCCACATAGATATGATTCTAGCTCGTTTTAACATGTAGAACTCCAAGAAGGTTTCCTACCTTTCAGATACGGAGTGCATATATCTGAGGAGCAGTCTCCTAAGTAGATAGAAGTCATTAAGACAATTCATTATGCATATGCACTAGGAAGTCTCTTGTATGCTATGTTGTGTACGAGGCTAATATTTGTTTCGCCGTCGTCATAGTTAGCAGATATCAGAGTAACCCAAGAAAAGCTCAAGTATTTACGTAGAATGAAGGACCAAGTTTTTGTTCCATCAGGCACAATAGCTAATTTCAAAGGGTTACAGAGATTCGGATTTCCAAATTGATAAGGACAAAAGAATGTCTACCTTTGGGTTTATGTTTAGTCTTGGAAGTGGAGCCATAGTGAGCCGGAGTATTAAGCCAAAATGCATGGCAGACTTCACCATTGAGGCTGAATACTTTGTCGCGTCATAGGCAGCGAAGGAAGTAGTATGGTTAAGGAATTTCTTAGTGGATTTAGATGTGATTCCTGAGTTTCTCAGGTTTATCACAGTTTACTGCGATAAAAATAGTGCAGTGGGAAACTTGAACGAACCACAAATCCACAAGACGAGTAAACACATAGAGCACAAGTACCACACAATACGTGAAATCGTAAAAAGGAGAGACGTGAGTGAACCATGATAGTTCTCTAGATTTTGGTGTGACATTAGAATAAGTGTATTAAACCAGTTTTTATACTTAAAAGCATCGCTTTGTGCATTAGTGACAGAGTGTTAGTTTTGAATAATGTAAAGCTTTGCTTGTATGAAAAACTCTTTCTCAGTTACATATCGATTGTGTTTCAATATTTTATATTGTCCCTTTATATCATATATAGATAACGAGGTGTGAAAAGACACAGTAAATCTCGTTATTGGTTAAAGTAATGATATATAAATAAAAGCTCGTAACCGAGACAATTTGGACATATTGTCGATTTAGATTATTGTATAATTCATAAATTAGTTTATCTAGACTAATTAAATTATACAAATGTGCCCA
Organism: Knoxia roxburghii; assembly: GCA_030378225.1. Taxonomy (NCBI): domain Eukaryota; kingdom Viridiplantae; phylum Streptophyta; class Magnoliopsida; order Gentianales; family Rubiaceae; genus Knoxia; species Knoxia roxburghii. The sequence goes on from CM059418.1 coordinate 14,774,975, forward strand.
GGGGGATCGAATTAACTTATACTGATCTTCGTAGTTAATTCGAACCTAATATTCTAAACCAAACACTTTACCATATAGCGCTCTATGATAAGATCACAAAATACTTTGTGATATAAGATCATAGAACCTAATATCATAGTAAGGTGCTATAAGATCATAGAACCATTCAAGATCACAATATAGTGCTCTATGATCTTATCATAGTTTACCAAACACTATATTAATAAATTATGTAATAATTTATAAATACTAAATGGTTCTATGATTTTAACTGTGTCTTGTTCCTCTGTTAATATTAAATCCTTTAATTTAAGCAAATAAGTAGTTTGTAATTCTGAGGGTAATTCCTGAATTAAATCAAATAAAAGATGTTTTTGATCTTTATTGTTATTTTGAGGATTAGTCCTAATCATATTAATAGAATTATTACAACTACATTCGGGTTCACCTGAACTTGATTCAGAAATACTATAAAAATCATCATTATAGTCATCTTAATTTTCTTGTACCAAAGAAATCTCATTTGGTAGTTTCGCCTTTAAATCTAAATCTAATTCAGCAAATTTATCCAATATTTCATTAATCATTTTCTTGCTTTTGCAAGCATTAGCCTTATGTCCTTTTTTCCCACACTTATAACAAATAATATTCTCCTTATTATATTTCTTTTTATACCTTTTATGTTTATAATATTTCTTATTTTCATCATATTTTTGTGTTTTCTTTCTTCTATACGCTATTCTTTTCTGTTTAGAAGCTGTAGAATGAGCTTTTATTCCAATTATTCCAAAAGCTTCACAAAATGAACCTAATTCTCGTTTTTCATTTTCATATTTAGCTTGAAATTTTAAATCCTGACATGCTGCCAAAACTTATTTCTTTACAAATGCAAATAATTGCCCATAAGTCATATCATTAAAATTTATTGATTCCATGCCCATTTCTTTTTGTAAATTCGTCTTCACCTTTTGTGAGAATAAACTAGGCGATCCTGTAACAAATTTTTCTTCTCATATAGGAGAATTACTATCAGGTCTTTTTAATACATGAGTTAGAAACATATCCTTAGACCATCTAAAATCAGATAAACTTGGACATCATAAATTAGTCAAAAAAATCTTTGAAGAAGTTAATGCTTCGTTAGGATTTTCAATAAAATGCATAGTTATCGTATTAATCAAAAAATCACAAGAATCATTTGTATTAGTAATATTCCCTTCTGCATCCTCCTCTAATCTCATGTGATCCATTATAGACATTTTATCTTGAAAACTTAAGGAATTATCCCACCAATATTTTAATTGACCTGTAAATCCTGTTATAATTAAAAGACATGCATCCTTTTCCGACATATTTTTCAATCTATATGTTGTTTTTTCCATTCCAATTTCTTGTAATGTATTCAAAATTTCATACTCACTCCTACTATCTATATTCCAATTAGTTAAAGAGTTTCCATCATAACAAAAAGATCTAAATTTTGCCCGCTCTTCATACTGAATATCTGGTGGTGTTGGTCTAGGATAATAAATCATTGTTTCTGCATTTTTTCAATTATTCCTATTTGGATATCTAGGTTTTCTTTGTATTCTGTTGATATCATGTGGTTATTCCTCTAATAGTTCCTCTTCTATTTTATTTATTTGTTGTATGATTTCATTATCACAATCAGAACTACTAGAATAATCCTCAGAATCCATTTCTTTATCTATCATATTTATTTTTGAAGGACCATGAGCAAGGTTGGAATTCAATTTTTCTAATGTTTGTGATATCTTTTCCATTAAAGGTTCATGTAAACTATTAGAAGGTAATTTTATTTTATCCTTTTTTGTGATTAATACATTAGGTTGAAAAAAAGGAAATGAATAACTATCAGGAAATTTTTTACTATGCTTAGGTAAAGATTTAATATCTGTGGATAAAGAATCTAATTTTTTAGTTATATGATGTAATACTACATTTGAATAATTATGCTGCATATGTAATTTTTTTATTTCTTCCATCTTAACAGATTCACCATTATCTTTACCAGTTTTAAATGGAGATCCAATTAATTCACCATGAGTTGTATCTATCTTTAATGTATGTAAAGGAGGATAAGTCTGTGCTACTATTGTTTCGTCCCCTAATTTCCTTTTTTTTTTTGCTAAATTTGTCTGTACATTAATATGGGATAATGTATATACATCTTCTATATCCAATTTAGTAAAGTAATATTCTAACCATGTATAGAAATTAAACGGAGTATTATGCCTCTTTACATCCATTATCCATTCTTTTTGTAGTTTATCCTGATATTGAGAGTCTAATTTTTTATACCAATTTCTTTGTTCTAAATACTCATCATCTTCTAAATTCTCTATTAATTGATCAAAATTTATGGTGGTTACTCTAGTAATAACATTAATATCGCCCTACATCTGAGAGACTGTTGGTGACAAAGGTGGAGAGTGATAAGAATTTATCTCTGGAATTGGATTTTTATGATAAACTTGAGTCTTTGTAAAATTTTTTGTGAAATCCTCAATACTTGACGTTGAGGTTGGAAAGGAATATCGCATGAACTAGAAGTATAATATCTAAAATAATTAAACATAACTAAAACTGTGCCATCTTCTGCTTCTATTATTTGTGATACTTCCCTACGTTCAATATTTCTACACGATTGCTTATTTTTGACCTGAAATTCATCTGGTATTGTTATTTCATTCCATTTTAATCTTTTGGGAGTATAAATTTTCGAATGTTCATCATCTATTTGTAATAAAACAGTTTCTTCTTTAACGGTTGGATACATTCTAAATTTAGAATTCAACTGACTACTTATTAATTTATAATAAATTCTATACATTACAACAAACAATTCTGTTAATTTTTCAAATTCATCTCCTTGTATGTGAATATCTAAAATAAGATAATTCAATATTAATGGATCTGTCAATGATACCGAGAAATTAGGAGCACAAATAAAAAATATTAGACCATTACAAATATTAGTCTGAATTAATGCTAACAAAGAAGTCTTGTATTTTGTTAACATCTTATCTCTTAATGCTACATAAATGGGAGTATCTACACCAATATGAACTAAAGGTTTTATTCCAATATGAATTAATCCAAAATGAACAAATCTATATCCTTTATCCAAATAATTCCTTATGGAAATATTAGACAATAATGATGAAGAATGAAATTTTTCTTGAATATTCAATGTTTTTTCATGAGTTTTAATATTGAAAGCAGTTTTAAAATCCAAAGATCCTATCTTATATATTGTCTCTATATTCTCTTCTGGAATAGACCAATCATTAAAATTGCTATGTATTATTTCTTCTTTACTTTGAACAATCCTTTTACTATAATATCGCACTAGATTATAAACATTATCAATGTAAAATAGAGGGATCAGTGGGAGACTTCACCGGCAACACCGACTATATGTGGTTTACCAACGGACTTACGAGCTAACAACCACTTTACCAAGCACTATATTGAAAAATATGATGTAAATAAAATAATGTACATTATGGCTCTGATACCAAAATAAACCCAGGTTTGAGGAAGGCTTACTTGATTGAAGGAAGATTATGATGAAATATAAACCGGAAGCTTGAGCTGCATATAGTTGATAAAGAAAATAAATTGGGGCCTCGTGTAGGAAGATGAACACCAAGATATAATCCTGAAGATTCTTCTTTATTATTTTTAAAATACTGATACAAGACTTTCGTTTACAATGAGAGTTTTTGGAGAACTTGAAGTAGTCGTGGAAAGAGTTCTGCCAATTCTCCTCGCTTACATTCTAATTTATAGATACTAAATTATACTATGCTAAGATATTGATGACCCAGACTATGGTCCACCACTATCAATGAATATTGTTACAAAATGCTAAATACATTGAATTATGGCATGTTAATAATTATCCAATACTGCTGATCTTGACACAAAGGTGAAATAAAGTAGATTCCTTCACATGGGTCTTGAGAAATTCTGACAAAGGTGCAATAAAGTAGATTCCTTCACTGCTGATCTTCACACAAAGGTGAAATAAAGTAGATTCCTTCACATGGGTCTTGTATCCGGCTGGAACATATTGGGGAGATGTATCTTGTAAGGTCAAATATAATCTGAAAACCAATATTCTGTATCCAAGTAATCCTCATCTTCATTACTGACAAAAATTCATCCAAAGAAAAAGTATGATCCAGATACATTGGATAAAAGCAAAGCTGGACTCTAGACAACTGTCCATCTTCATTAATTTATAATGAATTAATCTATGTTCTATTAAAAAGTTCATCTTCAAAAACCTCTTTGACCCTGAAAAACTTTTTGGTTATTTCACCCTCCAAGCAGAATTCATAAGTTGGGTAGTTGTCAATATCTAATGAGCCCAAGGGCCTATCATTGACCAACCTTTGAATTCTACTACAGTTTATATGACCTAGTCTTAGGTGCCAAAAACAAGTTTGGTTTATTTTACACGGTTCTTTCCTCTTATTATGATTCAAAGATGTGTTATTTATCTCAGTGTTTTACAATACAAGGAAGTTAATTTTTATCGAGAAGAGATTGTTCACCAATGAACCAGAACATATAAGTTTCTCGTTCTTTCTAATAACATAATTATTAAATAAAACGAACTTATAACTATCCAATAAGAGTTTATAAACATCAAATAAATTCTTTCTAAAACTCAGATCATAAAAATAATTTCTTCAAAAAACTATTATAGAATTATTTTGAAAATAAGTCTAGCCACTCCCACTGCTTTCACTGACACTCTATAGTGTCACCCAAGTAAACTTCCATTCGTATTCTCTAAGCATCTAGGTTACTTAGAAAACCCTACAAGATTTACAAACATGATCAGTGGTTCCTGAATCCACACACCAAGTTTCTATGGGAATCACCACTAAACATATCTCAGTAATTAAGACAGAGATGGTCGTACCTCTGAGCTTTGGACAATCAGACTTCTAATGTCTTCATTTACCACACTTGAAGCAGTTGCCTTTCGGTTTATTTTTCTTGGAAATTTATGGGTTGGGCTTATGATTAGAAGTCTTCTGGGCTCTCTTCTTCTTTTTTCTGGCTTTGGGTCCAGAAGAAGAACCTAAAGGTCTGACTGTGGCTAAAGCCTGCTTCTTCTATTGGAAGAGGCCTTCAGCAGACACCAATGCAGCTAAGAGCTCGGAAAGAGTGTAAACATACGGTCTCATGTTATAGTTTTGCCAAAACTATTCAAAACTTTGAGTATGATATTGACCTGGGTTTCTCCATTAATGTTTCCTCCCAGTACCTCAATCTTATTGAAGTCGCTAATCATCTCAAGTATGTGATAACCCACAGGTCTGCCTCTGCCATCTTGGTCATTACCTTTCGCATGACGACTTGCCTAGCAGCTCTGCCTTTTTTGACCAAACATCTCCTTTATGTTTGCCATAATGTCAAAAGCAGAGTTCATTGACTGATGCTGATACTACAATGCATTCGACATGGAAGTCAAAATACAGCATTTAGCTATCCCATCAGCCTTACTCCACTTTTGATAAGCTTCCCTATACTCAGGAGGAGAATCATCCCTAGGCTCATCTAGGCATACTTCAGTGAGGATATACTTGCACCGCTTAGCCATGAGGACAATGTCCAAATCCCATTTCTTGTTGATATAATTTGTACTAGTTAATTTATTCTTCTTTAATGTGACAAATATTATATTAAACGCCATATCAAAAGTTGAAAACAAATAAACAGAGAAGTTTCAGTATTTTATCTTTTTAAAAAATATTGATACCCTCAAACCAATATAATCAAATTCACCAACATCTCGTTCACTGGGATTTGCGCAGGTCACGACCGTGTGAACATCTACGCTAGTCCACATTCATTTGAGAATAACCTAAGTTCATTAATTTCATTATCTGACCAACGATCTTTTGATCAATAAAATTAATAGTCGGTGATTTTAGCAACACACATAAGTAGCGTAACCTCATTGGGAGGGCCTACAAACGGTACACTAAGTGTATGCCATTACTTGACTTCTTAGTTTGTTACTAAGGATACTCATACGCCTCAAATAGAGTGGGTGTCGAACTTTTTCAAATTAAATGCACTATAGTCATCCCTTTAGAAATTCAATCTAGTGATCTTATGAATAAAGACTAATCCGATATGGAGGAAGACCCTAATGCCAATGCGCAAGTCTATCCACATCACATATGAATTCGTAATGGAGGCCATAGGGATATAAACCAACCCATTCACACTTAGATTCTTAAATTGAGGGTTTTTCTGGTTTTAATATGCAATATCTTAACTTTGGTTATTCGCACATATAAAACCGTTGGAATTTTAACATGCAAATTTTTTACCTTAGTTAATTGCACCCATAAAGCCATTTGTTTTAAACCATGCATCAAAACAAAAATTTAAAATATGCAATCAACAATCAAGACATATAAAGCGGGAAATAAATACGTAATGAAATATTTCCCGACTATTATGGTCTTCCGATTGTCAACTTCTTTTTGCCTTGTCCACATGTCCCATCACGTCTCTCACTCGTTATAAGGACCCTTAGAATTCGTCTGGTTTTTCTCGGTTTACTACGTAATTAGGAATCACCCAAAATTACGACAAACCAAAAACCACAAATTCAATTTGACTATAACGACCCGTTATTTGGTTCCTACTAATTTGTACAAGTTTTCTTGGTTTTCTACGTAATTAGGAATTACCCAAAAATTACGATAAACCAAAACCCACGAATATGAGTTGCCCACAATAACGTCTTCATCATTTTACATAAATTCCTATATACAAGGCTTGTCTAGGAAAATAAAGACGACATCTTTAGAATAAATCCTACAAAAAGATTTATTATAATCCTACACCGCTTCCAGCTCGTAGTTATTAATATTACACATATTCACATTCAAAATAAAACTAGCCCAGACATGTCCCGAGGTTTATAAATGAATGTAAAACCATAATTGCCGGGAATAATAACCACCTGAAAATAAAACTGACCAAAACCATGTAATAAATCGAACAAGTATAAAGCTAAAACCTTAGCTCTGATACCAATTTGAAGGAAACAGGTCCGGTCTGGGCCAAACCGAAAATCTCACTTTCGTGCTATGCATTCCAGAATCGGAGACTTTCGATCGAGCCCAAACTCTAAAATTGTTTCCCATAAGCGGATCTAGACTTATATTTGTTAGATATATTAAACGACACGCTAAAAATTAAATCTATAATTAAAGCGGAACATAAAGACTATACCTTTGAAGCGTGTCTCTCGCAAATAAGAAAAATGTTGAAACTTTGATTGCGAATACCACCAAAAATCCCTCGAATAACTCCGACTAACCCTGAAGTTGAGTGGGCAATTATCTACAGTGTGGATCTAGCAATAATCAAGAAACCCACAAGAACTTAGCCTCGAAAAAGCTAAAAAAACTGCTGCCCAAAAACTAGACAGCAGCTGCCCAAAATAGAACCAAACAGCCGCGCAAAAGGGACTGCTGCGAACACCAATATGCCACCGCGAAATCCCACCAGAACCACCAGCGAATAGCCCAACAACTAGCCGCGATCAGCACACAAAAACTGCTGCGGATCGATGGACGAAAACCACGATCAACGCAGCAGTAGTGGATCTGCGTTGACTGAAAAAAAAAAATGCTCACCGGAGCTAGTTCCGGGATGAAATCTGAGCTGGGCAGCAAAGATTAAAAACCGGACTAGGCAGCTAACTGACTGGGCAGCAAGTAAATCGAGTCGGCTGAGCTTTTCTTCAAGGAAGAAGGATCCTTAGTCGACTTCAAAAGAGATCTTCACGAAGAAGATGAAGTTCTCTCTTTAGACTACTCTTTCTCACTCTAGGCCAGTAGCCTCCTAAGTTTCTTATGTCTTGTAAATGCAAGACTTTATGTATTTATAGGGATCTTCAAGGGAGACCAAGTGGGTTTTTGACTTGGTCTTCTAATTAGATTTAATTGACTTTCTTAGTCTTCCCTAGACTAGTCAATTCTCAATTAGCCCAAGGATTATTTATTCGACCCACTTCGTCAATTAAATATTAATCAACCCAAGGATTATTTCATAACCCACTTCATCAATTAAATATAAAATTAACCCAGTGGTAAATATTTAATTAATCCACTTTGTCAATTTAATCTAATTCATAATTAATCGTACCACTAACGGATCAATTATGGAACTACCGCTCAAAAACAAAATTACTTCACGCACACTTTAATTATTCTTCTATCTTCTCACTTCAAAGATATAGTGCTCGTCAATTTATTAATTTACTGATAAATAAATTAATCAACTTCTTGGTTATCTGAGACTATTATCACTCGACCTTTTTATTATACCGGACATGAGTCCACCAACCAAGTCTAGTATAATAATCCTTACGAGCTCATCTCGGGAGCACCATCACCCCGGACGTACCGGTACATGGTTTTCTTTCAACAAGCAACGACACAATAACAAGTCAAACACGCATACCCAACTTACCGAGATCTAGGCCTTAATTGACCGCACTCTTTGGTAAATCAAAGTACACTATGTCTAACTCCCATGCCCGCTCTAGTCTAGGGATTAAGAGATTAGAATATTAGGTCTGAATTAACTACGAAGATCAGTACAAGTTAATTCGATCCCGAATAGGTCCTGCTCAATATGCCCCTGTTGGTGTATGTGCCCTTTTAAGGGCTATATAGACATTTTTCGTGTGATTGATACTTTATCATATGAGTTAATTTCATGAATATAATATTCTTGTGCATATTTGAATGCATTTAAATCGATCCGCCAAAAGAAACACTCTATGCATTGATTAGATCATGAGTGATTCTTTTGAGTAGTACTCGTACGAGGATCCTTATACCAGAAATCACTACATGATCTTAGGTGAATTGTAGTGTGCTCTGACATACGCCTAAAGAGACCGTAACATGTTTCCAAGTATGGGTATGTTTGGGTACACTATGAGTCACGCTAAGATATGTAGGTGAAGTGATGGGACTCCAAGTCTCTCTTAAGTGAGAGATGATATCTTGGCCACTTGATAGTGAACTGAGAAGTGCATGGCCATACCCGAGAATTGATAAGTGTTATCATTTGCTCGAATAGAATAAGTGTCACTAGGAAATCAAGTAAACTTTTAGCTAAATAAGGATTATGGTTCCATGCCTTATGCTAAACGGGATATCAATGTAGAGGATCGTACGTAGTATGCTTCGAAGGTTGCGTTGAATCACCATTCGATCCTCCATTCTAAATTGGGTAGTCATTATGTCTTACTAGAGACCACTAATGACTTATGGATTAATTAGATTGAATTATCCATTTCCAATTTGGAAGGGGCCTACAGGATCGCACATAAGAGAGTTCGATGATACAGAGTTGCCTGCACTAAGTATAATTGTTATACTTAGACAAATAGTATTTGATTAAATAGTTTAATTAGATATTATTGAGATGTTCTGTTGTATTAATTAAGAGTTAATTAAGTACCCAGTAACAATTGGAATAGGCTGATAAATCAAGGGACCTAATTGAAATTGAGGTTCTTGATCCATCAGCCTGATCCATGGGTCAATGGATTGATCCATGGGTTTGGTAAAACCCAAGTCAGTAGAAAGTAATATTGATTTTAATATTACTTTTACATTTTTACATTTTATATTCTATTTTATATTTTATGGTTTTAAGTTTGTTACTGACTACAGTATCTGACCCTATATATCTAGGATATGTGAGTCAGATACGGGATACAAGTTTTTTAGAAAAACTATTTTACCAAAAATTTGAGAAATTCCAAAACTTTTCTCTCTCGACAAAAAGGCTAGTACCTCTCTGTGAGAATCCCGGTGCTTGAGTGTAAAGACTTTTCTCGAAGGAATAAACATTTTGGTGGTGAACAGCGTAACCAAAGCAGAAGGTTTGGACCAACATCAAACAAGGATCCAGGCACGGCACCTATTACGCTACGCGGGTAAGCTTTAGAAGTTTTAAATGTAGAATTAAATTGACACTAAAACTAATCAATTAGGCTTTTTCCGCTGCATTTTTTGAAAACTAGGCCTAATCTATCCCAACAGCCCCTAGGCCTAATCGATCCTCTATTTCTCTTATAGACCCATTTGCACCTAATTGGTTGAAACCCATCAAGCATGTCTAACATCTCCCAGACTTGAATTGAGTCCATCGAGCCCATCTCAAAAATCATCGGTTTTTGCCTAGAATCTACATCTTTATCTTGGGGAGCATCAGGGACAAAATACGAAGATTCTCCCAACCCCACATACCTCTTGAGTTGTCTCATAACCCTCCCACTACAACAAAGCAACCTGTGTCTATGACATCTTGTGCAGTATTCAGTGATGTATCAATTTGTACTAGTGCATAAAGAACACTGGACTGTCCCCTAAGCTCTTCTACCACAACCTTGCTACTGGGTTTGTGATCTAAAATGTAGTCCTTTTCTAAAAATCTGGCGTTAGTGCTAACCATCACCTTCTAAACCTTAGAACTATAAAATAAACTACCCTTCGTTCCTCTGAGATATCCTACAAACAACATTACTTCTGATCATGCATCTAACTTGCTTGCATCTGCCTTAAGCATATGTTCTGGACAACCCCAAATCCTGAGATGTATGACACTGGGCTTTCGTCCAATCCATAATTCCACAGGGGTTGAAGGCACAAACTTAGATGGTACAAAGTTCAGAATGTAAGCTATTGTCTCCAAGGCATATCCCCAAAACGAATTGGGCAACTCACTATAACTCGTTATAGATCTCACCATATCAATAAGAATCATCTTTCTCCTTTCTTCTAAACCATTCTGCAGGGGTGTGTCAGGTGCAGACAACTAGGACTGAATACCCACCTTTGACAAGTAGCTCCTAAATTTGCTAGAGAGGTACTCGCCACCATGATCTGATTGCAGTGTCTTGATACTTTTACCATGATGCTTCTCCACATCTGCCCAAAACTCTTTGAACTTGCTAAAGCATTCGGAATTGTGGCGCATAAGGTAAATATACCCATACCTAGAGTAATCATCTGTGAAAGTCACAAAATACTCAAATCCATCTTTAGCCTGAATTGACATAAGTCCACATAGGTCAGAGTGAACCAACTCTAAAATTTCCTTGGCCCTATACCCCTTTGCCTTGAGAGGCCTTTTGGTTATTTTACCCTCCAAGCAAGATTCACAAGTTGTATAACTTTCAATCTCCAATGAACCCAAAGGCCCATCATTGACTAACCTCTGAATCCTACTAAGGTTTATATGACATAGTCTAAGGTGCCAAAGATAATTTTGGTTCATTTCAGAAGGTTCTTTCCTCTTAGTATGGTTTGATAATGTGTCATTCATTTCAGTGTTTTGCATAACAGGAGAGTTAGGCTTAATCAAGAAGAGATTGTCAACGAATAAACCGGAACATATAAGTTTCTTATTTTTTTTAACATTAATAGAATTATTAGAAAAAAAAAACTTATAACCATCCTTCAAAAGTTTAGAAACTGAAAGTAAATTCTTTCTAAAGCTTAGAACATAAAGACAATCCTTCAAAACTATTACAGCATTATTTTGAAAATAAGTCTTGCTACTCCCACTGCTTTAACTGACACTTTGGTAGTGTCTCCTAAGTAGACTTCCATCTCGCCATCTCTAAGCATCGGGGTCACTTGCAAACCTTGCAAAGAATTACAAACATGATCAGTTGTTCCTGAATCCACACACCAAGTATCTGTTGGAATCACCGCTAAACATGTCTCAGTAACTAAATAAAAATGGCCATACGTTTGAGGATTGGACAATCTAGCTTCCAATATCCTGCCTTGCCACATTTGAAGCACTTGCCTTTCGGTTTCTTCTTTTTAGAAATGTCTGGTTTAGGCACATAATTAGCAGTTTTCAAAACTATGAGGAAAGCTCTGAGTATGATGTCAACATGGGTTTCCCCATTGATCTCACCTCCCAAAACCTCAATCTCATTGATTTTACTAATCATCTCAAGTACATGGTCTCTCACAGGTGTGCCCTCAGCCATCTTGGTAGTCATTAGGCATTTCTGGGCATACATCAGAGGGCATGAACTTGTATTGCTCAACCGTGAGGAGAATGTCCAAATTTCATTTCCGTTCAATGTAATTTGGGCTAGTTAGCTTGTTCTCTTTTAGTATGAATGGATTAAATGCTACATCAAATGTAAATAAATGGAGAAGTTTCAGTATTTTATCTTTTTTAAAAAATATTGATGCCCTGAAAATGTGGTCAGTATTGTTTGGTCAACATGAGTATTGTTTGGTCAGTATTTTATCAAATCCACCAATATCTCGTTCACCGGGATTTACGAAGGTCATGATAGTGTGAACGTCTACGCTAGTCCACATTCGTTCGAAAAGAACCAAGTTCATTAATTTCACTATCTGACCAAACAATCTATCGATCAATGAAATTAATAGTCAGTGATTTTAGCCGTACACATAAGTAGCGTAACCTCGTTAGGAGGAATACTACAAATGGTACACTAAGTGTATTTCATTACATGACTTCTAAGTTTGTTACTGAGGATACTTGTGCACCTCAGATAGAGAGGGTATCGCATTTCTCCAATTAAACTCACTATAGTCATCCCTTTAGAAATTCAATCTATTAATCTTATGAATGAAGACTCATCTGATATGGAGGAAGACCCTAATGCCAACGCGCAAGTCTATTCACATCACATATGAATTCGTAATGGAGACCATGGGGATATAACACAACTTGCTCCCACTTAGATTCTTAAGTTGAGGGTTTTTTCGGGTTTAACATGCAATTTCTTAACCTTATTTATTTGCACCCATAAAACCACAGGTTTTCAATCATGCATCAAAACATAAATGTAAAACATGCAAGCAACAACCAAGATAATAAAAGCGGGAAATAAATGCATAATGAAACATGTTCTAACTATTATGGCGGCCTTCTCAATTGTTGCTTCCTTTCATTGCCTCATTAACTCGTCCCGTCACGTCGCTCCTACTAGTTATTTGAACTCCTTGTAATTCGTTCCAGGTTTTCTTGATTTTTTATGTAATTTTGGAATCGCCCAAAATACGATAAACCAAAACCAATGAATACAAGTTGCCCACAATAACATCTTCGTCATTACATATATTCCTAAATACAAGGCTTGATTTTTCTAGGAAAATAAAGACGACATATTCATAGAATAAATCCTACTACAGATTTAATCTAATCCTACATGGCTTCCAGCTCGTGGTTATTACTATTACACACTCACATTCAAAATAAAACGAGCCCAGACATGTCCCAGGGTTTATAAATGAATGTAAAAACCAAAATAGCCGGGATAATAATCACCTACAATAAAACCTCGTAACAAATCGAATAAGTATAAAGCCAAAACCATAGCTCGATACCAATTGAAGGAATTAAATTTGGTCCGGGCCAAACCGAAAATCTCACTTTCGTGCTATGTATTTCAGAATTAGAAACTTCAATTAAGCCCAAACGCTATAATTAATTCCCATGAGGGCCTCTTGTCTTATACTTGTTCGATCTATTAAATGACACACTAAAAATTAAATCTTCAAGTAAAAGCGAAATTAAAGATTTGGCCTTTGAAGTGTCTCCCTTAAAAAATCCCTCGAATGTCTCCAAGATAAGTCCGAAAGTTGTGTGGGCAACTATCTATCGAACCGATCTACCCCGAAAACTACTCAAGAACACTAGATCTGAAAAACCAAGATCAGATCTAGCCGAAAATCACCCAGCCTATCAGATGTGGATTAGATCTAGACAACGGTGAACAGATCTGGCCCAAAAATGAAAGCCCAATACACCGGAGTTCACCCAGCCTCACCGGAATACGAATTCACCGAAATCTGAGCCAAAATTCGAAGAAAAGGGCAGCTAGAAATCCTGCCCAAAAAATTGCACCTTGGCCAAAAAATAGAGGTGCCGGCCATCGAGATTTTGAGCTATCCACCGGAAGTTTAAAGGCCACGCCTTTGTAGTGAAAGAGGTCAAAAATCTGACTTCGAGAAAGATCTTTTAGAAGAAGAAGAAAAAACTCTCTCTAGGGTTTTCTCTTTCTTTGAGGTGAAGAAAAAAAAGTGTTATGTTGTGATGAGTTGTAAGGTAGAATTAATCTATCTATACCGAGCTTCTAGGGAAACCTTAAGTGGGTTTAAGTTAGGCTTTACTAGTTGGACTTGTTGACTTCTAAGTCTTCACTAGACTAGTCAACACTAATCAACCCAAGGATAGTTAATTAATTCAATCCACTTCGTTAATTGACCAAAGGATAATTCATTAAATAATTAAATCCACTTTGTCAATTTACTTAAGGATTATTAATTAATTATTAAATCCACTTTGTCGATTTAATCTAGCTCATAATTAATCGTATCACTAACGGATTAATTATGGAATTACCATTTAAATCGAAATTGCTTCCGGGTCAATTTTTAATTATTCTTTTATCTCCCCACGTCAAAGATATAGTGCTCGTCAATTTATTAATTTATTGATAAATTAATTAATCGACTTCTTATCATCCGAGATCAGTAACACTCGACTTTATTACCATACTGGACATAAGTCCACCTGTTGGGTTTAATATAATAATCTTTACGAGCTTATCTCAAGAGCACAATCACCCCGGACGACCGGTACATGGTTTTCTTTCGATAAGCAATGACACAATAAAAAATAAACATGTATACCCAACTTACCGAGATCTAGGCCTTAAGTGACCACACCCTTTGGCAAATCAAAGTAAAGCTAATCCTCACCCGTCCCAGTCTAGGGATTAAGAGAAAGAATACAAGGCTCGAATTAACTACGAAGATCAGTACAAGTTAATTTGATCCTACTCAGGTTCTACTCAATATGCCTCATGCACATCTGCATGATTCAATTAGTCTAGACAAACCAATCTCAGAATCATACAATAACCTAAACCGACAGTATGTCCAAACTGTCTCAGTTACGAGCTTTATTTATATATCATGACTTTAACCCATTATAAGATCTACTGTGTCACACCAAACACCTTATCATCTAGACATATGATATAAATGAACAATTTATAAAACTAAAACGCAATCGATATGTAACCTGGGAAATAGTTTTTCATACAAGCAAAGCTTTTCAGTATTCAAAACTAACAACTCTGATATCAGCTAACCATGCCAATAGTGAAGCAAATATCAGGTCGTGCATAACATTGCATACATGAGACTTCCCACTACTGATGCACACGGAACTATCTTCATGGCTTCGATCTCCTCAATAGTCTTTGGAGACTGCTTTTTAGATAGATGCACTTCATGTCTAAAGGTAAGAAACCTTTCTTGGAGTTCTACATGTTAAAACGAGGTAGAATCGTATCTATGTATGAAGCCTGGGAAAAAGTAAATGAACGTTTCCTATAATCTCAAATAATCTTGATCCCAAGGATATGTCCAACTTCTTCCAAGTCCTTCATATCAAATTGCTTGGATAACCACATATTTACATCTGAAAACACTTTCTTATTGTTCCAATAAGCAGAATGTCATCTACGTAAAATACAAAAAACACCACTACTTTTCCATCACATATGCGATATACACATTGCTCATCCAGACAATGAGTAAATCCAAAACACTGGATTACCTCATCAAACCAAATGTTTCAAGATCTGGATGCTTACTTATGTCCGTAAATAGACCTCTTAAGCCTGCAAACCTTATGCTCTTAGCCTTCAGCAATGAATCCCTCTGGTCGCTGCATGAAGATGGTCTCCTCAAGATTTCCATTAAGGAAAGTTGTCTTAATGTCCATCTTCCGAATCTCATAATCCATATGAGCAGTTATGGCCGAGAGAATCCAGATCGACTTAAGCATAGCTACCGGGGAAAAGGTTTCCTAATAATTGGTATATTCTTTCTTAGTATACCCCTTTGCCACGAGCCTATCTTTAAAGGTTTTCACCTTCCCATCGAGTTCTCTCTTGCGTTTATAGACCAACTTGCACACAATTGGTAAAAAATGATCAGGCAAGTCTACAAGCTCCCAAACTTGATTAGAGTCCATTAACCCCATCTCAAACAACATCACTTTTTGCTAAGAATCTACTTCTCTATCTCATAGTGCCTCATTGTAGTTAACAGGGTCTGCCACATTCTCTCCTGGGATAAATCGGTAGATTCTCCCAACAACATGAACCTTTCGGGCTGTCTCACAACCCTCCCACTGCGATGAGGTACTACTTACAAAGGCGCATCATCTGTGGTACGTTTCGCAGTATCATTTGGTGTATCTACTTGTACTGGTGGTACAAAAGTCGTAGGTTACCCCCAAGTTCTTCTAGTATGATCTTACTACTGGGCTTGTGATCCATAATATAATCTTCTTCTAAAAATCTAGTGTTAGTGCTAACTATCACCTTCTGATCTTTAGGAATACAGAATAGACCACCTTTCGTTCCTCTTGGATAACTTACAAACAATCTTACTTCTGTTATTGATCTAAGTTACCCGTAGCTGCCTTAATCACATGTGCTAGACAACCCCAAATTCTGAGATGTCTCAGACTGGGCTTGTGCCCCGTCCACAACTCCACAGGGGTTGAAGGCATGGATTTAGATGGTACAAGGTTCAGAATGTAAGCTACTATTTCTAAAGCAAAACCACAAAACGAATTTGGCAACTCACTATAACTCGTCATTGATCTAACCATTTCCATCAGAGTCCTATTTCTTCTCTTTGCTACACCATTCTGCTTGGGTGTGTCTGGTGCAGACAACTGGGATTAAATTCTTGCATCTAACAAGTAGGATTTAAATTCACCTGCAAGATATTCGCCACCTCGATCTGATCGAGTGTCTTGATACTTTTACCATGATGTTTCTCCACATCTGCCCAATACTCCTTGAATTTATCAAAATATTCAGACTTATGGCGCATCAAGTAAATGTACCCGTATCTCGAGTAGTCATATGTGACAGTCACAAAATACAAGAAACCACCTCTTTCTTGAATTTACATAGGACCACACAAGTCAGAATGAACTAATTCTAACATTTCTTTGGCCCTATACCCATTTGCCAAAAAAGGCCTTTTGATCATGTTACCTTCCAAGTCAGATTAACAGGTCGAGTAGTTATCAATTTCCAATGAACCTAAATATCCATCAGCTACCAACCTCTTAATCCTACTAAGGTTAACGTGACCTAACCTAAGGTGCCAAAGATATGTTTGGTTCATCTCAGAAGGTTATTTTATCTTATTATGATTCAATGATGTATGAATTGAAGTTGCATGTTTAGTTTGAGAAGTTGGTTTTAGCAAAACCAAATTGTCAACTAATGAACCAGAACAAATAAGTTTCTCATTATTTCTAACAAAAACAAATCAATCAAAAAAACAAACTTATAACCATCCTTCAAAAGTTTAGAAACTGAAATTAAATTTTTTCTAAAACTAGGAACATAAAGACAATGTTTTAAAACCACCCTAAAATTTTTGAAATTCAGGGTTGCTTCTCCCACTACAACAACTGACACTTTCGTAGTGTCTCCCAAGTAGACATCCATTTCTCCCTCTCTAAGCTTCTGGATTACCTGAAACCCCTGCAGAATTAAAAACATGATCAGGGGTTCTTGAGTCCACACACCAAGTATCTGTGGGAATCACCGCTAAACATGTCTCAGTAATCAATGAGGAAATAATAGAACCTTTGTTCTTTAGACAATCCACCTTCCAATGTCCCATCTAATTACACTTAAAGCACTTGATTTTTGGCTTTTTCTTTGCAATTGCGCTAGACGTAGGAGCAAGCTGTGCCTTTGGCACTTTGCCTTTAGTCTTTTTCTTCTTCTTTCCTGCCTTATGCGCAAAAGAAGGTTTGAATGTGACTAAAGCTCGCTTCTTCTATTGAAAAAGACATTCAGCTGACACCAACTCTGCCAAGAGCTCGGATAAACTATATATTCTCTTATTCATGTTGTAGTTCAATCGGAACTGCTCAAAGCTTTAAGGCAATCTCTGGAGAATAGTGTCGACCTGGGTCTCACCATCGATTTCACCTGCCAAAACCTCAATCTCATTTATTTTACTAATCATCTCAAGAACGAGATCTCTCACATGAGTGCCCTCAGCCATCTTGATAGTCATAAGCTTTCTCATAGCCACTTTTCTAGCTACACGACCTTGATGACCGAACATTTGCCTTAAATTAGCCATTATGTCAAAAGCAGAGATCATGGCATGATGCTAATATTGTAGAATATTCGACATATATGCCAGAATGTAACACTGCGCCATCTCATCTACCTTTCTCCACCTCTGATACGCTAACCTGTCCTCTTTGGTCGATTCGTCATTTGGCGTACCTGGGCACACCTCGGTGAGCATGAATTTGTGCCCTTCAGTCGTTAGGGCAATATCTAGGTTATGTTTCCAATCAATGTAATTCGGACCAGTTAGTTTGTTCTCTTTTAAAATGATAGCTAGTGGATTGAACGTCATATCAAAAATTGAAAAGAAGTAAACAACAAGTGCTTTAGTAAACTAATTAATTCAATTCAAAAATATTGACTCCCTCAAACAATATATTTAATTGAATTTACTGACATCTCGTTCACTGGGATTCATGTAAGCCATGATAGTGTGGAAATTTACGTTAGTCCACATTCTTTTAAGTATAACCTAGTTCATTAATCTCATTATCTGGCCAAATGCACTATTGACCAATAAGACTAATAGTAGTTACATTTTAGCCGTACACAAAAGTAGCGTCACCTCGATGGGATGAATACTAAAAATTATACACTAAGTTTATCCAATCACGTGACTTCTAAGTTCATCACATCGGATAATACGTCTCAGATGAAGAGGGTATCACAGTTCTCTAGTTTAATTTACTATAATCATCATATTAGAAATTCATTCTAGTAATTCTGCAGATTTTACTCATCTGATATGGAGGAAGGTCCTAATGCAAACGCGCAAGTCAACTCACATCTCTAATGAACCCGTGATGGAGGCCATGAGACTATTAACCATCTGTGTTGATCGAGATTTCAACATGGTGAATCCGTTGGGGGATCGAGTGGGCCGAATTGAGTCTCAGATTGAGAGTTGGTTTCGTCTTCTGGGCACTGATGATGAAATAGTGATTTTTTTTGCTTCGATCAATGAGTTACGAAGGTTTCTTGAGTCTTTGGAGACTGGAACTCGGGAGCTTGAAAGAAAAGTTTCGGTCTGTGTGTCTTCTTCAAGTTCTTCTCAGCCTCCATCGTTTGCTGATGCTTTGGAGTCGGTTAAACATGACATTGTGGTCTTGACGAGAAGATTGGATGTCACGGTTTCACGAGAAGAAATAGAGGATGATATTTCTGAGTTACGAAGGGTGACGGAAGATGTTGCTTTGTTGAAGAAAGACGGTACTAGTTCAACTGACAGCTGCACGTTTTTGTTCGGTTAAAAATTTAAAGTTCTAGAACCAAAGGCCTTTGGAGGAGTTCGAAGTACCAAGGAACTTGAGAATTTCGTGTGGGATATGGAGCAGTATTTTGTGGCTACACATGTGCCAAAAATAGAACAGGTTATGATTGCTAGCATGTACCTAGAGGGAGATGCGAAGCTCTGGTAGAGAACAAGGGCTAAGGATCATAGTCGGCTGGAAATCCAAACTTCGGATGGGTTGAAGAAGGAGTTGCAGGCTCAGTTCTTACCATCGAATGTGGGTTGGATGGCTCAGGAGTTTTTGAGAAGGCTCATACAAGTAAATTCCATTCATGCTTATGTTAAAGAATTTTATTCTTTAATGTTGGATGTTGAAGGCATGTCAGAGGAGGACAAGATCTTCAACTTCGTGGAGGACAAGATCTTCAACTTCGTGGCGGGATTACTTCATGGCGGAATTTTATTATTTGTAACCGTTTCTTAAAGCTTTAGTCAGAGCCTAGTGTTTTGGGCTGTCAAACACGAAACTATGAGCCTATAAATAGGCCGATCCTTGTATATTTTCAAGGAACTCATTTTTGGTAAAGGAATTCCAAAACTTGGGTGGGACTAGTTTAGCTTAGGGAGGGAGCTAGACTAGTTGGTTCAGATTTTGGCTAAGTGTGAGGCTTTAGTCTTGAACGAAAATTCTTTGTAACTAGTTGAGGGATTTCAATAAAAGTTACACTGAGCTTGGGGGCTTCAACCCATTAAAATCACTTGCATTCTAGAATTGTTTCTATTTGGGTATTTTCAGGTTCATTTCTAGTTGCTACCTTAGTGAGTTTCCACTATATCTTTGGTCAGCGTTTGGGGGTGTGTGTCACTGTTAGCCCTAGACAAAAATATGATTTACATGTTGAAGGGCTAAGTTTTGGGCTATGTGCTAGGGACTTCAGCCTCTACCTTGCACGAAGAGTTCTTGCATGGTTGCATGAGATTACTTGGGGGATTTACATGAGGTGTTTAAATCTCCTTGGACGGTTTGCATGGGAAGAGCTGGAAAGCTAGAAAGTTGACATGTGGCTCGGTAGTTTCTACACTTGACTGAACTTGTCTAGGGCTTGGCTTAGTGGGTAGTTATTTCCTTGTTTTTTGGGCTTGCAAGCCTGATGGCTCTGGGTGGCAGTTGTAACCGTTCCATTCAGTCCCTTGTTGCATATTTTTGCTTTGTTGAGCCAACAAACCACCTTAGAACATTTCTGGGTGAGTTTTGTGCTGAGCCTTCATTAAGTGTTCCTTTGTTTCGAGTTTTATAACAAAGGTTGGCCTTTGGCTGTAACATTGCTTACTTTGTTTTCCTTAATTTCTAAATCCGTCTGGTTTTTTGATATTTTCTAACCTCCATTTCAATTCTAACGGAAAGGCCTTTGAGGGTGTGACAATTTTGGTATATAAGCTAAGGTTGGAACTTGGGCTTTAGTTTTCGCTGTTGCAAGTGTGGAAATTGGGTGTTGTTCAAGTGTTTGAAGATGGTGAATCCATTGGGAGATAGAGTTGGCCAGATTTTGTCCCAGATTCAATCCTTGCTTCGTCTTCTGGGCACTGATGATGAGACCGTAAATCTCATGGCTTCTATCAATGATTTAAGAAGATCTCTTGAGTCTTTGACAACTAGAACTCAAGATTTGGAGAAACGAGTTTTGGTTGTTGCACCTTCTACTAGTTCTTCTCCTCCTTCATTGCTTTCTAATGCTTTGGAGTTGGTTAAACAAGACATTGTGGTCCTCACTAAAAGACATGACATTACTGTTTCACGGGAAGAAATTGAAGATGATCGTTTCGAGTTACAAAGAGTGATGGAAAATGTGGCGTTGCTGAAGAAGGTGGTCGGTTCTGGTCTAATTGAGAGTTAAACTTCTTCATTCGGGAGGGATTTTAAGGTGCTGGAGCCAAAAGGATTTGCTGGGAACAGAAGTTCTAAGGAACTTGAGATCTTCTTGTAGGACATTGAACAATATTTTCAGACCGCTAAGGTGGCAGAGGCACAACAAATCAACTTTGCGTCCATGTATTTGACTGCGCATGCAAAGCTCTGGTGGCGGTATAGGGTGACAGATGAAACTTTAGCACAGTTTGGGAATTGGGATATGATGAAGAGAGAACTGAAGACTCAATTCCTACCGACTAATACCTCTTGGATTGTAAATGAGTCCCTTCGAAAGTTAAAACAATCAGGTACGGTTCATGACTATGTGAAAGATTTTCAGTCTTTGGCGCTTAATGTGAAAGACATGTCTGAATAAAATAAGTTGTTTAATTTCATGGCGGGATTGCAAAACTGTGCACAAGCGAAGTTGAATCAGCAAGGCATGCAGAATGTCTCTCAAGCCATTACTGCTGTTGAGAAACTTGTGGATTTCAAAGCCATGGGTGCCGGCTTGAATGAGAAAAAGAAATATAAGACGATGAAAAGTCCGAAAGACGAGAAATTGGCGGCTGGTTTTTCCTTTGAGATTTCCCGGCGGTGTGTGGGTGGTGAATCGTCTGTGCGTGGAAGCTTGGGGCGGCCAGTGACTATCACGCGCGGCGGTGATTGGTGGCCAGTTACTTTCTGGGGGCGAGTCTGAAGAATTATGGTTAAATTGTTGATCGTTGGTTCATTGGTTCATTGCCCACACAACGTTCGAGCCTATCTTGAGTCATACAAGTGATCATCTGAGTTAACACTTCATGAAGTATTTCTAAACTTCTACTTTAATTAGAAATTATTTGTTGCGTGATAAATCGAACAAGTACAAACCAAGATCCTGCGTAATGTTATTTCAAGCAAGGATTGGAATAGCGATTGTGCTAGAGTCTAGGTCTGGTCAAGAGTTTCAATTCTTGAATGCATAGCACAAAAGTGAATTTTTAATTGGGCCCGGACATATAATCTTTCAAGTGGTATCAGAGCCTAGTTTTGGCTTTATGCTTGTTCGATTTGTTACAAGAGTTTATTTGCAAATGGTTAAGAAATGTCGGCTATTATGGTTGCGTTTGTATGTTTTAATTAAATCCCGGGACATGTCCGGGTTTGGTTTTTATAAATGCTTGTAATAGTAAAGCCACGTGCTGGAAGCCGTGTAGGATTATATCAAATCTGTAGTATGATTTTTTCTATGTAATTTTTTATTTTATTTTCCTAGATGCCTTGTAGTAGGAAAATTTATTATGTAATCGAAGGCGTTATGGTGGACGACTTGATTTCGTGTGTTTTGGTTTATCGTTAATTCGAAGAAAACTAAGAAAACCCAGAACGAATTGCAAGAAGATCAAATAACGAAGTGGGAGCAGGATAAAAGACTCAGAAACGAAACAAAGCAGGTGAGCCGGCGAACGAGTCACCGGTAGAAATCGCCGGCCGGCAGCAGCACATCTGCGCGCGCAACAGGCGCTGGTGCAGCACCGCAAGAATGTGGCCCTGGACGCACCTGCGCGCAATCATGTCGCGCGCAGGCCGTTTTTCATTTTTTCTAGTTTTTTTCAAGATCCAAATTTTCAAGACTCAATCCATCGAGTGACGTGACTTGATGGGACACAAGATCAAGACAGAAGAAGGAAGCAATTAAAACTATAATAGTCGAGAAATTTATTTTATGCATTTATTTCCCGTATTTATAGTTTTAATTTTTATACTTTAATTTTTATGATATATTTTAGATGCATAATTTTAAAGCATGCTGGTTTTATGTTTGCACAGAATTTAGGATTAGTTAATTGATTGTTAAAACCAGAAAAAACCATCGTTTTAGAAATCTAAGTGGGAGCGGGTTGGTTAATATTCCCATAGCCTCCATTATGAGTTCATATGTGATGTGGGTGGACTTGCACGTTGGCATTAGGGTCTTCCTCCATATCGGATGAATTCAACCATAATATCCCTAGCTTATGAATTTCTAAGTAAGATGACTAGAGTAAGTTGAAATAGGAGAGATGCGATACCCTCTCCATCTGAGGCGCACTATCCTAAGGTGATAAGCTCAGAAGTCACGTAGTGGCACACACTTAGTGTACGATTTGTAGTATTCCTCCCATCGAGGTTACACTGCTCATTTGTACGGCTGAAAGGCACTAACTATTAGCTACATTGATCAATAGATCGTTTGGTCAAATAGTGTAGTTGGTCAGATAGTGTAGTTAATGAACTGGTTCTTCTCAAACGAATGTGGGTTAGCGTAAACGTCAACAGTATCATGGCTTACAAAAATCCCAGTGAATGAGATGTCAATGGATTTAATTATAGTTTTGAGGGATATCAATAACTGAAGAATTTATTTTCGAAATTATGTGCTTATTTTTTAGAAACATTGTATGTTTATTTATTTACAGTCTTCAATATGGCATGTAATCCGTTAGCTACAATATTGAAAGATAACAACTAATCGATCTGAACTATATCGATTGGAGTCGAAATTTGGACATTATCCTAACGGTTGAGAGCACTCCTGTGAGAGATCATGTCATTGACATGATTAGTAACATCAACGAGGTTAAGGTAGTGGGAGGCGAAATCGATTGTGAAACCAAAGTCGATATTGTGCTCTATAACTTGCCACAAAACTATGAGTAGTTTCGGTTGAACTACACCATAAGTCAATTGTTGTGTACTTCATCCGAGCTCTTAGCAGAGTTGGTGGCAGCTAAAAGTCTTTTTCATGAGAAGAAGCAAGCTTTAGTCGCAGTCAAAGGTTCAAAATCTTCTTCTTAGCCTAAGGTTGGAAAGAATAAGAGAAAGTTTGAGGGAATAGCTCAAAAGGCACAAATTGCGCCAAAGCCGGAGATTGCAAAGAAGAAGCTGAAAGGCAAGTGCTTCAAGTGCAATCAAACGGGACATTGAAAATCAGATTGTCCAAAGCTCAAAAGTACGACAGTTTTTGCCTTAATTACTGAGACATGTTTAGCGGCGATTCCCACAGATACTTGGTGTGTAGATTCGGGCGTCACTGACCATGTTTGTAATTCTTTGCAAGGGTTCCAAGTAACCCGAAAGTTTAGAGAAGGTGAGCTAAAAGTCTATTTAGACAACACTACAAGAGTTTCAGTAATAGCAGTGGGAGTAGTTAACCTATTTTTCAAGAATTCTAGGCTAGATTTACATAATTGTCTTTATGTACCGTGTGACGACCCTGAAAGAAAATAGGCAGAAAATTCCCAAGTAAAACCCTATTATCTTATGGTTGAATTCAAAAATAAAAGATAAGGAGTAGATAGGATAGGATTGGAGAATTGTGATTGAACTCAAAGGCTTTTGAACCAAATCCGCAACACTTACGTGTCTACATAAACCCGTCCTCAACCAATAAGTTGCTATCAAATTATTTCTTAGAAACCTCACCCGTCAGTTTCCACGATGCAGTCTGTCAGTCTCCAGTGATTCATTGATCATGGATAGTCGACTCCCATTTTATTAAATTTCCCGTAGGTAAATGTGGTTCTCCATTACTGTGTTTGATTTTCAGAGTTGAGCCTCAAAAGGTAAAATATATAATAAGGAATAACATATGGCGCAATTTCTTTTGCTGTAGGAACTGAGGTTGAAGAGCGTGAATTTTAGTCCGACTAATTGTTAGTCAGTGCTATTTGAAAGTCAAGGTGAGGGACTCATAAGTATTTTTCTCCTAAAATCATGGGTCTAACCCAAACCGTATTTTGTATTAGTTCTATAAATATTGCATGTGTGCTTAGTGGGTTGCGTTAAATCATGATAGTGACTACTTGTTATCTTCAGCTGATAACTGTGAATTAAACTGAGTTGATGTTCAAAATGGATGATTATCGAGTCTTTAATGTGGAATTGGGCCTGTGAGATTTATGCGTCCGAACTAAATTATGAGTGCACTAGCGTGTTTATTTTTTAGGTTTCCCATTAGGGCTTCACGCCATGGCCTATTTTGACTAGTTCCGCTGGAGTCAAGCCTGTTTTCTTGGGGATTTGCTATTCTTGAAAAAGTAGATAATAATAATGGTAAGCAAATACGTGGTAACCAAACCAGGCGTGTGGACGGATGGGTAGTTCGTAATTAAGTTCACAGATTTGTTGACATCGGATTTCGTGCCAAAATATGGGTATGTGCTGTTTTTTTTATGAATGTATATATATGAAAAGGTACGGACTTTCCCTTATATGCATATGAGTGCTTATACTTTTTACGCTCTGACCCCCCTGAGAACGGAGGTTGTTGACTTAATTTTCATTTTGTTGTATTCTTAAATTATAATCTAATCGTATCTTATACTATAAAAAAATAATTCGTGGCCTAAACGAGTTTAAAGAATGGTGAATCATAATTCTGGTTAAATTGTGAGTTTTATTTGGTGATTCTGTATTCTGAATTTTATTTACTGCCTTGTCTATCCTGGATAATACAACTGAGGCAGTTATACAACACTGAGGGAGTGGTATTTTAGTTGAATTACCGAGCAATTTAAATCCTGGTTCTTCTCTGTTATTTTCGAAAATGAAAGAAGGATTTAGGGAACTTAATTTATTAGGGCTATGTTGTTCGGGAGAGAGAATGGGTGGAAACCATTAAAGAATGGGAAGGATTTGACATTTGGAGTGGGGTCCGATTATGAGGAAAAGAAACTGATGATCAAGGTTTATTGGTGAGTGGTATTGGGGTGCGTGTAACATATAGGCACGTATGTGTACGACTATGTAAGTTTAGGTATTGTGGGTGCTTTCCTTTGTTTTAAGATTTCCGAAAACGGTATCAACTCCAGCATATAAATTTCCTTTTGACTCTTATTATTTATTTTATTTATTTTTATTTGTTGTCTATTAGCCAAACTCAAATTTTACCAGTTTTGCAAACGGTGATGTTATTGTACAATATTATTACGGATTCAGCAATCTTCATGATTTTATGGGTATGAGATTTGGGTTTTAAAACATTTGACTCAGTCTTCTCATTTGACCACGAATTTTGGGTTAATTATTTTAATTAATTAAGCTGACGGTGATAAGGTATTTAATTTCAATTTATTTTATTACATGCCTGTTTTAACTCATGGATCTGACTAAATTAACCTTCAACTATGGATATTTAAATGAAATTGACTTCTTATTGCATAAGCATTCGGACCATTTGACTTATTGCTGCATATGCATTTAAAAACGCAAGTTACTTGTGAGTAAATGATTGTCTATACCCTATCAATCGCTGACCTTCGGGTGATGGATCCCATCAGTCGTCAACTTTGATTGGTGAACCCTTATCAGTCGCCGACCTACGGGGCGGTGTGTCATTTTACCAATTTGTCCCTTTTATGGCATCATGTTTGTTCTCAAGTTATTTAAGGAAATGTTATGCTTGGGAAACTATGATGACGTGATTTTCGTGATATCTACTGCGTACTTACTTGTTCTACTATCCCATGAAACTGTCTATTGCACATCGATAAGTATTTGTGTTTGGAGTTATTTTTAAACTTTGTTGCTTGCATGTGACCCCTTTTGACTTCCTCACTAGGCGGTGGCTCATCCCTTTAACATTATCGTGTAACTAGTCCGCACTAGGAGAAATAAGGCGCTACCCAGGATCGTGGTATGTGCTGTGAAATAAGGCCAAAGATCTAGATTGTAGGTCATCTGGCCATTTGGCATTTCATTAATTACATTACGTTGTATTTATTTCCTTGATACTTAGTTTGGATTGAGTTATTACTTTACATTTGGTAAATCCCAACGTGAGTTAGGAAAGACATTTCGTTCCGTAGTCTTTAGGACGAAATGTTACATACCGAGTTTTAGAAAAAATCTTATTTCGGTTTCTAAACTCTTAATGAATCGTTACAAGTTTATTTTTTCTGATAAATTTGTTTTTGTTAGAAAAGATGGCAAACTTTTTTATTCTGGTTAGTTAGTAGACAATTTGTTTTTGGTTAAATCAAACTCCCATGTTGTGCAAAACACAGAACTAAATGGCGCATCATCTAACCAAAATAAGAGAAAAGAACCTTCTAAAGTGAATCAAACCTATCTTTGGCATCTCAGGCTAGGCCATATAAAACTTAGTAGGATTAAGATGTTAGACAATGATGGACCTTTAAGTTCATTAGAGATTGACAGTTATTCAACCTTCGAGTCTTGCTTTGAAGGTAAGATGACCAAGAGACCTTTTAAAGCGAAAGGTTATAGAGCCAAAGAAGTATTAGAATCGATTCACTCTGACTCGTGTGGACCAATTTCGGTCCAGGCACGAGGTGGATTTGAGTATTTTGTGACCCTCACAGATGCTTACTCAAGGTACGGATACATTTACCTAATGCACCACAAGTCCGAATGCTCTAGTTAATTCAAAGAGTATCGGGCAAATGTGGAGAAACATCACGGTAAGAGTATCAAGACACTGTGATCAGATCGTGGTGGTGAGTACCTGTCTCACAAATTTTGAGAATACCACAGTATGGTCAAAATTCAGTCTCAATTGTTTGCACCTAGCACACCACAGCAGAACGGTGTAGCGGAAAGAAGAAACAGGACTCTTATGGAAATGGTTAGGTCAATGATGAGCTATTGTGATTTTCCGAGTTCGTTCTGGGGGTATGCCTTAGAAACTATAATGTATATTCTAAATCTTGTACCATCTAAAACCGTGCCTTCAACCCCTACAGAGTTGTGGAACGGACGCAAGCCCAGTCTAAGACATCTCAGAATTTGGGATTTTCCAGTACACGTGCTTAAGGCAGATGCGACTAAGTTAGATGTAAGAACAGAAGTATTTCTGTTTGTAGGATATCCTAGAGGAAAGAAAGGTGGTCTGTTCTATAGTCTTAAAGATTAGAAGGCGATAGTTAGCACTAATACCAGGTTTCTAGAGGAAGACTATATTCTAGATCACCCAAGAGTTAGATAGTACTAGAAGAACTTAGAAAGCAATCGGATAATCCTGATACACCACACACTGCACAAGATATCACAGATGGTGCATCGTCATAGTGGAAGGGTTGTGAGACAACCCGATTGGTTCATCGGCGTGAGAGAAGCCCCTAACTTCATCCCAGGCGTGCCTGAACCAAACCCTGTAAACTAAAATGGGGCTCTCTGAGATAAAGATGCAGAATCATGGCGAAAAGTAATGATATCCGAGATGGGGTCGATGGACCACAATCAAGTCTGGGAGCTTGTGAACCTACCTGATGGTTTCAAATAAGTGGGTCTACAAACGCAACAGAGGACCTGACTGAAAGGTTGAAACCTTAAAGCTAGGCTTGTGGCGAAGGGTATACTCAGAAAGGGGGAATCGATTATGAGGAAACCTTCTCCCCGGTGGCCATGCTTAAGTCAATCCAGATTCTCTTGGCCATAGCTGGTCATTTAGATTATGAGATATGACAGATGGATGTCAAGACAGCTTTCATAAATGGAAGTCTTGAGGAAACCATCTTCATGCAGCAACCAGAGAGATTCGTTGAAAAAGGCCAAGAGCATAAGGTTTCCAGGCTTAAGAGGTCTATTTACGGACTTAAGCAGGCATCCAGATCTTGGAACTGATAAGGTGATCCAATCCTATGGATTTACTCAGTGCCCGGATGAACAATGTGTATACCGAAGACGTGATGGAAACACGGTGATGTTTCTTGTGCTTTACGTAGATGATATTTTACTAATTAGCAACAATAAGAAAGTGTTATCAGATGTGAAGGCATGGTTGTCCAAACAGTTTGATATGAAAGACTTAGGAGAAGCGAGACATATCATTGGGATCAAGATAATTCGAGATCGTAGGAAACATTCGCTAACGCTCTCTCAAGCTTCATACATAGACACGATTCTGACATGTTTTAACATGCCGAACTCTAAAAAAGGTTTTCTACCTTTCAGACACAGAATGCATCTATCTAAGTAGTAGTCTCCTAAGACTGTTAAGGAAATAGAAGCCATGAAGACAGTTTCTTATGCTTCTGCATCAGGAAGTTTCATGCATGCGATGTTATGTACGAGGCCTAATATCTATTATGCTATTGACATTGTAAGCAGATATCAGAGTAATCCCGGGAAAGCTCAATGGGAGGCAGTAAAATGCATTCTCAAGTATTTGGGCAGAATGAGAGACTAAGTCTTGGTCTATCAGGCGCCTGAGCTGACTCAGATTTCCAAGGTGACAGGGACAAGAGCAAGTCTACCTCAGGGTATGTGTTTACTTTGGGAGGTGGAGCCATAGTTTGGCGGAGTGTCAAGCAGAAATGTGTGGCAGACTCTACCATGGAGGTTGAATATGTTGCAGTATCAGAGGCAACGAAAGAAGCAGTGTGGCTCAAGAACTTTCTAGTTGATTTAGACGTGATTCTTGATTTGCAGAAGTCGATCACAGTGTACTGTGACAATAACAGTGTAGTAGCAAACTCGAAGGAACCACCCACAAGACAAGTAAGCATATACAGCGCAAGGACCAAATAATATGAGATATCATCAAGAGGGAATGCGTAGTCGTGCTGAAGATAGCATCAAAAGTTAACCTTGCAGATCCATTCACAAAAATATTGACTGAAAAAGTCTTTGAGGCTCACGTGAAGGACATGCATATTAGATACTTAGTAGAGCCATGATAGTTTTTCTAGTTGTATTGTAGTTGTAGGATTAAATGTAGTTTTATACTTGAAGCGCAACTTAAGTATTAGTGGGAGATTGTTGGGTTTAAATACTAAAGATTTGCTTGTATTAAACATTTTCACAGTTTTAATATATCGAATAAATATTTTAGTTAAATTGTTTACACATGTCGTCCATTTATATTATGTAATTAGATAATGTAGTGAATGGTGTGACACATTAGATCTCATCATTGGTTAAAAAAAAATAATATATAAATGAGGTTCGTAATCGAAACAGTTTTGGACACACTTTCAGTTTAGGTTATTATGTGATTCAGAAATTGGTTTGTCTAAACTAATTGAATCATATAGATATGCCCGGGGCATATTGAAGTGGACCATTGATGATGAATTGTCTTGTACTGATTTAATAGACTATTCAATCCTAGTATTCTATCTCTTAATCCCTAGACTTGAGCAGACATGAGGATTAGACATAGTGTACTTTGATCTGCCAAAGAGTGAGATCATTTGTCGCCAATAGTCTCGGTAGGTTGGGTGCATGTGTTTAGTTGCTTGTCGAAAGGAAACCATGTACCGGTGCGTCTAGGGTGATGGTGCTCCCGAGATGAGTTCGTTATGTTTATTATACTGAACCTGGCCGGTGGACTTATGTCCGGTTTAGTAAAAAGGTCGAATGGTACTAATCTCAGATTATAAGAAGTTAATTAATTAATTTATCAGTAAATTAATAAATTAATGAGTACTATATCTTTGATGTGGAGAGATTAAAGAATAATTAATTTAGATGTCCCGGAAGCAATTCTGGTGTAGGATGGTAGTGCCAAAATTAATCCGTTAGTGGTACGATTAATTTTGTAGTGGGTTAATTGATTAAGTAGAATTAATTATTTAATTAATTATTCCTAAGGGTTAATTAAGTAACTAACAAAGTGAAATTATTTTATTAATTAATTAAGTCTTAATTTTTAATTAGAATTAGGAAATCCAAGAGATTAGGAAATCTAATTGGATTTAGATTATTCTATTAGATTAGTTACCTAATTGGATTTGGAAACTAATTAATTACCTAAACCCATTAGGAAGGCCAATCCTAAACCAACTTGGGGTCTCTCTTGTAACTCTATAAATAGACAAGAGATTAGCAATTCTACATACACAATTCATAAGTGTTCAAGACAATAAAACTAGAGAGAGAAAATCCTAGAGAGAAAATTAATCTTTTCTCCCAAAGTCGGATTTCTAAGCTTTGAGCGGCGGTTCTTCTCTCAAGATCGGCGGCTAGTTTTTCCCTTGAGATTTCCCGACGGTGCATGGGCGGTGAATCGTAGGTGCGTGGAAGCTTGGGGTGGCGCATGGCTATCACGCGCGGCAGTGCTTGGCGGCCGGTTATTTTTCGGTGGTAGGTCTGAAGAATTGTGGTAAAATTACTGATTGTTTGTTCGTTGGTTCGTTGCTCACACAACGTTCGAGCTTGTCTTGCGTCATACAAGCGATCACCTGAGTTAACGCTTCAAGAGGTATTTCTAAGCTTCTACCTTAATTAGAAATTATTTGTTGCGTGATAAATCGAACAAGTGCAAACCAAGATCCTGCGCTATGTTATTTCAATTAAGGATTGGAATACGATTGTGCTAGAGTCTAGGCCTGATCAAGAGTTTCGATTCTGGAATTCATAGCACAAGAGTGAATTTTTTACTAGGCCCAGGCAAATAATGTTTTACCTTTAAGCAGTATGTCATTGCCTCTTCTATGGGAAAGTCTTGTCAGCTGAGTAATTCTTCTGTTTGTTTGGTAAGTAAATTAGGGATACAAAAAGGTTTTTTGTTTGGTAATTAAATTAGAGATACAAAAAATTGAGTTATGTCTTCTGTAGAACAAAATTCTCAAGTCTAAGTTTATAATGCCATCAAGTACATAATCTTTGGCATGGAGAATACTAGGTATTCTCTTTTTTGGATGGGACTTGCTATTTGTATAATGGAATTGCTATTTGTATCACAAAAAAAGTTGGAAGATTACAAATATAACCCTTGAACCAAAACATTCAAAAAATTCAAAACAACACTCAAAAAATCCAATCCAAACAAATCCTTCACTAAAAAAATGTTCGGGCAATCGTTTTGTTGAAGTCAATAGAAGAATTAGCACACGAATCATCATGCAATGGTAAGTTTTTGCTTCGTAAGGTACATTTTTTTTGAAAGTCGTACTGTAAAACGCACAAAATTAACGTCTGCAATAGGTAGAAACGCTACACTTTAGCTTTTGTCCATGGCTCGCTCATTTTTTCTCTGCGTTTCGGAGTGATATTATGTAAAAATCTATGCATTTTTGACATACGTAATATAAAAAGTGATGAGTTTTATATACCGTGAATGTAAAATTCTAAGCGTTTCCATATAATGAAATTGTGAAGTTTTTGCGTTTATGCATATACGAAAATAAATCTGGCAGCGTTTCATATGTGTTAAATTTAATATTTTTAGCGTTTCTTAATGATAGTATGTAAACATATTTGCTTTTTTTACAAGTGTAATATAAAATTTGATGCGTTTTATATGTTGTGAATGTTAAATTTGTAGCGTTTTTGCATACATGAATCTAAGTATGGGTGCGTTTTATATATACTGCATGTAACATTTGAAGCATTTGTGACATTTGAAATTTAACATTGTGGCGTTTTTTGCCTTATGCATTGTTAAAGTGTTGCGTTTTTGCTATGACAAATTAAAATTTGTGTGCGTTTTTGTCTATGAGAATCGTTAAATTATTGCATTTATACTATTACCTATGTAAATTTGAGTGCGTTTTTGTCTATTAGAGTCCTTAAAGTGTTGCGTTTTAATTTATGTGTGTATTTATATATAGGATGACGATGATGAGCACGAGTAGGAGGATGATGAGGTTTATCAGGAACAGGAGGACGAAAAGGAGGAAGAAGAGGATAATCAGGTGAAGGAGGCTCAGGGAGAGGCTGTGGAACTTGAGGTTGGAGCAGATTTGAGTGATTATTTTCAGATTGATCAAGAGTTTTGCACTATTAGTGCTGCATTGAAAAATTGCCAGAAAATAGCTAAACGCCTTAAGTTTCTCCTTACAATAAGAGGGAGCAATCAAGGCTTTGCCACGTATTATTTTTTGTTCAAGCGATGGAGAGATCCATTGAAAGCCCTTCTCCCCACCAAACGGAAGAATACCAGAAGGAGCGAATATAATTGCCCCTTCAGGTTGACTTGTAAAAAAATTGACTTGGAACGTTACAAGGTGTATACAAATCCAGGAGCACCGTCAACGCATAATCATAGTGGTATTACATTATTCGCGTGTCATAGTAATTAATTTTATTGATATTTAGCATTTATGTTTATTAATATTTTATAATTTTCAGGTATAGTGCATCCATATGGGCACAGGCAGCTGAGCCATTTTACTAAAGATTCAAAGGTTGTAGCTGAATTTATGCTTGGGGCGAATGTGAAGCCAAAGTGTACTTGGGAAGCTCTTAATAAACAGTTTCCGAATACCCAGGTACCAATCAAATCTCTATACAATTTGAAAGGAGATATGAAGATAGCTGGGTTGGAAGGTAGAAATATTGGGCAGTAATTTTTGCACTTGGCTGAGGAGAAGCAGTATTATGTCAAGATTCTCAAGGATGCGAACACTAATGAAATCACACATGTCTTCTTTGCGCATCCAACATCAATTCAAATGTTTCACAGATGGTATTGGGTGGTCGGGGTTGATTCAACGTACAAGACCAACAAGTACCAAATGCCCATTGTCGAAATGGTAGGTATGACTCATACCAATAAGAATTTCAATATTGCATTTGCCATTGTTAGAAATCAGACAAAAGATACCTACGATTGGGTGATGAGGAAGTTGAGGTTTTTGCTACCTGCTAGTTTGGTACCTAGTGTGATTGTGACAGATAGGGAGTTGGGTTTGTTGCAGCCTATTAAGGATCATTTTCCAGCTTTATACCACTTTTTATGTTGGTGGCATATTGCGCGTGATGTAAATGATTGGTTGGAAAAAAATGTTGGGAAAAGAAATAAAAACTTAGCATGTGATATCTAGGAATACTAGTGGAAGAAAATTATTAAGGCCCCAACTGTAGAAGAGTATAACCTCTTATTGCAGCAGTTCAAGATTAAATATTCTCTAATAGAGCCTTTGGCTGTTGATTATTTTTTATACCACGTGGCTCATTCACAAGGAGAAATTTTGTTGGGCTTGAACAAATTAATTTCCCCACTTTAGGAATACTTGCACTAACAGGGTTAAGGCTTCTCATGCTGCAATGAAATATTGGCTGAATTCTTCCACCAATTCTATTGACATTTTGTTCACTAAGATCGACTCTTATCTCAGCCACCTGTACCCTCACATAGGGCGAGTTTAATTATTTAATTGTTTACTTATTTGAGTTCACTATAGTAATATTTAATTACAATTATTTATTTATTTATTTAATTGATTTAACTCTAATAATATTTAATATTAATTGTTTATTTGACTGTAATTTCACACAATAATAGTGGATCGCTTGAGTCTTCCATTTTCACGACACAAACCAGTATGCAGGATTTCCATACTGTTACCTGAACAGTATGTGTCACACTATTGTTTGAAGTTGGTGAGAAAAGAAGTTGAAAGGAAGAATAAGTTGGCCCGTGCCATCATTGAGCAATGTGGATGCGTAGCCAAGGTGTCACATTGGATTCTGTGTGCTTGTGACATATTCAAAGCACAGTCATCGACAGACTATCTCCTATTCCAATGCGTACATGAGTTCTGGAAGAGGTTGACCATTGTACCATCTCAGGGGGATTCGAATTACATTAATGAGGACATCAAGTACTTTTAATATATGTATGTTAATAATGAAATTTGATTTCATCTATATTAATTTTTATAAATTGTTTACATTTATTATATTTACTTTTTTAAGG
Organism: Knoxia roxburghii; assembly: GCA_030378225.1. Taxonomy (NCBI): domain Eukaryota; kingdom Viridiplantae; phylum Streptophyta; class Magnoliopsida; order Gentianales; family Rubiaceae; genus Knoxia; species Knoxia roxburghii. The sequence continues at coordinate 14,810,022 of CM059418.1, forward strand.
TATTTTGGCGAGACTGTCGTTCCTAAAGTCTCTACCAGACAGTCCTTTTTGGCCCGTCTGTTGAATAGGGCGTTTGTAAATGAGATGCACCTTGATAGGTCTAGTGTTGGAGAGCCAGGTGTTTCAGGCCCCCAAAGGGGGCGGCCACCGAATAGATTACACCATTCAGTGATGCGTGAGTGGAGTGCACGAGAGAGAGCGATACGTGGCCCACGTGGTAGGGGTCGTTCAAATTCAGCTGGGCGCTTAATTGGTCGCTCATCCAACAACGAGACAGGCTCATATGGTCATTCTCCATTACATATAGGTAAATATGCATTTTGTTATGTTAAATTACATTATTGCGGTTGCATATTACTTTTTTTTGTATATATAAATTTTGTAGTTATGTTTATTACTATTACATTAATTGTCAGGCTTTGGAGCAATTGTTCCTTGTGCGCCTAATTTTTTTAGCTTTACTGTACTGGCTGGTCGGACGTCATTGGGGATGAATATTGTGGTTTCTGAGTCACTTCTACCTATATTTTCGGACACGAGAAATATTGAAAATTGGCTCGCAAAGCATTGACTGGAGAGATTATGAGATATCCGTACAAGTATCGAGGTGTATTTGAATCTTTGGAGACAATGCCTGCTGATGGTGATCATATAGCTGCGGTATTCAGGCGAGTATGTTTTGAAGGTACAGATTGTGGTAAGGAGTATTGGATGGCTACACCTGCCGATTTGTTTGCCCTCTGCACCTATGCAAATGCACTGGTAATCCATCTCAACAGAACTCAACCTAATGTAAATTATTCTGTATTACCTTTGTATGCCTCAGGTGGCGACACACAACCTGAAAGTGTGATATCGATCTCCAATGTAAATTCAAATCATTATGTACGTGTAGATGTGGTGGATGATTACCCTAACCCACCATTGAGCTTTGTTTGGCAACATCAGCGTCATGCTGAAACTGTGGAAAATTGGCCAAACAATTTGAATGTGAGGTATAATCAATGGCTTAGTCGTCGTGATGGCTAGGAATTACATTGTTATATGACATATTGGTTATTATTCATATTATTGTACTAATTTTAATTTTATTTGATGTTGTGAACAAATGTACTAAACTTAAGTTCGTTTGTTGTTATGAACTAAGTTGATGATGTAGTAATGTAGTAGGATTGGTTATGATATAATAGTAAATAGGAACAACCTAACATAAAATACAACAATAAATAACATACAATCCACAAATATGAATCGAAAATAAAATACATATCCAGTATAATATCTCAGTCAAACTGAAAATACAAAACAACCAATCAAACAGACCGGTCAAACTCCTCCTCGATATCAGCAGTGCCAGGAGGAAACCCAGCGTACAGGTCTAGTGCTCGTTCCCTCACCGCATTAAGGAAAGCGTGGTGATGTTGTCCATATCGACTCATCCACTACAAATAGCTAAATAATAAAATTAAAGTCTAATTAATTGAATTTCACAAATTTAAATTAAATAGTAACAAATACTTACAAACTCTGACGCAGCCCGATGAGGTCTAAATGGCTCTATATCATCCTGAGGATTAACTGGGAGGACGCGCGTGTTAGGTTTGAATACATAAGCTATGCTTGTATTATACTTTTTCTCAGTTTATATATCGATTTGATATTTTGGTCTATACTAGTCCATTTATATTATGTAGTTAGATGATGAGGTGTCTGGTGTGACACAGTAGATCTCATCATTGGTTAAAAAACATAATCTATAAATGAAGTTCATCACCGAGACAGTTTTGGACACGCTGTTGGTTTAGGTTATTATGTGATTCAGATAATTGGTTTGTTTGAACTAATTGAATCATATAAATATATCCGGGGAGTATTGAACTTGACCATTTAGAATGATTTATCTTGTACTGATTTAATAGACAGTTCGTTCTTAGTATTCTATCTCTTAATCCCTAGATTTAAGTGGCCATGAACATTAGACATATCGAACTTTGATCTGCAATGGGTGAGGTCAATTGTGACCAATAGTCTTGGTGGGTTGGGTGAGCGTGTTTAGTTACTTGGTGTGCCTCTGCTTATTGAAAGGAAACCATGTACCGGTGCGTCCGGGGTGATGGTGCTCTCGAGATGAGCTCGTTATGTTTATTATACCAAACCCAGCTGGTGGACTTATGTCCGGTATAGTAAAAAGGTCGAGTGGTACTAGTCTCAGAATTAAAGAAGTTAATTAATTTATTTATCAGTAAATTAGTAAATTAATGAGCACTATATCTATGATGTTGGGAGATTAATAATAAATTAATTTAGTTATTCTGGAAGCAATTCTGGTGTAGGATGGTAGTGCCAAAATTAATCCATTAGTGGTACGATTAATTTTGTAGTGGGTTAATTGAATAAGTATAATTAATTAATTAATTATTTCTAAGGGTTAATTAAGTAATTAACAAAGTAAAATTATTTGATTAATTAATTAAGTCTTAAGTTTCAATTGGAATTAGGAAATCTTAGAGATTATGAAATCTAATTGGATTTGCATTATCCTATTAGATTAGTTACCTAATTGGATTTGGAAACTAATTAATTAGCTAAACACATTAGGAAGACCAATCCTAAACCAACTTGGGGTCTCTCTTGTAGCTCTATATATAGACAAGGGATTAGCAATTCTACAACACACAATTCTTAAATTTTCAAGACAAGAAAATTATAGAGAGAAAGTTTAGAGAGAGAAAATGTTTTTCTCTCTCTTGAATAATTTTCGGGCGGCGGGAAGTAAATTCCGGCGGCGGCGGCGGTTCAATTTAGGTGGCGTCGAGCTGCAAAATTTTTTCGGCGTGTCCTTTCGTGTAGATTGTTGATCAATTGCTCGCTAGATCGTTGCCCACACAACGTGCGATCAAATTATTGAGTCATACAAGCGATCACCTGAGTAACACGCTTCAAGAGTACTTTTTATGTTTCCGCTTTAATTAGAAATATTTTTGTTGTGTGATAAATCGAATGAGTACATACCAAGATCCTACGCAATGTTAATTCAAGCAAGGATTGGAATAGCAATTGTGCTAGAGTCTAGACCTGGTCAAAGATTTCGATTCTGGAATGCGTAACACGAAAGTGAATTTTTGACCAGGCCCAGGAAGATAATCTTTCAGCATGGACGTGATCACTCTCTGAACCACTGAAGGTAGCCATCCACGCATGTACTACGAGGAATAACCCCACCTGTAGGCTGTCCGTCAATAAGCGATACCCCAGTAAATGTCGTACCAAACTCTTCCCACCTCGACTCTGCGTACTTCACTACGTTCCTGACCACATATGGCCTCCCAGTATAGCCTCGGTAAGTACCCTTACTGGGACGCAAGAAACGAATGGCCATCCACTAAACATATCTGAGCTGACGCGCACATCTATCTGGCATATATGGCTCAATGTAATCCCTGTAGGCAATCAGACCTCGGTACAGGGTCCTCGGAGACCTCACTATAGCATCGCGACTGTATGGCATCCAGGTAACCTATAAAAATAATTTGCAATTACTTAAAAAAAAAAAAATATATATATATATATATAACATGTATCAAACAAAATGATAATATTTATATTTTAAAAATAGTTACTTACCATGTCAGCGGTCACATCGTCAAGCGCACGTCTAATAGAGCTCAAACGCTGCTCTGTACCGCTGTGGGTCTCGACTGCCCACATCAATGAATGCGCCTGTGAACCATGCAATGGGAGGGGCATCGGGTGGGGTTTGAAATCTGGGAAGTGCTCGTATAGATATGCCAGTGTTGCTGTGCCCCATGCCTCCTGGCCTACCTAATCCATCCCATTCTTCACCTGCACTATAGGGGCTGGCATAACCTTATTGGAACTCTTGTCTGTAAATAGACAAGTCCCAATAAGACTCCACACAAGAGCATCCACATCGCAATCGTCCCTGGCACGCTCTATACACCTCTCGATCACCCTCTGCGTTGAAAAACCACCATTGGTGTACAACTCATTCTCCAGACGCTCCTCTAGAGGAATCTCAAGCAAACCACTTGACCAGGAAAGTACGGTGGATGACGGTGTCACCTCAGTGATCAAGCGACCATCTACGAGGATACGCAGAATCTCCCACACATCGTGCAATAAGATGGTCATCTCTCCGAATGGCACATAGAATGAATTGGTGTCCGGCTGCCACCTCTCTATAAAAGCATTGATAAGAGGCTCATCAATGCTCCTATGCATAATGCGGGGAAGGTGTCCAAGCCCTGTCTGGCTCAAAATCTGTGCACCCTCGGCTGTCATTGATGCAATCCACTGCTCAAACAAATCATACATAATACCCCTATTATGGCACCTAAGATGGTATCCAGTAGGCTCGCCCTCCAGCCAATCCCTCGATACCACGTGCCTTGAAAAGTTGGGGATCAAACTATCATCTATAGGGCCCCCAGGAACGGCTTCTCTAACCAACCAACTCATGTCATCCTTAATGCGCTTCCTAGGATGAACTAAATTTACTAAATATAAAATTCATATAAATATATATACAAAATAACTAATTTAACAAATAACTAATTAAATAAATAATCAAATTAAATAACAACATTAAGATTAAGTAAATAAACAAAATCACTAATTAATTCAATAAACAATTAAATCAATTAATCAAATAATCAATTAAATAACAACTTTAAGATTAAGTAAATAAACAAAATCACTAATTAATTCAATAAACAATTAAATAATCAATTAAAAAATTCAATCAAATTAAATAACTAAATAAATCAATATTTTAATTCATTTATCGTAATCGAGCATGTACCTGTAGCAGAATCGATCAGCTGAAACTATCTATCGCCTGGATTCCTATAACGGATGCTCCTCTCAGCGTGTGGGTGAGCAATGTCACCTCTATTCGTACCCCTCTCACCCTGATCATCGTGTGGGTGAGCACTCTCCCTCGTCTCCTCCTGCAGCGGCTGCTTCTCCTCCTCGTGCTCATGAGACTCCTCATCTGTATCATCAAAATTAGAAGTATCAAAATACTGTTCATCCCTTAACTGAAATGAGGAGTCCCCTATCCCTCCATCTCCACCGCCACCTCCTCGACCTCCACCTCCTCGACCTCCATCTCCAATAATGATGCCCCCACCTGTCCCTCGGCCTCCACGGCGACCTCCGCCTATCCCTCTACCTCCTCTCCTCACTGGTACTTTCTGCCTTCTAGCAGAAGCTGCGTGACACTGTCTATCCACGGTCGGCTTTAACTTAGTGCCACCCTAAATAACATTTAAACATAAGCATTTATAATATAAACATATTGTGTGAAATTAAAAATACAAAAATAAGTGAAATTCATAGAAAATTAGAAAACGCAACATTAAATGTTTGACTATAAGTAAAACACTTGGCTTCAACGTTTGACCGAAGCATAAACGCACCGGATAAATGTTTGTCATTCGGTCAAACGCGAAAAAGAGCGTTTGACTTAACCTAAACCGCAAACGTGCTATGTTTTGGTTTTCACAAAACGTCATTGCGCCACGTTTTGTTTTATCTGAACGCTACAAAAATGCGTTTCGCTCAACTCAAAACGTACCACCTTTGCTTTTTTATTTTGTCAAAACGCACACAATAACGTTTAAGGGATATCAAAACGCGACATATAAGGTTTGTACAGTAAAAAAATACATCAAAACAGCTACTTCTAACGTATCCATCGCATATAAAAAGTGTTTCATGCATACTAAATCGCTAATTCGGTACGTTTTTCGTAAGCAAAAAACTTGCGCAAAAAATTTTAGGAACTAAAGAATTTTTTACTTGGTTTATCATTGGACCTTTGCCCGCGCCATGTCTTTGCGATGATTCGTCTTCTCCTTCGTCCATTTCGTGCTTTTTTTTTGCCAGAAAATCATTTGAAATTTGCTTTTATGGTCTTCGGTCGCTAAAGAGCTTTCCAATTTTTTTTTTTTGGAGAATAAGAAAAGGGATGTGTTTTGTTCATTTTATCAGTTTTTAGACTGAAACAGTAAAAAATGCACCATTTTAATGAGTGAGCCATGGCGGAAATGCACCATTTTAACGAGCGAGCCATGGCGAAAATACTCTGTTTTAACGTTTGCTTATAGCAGGAATCGTAAAAGTGTTGCGTTTTGTTTTCAATAAATGTGATGTTTTTAACGTTTTATGTATATTGAAACGTCATCTGCTATTGTTTTTGTATGTTATAAACGTTTTTCTTAGCGTTTTCGTGCATGACAAAAACACAATTTCGTAACGTTTTTATCACTTTTTTGGCGAATTTCTAACATTTTTGTTCAAAAGGTCATTTTGGTCATTTCATAAATTTATTAATTTTTTTTATACAAATAGCAATCCAGTTTTTGGATTCTGTGGTTAACAAAGGAATTTCCAAGGATTGGGGAGACTGTTCATTGATGCAAGGAAATATCTGGATGTCATCATATTCTCAGGTAATATCAGAATTATATGAGCTGGGAATCCGGGGAGGTAATTGAATTTATTCAAATTTGAAGTGGATTAAAGCTGGATTATAGAGCTGCAGTTTTCGGTATTTGCCAGTTTTAATTAACAATGCACAAAACTGATGAATTCAATTTGCAAATTCCCAAAAACGGATTAAGTAATAATGAATGTTTTCAAATTAGCCAACAAACGGATGGCTTTTATGAAGGGAAAACTGCTGGAAATCTCTATTTTGCATCGGCTTTCTTTTTCTAAGTTCTTCATCAACCGCGGCTGAGGCGGCCATCAAATATCTACAGACAGGGCAACTAGTATAACCATTCACCTATGAGGATAATTTGACACTAAAGAACTTGCTCAAGTTGGTTTTGGAAGGTTGAAAAATATTATTCATTTTTTATGTCAAGTTTTCTTTTTTCTAATTTTTACAACATCTATTGATATTAAAAAATAAAAATTAATTAATGCATATCTATTCGCCTAGCAGGTTTTCTTCAAATTTTGGGTGGCGGCTTCCTAAGCTCCTGCGCAACTGCAAGCTTTATCTATCCGCCTAAGTTTTTCTCTTTATTTTTATTAGTTTAATTATATAGTTTTTAGTAGTGTTTAGATATTGACGAACTCATGAATAAATTCATTTTATAGTATGATATTTTAATTGAAAATCTAATTCTCTTTCTAATTGAATTTTAATTATTAAATTGTTAAAAGGTTATAACAACCAAAAATAATCATGACTTGTTTGAGGCAAACGAATTTGCTAATTGGAGTTAAATAGGTTAAAAAGGTGAAATCTTTTGAGGTTTAAAATACTAATAAGGTAATGGTTTGTGAATAATAAATAAATTAAATTAATTAATATGATATATTTACTAGTGAGGCCATGAATCCATTTGAATTGGATTGAACTTACTAACGAGTGAAAATGAGAACATTCTAATTCGATTTGCGTTGTTTTGTAAAAGCACTATGGAATTTGTGGAATTCTTATCTAAAGTACGGTGCTTAGGGGTGGGCATTGGAGCAATAACTTTGGATTAAGTTAGTGATCCAATTCAATCCAACTCATTTTGATCAGAACCATTTGATCTGTTTTGCTTTGGATTGGTCTGGATAAAAAACGGTTTGGATCGGTGCGAAACGGTTTGGATCACTGGATCGATGTGTTTGATCCATTCCCAATATTTTTTATTTTTTAGTAAAATTATAATTTTATTTATTTAAAACTTTTCACTTATTAAATTCTAAAATAATTTATATAATGATAAAAATTAAACATGTAGAAGAATGCCTTTTTATAAAAATAAAGGGTGCGTTCGTTTAAAGGCAATCGGGATAGGCAATCTAAATTTGATAATTCAGTAATTATTAAAGCAATTTGATTGCATTTGACTTGTTTGGTAACATTCATTAAAGAAATTTGATTGCCTTCATTATATCTCATTGCCTGCAAACAAACCCACCCAAAGAAATTAGTAAATTTTTTTTTAAAATTTTAAAACTTTATTTTTAACTTTTTCTAATTTAATGTTAACGGTGGAAACAATTTGAATATCCAAGAGAAGCGGACTGCTGCTTTCCATATCCAAGAGAAGCCAACTACTGGAACTGGAACCGACGACTGAAATTTAAAGAAAAAAACTGGAACCGAAAAAAAAAATCAAGGATAAAAAAATTAAAATAGGAAATTATTTATTAAAATAAATAAAAATATATTTTTTATAATGGAGTATTTTTTTTAATTTGAATATATAAATAGTATAATTCTTTTTTAAGAGTCAAAAAAATTCTTTTGAAAAGTCCAAAAAAATTTTTTAAAGTATCCAGAAAATGATTTTTAAAAAGTTCAAATTTTTTTTAAAAATTCGAAAGAAAATTTTTAAACATGGTTTGGATCAATTCGGATCGGTTTGGATCGATACTAAAAAATAATCTAATCCGATCCGCTCCACTCTAAAATAAGATTGATCCAAATGAGATATGATCCAAACCAATCCAAAACATTTGGATCGGTTTGGATCGAGGCGGATTAGAGCGGATATGTTATTATTTTTATTTTCATTAGTTAATATATTATCAAACCCCCTTTGTAGACTAGATATTAAGAAAGATATTAGTACTAATTGATTGATGTTTCTTCAAGGGTGACAGGTTATCGGTGGTAGCGAGACTGTCAGGTTAATATGTTCTTGAACAAGTTAAGAGTTACCCAATCTTTCTAACTATTCTTCATTTATCTAGAGGTTATTGAATTGATCAGAATAATCAAGACAACAAGATGAAATTCATGAATTTTGGTATTCTCACGAATGAGGATGGAGTTGTGGTTTATGAGGGTTTTAGCTCAACACTTGAACTAAGGGTAAAGTTCAACCAAAACTTTAGACCTTGAGAGGAATTATGAAGACTTTAACTCAAGAAAAGCTTCCAATATATTCAACAATCTATCTCGAAGTTGTGGTTTACAAGGCCTATTTATAGGTTACAATAGCTCCTCTTTTCCTATTCTAAGAAGGAATCATCCAATCCTTTTGAAAAAGGTGATTGTAAAAACAAATCCTATTCTAACTATGATTGCCTCATAAATTCGTCCAACATAGCTTGTATTACAAGAAAAATAAAATCCTACTAAAGAATACGTCAAATATAATATGAGAATACATCTAATTGAACCAATAACTGACGTATTCTACTTTTAAAACTGACATATTCTCCAAAAAATGGCTTAAATGCAATTTTTGTCCATCATAGTATGAGTAATTTTACTTTTGATCCCTCTTATGTTGTGAGTGACAATACGAGTCCCTATCCTTTTTTTTTTTTTTGCAATTTTAGTCCTTTTGGACATAAAATTTGGTCAACTATGTTTGACCAAATTTGACCATTAGTCAAAGGACTTTTGTGCAATTTTTTGTCTTTCCAAATTTTTTTCTCCCTCCACATATTCTCTCTCCTTCTCTTCTCCCTTCTGCCCGCCACCCCGCCACCCTCTTTCTCCTTCTTCTTAAAACATTGAATACGTATTCATCGTAGCCCAAAAATGCATTTAGTTTCCTTTCTGCACATAATTTTTTTTACATATTCTTTTATTTGCATTCATTTCTCTCTCTTTTTTTTTTTTTTTTGCATTCAAATTTTTTTTCTTCATTTAATTTTATTTTTTTTAAATAAAAAATTTATAAATTTATATAAATTAAATAAATAAATTGCATAGTAATAAAAAAAATAATATATTTGAAAAATCAAATAAAATATTACAGTACGCCACTTAAAACATATACTGTTGGTGTATGTGCCCTTTTAAGGGCTATTTATGTAAATAGACATTTGTAGTTTGATTGATCTTTATCAGATGAGTTAATTATCATGAATGTAATATTCTTGTGCATGTCTGAATTCATAAAATCGATCCGCCAAAAGAAACACTCAATGGATTGCTTAGATCATGGGTGATTCTTTTGAGAACACTCGTACGAGCATCCATAAACCAGAAATCACTACATGGTGTTAGGTGAATTGTAGTGTGCTTTGACATATGCCTAACGGGGCCGCAATAGGTTGCCAAGTACGGGTATAATTGGGACTACATGTCTCTCTTAAGTGAGACATGATATCTTGGCCATTTGATAGCGAACTAAGAAGTGCATAGCCGTGCCCAAGAGATGATAAGTGTTATCATTTGCTTGATGAAATTCAGTGTCACTAACAAATCAAGTAAACGTTTAGCTAAATAAGAATGATAATTCCGTGGCTTATGCTAAATGGGATATCAATGTAGAGGATCGTACGTAGTATGCTTGGGAGGTTGTGTTGAATCACCATTCGACCCTCCGTTCTGAATTGAGTAGTCATTATGTCTTGCTAGAGACCACTAATGACTTATGGATTAATTAATAGGATTGATTTATCCATTGTCAATTTGGAATGGACCTACATGATCGCACATAAGAGAGTTTGATGATACATAATAAATATTCTTGCCTGCACTAAGTGATTGTTATACTTAGACAAATAATATTTAATTAAATATTTTAATTAAATTTAATTAAATATTATTGAAAAGTTCTGTGGTATTAATTAAGAGTTAATTAAGTACATAGAAACAATTGGGATAGGCTGACAAATCATAACCTAATTACAAATTAAGATTATTGACCCTTCAGCTTGATCCATGGGTGTTAATCCATGGTTTTGGTAAAACCCAAATCAGTAGAAAGTAATATTTTAAATTAAAATATTTACTTTACTGATTTAAGTATCTGACTCCTATATATCTACGGGAGACTGAGTCAGTTAGATACACGGTTTTTTGAGAAAATAGTTTTACCAAAAAGGATTATTCCAAAATTTTTCTCTCTGCAGGCTTTAATGGCTAGCACCAGTTCTGAGAGAACTCCCGTGCTTGAGATTAGAGAGTATCTTCAGAGGAAGGACTTGTGGTGGTGATTAACGTACTTGGACTAACATCAATTAAGGATCTAGGCGCGACAACCGATCACGCTCCGAGGGTGAAAATTTAATGCTTTGTACATAGGATTATATTTAATACTAAATAAATTAGGCATGATTTTAGTAATTTCACTGCGAAAATTTTGAAAAAAATGCCTAAGATCCCAACATATACGTCACTTTTAACACAAGAATACGTCACATTCTAAAACAATATTTCATTACTTTTTTTTATAGTAAAAAACGTTTTTAAAATTTTATCTAAATTACAAAAATTTTAATTACACTTTTAAAAAGTATAAACATCTAAAAATATTGGAAAAATCACCTGAAAATTTGGAATATGTATGTTAAAACAAAAGAATATGTCATTTAAAATAGAATAATATGTCACTTATAACATGAGAATACATCACCTTCTAAAATAGGATTCTATTAATTTTTTTTTGGCCAACATCCATTTTGGTCCCTCATAACATGAGTTATTCTATTTTTGGTCTCCCTTAAGTTTTAGTCACCAATTTTAGTCCCACTTAAATTTTTTTGACAATTTAGTCATTTTCTTACGAAAATACCCTTGACTAAGGTGTGATGTGACTCTAAAATATAACTTTTTATGATCTAAAATCATGCATGTTTAGCTTATTTTTAGTTGATTTTCAATGAATATGACATCTTTTATGAGTTTTCAATGCACTTATAGTTGGATTTGCATGGTTTTGTAGTAAGGAGGCACTTTGGAGATTTGGAATAAAACTTAAATACTTTTGCTGGAAAAAGGAAGAAATCACGCAATATTGAAGGTTAAAGAGAAGAATTTATAAATAGAGCGAAATGATGAAGACTTCGAGTCCGGCGTCCACTGGGCGATGGCGCCTGGTTTTGCCAACTCTGGCTTCCATATGGCGCAAATGCCTGATTGCCGCCAACCTCGCCATAACCATGGCGCCACCGCCTGGTCATCGCCCGAAATCACTGCTGAAAGTTCAAATTTACCCTTGGCGTGACTTTTCTTATGTAATTCCAATTTTAGCCCTTTGGAACCTTTGTAATGGCCAAGGCCCCTTGTAAAGACATCGATTATTACACCTTAGTAGGTTTTTGCTAGTTTTAGATAGAGTAACTTAAGGAGGAAAAAACAAACACTTTATCGCCTTTTCACACACAGACACTATGAATTCTCTTAGAACAACTATGTTCTAAGTAGATTTCTAGGAAAATCTATCCTTCTAAGTGATATGGGGTCATGGATTTCCATGTGATGCAGAACAAATTCATGGATCTAGATGGAGGAGTTGAGTTTTCTAATGATGAGACTTTAAGAGTTGGGAAATCTAACCTTAATGGTTTGAAGATTTCACCTTCTTTTGTGGATCTAGTTATTTATTACCATTCTTCATTATTCATGTCTTTATATCTTCGTCTATGGTCATTCATGCATATTGTCATGTGAATTTCATGAGATTGAAGGAATTTTAGTCTTTGTATATAGATTTGCATTGATATTGTTATGTATATGTTGAATCTACTTCATTACTCTTATTGAGAAGCTCATAACGTAACTTTTAGCGAACATGCTTTGTAGGTTTTCTTGTTTTGCAAGTTTTATGACCTCATTTGTATGTAGAGCATGAGTTTGTACTTACACTTCTTCTTTTGTGATTATTTAGAGGATTGATAATAGGTAGGATTGATGACCCTACTCTATTATTGGATATCTTAGTCCTTATATGTGCAATATGGAGAGTAATGATGAGTATGCATTGCCTATTTGCATGCATTCCTTGACAATAGCTCCTTAGATCTTAGTTGTGATATGATTTTCTACCTTTACCCATATTATCTTTTATTTTCTTTATTTTGTTCTTTGCATGACTTTTACCAAATCACTATATTTTACTTTGTTTTGTTAGATTCTTAGACTACTAAACTACTAGAAATTGTAGTAAGTGAGGACTTGAACCAAACAACCACTTCATTCAAGACCACAAATTTCATGGGAACGAAATCTTAAGTACTACAGTTTTAGTATTTTTGTTTTGTTTATTTATAAATTTTATTTTGAAGTGTTCGCCTAAATCTTATACAATGACAAGGACACGTCACTCACCTATGTGTAACACCTGTGTCACTTACTCCACGGAAACTCTATCACTAATCGTAAAATCCCTGTTTACACACAAGCAGTTCGCCTAGCATAGTTACTCGCAAATGGACTCGACCCCCTACCATAACAACCACACACAAGGACATAGGACTTATTCTGAACCAGCAGTTCTTAAGTTATCATCTATTAAGATCTCACTACAAGGATCAGACCCAGTCTCTATCCTACACCCAAAGGGCACGACGCATTGTCATGATAAAGTGCTAAACACCCAACACTCCACTCCTTACTCTATCAGTTAACTAACTTCAGACTACAAGCCGCGATACTTATCACAACCAAAATGAATGAAAGCCCAAGTACAAGATGCACTCATCAGGTTTGATGACAAGGTTAATCGCTAATCAACCAGACAGAGGAAATAAACACACATTATTCTAAATGCAGTGAATAATGCACAATCAAACAAAGATATAGGCAAGCATAAGCACACATATTAAATTTGATTTAGATGCATCTTTGTAAATGGTACTTCCACTTTTCTCTATTCCATTAAAGGGCTGAAAATCCATAAAAGATACTTAGAACCTCATTGGTTCTTAGCAAAAATAGAAAAGAAAGAAAGATATGAATAAAAAAAAGAAAAATGAGTTTCAGATGAAACAACCCGTGTAAAAGTGTTACAAGGGAAAAAACTCTGAACTACCTAAGTTCTCGCATCTTACATCTATTTATAGAGAAAATATAAATGAATGAGATGCAGGATGGCTATTTTGGAAATTTCAAAATTTTTGTTTTGGTACACTGTTTAGAAGCCGTTAAAGTAACCTGCAACAGTGTACTGTTGGTTCTTCTTCATCATGCTTTAGCTCGTGCCTATATACTGTCTGTCCCCTTGGTCATGGCCATAGCTCATGCTAAATGTCCTCCAGTCATCTGCTCTATAGCCTATGCCAGTGGTGTTCGTCTGACGTTCTGCTGGTATTCATTGAATGTCACTGAATAATTTCTGTCGGAGTCACCGTGCATTAGTCGGGTCGACACTTGCTCTTCAGACACTGCAGTTCTGGGTTGTTATCTAGATCACGATCACTATATACTGGTGTTCACTGGTTATCAAGGTATGACATTGTAGTGAGTGCATCGTGCTCTCTTCCGTTCAGAGTTATCTATTTCTCTTTAGTAAAGTCATGGATTTGTCCTTTTCATATCCAGCAGACGGTGTCGTAGTCTGGACTTTTACTGCTCACGCTCACCAAACATTGTTTTTGACTGGTTGTAAAGCATATCACACCCAGGAGAAGTTGTTATCTGCTCATCGTGTCCTCTGCTACCTTGAAAATCTTCAACTCTGCTCCAAAAGCTTAGTCCTTAGTGCAGTTTTTTACAATCTTTATTTCTTCCATATTTCACATGAAATTAGCAGACTCGAATCCATAAATAGAATATTTATGGCAAAGATAGACTAAGAATCTATCTAAAGTAATATTACAATCGTGCTAAAAGTATATGAAAATAGATGTGAAATGATTCACATCAACATGGCTTTGATATTTGTTCCCGGCTGATGAAGAACCAACTCCTGCTGAATCTCTATTTTATGTACGGAGAAAAGCAGTATAAGATGGCATTCACCGGTAAGCTCACCACACAGTTGCTTAACTTTTCAAATTTTGCCTGATATACTGATACTACCCCTTGTTGTTTGAGTTTGAAGAGAGCTGCTTGAGGATTCTCATATCGGGATGGCCAAAATCACACTTGCAGAGCGTGTACGAAAGCTTCCCAGTTGGAAAATAGGTGGTTGGAGTGCATCTATGACATGCTCTTGTTGTTCTAAAAGTTAAGGGTGAACACTTCAAAATAAATTTATAAATAAACAAAACTTAAATACCATAGCTATAGTACTTAAGGTTTCGTTCCCATGAGAAAGTTGTCTTGATTAAAGTATTGTTGGGTTCAAATCCTTACTTACCACGATTTTAGTAGTTTCTACTCCTAAGAATCTAACAAAACAAAGGGTAGGATAGTAATTTCAAGTGTGTCATAAAAGTAACAAAACAAAATAAAAGATAATAACAATGGGATAAATGTGGGAAATCACACTACCTCAAGATCTAAAGGGCTATTGATAAGCAAATCATATGCAAACGTCTCAACATTATGATAATACATTTCATGTATTTCCACATAAGGACTAAAATAGCTAATAACAGAAATAGGGTCGTCAATCTTACTCTACTATCAATCCTCTACACCTTCATATCAATTCAATTTAAGTTACCAACTTACATGGCAAATGGACAAGTAGACAACCAAGCTCGCAATACAAGAAATCTCAATTTAACTAACCCTCATGCCCGGAACAAGTTAAGCACTCTCCAATTCAGCAAGTAATGGAGTATATTCAACAAATATTCCAATAACAAGGCAAAATCAATATGTAAAGACAAGAATTACTTCATTTGCATGAAACCCACTTAACAATATGCATGAATACCCATAGAAGAGAACAAAATAAACACGGAAATGCGAATTCCTTCATAAAAGGACTCCATTCACAAGAGAAGGTATGGCATTTCTTAAAAATAAAGGATATAACACTTCCAACTCTTGAATTCCATCATTCAAGAGCAATTCTTCTTCATTGAATCCATGGATTTGTTCTACATCTTATGGAAATCCACTACCCCCTATCACTTAGAGGGGTACAATTCCCTAAAATCTACTTAGAACATGATTGTTCTAAGATAATTCATTTAGTGTGTGTGTGTGTGAAAAAGTGTAGAAGTGTGTGTCTTCTCCACTAAGCTAATCTCTACAAAAAACCTACTAATGTGTGATATTATGTGTCTTTACAAAAGGGCCTTGGCCATTAAGAAAGGTATCTGAAGGCTAATTTTGGCAAATCATAAAATAAAACATGCTAAGGGTAAATTTAGACATTTAGCAGTGTTTTTCGGGCGACAGCTAGGTGCGGCACCAAGCGGACGCCGAGATCGGCGGCGTGCAGGCGCCAGCGCCTATGTGTTGCCGATCTTGATCTCTTCTGCTCTTCGTGTTTTTTTCAAATTCTTAAGCTCCAATTCTTCATGTTTTCTTCCTTTTTCCAGTACAAGTCTTTAAGTTTCTTCCAAAATCTCCAACATAGCTTTTTACTACAAGATCATGCAAATCCAACTATAAGTTAATTGAAAGCTCACAAAAAATATAATAATCATTGAAAACCAACTAAAAGTAAGCTAAATATGCAATATTTTGGATCATAAAAAGGTATATTTTGGATTCATGTCAATCCACTTAAATCAACTGAGGGTATTGCCTTGCAGATAGAATGAAATTATGGGTAAACTTTGGATTGGTAGGATTTAGTAAAAATCAAAGTACTGTTCAACTTGAAATAGACAATCAAGATGGTTAGTTTTATCAAATGTATTGAGATGAATTTTTTGAGGTTTAATGCTGGAGACTGGCAAATTGGAGTGGTGTCATTGGCTACTAGACTTGGCTTGGTCCTGCCGAAAGGGATAAATTGCAGGTGTAAGGCGCCAATAATAGTGGTGAGTGATACGACACATTTTATACATATTTGTGCTTGTTTTTAGCCTAGTTTTGAGATGCCTAAGGATAGAAGTTACGGCTCTACTTGTGTTAATTGCAGGTAAAATATCCACAAAATGAAATTGTATAAAACCACACTTTGGACTTAGTATTTGGAGTAGAACTATGGATTCTCAAGCTAGAAGGAATAACACGTTAGCAGATGACAGCTTTACTTGAACGTGAAGACGACCGGTTCAAGACAACATTCTCTGACAGGACCACAATGAGGTGAAGACAAGTGGGGGAATCTACAGGAGCATAAGGAGTATATCACGGCCATCGCTCAACTGCGTCCCATGAAAGTCGTAACATGACGATCACGAAACGCCAGCGTCTGAGGGATGTGAGAAGATGATGATAGTAAACTGCAGCATCTAGTGAAGCTAAGTCTAAACCTTCAGTGTACGATGATCGAGATAGAACACTTTCATGTGACGCTCAGCTGAAGTTACCATCAGCTGATCGTCCGATCATCATCACCAACATGGGCAGAAACTAGAAAGATTCTTGGTACATTGGCAACAGCTACGAGCAGGACCACAGGAGAAAATAAGTACACATTATAGCTAAGGGTTCCTGCCCGAGGAGACAAGAAGTACACCGACAAATGAATCACATGGCTAAAGTACACCTGGAATAGTGCAGCAGGCTACTTTAACCATTTTTGAAATTTTCAGGGAAGCTTTAATGGCTGGTTGTCAGCAATTGCCCCCTGGAATATGCCAAGAAGCCAGCTTGCAATCCTTAGCCACCAAGCAATCAAAAAATTCCCATTTTAGCCATTCAACATTTTCATTCACTAGAGTTTCTCTATAAATAGCAGTAGGTCACTTCGAACTTAACAACAAGAGACAGTACAGAGTAAGGATTAGTAGTTGAGTTTGAAGTTTTTTTTTTGCTTATAGCTCGTTTCTTGGGTTGTTTTATCCGAAACTCTTTTTTTTCATCTTTATTCATATTTTTATTTACATATGAGTGTTTATTTAGAATCGATGAGGTTCTAAGTTCTTCATGGATTCTTACTCCTCTAATGAGGTAGAAGCGAGGTAAAGTCTCATTTACAAGATGTGCACTAAAGTGGGTTTAATAGCATTAAACTGCATACTTAAGCCTCTCTTCCGGTTGATGTGCAGAATAGATGGTCATCAAACGTGCTGATCACCCCTGTACTTGAGCTTTCACCGGTCCTGTTTATGGTGAGTGTTGTAGTGTAGTTTCTTCAGTTCAAACAAAGTGTGAGCAAAGAGTGATGCGAGGATGTCACAAAAATCCTTATCATGGCAATATCATACAACTTAAAGGGGCTGTCATAGTAATGGATTGGAATTCCGGTACGTAAATCTTAAGTGATAATGATGTAGAAACCAAAGATCCTGTGTTATCCGGAGACTAGCAGAGTTAAAATGCTTGTAGAAAAATCTTAAGTGAACATACCTCAGTGTTAGAATACTCTGTGAATCTCAGAGCCTAGCAAGAGTCGCACTACTGTGGGAAGTCTTAATTGACAATACTTCAGCGATTAGTACTCTACTAAGCCCAAGAGCTCTACAGAATAGGCAAGTTATTAGGAAGTCTTAAGTGACAATACCTAAGCTAATACTTATTCTATAAACTCTTGAGTCAAATCGAACAGAGCTATTTTTAAGAAATCTTAAATGATTATACCATCAATAGTTTCTTGTTCTATGAGACTCATGAATGAACAAGAGTCAGAATGCTTGTAGGGAGATTTTATGTGATGATACCTTAGCAATCATAGACTCTATTCATTCAAGTCCTGGTATGATGCATTTTTGATATGGAGGTTCAATCCCCTCATCAGGATGATTGGTTGGATTGATGCTAGGCCGTATACAAGAACAACTAGGGATTCTAAAGATTGATTAGGCAGTGTGGTCAAGGAGTAAGTGACACGGGAGTTGTTGGAGTTGTGTCAAAAATGTGCTCTAAAGTGCATTCTGGATCCTCACTGTAAAGAAGAAGCAACTTAGCTTGCAACTACAAGCCATATCAGAGTCTATATTCTTACATGGAAGTGAAAATCACAGCTCTCATCCATTGTCCTCTTTATTCCTTTTATTTTCTCATTTTTATTATTAATATTCCTACTCATTTCACAATTTATATACTATTGAGAACCTTGTCTGTTTTACTATAGTTTTCTAACTTGGGAGCAGAATTCTACCCTCCGTTACCTGTGGATCGACCCGTATACTATTCTTCTTAATGGTATTCGGTTTATAAATTGTTAATTCTGAGCGGTAATACGACACTAAATCCATCACATTAGAATTTTGCCGCCGTTGCAGGTGAACAATTGCCAGGATTTTGTTCACAAGTAAAGTTATTAAGTTAGAAAGACCGACAGTAAGAAATATGGCTCCAAAAATGGAGCAAGTGCAAGAAAAGAAGTTTAGTGACTTCTTCCAACCTAAGGTTGTTGAAGAAAATGAAGTCTTTATCACTGACGCGCCAAGTTACCAGATCCATCCTTCTCTGGTAAGTCATTAGCTCATTTGGATGAAGATGAGCAAAGGAAGAAATTGAGATGCGAGAAGGGTATAAAATGTAAGGGAAAAGTTGAAAGACCTGAAAGTAGCTTTGCTGTGAAGTGCTAAAAATTGGGAGAAATTATAACCGCTAGAACACCACTACGTAGTGGTCTCCTCTCGGCCTGCATCGCGACAGAGGAAAATTCCAGTGGAAGCTTACGGGTTAAATCCCCATTTTTTCCCAAATTAATCCCTTTTCTTCCCCAAATACCCTCAATCATTCTAGCCCCTATAAATACTCATTTTGTATAGATTTAGGGTTTATCTTTGGTGTCTTAACCTCCATTGATCTTAGGGTTTCTCCCCAGTTAGGTTTTCTTCTCTTTTGCTTTATTTTCTTGTTTTAGTTGTAGATCCACATTTTAGCAACCCATTTGTACGGATTGATAGTTGTGCTATATGAGAATATTCATGGGTTTTCATTTGGTATTTGTATTTAATGTTTTCATGTCATTTATACTTAAATATTATGTCTTTAACTTTGGATGTTGCCAATTTGATATCTATGAATGTTCTTGTGTTGATTCTTGATGTTTTGCACTATGGGTTGTCAATCTACATGGATTTTCACTCTCTTGGTTTTTAGTCAATGGTGGAACTTGGAGGCAAACACTAATAGGGTAAGTAGTGGCTGTCACGGTGTGTAGCCCTTACCCTGAGAGGTGTGAAAAGCATTGCGTTGAAAGAATCTGCGTGTAGTGTCACACTTACTCTTTTGAGAGGTTCTTCAGCGCTGCATCTAGCTCGGTGCGTAGCCCTTGCCCCTTAGAGGTTTGACAGGCCTCGCGTTGAGGAAATCTGCAAGTTGTGATGTTATCTTTAGTCTCTGAGTGTATGTGTATCCAAATTCCTTTATATCATTTCATATTTATTTATGTTGATTTCTTAGTGTGCTGACATACCTTATTAGCTTGATTGATGACATTTCCTCTGTTGTGATTAGGAATATGTGTTATTTTCTATCGTGGGACTAGCAGTTGAGTTATCTACCTAGAGTAGTACTCCAGCGGGTTCTGATCCAGGGGTAGTAGAGTGAGTTGAGGCTGAAATCAGTTAATGGACCAGCCTTGGAACCCAAGAGAAGTCAAAATGGATTAAAATGAACTTGTCAATTGATTATGGCTTGAGGTAGTGAGAATCTGTTAGTTTTGAATATTGAAAAGTTTTGCTTGTATGAAAAACTATTTCTCAATTATATATCGATTGTGTTTCAGTATTATAAATTGTCCCTTTATATCACATGTATAGATGATAAGGTGCCGGGTGTAGCACAGTAGCTCTTATTATTGGTTGAATTTATGATAAATAAATAATACTCGTAACTGAGACAGTTTGGACATACCGTTGGTTTAGGTTATTGTATGATTTGAAAAATTAGTTTGACTAGACTAATTGAATTATACGAATGTGCCCGGGGCATATTGAGCAGGACCTATTCGGGATCGAATTAAGTTGTACTGATCTTCGTAGTTAATTCGAACATAATATTCTAATATCTTAATCTCTAGACTAGAGCGGGTATGAGAGTTAAACATAGTGTACTTTGATTTGTCAAAGGGTGCGATTAATTGAGGCCTAGATCTCGGTAAGTTGGGTATATGTGTTTGACTTCTTATTGTGTCATTGTTTGACGAAAGGAAACCATGTACCGGTACTTCTGGGGTGATGGTGCTCCCGAGATGAGCTCATAAGGATTATTATACTAAACCCTGCCGGTAGACTTATGTCCGATATAATATTAAGGTCGAGTGGTACTAGTCTCGGATACCAAGAAGTTGTTTAATTTATTTGTCAGTAAATTAATAAATTGACGAGCACTATATCTTTGACATGGGGAGATAGAAGAATAAATAAAATGTGTGTGAAGTAATTTCGTTTTTGACCGGTAGTTCCATAATTGATTCGTTAGTGGTACAATTAATTATGAATTGGATTATTTGGCAAAGTAGATTAATTAAAATTTACCCTTGGGTTAATTAATATTTAATTGACAAAGTGGGTTACGAAATAATCCTTGGGTCGATTAATATTTAATTGATGAAGTGGGTCGAATAAATAATCCTTGGGCTAATTGGGAATCAACTAGTCTAGGGAAGACTAAGAAAGTCAATTAAATCCAATTAGTAAGGCCCAACTCAAAAGCTCACTAGGTTTCCCTTGAAACTCCTTATAAATATTTAAAGTCTTGACATTCAAGACATAAGAAACTTAGAAGGCAAGTTTGCCTAGAGTGAGAAGGAGTAGTGTTGAGAGAGAACTTCGTCTTCCTCGTCGGAGTTCTTTTTCGAAATCTACTAAAAATCCTTCTTTTTCGAATAACTCAAGTCAAAACTGCTGCACGATTTTATCTCTTGCTGTTTCGATTTATTTTTTCGAGTTTTTGATTGCCAGATTTTTGATCGCCGGTGCTTTTCCGATCGCGATTCCAATCATGAGCTGCATATCGGTTTTGATTTGAATCGCGCGCTGATCTGTGGCCTTTTTACGTGTAGATCGGGGTGATTCCCGGTGGTCAGATCGCGGTTCTGTATGCATTTTGCTGCTGCACAGGGCGCCGGTGCACGATAGCATTCCAGGCTATTTCGTTATTGAGTTTTTCGAGGCTATGTTCTTGTGGGTTTCTTGTTTTTGCTAAGATTCTCTAGGTAGATTGTTGCCCACTCAACATCTGGGTTTTTTGGAATCATTCGAGGGATTATTTAGTGGATTTTGTAACTAAAGATTTGGTTTTTCTTATTCACATCGAGGACACGCTTCAAAGGTATAATCTTTATGTTCCGCTTTAATTAAATATTTAATTTTTAGCGTGTTTTTTAATAGATCTAACAAGTATATGTTTAGATCCGCCCATGGGAATTGATTTTAGTGTTTGGGCTCGATCGAAAGTCTTCGATTCTGGAACGCATAGCACGAAAGTGAGATTTTCAATTTGGCCCAGACCAGATCTTAATTCCTTCAGAATCATCCACCCCTTTTCCCCTTGCCTACTATCCATTCGGTGTTAGTTAGGTTAGGATTTCTTCTTTATTTATTTATTTCTTTCTTTCGTTGTTTTTGAGAATAAACACCTAAGCCTAAACGTAATTATAAATGCAATGTGCTTTCTGTGGGACGATACCTTAAGTACTACACGTTGATAGGATTACTGATGGTCCTTGAGTGTTAGTGATGAGGTTATTTATAAATTTAAATGATGTTATTGTATACTTTTTGTGTGCTTAATTGCACAATAAAACCTCATATAAAATGCACACATCACTGACACTGTTCCGACCTTTGAAATGCTCAGGAAGAAGTTCTTGACAAAGTTCTACCCTCCTTCAAAACTGCTGAGATTGAAGAATGATATCTTACAGTTCAAGCAATGTGAGTATGAGGCATTCAGTGAAGCTTGAGAGCGATTCCAAGAGCTTTTGAGGAAGTACCCAATCAGAGACTTTGAGAATGGTGAGGATATGCAAGTATTCTTTAAAGGGCTAAATCAGAAAAATAAGGCCCTTGTCAGTGCAAGTGCATGAAATAAGTTATTCTATAAGCCGATGACCGAAATCAAGGAATTAGTCAATAATATGGCTAATGTGAATACCATGTGGATCATTGGAAGAGTTTAGGCAGGAGAAAAAATCATTAGAGCAGGAGTGATTAATTTAGATAGACCTTCAGCACTGGAAGCTAAAATAACGGCCACCCAAAGAGAGTTGAAGGTAAGAAGCTACCCCAATAAAATTTTTAGAATTTGTGAAAGACCTCATTTCAATGATGAGTGCACTTTTCAACTGAAAGACTTCATATATATTGACAGAGGGGTTGAAATAGTACACAAAATAACACAGGAACAAAATTTCAGCAACAAACCGCTAAGCCATGAACCTGCACAACAGTACCGGAATGAAGGAATCCCTCTGGAAGAAAAAATAGATATAATGTTGACCTGTGTCTGGGCTAACTCAAACAACATCGAAGGACCAAGGAAAGATGTCACTAAGATTGAAAATACTATCGAAATCTTAGTACATAACATGGAAAGTCTAAAAATTTCGATCAATCGGGTCAGTACCTTGTAGGAAAATAATGAAGTAAGAAGATGTATGATGGTGCAGCTGGAAAACACAAGAGAATCACAGCCAAGTAATGAGGAAAGCTCTGATCAAGAAAGTTCGAAGAAAGTCAACTACAAGGAGGAATAGACTGGGGATGGCGAAGAAAATAGCTTAATAGAGTTCCTTGGATTAATTTAAGAAAACAATCTATTGGGATTAACAGAGGATGCAGTCAGTCTGAAATACCAAAAGAATTTTAATGATTTAATTGAAAGAAAGGAAAAGTTTTATTTGGAGAGTATTTTTCCAACAACTGAGCAAAAAGAAGGGATTTTCATTGATGAATTCCCAGATAAGATCAAGGATCCCGGAATGAGCATAATTCATTATAGAATCAGTAACAAGGAGTTCCAGAAAGCCCTGTGCGATCAGGG
This sequence comes from Knoxia roxburghii, assembly GCA_030378225.1. Classification (NCBI taxonomy): domain Eukaryota; kingdom Viridiplantae; phylum Streptophyta; class Magnoliopsida; order Gentianales; family Rubiaceae; genus Knoxia; species Knoxia roxburghii. The sequence continues at coordinate 14,833,696 of CM059418.1, forward strand.
AGCAGTAGTGAATCTGATGCTAATATCTGTGACGGAGGTATGCGGAATTATAAAAAATCTGAGGTCAGTGAATCTAATGTTACAAATGGTAGATGGATCAAGGGTGGTGCCTAAGGCATTGTTGAAAATGTCTTGGTTCAGGTGAATAAGACAGTTATTCCTACAAACTTTGTCATCATGGATATCGAAGAGGAAACTCCCATCATTCTTGGAAGACCATTGTTAGCAACGGGGGATGTTGTGCTTAGAATCAAAATTAGGTCCATCACTTTCAACGTTTAAGGCCAAGCATATACTTTTACAGTTAAATTAGTCAATGAAAGACCTTATGGTGATGTACGGATAGCTACAGTGACTGATGAGGAATATGAGAAAGAATACAACGGTAATCTGGAGTGAGAACTTAATGAAAGCGATTAGGAGTACTATTTGTTTGAGGATGACAGGGAATCAGAAATAGAGTCTGGTTCAGGAAAGGAAATGCAGTTGGATGAATTGGAAGATGAAATGGAGCTAGAAAATCAGAAAGAGAAATTTAAACTCATCATAAAAGAGTATGAAAATTATCAAGATTCAGCAGAGCACCCAACATCACTGGGCAAAAATCAAGATGAGGCAATGGCTAGTTGTTTGAAGAAGAACCAAGAGATGAAGAAAAGAATAAACGAGATGCAAGATACAATACATGTAATCTTGAAAACACTAACTAAACAGAATCAAATGCAGACACAGTCATCATCCTCCGAAGCAACTGCAGCTGAAATTTTGGCCAAGACCCTCAAGTTTAAAGAAAAGACAAAGGCAAGAAATACAGGGGGAGAGAGAGAGAGAGAGAGAGAGAGAGAGAGAGAATTACAAGAAATGGAAAATGGCATAAACACTGTTGAGTTATAAGAAAGCAGCAGTAGCAAGCACAGTTTCAGTTTCTTCAACTCTTTTTCCTGAAGCTTCTTCATGTTGTTTGGTGAACTCTGAATTTCCTCATTCCAGTTCAGCTGTAGTAGGTGGATTAGATGAATTTACCTATGTGGCTAAGTTTGAACATGTTGACTGTCAACTAGACAATCTTTCTGAAGAAGCCATTAAGTAGTCACATGCATAATCACATGACTTGTACTTGTTAGCTTGTAGAATAAGCTGAAGCTTGTACTATAAAAGGCCATTTTGGCAGATAATGAAGACTGATAGATCAGATTTATTTTCATCAATTTTTGTTCTTCCCACTTCCTCTGCTTTTCTTTTACTCACTGATTTATGTTTCATTTCACAAATTTAACATGGTATCAGAGCTAGGATTTGTCTCCTATCTTGCATCCTTCTAGGTCAAGATTGAAAAAAAAAAAAAAAAAGGAAAATGGAGGAACAGACATCTCCAGAGCTGGATCAATTAGAGAACATCTCAGGGGCTGTACCCAGGATGCTTGATGAGGAGTATGAAGAACAACTGAGTCTCCATGGTTCTGATCATCCTGGTATGATATTAATCCCCGTTTTGTTGAATGATTCCAACTATCTTGTCTGGAAAAATGCTATGATAACAGCCTTAGAAGCCAAAAGTAAGCTAGGGTTTGTGGATGGTTCTTGTTTTATGCCTACTGTAGATTCCCCTTTTTTTAGAAAATGGAAAAGAGTGAATAACATGGTAATTTCTTGGCTAAAAGGCTCTATTTCTAAGGAAATTGTGAATCAGTTCTTGTATGTCCATAATGCTGCTGATTTATGGTTTGAAATTGGTGAGAGGTTTGGTTCATCAAATCTATCTATGCTGTTTCAAACAAAAAGGAACATAGCCTTGATTAAGCAGGATAACTTGGGGATAACACAATACTATGGAAAGCTTAAGGAATACAGGGATCAGTTGGATCAATTGAGGCCTGAAGTAGATTGTATGGGAGCAGTCAGGGGTTTGTTAAATGACAAGAAGAGTGAGCAATATATCCTTGGAGTTAGGGAGGCATTGCAGGCCATACTGAGGGTTATTGAGGTTAGAAACCAGGAAGATAGAGCCATGGAATTCTTGCTGGGATTAAGTGAAACCTTTGAGGCAGAGAAGAATCAAATACTTCTTATGGAACCAATGCCATCAGTTAACAAAATCTATTCGATCATGTTGAAAGCTGAACAAAATAGACCGGTTGCACTAAACTTGGCTGCTAATTCAGAAAACTCAGCCATGGCAGCCAAGGTTTAGAACCAAAAATCTGGCAACATGAAGCAGAAAAATCTCAGCAAAGTTGATAAGAGCAGCCTGTTTTGCACACATTGTAATAAAAAAGGACCTCTTATTGATACTTGTTTCAAGATTCATGGCTATCCGGAATGGTGGGATCCCTCTAAAAAAAAAAGGCAAAAGCAGAAAACACAAGTACAGTTGCAAACCTTGCAGAAATGGCAGAAACTCCTTTTGAGGATTTTGACACTCATCGGGAATATTGGAACTCTAACATCATGGCAATCGTACAAAGGGAGATAGGAAGGATGATGAAGGGGTAGAACTCTGTAGAGAATAGCAGCTTTGCGAATTTGGCACACATGCATGATTTTGCAGGTAGTTCATCTGCCCTTAATTCTCATTTCTACAATTTGCATGATTGTATAAAATAGGATGCTTGGATCGTGGATAGTGGGGCTACTAGTCATATGGCTACAAGTTTGCATTTGCTTTCGAATCCTATCTCAGTTTCGAATCACACTCCTGTTTGCTTACCAGATGGGAGTGTTCAACAAGTTACTCATGTAGGCTCTTGTGTGCTTTCTGATAATCTAACTCTTAAATCAGTGCTGGTTTTACCTTTTTTTAAACACAACCTCCTATCAGTAAAAAAACTTACTTCAGATTCCAATTTATATTTTAGATTTCATAAATCATTTTGCCTTTTACAGGACCTACTAAGTGACAAGATTGTAGGCGTAGGTAGAGTCATTAAAGACCTCTACATACTGGATCAAGCCTCTTTCTCACCTCAACTCATCCAGGACTGTCTTTCCACTTATGCAGCCACAATTCGTTTTTGTAGATCTTTTGTTTCCAATCTAGTGTCCTCTTCCTCAAAGAAGCAGAGTGCAAGCATACAGAGCACTAGTGAGACTTGGCATGCTAGGCTAGGACATCCATCCAACAAGAATGCAAGTCACTTAAATGCTTGTATTCAGAATTTTGATTTCACTTTAGCTCCAGAATGTGAAACTTGTATTAGGTCCAAACAACATAGGCAATCTTTTCCTACAAGTTTTATACATTCAAGTGAAATTTTTGAGTTAATCCATGCTGATGTTTGGGGACCTTACAAGACTCTGTCCTTAACAGGTTGCCAATATTTTCTCACTTTAGTAGATGATCATAGTAGAATAACTTGGACTGTTCTCTTCAAATATAAAAGTCAAGTTGTTTCTCTTCTTGCAGACTTTATTATTTTAGCCAAAAACCAGTTTCAAAAGTCAATTAAGATTATAAGAACATACAATAGAGGGGAATTTCTTAGCACACAATGTCAAAACCTGTTTTCAAAACATGGAATTTTGCACCAAAAGACTTGTCCTTATACACCCCAACAAAATGGTGTAGTAGAGAGAAAACACAGGCACCTAGTACAGGTTGCAAGAGGGTTACTACTGTATTCAGGGCGGTCAAATAAGTTTTGGGGGGAAGCCATTTTAACTACAACCTATCTCATTAATATACTACCTACAGAAGTCCTAAACTGGAAAACTCCCTTTGAAGTATTCTCCAATAAACAACCAGATTACTCCCATTTAAAGGTTTTTGGTTGCATTTGTTATGTCCTGCACAAAGGGCCAGTTAGAGATAAATTTGCCAGTAAATCCTTCAAGGGCTTGTTTGTAGGTTATGCCCCTGGCCAGAAAGGTTATAAAGTCTACAATCTAGAAAATGGAAACATAAGGGTCTCAAGGGATATCCAATTCCAGGAGCAAACTTTTCTGAATTCTCCTCATATGATTTCTTCCCAAAACAACACTAATCACAACACTGATCACGACACTCCTATCTCAGCTTCTTATTTTTCTGCTGATGACTACACTGACTTCTTGAGCTCAAACTTGCAGCCTGATCCTCCTACTTCTTCATTTCAGGAACTACACTCTCAACCAGATTCTCCTCCTTCTTTAGACATTGTCTCTCCAACTCTAAGTTCAAAGACTCCATCCCCTAGACCTCCAGACTCCAATCCTCTTTCTGAAACTATTAGTGCATCATCTAATCCTGATACACCAGTTCTTAGGCACAGCTCTCGGATTACTAGAAAACCTACATGGATGCAAGATTATGCTTTTGTTGACCTGACTTGTGCACAAGCAGATGTTTTTGATAGATGTGAAGCTCCTCTGGCTCATCTGTCTGCTTTCCAAGAGCCATGTTCTTATGATTAGGCACAAGAGCACAAACAATGGGCAGATGCTATGAACAAAGAACTGGAGGCTTTGGAACAAAATGATACTTGGGATCTTACTGTTTTACCTGCAGACAAAAGGGCTATAGGCTGTAAATGGGTATACAAGGTGAAATGTAACCCTGATGGTAGAGTGGATAGGTACAAGGCTAGACTTGTTGCAAAAGGTTTTACGCAGGTGGAGGGAGAAGACTACTCAGAAGTATTCTTCCCGGTTGCCAAAATGGTGACTGTGAGACTGCTCATAGCTGTGGCTGCTATTAAAAACTGGCATCTTCACCAGATTGATGTTAATAATGCATTCTTACATGGTACAATATCTGAGGAGGTATACATGAAAGTTCCACCAGGATACAAGAAGGCTCAAGGTGACCAAGTATGTAAATTGAAGAAGTCACTTTATGGTCTTAAACAAGCCTCGAGACAGTGGAATCAAGAACTCCTACACAAATTGACTAGTTTTGGATTCATGCAGTCTTATCATGACCACTGTCTGTTCATTAAGACTTCAGGTTCTCACATTACTATTCTTTTAGTATATGTTGATGATGTTCTAATCACTGGCTCAGATATGCACATGATTGAAGCAGTTAAGTCTTACTTGCATAGATGTTTCAGTATTAAAGATCTTGGTTCAGCTACTTTTTTTCTTGGTATGGAACTAAATCGTACAACTGCTGGCATTACAGTCTCACAAAATAAGTACACACTTGATATTCTCCAGGATACTGGTATGCTACACTGTGCCCCTGCCTCTACCCCCTTTCCACCAGGATTAAAATTCCTTGCAGAAGACAAAGATCCTTCTCCACTTATTGCTAATCCAAATCAGTATAGGAGGCTTGTTGGTAGACTCTTGTATTTGACTCATACAAGACGTGATCTCACATATTCGGTCCAACAACTTAGCCAATTTGTGCATACACCATATCAATCCCATTGGGCTGCAGCACTGCATGTTCTACGTTACTTGGTTCATTCTCTCTCCCAAGGTTTATTCTACCCAGAAACTTCTACAGTTCAACTGACAGCTTATAGTGATTCTGATTGGGGAGCATGTAAGACCACCAGAAAATCTCTCACTGGATACTGCATTTTTCTTGGAGATTGTCTGGTGTCTTGGAAGACAAAAAAACAATCCACCATTTCTTGTTCAACTGCAGAAGCTGAATACAGGTCCATGGCAGCAACTGTTCATGAATTGCAATGGATTTCATACATTATGCAGGATTTCAAAATCTTGATTCCACTCCCTATCCCCTTCCAGTGTGACAACAAGGCTGCCATCCATATAGCTGAGAATCCTGCATTTCATGAAAGGACTAAACACATTGACATTGATTGTCATGTGGTGAGAGATGTATGCAAGCAAGGATTCATCAGTCCTCTTCATGTATCTTCGCAACTTCAGCTTGCAGACATCTTCACCAAGTCATTGTCCACTGCTGCTTTTTCCAACATTGTGTCCAAGCTGAATCTTAGGGAAATTCATCTTTAAGGGGGGCTGTTGAGTTATAAGAAAGCAGCAGTAGCAAACACAGTTTCAGTTTCTTCAACTCTTTTTCCTTAAGCTTCTTCATGTTGTTTGGTGCACTCTGAATTTCCTCATTCCCGTTCAGCTGTAGTAGGTGGATTAGATGAATTTACCTATGTGGCTAAGTTTGAACATGTTGACTGTCAACTAGACAATCTTTCTGAAGAAGCCATTAAGTAGTCACATGCATAATCACATGACTTGTACTTGTTAGCTTGTAGAATAAGTTGAAGCTTGTACTATAAAAGGCCATTTTGGCAGATAATGAAGACTGATAGATCAAATTTATTTTCATCAATTTTTGTTCTTCCCACTTCCTTTACTTTTCTTTTACTCACTGATTTATGTTTCATTTCACAAATTTAACAAACACTACATGGGACCAGAGAGCAAGAGACTAGGAATGATTCAGTCTTTCCCTCCAAATGAATAAACTCGATGGAATTGTCGAACTAGAGACTATAAAACTATGGCGCTACTGGGAGGCAGCCCAGATTTTTGATTTTTGTTTTAATGTCTAGTTTAGAGTCAGGGTGAAGTCACAGTTAATGAAAAGGAATTTTGTTCCAGAGATGAAGCAGCAAAGAGGCAAGCCAGATAGAGGAAGGCTTTAATATTGCAGTAGGCAGATCACAACGAAAGCAACACTCTTGCAACAGAGAAGAATCCTTTTGCTCTCTATATTTTGCTTCATTTTTTACTTCATTACTTGCTTTTCTTAATTGTCTTAAATTATCGAGTTAGCAGGGAATCATGTTTTGTCTTAAGCAGGCTACTTCTATCACACACTACTCTTAAATTCTCTGATTATGCATAATGTAAGTGTGGGGGAGTGGAAATAGCTCTGAACATGAATTCTTATGCTAACTAATTAGAATCAGTAAATAAATGAGTCCCTAGGCTGAAACTGATCATGCTCTAGAATTTTTCAAAAATAAAATAATTTTTCTTAAAACCCCTTTTTGCTTATTTTTAGGAGCCTTTAGTGATGTATGAAATTTAATCTCAGCTTTGAGTGACTAGGGAAACAATAAATGGATTAAACATAAGCTATTGACTTTAAATATAGTCACAAAACCCAAATTCTGGTGAGAGAATTTTGAGCCAAGAAGTCTCCCTATGACTTGAATTTGTTTGTTGAGTGATTAATCTTATATGCATTAATGGATCCAGAACTTGGCTAGATTACATATTACAAAACCATTTGTTTATTTATGATTTGTCAAAATGACAAAGGTCTCCAGAAGCCATATTTTTCTTTTTTTTTTCACATAAACCCCTAAGATTAACCCATTGAGCCCAACCATTTTCATTTGTTAGTTATTTAATACTGAAAAGCTTTGCTTGTATGAAAAACTAATACCCAGTTTACATATTGATTATGTTACAGTATTAATTGTTTCTTTATATCATAAGCATAGATGATAAGGTGTCGGGTGTAGCACAGTAGATCTTATCATTGGTTAAATTTATGATATATAAACAGACGCTCATAACCGAGATAGTTTGAATATACTATCAGTTTAGGTTATCGTATGATTTGGAAATTAGTTTGCCTAAACTAATTAAATCATACGGATGTGCCCGGGGCATATTGAGTAGGACCTAAGAAGGTTTGAATTAATTTATACTGATCTTCATAATTAATTCGAACCTTATATTCTAATCTCTTAATCCGTAGACTAGAGCGGGTATGAGAGCTAGACATCATATGCTTTGATTTGCCAAAGGGTGCGTTCACTTGAGGCCTAGATCTCGGTAAGTTGGGTATACGTGTTTGTTTTCTTAGTGTTCCATTGCTTATCGAAAGAAATCTATGTACCGGTTTGCCAGTTGATGGTGCTCCCGAGATGATCTCGTAAGGATTAATATACTAAACCCTACTGGTGGACTTATGTCTAGTATAATAATAAGGTTGAGTGGTACTATAGTAAGAAGTCGATGAATTAATTTGTCAGTAAATTAATGAATCGACGAGCACTATATCTTTGATGTGGGGAGATAGAAGAATTAATAAATTGAGCATGAAATAATTTTGTTTTTGAGCGGTAGTTCCATAATTGGTCTGTTAGAGGTACGACTAATTATGCATTGGATTAATTGATAAGAATAAATTACCCTTGGGTTAATTTTATATTTGATTGACGAATTATACGAAATAATCCTAAGGGTTGATTAATATTTAATTAATGAAGTGCGTTAAGGAATTAATTCAAAAGTTCGATTGGAGTTGACTAGTCTAGTGAGGACTAAGAAAGTCAACGAAAGTCTAACACTAAGGCCCAACTCAAAAGCCCACTAGATCTCCCTTGAAACTCCTTATAAAGACTAAATGTTAGACACTTGAAGACATTAAGAAACTTGTAGGCAAAGTTTCTATAGAGAGCACGAGAAGCCAAAGAGAGAACTTTATCTTCTTCGTTGAGTTCTTTCTCAAAGTCAGCTTAGGATACTTCTTCTTCATGAAAACTCCATCCGGAGTGTGTCTAGATATTTGTGCCACCACCCAACTCATTTTCGATCGCCACTTAGCACCCCGCCGCGGGTTTTTCTCCAGCGTTGCAATTCTTCACGTCCGGCGACCAATTTTGAAGTCTAACGCGCCGATTCACTTTCGACGTGTTTGATCTTGGCCCTTAGCTAGTGATCCATATTGGATTGTGTCCTGATCGCGGTTGGATCTTCTGATCGGCCATTTATTATGGCGAAGGGACGACAAATGGTAAACAAGCACAGGATCTTTAAGCAACAATCTGACAAGGATATGTCGAGTTTTTCGAAGCAGGTTTCTTTTGGATTTCTTCCTTAGTGCCTTACCTACCCCGTAGATAGTTTCCCACACATCTTTGGGGGTTGTCGGAGTCATTCTCGGGATTCGAGGTGGTTTTTACTTTTCAGGCTTTGGTTTTCTTATTGCTTGAGAACACGCTTCAAAGGTATAATCTTTATGTCTTCCGCTTTAAATTAAAGATTTAATTTTTAGCGTGTCATTTTGATAAATTGAATATGTATAAGCCTAGATCCTTTAAGGGAAAATGATTTTAGAGTTTAGCCTCGATTGAAAGTCTCCAATTCTGGAATGCATTGCACGAAAATGAGATTTTTGGTTTGGCCTGAACCAGATCTGTTTCCTTCATCTTTGACCTCTTTGATATAAACAACCTTTCTAAACCTTCTTTTTGATCCCACCATTCTAAATTTTTATTTAGTAGTTGTAATTCTTGCCCAAATATGCCAAAATAACCAGGTGTTGTCTTAAAAGTACTTCTCTAAAAAAAAAAATTTAGGGACCAATATCCTTAGTATAAATAAGTGGAAAAATGAAGGATATCTAAGCCTTGCACCCTCGTAGTAGTATGGTTGTGAGTAGTAAGAAAGTAAAGGACCTTTAAGCCTTATACCCTTATGGAAACACCCAACCTAGGATAATAAGTGTAAAGAAGTGAAGGACCTCTAAGCCTTGTACCCTTACCTTAGTATAGTGATAAGACCTCAAGTGTTTAGGCAGAGGACATATCTAGTCACAATGCCCGAACCAGAGAACCATGATAGCACTTGATGATGGAACCATCGTGGACAAAGAAGAGGCTGAGGAGACCACATTTGAGGATGAGGACGACTTTAAAGATATGCCGTCTCTGATGGAAAAAGAAGATTATGCCACCTATGATGGCCTAGACAGGGCCTGCTTTGTATCTTTGCAAGTACCTGAGCCACCCTCACAAGATACAACTGGCTTAGCCACGGCAATGACTTTGATGTCACACGCCAAGACCGTAGATAAAAATGAGCAACAGAGCAACATTTTCCACACCAAATGACTCGTGGGTAAGGCTGTTTTTTTAATAATTATATATTACGGTAGTTGGGCTAACCTGGTTTTTGAGTATACAGTCAACAACCTTAGTCTAGCTACCCAACCGCACCCCAAGCCCTACAAGATCCAGTGGCTCAACAACGGAGGTGAGATCCGAGTTGACAGACAATGCCTATTGGTGTATGTGCCCTAATGAGGGTTATTCATGTAAATAAACTTTGAGGGTTATTTATGTAAATAAGATATATGTAGTTTGTTTGATAATTTATCAAATGAGTTAATTTCATGATAATTATATTCTTGTGCATATTTAATTTCATGAAATCGATCCGCCAAAAGAAACAGTCCATGGACCTTTAGATCATGAGTGATTCTTTTGAGTAGTACTCGTACGAGGATCCTTAGACCAGAAATCACTACATGGTCTTAGGTGAATTGTAGTGTGCTTTGACATACACGTAAAGGGACCGTAACAGGTTGCCAAGTACGGGTATGATTGGGTACACTATGAGTCACGCTAAGATATGTAGGTGAAGTGATGGGACTACAAATCTCTCTTAAGTGAGAGATGATATCTTGGCCACTTGATAGTGAACTGAGAAGTGCATGGCCATGCCCAAGGAATGATAAGGACATCATTTGCTTGATGGATTCAGTGTCACTGAGAGATCAAGTAAACTTTTAGCTATATAAGGATGATGGTTTTGTGCCTTATGCTAAACGGGATATCGATGTAGAGGATCGTACACTGTTTACTCGGAAAGGTTGTGTTGAATCACCATTCGACCCTCCATTCTGAATTGGGTAGTCATTATGTCTTGCTAGAGACCACTAATGACTTATGGATTAATCAATGAGATTGAGTTACCCATTGCCAATTTGGAATGGGCCTACAGGATCGCACATAAGAAAGTTCGATGATGCAGAATAAGTAGTCTTGCCTACAATAAGTATAATTGTTATACTTAAATAAAGAAGATTTAATTAAATGGTTTAACTAAATATTATTGAAAAGTTATGTGATATTAATTAATAGTTAATTAATTACCTATGAACAATTGGGATGGGCTGATAAATCAAGGGACTTAATTGCAATTGAAGTTGTTGACCCATCAGCCTGATCCATGGGTCATGGGTTGATGCATGGGCTTGGTGTATAACCCAAATCATTAAGGTATTATTTAATACTGATTTAGAATCAGTAAATATTATTTAAATACTGATTTGGAATCAGTAAAATAATATTTGGTACTAATACTGATTTGGAATATGACTAAAATCAGTTAAGTAATGATTGGATGATTACAATACTGATTTTGAAAATTTAATCTCTACAAATATCCTAGGGATATTAATGTAGGAGGATGATGATTTTGAATTATAAAAATCAGATCAGACAAAAATACACAAAATTCCCAAATTCTCTCTGTAGGCAAGATCGGCTAGCACCAGATCTGTGTAGGCTTTCGTGCTTGAAAGTAGAGAGTCCTTCAAGGAAGGACTTTTAGTGGTGACAAACGTAACCGGAGTAGAAGGCTTGGACCAACATCAAACAAGGATCCAGGTGCGGCAACCGATTACGCTACAAGGGTAAGCTTTAGAAGCTTTAAACGTAGGATTAATTAAACACTAAATTGGAATAGGCATGAATCCGCTGCGTAAATTTTTGAAAATCATGCCTCCGATCCCAACAATGCTGAGTGGGTTTCACAATAGGCCAGAACAAAGACTACGCCACCTGCGACGTGGTCCCAATGAACGCAACCCACATGATCTTAGGAAGACCGAGGGAGTTTAACCACAAAACCACCCATGACGGACTCACTAACAGGTACTTTTTCACCTTTAACAATTCTAAGATTGTTTTAAACCCTTTGTCTCGTGTGCAGATAGCTCAAGCCAGCCGAAAGAGACACGAAGCTCAGATAAGAAGACAAAAAAGGAATGACAAGGAGATGGTGAATCGTAAAAAGGGTCCGGCCAAGGAACCCAGAGGAATGGCCGACATACCCAGACCCAAGGCCCAGCAGTCCAAGTTGGAGATCAAGTCCAAGGGCCAAAGTCTCTTCGCATATACCCAAGATATCGAACAAACAATCAGTAGTAAGAAAAGTCTGATTTTAATTCACCATGTTGAGCGTACTTTATATACTAACCCTGCTACTGACCCCCTGCCTGCTAGTGTTCAAAATCTTTTAGACGAGTTTATTGATGTGTTCCCCGAGGAGCTGCCAAAAGGACTACCCCCGATTAGAGGAATCGAACACCAGTTGGATTTCATCCCCGGATCAGTCATCCCCAATACACCTGATTATTGAGCTAATCCTGATAAGACGAAGGAGCTACATAAACAAGTTGAGGAGCTGCTCAAAAGGGGACATGTTCGAGAAAGTCTCAGCCCATGCACCGTACCAGTCATCCTAGTGCCCAAGAAAGACAGAACGATGTGGATGTGTGTTGACTGCCGAGCCATCAACAAGATCAAAATAAGGAAAACAGATGATGCTAAGGAGGTAGCCAAACTCTTCTTTAAGGAAGTAGTTAGGCTACATGGCATTCCTCGCAGCATAGTGAGTGATAGGGATGTCAAGTTCCTCAGCTACTTTTGGAAGATCCTGTGGGGCAAACTGGGCACGAAGCTACTCTTCTCCACCACCAGCCATCCTCGGACAATTGGTCAAACTGAGGTAACTAATCGAACTCTTGGTTCATTACTTAGAGCATTGGTTAGTAAAAAGTTAACTCGTTGGGAAAAGGTCCTTTCTTTTTGTGAGTTTGCATATAACAGGTCAACGCACTCAGCCACAGACTACTCTCCCTTTGAGATAGTCTATGGTTTTCAACCCCTGACTCCAATGGTCCTTTCACCCCCCACCCATCAAGGAGATCTCGAGCCTAGATGGTGAAAGGAGGCCAAAAAAGGTGAAAGAGATCCATGAACAAGCCAGACTCAACATCCTCAAGCATCAAGAACGCACTTCAAGGAAGATGAATAAAAAGAGGCACCAATCTCATTCGAGCCCGGAGATTGGGTGTGAATAGATTGTTTGAGGACAAGTGTTGTGAATATCAAAGCGGTAGACTCTCTTTTAGAAGAAAAACTAGCAATCAGTGCCAGTTTGTCCTCTAACCCAGAGCATCTGGCACAAAATATAGCTTAGTAGGGCAATATTTGCGTAAGAGTTAGCTCAGAAAGCTCCTCAGTGGGTCAAAAACTCATTCTGAGTGGACCACGAGTCGAATTTATTTGTCCAGTTACTAGATCAAGAGCCTAGAAGATGATAGGATCGAGTCCAGCTTCAAAGTTAAAGATGAAGTCCAAGGCCCAACAACAGGCCCAAGCCCATCTACAAATTTGGAAGCCCAACCTCATTAACGTCACGACATTATTCAATAATGGACTTACAGATGCAACGTAGATGAGGAATGAAGCCCAAAATAAAAGCTAAAGTTTGGATTAGGTGAGCAAGAAGCCCAACCAAAAATCCAAAGCTTTCCTGACCCAACTGAAGCTGGGAAATACAAGTCTCTTCCAATTAGGATTGTGTTGTCTTTTACTTTCATAGTTGGAGAAGGTTTAGAAGTGCACCTTATTTGAAATAGGATGTGCTGAGTTTTCCCTTCTTGATTAGGATTTTAATTTTGTCTTGTAGTACATCTCTCCTTGGCCAAATTTTAACCAATCAGAGTAGCAATAGGATTAGTTTTTGTTTTGTTTCCTAATCTCTAAATCACTAGGATTTGAGATTTCTTTTTTAGAATAGGAAGAGAAGACTTGTAAATGCCTATAAATAGGCCTCATATTTTTTAGAATACATACACTGTTTTTGCCTAAGAAAATTTTGAAAATTGTGAGTTGTGAACTCTCATAAAATCTCTTTGAGTGATCTTGCGAGATCGTGAGTTGTCATTGCGAGGAAACTTACAAAACCTTTATTTTAGTTGGTTATAGTCAATTGGTTGGACTATAAAAACATGATCATGTGTTCACTAAAATCATCATAAAAGAGCACCCATCCTCTTTCATAATTTTCGCACAAAGAGGGCTAAATAATTGTGCATTTTCTTAAGTTGAGCGATTTCACCGCTTAATTTATGCTTGTAGAGATAATAGGTATGAATAGACAAGAATGGTCCTTAACATAGAGGTTCTTATTCATTAGCAACCAGCTTATCACCTCCGCTTTCATGTTGAATTGAATTCCGACCAAGATAACCGTCAAAGATTGGTATCAGAGCTCAAGGTCATTTTCATCAGATTTTTCTATTATTTTTTTTTGAGTTTTTGTGTTTTCTTTTTGTGTCTTTGAATTTCAAAATTTAGTTCCTAGGTTTCAAAACTATCTTGAGTCTATTGGTTGAAAAGTAGTCCAATTTTCAGTTCAAATATCTGTGTCAGAAGTTGTGTCTGAGGCCCCCTTAGAGAACCAAGTGTTTCTTCGTTTTTGAGTCTTTTTGTTTTATTTTTGTTTTGTTTGAGTCTAGAAGCCCCCCTCTTGGATTAATTTGTGTGAGTTTCGAGTTTTGGTGGTAGAAAATTCAATTTTACCCCTAGTCAAAACCCCTTCGAAACTTGCCAAAATTTATCGAAATACCCTTTTTTGTGAGTTTAGGTAATTTTTGAGAATTTTATTTTTCTTCTTTCTAGTGTCAAGGTTTTTTTTGTTCTGTTTGAACTGTTTTTGGATTTTTTTTGACAGGTAGTACGAGTTTGAAACTTGCAAAAGTTAAACGCATTTTCACAAATCCGTGCACGAGGAACACGGAGTTTGAAATCTCTGAGGTTAGTGGGTTTTATTTAAGGTTGAGTTGTGGTTTTCTTATGAATACTTGAAGCTCGATAACCTTACCCTCTTGTTGTGTACTTGAGGTAGAAATTTCCCCTCGCAATTAGATAGGAGTTTTAAACTCCCGGAAAAAGTCTAAACATAGTGAGAAGAGGCAAGAGCCAAAGAGCCAATCTTAAGAATCTGATAAATTCTATAAAAGAAAAGCTCTTCTACAAAAGTCTAGCTAAGTAAGGAAAAAGACAAGCCGAGGTTACAAAAGTAACGAGCTCTAAATTAGTAGGGAAGCAAACAAAATTCAAAGATAAGATTGATCACACCTTGAAATTGGGAGGTAAAAGTTATATTGCCCGATGTGTGTATAAACTCTTTCCTCTCCCCGATAGTTGAGCTCGTGTTCTTGAGGGATCGCAGTTTGACTCGAGAGAGTACCTGCTAATTTGTGAGTTTTTTGTGCTTTTGTGTGACTTAATAAGCTTCTATATTATATAGTACTTGTTTTTTTCACCTTTGTTTTGTTTCAGATTTTTACTGTTTGTTAGACTTGTCCTTTGATTACTATTTGAGTTTGAGTCTTTGTTTTGTGTTGAGTCTTTTGAGTTTTGAGTATGGTTATTAAGTCGTAAGAAAAGGAAACCCATCTAGAAAGAGTAAGTAAGTTTTTGGAAGTAAGGTTTGAAGAAAATTCAGCAAATTAGCCACAAAACCCCAACTTCGATGACAGCACAATCCCAACGATTGTCTCATTGCCTCTTTTGGATAGTAGCTGCGCATTGCGCCAGTTTTTCAGTTTCTTTTCTTTTAGTTTTGTTCTTTTATTTTTATTTTTATTTTTTTTTTTAGTATTGTATTACTTTTGTAGTTTTCTTGGTTATTTACCTTCTTTTGCGAGATGATCCGTGCTACCAAGAATACCGGTCGGGAAGAGCCAAATCCCAAAGAAGCTGAGGACAATAGGCAGCCAATCTCCATGGAACAGATTGCAGCTTCTCTTGCAGGTTTACAGATGCAGTTGACAGAGATGAACCAACGTATTGGAAATCTCGAAATCAATAGTAGGGAAGGATCAGTTAACCAATTTGTAGGATCACCAAGCCAGAGAAGGCCTAATCAGGGTCCCAGACTTGAAAGAAAACCTGAAGTTTCTTTCAACTTAAACTATGAGTCTGATGATTCAGTGACCCATGTTTCATGCCACAGAGCTCCTATTTTTAGATATCAAGATAACATTAAGTTTGAAATTCCTAAATTTGTAGGAAAATATGATCATGAAGCTTATCTTGATTAGCAGTTTTAGATTGAGCACATCTTCAACACCAACGATTTCATAGAGGAACGCAAAGTCAGATTAGCCACCACAAAATTCAAGCATCATGCAACAATTTGGTGGGCTACAACAACTCATGAGAGGACGTATGGAACTTTTTCCAGTCTAGAGTTGGGAAAAACTCGAGGAACTCATGCGCAGTAAGTTTATTCTTTCCTCTTTTATTCGTGATTTACATAAAAAATTGTATAGTTACAGGCAAGGATCACGAACTGTTGCTGAGTACTACAGTGAACTCGAGTCCCTCTATTATAGAGCAGAAATCTATAAGGATGATAATGCAGTAATTGCAAGGTTTCTCGCTGGCTTCAGCAAAAACATCAGTCAGAGGATGGAGCTCACAAGTTATACCAACATAGATGATTGTTTTTAGAAAGCCATGTTGATTGAGAAGCACCTAAAAGATAGTGGCGAATCTAGCAGTAGGAAGCAGTATTCTAGTAGCAGTTAGTCACAGGGAAAGAGTAGCACGACATTGAAAACATATGGCACCCCTTCCCCTAACCCAACGCACACACAGCCACACCTATCCCTCTAAAATCTTTTGATTATCAAAATTCTGTACCTCAGAATAGTAAGAAGCCAGCTACTTGTTTTAAATGTAATGGCATTGGTCACCTATAAGGCAATTGCCCCAATAAAAGTACTTCACTATGAGAGACAACCAACTGTATGTAATAGACGAAGAGAAAGATAGTGATAGTGATTGTGATAACATGCCACCTCACATGGAAGAAGGTGAAGAGGATGATAAACTCTTTATTGGCAACAGTGAAGCAGTCGAGAAGGAAAATCAATAAGCCCTCATTTTCTTACATCGTGATTATCCAGATGAGCATCCCAATGGACCATTGGAAAGAAATTCTACACTTGTAATTGTCCATTCTTTGAATGCATATTACTCTCTGGATTTGAACCCAATGCAGCGTAACAACATATTTCATATGTGGTGTAAGACAGCATATCAAAAAAAGTGTCTAATGATTATTGATTGTGAAAGTTGCACAAATGTCGTAAGTGAGTCTTGTTGAAGTTGAATACATAAGCTATGCTTGTATTATACATTTTCCCAGTCAATATATCGATTTATGTTTTGGTTATGTCTTGTTGTGCATTATTTGTCCATTTATATTATGTAGTTAGATGATGAGGTGTCGTGTGTGACATAGTAGATCTCATCATGGGTTAAAAGACATAATATATAAATGAGGTTCGTAACCAATACAACTTTGGATATACTGTCGGTTTAGGTTCGGATAATTGGTTTTTCTGACTAATTGAATCATTTAGATATGCCCGGGGCGTATTGAACTTGACCATTTAAAATGATTTGTCTTATACTGATTTAATAGATAAATCATTCTTGGTATTCTATCTCTTAATCCCTAGACTTGAGCGAGCATGAGGATTAGACATAGTGTACTTTGATCTGCCAATGGGTGAGGTCAATTGTGGCCAATAGTCTCAGTAGGTTGGGTGCGCGTGTTTAGTTGCTTGGTGTGCTGCTGCTTGTCGAAAGGAAACCATGTACCGGTGCGTCCGGGGTGATGGTGCTCCCGAGATGAGCTCGTTATGTTTATTATACTAAACCCAGCTAGTGGACTTATGTCCGGTATAGTAAAAAGGTCGAGTGGTACTAGTCTCGGAATTAAAGAAGTTAATTAATTAATTTATCAGTAAATTAATAAAATTAACGAGCACTATATCTTTGATGTGGGGATATTATGAATAAATTAATTAGGTTGTTCCGGAAGCTGTTCTGGTGTAGGATGGTAGTGCCAAAATTAATCCATTAGTGGTACGATTAATTTTGTAAAGGGTTAATTGAATAGGTAGAATTAATTAATTGATTAATTATTCCTAAGGGTTAATTAAGTAATTAACAAAGTGAAATTATTTAATTAATTAATTAAGTCTTAAGTTTCAATTAGAAATAGGAAATCCTAGAGATTGGGAAATCTAATTTGGATTTGGTTTATCCTATTAGATTGGTTACCTATTTGGATTTGGAAACTAATTAATTACCTAAACCCATTAGGAAGACCAATCATAAATCAACTTGGGGTCTCTCTTGTAACTCCATAGATCGGTGACGCATGAGAATTTTGGCGGTGCATGAAGCTTCTTTCTTGGGTTCTAGGTAGCGCGTGTGATTCACGCGCTAAGGGCAGGAGGTTGCAGAATTTTTCAGGCAACCCAGTTGTGGTGATTAGCTGATCAATTGCTCGTTAAATTGCTGCCCACACAGCATACAAGCAAAGTCTTGAGGCATACAAGAGAATCACCTAAGTGAACACTTCAATAGGTAATTCTTAATCTTCAGCTTATAATTAAGAATTTATTTGTTGCGTGATAAATCGAATAAGTACAAACCAAGATCCTGCGCAATGTTATTTCAAGCAAGGGTTTGAATAGCGATTGTGCTAGCGTCTAGGCCTGGCCAGAGACTCTGATTCTGGAATGCGTAGCACGAAAGTGAGTTTTTAGTTAGGTTCGGGCAGATAATCTTTCAAGTCTTTGGTTAAGGATTTATCACTAACAGGTTGAATTGGCTCAAAAAAAGTGGAGAGAAGAAAGTCCAATACTAAGCAATAGTCACCTTCTACCTTGGTCCAATCAAGGAACAAATATTGTGTGATGTGGTTCCGATGGATGCCTGTTATATACTTCTAGGAAGACCTTTAGAGTATGACAGAAGGGTCACCTTTGATAGTTTGACCAAAATGTATTCGTTCATGTTCAATGGTAAGAAAGCTAACTTGTTACCTTTGTCTCCTGCACAGGTTTCTAGCGCGCAAGAAACAATGCGAGAAGAGAAGAGCAAGGCGAAGCAACTCAATCCAAATAAACAATTGAAAGTAGTGCAGGCAAAATCAGGCAATTCAAAATTGGCCTTGACGTCCCGATGGAGTCCTGCGCAATTTTAACCCTACCAAGGGCATAATTGTCTTCTTAAAACTTTTAATGTAACTTATTATCTTTTTTTAAAATTGTGGTATAGGGAAAGAAGGTCCACTAAAAGGAATAAGCGAATTCAGAAGTCTCTGATACATTATCTGCCAGGGCTCGGTCAAAAACTCACTTTCGTGCTACGCATTACAAAATCAGAATCTTTGACTAGGCTTAGACTCTAGCACAATCACTATTCAAATCCTTGCTTGAAATAACATTGCGTAGGATCTTGGTATCTACTCATTGGATTTATCACGCAACAATAATTTATAATCAAAGCGAAAACATGGAAAGTACCTCTTGAAGCGTGTTACTCAGGTGATCGCTTGTATGATTCAAGACTTTGATCGCACGTTGTGTGGGCAAAAATCTAACGAGCAAGTGATCAGCAATCTACACAAAAGGACTCGCCAAAAAAATTTTGTAGCTTGACGCCGCCTGAATTGAACCGCCACCACCGCCGGAATTTAATTCCAGCCGCCCGAAAATTGTTCAAGAGAGAGAAAAACATTTTCTCTCTCTAAACTTTCTCTCTAGTTTTCTTATCTTGAAACATTAAGAATTGTGTATTGTAGAATTGCTAATCCCTTGTCTATACATAGAGCTACAAGAGAGACCCCAAGTTGGTTTAGGATTGGTATCCTAATGGGTTTAGGTAATTAATTAGTTTCCGAATCCAATTAGGTAACTAATCTAATAGGATAATCCAAATCCAATTAGATTTCCTAATCTCTAGGATTTCCTAATTCTAATTGAAATTTAAGACTTAATTAATTAATTAAATAACTTCACTTTGTTAATTACTTAATTAACCCTTAAGAATAATTAATTAATTAATTAATTCTACTTATTCAATTAACCCACTACAAAATTAATCTTACCACTAAGGGATTAATTTTGCCACTACCATCTTACACCAGAATTGCTTCCGAAACAACTAAATTAATTTATTCTTAATCTCCGCACATGAAAGATTTAGTGCTCGTTAATTTATTACTTTACTTATAAATTAATTAATTAACTTCTTCAATTCAGAGACCAGTACCACTCGACCTTTTTACTATACTGGACATAAGTCCACCAGTTAGGATTAGTATAATAAACGTAACGAACTCATCTCGGGAGCACCATCACCCTGGACTCACTGGTACATGGTTTCCTTTCGACAAGCAGCAGCACACCAAGACTATTGGCCACAATTCACCTCACCTATTGGCATATCAAAGTACATTATGTCTAATCCTCATGCCCGCTCAAGTCTAGGGATTAAGAGATAAAATACTAAAAACAAATTGTCTATTAAATCAGTACAAGACGAATCATTCTAAATGGTCAAGTTCAATACGCCCCGGGCAAATCTATATGATTCAATTAGTTTAGACAACCCAATTATCTGAATCGCATAATAACCTAAACAGACAGTTTATCTAAAACTGTCTCGGTTACGAACCTCATTTATATATTATGTCTTTTAACCAATGATGAGATCTACTGTGTCACACAGGACACCTCATCATCTAACTAAATAATATAAATGGATAAAAATTGCATAACATAAACCAAAATATTAAATCAATTTAATTGGGAAAAAGTTTAATACAAGCATAGCTTTAGTATTCAAACCTAACAATCTCCCACTAATACTTAACCTGTGCTTTAAGTACATAACTACATTCAATAGTTTACATTCTACAATATATCTAGAAAAACTACAATTGCTCTCCTAAGTATTTGATCCCCATGCCCTCCACGTGAGCCTCAAAGACTTTTGAAGTTAATGTCTTCGTGAAAGGATCTGTAAGGTTATTCTCTGATGCTATCTTAGCCGAGACCACGTCTTCCCTCTTGAAGATATCTTGTATCTGGTGGTACTTGCGCTGTATGTTTTTACTCGCCTTGTGGGCTCGTGGTTCCTTCGAGTTTGCTACTGCACCGTTGTTATCACAGTACACTGTGATTAACTTCTGCAAACCAGGAATCACATCTAAGTCCACTAGGAAGTTCTTGAGCCACACTGCTTTCTTTGCTGCCTCTGATACGGCAACGTATTCAGCCTCCATGGTAGAGTCCGCCATGTATTTCTGCTTGACACTCCGCCAAACTATGGCTCCGCCTCCCAAAGTAAACACATACCCTGAGGTAGACTTGCTCTTGTCCTTGTCGCCTTTGAAATCTGATTAAGTGTAACCTCGGGGTACCAGCTCAGGCGCCTGATAGACTAATATTTGGTCTATCGTTCTGTGCAAATACTTGAGAATGCATTTTACTGCTTCCCAAGGAGCTTTCCCAGGGTTACTCTGATATCTGCTTACAATGCCAACGACATAACAGATATCAGGCCTTGAACACAACATGGCATACATGAAACTTCCTACTACCAAAGCATAAAGAACTGTCTTCATGGCCTCTATCTCCTCAACAGTCTTGGGAGACTGTTCTTTAGATAGATGCACTCCATATATGAAGGGTAGGAAACCTTTCTTGGAGTTCTGCATGTTAAAACGGGCCTGAATCGTATCTATGTATGAAGCTTGGGAGTGCGTTAGCGAACGTTTCCTACGATCTCGAATTATCTTGATCCTATGGATATGTCCTGCTTCTCCTAAGTCCTTAATATCAAACTGTTTAGATAGCCATGCCTTTACGTCTGATAACACTTTCTTGTTGTTGCCAATCAATAGAATGTCATCTACGTAAAGCACAAGAAACACCACCATGTTTCCATCACATCTGCGATATACACATTGCTCATCCGGACACTGAGTAAATCCGTAGGACTGGATTATCTCATCAAACAGGATGTTCCAAGATCTGGATGCCTATTTAAGTCCGTAAATAGACTTCTTAAGCCTGCAAACCTTATGCTCTTGGCCTTTTTCAACGAATCCCTCTGGTTGCTGCATGAATATGGTTTCCTCAAGACATCCATTAAGGAAAGATATCTTGACATCCATCTGTCATATCTCATAATCTAAATGAGCAGCTATGGCCAAAAGAATCTGGATCGACTTAAGCATGGTTATCGGGGAGAAGGTTTCCTCATAATCGATTCCCTCTTTCTGAGTATACCCATTCGCCATTAGCCTAGCTTTAAAGGTTTCAACCTTTCCGTCAGGTCCTCTCTTGTGTTTATAGACCCATTTACATCCAATAGGCTCAAACCCATCAAGCACGTCTACAAGCTCCCAGACTTAATTGTAGTCTATCGACCCCATCTTGGATATCATTGCCTTTTGCCAAGATTCTGCATCTTTTATCTTAGAGAGCCTCATTGTAGTTTATTGGGTCAGGCTTAGGCGCACCTGGGACTAGGTCCGAGGCCTCTCCCGTGCCAATGAACCTGTCAGGCTATCTCACAACCTTCTCACTACGATGAGCCACCACCTGTGTAGGCACATCATCTGTGATATCTTGTGCAGTGTGTGGTGTGTCTACTTGTGTTGGTGCATCAGGATTATCAGTCTGTCTCCTAAGCTCTTCTAGTACTATCTTGCTCTTAGGCTTGTGATCTAGGATATAGTATTCCTATAAAAATCTGGCATTGGTACTAACAGACTACCCTTCGTTCCTCTAGGATATCTTACAAATAGCATTACTTCCGTTCTTGCATCTGACTTAGACGTATATGCCTTAAGCACATGTGCGGGGCAACCCCAAATTTTGAGATATCTTAGACTGGGCTTAAGCCCGTTCTACAACTCTACTGGGGTAGAAGGCACAGTTTTAGATGGTACAAGATTAATGATGTACATCGCTGTTTCTAAGGCATATCCCCAGAACGAACTTGGCAAATCACTATAGCTCATCATTGACCTAACAATTTCCATGAGAGTTCGGTTCCTTCTTTCTGTTACATCATTCTATTGTGGTGTGCCAAGTGCAGACAACTGAGATTGCATTCTGACCTCGTAGTGGTATTCTCGAAATTCGTGGGATAGATACTCACCACCATGATCTGATTGCAGTGTCTTGATACTTTTACCATGATGCTTCTCCACATATGCCCGGTACTCTTTGAATTTACTAAAGCATTCGGACTTGTGATGTATTAGGTAAATATATCCGTACCTTTAGTAATCATCCGTGAACGTCACGAAATACTCAAACCCACCTTGTGTTTGGACCGACATTGGTCCACACAAGTCAGAATGAATCAACTCTAATACTTCTTTGGATCTATAACCTTTTGCCTTAAAAGGTCTCTTGGTCATCTTACCTTCCAGGCAAGATTCACAGATTGAATAACTGTCAATCTCTAATGAACTTAAAGGTCCATCATTGACCAACCTTTGAATTCTACTAAGGTTTATATGACCTAGCTTGAGATGCCAAAGATAGGTTTGATTCATTTTAGAAGGTTCTTTCCTCTTATTAGTGTTAGATGATGCGTCATTTATCTATATGTTTTGCACAACAGGGAAGTTTGATTTAATTATAAACAAATTGTCAGCCAATGAACCAGAACAAATAAGTTTTCCATATTTTCTAATAACAACAGAATCATCAGAAAAACTAAACTTATAACCATTCTTTAAGAGTTTAGAAACTAAAACAAGGTTCTTTCTAAAACTCGGTACATAAAGACAATTAACTAAATCTAGCCAAAAATTTTCGAAAATTAGGCTAACTACTCCCACTGCTTCAACTGACACTCTTGTAGTGTCGCCCAAGTAGATATCCAGCTCGCCTTCTCTATATTTCCGGGTTACTTGGAACCCTTACAAATAATTACAAACATGGTTAGTGGCGCCTGAATCCACACCCCAAGTATCTTTGAGAATCGCCACTAAACATATCTCAGTAATTAAGGCATAAACTGTTGTACTTTTAAGCTTTGGACAATCTAATTTCCAATGTCCCATCTGATTGCACTTGAAGCACTTTTCTTTCGACTTCTTCTTTGTAATATTTGGCTTAGGCGTAATTTGCATCTTTTGAGCTATTCACTCGAGCTTTCTCTTCTTCTTTCCAGCCTCAGCTTAGAAAAAGATTATGAAGCTTTGACAGTGAATAAAACTCGGTTCGTCTCTTGAAAAAAACCTTTTAGCTGCCACCAACTCTCCTAAAAGCTCGGATGAAGTACACAGCAATTGATTCATGTTGTAGTTCAACAGAAACTGCTCATAGCTTTGAGGCAAGTTCTGGAGGACAATATCGACTTTGGTTTCACCATCGATTTTGCCTCCCATTACCTCAACCTCGTTGATGTTACTAATCATGTCAAGGACATGATCTCCATTGGGAGTGCTCTCTGCCGTTAGGACAATATCCAAATTACTACTCCAATCGACATAGTTCAGACCAGTTAATTTGATGTCTTTCAATATTGACTTCCCTCAAAACAATAATTTAAACCAGCAACATCTCATTCATCGAGATTCTCGTAAGCCACGATAGTGTGGACGTTTAGGATAACCCACATTCGTATGAGAAGAACAAAGTTCATTAACTACACTATCTGACCAAATGATCTATTGATCAATATAGCTAATAGTTGGTGCTTTCAGTCGTACAAATAAGCAGTGTAATCTCGATCGGAGAAATACTACGAATCGTACACTAAGTGTGTGCCATTACATGATTATTGAGCTTGTTACCTCAGGATAGTGCACCTCAGATGGAGAGGGTATCGCATTTCTCCTAGTTAAACTTACTCTAGTCATCTTACTTAGAAATCCATAATCTAGCGATCTTGTTGTTGGACTCATCCGAATTGAAGAAGGCCCTGATGCCAATGCGCAAGTCCACCCAAATAACATAAGAACTCGTAATAGTGGCTGTGGAGATATTAAACCAACCCGCTACCACTTAGATTTCTAAATTCAGGGTTTTTTTCGGTTTTAACATGCAATTAACTAATCATAAGTTATGTGCAAACATAAAACCAGCATGCTTTAAAATTATGCATCTAAAATACAACACAAAAATTAAAGCACAAAAATTAAAACTATAAATACGGGAAATAAATATGAAAAATAAATTTCCCGACTATTATGGTTTTAATTGCTTCCATCTTCTGCCTTGATCTCGTGTCCCATCACGCACTCAATGGATTAAGTCTTGAACTTCAAAAAAAAAAAAAAAAAGAACTTGGAGGAAAAACGGGCCAAAAATTTGCCAAACAGGCCGAGCTTGCTGCCGCGCCCTGGCGCAACAATCCTTGCTGTGCCTCACGGAGGCAATTCTACCGGTTGCCGGCAGTAGATCCCACCAGCGGTAGTCGTCAGCGCCGCCACCACCTCTGACTCTTCCTTCGTTTCTTTTTCCACACTATTTGGTCTTCTTGCAATTCGTTCTGGATTTTCCTAGGTTTCTACGAATTAACGATAATCCAAAACCCACAAATTCAAATTGCCCACCAAAACGCCTTCGATTACAAAAAATTAATTCTTCTACTACAAGGCTTTCTAGGAAAATTAAAAATCGAATTACATAAAAAAAAATCCTACTACAGATTTGATCTAATCATACACGGCTTCCAGCACGTGGTTATACTATTACAAGCTTTCATAATAAAACCAAAACTGGACATGTCCCGGGGTTTATTTAAAAACCATACAAACGCAACCATAATAGTTGAGATTTCTAAATCACCTACAAATAAAACCATGTAATAAATCGAACAAGCACAAAATCCAAAACCAGGCTCTGATACCAATTGAAAGATTATCTACCAGGGCCCGGTCAAAAGCTCACTTTCGTGCTACGCATTCCAAAATCAGAATTTTGATCAGGCCTAGACTCTAGCACAATCGTTATTCCAATCTTTGCTTGAAATAACATTGCTCAGGATCTTGGTATGTACTCATTCGATTTATCACGCAACAATAATTTCTAATCAAAGCAGAAACATAGAAAGTACCTCTTGAAGTGTCTCACTCCGGTGATCGCTTATATAACTCAAGACTTTGATCGCACGTTGTGTGGGCAACGATCTAGCTAGCAATTGATAAGCAATCTACACAAAAGGACACGCCGGAAAAATTTTGCAGCTCGATGTCGCCTAAATTGAACCTCCGCTGCCGCCGGAATTTACTTTTCGCAGCCCGAAAATTATTCAAGAGAGAGAAAAACCTTTTCTCTCTCTAAACTTTCTTTCTCTAGTTTTCTTATCTTGAAAACTTAAGAATTGTGTATTATAGAATTGCTAATCCCTTGTCTATATATAGAGCTACAAGAGAGACCCCAAGTTGGTTTACGATTTGTCTTCCTAATGGGTTTAGGTAATTAATTAGTTTCCAAATCCAATTAGGTAACTAATCTAATAGGATAATCCAAATCCAATTAGATTTCCTAATCTCTAGGATTTTCTAATTCTAATTAAAACTTAAGACTTAATTAATTAATTAAATAATTCCACTTTGTTAATTACTTAATTAACCCTTAGGAATAATTATTTAATTAATTAATTCCTCTTATTCAATTAACCCACTACAAAATTAATCGTACCACTAACGGATTAATTTTGCCAGTACCATCCTACACCATAATTGCTTCCGAAATAACTAAATTAATTTATTCTTAATCTCCCCACATCAAAGATTTAGTGCTCGTTAATTTATTAATTTACTGATAAATTAATTAATTAACTTCTTTAATTCCTGGACTAGTACCACTCGACCTTTTTACTATACCGGACATAAGTCCACCAGTTGGGTTTAGTATAATAAATATAACGAGCTCATCTCGGGAGCACAATCACCCCATATGCATCGGTACATGGTATCCTTTCGACGGGCAGCAGCACACCAAGTAACTAAACACGCGCACCCAACCCACCGAGACTATTGGCCACAATTCACCTCACCTATTGGCAGATCAAAGTACACTATGTCTAATCCTCATACCCGCTCAAGTCTAGGGATTAAGAGATAGAATACTAAGAACGAATTGTCTATTAAATCAGTACAAGACAAATCATTCTAAATGGTCAAGTTCAATATGCCCCGGGCATATGTATATGATTCAATTAGTTTAGACAAACCAATTATCTGAATCACATAATAACCTAAACAGATAGTTTGTCCAAGACTGTCTCGGTTACAAACCTCATTTATATATTATATCTTTTAGTCAATGATAAGATCTACTGTGTCACACAAGACACCTCATCATCTAACTACATAATATAAATGGACAAAATTTGCAAAATATATAAACCAAAACATTAAATTGATATATTTACAGGGAAAAAGTTTAATACAAGCATAGCTTTAGTATTCAAACCTAACAGTCTCCACACAAACATTCCAAGAAATCTAAGAGTTCTAAAGCAGGTAAGTTAGAAAGTTATTCTAGTGTGTTTAATAATCATTTGTTAGATTATGCAAACACATCAGATTCGAGGACGAGTCACTTTTGGCAGGGAGGGGATGATGTGAACATCAAAGAGGTATACTCTCCTTCAGAAGAAGAACCAGCAATTAGTGGCAGTTCTTTCTCCAACGTAGAGCATCTAGCGTAAAACACAGCTAAGGAGGGCCAGATTTGCACAAGAGTTAGCTCAGGAAGCTCCTCAGTGGGTCAAAAACTCATTCTGAGTTTACCACGAGTCGAGTATTTTGGTCCATTTACTAGATCGAGAGCCCAGAAGATGATTGGGTCGAGTCCAACTTCAAAGTTCAAAATCAAGTCCAAGGCCCAACAACAGGATCAAGCCCATCTACAAATTTAGAAGCCCCAGTCTATTAACGTCATGAGATTATTCGATAATGGACTTACAGATGCAACACATATAAGGAATGAAGCCCAAAATAAAAGCTAAAGTTTGGATTAGATGAGCAAAAAGCCCAGTAAAAAAATCCAAAGCTTTCCTGACCCAACTGAAGCTGGGAATACAAGTCTCTTCCAATTAGGATTGTGTTGTCTTTTACTTTCATAGTACGAGAAGGGTTTAGAATGTATCTTATTTGAAATAACATATGCTGAGTTTTCTCTTCTTTATTAGGATTTTAATTTTGTCTTGTAGTACTTCTCTTATTGGCCGAATTTTAGCCAATCAAAGTAGCAAAAGGATTAGTTTTTGTTTTGTTTTCTAATCTCTAAATCACTAGGATTTGAAATTTCCTTTTTACAATAGGAAGAGAAGACTTGTAATTTCCTATAAATAGGCCTCATATTTTTGAGAATACATACACTGTTTTTGCCTAAAAAAATTTCAAAAATTGTGAGTTGTGAACTCTCCTAAAATCTCTTTGAGTCATCTTGCGAGATTGTGAGTTGTCCTTGTGAGAAAACTTACAGAACCCTTGTTTTCGTTGGTTATAGTCGATTGGTTAGACTACAAAACTATGGTCATGTGTTGACTAAAATCATCATAAACCATCACCCATCCTTTTTCATAATTTTCTCACAAAGAGGGCTAAATAATTGTGTGTTTTCTTGAGTTGAGCGATTCTGCCACTTAATTCATACTTGTAGAGATAATAGGTAGAAATAGACGAGAAATATCTATTAACATAGAGGTTCTTGTTCGTTAGCAACTAGCTTGTAAGCTCCGCTTTCATGTTGAATTGAATTCCGACCACGATAACACATCAACAAGCAAAGTCTTAACTGTGGGGGTGCTGATGCGACTCATTTTATACATATTTGTGCTTGTTTTTAGCCTAGCTTTGAGCTGCCTAAGGATTGATTCTTAATCTATTCTCGTGGTAAAAATACTAGTTACGGCTCTACTTGGGTTAATTGCAGGTAAAATATACATGGAATGAAAATGTAGAAAACCACACTTTGAACTTAGTATTCGGAGCAGAACTATGGATTCTCAAGCTAGAAGGAATAACACGGCCAGCAGATGACAGCTTCACTTGAACGTGAAGTTCACCAAATCTAGCTAAATCCAGCATTTGGCAACATTGAGCTGAAGACGTCCAGTTCACGACAACATTCTCTGGACGTGACCCTGATGAGGTGAAGACAACTGAGTGAAGCAGCAGAAGTTTAAGGAGTAGATCACGGTCATCGCACAACAGCGTCCCATGAAAATCTTAACATGACAATCACCAAACGCCAGCGTCAGAGGGACGTGAGAAGATGACGATAGTAAACTACAGCGTTCAGTGAAACCAAGTCTAAACCTTCAGTGTAAGGTGATCGAGACAGAACACTTCCATGTGATGCTCAGTTGAAGTTACCTTCATCTGAGTATCCGATCATCATCACCAGCACGGGCAGCGGGTAGAAACCAGAAAGACACTTGGTACATTGGTAACAGTTATGAGCAGGACCACAGGAGATAATAAGTACACATTACAGCTAAGGGCTCATGCCCATGGAGACAAGAAGTATACCGACGAAGGAATCACGTGCTGAAGTACACCCAGAGCAGTGTGTCAGGCTACTTTAACTGTTTTTGAACTTTCCAGGGATGCTTAAACAGTTGGTTGTCAGCAATTTCCCCCTATAAGATGCTAAGGAGCCAGCTTGTAATCCTTAGCCACCGAGCAATCAAAAAATTCCCATTTTAGCAATTCACCATTTTCACTCACTATAGTTTTTCTATAAATAGCTGTAGTTAACTTCGAACTCAACAACAAGAGACAGTACGGAGTAAGAAGTAGTAGCTGAGTTCAGAGTTTTTTTCATTTGTAACTCGTTACTTGGGTTGTTTTCTCTGAAACTCTTTTATTGTCATCTTTATTCAGGTTTTTCTTTATATATGAGTGTCGATCTAGAACCGATGACGTTCTAAGTTCTTGCAGGGATTTTTACTCCTGTAATGAGGTAGAGGGGATGTGAAAACCTCATTTACAAAATGTGCACTAAAGCAGGTTTAATAGCATTGAACTGTACGCTTAAGCCTCTCTACCGGCTGATGTACAAAATAGATGGTCATCAAACGTGCCGATCACCCTTGTACTTGAGCTTTTATCAGTCCTATTTATGGTGGGTGTTGTAGTGTAGTTTTCTTCAGTTCAAACACGGTGTGAGCAAAGAGTGATGCAAGGATGTCACAGAAATCCTTATCATGGCAACATCATAAAACTTAAAGGGCTTGTGATGGCACATGATTGGAATTCTGGTCAATAAATCTTAAATTATAATGCTGTAGAAACCAAAGATCCTGTGTTTTTCGAAGACTAGCAAAGTTAAAATGCTTCTAGGAAATTCTTAAGTGATCATACCTCAGTGTTAGAATACTCTGTGAATCTGAGCCTAGCGAGAGTCGCACTGCTATGGGAAGTCTTGATTGAAAATACTTCAGCGATTAGTAGTCTACTAAGCCCAAGAACTCTAGATAATAGGCAAGTTCTTAGAGAGGTCTTAAGTGATGATACTTAAGCTAATACTTATTCTATAAACTCTTGAGTCAATTCGAACAGAGCAATTTTTTAGAGAAGTCTTAAATGATTATACCATCAATAATTTCTTGTTCTGTGAGACTCATGAATGAACAAGAGTCAGAATGCTTATAGAGAGATCATATGTGATGATACCGTAGCAATCATAGACTCTATTCATTCAAGTGCTGGTATGATGTGTGTGTGATAAGGAGGTTTAATCCCCTCGTCAGGCTGAGTGGTTGGATTGATGCTAGGCCGTATATAAAGACAACCAAGGATTCCAAAGTTTGATTAGGAAGTGTGGTCAAGGAGTAAGTGGTACGGGTGTTGTTCGAGTTGTTTCAAAACTATCCTCTAAAATGCATTTTGGATTCTCACTATGAAGAAGAAGTAACCTAGCTTGCAACTACAAGTCATATCAGAGCCTCTATTCTTACAGGGAAGTTAAAATCCCAACTCTTAACCACTGTACTCTTTATTCCTTTTATTTTCTCATTTTTATTATTAATATTCCTACTTGTTGCACAATTTATATACTGTTGGGAACCTTGTCTATTTTAATGTACTTTTCTAACTTGGCAGCAGAATTCAACCATCTGCTCCCTGTGAATCCACCCGTATACTACTTTTCTTAGTGGTATTTGGTTTATAAATTGTTAATTCTGAGTGGTAATACGACACTAAATCTGTCATATCAGTGAGGGCCTAGAGATTGAAGGTGATTTTCTAATTTTGCTCAAGGCTATGTTGGTTTTGCTCACGGGACTATTGCTGTATTTCCCGTACTATTTCAGCCAAAACTTGAACTGTGTCTTCCAGAGATGGTGAAGACATCTCGGATTACTCTTTATGGGGCGACATTAGTCTCAATGAGAGCACCAAATGTTAGGATCGATTTGAGTGGATCCCAGAACTCCAGAAGAATTCAGATTAAGAAAAGAATGAATAAACTTTTACTTGCCGTTTCAGAGTAATTCTCAGCTGGAATTTATAATTACAACAAATATAACTAAGATAGGTTTATCCTTATCTTCCAGACACTAAAACACTAATCTCACTTCTACTAAAAGATGGTAAAACGTGAGAGTTACATAGTAACTGCTATCAGAATACGTCACTTTAAACATGTAAATATATGAACTATATTATTTATTAATATTTTAAAAGGATGTCAACAAATTTTTCCTTCACATACTTATTATATTCATACTTCTTTTACATTCAGTTTTTATTTTTTTACACATAACTTCTCCTGTAAATATTATTTTATTTGCAGTTATTTTTTTTTGGCATTAAGTATTTTTTTAAAAACAAATGTTATTAATTAATATATTATTTTATAATAAAATTATTTATTTATCTTTTCATAATAATAATTTTTTAATTAAATTTTTCGTTAAGTTGTATAAAAATTTTAAATTTTTTAATCATGAAATAAAATAGAATAATAATTAAAAAAACTTAAAATAGAAAAAAAAAACTGAATGCACATGAAACAAAGAATGAATTAATGGAGTTAGTATATTATACTCCTAGGAGTAGTAACACTGTTACTACTCCTAGGAAAAAAAAAAAAAAAAAGCAAAACATAAGGCAGCCTCTTATATAAACACTCAGCAGCCTCTCTCTCCTCAAACCTAATCTATTCACTCTCTCTCATTTTCTTCTTCAGCAGCCTATTTTCTCTCTTTTCTTTCTTATCTCGCACTGATTCCGGCCATTCCGAGAAGATTTTTGAAGATATCTCACCGCCAAAATACTCTGCACATCTCAAGCTTCAAAACTCATACCATTTTTTACAATTTCGCCATTTTTTGGGTTTGAGAGAACCCTAAATCAGCCACGAAAATGAAAAGAAAACTAGGGTTTTATAGATCTGAAGAAGGGGATTCGTTTGGTTGCGTTTGCAGCCCATGAAGATGAAAGAAAAATTAGGGTTTTGGCAAAAGATGTGTTTTTTTTTTATGTAAAATCGTATGTTTTTGCTGGCTTGGTGGTGTAAAATGGTGTTGTTTGTGTAAAATGGTGTTTGTATAAAGTGCTGCTTGTTTATGTAAAGTACTGTTGGCTTATGTAAACTTCTGATTCTTTAGTCAAAATGTTGTTTCTTGGTGTAAAATGCTATTTTCTGGTTCAAAGTGGAATTTGTTAGTATAAAAACACCGTTTTTGTAAAGTGTTGGTTCTTTATGTAAAGTGCTGGTTGTTTATTTTCTGAATGTTTATGTAAACTGGCAGTTGGGCAAAGTTTATGTAAACTGCAAAGTTTATTGCAAAGGTTTATGTAAATTGCAGTTTACTGCAAAGTTTATGTAAACTGGTGCTTGGGCAAAGTTTATGTAAACTGCAGTTTACTGCAAAGTTTATGTAAACTGGTGCTTGGGCAAAGTTTATGTAAATTGCAGTCTGCAAAGTTTATGTAAACTGGTGCTTGGGCAAAGTTTATGTAAACTGCAGTTTACTGCAAAGTTTATGTAAACTGGTGCTTGGGCAAAGTTTATGTAAACTGCAGTTTACTGCAAAGTTTATGTAAACTGGTGCTTGGACAAAGTTTATGTAAACTGTAAAGTTTACTGCAAATGAATCAAAACAATATTTTTACACTAACAAAGATCACTTTGAACCAGAAAAGAGTATTTAACATAAAACAAAATCATTTTGACCAAAAAATCAGTAATTTACATAAGCCAACAGAACTTTTGCAGAACGCATCTCTGTTCTTTGCTATTTTTCGGAAAATCTAGCAATCCAAAATTGCTTATATAAATTTCTTAGTAAACCTTATACAAAGAGGTTTAAATCTAGCTATAATTTGCTTAAATCGGACAAAGAATGAAGAAGATATGAATTTCTGAAGTACAGTCATTACTTAAGATTTTTTTTGCGAAAAGAACAGCACTTGCAGCTCTATTTCAGAGCTGATTATGGGAGATTTACAAGTCCAAATAAGGATCCGTAAAATTATGTGTAATCCTTGTAAGGAGAGGTTTAAAAAAATCAAAGTTTGATCAAAACGGATGAGAAACGATGGAGATATGGAATTCCAAAGTTTGATGACAGCTGCAGAATTTTCACTTCAGTTTACATAAACTTAACAAGGGACATCACATCAGGATTATATAGACATCAGAACAGCGAATACTTGATATCAGATCAACAGACTATAGATATCAGATCAAGAATATAAAAGAAATCATACACTAGAACTAAAACATACTTAACAAGGGAGATCACATCAGGATTATATAGACATCAGATCAGCGAATACTTGACATCAGATCAACAGACTATAGATATCAGATCAAGAATATAAAAGAAATCATACACTAGAACTAAAACATACTTAACAAGGGAGATCACATCAGGATTATATAGACATCAGTTCAGCGAATACTTGACATCAGATCAACAGACTATAGATATCAGATCAAGAATATAAAAGAAATCATACACTAGAACTAAAACATACTTAACAAGGGATATCACATCAGGATTATATAGACATCAGATCAGAGAATACTAGACATCAGATCAACAGACTATAGATATCAGATCAAGAATATGAAAGAAATCATACAATATAACTAAAACACACTTAACAAGAGAGATCACATCAGGATTATATAGACATCAGATCAGTGAATACTAGACATCAGATCAACAGACTATAGATATCAGATCAAGAATATAAAAAAAATCATACACTAGAATTAAAACACACTTAACAAGGGAGATCATATCAGGATTATATAGACATCAGATCAGCGGATACTAGACATCAGATCAACAGACTATAGATATCAGATCAAGAATATAAAAGAAATCATACAATAGAATTAAAACACACTTAATCCTGATGTGAACTCCCTTGTTAAGTATGTTTTAGTTCTAGTGTATGATTTCTTTTATATTCTTGATCTGATATCTATAGTCTGTTGATCTGATGTCTAGTATTCGCTGATCTGATGTCTATATAATCCTGATCTGATCTCCCTTGTTAAGTTTATGTAAACTGAAGTGAAAATTCTGCAGCTGTCATCAAACTGTGGAATTCCATATCTCCATAGTTTCTCATCCGTTTTGATCAAACTTTGGCTTGTTTTAAACCTCTCCTTACAAGGATTACACATAATTTTACAGATCTTTATTTGGACTTGTAAATCTCCCATAAATCAGCTCTGAAATAGAGCTGCAAGTGCTGTTCTTTTCGCAAAAAAATCTGAAGTAATGATTGTACTTCAGAAATTCATATCTTCTTCATTCTTTGTCCGATTTAAGCAAACTATAGCTCGATTTAAACCTCTTTGTATAAGGTTTACTCAGAATTTTATATAAGCAATTTTGGCTTTCTAGATTTTCCGAAAAATAACAAAGAACAGAGATGCATTCTGCAAAAGTTCTGTTGGCTTATGTAAACTACTGATTTTTTGGTCAAAATGATTTTGTTTTATGCTAAATACTCTTTTCTGGTTCAAAGTGGTCTTTGTTAGTGTACAAATATCGTTTTGATTCATTTGTAGTAAACGTTACAGTATACATAAACTTTGTCCAAGCACCAGTTTACATAAACTTTGCAGTAAACTGCAGTTTACATAAACTTTGCCCAAGCACCAGTTTACATAAACTTTGCAGTAAACTGCAGTTTACATAAAACTATAGTGCCCTTAAATACACATTCGAGTTTACATAAAGCACACAGTCGAGTTTACATAAACACAAAAAGTGAGTTTACATAAACTATCATCCCTTAAAACTGCCACAAATGGATACCAAATTTGAAATTCAAAATCACCGCCCGTCATCATTATTTGTCTGTTGGGCAACAAAATGGACCAAAAAATCAACATTTGATGCGAGTGATTTGCTCTTTCCCTTCAGCAGCAGTAAATGCGCATTAAATGCACCTTGAACGTAGGAAGGATTTACAGAACCCAGTTCAATCCCGGTTTTGCCATCATTAACCCGGTTTTTTAGAGATAAACCTCCTAGGAGTAAACCGCCCGGTTTACTCCTAGGAGTATGATATAATTTGCGGAATTAATGGAGTGCAGTACGGAGACATGTTGAAGAGTGAAAATATCCGGTTAATGAATTGTCATCCACTAATTTTCTATTTTAATACATTATAGTCCTGGGAGTAATTTACATTTTTAGTTCCTCTTAATGTACTCCCTCCGTTCTTAATATTTGACGTTTTAGAGATTTTAAAACATATTAAAAATATAGTAAATTTTCCAAATTATCCTTTTATTTTAGCAGTAATTACCTATAAAATAATTATAATGCAATTCCACACTGTAAACTTCCAGGCAATTAAGGCACTATGCAATCAGTCTTACGCTCTTTCCTCTCTATTGTGTTGCTCTCTCTTCACTTTCTGAAAATTTATTTAACAAGGGTTAGAAGTTAAAATTTTAAAAATTTTAGATGTTAAAAATTAAGTCGAGAGGGAGAGTAAATATAGGAGAGAAGAGGTTATTGCCGTGTTCTTTTCGTTATATAAGTTTTAGGCGAACACTTCAAAATAAATTTATAATAAACAAAACAAAAATACTAAAATTATAGTACTTAAGGTTTCGTTCCCATGAGAAAGTTGTCTTTATTGAAATTATGTTTGGGCTCAAATCCTCACTTACTACAAGTTTAGTAGTTTCTAGACCTATGAACTAACAAAATAAAGGGTAAAAGTGTAATTTTAAGTGCCATAAAAATAACAAAATAAACAAAAAATATAATAATGGATACCATGCAAATGTGTAAGTCTCTCCAAATGTCTTGATAATGCATTCTACTTATAACACATAGGAACCTTAACACATCTCGTCTATGGTATCCAACATGACATGATCATTTGGGATCATCAATAGAAATAAGGTCGTCAGTCCTATTCTACTGTCAATCCTCTACACATCTACCTCAAGATAATGAAGGTTCACTAAAATACATAGCAAATTGATATAGAAACAACTAAACTTGCGACACAATAAAGCATAATTAGCTTACATCAAATGCATATATAAGATAGGAAATCAACAATTCATCAAGCAATGAGTAGATTCAACCATACATATCATAACAAAGAAAAATCACTACATCCACTCATTTGCATGAAACCCACTTGGTAATATACATGGAAAACCATTCAAGAGAACAAAATAAACAATGAAATGAGTAACCACTCATAATAGAACTCAATCCAATAGAAAAGGTGTAACTTTTATCAACCAAACATGATAAAAAACACCCAAGTCTTGAACTAAACTCTCATAAGCAATTCCTCTTCATTGAATCCATGATCTTGTTCTACATCTTTGGAAATCAACTACCCTCGATCACTTAGAGGGGTAGAGTTCCCTAAAAAGTTCCTTAGAACACCATGGTTCTATGAGAATTCATCTAGTGAGTGAAGAAAAAGGTGTATAAGTGAGTGAAACTTTTCACTAAGCTATTCTAGAAAAACCTACTAAGAGTGTGAAAGTATGTGTTTTACATCAAGCCTTGGTAAAGGAATTATCTGTCCAGGCCTAATCGAAAATTTCCATATCGAGCAAAACATCCAGATCAGGAAACTTCCTCATGAGCCCAAACACTCATACAATCCGATTCAAACCCTTTTGAAATACCATTGCACATGATATTGGTTTACTTTGTTCGATTTGTCACGCATTCAAAATAAAGCTAATTAAAGCGTAAGGAAAATATTTAACCTTTGAAGCGTGATTCTAAAGATTTCCCATGTATGACTCTGAGACAAGTCCGGACATTGTGTGGGCAACGATCTACAGAACCATCAGAATAATAGAAAACACTTGACAAAACCGCCCAAAAACTGAGCCGCCAATCTGTCGAAAAATTCACCAAAAAATCCCTTGCACCACTGCTGGATGTTCACGCATCACCCCCGAAAATTCCTCGCGCCGCTGCCTGGAAAATATCCACCGGCCACTGCTTCAAGACAAAGCTACCGATTGGATTTCTGTCACTCAAGAACTGTGCAAACTCTCTGATTTTTTCTCTCTAGTTTTCTCTCTCTAGGATTTTTGTTCTGTCAATTATGACTGTTGTATATCTTCTGGGGCTATTCTTGTGTCTATTTATAGAGCTACAAGAGAGACCTCAAGTGAGTTTGGGATTGGCCTTCCTATTGGGTTTATGTTTTACTTCAATCCCATTCCTGGACTGATTCACACCGAACTGACACAAGAATTAATTAATTACTTAATGAATTAAATCTACCTTTGTCAATTACCCAATATATAATTAATCGTACCACTAACGGATTAATTATGGAACTACCATCCAAACCAAAATTGTTTCTGGAACCACTTATTTAATTATTCTTTAATCTCCCCACGTCAAAAATATATTGCTCGTCAATTTATTAATTTACTGATAAATTAATTAATCAATTTCTTCTCATCCGAGATTAGTACCACTCGACTTTATTATTATACCAGACATAAGTCCACTGGCCGAGTTTAGTATAAGAAATTGTACGAGCTCATCTCGAAAGTACATCACCCCAGATGCATCGATACATGGTTTTCTTTCGATAAGCAACATCACATCAAGAAATCAAACACACTCACCCAACCTACCGAGAATATAGCCCTCAAGTGATCGCACTCTTCGGCAGATTAAAGTACACTATGCTTAATCCTCATGCCCATTCTAGTCTAGGGATTAAGAAATAGAAAACAAGGTTTGATTTATCTACTATAGAATAGTACAAGTTAATTCAATCCTCAATCGGTCATGCTCCATATGCCCGGGTATATCTATATGATTCAATTGGTTTAGACAAACCAATTTCAGAATCACAAAATTATTTAAACCGACAGTGTGACCAAAATGTCTCAGTCATGAGCCTTATTTATATACCATGACTTTAACCAATGATGAGATCTACTGTGTCACACCAGATATCTCATCATCTAGTCACATGATATAAGAGGACAACATATGTATAAACGTAAAATAATTTTTTATAAATAATTTTTTTTAACTAAAACATCCAATCGATATATAAACTGGGAAATAGTTTTTATACAAGCAAAGCTTTCAGTATTCAAACCAACAATCTCCCACTAATACTTAAAGTTGTGCTTAAAGTATAAAACTGTATAATTACGTTAATCTACTGCTATACTAAAAACTAGAGAACAGTCAAGGCTCATCTAAGTATCTAACTCATATGCCCTCTACGTAAGCCTCACAAACATTTCAGTCAATGTCTTCGTGCATGGATCTGCAAGGTTCTCTGCTAATGCTATCTTTGCCACGACCACGTCTCCCCTCTTAATGATTTTTAGTATCAGGTGGTACTTGCACTCTATGTGCTAACTTGCTTTGTGGGCTCGTGGTTCCCTTGAGTTGGCTACTGCACCATTGTTATCACAGTATACTATGATTGACCTCGGTAACTTAGGAATCACATCTAAATCCACTAAGAAGTTCTTGAGCCACACTGTTTCCTTTGTCGCCTCTGAGGCTGCAACGTACTCAACTTCCATAGTAGAGTCCGCCATGCATTTCTGTTTGATACTCCGCCAAACTATGGCTCCACATTCCAAAGTAAACACAAACCCAGAGATAGACTTACTCTTGTCCCTATCGCTGTGGAAATCAGAATCTGTGTAACCCCTCGGAACTAGCTCATACGCTTGATAAACCAAAACTTGGTCTCTCTTCCAGCGCAAATACTTGAGGATGCACTTTACAGCCTCCCAATGAGTTTTTCCAGGATTACTTTGATATCTGCTAACCATGCCAACACTATACCAAATATCAGGTATCGTGCACAACATTGTATACATGAGACTTCATACTGCTGAAGCATAAGGAACTGTCTTCATGGCTTATATCTCCTCAAAAGTCTTTTGAGACTGTTCTTTAAATAGATGCACTATGTGCCATAGAGATAGAAAACCATCCTTGGAGTTTTGCATGTTGAAACGAGTTAGAATTGTATTTATATATAAAGCCTGGGAAAGAGTCAGTGAACGTTTTATGTGATCTCGAATAATCTTGATCCTAATGATATGTCCAACTTCTCCCAAGTCCTTCATATTCAACTACTTGGACAACCTTTTCTTTAAATCTGATAAAACTTTCTTATTGTTTTCAATAAGTAGAATGTCATATATGTAAAGTACAAGAAATACCACCGCGTGTCTATCACATCTGCGGTACACACATTGTTGATCCGGATACTAAGTAAGTCTGTAGGACTGGATTATCTCATCAAATCGGATGTTCCAAGATCTTGATGCTTGCTTAAGTCCATAGATAGACCTCTTAAGCTTGCAAATCATATGCTCTTGGCCTTCAGTTATGAATCCTTCTGGTTGCTGCATGAAGATGGTTTCCTGAAGACTTTCGTTAAGAAAAGTTGTCTTAACATCCATCTGCTAAATCTCATAATCTAAATGAGCAGCTACGGACAAAAGAATCCGGATCAACTTAAGCATAGCTACCGGGAAAAAGGTTTCCTCATAATCGATACCTTCTCTCTGAGTATACCTATTCACTACAAGCTTAGCTTCAAAGGTGTCATCCTTTTTATCAGGTCCTCTCTTTCTTTTGTAGATCCACTTACATCAAATGGGTTTAAAACCATCAGAAAAGTCTATAAGCTTCCAGAGTTGATTAGAATCCATTGACCCCATCTCAGATATCATTGCTTTATGCCAAAAATTTGCATCTTTATCTCAGAGTGCCTCATTGTAGTTAACCAGGTCTGGTTCATACGCAGCAGGGACTAAATTCAAAGATTCTTCCAAGTCCACATACCTCTCGGGTTGCCTCATAATCCTCCCACTATGACGAGGCACCACCGCCTGTGTAGGCGCATCATCCGTGACTTCTTGTGCAGTATTTTGGGGTGTATCTACTTGTACTGATGCAACAGGAGTTGTGGATTGTCCTCTGAGTTCCTCTTGTACGATCTTGCTACTGGGCTTGTGATCTAGAATATAGTCCTCTTATAGAAATCTGGCATTAGTGCTAACTATCACCTTCTGATCTTTAGGACTTTAAAGTAAACCACCTTTCATTCCTCTGGGATATGCTATAAGCAGCATTACTTCTATTCTTGAATCTAACTTACCCGCATCTGCCTTAAGCATATGTGTTGGACAACCCCAAATCTTGAGATGTCTTAGACTGGGTTTGTACCCCCGTCCACAACTCTGTAGGGGTTGAAGGCATCGATTTAGATGGTACAAGATTAAGAATGTATGCAGTTGTTTCTAGGGCAAATCCCCAAAACAAATTTGGCAATTCACTATAACTCATAATCAATTTAACCATTTCCATAAGAGTTCTGTTTCTCCGTTCTGCTACACCATTCTCCTAGGGTGTGCCAAGTACATATAACTGGGATTGAATTCCCGCTTCTGACAAGTGTTAGGATCGTTTAGGCATGGTTATAGTTTTTGTAGCGGAAGATGCCTAAATTATCAGAAATCGGGTCTTACCCTCGAAGCGTAATCGGTTGCGCTCATCGCCTGGCTCCTTTGAAAAGATTGCATTCACAACAATTCAGATGAATTGTCTCACGATCTTACACTGGAGCCCTCACACAACCGGTGCTAGCCTGTCTGCCCAGAGACAATTTTGGGAATATTTCTTTCTGTTTTGGAAAACCTTTTTCTCTAAGAAAAATGATATGTGTATCTGACTCAATATCCCCCGGGATATATATGAGTCAGATAATATTATTAATATTAAAATTATTTTTACGGACTTGGGTTTTTACCAAAACCATGGATCAACCTATTGACCCAAGGATCAGGCTGATGGGTCAAGAACCTCAATTGTAATTAGGTCCCTTGATTTGTCAGCCTATCCCAATTGTTCCTAGGTACTTAATTAACTCTTAATTAATATCACAGAACTTCTCAATAATATCTAATTAAACTATTTAATTAAAAATTATTTGTCTAAGTATAACAATTATACTTAGTGCAGGCAATTCTGTATCATCGAACTCTCTTATGTGCGATCCTGTAGGCCCATTCCAAATTGGCAATAGACAATTAAATCTAATTAATTAATCCATAAATCATTAGTGGTCTCTAGCAAGACATAATGACTCCCAATTCAAAATGGAGGGTCGAATGGTGATTCAACACAACCTTCTAAGCATACAACGTACGGTCCTCTACATTGATATCTTGTTTAGCATAAGGCATGGAACCATCATCCTTATTTAGCTAAACGTTTACTTGATCTCCTAGTGACACTGATTCTATTCGAACAAATGATAACTCTTATCATTTCTCGATCATGGCCATGCACTTCTCAGTTCACTATCAAGTGGCCAAGATATCATCTCTCACTTAAGAGAGATTTGTAGTCTCATCAATTCACCTACATATTTTAGTGTGACTCATAGTGTACCCAATCATACCCGTACTTGGAAACCTATTACGGTCCCGTTAGGCGTATATCAAAGAACACTACAATTCACCTAAGACTATGCAGTGATTTCTGGTCTAAGGATCCTCCTACGAGTACTACGTTAAAGAATCACTCATGATCTAAAAGTCCATGGAGTTTTTTTTTTGGCGGATCGATTTCATGAAATTAAATATGCACAAGAATATAATTATCACGAAATTAACTCATTTGATAAATTATCAAACAGACGACAAATGTCTAAACTAGCCCTCAAAAAGGCATATACCAACAACAAGTAGTCCCTAAATTCGGTCGAAAGGTATTCGTCACCACGATCAGATCGTAGTGTCTTGATACTCTTACCATTATATTTCTCCACATCTACCCGATACTCTTTAAATTTACCAAAGCATTCGGACTTGTGACACATTAAGTAAATGTACCTGTACCTCGAGTAGTCATCTGTGAAAGTCACAAAATACTCAACGGTTCCTCTTACTTGAATAGACATAAGTGCACACAAGTCAGAATGAACCAGTTCTAACACTTATTTGACCCTATACCCCTTGGCCTTAAAAGGCCTCTTGGTCATTTTACCTTCCAAGCAGGATTTGCAGGTTGCGTAGTTGTCTACTTCTAATGAACCTAAAGGTCCATCTGTGGCTAACATTTGAATTCTACTAAGGCTAATATGACCTAGTCTAAGGTGCCAAAGGTATGTTTGGTTCATCTCAGAAGATTATGGTTTAATGAAGTTTGAATTACAGTTGCATGTTTAGTAGGAGAAGTTGGATTTAAAACAAACAAATTGTCTACTAATGTACTAGAACAAATAAGTTTCTCATTTCTTCTAATAAAGATAGATTTATCAGAAAAAATAAACTTATAACCATTCTTCAAAAGTTTAGAAACTGAAATCAAATTCTTTCTAAAACAAAGAACATAAAGATAATTTTCTAAAACCACTATAGAATTTTCGAAATTCAATGTGACTTCACCCAATGCAACAACTGACACTTTCATAGTGTCGCCCAAAATACACTTTCATCTCTCCCTCTCTAAGCTTCCGGGTTACCTGAAACTCTTGCAGAGAATTACAAACATGATCATTGATTTCTGAATCCACACACCAGGCATCTATGAGAATCACCGTTAAACATGTCTCAGTAATTAAAAAAGAAATAGTTTGTACTTTTGTTATTTGGACAATCCACCTTCCAATGTCCCATCTAATTGCACTTGAAGAACTCACCTTTCGGCTTATTCTTTGCAACCCCCAGCTTAGGCACAATTTGCACCTTTTGAGCCATTCTCACAAGCTTCATCTTCTTCTTTCTAGCCTTGGGCCCAGAAGAAGATTGTGAAGCTTTAACTGTGACTAAAGCTCGCTTCTTCTTTTGAAAAAGACTTTCAGCCACCACCAACTCTGCCAAGAGCTTAGATGAAGTACACAACCTTTTATTCATGTTGTAGTTCAACTGAAATTGCTTAAGACTTTGAGACAAGCTCTGGAGGACGGTGTCAACGTTAGTCTTAACATCGATCTTACCTCCCAAAATCTCAATTTCATTGATGTTACCAATCATGTCTATGACATGATCCCTCACAGGAGTGCCCTCAACCGTTAGGACAATATCCAGGTTATGTTTCCAATCGATATAATTTGGATCGGTTAATTTATTCTCTTTTAGTATGAAAGATAACGGATTAAACGCCATATCAAAAACTGAAAATAAATAAACAGAGAATGTTTTAGTAAATAAATTTCAAAAATAATGATCCCTCAAAACAATATAATCTAAATTTAATCTACCGACATCTCGTCCACCAGGATTCACGCAAGGCACGATAGTGTGGACGTTTACATTAGCCCACATTCGTTCGAGCAGAACCTAGTTCATTAATCTTATTATTTGGCCAAACGATCTATTGACCAATAAAACTAATAGTCGGTTCTTTTGGCCATACACAAAAATAGCGTGACCTCTTAGGAGGGATGAAAGAAACAGATCTAACCGGGGTTAAACCGAAATTCTCACTTTCGTGCTATGCATTCCAGAATCGGAGACTTTCGATTCGGATCAGGTTTAAAATCATTTCCCCTAAATGGATCTGGTCTTTTACTAATTTGATTTATTGAAACGATACGCTAAAAATTAAATATTGAATTAAAAGCGAAAATTTAAAAGATTATACATTTGAAGCGTGTCCCTCGCAAATAAGAAAATCGGCGAATCCACTAAAAAGTCCTGACAATAACTCCAAACAATCTTGAATTTGAGTGGGCAAAGTTTCATGGGATGGCTAAGGCACAAAACGAAGAAATCCAAAGAAACCCACTTCGAGAAAACTCAAAATACCCAAATCTGAAACAGCCCGGAGGCCTGTGCCTAATCTGAAAACCCACCAAACACTGCCAAATAAAACTTTATGCCCATAGATCTAGATTTTGGAGAACCCGAAGGAACAAGCCAAAGGATCAGCATGACAGAAAAAATAAAACCACTGCAAGAAGCGGCTGCGGATAGCCCAACCGCGACGGAGATCAACACGGCGGCGGTGGCGGGCGGCAAACTTGGCGTGGCGATCGGAGGTGAATCGAAGGTGCTGGGCAGCTATTTATTGGTGGTATTCTAGGCTAGAAAATGGGCTGAGCTCTTGAAGAAGAAGGATCGAAAACCGACTTCGAGAAAGAACCCAACGAAGAAGATAAAGTTCTTTCTCTAGGCTTCACTTCTTTCTCTATAGGAAACTTAGCCTCCAAGGTTTCTTATGTCTTCTAAATGCCTAATTTAAGCTATTTATAGAAGCTTGAAGGGAGACATATTGGGCTTTTGAGTTGGGCCTTAGTGTTTGACTTTCATTGACCCCTTAGTCTTCCCTAGACTAATCAACTCCAATCGAACCTTTCGAATTAATTTCTTAACTCACTTCATTAATTAAATTTAATCAAACCCTTACGATTATTTTGTATAACACACTTAGTCAATTAAATATCAATTAAACTTTTAG
This sequence comes from Knoxia roxburghii, assembly GCA_030378225.1. Classification (NCBI taxonomy): domain Eukaryota; kingdom Viridiplantae; phylum Streptophyta; class Magnoliopsida; order Gentianales; family Rubiaceae; genus Knoxia; species Knoxia roxburghii. The sequence continues at coordinate 14,878,221 of CM059418.1, forward strand.
GATTAATTAATTCACTTCGTCGATTAGTAAAAAGCATAATTAGTCGTACCATTAACAGACCAATTATGGAACTACCGCTCAAAAATGAATTTACTTCGCGCTTACTTTATTATTCTTCTATCTCTCCACATCAAAGATCTAGTGTTCGTCGATTCATCAATTTACTGACAAATTAATTCGTCGACTTCTTGGTATCCGAGATTAGTACCACTCAACTTTTTTATTATACCAGACATAAAGTCCACTGGCCAGATTTAGTATAATAAACCTTTCGAACTCATCTCGGGAGCACGATCAACCCGTTAATTGGTACAAGGATTCTTTCGACTAGTAACGGCACACAAAGAAGCCAAACACCGCATACCCAACTTATCGAGATTTAGGCCTCAATTGACCGCACCGTTTGGCAAATCAATGCATACAATATCTAACTCTCATGCCCACTTCAATCTAGGGATGAAGAGATTAGAATACTATGTTCGAATTAACTACACCGATCAGTACAAGTTAATTCAACCCCAAACAGGTCGTGCTCAATATGCCCCGGGCACATCCGTATGAATTAATTAGTCTAGACAAACTAATTTCCAAATCACACGATAACCTAAACTGATAGTATGTTCAAACTATCTCAGTTACGAGCATCTATTTATGTATCATTACTTTAACCAATAATGAAATCTACTATATTTTTCTACATCTCGTTATCTAGATATATAATATAAAGGAACAATATAATACTGAAATAAAATGATATGTCAAGTGGGTATTAGTTTTTGATACAATCAATAGCTTTTCAGTATTCAAAACTAACAATCTCCCACTAATACTCAAAGCTATGCTTTGAAGTACAAAAACACTGTTCAATCCACTTATTACACTGTTGTCATAATGAAAGCTACAAAACACTCTTTAGCTCACTTATATAGCTCTCTTATGAATCTAACTCCCATGCCCTGCACATTACTCTCAAAGACCTTTGGATTCAATGCCTTCGTGAAAGGATCTGCAAGGTTGTCTCCTGATGCTATCTTGGCCACGGTCACGTCTCCCCTCTTTACGATGTCTCGTATCAGGTGGTACTTGCGCTTTATGTGTTTACTTGCCTTGTGGGCTCATGGTTCCCTTGAGTTAGCAATTGAAACATTGTTATCACAATAGACTGTGATAGACCTCGACAACTCAAGGACCATATCTAAGTTCACCAGGAAGTTCCTGAGCCATACAGTTTCTTTCGTTGCCTCTGATGAGACAACTTACTCAACCTCCATGGTGGAGTCCGCCATGTATTTCTGCTTGACATTCCGCCATACTCTGGCTCCACCTCTTAGAGTAAACACAAACCCAGAGGTAGACTTACTCTTGTCCATATCAACTTGAAAGTCCGAATATGTGTAACCTAATGAAACTAGCTCATGCTCTCGATAAATCAAGATGTGATCTCTCGTCCTGCGCAAGTACTTGAGAATGTATTTAACTGCCTCTCAATGAGCCTTCCCAGTGTTACTCTGATATCTGCTAACCATGCCAACGGCAAAGCAAATATTAGGCCTAGTACATAACATAGCATACATGAGACAACCCACTGCAGACGTATAGGGTACTGCTTCATGGCATCTATCTCCTCAGCAGTCTTGGGACACTGCTCCTATGATAAATGCATTTTATGCCTGAAAGGTAACGAACCATTCTTGGAGTTGTGCATGTTAAAACGGGCAAGAATTGTGTCTATATGTGAAGCCTGGGAGAGTGTCAGAGAACGCCTCCTACGATCTCGAATAATCTTGATCCCAATGATATGTTCAGCTCCTCTCAAGTCCTTCATATCAAACTACTGGGACAACCATTCTTTTATGTCTGACAACACCTTCTTATAGTTGCCAATAAGAAGGATATTATCTACATAAAGTACGAGGAATACCACCAAATCACTATCACGCCTGTGGTATACACACTGCTCATTCGGACACTGAGTGAATCCATAGGATTGGATAACCTCGTCAAAATGGATATTCTAAGATCTGGATACTTTCTTAAACCCTCTGGTTGTTACATAAAGATGGTTTCCTCAAGACTTCCATTAAGGCAAGCTGTCTTGGCGTCCATCTGCCAAATCTCATAATCCATATGAGCAGTTATGGCCAAGAGAATCTGGATTGACTTAAGCATAGCTACCGGGGAAAAGGTCTCCTCATAAGATACCCTCTTTCTGAGTATACCCTTTCACCACACGCCTAGCCTTAAAGGTCCCAACCCTCCCGTCAGATTCTCTTTTTTGCTTGTAAACCCATTTGCACCCAATAGGTCGAAACCCATCAGGAAGGTCTACCAGCTCCCAAACTTGATTTGAGTCCATAGAACCCATCTCAACAATCATCGCTCTAGCAAAGAATCTGAATCTTTATCCTGGAGAGCCTCATTGTAGCTAACTGGGTCTGGTTCATGAGCACCAGGGATAAAGTTCGAAGACTCACCTAAACCCATGTACCTTTCGGGCTGTCTAACTACTCTCCCACTACGACAAGGTGCAACCTGTGTAGGTGTATCATCTGTGATAGTGCCTGCAGAACTCTATGGTGTGTCATCCTTTACTTGTGTATCTGTAATACTCGACTGACCCCTAAGCTCCTCTTATATAGCTGTTGGGCTTGTGATCTAAAATATAATCCTCATCTAGAAATCTGGCATTAGTGTTGACCACCACTTTCGGATCCTGAACACTATAAAATAGACCACCTCTCATTCCTTTGGGATAGCCTATAAACAGCATAACCTTTGATCTCGCATCTAACTTACCTGCATCTGTCTCAAGCACATGTGCTGGACAACCCTAAATCTTGAGATGTCTCAGACTGGGCTTTCGCCCAGTCCACACCTCCATGGGTGTCGTATGCATAGATTTAGATGGTACGAGATTAAGAATATAACATGTTGTCTCTAAGGTATAACCCCAAAATGATTTGGGCAACTCACTATAACTCATCATCGATCTAACCATATCCATAAGAGTCTTGTTCCTCCTTTCTACTACATCATTCAGCTGGGGCGTGTCAGGTGCAGACAACTGGGACTGAATACCCTTTTCTGACAAATAGGTCCTAAATTCACTAGAGAGGTATTCACCACTACGATCAGATCGTAGGATCTTGATACTCTTACCCAGATGTTTCTCCACCTCAGCCTTAAACTCTTTGAACTTGCCAAAGCATTTAGACTTGTGGTACATCAGGTATATGTATCCATATCTAGAGTAATCATCTATGAATGTCACAAAATACTCATAACCACCTCTAGCCCGAACTAATATAGGTCCACACAAGTCAGATTGAACCAACTCTAAAGCCTCTTTTGCCCTATACCCCTTTGCCTTAAAAGGCCTTTTGGTCATTTTACCTTCCAAGCAAGATTCATATGTAGGAAAACTGTCAATATCCAATGAGTCTAAAGACCCATCATTGACCAACCTCTGAATCCTACTAAGGTTAATATGACCTAGTCTTAGGTGCCAATGATAAGTTCAGTTCAAAGGGGAAGACTTCTTTATCTTATTATGATTCGATGATGTGTCATTAATTTTTGTGTTTTGCAAAACTGGCGAGTTTGTCTTAAATAAAAACAAATTGTTAACAAATGAATCGGAATATATAAGTTTCTTGTTATTTCTAATAAAAATAGAATTATTAGAAAAGACAAACTTATAACCATCCAAAAGCAGCTTAGAAACTGAAAGTAAGTTCTTTCTAAAGCTGGGTACATAAAGACAATATCTCAAATTTAAAACAGAGTCTGGAAAATAAAAACGAACTACTCCCACTGTAGCAACTGATACTCTGGTAGTATCCCCAAAGTAGACCTGCAAATCACCATCTCTAAGCAGCTGGGTCACTTGGAACCCCTGCAAAGAATTACAAACATGATTAGTGGCTCCTGAATCCACACACCAAGTATCTATGGGAATCGCTGCCAAACATGTTTCAGTAACAAAGGTGAAATTGCTCATACCTCTTGCCTTTCAACTTGTGCTTCTTGGCAACACCACCTTTGGGTCCATGATCAGCTCCTGTCTTCTGGCCCTTCTTCCTTTTATGTTTCCTGGCTTTGGGTCCAGCAGAGGAACCTGAAGGTCCAACAGTAGCTAACGCTTACTTCTTCTCAGAGAAAAGGCCTTCAGCAGACACCAACGCAGTAATGAGCTTAGGCAAAGTATACTGAAGCTTGTTCATGTTATAGTTCAACCAAAACTGCTAAAAACTCAGAGGCAAGCTCTGGAGGATAATGTCACACTGTGAATCACAATCAATCTCACCTCCCAATACCTCTATCTCATTGATGTTGTTGATCATGTCCAACACGTGATCTCTCACTAGGGTGCCTTCAGCCATCTTGGCACTCATGAGTTTCCTCATAGCAAACTACCCGGCTGCCCTGCCCTGATGTCCAAACATCTCACTGAGGTTAGTCATCATATCGTAGGCTGAGGTCATCAACTAATGATGGTGCTGCAATACACTCGACATATAAGCCAAGATATAGCACTTGGTCATCTCATAAGCTTTCTTTCCCCCTCGTATATGATTCCTTCTCCTCAGAGGTGCCATCATCTCTGGGTGTCTCAGGGCACACCTCAGTAAGCACGTACTTGTAACCCTCAGCAGTAAAAACATTATTCAGGTTACGCTTCTAATCAATGTAATTAGGACCAGTGAGTTTGTTTTTATTTAGAATGACAACAAGTGGATTGAACGACATATCAAAAAACTGCAAAATAAAGTCAAGTTTCAGTATTCTTTTCCGAAAATATTGATATCTTCAAAACAATATAATCTCCCACTGACATCTCTCACACTGGGATTAACGCAAGTCACGTTAGGTGAACGTCTATGCAAACCTACATTCGTTCGAGAAAAACCCAAAGTCATTAATTTCACTATCTGACCAACGATCTTATGATCAATAAAATTAATAGTCAATGATTTTAGCTGAATATATAAGTAGTGTGACCTCTTATGAGGAATACTACAAGCGGTATGAAAGGATTGCCACATAGGATCTGGTTTTGCACTTGCTCGATTTACCACGCAACAAAAATTTCTAATTAAAGCGGAATCTTAGAAAAGTACATTTGAAGCACACACTTGGTGATTCTCTTGTATGCGTCAAGACTTTCACTTCACGTTGTGTGGGCAACGAACTAGAAATCAATCGATCAGCTAATCACCACAATCCACCTGCTAGAAAATTCTAGCACCGCAGCACCTGGCACGTACTGTAAATGCACCGCCCGGAGAGAGAGAAAGTTGTGCGCAGCTGGCAAAAACTGGACCAAAATTTCGGCCACAAAGAACAACATGTTGGAATTGAATACATAAGCTATGCTTGTGTTGTACTTTTTCCCTATAATATATCGATTTATGTTTTGGTTATATTTTGTTGTGCATTAATTGTCCATTTATATTATGTAAGTAGATGATGAGGTATCTGGTATGACACAGTAGATCTCATCATTGGTTGAGAGACATAATATATAAATGAGGTTCGTAACCGAGACAGTTTTGGACAAACTGTCGGTTTAGGTTATTTTGTGATTCAGATAATTGGTTTGTCTAAACTAATTTAATCATATAGATATGCCCGGGGCATATTGAATTTGACCTTTAGGAATGATTTGTCTTGTACTGATTTAATAGACAAATCGATCCTTGTATTCTATCTCTTAATCCCTAGACTCGAGTGGACATGAGGATTAGACATAGTGTACTTTGATCTGACAATGGGTGAGGTCAATTGTGGCGGTGGGTTGGGTGCGCGTGTTTAGTTACTTGGTGTGCTGCTGCTTATCGAAAGAAAACCATGTACCGGTGCGTCCGGGTGATGGTGCTCTCGAGATGAGCTCAAAATATTTATTATACTAAACCCGGCTGGTGGACTTATATCTGGTATAGTAAAAAGGTCGAGTGGTACTAGTCTCAGAATTAAAGAAGTTAATTAATTAATTTATCAGTAAATTAATTTATATTAACGAGCAATATATATTTGATGTGAGGAGATTAATGAATATAATTTAATTAAGTTGTTCCCGAAGCAATTCTGGTGTAGGATGGTAGTGCCAAAATTAATCCGTTAGTGGTACGATTAATTTTGTAATGGGTTAATTGAATAGGTAGATTTAATTAATTAATTGGTTAATTATTCCTAAGGGTTAATTCAGTAATTAACAAAGTGAAATTATTTAATTAATTCCTAAGGATTAATTCAGTAATTAACAAAGTGGAATTATTTAATTAATTAATTAAGTCTTAAGTTTCAATTGAAACTAGGAAATCCTAGAGATTAGGAAATCTAGTAGGATTTGGTTTATCCTATCAGATTGGTTGCCTAATTGGATTTGGAAACTAATTCATTACCTAAACCCATTAGGAAGACCAATCCTAAACCAACTTGGGGTCTCTCTTGTAACTTTATAAATAGACAAGGGATTAGCTATTCATCACAATTCAACAATTAATCCACAAGATTTCTAGAGAGAGAAAATTCTAGAGAGAGAAAATTTTCTCTCTCCAAGTCAAATTTTCTTAAGCAATTGACGGCTGGCCTCTTAATTTATTTGGCCAAAATTTTGGCCTTATTTTGCTAGCCCCGTGTGTTGCTTTCTCTCTCTCCGGGCAGTGCGTTTGTAGTACGTGCTAGGTGCGGAGGTGCTGGATTTTTCTAGCAGGTGGATTGTGGTGAGTAGCAGATCAATTGGCTTCCAGTTCGTTGCCCACACAACGTGAAGTCATATTCTTAAGGCATACAAGAGAATCACCAGGTGCACGCTTCAAAGGTACTTTTCTAAGGTTCCGCTTTAATTAGAATTTTTTGTTGTGTGGTAAATCGAGCAAGTGCAAACCCAGATCCTATGTGGCAATCCTTTCAATTGGTATCAGAGCCTGGTTTAGGGGGTTTTGGTACTTGTTCAATTTTTTACACGGTTTTATTTGCAAGTGGTTAAGAATCCTGACTATTATGGTTACGTTTGTATGGGTTTTAATTAAACTCCGGGACATGTCCGGATTTAATTTTATTATGAATGTTTGTAATAGTATAACCACGTGCTGAAAGCCGTGTAGGATTAGATTAAATCTGTAGTATGATTTTTTCTATATAATTTCGATTATTTAATTTTCCTAGAAGCCTTATAGTAGGAAAACTATTTTTTGTAATCGAAGGCGTTATGGTGGGCGACTTGAATTCGTGGGTTTTTGGTTATCACGAATTCGTAGAAACCCAGGAAAACCCAGAACGAATTGCAAGAAGACCAAATAGCGTGGGAAAAGTGAATGAGGAGATGGCGGCAGGAGGCAGCGCCGGTAACCACTGCCGGCAGCAGCAGCCGTAGGCAGGCAGCAAGTCGTTCGGCTGCAGCGCGCAACAGTTACTGTGCACTGCTGCTGGGTGATCGCATGACCCGTGTGGGCGGTGCGCGAGCGAGCACAGCAGGGCCACGCACACGGCCCGCAAGGGCTGTGCGTGTGCACGGGCGCGCAGGCCGTGCGCTCGGCCCATGCGGGCTATGCGGCCTTCATGCCGTGATGCGGCACGGGCAGCCCGTTCGGGCCGTTCAGGCTACGTTTTGGCCCATTTTTCCTCCAGTTTTTGTTTTTTGAAGTTCAAGACTCTCTCCATCGAGTAACGTGATGGGACACGAGATCAAGGCAAAGGGTGAAAGCAATTAAAACCATAATAGTCAGGAAATTTATTTTTCGTATTTATTTCCCGTATTTATCGTATTAATTTTTATGCTTTATTTTATGCTGTATTTCAGATGCATGAATTTAAAGCATGACTGGTTTTATGGTTGCATATAACTTAGGTTAGTTAATTGCATGTTAAAACCAAAAAAACCCTCAATTTGGAAATCTAAGTGGGAGAGGGTTGGTTTAATATCCCCATGGCCACCATTACGGGTTCATATGCGATGTGAGTAGGCTTGCGCATTGGCATTAGGGCCTTCCTCCATTCGGATGAGTCCAGCCCAGATATCGCTAGACTATGAACTTCTGAGTAATATGACTAAAGCGTGTTTAACTAGGAGAAATGCGACACCCTCTCCATCTGAGGCGCACTATCCTGAAGTAACAAACTCAGAAGTCACGTAATGGCACACACTTAGTGTATGATCTGCAGTATTCCTCCCGGGAGGTTACGCTGCTTACTTGTACGGCTAAAAGCACTGACTATTAGCTACATTGATCAAAAGATCATTGGTCAGATAGTGTAGTTAATGAACTTGGTTCTTCTTAAATGAATGTGGGTTAGCGTAAACGTCCACACTGCGTGGCTTGCGAGAATCTCGGCGGATGAGATGTTGGTGGGTTATAATTATTGTTTTGAGGGAAGTCAATAATTAATAGAATTTCATGTTTTTTAAATTCTAAGCATATATAACTGAAACATTGTTTGTTTATTTTCCACTTTAAATCGATATGACATTCAATCCCTTAGCTGCTATTTTGAAAAACAACAATTTAACTGGAACTAATAATGTCGATGGAAGTCATAACTTGGACATTGTCCTTAGGGCTGAGAGCGCTCCTGTGAGAGATCATGTCATTGACATGATTAGTAACATCAACAAGGTTGAGGTAGTGGGAGAATCATTGGTGAAACCAAAGTCGATATTGTCCTCCGGAGCTTGCCTCAAAGCTATGAGCAGTTTCAGTTGAACTACAACATAAGTAAGATGTTGAGTACTTCATTCGAGCTCTTGACAGAGTTGGTGGCGGCTAAAAGTCTTCTTTAAGAGAAAAAGCGAGCTTTAGTCACAGTCAAAGCTTCAGAATCTTCTTCTGAGCCTGAGACTAGAAAGAATAAGAGGAAGCTTGAGGGAATAGCTCAAGTGGAGCAAATTGCACCTAAGCCATGTATTGCAAAGAAGAAGTCGAAAGAAAAGTGCTTGAAGTGCAATACGATGGGACATTGGAAAGCGGATTATCCAAAGCTTATAAGTAAGATAAATTCTGCCTTAATTACTGAGACATGTTTAGCAGCGATTCCCACAGATACTTGGTGTGTGGATTCAGGTGCCACTGACCATGTTTGTAATTCTTTGCAAGGGTTCCAAGTAACCCGGAAGCTTAGAGAAGGGGAATTGGATATCTACTTGGGCGACACTACAAGAGTGTCAGTAGAAGCAGTGGGAGTAGTTAAGTTGAATTTCAAAAATTCTGGCTTAGAGTTAGTTATTTGTCTTTATGTACCGAGTTTTAGAAAGAACTTGATTTTGGTTTCTAAACTCTTGAAGAACGGGTATAAGTTTATTTTTTCTGATAACTGTGCTGTTATTAGAAGAAATGGAAAACTTATTTGTTCTGGTTCATTGGCGGACAATTTGTTTGTGGTTAACTCTAACTCCCCTGTTGCGCAAAACATAGAAATAGATAGCTCAGGATCCAACATTAATAAGAGGAAGAAACCTTCTTAAATGAATCAAACCTATCTTTGGCATCTCAGGCTAGGTCATATAAACCTTAGTAGGATTCAGAGGTTGGTCAATGATGGACTTTTGGGTTCATTAGATATTGACAGTTATGCAACCTGTGAATCTTGCTTGGAAGGTAAGATGACCAAGAGACCTTTTAAGGGAAAAGGTTATAGAGCTAAACAAGTCTTAGAGTTGATTTATTCTAACTTGTGTGGACCTATGACCGTCCAGGCACGAAGGGGATTTGAGTATTTCGTGACGTTCACGGATGACTACTCTAGGTACGGGTACATTTACCTTATGCGCCACAAGTTCGAATATTTTGGCAAGTTCAAAGAGTTTCGGGCAGATGTGGAGAAGCATCATGGTAAGAGTATCAAGACACTGTGTTCAGATCGTGATGGGGAGTACCTGTCCCATGAATTTCGAGATTACCTCACTGAGGTAGGAATTCAGTCTCAGTTGTCTGCACCTGGCACGCCACAGCAGAATGGTGTAGCAGAAAGGAGGAATCGAACTCTTATGGAAATGGTTAAGTCCATGATGAGCTATAGTGATTTGCCAAGTTTGTTCTGGGGATATGCCTTAGAAACGGCAATGTATATTCTTAATCTTGTACCATCTAAAACTGTGTCTTCAACCCCAGTAGAGTTGTGGAATGGGCGCAAGCCAAGTCTAAGACATCTCAGAATTTGGGGCTGCCCAGCACATGTGCTTAAGGCAGATACGGCTAAGTTAGATGCGAGAACAGAATTAATGCTGTTTGTAGGATATCCTAGGGGAACGAAATGTGGTCTATTCTATAGTCCTAAAAATCATAAAGTGGTGGTTAGTACCAACGCTAGATTTTTAGAAGAGGACTATGTCCTAGACCACAAGCCCAAGAGTAAGATAGTACTACAAGAGCTTAGACAACAAACTAATCCTGATGCAACTGCACAAGTAGATACACCACACACTGCACATGATGTGCCTACACAGGTGGTGTCTCGTCATAGTGGGAGGGTTGTAAGACAGCCCGACAGGTTCATTGGCTTGGGAGAGGCTTCAGACCTAGTCCCAGGAGTGCCTGAACCTGACCTAGTTAACTACAATGAGGCTCTCCGAGATAATGATGCAGAATCTTGGCGTAAGGCAATGATATCCGAGATGGGGTCAATGGACCACAATCAAGTCTGGGAGCTTGTAGACCTGCCTGATGGGTTTAAGCCCATTGGATGCAAGTGGGTCTATAAACGTAAGAGATGACCTGACGGGAAGGTGGAAACCTTTAAAGCTAGGCTGGTGGCGAAGGGGTATACTCAGAAAGAGGGAATCGATTATGAGGAAACCTTCTCCCCAGTAGCCATGCTTAAGTCGATCCGGATTCTCTTGGTCATAGCTGCTCATATGGATTATGAGATTTGGCAGATGGATGTCAAGACAGCTTTCCTAAATGGAAGTCTTGAGGAAACCATCTTTATGCAGGAACCAGAGGGATTCATTGAGAAAAGCCAAGAGCATAAGGTTTGCAGGCTTAAGAGGTATATTTATGGACTTAAGCAGGCATCCAGATCTTGGAACATCCGGTTTGATGAGGTAATCCAGTCATTTGGATTTACTCAGTGTCCGGATGAGCAATGTGTGTACCGCAGACGTGATGGAAACTCTGTGGTGTTTCTTGTGCTTTACGTAGATGACATTCTATTGATTGGCAACAACAAGAAAGTGTTATCAGACGTAAAGGCATGGCTATCCAAGCAGTTTGATATGAAGGACTTAGGGGAAGCGGGACATATCCTTGGGATCAAGATAATTTGAGATCGTAAGAAACGTTCGTTAACGCTCTCCCAAGCTTCGTACATAGACACAATTCTGGCTCATTTTAACATGCAGCACTCTAAGAAAGGTTTTCTACCTTTCAGGCATGGAGTGTTTCTATCTAAGGAACAGTCTCCTAAGACTGTTGAGGATATAGAGGCCATGAAGACAGTTCCATATGCTTTGGCAGTAGGAAGTCTCATGTATGCCATGTTGTGTACGAGGCCTAATATCTGTTATGTCATTGGCATGGTGATAAGATATCAGAGTAGCCCCGAGAAAACTCATTGGGAGGCAGTAAAATACATTCTCAAGTATTTGCGCAGAACGAGTGACCAAGTTCTGGTCTACCAGGCGTCTGAGCTGGTACCCCGAGGTTACACAGATTCAGATACCAAGGCGACATAGACAAGAGCAAGTCTACCTCAGGGTATGTGTTTACTCTAGGAGGTGGAGCCATTTGGCAGAGTGTCAAGTAGAAATGCGTGGCAGACTCCACCATGGAGGCTGAATACGTTACGGCATAAGAGGCAGCGAAAGAAGCAGTATGGCTCAAGAACTTTCTAGTGTGCTTAGATGTGATTCCTGGTTTACAGAAGTCTATCACGGTTTATTGTGATAACAACGGTGCAGTAGCAAACTCGAAGAACCACGAGCCCACAAGGTGAGTAAACATATACAGCGCAAGTACCACCTGATACGAGACATCGTAAAGAGGGAAGACATGGTCGTGGCTAAGATTGCATCAGAGGATAACCTTACAGATCCATTCACGAAAACATTGACTTCTAAAGTCTTTGAGGCTCACGTGAAGGGCATGGGGATCAGATACTTAGCAGAGCCATGATAGTTTTTCTATATAGATAGCAGCAGATTGTATAGGAGTTATATGCAGATGTATACTTAAAGCACAGCTTAAGTATTAGTGGGAGATTGTTGGAATTGAATACATAAGCTATGCTTGTATTGTACTTTTTCCCTGTAATATATCAATTTATGTTTTGGTTATATTTTGTTGTGCATTAATTGTCCATTTATATTATGTAAGTAGATGATGAGGTGTCTGGTATGACACAGTAGATCTCATCATTGGTTGAAAGACATAATATATAAATGAGGTTCGTAACCGAGACAGTTTTTGACAAACTGTCGGTTTAGGTTATTATGTGATTCAGATAATTGGTTTGTCTAAACTAATTGAATCTTATAGATATGTCCGAGGCATATTGAACTTGACCTTTAGGAATGATTTGTCTTGTACTGATTTAATAGACAAATCGATCCTTGTATTCTATCTCTTAATCCCTAGACTCAAGCAGGCATGAAGATTAGACATAGTGTACTTTGATCTGCCAATGGGTGAGGTCAATTGTGGCCAATAGTCTCGGTGAGTTGTGTGCGCGTGTTTAGTTACTTGGTGTGCTGCTACTTGTCGAAAGGAAACCATGTACCGGTGCGTCCGGGTGATGGTGCTCTCGAGATGAGCTCGAAATTTTTATTATACTAAACCCGGCTGGTGGACTTATGTCTGGTATAGTAAAAAAGTCGAGTGGTACTAGTCTCGGAATTAAAGAAGTTAATTAATTAATTTATCATTAAATTAATTTATATTAACGAACACTATATCTTTGATGTGAGGAGATTAATGAATATAATTTAATTAAGTTGTTCCGGAAGCAATTCTGGTGTAGGATGGTAGTGCCAAAATTAATCCGTTAGTGGTACGATTAATTTTGTAATGAGTTATTTGAATAGGTAGATTTAATAATTAATTGGTTAATTATTCCTAAGGGTTAATTCAGTAATTAACAAAGTGAAATTATTTAACTAATTCCTAAGGGTTAATTCAGTAATTAACAAAGTGAAATTATTTAATTAATTAATTAAGTCTTAAGTTTCAATTGGAACTAGGATAGAGATTAGGAAATCTAATAGGATTTGGTAGGATTTGGTTTATCCTATCAGATTGGTTGCCTAATTGGATTTGGAAACTAATTCATTACCTAAACCCATTAGGAAGACCAATCCTAAACTAACTTGGGGTCTCTCTTGTAACTCTATAAATAGGCATGGGATTAGCTATTCATCACAATTCAACAATTAATCCACAAGATTTCTAGAGAGAGAAAACTTTCTCTCACCATGTCGAATTTTCTTAAGCAATTGGCGGCTAACCTCTTGGTTTATTTGGCCAAAATTTTGGCCTTATTTTGCTAGCCCCGTGTGTTGCTTTCTCTATCTCCGGGCAGTGCGTTTGTAGTACGTGCTAGGTGCGGAGGTGCTGGATTTTTCTAGCAGGTGGATTATGGTGAGTAGCTGATCAATTGGCTTCTAGTTCGTTGCCCACACAACGTGAAGTCATAGTCTTGAGGTATACAAGAGAATCACCAGGTGCACGCTTCAAAGGTACTTTTCTAAGGTTCCGCTTTAATTAGAAATTTTTGTTGCATGATAAATCGAGCAAGTGCAAACCCAGATCCTATGTGGCAATCCTTTCAATTGGTATCAGAGCCTAGTTTAGGGGGTTTTGGTACTTGTTCGATTTATTACATGATTTTATTTGCAGGTGGTTAAGAATCCCGACTATTATGGTTACGTTTGTATGGGATTTAATTAAACTCCGGGACATGTCTAGATTTAATTTTATTATGAATGTTTGTAATAGTATAACCACGTGCTGGAAGCCGTGTAGGATTAGATTAAATCGGTAGTAGGATTTTTTCTATGTAATTTCGATTATTTAATTTTCCTAGAAGCCTTGTAGTAGGAAAATTGTTTTTTGTAATCAAAGGCATTATGGTGGGTGACTTGAATTCGTGGGTTTTTGGTTATCACGAATTCGTAGAAACCCAGGAAAACCCAAAACAAATTGCAAGAAGACCAAATAGCATGGAAAAACGAATGAGGAGATGGCGGCCGGAGGCGGCGCCGGTAACCCCTACCGGCAGCAGCAGCCGTAGGCAGGCAGCAGGTCGTGCTGTTGCTACGCGCAGCTGCTGGGCGCGCGCATGGCCCGTGCTGGCGGTGCGTGCGAGAGTGCAGCAGGGCCGCGTGCACGGCCAGCAAGGGCTGTGTGCGCACACGGCCCATGCGGGCTGTGCGCGGGGGTGGTGCGGCCTTCGGGCCGTGCTGCGGCACGGGCGGCCCGATTTTTTTCCAGTTTTCATTTTTTGAAGTTCAAGACTCTCTCCATCAGGTGACGTGATGGGACACGAGATCAAGGCAAAGGATGGAAACAATTAAAACCATAATAGTCAGGAAATTTATTTTTCGTATTTATTTCCCTATTTTTCGTTTTAATTTGTATGCTTTATTTTATGTTGTATTTTAGATGCATGAATTTAAAGCATGACTGGTTTTATGGTTGCATATAACTTAGGTTAGTTAATTGCATGTTAAAACCGGAAAAACCCTCAATTTGGAAATCTAAGTTGGAGAGGGTTGGTTTAATATCCCCATAGCCACCATTACGGGTTCATATGCGATGTGAGTGGGCTTGCACATTGGCATTAGGGCCTTCCTCCATTCGGATGAGTCCAGCCCCGAGATCGCTAGACTATGAACTTCTGAGTAAGATAACTAGAGCGAGTTTAAATAGGAGAAATGCGACACCCTCTCCATCTGAGGAGCACTATCCTGAGGTAACAAACTCAGAAGTCACGTAATGGCACACACTTAGTGTACGATCTGCAGTATTCCTCCCGAGAGGTTACGCTGCTTACTTGTACGGCTGAAAGCACCGACTATTAGCTACATTGATCAAAAGATCATTGGTCAGATAGTGTAGTTAATGAACTTGGTTCTTCTCAAACGAATGTGGGTTAGCGTAAACATCCCGTCATGTCGCTCCCACTCATTATTTGGATTCATCTCAATTCGTTCGGATTTTCTAAGTTTTCTACGTAATTAGAAATCTCCTAAAATTACGATAAACCAAAACCCACGAATACGAGTTACCTAAAATAACGTCTTCGTTATAATATATAAATTCCTATATACAAAGGCGTTCTAAGAATTTAAAGACGACAACATTAGATTAAATCCTACTACATGATTCATCTAATCCTACATCGCTTCCAGCTCGTGGTTTTACTATTACTGACATTTCCATTAAAAATAAAAACGAGCCCGGACATATCCCAGGGTTTATGAATAAAAATAAAAACCATAATAGCTGGGAATAATAACCACCTGTTAACGAAATAACATAACCAAAACAAAGCCGTGTAATAAATCGAACAAGTATAAAGCCAAAACCTCAATCAGATACCAATTTGAAGGAAACAGATCTAGCCCGGGCTAAACCAAAAATCTCACTTTCGATTCCAGAATCAGAGACTTTCGATTCGGCTCAGGCTTAAAACCATTTCCCATTAACGGATCTAGGCTTATACTAATTCGATTTATTGAAACAACATGCTAAAAATTAAATCTTTAATTAAAAGCGGAAGTTCAAAAGATTATACCTTTGAAGCGTGTCCCTCGCAAATAAAAAAATCGGTGAATCCACTAAAGAGTCCCAAGAATAACTCTAAACAATCCCGAATTTGAGTGGGCAAATGTCCACGGGATGGCTAAGGCACAAAACGAAGAAATCCAAAGAAACCCACTTCGAGAAAACTCAAAATACCCAAATCTGAAACAGCCCGGAGGCCTGCGCCTATTTTGAAAACCCACCAAACACTGGCAAATAAAATTTTCTGCCCGTAGATCTAGACTTTGGCAAGCCCGAAGGAATAAGCCAAAGGATCAGCACTACAGAAAAAATAAAACCACCGCAAGAAGCGGCGGCGATCAATGCGATGGCGGCTGCTGGCAGCGGACTTGATGCGGCGATCGGCGGTGAATCGAAGGGGTTGGGCAGTGATCTATTGGTGGTCTTCTAGGCTAGAAAACGGGGCTGAGCTCTCGAAGAAGAAGGATCAAAAACCAACTTCGAGAAAGAACCCAATGAAGAAGATGAACTTCTCTCTCTAGGCTTCACATTCTCTCTAGACGCAACTTAGCCTCCAATGTTTCTTGTGTCTTCTAAATGCCTAACTTAAGCTATTTATAGGAGCTTCAAGGGAGACCTAGAGAGCTTTTGAGTTGGGCCTTAGTGTTTGACTTTCATTCACCCCTTAGTCTTCCCTAGACTAATCAACTCCAATCAAACATTTCGAATTAATTTCTTAACCCACTTCGCTAATTAAATTTAATCGAGCCCTTAGGATTATTTCGTATAACTCACTTCATCAATTAAATATCAATTAAACCTTTAGGATTAATTAATTCACTTCATCGATTAATCAAACGCATAAGTAGTCGTACCACTAACTGACCAATTATGGAACTACCGTTCAAAAATGAATTTACTTCGCGCTCACTTTATTAATCTTCTATCTTCTCACACCAAAGATCTTGTGTTCGTTGATTCATAAATTTACTGACAAATTAATTCATCAACATCTTAGTATCCGATATTGGTACCACTCAACTTTTTTATTATACCGGACATAAAGTCCACTGGCCAGATTTAGTAGTATAATAAACCTTTCGAGCTTATCTACGGAGCACCATCAACCCGGCAAACCGGTACATGGATTCCTTCGACTATCAACTGCACACAAAGAAGCCAAACACTGTATACCCAACTTACAGAGATTTAGGCCTCAATTGACCGCACCCTTTGGCAGATCAAAGCATATGATATCTAACTCTCATGCTCGCTCCAATCTAGGGATTAAGAGATTAGAATACTAGGTTCGAATTAACTACGCCGATCAGTGCAAGTTAATTCAATCCCGAACAGGTCATGCTCAATATGTCCCGGGCACATTCATATGATTTAATTAGTCTAGACAAACTAATTTCCAAATCAAATGATAACCTAAACTGATAGTATGTTCAAACTATCTCAGTTAGAGCATCTGTTTATATATTATTATTTTAACCAATAACGAGATCTACTGTGCTTTTCTACACCTCGTTATCTAGATATATGATATAAAGGAACAATGTAATACTAAAACAAAATAATATGTCAACTGGTATTAGTTTTTGATACAAGCAATAGCTTTTCAGTATTCAAAACTAACAAGGGATACTACTAATTGTACACTATGTGTATTTCATCACTTGACTTCTAAGTTTGTTACCTCAGATAATGCGACTCAGATAGAGATGGATCGCATTTTTCCATTCTAACTTACTATAGTCATTTTCTTAGAAATTCATTTCGGTGATCCGTAGATTGACTCATCCGATATGGAGGAAGGCCCTAATGCCAACGCGCAAGTCTGCTCACATCACCTATGAATTCATTATGGAGGCCATTGGAATATTAATCAACCTGCTCTCACTTAGATTTTTAAAACGAGCGTTTTCCAATTTTAGCATGCAATTAACTAACCTAAATTATACACATTCATAAAACCATATGCTTCAATCATACAAAACAATTAAAACACATATGTATGCAATTCAAAATGATAAATACAGTAAATTAAATGCATAATTAAATTTTCCGACTATTATGGTTCTTCCAAAATCGCAAATCATTTCCATCTGCTGCCTTGTTTGCGTGTCTCATCACGTCACTCTGATGGATTGAGTCTTCAACTTGGAGGTATCGAAGAAACCCCAAAAAACCAGGTCAAAACAGTCTGTGTAAGATGTTTAAAAAATTGTCGCGCAGAGGCCGCGACCAGACCGTGACGTCGTGAAGCGACTCAGCACTAGCGACGCCGCTGTCTGCTGCTGGGTTTCCTTTTCTGGGTCTCCTGCTTTGCTCCCACTCGTTATTTGGTCTTCTTGAAATTCTCCTGGGTTTTCTCAGTTTTCAACGCAATCTTTGGATCTACCCAAATTGCGATAAACCAAAACTCACGAATCAAAATTGCCCACAACAATGTCTTTGAATTACATATTTTCCTTAATACAAGGCTAAATTTTCTAGGAAAATAAAATCGACAATTACATAGAAAAAATCCTACTATAGATTTAATATAATCCTACACGGCTTCCATCTCGTGGTTTTACTATTACAAGCATTCATATCAAAAAACCAACTCGAAAATGTCCCGGGGTTTATTAAAATATAAATGCACAACCATAATAGTCGGGATAACTAACCACCTGCATAAAAAGCCATTTAACAAATCGAACAAGTATAAAGCCAAACCCATAGCTCTGATACCAATTGAAGGAATTATCAGTCCAGGTCCAATTGAAAATTTCCATATCATGCAAAGCATCCAAATCAGTAAACTTCCTCATGAACCTAAACGCTCGTGCAATCTGATTCAAACCCTTTTGAAATACCATTGCACATGATCTTGGTTTACCTTGTTCGATTTGTCACGCATTCAGAATAAATCTAATTAAAGTGGAAGGAAAATATTTGACCTTTGAAGTATGATCCTCAAGATTTCTCTTGTATGACTCTGAGACAAGTCCGAACGTTGTGTGGGCAACAATCTACCGAACCATCAGAATAAACCCCGATAGAAAACACTTGACAAAATTGCCCAAAAACTAAGCCGCCAATTCGCCAGAAAATCCCTTGCGCTACCACCAGAAGTTCACGAGCCACCGCCGGAATCTCTACCCACCGCTGTCCGAAAAATATCCACCCGCCCCTGCTTCGAGACAAAGTCGCCTATTGGATTTCTCTCACTCAGAAACTGCGCAAACTCTCTAGATTTTCTCTCTCTAGGATTTGTGTTCTGTCAATTATGACTGTTGTATGTCTTCTGGGGCTATTCTTGTGTCTATTTATAGAGCTACGAGAGAGACCTCAAGTGGGTTTGAGATTGACCTTCGTATTGAGTTTGTGTTTTACTCCAATCCTGTTCCTAGACTGATTCACACCCAACTGACACAATGATTAATTAATTACTTAATTAATTAAATCTACCTTTGTCAATAGCCAATACATAATTAATCGTACCACTAACGGATTAATTATGAAACTATCATTCAAATCAGAATTGCTTGCGGAACCACTTATTTAATTATTATTTAATCTCTCCAACGTCAAAGATATAGTACTTGTCAATTTATTAATTTACTGATAAATTAATTAATCAACTTCTTCTTATTCGAGATTAGTACGACTCGACTTTATTACTATACCGAACATAAGTCCACCGACTGAGTTTAGTATAATAAACTTTACGAGCTCATCTCGAGAGTACCATACCCCGAACGCATGCAATCAAACACGTGCACCTAACCTTTCGAGAATATAGGCCTCAAGTGACCGCACTCTTTAGCAGATCGAAGTACACTATGTTTAATCCTCATGCCCGTTCTAGTCTAGGGATTAAGAGATAGAATATAAGGTTTGATTTATCTACTAAAGAACAGTAAAGTTATTTCAATCCTCAATCGGTCATGCTCCATATGTCCCGAGCATATCTATATGATTCAATTAGTTTAGACAAACTAATTTCAGAATCACATAATTACTTAAACCGATAGTGTATCTAAATTGTCTCAGTCACGAGCCTTATTTATATACCATGACTTTTACCAATGATGAGATCTACTGTGTCACACCAGACACCTCATCATCTAGTCACACGATTTAAGATGACAACATATGTATAAACATAAAACAATTTAACTAAAACAGTCAATCGATATATATACCGGGAAATGGTTTTCATACAAGCAAAGCTTTTAGTATTCAAACCAACACTTGGCCATTAAGAAACAGATCTGAGGGCTAAAAATGGTAAAATACATTTTAAAACACGTTTAAGGGTAATTTGGAACATTTAGCAGTCTTTTCAGGTGACAGCAGGGTACGGTACCATGAGGACGCCTAGGTCGGTGGAGTACAAGTACCAGTACTTGTAGGTCGCCGATCTTGGACTCTTCAGCTCAATTTTTCTCTTTTCCAAATTCTTCTATTTTAGCTCTAATTCTTCGTGTTTTCTTCTCTTTTCCAACAAAAGTCTTCTAGTTTCTTCTAAAATCTCCAACCATAGCTTTTTACTACAAGATCATTCAAATCCAACTATAAGTGCATTGAAACCTCATAAAAGACTTCATATTCATTGAAAATCAATTAAAAGTAAGCTAAATATGTATGATTTTGGGTCATAAAAAGTTATATTTTGGAGTCACGTCCGTTATTCATTTACATAATGGTAAAATGGGAAGGGGTATGTAAAAAAGTGGTAAAATGTCAATTAAAAAAAATTTACAAATCCTCTAAAACGTCAAATAATAAAAAATGGAAGGAGTATTAGTTTTCTAAGCTTAACAATCTTTTCCTATTGTTGATGGGTTGTACAATCTCTTGCAATAGAGAATAGCGATTTGGATTAGGATCTTACTATTTGTAACACAAATTTACTATTTGTAGCACAAAAAAATTAATGAAATGCCTAAAATGCCCTTAAAAACAGAAAATGTGAAATTTTAATGAAAAATCGCTTGTAATTTGCGATTTTAGAACAAAAATCGCACCTACTTTCTAATTTTTTCCCCAAAAATCGGATGTGTTAGGCAAAACTGGGGGAAAAAATCGCCCCACTTATCCGATTTTTGGGGAAAAAATCGCACAACAAAAATCGGATAAGTGGGGCGATTTTTCCCCCCAGTTTTGCCAAACACATCCGATTTTTGGGGAAAAAATTGGAAAGTATGTGCGATTTTTTTCTATTTGTATGTTTATATAATTGTCTTGCAAACCTTACAAAATCAAACTTCATTTCAGATTTTCTAAGCAAAAATCTCTCAGACCATCCAAAAAAATTTGAAAAAATCACAAAATGGATGCAGGCGGCTCTCAACCACCACGGGCTCCCGGGAGGGGGAAAGACTTGTACAGCAAGGTAAAAATCGTATTATTTCGTTTAAATTTTTAGAAATCGAGTAGAAAATCACACATTTTGCATGGGGAATTGCTCGATTGAATCATTTTGCATCACCATGTGACGGTGCTGGCTGGATGACCACCCCCACGGACTTGTTTGCTATCGCCACCTATGCCAACGCCTTGGTAATCCATCTAAGTATCGCTCGTGGTTGTTGTTTCTCCATATAATCAAATTACATAAGTAATAACATTCACTAATATAATTCAAATAACAACACATAATCATATAATCAAATTACATAAATAATAACATTCACTAATATAATTCAAATAACAACACATAATCATATTATCAAATTACATAAATAATAACATTCACTAATATAATTCAAATAACAAAACGTAATAAGAGAAATAAATAAATATACATGATATTAGTCGTAAATTTAAAACTGACCTCGTGGGGGCTGCTCATCGCGTCCTGAGGATGACGGAAACGAAATAATACGATTTCCAATGAAAAATCACAGATCTGTGCGATTTCCTACGAGATTTTCCAACAATTTAAACGAAATAATACGATTTTTACCTTGCTGTACAAGCCTTTCCCCCTCCCAGGAGCCCGTGGTGGTTGAGAGCCGCCTGTGTCCATTTTGCGTTTTTTTTCAAAATTTTTTGGATGGTCTGAGAGATTTTTGCTTAGAAAATCTGAAAAGAAGTTTGATTTTGTAAGGTTTGCAAGACAATTATATAAACATACAAATAGGAAAAAATCGCACCTACTTTCCAATTTTTTACGCAAAAATCGGATGCTATTTGCGAAAGTAGGGCGAAAAATTGCCCCACTTATCCGATTTTTGGGGGAAAAATTGGATATGTTGTGCGATTTTTCTCCCAAAAATCGGATAAGTGAGGCGATTTTTCGCCCCAGTTTCACGCGTTGGTGGTGATTTTTCGCTTATTTTTCGCATATTGGCTCCGATTTTTTAGTCTGAAATCGCAAATTACAAGCGATTTTTCATTACAATTTCACATTTTCTGTTTTTTAAGCGCATTTTAGGCATTTCATCAATTTTTTTGTGCTATAAATAGTAAAATTGTGCTACAAATAGCAGCCCAATTTGGGGTATCTCACGTTGTAGCAACAATGAATCGTCCTTTCTGTTGGTAGTCGAAGGTGACGACGAGATCGTCCCAGCGGTTGACGATGCGGATCGACTCTTTCCAAGGCGAAAACCAAAACTTTGATTTCCTCGCCTCTCGTCGGATAACTTCCTCGGCGAACTCGGCGGCAATGTTGCCCGAGAAGACAACAAGGATCCGAACCACTTGCTTTTCTTCGGGATAGGCTTATTATTCACAACTTCCGATTTTTGATGCGGACATCAACGTCGGTAGCGTTAGAAAAGGGTCAGATATTGGGACAAGAAATGTACAATAAATGGAAAATGCAAATAAGGCCATTTTCATCTTTCCAAACCATCTCATTTCTAAATTTTCACATAAATTTTCACTTTGTGAGGATCTGAAAATTTGATAATAGTTTTTATAGGATAAAATGTGAAAATAAATATAAAATGATTTTAATCATTAAAATTTATGGGTTTAGGATCCTCTGTGATACTTTCCTCCTCTGTGACACTTTCCTATGACACTCCCTGTGACAAACTCCAATTACTTTATTTATATATTATATTTTTGATTAATTTTTACGTAATAAATAATTATTTACACTCTTATATTTTTTAATACGATAGGTTCACTTTATTAAAGGGTTAGTGTATATTAAATTATTAAATATGATTTTTATTGTTAAAAAATCTTTAAAATATATAAAAAATAAAATATGAAAATAAAAATAATCTACTAAAACTATATGTTGGTAATATATATAAATTAACATGAAATACATTATATAAATAAAATAATTTAGGTTTGTTACAAGGAGTGTCACAGAAAAGTATCACGGAGGATCTTAAGCCGAATTTATGAAATTCCAATCAACATAAAAGTAAATTGAAAAAAAAATAGCAAGTGTTAGATTGATTAACCTAAGATTGGATAGTTACTAAAATTTTAATTAAGGTAAAAATAAATTTTAAACCATTTGATCACGTGATTAGATTAGGAGATGATTTAATAAAATTAAATTTGCTAAGAGATGAGGTTAAATAAAGGATAAGATCTTCCATACCAAGCATTACGTGACATATTTTATTTTGATTGGAGACAACAAGAATCAACCACAATTAGCCAAATGTTTGAAGTTTATAAATGATCTTCACAACCTCAATTTCATTTTCCCGACTACTATTTACCGTTTTCACATCCTTAATTTTTGCAATTATGTAATTTATTAGTATTTTAACAATTTATTTTACACGGAAAAACAATCTAAAAGCTTCAATTTAGAATTGGAAACGTTTCATGCCACTCCTCCAAGAATTCCAATTATGATACGTCAATATCTGCCTTCCAAATTAATACTTTATTTTCTCCCTCAGATCTCCTAAAAAATGGAAAATTATATCGTACATATGTGGCCTTAGAGTCTTAGAAGAAGTCCCCGATTGAGACGTGTAAACAAGGGACGAAAACCAAAGATTGCCTATGCCAGAAAGTAGACATTACAGTTTTAACACATATCATTTTATTTTTAAAAATTTAAACTAATATAATTATGTGTAAATTCCTATATGCATTTGAGAAAAGAAAAAAAAGAGCATAAATCATTATATCTCCATTTTCGAGTCTTAACATCAAACATGGAGGCACAACCAAAGTTGAATACAAGTTCCAACTCCAAAGTCCCTGCCTCAAGGGTAAGGTAGTGCATGAGTGCCAATGCTAGTTTTCCAAATGATCTTTTATTCCAAAAACTTAAACCATTTGACCCATTTGATTTCCTAATGAAAAAACAACAGAGATAGTGCTAGGGCTCATTTCCAACGGAGATTTGCCACTATAGATTAGATTTTCATTTGGGCATTTGAGGTATTCAGTTCCAATTAGATTGATTTCAGTTGATTGGGAGAACACCACTGGTTTATCTCAACAAAGTTGCAGAAGGATGTGGAGCTTATATTGCTGCTAAACAGGAGATGATGCAGCTAACTACTAGTATCAAGGACATGTACTGATTTGTTGTGTATTGCAGTAATATGGCTCTTCAAGTTTTCGTCCGGAGTTCACGATTGATTTATCTCGTAGAATGCTAAGATCTTGATCACGTTGTTTACAGGCCGGCTTTGGCTATGATTAATGATGCTGAAGAGATAGGTTTGATCAGCCCTGGAAAGGCAAGTCGGATAAACTGAGCTTTGCAGATTAGTGTTGCTTTTTATTTTGTACCTCGTTTCCGATTTATGTGTTGATCTTGATATGCAGACGACGCTGATTGAGCCTACGTCGGGGAATATGGGATTACTACGGCATTTATGGCAGCCATGAAAGGCTACAAGATGGTCCTAACTATGCCCTCTTATACAAGCTTGGAGAGAAGGGTGACTATGAGGGCATTTGGAGCTGATTTAGTCCTCACAGATCCAACTAAAGGAATGGGATGAACTATCAAGAAATCTTATGATTTGTTGGAGAAAACACCAAATGCTTTTATGCAACAGTTCTCTAACCCTGCCAACACCAAGGTATATCACCTTTTTAGCTCCTGATCTTTCGTATAAACCTTGTTTCTCGCCGGTTTGTAGATTTCTTTAGATTGTGGATGCATTTGAACTGAAACAGGTTCACTTTGGGACCACTGTGAAAGATTATCTGTCTGTGCCCGGTCAAAAATTCACTTTCGTGCTATGCATTCTAGAATCAGAATCCTTGACCAGACATAGACTCTAGCACAATCGCTATTCTAATCCTTGCTTGAAATAACATTGCGCAGGATCTTAGTTTACACTTATTCGATTTATCACGCAACAAAAATTTCTAATTAAAAGCGGAAGTTTAAGAAATACCTTTTGAAGCGTAAACTCATGTGATCGCTTGTATGACTTAAGACTAGGCTCGAACGTTGTGTAGGCAACGATCCAACGAACCAACGATCAACAATCCAACACAATCGAGTTGCCGGAAAAAATCCAACAACCAAGCTGCCCGCGCGTGTGACTTCACGCGCCGCTGCAACACCACTTCATGCGCCGCTGCCTTCAAAACCACGCGCCGTCGGGAGAGAGGAGGAAGAGCCGGCCGCTGGTTTTCTCTGAGAGAAGGCAGCCTCACAAATCTTTGCAAAATCCGACTTTGAGAGATGAAAATTAATTTCTCTCTCTAAGATTTTATCTCTCTAGTTTTCTTGTCTTGAAAACTTATGAATTATGTGTTATAGAATTGCTAATCCCTTGTCTATATATAGAGCTACAAGAGAGAACCCAAATTGGTTTAGGATTGGCCTTCCTAATGGGTTTAGGTAATTAAATAGTTTCCAAATCCAATTAGGTAACTAATCTAATAGGATAATCTAAATCCAATTAGATTTCCTAATCTCTAGGATTTTCTAATTCTAATTGAAACTTAAGACTTAATTAATTAATTAAATAATTCCACTTTGTTAATTACTTAATTAACCCTTATGAATAATTAATTAAATAATTAATTCTACTTATTCAATTAACTCATTACAAAATTAATCGTACCACTAACGGATTAATTTTGGCACTACCATCCTACACTAGAATTGCTTCCGGAACAACTAAATTAATTTATTCTTTAATCTCCCCACATCAAAGATTTATTGCTCATTAATTTATTAATTTACTGATAAATTAATTAATTAACTTCTTTAATTCCGAGATTAGTACCACTCGACCTTTTTACTATATCGAACATAAGTCCAGCGACCGGGTTTAGTATAATAAACAAAACGAGCTCATCTCGGGAGCACCATCACCCCGGACGCACCGGTACGTGGTTTCTTTTTGACAAGCAGCAGCACACCAAGTAACTAAACACGCGCACCCAACCCACTGAGACTATTGGCCACAAATGACCTCACCCATTGGCAGATCAAAGTACACTATGTTTAATTCTCATGTCAGCTCAAGTCTAGGGATTAAGAGATAGAATACCAAAAAAAAATTGTCTATTAAATCAGTACAAGAAAAATCATTCCAAATGGTTAAGTTCAATACGCCCCGGGCATATCTATATGATTCAATTAGTTCAGACAAACCAATTTTCCGAATCACATAATAACCTAAACCGACAGCATTTCCAAAACTGTCTCGGTAATGAACCTCATTTATATATTATGTCTTTTAACCAATGATGAGATCTACTGTGTCACACCAGACACCTCGTCATCTAATTACATAATATAAATGGACTAAACATGCACAACATATAAACCAAAATATTAAATCGATATATTAACTGAGAAAAAGTACAATACAAGCATAGCTTATGTATTCAAACCTAACACACTGGTCCTGAGATTTGGGAGGATGCTAATGGTAAAGTTGACATTTTTGTTATGGGAATTGGTGTTGGTGTATGTGCCCTTTTGAGGGCTATTTATGTAAATAAACTTGAGGGTTATTTATGTAAATAAGACATTTTTCGTTTGATTGATTATTTATCTGATGAGTTAATTTCATGAAATTATATTCTTGTGCATATTGAATTTCATGAAATCGATCCGCCAAAAGAAACACTCCATGGACTGTTAGATCATGAGTGATTCTTTTGAGTAGTACTCGTACGAGGATCCTTAGACCAGAAATCACTGCATAGTCTTAGGTGAATTAGAGTGTGCTTTGACATATGCCTAACGGGACCGTAACAGGTTGCCAAGTACGGGTATGATTGGGTACACTATGAGTCACGCTAAGGTATGTAGGTGAAGTGATGGGACTACAAGTCTCTCTTAAATGAGAGATGATATCTTGGCCGCTTGATAGTGAACTGAGAAGTGCATGGCGTGCCCAAGAAATGATAAGGGTTATCATTTGCTTGATTAAGTTCAGTGTCACTAAGAGATCAAGTAAAACGTTTAACTATATAAGGATGATTGGTTCCATGCCTTATGCTAAACTGGATATCAGTGTAGAGGACATTACGTAGTATACTCGGAAGGTTGTGTTGAATCACCATTCGACCCTCCGTTCTGAATTGTGTAGTCATTATGTCTTGCTAGAGACCACTAATGATTTATGGATTAATTAATGAGATTAATTTATTCATTGTCAATTTGGAATGGGCCTACAGGATCGTACATAAGTGAGTTCGATGATTCAGAATTAATTAAATCGCCTGTTCTAAGTATAAGAGTTATACTTAAATAGATAATATTTAATTAAATTGTTTAATTAAATATTATTGAAGAGTTTTATGGTATTAATTAAAAGTTAATTAATTACCTGGGAAGAATTGAGTTGAGCTGATAAATCAAGGGACCTAATTGTGAATTAAGGTTCTTGACCCATCAGCCTGATCCATAGATCAATGGGTTGATCCATGGTGTTGGTTAAACCCAACTCAGTAAATAATTAATTAATTATTATTTATTATTAATTAAAACAGATACTTCTCAAATCAGAGAAGTATCTGGAGTCTGTTAAAAAGGTTTTAACAAACTCAGTTTTAAATATACGTTTTGAAAAGTTTTAAAAGATATAACAGACTCTCTGAAACAAAAAACAACAGACGTTCTTCCAAAAACTATTCTTCCCAGAGAAAAACGTTTTCTCATAAAACAGGCAAATTTTGGGGCTAGCACCGGTTCTGAGAGAATTCCAGTGCAAGAACGTAGAGGCAATTCGCTTGAATTGTTCTTTGGTGGTGAACGCAATCTTCCCAAAGGATCTAGGCGACTGCACAACCGATTACGCGTCGAGGGTAAGACCCGAATCCTTAGTGTTTAGGAATTCCGCCATTTAATTTAGAATTAAATGCCTAAACACAATCCAACAGTGGTATCAGAGCGAGGTTAATTGTTTTAATTAAAAGTGTTTTAATTGAAACTTGGGTATAAGTTTTTTTTCCTTGAAAACGGTTTTAAGAAAAAAAAAATGTTGCTGGGAACGGTCGCCGGTTTTCTGGGTAAAGTCGCCGGAGCGATTTTCCGGTCGGCCGGAAGTTCGCCGGAAGTTCGCCGGAAAAACGAAAATGCTCAAAACTTTTTTTTTTTTTTTTGTGCCTGAATTTTGTGCGTTTTTGTTCTTTCCTTCATAGGAAACTATTTCGGGCTTGTTTCATTACAAAACGTTTGTTGAATGGTTGGTTTTTGGAAAAATATTTCTGGGTTCACGGTTTTGGAGAAACGAGTTGAAGCAATCTGGTTTTTGGTTTTGTTTCGAAACTAGTCGGAAAGCTTGCTTTGGATTAAACTAGTTGCTGGGCTGCTGTGTTTTTCCCGTTTTGATTCGCAGGTGATTGGGTCGTCCGTTTCGCCGGAATCCATGTCGGCGAGCTGCTTCGTTTTCATCGAAGCGGTCGCTGGGTTCGCTGCTGGTCAATCTCCATCGGGGCCGGAAATGTTCTGGTCGCCGAACGATTACAGCGACGGAGAGACGACGATCGGTCGGAACCGAGCCGGATGAGATGAACGACGAGTGTCGCCGGGATTCGAGGAAGCCGGCTGAAACCCGATGGCATGTTTGCCGGAGAAGAAAGGAGGCGGCGGGAGGCTGGTGCCCTAATCGGGTGAAATGACCAAATTGCCCCCGCCGCACTCCATAATCCCGGAAATGCCAGGTTTTAAAAATTGTTTTAAAAATTGTAAAACAACCCCAGAAGTTTTAAACTTTAAAACCCTAGCCCGAGAGGTTTTGTAAATTACAGATTGGCCTCAAAATTTTCAGAAAAACCTTAATTTTCTGAATTTTAAAATTTGATAATATTTTAATTTATAATTTAGGATAAATTAAAAGATATTATCAGATTTTTAAATCACGATAAGATAAGATTAGATTTAGATTTAATTCTTATCCTATAGAATTTTAAAATTTAGAATTTTGAATAATTATCTTAATGAGATTAGGATAATTAGAATTATTTAAATTTTAAAATTAGGAAGATTATCTTAATAAAATTAGATAATTAAATAAATAAATAAATAAATAATTAATTAATAAGATTAGTTAATTAATTATTATGTTTTATTTATTTATTCATTTCCGGAAATAATGTGTTATTTATTTAAAATGTTTAAATAATTGCACGCATTATTGGTATGACCATGCATCATTCGATTAAAATGAATGAACATGGGATTGATTAAAATTGATCATGACACGATCAATTTTAATAGTGTAAGAGTTACACAATCCTTAATTAAATGATTCGGCTTAATAAAATTGGCTTGTATGAAGCATATGCATTTGTGTGTTTTTCTATGCATGAATTGGGCTTAAAATTTATTTAAATTTTTGGGTCTGCGAGCCATTTTATAATTGGGCCTGCGTGCCTATTAAATTATTATGTAATAGTTAGGCCCAAAAAGGAGGTTCCAAAGAAGTCCATGGTGGAGCCCAGGAACGGAAGCCCAAAATGGAGGCCCAAAAAGAGTTTTTTTTTTTTTCCTTTAAAAGGCCCTGTAATAGATTAGAGCCCAATTCATCGCATTTCCACAATTTTATGTTTTGTGAATGAATGAAAACGAAAATGCATGTTAAGCCGATCAAACTTAAATCCCAAAAACCCAAGATTTTGCTTCCATACTTGAGGGCCCGCTTGAGCGTTGAACGTCTGGTGGACTTGGAGAGCCCAAGGGCCTCAGGTTTTCTTCGTGCTGCTGGTTGTTGCATAATAGTGCCCAACTTTATCACTACCATTAATGAGTGGAAAAACTGTTTGGGTATTAGATGCTCGACTTTATCACTACCACTTGTTATGGAAAAACTGTGTGGGTGTCTATTGATGTGATGCCTTGAGGGATGGTTTAACTTGGGAAAATTAATCCTAGCTTGACCCGATAAGTTGACTAGGGATTAATTTTGCAAAGATAGGATGGTGTCAAACATTTGGAATGTTCATCCTATCACCGAAAAGTTGCATAGTGATGCAATTGGAAATCGTTAAATTACATAGGGATGTGATTTGAACGTTGCCTACCAAAAGAGCCCAATCCCTACGATACTTGCCAAAGCAAGACTGGGGTTGATTCTTTGTGGATTTTCGGCCCACAATCTAGCACCAACACAAAATTGTTTGGGATTTCAATTTTGGCTATTGTGGAAAATATTTTAAAACTCATTCTAATATTTTGCATTTTCTTTTGTAGAAATGGCATCTACTAGCACTAATACATCTAATCTCACTCTAAGAAGCATTTTGGACAAAGAAAAGCTTGTTGGTCCAAACTTCTTAGATTGGGAAAGAAACTTGAGAATCGTTCTCAAACAAGAAAGGAAGCTAAATATCTTAGACGCTGCTTTACCTGAACCACCAGTAAATGCTACGGCTGCGGTTCAACGAGCATGGGAAAAGCTGAAAAGCGATTCCGATGACGTGACATGTCTGATGCTCGCGACTATGTCAGGCGAGCTTCAGAAACAATTCATGAATTCGGAAGCGTTCCAAATTTATGTGTCCCTAACGGAAATGTTCCGTGAATAAGCCCGTAACGAAAGGTTCGTTACGATAAAAGCATTGATCTCGTGCAAGATGGCGAAGGGTTCGTCAGTAAGCACGCATTTGATCAAGATGAAGGGGTATATTGATACCCTAGAGAGATTAAATGCACCTCTTTCTAGAGAGTTAGCCATTGACATCATCTTGGCTTCACTGCCTGATGATTACAATGACTTTGTGGTGAACTACAACATGCATAACATGGAGAGGACGATTCCTGAGCTCCATGGAATGCTTAAAAATACTGAGCAAACCCTTTGGAAGGAAACGCCAGTACTTGTTGTGGAAAAAGGTAAGGGCAACAAGAGAAAGTTTAAAGGCAAGGCAAAAGTTGCTGAAAACAAGAAGCCTCGCAGTAAGACTGCTCCTAAGGCTCAGCCTCAAACTCCTCCTGCTAAGAAAAATGCTCAGAAGGACGCAGTATGTTTCCATTGCAATCAGAAGGGGCATTGGAGAAGAAACTGCAAGCTGTTTCTTGAAAAGAAGAAACAGAATCCTTCGGCTTCAGGTATCTTTGTTATTGAAATTAATCTTTCTATGTCCACCTCATGGGTATTAGATACCGGATGTGGGGCTCACATTTGTACTGATGTGCAGGGACTGAGCAATAGAAGGATGACAAAGAAAGGCGAAGTAGATCTCCGAGTAGGCAACGGGACAAGAGTTGCAGCCGTTGAAGTTGGAGATTACATTTTGTCTTTGCCTTCCGGTTTAAACATTGTATTAGAGAATTGTTATTATGTACCTACTATGAGTAGGAATATTATTTCAATTTCTTGTTTGGATATTAAAGGATTTCGTTTTATTATTGGTAATAAATCGTTGTCTTTATATCAAAAAGATGTTTTATATGGAGTTGCAAATTTGTGCAATGGCCTATATATCTTGGATTTGACCCAAGAGAAACCGATATATAACATTGAAAAGAAAGCCAAAATAATTCAATCTGATTTAAGTCCAACATATCTGTGGCACTGTCGTCTAGGCCATGCAAATGAGAAGCGAGTTCAAAGACTTCATAAGGATGGAGTGCTTGGTTCATTTGATTTCGAATCATATGACACATGTGAACCCTGTTTGCAAGGAAAAATGACGAAGAGTCCTTTCAGCAAGAAAGGCGAGAGGACTAGTGAGCTATTGGCACTAATACATACAGATGTATGTGGACCGATGAGCACACAAGCCAGAGGTGGATTTGAATACTTCGTGACTTTTACCGATGACTATAGTAGATATGGTTATGTCTACGTAATGAGGTATAAAAGTGAAACTTTTGAAAAGTTCAAAGAGTTTAAAAACGAAGTAGAAAATCAGTTAAATAGAAGGATTAAGGCTATTCGCTCCGATCGGGGAGGTGAATACCTTAATGATGAGTTCGATGGCTATCTAAAACAGTGTGGAATTGTTCCACAGCTGACTCCACCAGGAACACCTCAATGGAATGGTGTATCCGAGAGGAGGAATCGGACCTTATTAGATATGGTTCGATCTATGATGGGCTAAGCGACTCTCCCTATGTCCTTTTGGGGTTATGCCCTCCTTTCAGCTGCCTACTTACTAAATCGTATTCCATCTAAGGTAGTAGATAAGACTCCATATGAGATGTGGACGGGTCAAAAACCCTATATGTCATATCTACGAGTTTGGGGTTGTCAAGCTCATGTAAAGCGTTTACAAAGTAGTAAGCTTGAACCTAAAACTGACAAATGCCTGTTTGTGGGATATCCGAAGGAAACTAAAGGATATCAATTCTACAATCCAACTGAGAACAAAGTGTTTGTTGCTCGAGGAGCCACTTTCTTAGAGAAAGATTTTCTCTACAAGAAAGATAGTGGGAGTAGAATAGAACTCGGAGAAGTTCCAGAACCACAAGAGAATGTAGAACGATCTACAGAAACTGAGATGGAAGTTGACATGGGAACTCATGAAGATGAGCAGCCTGAGTCAACAACACAAGAACCTAGAAGGTCTAGTAGATCTCGTCATGAACCTGAGAGATACGGATTTCTCGTAACTGACGATCAAGATTTGATCTTGGTGGACTCTAATGAGCCCGTGAACTACAAACAGGTTTTAGAAAGTCCAGATTCAGATAAATGGCTACAAGCAATGGAATCTGAAATGCAATCCATGAGGGACAATAAAGTTTGGACTTTGATTGATCCTCCTGTTCAGGCAAAGGTTGTCGATTGCAAGTGGATTTTCAAGTTAAAACCTGGCGGGATCTTCAAGGCACGACTAGTGGCTAAAGGTTTCAGACAGACTCATGGTATAGACTATGATGAAACCTTCTCCCCTGTCGTGATGCTCAAGTCCATTCGGACTATGCTCGCTATAGCTGCATATTATAACTATGAGATATGGCAGATGGATGTTAAGACGGCTTTCCTGAATGGAAACCTACTCGAGGATGTTTATATGAAACAACCCGAGGGATACATCGATCAAGAGCATCCAAATCGTGTATGCAAGCTTCAGAGGTCCATCTACGGACTAAAGCAAGCATCTCGGAGTTGGAATCTTCGTTTTGACGAGGCAGTAAAAGGTTACGGCTTCATAAAGAACGAAGATGAGCCTTGTATTTACAAGAAGGTTAGTGGGAGCAAGATAGTTTTCCTTGTCCTATATGTGGACGACATCCTACTCATAGGAAATGACATTCCCATGATGAAAGACATCAAACAATGGTTGGGGACTGTATTTTCTATGAAAGACTTAGGAGAAGCCGAAATGATACTAGGTATCAAGATCTATAGAGATAGGTCAAAAAGGCTTCTAGGACTAAGTCAAGAAGGGTACATAGACAAGATATTGAAAAGATTCAATATGTCTAACTCCAAAAATGGTAAGGTACCATTTAGACATGGCCTTCTCTTGAAGAAGAACCAAGGTCTTTCAACAAGAGAGGAGAGGGATACAATGAGTAGAGTTCCATATGCTTCGGCAATAGGATCTATCATGTATGCCATGTTGTGTACCTGCCCGGATGTCGCACATGCACTGAGCATGACTAGCAGATACCAATAAGATCCAGGAACAGATCATTGGACTGCAGTCAAAGCAATCCTAAAGTACTTGCGAAGGACTAAAGGATTGATGCTAGTGTATGGAGGACAAGAACAGCTCATTGTACAAGGTTACGCTGATGCTGCTTTCCAAACAGATCAAGATGACATGAAGTCACAATCAGGCTACGTGTTTAGTCTGAATGGCGGTGCAATAAGTTGGAAAAGCTCAAAGCAAGATACAACAGCTGATTCTACAACAGAGTCTGAGTATATTGCTGCATCAGATGCTGCAAAGGAAGCTGTTTGGTTGAGAAAGTTCGTGTCAGACATCGGAGTGATACCGAGTATCCAAGATCCGATAGAACTTTTCTGTGACAATAACGGGGCCATCGCACAAGCTAAGGAGCCTCGGTCACACCAGAAAACCAAACATATACTTAGAAGGTTTCACCTCATCCGAGAGATCATTGATCGAGGAGATGTGAAAGTGTGCAAAATAGGGTCAGACGATAATGTAGCAGATCCTCTCACAAAAGCTCTACCGCAGTCAAAGTTTGATAGACATGTAATAGAGCTTGGTCTTAAACAGTTTAGGACATAGCCCTACAACGGGCAAGTGGGAGATTGTTGGTGTATGTGCCCTTTTGAGGGCTATTTATGTAAATAAACTTTGAGGGTTATTAATGTAAATAAGACATTTGTCGTTTGATTGATTATTTATCTGATGAGTTAATTTCATGAAATTATATTCTTGTGCATATTGAATTTCATGAAATCGATCCGCCAAAAGAAACACTCCATGGACTGTTGGATCATGAGTGATTCTTTTGAGTAGTACTCGTACGAGGATCCTTAGACCAGAAATCACTGCATAGTCTTAGGTGAATTAGAGTGTGCTTTGACATATGCCTAACGGGACCGTAACAGGTTGCCAAGTACGGGTATGATTGGGTACATTATGAGTCACGCTAAGGTATGTAGGTGAAGTGATGGGACTACAAGTCTCTCTTAAATGAGAGATGATATCTTGGCCGCTTGATAGTGAACTGAGAAGTGCATGGCCGTGTCCAAGAAATGATAAGGGTTATCATTTGCTTGATTAAGTTCAGTGCCACTAAGAGATCAAGTAAAACGTTTAGCTATATAAGGATGATTGGTTCCATGCCTTATGCTAAACTGAATATCAGTGTAGAGGACATTACGTAGTATACTCGGAAGGTTGTGTTGAATCACCATTCGACCCTCCGTTCTGAATTGTGTAGTCATTATGTCTTGCTAAAGACCACTAATGATTTATGGATTAATTAATGAGATTAATTTATTCATTGTCAATTTGAAATGGGCCTACAGGATCGCACATAAGTGAGTTCGATGATTCAGAATTAATTAAATTGCCTGTTCTAAGTATAAGAGTTATACTTAAATAGATAATATTTAATTAAATGGTTTAATTAAATATTATTGAAGAGTTTTATGTTAATTAATTACCTGGGAAGAATTGAGTTGAGCTGATAAATCAAGGGACCTAATTGTGAATTAAGGTTCTTGACCCATCAGCCTGATCCATGGATCAATGGGTTGATCCATGGTGTTGGTTAAACCCAACTCAGTAAATAATTAATTAATTATTATTAATTATTATTTATTATTAATTAAAACAGATACTTCTCAAATCAGAGAAGTATCTGGAGTCTGTTAAAAAGGTTTTAACAAACTCAGTTTTAAATATACGTTTTGAAAAGTTTTAAAAGATATAACAGACTCTCTGAAACAAAAAACAACAGACGTTCTTCCAAAAACTATTCTTCCCAGAGAAAAACGTTTTCTCATAAAATAGGCAAATTTTGGGGCTAGCACCGGTTCTGAGAGAACTCCAGTGCAAGAACGTAGAGGCAATTCGCTTGAATTGTTCTTTGGTGGTGAACGCAATCTTTCCAAAGGATCCAGGCGACTGCACAACCGATTACGCGTCGAGGGTAAGACCCGAATCCTTAATGTTTAGGAATTCCGCCATTTAATTTAGAATTAAATGCCTAAACACAATCCAACAGTGGTATAAGAGCGAGGTTAATTGTTTTAATTAAAAGTGTTTTAATTGAAACTTG
The DNA here is from genome assembly GCA_030378225.1 of Knoxia roxburghii. Classification (NCBI taxonomy): domain Eukaryota; kingdom Viridiplantae; phylum Streptophyta; class Magnoliopsida; order Gentianales; family Rubiaceae; genus Knoxia; species Knoxia roxburghii. The sequence continues at coordinate 14,913,990 of CM059418.1, forward strand.
GGTATAAGTTTTTTTTTCCTTGAAAACGGTTTTAAGAAAAAAAAAATGTTGCTGGGAATGGTCGCCGGTTTTCTGGGTAAGGTCGCCGGAGCGATTTTCCGGTCGGCCGGAAGTTGACCGGAAGTTCGCCTGAAAAACGAAAATGCTCAAAACTTGTTATTTTTTTGGCCTGAATTTTGTGCGTTTTTGTTCTTTCCTTCATAGGAAACTATTTCGGGCTTGTTTCATTACAAAACGTTTGTTGAATGGTTGGTTTTTGGAAAAATATTTCTGGGTTCACGGTTTTGGAGAAACGAGTTGAAGCAATCTGGTTTTTGGTTTTGTTTCGAAACTAGTCGGAAAGCTTGCTTTGGATTAAACTAGTTGCTGGGCTGCTGTGTTTTTCCCGTTTTGATTCGCAGGTGATTGGGTCGTCCGTTTCGCCGGAATCCATGTCGGCGAGCTGCTTCGTTTTCATCGAAGCGGTCGCTGGGTTCGCGGCTGGTCAATCTCCATCGGGGCCGGAAATGTTCTGGTCGCCGAACGATTGCAGCGACGGAGAGACGACGATCGGTCGGAACCGAGCCGGATGAGATGAACGGCGAGTGTCGCCGGGATTCGAGGAAGCCGGCTGAAACCCGATGGCATGTTTGCCGGAGAAGAAAGGAGGCGGCGGGAGGCTGGTGCCCTAATTGGGTGAAATGACCAAATTGCCCCCGCCGCACTCCATAATCCCGGAAATGCCAGGTTTTAAAAATTGTTTTAAAAATTGCAAAACAACCCCAGAAGTTTTAAACTTTAAAACCCTAGCCCGAGAGGTTTTGTAAATTACAGATTGGCCTCAAAATTTTCAAAAAAAACCTTAATTTTCTGAATTTTAAAATTTGATAATATTTTAAATTATAATTTAGGATAAATTAAAAGATATTATCAGATTTTTAAATCACGATAAGATAAGATTAGATTTAGATTTAATTCTTATCCTATAGAATTTTAAAATTTAGAATTTTGAATAATTATCTTAATGAGATTAGGATAATTAGAATTATTTAAATTTTAAAATTAGGAAGATTATCTTAATAAAATTAGATAATTAAATGAATAAATAATTAATTAATTAATAAGATTAGTTAATTAATTATTATGTTTTATTTATTTATTCATTTCCGGAAATAATGTGTTATTTATTTAAAATGTTTAAATAATTGCACGCATTATTGGTATGACCATGCATCATTCGATTAAAATGAATGAACATGGGATTGATTAAAATTGATCATGACACGATCAATTTTAATAGTGTAAAAGTTAAACAATCCTTAATTAAATGATTCGGGTTAATAAAATTGGCTTGTATGAAGCATATGCATTTGTGTGTTTTTCTATGCATGAATTGGGCTTAAAATTTATTTAAATTTTTGGGTCTGCGAGCCATTTTATAATTGGGCCTGCGTGCCTATTAAATTATTATGTAATAGTTAGGCCCAAAAAGGAGGTTCCAAAGAAGTCCATGGTGGAGCCCAGGAACGGAAGCCCAAAATGGAGGCCCAAAAAGAGTTTTTTTTTTTTTTTCCTTTAAAAGGCCCTGTAATAGATTAGAGCCCAATTCATCGCATTTCCACAATTTTATGTTTTGTGAATGAATGAAAACGAAAATGCATGTTAAGCCGATCAAACTTAAATCCCAAAAACCCAAGATTTTGCTTCCATACTTGAGGGCCCGCTTGAGCGTTGAACGTCTGGTGGACTTGGAGAGCCCAAGGGCCTCAGGTTTTCTTCGTGCTGCGGGTTGTTGCATAATAGTGCCCAACTTTATCACTACCATTAATGAGTGGAAAAACTGTTTGGGTATTAGATGCTCGACTTTATCACTACCACTTGTTATGGAAAAACTGTGTGGGTGTCTATTGATGTGATGCCTTGAGGGATGGTTTAACTTGGGAAAATTAATCCTAGCTTGACCCGATAAGTTGACTAGGGATTAATTTTGCAAAGATAGGATGGTGTCAAACATTTGGAATGTTCATCCTATCATCGAAAAGTTGCATAGTGATGCAATTGGAAATCGTTAAATTACATAGGGATGTGATTTGAACGTTGCCTACCAAAAGAGCCCAATCCCTACGATACTTGCCAAAGCAAGACTGGGGTTGATTCTTTGTGGATTTTCGGCCCACAATCTAGCACCAACACAAAATTGTTTGGGATTTCAATTTTGGCTATTGTGGAAATATTTTAAAACTCATTCTAATATTTTGCATTTTCTTTTGTAGAAATGGCATCTACTAGCACTAATACATCTAATCTCACTCTAAGAAGCATTTTGGACAAAGAAAAGCTTGTTGGTCCAAACTTCTTAGATTGGGAAAGAAACTTGAGAATCGTTCTCAAACAAGAAAGGAAGCTAAATATCTTAGACGCTGTTTTACCTGAACCACCAGTAAATGCTACGGCTGCGGTTCAACGAGCATGGGAAAAGCTGAAAAGCGATTCCGATGACGTGACATGTCTGATGCTCGCGACTATGTCAGGCGAGCTTCAGAAACAATTCATGAATTCGGAAGCGTTCCAAATTTATGTGTCACTAACGGAAATGTTCCGTGAACAAGCCCGTAACGAAAGGTTCGTTACGATAAAAGCATTGATCTCGTGCAAGATGGCGAAGGGTTCATCAGTAAGCACGCATTTGATCAAGATGAAGGGGTATATTGATACCCTAGAGAGATTAAATGCACCTCTTTCTAGAGAGTTAGCCATTGACATCATCTTGGCTTCACTGCCTGATGATTACAATGACTTTGTGGTGAACTACAACATGCATAACATGGAGAGGACGATTCCTGAGCTCCATGGAATGCTTAAAAATACTGAGCAAACCCTTTGGAAGAAAACGCCAGTACTTGTTGTGGAAAAAGGTAAGGGCAACAAGAGAAAGTTTAAAGGCAAGGCAAAAGTCGCTGAAAACAAGAAGCCTCGCAGTAAGACTGCTCCTAAGGCTCAGCCTCAAACTCCTCCTGCTAAGAAAAATGCTCAGAAGGACGCAGTATGTTTCCATTGCAATCAGAAGGGGCATTGGAGAAGAAACTGCAAGCTGTTTCTTGAAAAGAAGAAACAGAATCCTTCGGCTTCAGGTATCTTTGTTATTGAAATTAATCTTTCTATGTCCACCTCATGGGTATTAGATACCGGATGTGGGGCTCACATTTGTACTGATGTGCAGGGACTGAGCAATAGAAGGATGACAAAGAAAGGTGAAGTAGATCTCCGAGTAGGCAACGGGACAAGAGTTGCAGCCGTTGAAGTTGGAGATTACATTTTGTCTTTGCCTTCCGGTTTAAACATTGTATTAGAGAATTGTTATTATGTACCTACTATGAGTAGGAATATTATTTCAATTTCTTGTTTGGATATTAAAGGATTTCGTTTTATTATTGGTAATAAATCGTTGTCTTTATATCAAAAAGATGTTTTATATGGAGTTGCAAATTTGTGCAATGGCCTATATATCTTGGATTTGACCCAAGAGAAACCGATATATAACATTGAAAAGAAAGCCAAATTAATTCAATCTGATTTAAGTCCAACATATCTGTGGCACTGTCGTCTAGGCCATGCAAATGAGAAGCGAGTTCAAAGACTTCATAAGGATGGAGTGCTTGGTTCATTTGATTTCGAATCATATGACACATGTGAACCCAGTTTGCAAGGCAAAATGACGAAGAGTCCTTTCAGCAAGAAAGGCGAGAGGACTAGTGAGCTATTGGCACTAATACATACAGATGTATGTGGACCGATGAGCACACAAGCCAGATGTGGATTTGAATACTTCGTGACTTTTACCGATGACTATAGTAGATATGGTTATGTCTACGTAATGAGGTATAAAAGTGAAACTTTTGAAAAGTTCAAAGAGTTTAAAAACGAAGTAGAAAATCAGTTAAATAGAAGGATTAAGGCTATTCACTCCGATCGGGGAGGTGAATACCTTAATGATGAGTTCGATGGCTATCTAAAACAGTGTGGAATTGTTTCACAGCTGACTCCACCAGGAACACCTCAATGGAATGGTGTATCCGAGAGGAGGAATCGGACCTTATTAGATATGGTTCGATCTATGATGGGCCAAGCGACTCTCCCTATGTCCTTTTGGGGTTATGCCTTCCTTTCAGCTGCCTACTTACTAAATCGTATTCCATCTAAGGCAGTAGATAAGACTCCATATGAGATGTGGACGGGTCAAAAACCCTATATGTCATATCTACGAGTTTGGGGTTGTCAAGCTCATGTAAAGCGTTTAAAAAGTAGTAAGCTTGAACCTAAAACTGACAAATGCCTGTTTGTGGGATATCCTAAGGAAACTAAAGGATATCAATTCTACAATCCAACTGAGAACAAAGTGTTTGTTGCTCGAGGAGCCACTTTCTTAGAGAAAGATTTTCTCTACAAGAAAGATAGTGGGAGTAGAATAGAACTCGGAGAAGTTCCAGAACCACAAGAGAATGTAGAACGATCTACAGAAACTGAGATGGAAGTTGACATGGGAACTCATGAAGATGAGCAGCCTGAGTCAACAACACAAGAACCTAGAAGGTCTAGTAGATCTCGTCATGAACCTGAGAGATACGGATTTCTCGTAACTGACGATCAAGATTTGAACTTGGTGGACTCTAATGAGCCCGTGAACTACAAACAGGTTTTAGAAAGTCCAGATTCAGATAAATGGCTACAAGCAATGGAATCTGAAATGCAATCCATGAGGGACAATAAAGTTTGGACTTTGATTGATCCTCCTGTTCAGGCAAAGGTTGTCGATTGCAAGTGGATTTTCAAGTTAAAACCTGGCGGGATCTTCAAGGCACGACTAGTGGCTAAAGGTTTCAGACAGACTCATGGTATAGACTATGATGAAACCTTCTCCCCTGTCGTGATGCTCAAGTCCATTCGGACTATGCTCGCTATAGCTGCATATTATGACTATGAGATATGGCAGATGGATGTTAAGACGGCTTTCCTGAATGGAAACCTACTCGAGGATGTTTATATGAAACAACCCGAGAGATACATCGATCAAGAGCATCCAAATCGTGTATGCAAGTTTCAGAGGTCCATCTACGGACTAAAGCAAGCATCTCGGAGTTGGAATCTTTGTTTTGACGAGGCAGTAAAAGGTTACGGCTTCATAAAGAACGAAGATGAGCCTTGTGTTTACAAGAAGGTTAGTGGGAGCAAGATAGTTTTCCTTGTCTTATATGTGGACGACATCCTACTCATAGGAAATGACATTCCCATGATGAAAGACATCAAACAATGGTTGGGGACTGTATTTTCTATGAAAGACTTAGGAGAAGCCGAAATGATACTAGGTATCAAGATCTATAGAGATAGGTCAAAAAGGCTTCTAGGACTAAGTCAAAAAGGGTACATAGACAAGATATTGAAAAGATTCAATATGTCTAACTCCAAAAATGGTAAGGTACCATTTAGACATGGCCTTCTCTTGAAGAAGAACCAAGGTCCTTCAACAAGAGAGGAGAGGGATACAATGAGTAGAGTTCCATATGCTTCGGCAATAGGATCTATCATGTATGCCATGTTGTGTACCCGCCCGGATGTCGCACATGCACTGAGCATGACTAGCAGATACCAACAAGATCCAGGAACAGATCATTGGACTGCAGTCAAAGCAATCCTAAAGTACTTGCGAAGGACTAAAGGATTGATGCTAGTGTATGGAGGACAAGAACATCTCATTGTACAAGGTTACGCTGATGCTGCTTTCCAAACAGATCAAGATGACATGAAGTCACAATCAGGCTACGTGTTTAGTCTGAATGGCGGTGCAATAAGTTGGAAAAGCTCAAAGCAAGATACAACAGCCGATTCTACAACAGAGTCTGAGTATATTGCTGCATCAGATGCTGCAAAGGAAGCTGTTTGGTTGAGAAAGTTCGTGTCAGACATCGGAGTGATACCGAGTATCCAAGATCCGATAGAACTTTTCTGTGACAATAACGGGGCCATCGCACAAGCTAAAGAGCCTCGGTCACACCAGAAAACCAAACATATACTTAGAAGGTTTCACCTCATCCGAGAGATCATTGATCGAGGAGATGTGAAAGTGTGCAAAATAGGGTCAGACGACAATGTAGCAGATCCTCTCACAAAAGCTCTACCGCAGTCAAAGTTTGATAGACATGTAATAGAGCTTGGTCTTAAACAGTTTAGGACATAGCCCTACAACGGGCAAGTGGGAGATTGTTGGTGTATGTGCCCTTTTGAGGGCTATTTATGTAAATAAACTTTGAGGGTTATTTATGTAAATAGGACATTTGTCGTTTGATTGATTATTTATCTGATGAGTTAATTTCATGAAATTATATTCTTGTGCATATTGAATTTCATGAAATCGATCCGCCAAAAGAAACACTCCATGGACTGTTAAATCATGAGTGATTCTTTTGAGTAGTACTCGTACGAGGATCCTTAGACCAGAAATCACTGCATAGTCTTAGGTGAATTAGAGTGTGCTTTGACATATGCCTAACGGGACCGTAACAGGTTTCCAAGTACGGGTATGATTGGGTACACTATGAGTCACGCTAAGGTATGTAGGTGAAGTGATGGGACTACAAGTCTCTCTTAAATGAGAGATGATATCTTGGCCGCTTGATAGTGAACTGAGAAGTGCATGGCCGTGCCCAAGAAATGATAAGGGTTATCATTTGCTTGATTAAGTTCAGTGTCACTAAGAGATCAAGTAAAACGTTTAGCTATATAAGGATGATTGGTTCCATGCCTTATGCTAAACTGGATATCAGTGTAGAGGACATTACGTAGTATACTCGGAAGGTTGTGTTGAATCACCATTCGACCCTCCGTTCTGAATTGTGTAGTCATTTTGTCTTGCTAGAGACCACTAATGATTTATGGATTAATTAATGAGATTAATTTATTCATTGTCAATTTGGAATGGGCCTACAGGATCGCACATAAGTGAGTTCGATAATTCAGAATTAATTAAATTGCCTGTTCTAAGTATAAGAGTTATACTTAAATAGATAATATTTAATTAAATGGTTTAATTAAATATTATTGAAGAGTTTTATGGTATTAATTAAAAGTTAATTAATTACCTGGGAAGAATTGAGTTTAGCTGATAAATCAAGGGACCTAATTGTGAATTAAGGTTCTTGACCCATCAGCCTGATCCATGGATCAATGGGTTGATCCATGGTGTTGGTTAAACCCAACTCAGTAAATAATTAATTAATTATTATTAATTATTATTTATTATTAATTAAAACAGATACTTCTCAAATCAGAGAAGTATCTGGAGTCTGTTAAAAAGGTTTTAACAAACTCAGTTTTAAATATACGTTTTGAAAAGTATTAAAAGATATAACAGACTCTCTGAAACAAAAAACAACAGACGTTCTTCCAAAAACTATTCTTCCCAGAGAAAAACGTTTTCTCATAAAACAGGCAAATTTTGGGGCTAGCACCGGTTCTGAGAGAACTCCAGTGCAAGAACGTAGAGGCAATTCGCTTGAATTGTTCTTTGGTGGTGAACGCAATCTTCCCAAAGGATCCAGGCGACTGCACAACCGATTACGCGTCGAGGGTAAGACCCGAATCCTTAGTGTTTAGGAATTCCGCCATTTAATTTAGAATTAAATGCCTAAACACAATCCAAAAATTGGAAGTGGAGGAACTGTCTCAGGAGTTGGCCAGTATCTCAAGTCTAAGAATCCTAATGTTAAGGTAAGCAAACTTGAATCTTACGTGTAAAACATAAAATTTGCATTTGGTTCTTGATTCCAGTTATTTTCAAATATATCCTAAATCTAGTATTGATGTTGCAAGATATACAGTATCGAGCCAACCGAAAGCAATGTATTGAATGGAGGCAAACCACATACATTTCATTCTCTACCTTACTCTATACATAATGTTCTTGATGTATGTTACTATATGATGCCAATTATGAAGTTTGTTCAACAATTTTGCGCACTACAGGTCCTCATCATATCACTGGAAATGGTGTCGAGTTCAAACCCAATATCCTTGACATTGATGTAATGGAAGTGGTTCTCATGGTTAGTCCCAACTTCCTCTTTTACCATACAATCTAAGGTCAAAGATCATTGCCAAGATGCCAGCTCCATCTTTCCTCAAAACTGTTGTTTTGTTGTCGTAGGTTTCTAGGGACGAAGCCGTAAACATGGCTAGACAATTGGCACTCAAAGAAGGGCTTTATGTAATATCCCAATACATTCAACTTTTTATTTCTGTATAGAAGACATTAGCTTATGAATTTGTGGTTAATCAAATGTAGGTTGGGATATCATCTGGTGCAAACAGTGTTGCAACTTTAAGATTAGCTCAGAGACCAGAAAACAAAAGCAAACTCATTGTGGTAATGTGGAACTTCACTTTTTTTTTTTGTTGGATAATCCTATGAAAATCTTCTCTATTCTAGTACTGATATTATGATCTTGAATTTCATCAGACTATGCATCCAAGTTTCGACGAGCGGTATCTATCTTTTGTACTGTTTCAAGAACTCAGGAAAGAGGCTGAGAACATGCAACCTGTTTCGGTTGATTAATGTTCATTGCTAAAGTACAGATAGCTTTGAATTATGGCAGAAATCTTGCAAATTAATGTGTCTTAGTTAAAGTTTAGTTTTGGTTTATGAATTTAGACCAAATTTCACTTGCTGTAACTCTAGATGATCAACCTTATAATGGACTTGAAAATATGCATTTAGGGTGAAAGTGTAGTATTGAATTTACCAATGCAATCTGTAGATATAAATCTGAAAGGGGGAAACAACACAAGTTTATTGGGAAAAAAATTCTCCATCATCAAATCGTACTCTACCTATTTTTAATATCCATGGTGATCTGTATAATTAAGTGAGGATTTTTGAGTGCAAATGCATCAAATCTATTTGAAAAAACTACATCTTCCATGTTCTTGAAAGATTATCTGCCCGGGTCTAGCCAGAAACTCACTTTCGTGATATGCATTCCAGAATCGGAATCTCTGGCAAGGCCTAGACGCTAGCATAATCGCTATTCCAACCCTTGCTTGCAATAACATTGCGCAGGATCTTGGTTTGTACTTATTCGATTTATCACGCAACAAAATAAATTCTAATAAAAAGCGGAATCATAGAATATACCTTTTGAAGCGTGTTAACTCAGGTGATTCTCTTGTATGCCTCAAGACTTTGATCGCACGTTGTGTGGGTAACGACGATCTAGCGAGCAATTGATCAACTAATCACCACAACTGGGTCGCCTGAAAAATTATGCAACCTCCTGCCCCTAATGCGTGAAGATCACGCGCCTCCTGGGACTCTAAGAGAACTCACGCGTCGCCAATTTTTGAGCAAAAATAGCCGCCCAAAACTGATTAAAAAATCGACAACCTTGAGGTATAAAATCCAATTTCTAGTGAGAGAAAATTTTCTCTCTCTAGGATTTTCTCTCTCTAGTTTTTTTGTCTTGAAAACTTATAAATTGTGTGATGTGTAATAGCTAATCCCTTGTCTATATATAGAGTTACAAGAGAGACCTCAAGTTGGTTTATGATTGGTCTTCCTAATGGGTTTAGGTAATTAGTTTCCAAATCCAATTAGGTAACCAATCTAATAGGATAAACCAAATCCAAATTAGATTTCCCAATCTCTAGGATTTCTTAATTCTAATTGAAACTTAAGACTTAATTAATTAATTAATTAATTCCACTTTGTTAATTACTCAATTAACCCTTAGGAATAATTAATTAATTAATTAATTCTACCTATTCAATTTATCCGTTACAAAATTAATCGTACCACTAATGGATTAATTTTGGCACTACCATCCTACACCAGAATTGCTTCCGGAACAACTTAATTAATTTATTCATAATATCCCCACATCAAAGATATAGTGCTCATTAATTTATTAATTTACTGATAAATTAATTAATTAACTTCTTTAATTCCGAGACTAGTACCGTTCGACCTTTTTACTATACCGGACATAAGTCCACCAGTTGGGTTTAGTATAATAAACATAACGAGCTCATCTCGGGAGCACCATCACCCCGAACGCACCGGTACATGGTTTCCTTTCGACAAGCAGCAGCACACCAAACAACTAAACACGCGCACCCAACCTACTGAGACTATTGGCCACAATTCACCTCACCCATTGGCAGATCAAAGTACACTATATCTAATCCTCATGTCCGCTCAAGTCTAGGGATTAAGAGATAGAATACTAAGAACGATTTGTCTATTAAATCAGTACAAGACAAATCATTCTAAATGGTCAAGTTCAATACGCCCCGGGCATATCTATATGATTCAATCAATTTAGACAAACCAATTATCCAAATCACAATACAACCTAAACTGACAGTTTGTCCAAAGTTGTCTCGGTTACGAACCTTATTTATATATTATGTTTTTTAACCAATGATGAGATCTACTGTGTCACACAAGACACCTCATCATCTAACTACATAATATAAATGGATAAATAATGCACAACAAAATACAACCAAAATATTAATCGATATATTAACTGGAAAAATGTACAATACAAGCATAGCTTATGTATTCAACTCCAACAGTTCTTCACAATGAAATTCAGGGCTGTTTTGCTATTTCTAGATATCAAGAACATTACTTGTGGAGAAATGATATTTTGTATTTTTTTCGCCTCGCCTTGTCTTTAGCCAAATCTACACTGTAGAAGAACTCCAGCAGTGATGGTAATCCAGTTCTGCGTCTAGCATGTTCTTGAATATATCCGACCTTGTCGCCTGGAAAACATGGTTTGGTTTCTATGCATAATACTCCCTCCGTTTTTTAATATTTGACATTTTAGAGATTTTAAAACTGATTAATAATATAATAAATCTTCAAAATTACCCTTTTACTTTAACAGTAATTACCTATAAAATAATTATAATATAATTCCCCACTCTAAACTTCGAGGCAATGAAGGCAATATGCAATAGAAACAGAAAAAAATCATTAATTAGATCATTCTAATTGATAATCTTACTTTTAGAGATGAGTTTTCTTTACCCACAACATCTATGACTCTTACGGTCTTATGCTCCTCCCACTACAACAAAAAGGGCTTCTAAAACACTTGAAAATGTTATAATAAACAAAACTTCATTACATTTTATCTATGGCGACACGAACCTTTTTGTGTGGTCTAAGTAGGTGTGATCAAAAGGGTATTAGATAACACGACACTTTTTAATGTAAACAAGCATACTGAAAATGTGGAGTTATAATACATATGAACATGCAAGTATCTGTCATGATAAATCATCTATCACGGCATGGATCGTTGGCTTCACTGTGTTATATATGTTAACATATTAATGCATACTTTAGTGTTTGGATAGAAAACCTATTATGACAATTTTAAGTGTTCATATAAATACCATAATATCATAAAATTATGTGTAATTATATTATATAATTGAAAACATAAAAATATGTTTAAATAGATAGTATATTATTTCATTTGTAAGTAAATATACAAATAATATTAGGCTATTGAAATTCTGGCCTATAAGAATCCAAACCCAATCCTTCTTTTTTAATACAACAGTTAACACCCAATCATTCCTTTCGTTTCCGATGTGGGACAACAGCAGACGACTTTAAATCACATTTAATAATGTAATTATATATGTATTACAATTACACTATACATAGTAATCTATTAATATCTTAAGTTAATATATTAACAAATAAAATAACACTTGATTGTGTTTCTATACTTATAAAATTTTAATTACACTTGTTATTATTTTGATTGAAATTTTATTATAACACATATTTCTAGTGTTATGATAGGATTTGATTTGATGACACATTAAAATAACAACATTACTCTTGTAGTGTTTTAGTAGATATAAATAAGTTAATATTTGATATGATTGTAGATATTAATAGATACAGTTATAGTTTAGTGTTATGAAAGGTGTGTGGTGAAAGCCCAAAATTCTTGTAGTGCATATTAATATAATAGAATTACACTTAATAATGCCGTTATATGTCAATTTTATTTCACTACACATGTAGTAAGGGTGTGGCGATAGGTCAATTTTGCTAGTGAATATATTAACAAATAAAAGAACACTTGATTGTGTCTTTATACATATAAAATTTTAATTACACTTCTTAGTATTTTGATTTAAATATTATAACACTTATTTCTAGTATCATGATAGAATTTTATTTGATGACACGTTCAAATAGTTATAACAGCATCGTTATTGCAGTGTTTTATTATATATAAATACAATTATATTTGATATGATGGTAGATAGTAATAGATATATCTATAGTTTAGTGTTACGAAAGAGATGTGTTGAAAGCTCAATTTTTTTGTAGTCTCCCCTTCTTTTGTGTTGCTCTCTATTTATCTTTTAAAAATTTATTTAATAGGGATTGAAAGTTAAAAATTTAAAAATTTTAACATTTACATTAGGATAAAATGAGAGATAGTATGTAAAAAAGTGGTAAAATATCAATTAATTTTTTTTTATAAATCGTCTAAAAGGTAAAATATTAAAATACGGAGGGAGTATTAAACTTACTAGTGCTCCACCGGAGACAACCTTAAATCAACAAAAAATTATTCAACTAACAGCAGCTCCAGTGGACCCACAAAACCATTGTGCAGCGTTTTTGTTTTCTAACCGGCCCGTTAATGGTACTCCTACCCCGCTACAGTAGCGCGCTACAGTACGCGCTACAGTTCCGCGCGCGCTACAGTAACGCGCTACAGTAAACGTGCTACAGTACCTTCATTTCTTTTGTTATTTTTGGCTATTTTTTTATTTTTTTTTTTGCCTTCCTCTTTGAGATTTTTTTTCGTCCGTTTTTTTCTAAACAATTCAGTATTTTTTTTAATGTTTTTGAATTTTATAAAAAAATTATTTTTAAATTATCATTTTATTTGTTTTATAATTAAATAATTTTAGATATTATGATACATATTATGAACGTTTTTGTTGTATGATATGATTTCTTTTATATTTTTGATCTGATATCTAAATTCTGTTGATCTGATGTCTGCTATTTTGTGATCTGATGTCTATATAATCATGATTTGATCTACCTTGTTAAGTATATTTTAGTTCTACTGTATGATTTCTTTTATATTTTTGATCTGATATCTATAGTCTGTTGATCTGATGTCTTGTATTCTCTGATCTGATGTCTATATAATCATGATTTGATCTACCTTGTTAAATATATTTTAGTTCTACTGTATGATTTCTTTTATATTCTTGATCTGATATCTATAGTCTGTTGATCTGATGTTAAGTATGAGTTGATCTGATGTCTATATAATCCTGATCTGATCTCCTTTGTTAAGTATGTTTTAGTTCTGCTGTGTTAAGTATGTTTTAGTTCTGCTGTGTGATTTCTTTTAAAATCTTGATCTGATGTCTATAGTCTGTTGATCTGATGTCAATTATGAGTTGATCTGATGTCTATATAATCCTGATCTGATCTCCTTTGTTAAGTATGTTTTAGTTCTGCTGTGTGATTTCTTTTAAAATCTTGATCTGATGTCTATAGTCTGTTGATCTGATCTCCCTTTTTAAGTATGTTTTAGTTCTACTGTATGATTTCTTTTAAAATCTTGATCTGATGTCAAGTATGAGTTGATCTGATGTCTATATAATCCTGATCTGATCTCCTTTGTTAAGTATGTTTTAGTTCTGCTGTGTTAAGTATGTTTTAGTTCTGCTGTGTGATTTCTTTTAAAATCTTGATCTGATGTCTATAGTCTGTTGATCTGATGTCAAGTATGAGTTGATCTGATGTCTATATAATCCTGATCTGATCTCCTTTGTTAAGTATGTTTTAGTTCTGCTGTGTGATTTCTTTTAAAATCTTGATCTGATGTCTATAGTCTGTTGATCTGATGTCAAGTATACACTGATCTGATGTCTATAGTCTGTTGATCTGATCTCCCCTTTTAAGTATGTTTTAGTTCTACTGTATGATTTCTTTTATATTCTTGATCTGATATCTATAGTCTGTTGATCTGATGTCAAGTATTCGCTGATCTGATGTCTATATAATCCTGATCTGATCTCTCTTGTTAATTATATTTTAGTTCTACTGTATGATTTCTTTTATATTCTTGATCTGATATCTATAGTCTGTTGATCTGATCTCTTGTATTCTCTCATCTGATGTCTATATAATCCTGATCTGATTTCCCTTGTTAAAAAAAGTATTTTTTTTAAAAAAGGTATTTTTTTTTAAAAGTTTGTGCGTCAAAAAAAAAAAACTGTAGTGCGTTACTGTAGCGCGAAACTATAGCGCGTCACTGTAGCGCTACTGTAGCGCGCTACAGTAAGTAGGAGTAAAATTCATCCTACTCCTATAGTACCACCGTAAACGGACTCCCGGTTAATAACTGACATGGTGGGCTTCCCAGCACCTTTTTTTTATAATTTTTATAATTTTTTTTCTGTTTCTCATATCATTTTTCTTTCCTTTCCATTTTTTTATTCTTTTTATGCCTTTTTTTATATTATCATAAATTTTTATTACTTTTTAAATTTATTATTTTAATTAATACTTTATGAAATAATTATTTATATATTTTTAATGTTATATTAATTTTATATGTATTTAGTAAAATAAATTTAAATATTGATAATAATTATAAATATTTATATTGTGAATAAGTGAAATAAATATAATATTATACTGGATTCATCTATTAATTAATTGTAGTGTAAAGAAAATATAAAAAATTAATGAAAAATTGAGTAATAGTGTTGGCCTATTTATTAACCAACAATGGATCAAACGATACTCTAAAAAGGAATTTGTAGCGCACGACGACCTAGTGATTTTTTTTTTTAACCAGAATCAAAGCAATGATGGAGACATCAACCATAATAGTCCATGCAGTTATAATAAGATCGATTTCTCAATGAATGCCACTGTATCAGCAATTAGTATATAGTAATCCATGGACTACCTAATATTATAGTCTATGCTGTAAAAAATTGAAAATAAGAATCCGTAAAAAAAATACAATTTTAGTGCGTGTTTACAGTTCCAGATGGATGAGCTAGTTACCAAAATCAAAAAACAACTTTCAAATTCCTCGCCTGAAAAATAGGCAGGATTGATTATCCAAAATCAAAATTGGGAAAACATTAATTGAAATCCAAAACAAAAACCTACCAATTGAGACGGAGAAGACGCTTGAAGAAAAATTGGCGATTGTTTCCCGCGATCAATTTGGCAATTGCGTCTGGTGGTGTTCGTGAACTCCGGCAATCAGATTTTATTTCCGACAATTGTTTGTTCAATCCCGGGGTGCGGAACCACGGCTTGAACTGCCGTGTTCGCCGTGTCCAGATTGCGGCTTGGGGCGGACGTTCTGTGGCTGCTTGATTCGGTTGGAGTTCTTGTTGCGTCTTTTATTTTTCGGTAAAAGCCTTGATTTTGAATAATCGATGGGATTCAAAAGTTTTTTTTATGGGTTTTTGGTTTTCCGATTACCGTCTTCCTCTATTTGAGAACCAAAATGTCATTGTTTCTATTTATGCAACACCAATTTTTTGACAAATTCATGCAAATTCTGATTGTTAAATATGTTTTCTGCTCCTTGCTGTGTGTTGAGATTTATAATTACAATGGGTGGCTCTATGCTTGTATACTGGTGGAATTTTTGAATATTATTGGTGGCATTTCTTGTTCACTTGATGATATCTGCATCAATATCTTTTGGTAATGAACGAATTGAAGAAATGAAAACAGCCCAAACCCACAATAGTCGAGACATAACTTAAAGTTATGATAAAATTACAGCATTTTGTTATGTGGGTTGTTGAAAAGTGGTGATTGCTTATAATGCTGTGTGCAAAGATAATTTAGATTTGTTTTTGTGAAAATATGGAGTTTTTGCGTGAGATTATATACTAGTTATTCTTTGTATTTACTCTTTGCATTTATAATCATTAAAACAATTATGATATTGGAGGGCTTTTAAAAAGTTCTACCACCTTGATTGGACATGTCTTGCTGAAGTTGCAGCATTTTCAAATTTCTCACGGGTGTTCCCACCTGCTGGCTGATTGGTTTCATTTAACTGTTTGGAGTATTTTTTTGGTTCTTCTTTGGATTCTATATAACTGTTTTTTAATCTAATACCAAACATATTGCTTCAGAATCCCACCAGAAACATGAGCTACAAAAAAAGAAAGTTTGAAGTTTCTGATAGTGAAAATGATTTCACGATTCAAACAATGTCAATGAAACGGAGTGAAGCATAACAACAAAAGAGTACCAGAAGTAGCAGAAGGTACGAGAAAATGAAAAGATCTGAAAAAGAAGAACCTGAAGCACACAAACAACTGAGAACCCCACCCACCAAAAAGTCTTAGCAACCAAAGAACCCAGAAAACCCAGAAAAACCAAATAAAGACCCCACCAAAACCTACAGACAAGAAGAGCATCTAAAAAAACCCAAACATGATAAACCCTCCAAAAAAGAAAAGCCAATTGAGAAGGAGGAAGAAACATATAAATTCCACTGCAGAACCTCCCCCATAGGCCTGCAAACTCTACTATCAGAATTGACAGAAAACCAAAAAGCTGAAGTTAGGTCAATTGGATTTGGAGGATAGCTGAAGCTAAACATCCAAGAGTTACTAGGAAAACTCTCAAGATATTTGCTGGAAAACTTCAATCCGTAAAGTTCTAGATTGGTACTACGTGATGAAGTGATGGACATTGATGAGCAAGATGTGAAAAATGTGTTGGATCTACCTTGGGGAACAAAGATAATGAAGAGTACTCAAGCAAGGAAGAAAAGACAGAAGAATACAAAAGAATGAAGGATCAATACATCCATCGGCATGGTGGTAGTGTACCTACAATCCATGAGCTGCAGATATCTATGTTGAAAAGAATAACAGCTCAAAAAAAGAAAGCAGAGGGTGATGACGAACAAGAATATATTGGGGATGATTTCAAAATAGATTTTTTAATCTATGTAGTGTCAAGTTTCCTCAACGCAAACATCAACAGAAGCACCCAATACAGAATCTTGAAGTCAATAAAGAACATCAATGAGATGAAAGATTACAACTGGTGTAGGTACACCTTATGTTCATTGGCTCAAAATACATTGGAATGGAAAGCAAAATGTGCAAGAGATCACTACTGCGGACCAGTGACTTTTCTAATGGTAATAAACTCATTTTAAGCATAGTTACAATTTCATTACTAATAGTTTTTTATAAGTCGAACTAACAAAAAATATTGCAGGTTCTATATGTTGATAGGGTCCTATACAACTTTGGAGAACTAAGAGGACGATCTCTTCTAACAATAACAAATTGGAACACTGAAAGATTGAAGACAAGAGAAACATTGGAATTATCACTTGCTGGATTTGGAAGGGGTAGGGTTATTAGCAGACCAAAAATCCAAGAACCCTGGTGGAGAAGACGCTGATGAAGAATCTGAACCATCACCAAAGCAAAAAAGTCAGGTATACAAATATGACACATGTGAGGTAATTGTTCCACTTAATGACTGTTATAATCCCATTTAAATTGACACACACATATATATATGTGAATGATGTTACACATATATCCTTGAGAAAATAGATAAAATATATGGAGCATTGGTAGAAGCAACAGCGGAGTACATGGAAACAATGGAAAATGAAAATGATAAAGAGTTACAAGAACTGAGAAACATGGCAAGCAAATTTGGAGACATGTTCGACAAGCTGAGAGGAAAAAAACAAGAAGAAGAAGAACAACCCCAATTCGCACAACAAACAGCAAGCTAAGAAGAATTCTATAATGAGGCTGCAAAGAAAGCGAATGAGATTCAAGAAGAATACAACAGCTCAAAAAAGAAATTATCAAGCGACCAACGGTCAAGATCCATAAGTCCACCAAAATTTGACCTAGGACTGAGCCAGTTGACAGACACAATGGGAGAGGTGTGCGAAGAGAAACAAGAAAACCCTGATAGCTTAGAAGGAAAAGAAAAAGCAGCAAATGGATCCACAAAGCAAAAAAGTTGTTCCATGGAGACAAAGGATTCCGCAAAAGGAAGAAACAAAGGCAGACATTACCAGGTATTTATGAAATTAAGTTGAATAAACAGTGGGATTCATATATTATTGTATTGTATTTCATAGAAAAATACATTCACAATTATGATAGCAGGATCATGCAAGAGACAGACAATGCATGTGAGGAAATAAAAAATGAACCAAACAGCAAGTATAGAGAAATCAGAGTCCCAGCAAAAATCAGATCACCATTCTACACGAAATACAAAAAGACCAACCTCAAAGTTTCAGCAAGGGAAAGGATCTTCACGGACTATGCACTTCTCAATGAGATAGAAAAAAAGAAATAAGCAACAAGTAAGACAAAATAAATATATGGTTATACATATCTTCGTAATTATTTAACCAATGCACAAAATCTTCACAGGGAAATTTTGTACGGAAATGGTTGTGTGGACTGTGTGGTCAGATCTCATTGCAAAACATTCTTGCCATCTGAGTGGCTGATCAACATAGTTATAGATGCCTGGTTAGCGCATTTGAACTACATCAACAACATCAAAAACAAAAACCGTCCATGAATTCTCTACACTACCACTTTGGCAGCAGTAAGTAAATTTCATAACAAATGCTGAATCTGAATATATGTATTGTTGGTGGGATTATAACATACATGCTGTTGGGATTATTGATGATGTGAGTGTTATTTTTTAAGTAAAATGTGGCATTATTATTCTCACAGCAATGGGCTAATTATGACAATAAGGACAAACATACAAGGAGATGATGGTTTAAGAATGTTTTGAAGGATGATATGAAAACTGCAAAAATGACAGAGAGACCATTCATGGCAGAAATAGTAAGTATTACTTATCATCATTTGTGTAATATTTAATTTTTGTAATTCTATTCTAAACAATCAAATACCAGGTGTGCTTCCCAGTGATACAGGATGAACACTATCATTTGGTAATTTTGAACTCAATTATCAAACAAGTGGTAATCCTTGACAATAGAAAGAACAGGTATTCTAAATACGAATACTTGGTTGAAAAAATGACGAGTACACATTATTTAAACTACGGGTTAATCAAACAGTGCGTTCAGCATATTGTATTTAAATCATTGGTACTACAGACTTATAGCATATTTAAACATTTACAGATTGAATTTTTCAAGTATTTCATCGAAGATACAGATGCATCCAGCATATTTGAAAACATCTCAACGTATGAAAAAGTGATCCCAACTTTGTCGTGAAGGAATAATGCAAATGGAACTGACTGTGGGGTGTACACATTGAGGCACATGGAAATGTACCGTGGTCCAACAAAATTCTCTGACAAAATATTGATGGATACATTGAAGGACAAGGAAATTTTTGCTACATTGCATATGAAGATGCTTTACAACATCCTCGTATCCCCTTCAAATGAAGAACTTGAAAACCGTATTACTAAGGTTGCTGCATTTTACAAGAATTAGATTATATTGCTCACTTTTTTAATAGGATTGTTTTTTTGGTGAATTACTTACTGCTCATAGTGTTCCAAGAAACAATGTCTCTGCTCTCAATGCTGGAAAATATATTATGCCATAGTAATATTTTGATTCCTAGAATGCAAGTCCATCAATGTATTCAGGAAAAACAATCTGGGACTTTCTAAACTCCTAATGAGAAAAGAATTTTACAAAAACGAAAAAGAAAAATTAAAAAAATAACAAGACAGAACCACCAATAGTAATGCAACATGCCACCACCAGCTACACAAAAAGCCACCCATGGTTAGGGCTTTAAACGAACCAAGCTGCTCGGCCAAAGGTCTGCTCCAGCTCGGGTTGACCGAGCTCGAGGCGGCTCGTCTCACTGACTAGCCGAGTATCGAGCAGACCAAAAATAGGCTCGGTAGGCTCGTGAGCCTAATATATAATAATATATTTAAATTGATATTTTCATAAAGACAGTCTACAACATCTCAGAACAACTAGCATCACGTCTCAAAACACTAGCACCACGTCTCAAAACACTAGCACCACGTCCAAAAACGTCTACATCCAAACATGTGAATTTAAACTGATTTTTTCACAAAACATCTCAACTCGTCTCAGAATAACTAGCACCACGTCCAAAAACGTCTACATCCATTCATGTGAATTTAAACTGATTTTTTTCACAAAGATAGTCGACCACGTCTCAAAGCAACTAGCACCACGTCTCAAAACACCTGAACCACGTCCAAAAATGTCTACATCCAGACATGTGAATTTAAACTGATTTTTTCACAAAATATCTCAACTCGTCTCAGAACAACTAGAACCACGTCAAAAAATGTCTACATCCATTCATGTGAATTTAAACTGATTTTTTTCACAAAGACAGTCTACCACATCTCTGAACAACTAGCACCACGTCTAAAAACACTATCACCACGTCCAAAAAAGTCTACATCCAGACATGTGAATTTAAACTGATTTTTTCACAAAACATCTCAACTTGTCTCAAAACAACTAGCACCAAGTCCAAAAACGTTTACATCCATTCATGTGAATTTAAACTGATTTTTTTACAAAGACAGTCTACCACGTCTCAGAACAACTACCACCACATCTCAAACAACTAGCACCACATCCAAAAACGTCTACATCCAGACATGTGAATTTAAACTGATTTTTTCACAAAACATCTCACCTCGTCTCAGTACAACTAGCACCACGTCCAAAAACGTCTACATCCATTCATGTGAATTTAAACTGATTTTTTCACAAAGACAGTCTACCACGTCTCAGAACAAATAACACCACGTCTAAAAACACTAGCACCCTTTCCAAAAATATCTACATCCAGACATGTGAATTTAAACTAATTTTTTCACAAAACATCTTAACTCGTCTCAGAACAACTAGCACCACGTCCAAAAACATCTACATCCATTCATGTGAATTTAACCTGATTTTTTTCACAAACAAAGTCTACCACGTCTCAAAACACTAGAACCACGTCCAAAAACGTCTACATCCAGACATGTGAATTTAAACTGATTTTTTTACAAAATATCTTAACTCGTCTCAGAACAACTAGAACCACGTCCAAAAACGTCTACATCCATTCATGTGAATTTAAACTGATTTTTTTCACAAAGACAGTCTACCACGTCTCATAACAACAAGCACCACGTCTCAAAACACTAGAACCACGTCCAAAAACGTCTACATCCATTCATGTGAATTTAAACTGATTTTTTTTCACAAAGACAGTCTACCACGTCTCAGAACAGCTAGCACCACGTCTAAAAACGTCTACATCCAAACATGTGAATTTAAACTGATTTTTTCACAAAACATCTCAACTCGTCTCAGAACAACTAGCACCACATCCAAAAACGTCTACATCAATGCATGTGAATTTAAACTGATTTTTTTCACCAAGACATTCTACTCCGTCTCAGAACAACTAGCACCACGTCTCAAACAACTAGAACCACGTCCAAAAACATCTGCATCCACGCATGTGAATTTAAACTGATTTTTTTTCACAAAGACATTTTACCACGTCTCATAACAACTAGCACCACGTCTCAAACAACTAGCACCACGTCCAAAACCATCAATATCTAGACATGTGAATTTAAACTAATTTTTTTACAAAACATCTCACCTCGTCTCAGAACAACTAGCACCACTTTGCTCAAAATGTTATGTCTGAAGAGTGATTTTCTACAGTCTTCATTCCATCCATATTTCACTTCCAATTTGCACAAGTAAAGTCGTAACTAGTATTTTTTCTGTACAAACAAATTAAGAATCTCTTTATAGGCAGCTCAAAACTAGGCTAAAAATATGTAAAAAATATGTATGAAATGAATTGCATCACTACTACTGCGCTTCTATCAACTTTTTTTTCAGCAGCTCAAAGGCCTTTGAACATTCTTCATCAAAGTTAAATTTGGCATCTTTCTCTAATAAATTACAAAAAGGTTTGGATACCTTCGAAAAATCCTTGATGAATCTACGATAGAATCCAGGTTGCCTAAGGAAGCTTCTAATACCTTTGACACTTGTGGGAGGAGGTAATCATTGCAACCACATCTACTTTAGCTTTATCTAACTTAATGCCTTTACTTGAGATTTGGTGTCCTAATACAATTCTTTCCTTTTCCATGAAGTGACACTTCTCCTAATTTAAGACTGATTGAAAATCTATACATCTTTGCAACACTTTCTCTAAATTTCCCAAACAAGTTTCAAAAGAATTCCCAAACACTGAAAAATTATCCATGAAAATCTCCATAATATTCTCATTCAAATCACTAAATATTGACATCACACATCTCTGAAATTTGGCTAGGGCATTGCAGAGTCCAAAAGGCATCCTTCTAAATGCATATGTGCCTGTTGGACATGTAAACGTAGTTTTCTCTTGATCTTCTGGGTAAATCA
This sequence comes from Knoxia roxburghii, assembly GCA_030378225.1. NCBI lineage: Eukaryota > Viridiplantae > Streptophyta > Magnoliopsida > Gentianales > Rubiaceae > Knoxia > Knoxia roxburghii. The sequence continues at coordinate 14,936,510 of CM059418.1, forward strand.
AAATTTGGTTGTAATCCGAATATTTACCTAATAAGCAATAAAAGTCATGTCCAACTACACGATCCAACATTTGATCAAAAAATGGTAAAGGGTAGTGGTCCTTCCTTGTGGGCTTGTTCAATTTCCTATAATCCATGCAAACTCTCTATGAGTTAGCAACCCTTGAAGCTACAAGTTCACCATCATCATTTTCTACTACTGTCATACCCCTTTTTTTGGGTACACATTGGACCGGACTCACCCATTCACTATTTAAAATGGGGTAAATGATTCCAACATCCTTGAGCTTGATGATCTCTTTCTTTACTACTTCTTGCATCATGGGATTTAACCTTCTTTGTCGCTCTCTAGTTGGAGAAATAGAATCATCTACGTTGATTTTATGCATACAAACTGCAGATGATATACCTTTAATATCATAAATATACCAGAAAATTGCTTCTCGTTTACTGACGGTGTGTTCCTTTAGAAAACAAGTCAACGATGATAGCGAAGTTGTCAGATTTATCTGTCTCTTAAAGAAGAACCAATTATTGTCCCAACCTTTCGAACTATTCTCTCCCACTATCGTCCAAAGCATAAATTCAGTGTTGGAAAACACTTAACTCAAGAAAACACACTATTCTTTAGCCCTCTTTGTGTGAAAATATATTCAGAGGATGGGTGATGGTTTGTGATTGATTTAGTCACTCAAGACAAGGCTTAATAGTTCAACCTAAACTATCTAAACCAACATTAGCTTTTGTGGTTTCATCTTAAGGACAACACACGATCTCGTAAAATCACTCTAAACAGAGATTTTGGGTGAGTTCACAACTCAAACGTGTAACACGCGAATTCAATCAAAATGTATATATTAATTTTGGCCAAGGGGCCTATATATAGGTATTACAAGTGTTCTCTTCATTTTTTGAAAAGGTAATCCTCAATCCTAGTGAGAGAGAAATATTACAAAAAATTATATAGGCATTACAAGTGTTCTCTTTCTTTTTTGAAAAAAAGGGCCTATATATAGGTATTACAAAAAAATGGGCCTATATATAGGTATTACAAGTGTTCTCTTCCTTTTTTGAAAAGGTAATCCTCAATCCTAGTGAGAGAGAAATATTACAAAAAATAAGTCCTACACTAACTCTAATAGGCTTAGTATTTTTGGCCATATTTATTAGTAGTACAAGGGAAATAAAAGTCCTACTATAGAAGGAAAAAATCCATTTATCCGAGTTGTAATAGGATAAACTTACAAAACTTTCTACAACTATGAAAGTAAAAACATAATCCTAATAGGAAAAGACTTAGAGGTCTCAAACGGACTTAGGGAGTGTCTGAGCCTTCTAGTCTAGCCTTTAAATCTTCAACCCAATTGGTGGGCTTTAATCCTCATATACGTTAACTCTATAAGTCCATTATTTAACAATCACGTGACGTTAATGGGCTTGGGCCTCGTTGTAGGTAAATGGGTTTGGGCCTATTAGGCATTGAACTTCACCTCAAACTTTGAAGTTGGGCTTAATCCATATGCCTTATGGGCTCTAGATCTCATATCTGGTCCAATATAATCAGCTCATGGATCTCTCAGATGAAAATTTTGATCCACTGAAGGGCTCCCTCAGCTAAAGTTTGCGCAAATCTGCCATCTCTGAGCTATATTCTGCGCCACTTGCTCTGGAGTGGAGGAAGAGTTGGCACTGCTTGCTGGTTCTTCTTCTGGTAGAGGCTCTATCATCCTGATGTTCATCCCCTCCCTATTGAAAGCACTTCATTCTCGAATCTGATGTGTTTGTATAATCAAACAAAGGATTATAGAACACACTAGAAAAATTTTCTAACATACCAACTTTAGGACTGTTTGAACGTTTAGATTTAGACTTCCTCTTGCGCTTAAACCTTTTAGTGGACCATTTCTCCTTCTACCAAAATGTCAAAAAAGGATAATAAGGTACATTAAAAGTTTTAATAAGATAATTATGCCCTTGACCAGGCTGAAATTGTGCAGGACATCTCTTTGATGTCAAGACCTATTTCGAATTGTCCTTTTATGCATGTACAGCTTTCGCATGCTTAGTGCGTGATCACTTTGCAATGTTTTTTTCTTCTCGCAATATTCCTTGCACGCTAGAAACTTGTGCAGGAGATAAAGGTAACAAGTTAGATTTCTTACCATTAAACATGAATGAGTACCTGTTGGTAAAATCATTGAAGGTGACCCTTCTATCAAACTCCCAAGGCGTCCCTAAGAGTATATGACAGGAGTCCATGGGAACCATATCACACAATATTTCTTCCTTCATAGGAGCAAGGTAGAAAGTGACTAGTGCTTGGTATTGGACTTTCTTCTCTCATTCTTCTTCAAGCTATTGCAACTTTCAAGGCTTAGAATGTGGCAAACATGTTAGTGACAAATCTTTAACTAAAGACTCACTTACAACGTTTGTGCAACTTCCACCATCTATAATCAATATATGCTTCTTCTGATCCTTTGTCTTACACCACATATAAAATATGTTGTTACGTTGTGTAGAGGTCAAATCTGGAGAGTGATCACTCAACGAATGGACAATGACAAGAGTAGAATTTCTTACCAATGGTCCATCTGCAAGCTAAACTGGGGGACAATTATGATGTATGGAAATGAGGGTTTGTTGATTTTTCTCCTCAACTGCTTTATTGGTGTTGCCAATGAAGGGTTCATCATCCTCTTCACCTACTTCTTCAGGAGGTGGCATCTCCTCTGATTCACTATCACTATCCTTATCTTATTCTATTACATACAATTTATTGTCTCTCATAATGTAAGTTGACTTATTGGGGCAATTGGTTTGGATATGTCCAATGCCATTACATTTAAAACAAATAACATGTTAATTACTACTTTGGGAAATATTATACTTAAAATCTGAAGACTTATGGGGGATAGGGGTAGAGGAGTGTGCGCTGGCCTTAGGGGGAGGTGGCGCAACCTTCTTCTGCATGCTGCTACTATTTTCTTGTGACCAACTGCTGCTAGTTGATTGCTTCTTTATTCCAGACTCACTGCATTCTTTCAGGTGTTTCACAATGAGCATAGCTTTCTGGAAACAATTTTCTAGGTCGGTGAAACCTGTGATCTCTATCCTCTAACTGATGACTTTGCTAAGGCCACCGAGAAACCTTGCAATTGTTGCATCATCATTCACATAGATCTCTACTCTATAATGGAGGGACTCGAGCTCACTGTACTACTCAGCCACAATTCGTGATCCTTGCCTGCAACTATACAACTTTCGATGTAAGTCATGAATAAACAACAAATGAATAAACTCACTGTGCATGAGTTCCTTAAGTTCTTCCTAAATGGAAACTGGAGGGCACTCCATAGGTCATCGGTCTTGAACTAATGTAGTCTGCCATAATGCTTCATGATTATTGAATTTTGTGGTGGCTAATATGACTTTTCGCTGCTCTGTAAAGTCATTCGTGTTGAATATTTGTTCAGTCTAAAATTGCCAATCAAGATAAGTATCCGGATAATACTTTCATACAAATTTAGGAATAATGTTATCTTGATATCAAAAATTAGAATAAACAGGCACTCTGTGACGCTTAGAACATGCTTAAGATTTGCCAGAATCATAGTTCATGTTTGAAGAAGCTTGAGGATGTCTATCAAGTCTGGGACCCTGGTTAGGTCTCCTACGATGTTGCATCTTAACAAATTTGTTAACTGATCCTTCCCTACTATTGGCTTCTAGATTGTCAATGCGTTGGTTCATCTTTGTTAAGTACATCTGCGAACCTGCAAGAGAAGCTGCAATTTGTTCCATGGAGATCGGGTTTCTACTTGGTTCCTCAACTTGCTCATCAACTGACTCTTCTCGAATGTTCTTATCCTTGTTAGTGTTACGAACCATCTAGCAAAAAAATGTAAATCACAGAGGGAAACACGACCAAGTGAACCAAGAAAAGAAAAGACCAAGAAACAAAACAGAAGCAAAAACAAAGAAATCAAAACAAAATAACAAAAGAAAAGAAAACCTCAAACCTACGTGCGCAAGGCACAGCGGTGCTGATCCTTTAGTGATGCTTGGGGTGCGTCGCGGCTTCCTCGTGGCAGTCCTGACTGCTTCTGCACTAGCTTTTAGCGATGGACTCACAGGGGGTCATTATAGGCGGGGCACTTTCTAGGTTTAGGGGTCAACGGCCTAACCTTTGTAGCGTTCAATTTTTCAGCTTGCTTCCACTGACAACTTGTTTCCTTTAGGAATGTGCTAACTCGATGGTTTCGCTTTACATAAAACTGAAACACACAAAAGACTGTAACACACAAAAAGTAATATCAAGTGATATCAAAATAAAAATAAAAGACTACTATGAAGTTTAAGAATGAAAAGCCAAAATCTAACAAAACAAGTAGAAGTAAAGAGAAACAAAGGTGACTTTTAAAATAAATACTAAAGGTAATTAGGCACTATAGAGTCACACAAAAGCACACAAAACCAAAAGTAAGGAGGTATTCTCTTACAGTCAAACTGTAACCAATCAGAACACAAGCTTCACTGTCGGATGACAGGAAGAAGTTTATACACACTGGGTAAATTTACGCAGGGGTTTTAGTGATTTCGCACCCTTACTCCCTTTGTTGCTCAATTTGGTGTGATCACTCCTATCTCAGAACTTCATTTACTTACCTACAAAACTTTTTCTAGCAACTATCTTTGGCCTATCTTTTTCATTACTCAGCCATACTTTTGTAGAAGAGCTATACTTTTTACAGAATTTGTCAAATTCTTAAGGATCACTCTTTGGCTCTTGCCTCTTCTCAATTCCATAACTTTTCTGGGAGTTTTCAAATGAACAATTGAAGGCTAGTGGGAATTCAACCTCAAGTACTTAACAAGAGGACTAGGTCTCAAGACTCAAGTATTCTATCAAGATTATAATCGAACTTTAAAAGAGCACCTACCACCTTAATCTGTGAACTCCTATGTTTCACGTTGCACCGTTTTCACCTCTGAACGTCCCAAACTCATACTGCCTGTCAAAAAAAGAGTAAAACGAATTAAGGTTGACAAAAAAAGAAAAACTTTTCAAAACTCAAATAAAGACACACAACTTGAAAAACCAAAAAAATCATGCAAGGATAAATTGGTAATTTTGGTGAATTTTCGAATGAACTTTTCTAAGGTTAAAAACACATTTCCTACCACTAGAATTTGACACTGATACAAACTAAACTTAGAGGGGGAGTTCTAGATTGAGACAAAATAAAAATCAAGAAAAAAGGCTCAAAAACGAACAAACGCCTCAATCTCTAATGGGGACTCAGACACTGGTTATGACTTAGATATTTGGGCTGAAAATTGGAATGATTTTCAACCAAAGGGCACAAAAAACCTGCGAAATATTGGACAAATATTTTTAAAAGACTCATAGATATTTGGATAAAAATTTGGACAAATTTTTTAACCAATGACACAACACAAACTCGAAAATAAATAGTAGAATAGAACGCAATGACCTTTGCTCTGATAGCACTCTGACAGTATGCTCTTTCAGAAAACAAGTCAACGATGATAGTGAAACTTTCAGATTGATATGTCTCTTAAAGAATAACCAATTGTTATCCTAATCTTTCGAACTATTCTCTCTCACTATCTTCCAAAGCATGAATTAAGCGACGGAAACACTTAACCCGAAAAAATGCACTATTCTTTAGCCCTTTTTGTGCGAAAATATATTCAGAGGATGGGTGATGGTTTGTGATTGATTTAATCATTCGGGACAAGGTTTAATAGTTTAACCTAAACTATCTAAACCAACATAAGGTTTTGTGGTTTTCTAGCAAGTACAACACACAATCTCACAATATCACTCTAAACAGAGATTTTGGGTGAGTTCACAATTCAAATCAGTATTGTAATCAATCAATTATTACTTAACTGATTTAATCATATTCCAAATCAGTATTATTACCAAATATTATTTTGCTGATTCCAAATTAGTGTTAAATAATATTTGCTGATTCCAAATCAGTATTAAATAATACCTTAATGATTTGGGTTATACACCAAGCCCATGGATCAACCCATGACCCATGGATCAGGCTGATGGATCAAGAACATCAATTGCAATTAGGTCCCTTGATTTATCAGCCCATCTCAATTGTTCCCAGGTAATTAATTAACTCTTAATTAATACCACATAACTTTTCAATAATATTTAATTAAACTATTTAATTAAATCTTATTTATTTAAGAATAACAATTATACTTATTGTAGGCAAGAATACTTATTCTGCATCATCGAACTTTCTTATGTGCGATCCTGTAGGCCCATTCTAAATTGGCAATGGATAACTCAATCTCATTGATTAATCCATAAGTCATTAGTGGTCTCTAGCAAGACATAATGACTACCCAATTCATAATGGATGGTCGAATGGTGATTCAACACAACCTTTCCGAGCAAACTGCGTTCGATCCTCTACATTGATATCCCGTTTAGCATAAGGCATGGAACCATCATCCTTATATAGCTAAACATTTACTAGATCTCTTAGTGACACTGAATTCATCAAGCAAATGATAACGCTTATCATTCCTTAGGCATGGCCATGCACTTTTCAGTTCACTATCAAGTGGCCAAGATATCATCTCTCACTTAAGAGATATTTGTAGTCCCATCACTTTACCTACATATCTTAGCGTGACTCATAGTGTACCCAATCATACCCGTACTTGGCAATCTGTTATGGTCCCGTTAGGCGTATGTCAAAGCACACTACAATTCACCTAATACCATGTAGTGATTTCTGGTCTAAGGATCCTCGTAAGAGTACTACTCAAAAGAATCACTCATGATCTAAATGTCCATGGAGTGTTTCTTTTGGCGGATCGATTTCATGAAATTAAATATGCACAAGAATATAATTATCATGAAATTAACTCATTTGATAAATTATCAAACAGACGAAAAATGTCTAAATGAGCCCTCAAAAGGGCATACATCAACACACTCGAATTTGGGATCGTTAGAGTTATTCTTAGGACTCTTTAGTGGATTCACCGATTTTTTTATTTGCGAGGGACACGCTTCAAAGGTATAATCTTTTGAACTTCCGCTTATAATTAAAGATTTAATTTTTAGTGTGTCATTTCAATAAATTGAATTCGTATAAGTCTAGATCTATGCAGGGGAAAGAATTTTAAGCCTGAGCCGAATAGAAAGTTTCCGATTCTGGAATGCATGGCACGAAAGCGAGATTTTCGGTTTAGTCCGGGCTAGATCTGTTTCCTTCATAGTAAAATTCATACTAAGACCATGGTAGAGATGATCAACGTATTTATGCCAAAGCTAATATCCCCTAAGCAAACAACTTTTATAGTGGGAAGGAGTATTACTGACAACATTCTACTTGCACCGTCCTCAATTTCTAGATATCAAAGGTCAGAGTTTCAACATTATACTCAACCTAAATATGATGAAGGCCTTTGATCGAGTTTCCTGTGATTTCTTGGAAGTATTACTTGACCGATTTGGGTTTGCAAAAACATTTATTGAACTGATCATGTCAAATTTGTGACCAAGCTAGTTCTCTATACTCATAAACGGAAGTCCTACAGGTCTTTTTCATGCCTCTAGAGGCATAAAGCAAGGGGATCCCCTTTCCCCATATCTCTTCCTACTAGTTTCAGAGGTGCTATCTAGAAAGCTGAATTTTCTTATGGCGCAAGAAGAAATGGATTATTATCATGTAGAAGTAGGAGCTAAACCCATAACACACCTTTATTTCACTGACGACATACTAAGAGGATGATGGCCTTTCTCAAAACAGCAAAAGAGCTGTTTTATTGTTGCAACTAAATGCTCAAGCAACTAGCTGACTATGATTAAGACTATCATAAGCTTTACTCAAGTTTTTTCCTCCTTTAAACATCTGGGCTATAGACTCTTTAAATGAAGGAAAAGAATGAGCACTTTCAGTACATTATTGATAAGATATCAGCTAAAATAGGAGGCTGAAAAAATAAGCTCTTATCATAAGAAGGCAGGCTTACACTCATAAAACATGTCATTACAACAATACCACAACACATTTGGATGGCTATATCTCATACTAAACACACTATTGAAAGCATTAAACACATTTTAGCAGATTTCTTATGGGGCAAGTATGAAGACAAATAAAAAAGACACTGGAGATCATGGAAAATATTAACTTTACCTCTCCAAGAGAACGGTCTGAGTATAAGAGACATATCTTGTGTTATCCAAGCAGTTTCTATGAAACTATGGTGAAGACTTCAGACAAAACAAGGCATATGGGCAGACTTTATATATAGCCTATCTCCCTCACTTCACCAGCGTACGTCATAGAAATAAACCTTACCAGTTTCTGGCATGGCTTTGGAGCGCAACTCCTTGCTCGTTAACAATGGCAAATCCTTAATTCTGGCATTATCCTCGGCATGAATCAGGCTCCCTTGTGAATTATATTCAGACTGGAGACACAATATATCCTCAGCTAACAATTAAAGATTTCTATCATCACAGCAATACAATTTGGGCTGATCTTCATCAATTTTTTACACCTGCTACATAGGAAAGCATCGCGGTCAGCAGCCTAGAAAACCTCAGGTGAATTCTCACTCCATTCAGTATATCAACTTTTGAGACAAAGGAATACTCCCTCCAAAAATATCCCTTTTTGCCTGGCGTCTCCTTGATCATCTCTCCCCTGCCTCAAGCACTTAACAGATTGGGGTTTTTCTATGGCCTTTAGATGCGGTTTCTGTAAAATAAAGGAAGATACTTTTAATAATTCTTTCAACTCCTGTCTCTCTCTTAAATCTATATGGAATTTTTTTCGTAGAAACTTTTGGCATTGGAGGAGTTTACAATAACTTATGGGATAGACTTGGATTCTTGGAGACAAACATCTCCACCCTCATTGGATAGTATTAAAGCAGTTACTCCCTTCATAATTCTTTGGGAAATATGGAAAGCTAGATTAAAGCTAGAGTACGATAAAATTAATATGGATGAATGAATGGTTATTACAGCAGTTTAACAACAAATTCAACAGCTGGCGCTGGCTCACAAACTGGTGGCAACCAAAATCTTGGTTCCGAGAACACAAAATGGGAGCTCAGCTCCATGCTTGAATACTCTTAAAGAGCAAACTATCTAAATAGTCTGCTGGTTTCCTACCATTCCAAGTTGTTTTAAGCTTAATGTGGATGGCTCCAGACTTGCAAATGGCAGCTCAAGCGGGGTGTTCATCGTTAGATCATCATCAAGGCAAATACTACTAGCAAAATCCAGTTTATATGGCTCTACAACCAGTTTCGAAGCTGAAATTTTGGCATTACAAGATGGTGCAATATCATGCAAAAACAAAGGGTTCAAGCATGTTTTTATCGAGGCAGATAATCAAGCTTTAGTGTAAATGATCAATGGCTGTTACAAGCACAAAAAACTCTCCCTCAGCATCAGAAGCTTAATCCAAAAAATAGGACTTTAAAATTGTTAGTTTGAATACTGAAAGTTTTGATTTTTGTGAAAACTATTTTCTCAGTTTATATATTGAGTTAAATATTTCAGTTAAATACTTTATGTTTTACATATGTAATCCAATTATATCATGTCACTAGATGATGAGGTGTCACTAGATGATGAGGTGTCGGGTGTAGCATAGTAGACCTCATCATTGGTTGAGGTCTTGATATATAAATTAGGCTCGTGATTGAGACAGTTTGGACACACTGTCGGTTTAAGTCATTATGTGATTCTGAGGTTGGTTTGTCTAACCTAATTGAATCATATACATATGCCCGGGGAGTATTGAGCATGACCAATTTGGATTGATTTGTCTTGTAATGATTTAGTAGATTATTCATATACTTTTAGATTGATATGTCTCTTAAAGAATAACCAATTGTTGTCCCAATCTTTTGAACTATTCTCTCCCACTATCTTCCAAAGCATGAATTAAGCGACGGAAACACTTAACTCGAAAAAATGCACTATTCTTTAGCCATCTTTGTGCAAAAATATATTCAGAGGATGAGTGATGGTTTGTGATTGATTTAATCACTCGGGACAAGGTTTAATAGTTTAACCTAAACTATCTAAACCAACATAAGGTTTTGTGGTTTTCTCGCAAGTACAACACACAATCTCACAATATCACTCTAAACAGAGATTTTTGGTGAGTTCACAATTCAAACGTGTAACACACGATTTCAATCAGAATTCTATCAAAACGTATGTATTAATTTTGGCCAAGGAGCCTATATATAGGTATTACAAAGTTCTCTTCCTTTTCTAAAAAGGTAATCCTCAATTTTAGTGAGAGAAAGATTACAAAAATGAAGTCCTACACTAACTCTAATAGGCTTAGTATTTTTGGCTATATTGAGTAGTGGCACAAGGGAAATAAAAGTCCTATTATAGAAGTGAAAAGTCCATCTATCCTAGTTGTAATAGGATAAATTTACAAAACCTTCTACAACTATGAAAGTAAAAATATAATCATAATAGGAAGAGACTTAGAGGTCTCAAATGGGATTAGACAATGTCTGGGCCTTCTAGTCTAGCCTTTAATTCTTCAACCCAATCTTTAACCTTTTATTGGTGGACTTTAGTCATCGTATACGTTAACTCTATAAGTCCATTATTGAACAATCTCGTGACGTTAATGGGTTTGGGCCTCGTTGTAGGTATATGGGTTTGGGCCTGTTGGATCTTGAACCTGACCTCGAACTTTGAAGTTGTGCTTAATCCACATGTCTCGTAGGCTCTAGATCTCATAACTGGTCCAATATAATCAGTTCGTGGATCTCTCAGACAGAGATTTCAATCCACTGAAGGGCTCACTGAGCCAAAGTCTGCGCAAATCTGCCCTCCCTGAGCTATATTTTGGGCCACTTGCTCTGGAGTTGATGTAGAACCGGCACAGCTTGCTGGTTCTTCTTCTAACGGAGGCTCTATTTGAAGGAAAACAGAACAAGCCCGGGTTAAATCAAAAATCTCACTTTCGTGCAATGCATTCCAGAATCAGAAACTTTCGACAAAGCTCAGAGTCAAATTCGTTTTCCCCTGAACGGATTTAGGCTTATACTTATTTAATTTATTAAAACGACACGCTAAAAATTAAATCTTTAATTAAAATGGAAGATAAAGATTATACCTCTCAAGCGTGTCCCTCGCAAATAAGAATACCAAATCCTGAAATGCGAAACCCACAAGAAAAGATCTTTTCTTTTAATTTGGAATCACCCAAAATCAAAAGATAAGAACTTTGCCTTAGGAAAGATTTTTCTTTTCAATTAAGAATCACCCAAAATTGAAAAGAAATAATCTTTAACAAAGAAGGTTGAAACTTTGGTTGCGAAAACCACCAAAAAATCCCTTGAATGACTCCGACACACCCCGAAGTTGAGTGGACAACTATCTACGGGTTAGATCTAACAATAATCATGAAACCCACGAGAACTTAGCCTCGAAGAAGCTCAAAAAAACTGCTGCCCAAAAACTGGACAGCAGCTGCGGAAAAAAAAACCACGGAAACTGCCCCAAAATAAACCCAGCTGGAGAGCCAATAAGAAACCCGGACTGAGCAGTAAATTAAGCAGCAAATAATGGACAGCACCACAAAAATCTGATGGCAAATTGGGCTGCTTAAATTCGGATACACCACTCAAAAATTAATGTCGCGGATTAGGATGCTTAAATTCGGACAGCAACACAGAAAATCTGAGCAGCAATAAAATTAATGACGGGTTGGGCAGCAATAAAAAAATCGAGATTGGGCTGAGCTTTTTCTTCAAGGAAGAAGGATCCTTAGTCGACTTCGAAAGAGATCTCCACAAAGAAGATGAAGTTCTCCCTCTAGACTACTCCTTCTCTCTTTAGGCAAATGTTGCCTCCTAAGTTTTCTTATCTCTTGTAAATGCAAGACTTTAAGTATTTATAAGGAGGAGACCTAGTGGGCTTTTGAATTGGCTTTAATATTTGACTTTCGTTGACCCTTTAGGCTTTTCTAGACTAATCAACTCCAATCGAGTCTTTCAAATTAATTTCTTAACCTACTTCGTTAATTAAATTTAATCGAACCCTCAGGATTATTTCGCATAACCCACTTAGTCAATTAAATATTAATTAAACATTTAGGATTAATTAATTCACATTGTCGATTAATCAAACGCATAATTAGACGTACCACTAACGGACCAATTATGGAACTACCACTCAAAAGCAACTTTATATCGTGCCACTATATTTTCTTCTATCTCTCCACATCAAAGATCTAGTGCTCGTCGGTTTATCAATTTATTGACAAATTAATTCACCGACTTTTTAGTATCCGAGATTAGTACCACTCGATCTTCTTATTATACTGGACGTAAAGTCCACTGGCCAGATTTAGTATAATAAACCTTACCAGCTCATTTCGGGAGCACTATCAACTCGGTGAACCGGTACTTGGATTCCTCTGACTAGCAACGACACGTAAAAAGCTAAACACCGCATACCCAACCTACCGAAGTATAGGCCTCAAGTGACCGCACTCTTTGGCACATCAAAGCATACGATATCTAACTCTCATGCCCGTCCCAATCTCTGGATTGAGAGACTGAATACTAGGACCGAATTGACTACGCTGATCAGTACAAGTCAATTCTATCCAAACTGGTCGTGCTCAATATGCCCCGGACATATCCGTGTGATTTTAATTAGTCTAGATAAACTAATTTCCAAACCACACGATAACCTATACCAATAGTATGTTCAGACTATCTCAGTTACGAGCATACTTTTTATATATCAATATTTTAACCAATAACGGTAACTACTGTGTCTTTCCACACCCCGTTATCTAGTTCTATGATATAATGGAACAATTTAATAATGAAACAAAATGACATGTCATCTATGGATATTAGTTTTTGATACAAACCATAGCTTTTCTGTATTCAAAACTAACTCTATCATCCTAAGTTCACATAATTTACCTTTAAGGACTTTAATCAATTTCTCCTCTTGCTCATTTGTTAATTTCACTGATATCACCACCGGTTAAGTATCATTTTATCCTAAATACACATACTTAAGATGTGAAGGTAATGTCTTTAGTTTAATTGCTCACGTTTGCACCACCTTGCTTTTACTTATCATCAAGCAATCAACTATACAACTTTGCACCAAAGTGTTTAATTGCTCAAAAATCACTTTATGTTTTGTATCTAGAGTTTGTAACCATTTTTTTTTCAAATTGCTCTCTCGAACAATTGATTACCTCATTGAGATTTACACAGTAATCTACTGTATATCCACAAATATCAACTCCCTTGGGTCAATTTCAAACTGCTCCTTGACTTCTTCTCTATTACTAAACCCCAATTGTAACTCATGTAATTCATTACTACTGTCAACAGTTTCAAGTGAAGACATTCCCTTACAATATTCCACTTTTTCCTCATTGATGGTAATTGAATACTCTTCCCTCAGCTTTGGGAATTGGAAACTATTCACTTGGCAGTTCTCCTTAATTTCCTCTAACAACTTGACATATCTCACTTCCATGTTTCTTAATAAGTCACTCAAAGATTCTTCATTGCCTAAATCATTCAGAGCACATCCCTGATATGCAGTATATACTCCCTTGTCGAGGTAATCAGAACCTTGACCATCCATATAATTCCAAGAATCATATGTAGTAGAGCATCTACTACATTGATAATAATTCGATGGACTTCTATCTCTAATTCTCCAAAGCAAATCCCCATTTTTGGTAGATAGCGTACAAGCCATCTTGATCATGTGATTAGAACACAATCGAACACAACTGAAAACATGCAAAAATAAGAAAAATAAGAAAAAATACTACAACTTAAAAAGTAAGCCAAAACTACTAAAAACTAGATAGTTTCAAACCTGCTTGATGGTTTATGTGTCACAATCAAGTCTGGGAGCTTGTGGACCTGCCTGATGGTTTCAAACCCATTGGATGTAAGTGGGTCTACAAATGCAAGAGAGGACCTGACGGAAAGGTTGAAACCTTTAAAGCTAGGCTTGTGACGAATGAGTATACTCAGAAAGAGGGAATCGATTATGAGGAAACCTTCTCCCTGGTGGCCATGTTTAAATCAATTCGGATTCTCTTAGCCGTAGCTCCTCATTTAGATTATGAGATATGGTAGATGGATGTCAAGACAACTTTCTTTAACGGAAGTCTTGAAGAAACCATCTTCACGTAGCAACCAAAGGGATTCGTTGAAAATGACCAAGAGCATAAGGTTTGCAGGCTTAAGAGGTCCATTTACGGACTTAAGCAGGCATCCAGATCTTGGAACATCCAGTTTGATGAGGTGATCCAATCCTACGGATTTACTCAATGCCCAGATGAACAATGTGTGTACCGAAGACGTAATGGAAATACGGTGGTGTTTCTTGTGCTTTACGTAGACGACATGTTATTAATTGGCAACAATAAGAAATTACTATTAGACGTAAAGGCATGTCTGTCCAAACAGTTTGATATGAAAGACATAGGAGAAGTGGGACATATCCTTGGGATCAAGATAATTCGAGATCGTAGGAAACGTTCATTAATGCTCTCTCAAGCTTCATACATAGACATGATTCTGGCTCATTTTAACATGCAGAACTCCAAGAAAGGATTTCTACCTTTCAGACACTGAGTGCATCTATCTAAAGAGCAATCTCCAAAGGTTGTTGAGGAGATAGAGGCCATGAAGACAGTTTCTTATGCTTCTGCAGTATGAAGTCTCATGTATGCAATATTGTGTACGAGGCCTGATATCTATTATGTTATTGGCATTGTAAGCAGATATCAGAGTAACCCCGGGAAAGCTCATTGGCAGGCAGTAAAATGCATTCTTCAGTATTTGCGCAGAACTAGAGACCAAGTCTTGGTCTATCAGGTGCCTGACCTTGTCGCCCGAGGTTACACAGATTCAGATTTTCAAGGCGATAGGGACAAGAGCAAATCTACCTCAGGGTATGTGTTTACTTTGGGAGGAGAAGCCATAGTTTGGCGGAGTGTCAAGCAGAAATGAGTGGCAAACACTACCATGGAGGCTGAATACGTTGCAACATCAGAGGCAGCGAAAGAAGCAGTGTGGCTCAAGAACTTCCTAGTGGACTTAGATGTGATTCCTGGCTTGCAGAAGTCATCACAGTGTACTGTGACAACTATGGTGCAGTAGCAAACTCGAAGGAACCAAGAGCCCACAAGGCGACTAAGCATATATAGTGCAAGTACCACCTAATACGAGCTATCGTCAAGAGGGAAGACTTGGTCGTGGCACAGATAGCATCAGAAGATAACCTTGTAGATCCATTCACAAACACATTGACTGCAAAAGTCTTTAAGTCTCACGTGAAAGGCATGAGGATCAAATACTTAGTAGAACCATGATTGTTTTTCTAGACATTATTGTAGTTATAGGATTGATGTAGCTTTATACTTAAAAGCGCAAGTTAAGTATTAGTGGGAGATTGTTGGGTTTGAATGCTAAAACATTGCTTGTGTTAAACTATTTCCCAGTTTATATATTGATTAAATGTTTTAGTTAAATTATTTATATGTTTTACATATGCTGTCTATTTATATTATGCATTTAGATGATGAGGTGTCCGGTGTGACACAGTAGATCTCATCATTACTTAAAAGATATAATAATAAATGAGGTTCGCAACCGAGATAGTTTTGGACACACTGTCGATTTAGGTTATTAGGTGATTTAAAAATTGGTTTGTCTAAACTAATTGAATTATATAGATATGCCCGGGGCATATTGAACTTGACCATTTAGGATGAATTGTCTTGTACTGATTCAATAGACCATTCATTCCTAGTATTCTATCTCTTAATCCCTAGACTTGAGCAGGCATGGGGATTATACATAGTGTATTTTGATCTGCCAAAGAGTGGGTTCACTTGAGATCAATAGTCTCGGTAGGTTGGGTGCGCGTGTTTTAGTTGCCTGGTTTATTGTTGCTTGTCGAAAGGAAACCATGTACCTGTGCGTCCGGGGTGAAGGAAAACTGAACAAGCCCGGGCTAAATCGAAAACCTCACTTTCGTGCTATGCATTCCAGAATCGGAAGCTTTCGACCAAGCTCAGGCTCAAATTAGTTTACCCATGGACGGATCTAGACTTATACTTATTTAATTTATTAATCGGGACACAAAAAATTAAATTTTTAATTAAAGCGGAATTTAAAGATTATACCTTTTGTAGCGAAGTCCCTCGCCTAAAAGAAAACCCAATTCTTTATCGCAATTTCCACAAGAAATCCGAAGAATTCTCCAATACGAACTCCGAGATAGTGTGGGCTATCGTCTACGGAGCTACCCTCGGCAATACGACTGAAAACCCAAGAAACTTGCTTATCAAGAAACTCAAAATTAAGCTGCCCAGAATTTTTTTGTGAAAATTAAGCTGCCCAGAATTTTTTTTAACAAAAATGAAGCTGCCCAGAAATTTTTCTTTCAAATTGAAACTGCCCAGAACAGTCCAAAATCAGCCACCGGATTTCTGCCTAAAGTTGCTGCCTTTTTGACCGCCAATCGCCTGCTGCCCAGTTTATTAAATCCGACCAACCTGCTGCTCTCTTCCCTGGCCACGATCTGCACGGTGGGTTTCACTGATCACCGACCGAGGAAGAGATCGAAGTGAATCAACCACCGGATCAGCACCCCAGGTTGAAGAACAACAGCAATACCACCGCGCTAAAACCCTGTGCGGGTTTCCTGCTGCGCAAAATAAAAACTGCGTGAGAGAACAAAAAAAACTGGGCGGGCGATCAGCTGTCCAAGGTGAGATAATCCGCTGCAGCACTCTGGTGACTTCTCCAAGATGTAGATGACCGACTGTTCAAAATTAATTCATGGACTGAGTGAAAAATGGTCCGGGCTGCTCTATTAATTCATGGGCTGAGTTCCTTGACAAAGAAGAAAGCTTTCTTGATCGACTTCGAGAGAAAACTTGACGATGAAGACACCGTTTTCTCTTTCGACCAAACTTTCTCTTTCTAGCCTAACTTGGCTGCCAAGTTTCTTCTTAGGGTTTTCTTACCTATTATGTTGTATTTATAGGAGCTTCTAAGGAGACCTAATGGGCTCTCAAGTTAGGCCTTAAAATTTGACTTTCGTTGACCGCTAAGTCTACCCGACTAATCAACTCCAATCGACCCTTTTAAATTAATTTATTTAATCCACTTTGTTAATTTAATTTAATCGAACCCTTAGAATTAATTAATTCAAAATAGAATTAATTTCTAAATTCACTTCGTCGATCAAATATTAATTAAACCCTTCGGATTAATTAATTTACCTTGTCGATTAGTCAAACGCATAATCGGTCGTACCACTAACGGACCAATTATGGAACTACCGCTCGAAAACGACTTTACATCGCGCCATTATTATTTCTTCTATCTCCCCACATTAAAGATCTAGTGCTCGTCGATTTATCAATTTACTGACAAATTAATTCACCGACTTCTTGATTTCCGAGATTAGTACCACTCGACCTTTTATTATACCGAACATAAAGTTCACTGGCCAGGTTTAGTATAATAACCTTACGAGCTCATCTCGGGAGCACCATCAACCCGGCGAACCGGTACGTGGATTCCTCCGACCAGCAACGGCACGCAAGAAGCTAAACACCGCATACCC
The DNA here is from genome assembly GCA_030378225.1 of Knoxia roxburghii. Lineage (NCBI taxonomy): Eukaryota > Viridiplantae > Streptophyta > Magnoliopsida > Gentianales > Rubiaceae > Knoxia > Knoxia roxburghii. The sequence goes on from CM059418.1 coordinate 14,954,201, forward strand.
AACTTACCGAGGTATTGGCCTCAATTGACCTCACTCTTTGGCAAATCAAAGCACACGACACCCAACCCTCACGCCCGTCCCAATCTCGGGATTGAGAGACGGAATACTAGGACCGAATTGACTACGCCGATCAGTACAAGTCAATTCTATCCAAACTGGTCGTGCTCAATATGCCCCGGGCATATCTGTGTGATTTAAACTAGTCTAGATAAACCAATTTCCAAACCACACAATAACCTATACCGATAGTATGTTCAGACTATCTCGGTTACGAGCATACTTTTTATATATCAATACTTTAACCAATAACGGTATCTACTGTGTTTGTCGACACCCCGTTATCTAGTTCTATGATATAAAGGAACATATATACTGAAACAAAATGATATGTCATCTGTGGATATTAGTTTTTGATACAAGCCATAGCTTTTCTGTATTCAAAACTAACAATCTCCCACTAATACTCAAAGATATGCTAAGAAGTACAAAAACTGTTCAACCCGCTATTACACTGCTGTCATAATGAAATCTCCAGAACACCTTTAAGCTCACTAACATGGCTCCCTCAAGAATCTGACTCCCATGCCCTCCACATGTCTCTCAAAAACCTTTAAGGTCAATGGCTTTGTGAAAGGATCTGCATGGTTGTCATCTGATACTATCTTGGCTACGGTCACGTCTCCCCTCTTTACGATTTCTCGTATCAGGTGGTACTTGCGCTCTATGTGTTTACTCGCCTTATGAGCTCGTGGTTCCCTCGAGTTAGCAACTGCACTATTGTTATCACAATAAACTGTGATAGACCTAGGCAACTCAGGAACCACATCTAAGTCCATCCGGAAGTTCCTGAGCCACACAGCCTCTTTCGCTGCCTCAGAAGCGGCAACGTACTCGGCCTCCATGGTAGAGTCCACCACGCATTTCTGCTTGACACTCTTCCATGCTATGGCTCCACCTCCTAGAGTAAACATAAACCCAGAGGTAGACTTACTCCTGTCCAAATCTCCTTGAAAGTCCGAATCTGTGTAACCCAATGGTACAAGCTCCTGCGCTCTATAAACTAGGACACAATCTCTCGTCCTGCGCAAGTACTTGAGAATGCATTTTACTGCCTCCCAGTGAGCCTTCATAGGGTTACTCTGATATCTGCTAACCATGCCAACGACAAAGCAAATATCAGGCCTCGTGCACAACATAGCATACATGAGGCTACCCATTGCAGAAGCATAGGGTACCGCCTTCATGGCATCTATCTCCTCAGCAGTCTTAGGACACTGCTCCTTAGACAAATGCACCCCATGCCTGAAAGGTAGTGAACCCTTCTTGGAGTTCTGCATGTTAAAACGGGCCAGAATCGTGTCTATGTAGGATGCCTGAGAGAGAGTCAGAGAACGTCTCCTACAATCTCGGATAATCTTGATCCCAAGGATATGTCCAGCCTCTCCCAAATCCTTTATATCGAATTGTCTGGACAACCATGCCTTTACGTCTGACAACACCTTCTTACTGTTGCCAATAAGAAGAATGTCATCTACGTAAAGTACGAGGAACACCACTATATCACCATCACGCCTGCTATAAACACACTGCTCATCCGGACACCGAGTGAATCCATAGGACTGGATAATCTCGTCAAAACGGATGTTCCAAGATCTGGATGCTTGCATCTCTATCCTGAAGAACCTCATTGAAGTTAACTGGGTCTGGTTCACGAGCACCAGGGATAAAGTCCGAAGACTCACCCAAACCCATGTACCTCTCGGGCTGTCTCACAACCCTCCCACTACGACGAGGCGCAGCCTGTGTAAGAGCATCATCTGTGATAGTGTGTGCAGTCTCTTGTGGTGTATCTTCCTGTACGTGTGCATCTGAAATAGTGGACTGACTTCTAAGCTCTTCCAATACTACCTTGTTGCTTGACTTGTGATCTAAAATATAGTCCTCTTCAAGAAATCTGGTATTGGTGCTGACCACCACCTTCTGATCCTGAGGACTATAAAATAAACCACCTCTCGTTCCTTTGGGGTAGCCTACAAATAGCATAACCTTAGATCTCGCCTCTAACTTGCCTGCATCTGCCTCGAGCACATGTGCTGGACAACCCCAAATCCTGAGATGTCTCAGACTAGGCTTACGCCCACCCCACAACTCTACTGGGGTCGTAGGCACAGACTTAGATGGCACAAGGTTGAGGATAAAACATGCTGTGTCTAAGGCATAACCCCAAAACGAGGTAGGCAACTCACTGTAACTCATCATCAATCTAACCATCTCCATAAGAGCCCTGTTCCTCCTCTCTGCTACACCATTCTGCGGGGGTGTGCCAGGTGCAGACAACTGGGTCTGAATACCCTCCTCTGACAAATAGGTCCTAAATTCACTAGAGATGTATTCGCCACCGCGATCAGACCGCAGTGACTTGATACTCTTACCCAGATGGTTCTCCACCTCTGCCTTGAATTCTCTGAACTTGCCAAAGCATTCAAACTTGTGGCACATCAGGTATATGTATCCATATCTAGAGTAATCATCCGTGAAAGTCATGAAATACTCATAACCACCTCTAGCCTGAACTGACATAGGCCCACACACGTCAGAATGAATCAGCTCTAAAACCTCTTTGGCCCTATACCCATTCGCCTTAAAAGGCCTCTTGGTCATTTTACCCTCCAAGCAGGACTCACAGGTTGAATAGCTGTCAATATCTAGTAAGTCCAAAGACCCACTCTTGACCAACCTTTGAATCCTACTAAGGTTGATATGACCTAGTCTCAGGTGCCAAAGATAAGTCTGATTCAAAGGGGAAGATTCCTTTCTCTTATTATGATTTAGTGATGAGTTACTAGTTTCTGTGTTTTGCATAACTGGGGAGTAAGCCTTGATTAAAAACAGATTGTCAACCAATGTACTGGAACATATAAGTTTCTGGCATTTTCTTATAAAAACCGAACCATCAGAAAATACACACTTATAACCATCCAAAACAAGTTTCGAAACTGAAAGCAAGTTCTTTCGAAAACTAGGTACATAAAGACAATCCTTCAAATATAAAATAGAGTCTGAAAAGTAAAGACTAATAACTCCCACTGCAGCCACAGAAACTCTGGTAGTATCCCCAAGGTAGACCTGCAACTCTCCCTCTCTAAGCAGCCGGGTCACTTGGAACCCCTGCAACTCTCCCTCTCTGGGCAACTCACTCTGGTAGTTTTCTTCATGATTTCTTCACTTTTCTGCACCGGAGTCTTCATGTATCTCCATCATCTCCACATTTACGCACTTTACTACAAATCATGCAAAATTGGCCTTAAGTACACGTTTATATCACAATTAGATTAAAAATCTAATGAAATTAGGCAAAAAAATGCATGATTTCATCTCTTTAAAAGATATGAATTTGATTCACATTAGGAGAAAATTAATAAACAGAAGATCCTTGTTGTTTTTCCTAGCAACTGTGCCTCGATGAGAAGACTCAGAGTTCTGAGAAGTCTTGAGATGCATGAAGGTAGCCTTCCTCTTACTTATTTGGGATGCAAATTGTTCAAGAGAAGGGCACGAATCGAGAACGTTGTCACTCGTTCTTTAGGGGTCATCAGATGATGTTAAGCGTCATCATTGGTGTGCCTAGAAAAAAAACTCACATTCCCAACTCTTCAAGGTGGCCTAGGTATCCGGAAAGTCCATATTATTAGAGAAAGGGGTTACTAGTTACCGCCCCAGAAACTGGGGCGGTAACCTTGTAATTTTACTAATATAACCTTATAATAATATATTAATATAATAAAAATAATAAATTTAAAATATTAATTTTTTATTAACCCACCCTCTCCCCGACCCACCCTCTCCCCGTCACCCCCCTTTCCCCCCGGCAACGCCTCACTCACCGCGCCCCTCCCGCCTTCCCCCAAATCGCCCCGGCAACACCTCCCTCGAAAACCCTAACGATTCCACCCCCGTCGATACCTCACTCAAAACCCTCCACCGCGCCCCTCCCGCCTTCCCCCAAATCGCCCCGGTGACCCCTCCTTCGAAAACCCTAACGATTCCACCCCCCGGCGACGCCTCACTCGATACCCTCCACCGCGCCCCTCCCGCCTTCCCCCAAATCGCCCCGGCGACCCCTCCCTCGAAAACCCTAACGGTGGCCGGAATTCCTTCACTGCGGAACAGTGACCGGCACGTGATTCAAGATTTGGTCAAGTTTTGGAAACAGAAAACTTTGGTAAATCAGATCATGATTATATAGACATCAGATCAGATAATACTAGACATCAGATCAACATACTATAGATATCAGATCAAGAATATAAAAGAAATCATACAGTAGAACTTAAACATACTTAAAAAGGGAGATCAGATCAGGATTATATAGACATCAGATCAGCGAATACTTGACATCAGATCAACAGACTATAGATATCAATCAAGAATATAAAAGAAATCATACAAAAGAATAAAAACACTTAACAAGGGAGATCAGATCAGGATTATATAGACATCAGATCAGAGAATACTAGACATCCGATCAACAGACTATAGATATCAGATCAATAATGTTGGATTTGAATACATAAGCTATGCTTGTGTTGTATAATTTCCCAGATTAATATATCGATTTGTGTTTCAATTATATTTAGTTGTGCATATCCATTTATATTATGTAAGTAGATGATGAGGTGTCTGGTGCGACACAGTAGATCTCATCATTGGTTGAAAGACATAATATATAAATAAGGTTCGTAACCAAGACAGCTTTGGATAAACTGTCGGTCTAGGTTATTATGTGATTCAGATAATTAGTTTGTCTAAACTAATTGAATCATATAGATGTGCCCGGGGCATATTGAACTTGAATCTTAGGAATGATTTGTCTTGTACTGATTTAATAGACAAATCGATCCTTGTATTCTATCTCTAAATCCCTAGACTCGAGCGGGCATGAGGATTAGACATAGTGTACTTTGATCTGCCAATGGGTGAGGTCAAATGTGGCCAATAATCTCGGTGGGTTGGGTGCGCGTGTTTAGTTACTTGGTGTGTTGCTGCTTGTCGAAAGGAAACCATGTACCGGTGCGTCCGGGGTGATGGTGCTCCCGAGATGAGCTCGAAATGTTTATTATACTAAACCTGGCCAGTGGACTTATGTCCGGTATAGTAAAAAGGTCGAGTGGTACTAGTCTCGGAATATTAAGAAGTTGATGAATTAATTTATCAGTAAATTAATGAATTAACGAGCACTATATCTTTGATGTGGGGAGATTATGAATATAATTTAATTAAGTTGTTCCGGAAGCAATTCTGGTGTAGGTTGGTAGTGCCATAATTAATCCGTTAGTGGTACGATTAATTATGTACTGGGTTGTTGACAAAGGTAGATTTAATTAGTTGAGAAATTAATTAATCCTTGTGTCAGTTGGTTGTGAATCATCCCAGGAACTGGATTGGGATAAGTGAATCCCTGTGTCAGTTGGGAGTGATTCATCCCAGGAACTGGATTGGGATAAGTGAATCCCTGTGACAGTTGGGAGTGTTTCAGTCCAGGAACAGGATTGAAGGAAACAGAATCTGTATCAGTCTAGAAACAGGATTGAAGGGAAACAGAAACCCAGTAGGAAAGACCAATCCTATTCCAACTTGGAGTCTCTCTTGTAACTCTATAAATAGACAAGGGATCAGCCATTCAGAAATCACAATTCAAGAGATTCATAATTCAAGAATCTAGAGAGATAAAATTCTAGAGAGAGAAATTTCTTTCTCTCTCAAGAACGAATTTTTGAGCAAATAGGCGGCTGGTTTTCTTCATCAAGTGGCCGAAAATATTGGTCCAAAATACTAGCCCCGTGTGTTGCTTTCTCTCTCTCCGGGCAGTGCGTTTGCAGTACGTGCTAGGTGCGGAGGTGCTGAATTTTTTCAGCAGGTGGATTGTGGTGAGTTGCTGATCAATTGATTTCTAGATTGTTGCCCACACAACAAGAGGTCATAGTCTTTGAGGCATACAAGAGATTCACCAGGTGCACGCTTCAAAGGTATTATTCTATGGTTCCGCTTTTATTAGAATTTTTGTTGCGTGGTAAATCGAGCAGGTACAAACCCAGATCCTACCAAAATCTTTCAAATAATATAAAAGAAATCATTCAGTAGAACTTAAACATACTTAAAAAGGGAGATCATATCAGGATTATATAGACATCAGATCAGCGAATACTTGACATCAGATCAACAGACTATAGATATCAGATCAAGATTGTAAAAGAAATCATACAGTAGAACTTAAACATACTTAAAAAGGGAGATCAGATCATGATTATATAGACGTGGTGCTAGTTGTTTTTGACGTGGTACTAGTGTTCTGAGACGTCTTTGTGAAAAAATAGCTCGAATTCACATGCATGGATGTAGACATTTCTGGACGTGGTGCTCGTTGTTTTTGACATGGTTCTTGTGTTCTGAGACGTGGTGGGTTGTCTTTGTGAAAAAATAGCTCGAATTCACATGCATGGATGTAGACATTTCTGGACGTGGTGCTCGTTGTTTTTAACATGGTTCTTGTGTTCTGAGACGTGGTGGGTTGTCTTTGTGAAAAAATAGCTTAAATTCACATGCATGAATGTAGACGTTTCTGGATGTTGTTCTTGTTGTTTTTGACGTGGTGCTAGTGTTTTGAAACGTGGTGGACTGTCTTTGGGAAAAAAATAGCTTAAAAAGGGAGATTTATAACATAGAAAAAGATTTATATATTTTTGAATTTTTTTTAAAAAATGATTAAAAATATTTTTATTTATTTATAATTATTTAATTTTATATACTGTGATATGATATCTATTTTTCAATGATCTGATGTCTACTATTTTATGATCTGATGTCTATATAATCCTGATCTGATCTCCCCTGTTAAGTGTGTTTTAATTCTATTGTATGATTTCTTGAATGATTCTTGATCTGATATCTATAGTGGGTTAATAAAAAATTAATATTTTTAAATTTATTATTTTTATTATATTAATATATTATTATAATGTTATATTAGTAAAATTACAAGGTTACCGCCCCAATTTCTGGGGCGGTAACTAGTAATTATATTAGAGAAAGCTTTGAAGCAAAATTGTGGTGGATGTTTTCGACAGGTGAGGGTCTATGGGCCTGTTTTATTACTTATTTATCTCGCTCGGCTCAGAACCGCACCTCAGCCCGTAGAATTGTCTCCGCCTCTTTGAAGTTTGCGCAGCAGTCTAAAGTAATTATCAGAGGTGGATCCTCCTCATTTTGGTACAACAATTGGAGCGAGAAGGGTGTTTTAGGGATTTATGTGACAGCTCTTCCATTTCGGGGGTTGACAGTTAGGGAGTTTTTTATTGATAAGCTGGTCTATCTACAGCAGTTTGAAGGGGTTATTTTGGCTGAATATGTTGTTTTTTACGAGACCTGGAGTTTTATTTTGATGAGGGGCATGATGTTGTGGTGTGAACACCCTCTCCGGTGGGTGTTTTATCTGTATCGTCTGCATATAAGGCTTTCTGCATAAATCAGTCACAGGTTCCTATGTTGATGTTTTGTTGGGGTCCTTCAATACCGCCAAAGATGTCTTGTTTCATGTGATGGTTTTATAATTGTTATCTCCCGTTCCCTGGAAAAGTTTGCAAATTGGGAGGAATTTATGTGTTCCCTTCTATTTGTTCTTTTTGTTGTCGACATGGTGAGGATTCAAACCATATTTTCTTCACCTGCTGTAAGGTTAAGCCTCTATGGGATACTTTGTTGCGTGGTTTGGGGTTTTGTAGATTGAGGCTAGCGGGCTGGGAATTTCTACAATCGATTTGGTGTCGATTCTCATCAATTTCATTTCCTCAAAGGGAGCTATACAGGCTGCTCCCAATTTTCCTCATGTGGGAATTATGGAAGTCTCGAAATGCAGCTGTGTTTGATGGAGTTTGGCCGAATTTTGCTTCCATTTTGTTGAGGGTAGAGGAAGAGGTTATGGTGCGCATTTCATTTCACCGGACCACTCGACCTTCTCCGCATAGGGTATTACAAGTAACTTGTCGGGCTTATGCTATGTCGCTGCTTGTTGTTAATGTGGATGGATCGAAGCGAGGTGGGAATGTTGGTTTTGGTTTTGTAATGCGCAAGGGAGATGGCACTTTTGTCTTCGGTCATGCCAAATTGTAGAGACTCTTTCCTCAGCACGGGCGAAAACTAAGGGTCTGTCTGATAAACTAATTCAGTACTTATTCTAAATAGATTAAGTACTTAATTGATTAAGAGCGTTTGATAACTCAACTTGTTTCTGACTTAATGAATTAAGAACTTTTTTAATTAAGTACTTAATAATTAAGTGCGTTTGATAACTATAATTCAAAGTCTTAAGAGATTAAGTGGGTCTGAATTGCAAGTATAATTGTTAGCCTAAAAATAAGTGATTGGCGAATCACTTATTGCTGAACTGAATTGGTTGCAAATTTTTTCTTATTTTCAATATTTATTATTCTTTTTAGTTTTTTCTTTAAATAATTTGTATTTATTAAATATTTTTTTAAAAAAATATTTTATCATTTAAATAAATAAAAAATATATTTATGACATGGATTTTTATTTTTTTATAATTTTAATTAATATGTGATATTTATTTAATTAATATTTTAGTTTTAAAATAATAATAACATTCTAATTTATTATTAAATTTTTTTAAAATATTTTTATTAGTAGAATTTCACAGTATTATGTAAAAAATTACACATCTTAAAAATTATGATATATATATATTAAAAAATATGTTTCTAGTATTTTTTTTAAAAAATAAGGTTATTTAATTTAAAATTTAAAATTTTATAAACTTATTTTTGTAATTCAGACTTCATAATTCAGACTTCAGATTCAGACTTCAGATTTCAGACTTCAGATTCAGACATATTTTCTAATTTTATCAAACACAGCTAACTTAATGGATTCAGACTTCAGAATTCAGATTTCAGACTTCAGACTTCAGACATCAAATTAAGTTTTATCAAACGGAGCCTAAGGCTCTATTGGCAGCTATTAGATTTTGTAGACAAAGCATATAATAATATTCGCTATTTGTCTCATAATAGTTTTCTGGTTTCTATGGTTTCTCGGGTTAGGGTTTTTTTTTTTTTTTTTGTGGGAGGAATATAATTCGTTATGTGAGATATGTGACTTTTTTACTGCTTCCTTCTTTTCCCTGGTTCATCTCTATAGGAAAGCCAATATGATAGCCGATTACTTAGCTAAGATAGGCTCTTCTGACTTTCTGTTTCTCTTATGTCTGCTAGAGCAGCTCTGACTCGCCTTCAAGGGCTGTTTGCGCTAGATGCTGCTGGAACTCCAGGTCTCAAAATTAGATGGGAAAATAAAAATAAAAAAAAATATTAGCATTGGTGTTTGTATAGATAGGTGGACAGGGATGATTAAATGGTTCCACGTAGGAGGAATGAGGTTATTGTAAGCACTGCTCCTTATATCTATATTTTTTAGATTAGATTTTAATAAAAGGGTACTCAATCCTATCGATCTGCCTTGTTCGCTAGAACTTGAGGAATATTTGTAATAATATATACATATATATATATGTATATAAATATTTGCTGAACATTTAAAATTGTAAAATATTTGTTGTGTAAAAATAACAAAATTTTGAAATTGAAAATACATTTTTCCGAATAAATAAATAAACAAAAAGTATGGTGAACAAGATTATACTACAATATAGGCAGAATGAATAGACAGACATGACAAAAGTAGGCTGCTTGCTAGTAGAACCACACATGCCCTCTCTTTTAAACTAAAACATGACTCATATGACCACCAATTTTGACTTTGTGGTATCACGTGGGAAAGAATTTTACCAGATTTGTTAAGCACACCCTCATTTTTTATTATGACTGAGGAAGTTGTTTCAGAGGCCCCAATAATTGCACGACCTCCAATTTCTATTAAATGCTGTTTGTACTGAAGAAATAATCGGTTGCCAGCGTGGGAATGTGTGGAACACAAATTAGGATGTGCAAATTTGTCTTTTCCCTCTGTTTTTAACTGCCAAACAAAAGAGCGCGAGAAACGGTTAGAAAATCAACGGCCATGGCGTCCACTACAGTAACCCCATTGCGAAAATGCGCGGCCAAGATTGAGGCTACATGTCCCCTTTATATTCTGAACGTTATCTTCCTAATATCTATTGTTTCTGGTTCAAATTCCCCATGTGAAATTTAAGCTCATCTTCATGTCCTGAACCTGAATATCACCAGTTGTCACTTTTCCCAAATACCATCTTCGTTTCACTGTTTTGCCATGTTTTGTTTCGGTTGTTAAATTATGTTCTTTTAGTTTTGGAAGTATGATCAAAGCTAGCTAAGAGAATTCTTTACTTGTTTCTGATTGCCACTTGCGCTACTTTTCAGATACTGACAATTTAGATTGCGTTTTTAGTGCAGCAGGGATTTCTTCTTTTTTTTTTTTTTTTTTCTCTGGGTGAAGTTTGAGAGAAAATTGATGATTTCATCTGGGTGGAGTGCTTCCAGTTGTGGATAATTTTATACTTTGGTTGGTTAGAGTGAAATGGAGTTATCTAGTAGTTCTAGTTTAAACAAACGAGCATCCATTGATGTGTTTAAACCATCTTCGAGTTATGATGATGGACAGCTGCCTGATGCTAAGAAAGAGGGCTTCAATGTGGAAGTACTGAAAATGGTAGGTGAGGATCCTGGGAAATTTGAAGATAATAAAGAGGTTTTGAGTAGGTGGATGGCCTTCAAGGCAGGACCATCTGATCAATCTCGGAATACCACCTTGAATCCTCCTGAGGGTAGTGGAGGCATCAAAGGAAAAAGCAGGGATGGAGAAGCCAGCATTCAGGAAGGGGCTGCAGAATGGGGACTTGTTGTGAGGACAGATTCAGGAACTACTTATCGAACAAAAGCATCGAGCGAGATCGATTCTATTGAAGGAGAAAGAAGGAAGAGTTCATTAGAAAGAGTCCCTGGGGAGGAATCTGGTGCTGTGCCAAGAGTTTCTCAGGAATTAAAGGATGCGTTATCGTCGCTGCAACAGACGTTTGTTGTCTCTGATGCCACTAAGCCAGAATGCCCCATAATGTATGCTAGCAGTGGTTTTTTTGACATGACCGGATATTCCTCTGAGGAGGTCATTGGAAGGAATTGGTAAGGCTTCTTTTGATCTGTAAACATATATAGGATATTGAGCCATTGGGCATGGAAACTCGTCCTTAGTAGCCAGCAGTTCCAGTTATTTGCTCCTTTTATTATTTAATTTTTATATCTGCTAAATAAGGTGCTCATAGTCTTGTCAAACGCATTTTCTGGTCACTCCTCTGTGGATATGGGAAGAAGTTAACAGGGTCAATCTTAGAATTCACACTAAAAAAATAAGATATCCTGAATATCTTGTACAAACATCCAAACACATGAGTGTTTCTTTGCATTTTTAAGCTACTAAAAGATAGCAATGACACAAGGTGACATATACTAGCTGTTTTCTGGTTTAGCCGGTTTTTGCAGGGGCCTGAGACAGACCAGAACGAAGTGGAAAAGATTCGAACTGCGGTGAGAACAGGAAAAAGCTATTGTGGGAGGTTGTTGAACTACAAGAAGGATGGGACTCCTTTTTGGAATCTGCTAACAGTCACCCCCATCAAAGATGACAAAGGAAGGGTCATAAAATTTATTGGGTAAGCATTGGATATTATTTATGTTCCCTTTTGAATCAGGGATCTGCTTGATGCCTAGCTTACTCCTGAAACTTGATTATCCTGTTTTGCAGGATGCAGGTTGAAGTGAGCAAATACACTGAAGGTGTGAATGACAATGCACTTCGACCAAATGGGCTTCCAAAGTCACTTATTCGTTATGACGGTAATGCAAAAGCATTTTTTTTGTGTTTCTTCTTCTTCTTCTGTCGACCACCTTGCTACGTATTAAAATTGTTTCTTCTTCTTGTGTCAACCAGCTCGCCAAAAGGAAAAGGCATTAGGTTCCATCACTGAGGTTGTGCAAACAGTAAAACACCCACGTTCTCATGCAAGGTCTGTAAGTCATGTTATTAATCCAACCAACTTCATGCTTCCTGCTCCTGCTGGGGTCGACACCAATGCTACTCCTGCTAGACAAACACACACACCCGTCTGGGATGCTGACAAAAAGTCATCTAGGAAATCAGCCCGAGTTTCCTTAATGGGGTATGTCGTCGTCTATGCTTGCTTTCTTCTAATTGTAACAATATTCAGAAGAGAAGAATGACTTGTTGTTTCACTGTTACAGCTTTAAGATGAGGTCTTCAAGCTATGTAGAGAGGAATGAACCAATCATTGAACCAGAAGTTTTGATGACTAAAGACATTGAACGCACAGATAGTTGGGAAAGAGCTGGAAGAGAAAGGGATATACGCCAGGGAATTGACCTAGCTACTACTTTGGAACGGATTGAAAAGAATTTTGTCATTACTGATCCAAGACTCCCTGATAATCCAATCGTGAGAATCTTCAAAATTTCATTGGCAGTATATTTAGGGACATTCATTCATGCAGAACCTGAATTGAAAATTTTAGTAATGCACAAGTTGTTCTTGCCATTTTCTTTTTTATTGATTTGACTAAATTTGTTGTTTCTCTTGCAGATTTTTGCGTCTGATAGCTTTTTAGAGTTGACAGAATACACTCGCGAAGAAATTCTAGGAAGAAACTGCCGGTATGGTTTCATATCATTATTTAAAGACAGCACCATATTTCCTTACACTTGTGTGATTTATGTTAGTTGAAGATAAGTCATACAGACAACAGTTGATGCTTGTTGCCCCCCTGAAATGGAAGTCCTTATCTCTTCATGTCTAATTTAGCTTTTATATTTGAGCATTAAATGTATACAGTGGAGGAGGATATAATATGGTGCATTTCTATAAAACTAGCTAACACTGAGAAGCAATTATAGTTTATTATTTGGCATGATTTTGTTTCTACTTGCTTTGAATGGTTTTGAAGGAGATGTTTACACAGCAATACTACTTCTGGGAAACCTAGTATCCTCTTTCTGCAACAATATTGCCTGATAAGTTGTTTTACTTGTGTAGATTCCTTCAGGGCCCAGAAACAGATCAATCAACTGTTTCAAAGATAAGAGATGCCATCAGAGAACAAAAGGAAATTACTGTGCAGTTGATTAACTACACCAAGAGTGGTATGCTAAACTTTTATTCTTTGCATACAAATCAACCCTGTTTATGCCTTTCACAATTTTCTGTCTGAATATACTGCAGGGAAGAAATTTTGGAATTTATTTCATTTGCAACCTATGCGTGATCAAAAGGTAAGCTCAGACAATTTCCTTACTTGTATCTTATGTATCCTCTGGTTAAATGTTTGTTCACCTATTACAGGGAGAACTTCAATACTTCATTGGTGTCCAACTGGATGGAAGTGATCATGTGGAACCTTTAAGAAACCGCCTCTCCGAGACAAGTGAACAAAAAAGTGCTAAATTGGTAACTTTTCTGCTAAATTAACTTCTTCCTGCACTACCGCTTGAAGTTGTCAAGGACTACATTCTTGTTCCTCAGTAACATTCTTCTTCTATCCAGGTAAAAGCTACAGCAGAAAATGTCGACGAAGCTGTTCGAGAGCTACCTGATGCCAATTTGGTAAGGTACTCCTTTCACTCTAGATCGATTTGTATTAGGGATCCATACTTGCTATCATATCAAAGGATGAAAATGAAAATGTCCAATTTCCCGCTATTATTAGCATGAAATCTGCTATATAAAAACACAGACATGTCTTTTGTGTCTATTCAGACTCCTTCCATCACCACAAATTTTCTTAACAGACTTACATATACAAGTATATATAAGTCTCGTATTATTTCATGAGCTTCCAATGATATTATTACTGATGATGAGGGATGAACATTTCCAGAGGCCAGAAGACTTGTGGGCATTGCACTCTCAACCTGTTCTTCCCAGGCCTCACAAACGGCAGAGTACTTCTTGGGCAGCTATACAGAAGGTAACAAGTTGATCATTCAATTAAACTTCAATGTGATTGTGTGAATATATTAAGGCCAAGGATGATAACTTTCTAAACTTCCAAAAGTCCCTTTTTGTAGCCTCGAAGCTTTTCTTGCAGCTGTTTTCCATTGCTTCCTTCCCGTTCCTTCTTTTTCTGTTGAATCAAAGTAGGTCATGGCCATTGTATTTCTTCTGTTGGGAAGTTATAGCTTGGAAAACAGCTCAGTAGTTGTACTTTTGTTGAAAATGGATAACCATTTACATTTTCTGCTTTTAAAATTCATTCAGCTTTACTGCTACTGGAAATCACAAGCCCCTTCTGTATCTCTTTTTGTCTTAATAGATCAGAGCCACTGGTCAAAAGATTGGACTCCATCATCTAAAACCAATACGACCTTTGGGATGTGGAGACACTGGCAGGCATGTTTAAGTTTATTAACTTCTCCAAGTCCACTAAATTATGTGTTGGTTTACAATGCTTTATAACTCTTCCAAGTTGACTTGATAAGCCTTTATTTGATGGTTGTAGTCTTGTAGATTATAATTTATAGAAAATATCAATGCTTTTTAGCATTATGATTATCTATCGATCAGATTCATTGGCAATGAATACTGTTATATATTTGCAACAAAAAACTGTTATGTTTATTGGATTAATCTTTGGCTCAACTCTCATAGATAGTGATGCAATATTCTAGCTTTCTCCCTATGGTAATGAAAACATATTTCAGTTGTACCTGTTGTGTACAACTTCATATTATTTCCACTTTCTGAAGAGCAAGTTATCCAGAGAACATTCATCTTAGCTAACAAGTGAAAAAGGAAAAGTTATAAATTATTTCATGTGCCTGTTTCATTACCAATCAATTGTTTCCTGATATTTGACACCAATGCAGTGTTCATCTGGTGGAACTGAAAGGAACAGACCTATTATATGCTATGAAGGCAATGGACAAATCGATAATGATAACTCGCAACAAGGTCAGGCTACTTTTCAACATATTTTCAACTATGCTTCTCTCAGGTTTGTATCTTAGACATCCCACCAAGTGAACATGTGCAGGTTCACCGAGCATGCATGGAAAGGGAAATCATTTCTCAGCTAGACCATCCTTTCCTTCCAACACTTTATGCGTCTTTTCAGGTTTTTTACTTGATGTTTAAGCTGTTGTAGCCTCTCTAGATTGCTTTGCTGACAATTTCGTATTCGTACCAGACACCTACACATGTTTGTTTGATAACGGACTTCTGTCCTGGAGGAGAGTTGTTCGCATTGCTTGACAAACAGCCCATGAAAATGTTCAAAGAAGAGTCTGCTAGGTAGGTAGTTTCTGTCTCTACTTGTACTGACAGTTACAAAATGGCAACAAGTGATTGAAGTGTTACTAATATCTCAAGTGTTACTTTTATTATGGTTCCTAGGTTCTACGCAGCAGAGGTTGTAATCGGTTTGGAGTATCTCCACTGTTTAGGTACTTTTTCTTTGAGCATGTTCCTGGTGTTCCAAACACATCTATAGTTTCTGCATCTAAAAGTTGATATCTCTTGTTTTGGTACTGCAGGAATCATTTATCGAGACCTAAAACCAGAAAATTTGCTACTGCAAGCAGATGGGCATGTTGTATTAACAGATTTTGATCTATCATTTAAGACTACTTGTAAACCTCAAGTAAGTATGTATAACTTTTAACTTGCAACTTGTATCTGTTTCCTTGGGAGATGCTATTGATGCTATTATAGGCTTAACCACTTGTCAACTTATTAAACATAGATTTACAAAGCCTGATTGTGAGTAATCATCTTTTTCTGCTCTGTAATACTTGTAAAAATCAGGTTATAAAACATCCGCCACCAAAGAGAAGAAGATCTAGGAATGACCCGCCACCAATATTTGTTGCAGAACCAGCTACACAATCAAACTCTTTCGTTGGAACTGAAGAGTATATTGCTCCGGTATGTCCATGTCATACGATAGACTGTTACTTAAGAAAGTATGGTGAATGATCTTTTTTTTTTTTTTTTTGCAATTTGTTGTTGCAAAACTGTAGCATAATCTTAACATCTTTTTGTGGCAACAGAAGATTCAACATCTTGCGACTATTCTTGTTTAGTATCAACTTTGTTTGAAATTGAGATTGATTTCAGGAAATCATTACTGGGGAAGGGCACAGTAGTGCAATTGATTGGTGGGCTCTTGGTAAGCAAGCACTAAAGAAGAGATATATATATATATATATGTTTTTGGTGTTATTAATTACAAACAATCCCTGCACCCTGCATCCTTATTAATTACAATCCCTGAATATATGTCAGGAATATTGCTGTATGAAATGCTGTACGGGCGTACACCTTTCAGGGGAAAGAACAGGCAGAAAACATTCTCCAACATCTTGCACAAAGACCTCACTTTCCCTAGCAGCATCCCGGTCAGCCTGGGTGCACGCCAGTTAATTAATGCATTGTTACAGAGAGATCCAGGGAGCAGATTGGGGTCAAATGGTGGAGCTAATCAGATTAAAGAACATCCTTTCTTCCGGGGAATAAATTGGCCCCTCATTCGGAACATGGTACTTGAAATCTAGCTTCACAAGTGTCATTATTTCTTTTCTCCATTTCTAAATACACACATATATATATATACACAGATTTTCCAACAAATCATATACGATATCACCAGAATATGTGAATCTCGCTGTCTTTTCACTTGTGTGTTTGCTTTGCTTGGCTTGCAGAGTCCACCACCTTTAGATGCTCCTCTGAAGCTAATTGGAAAGGAACCAAATGCTAAAGATGTCCACTGGAATGATGAAGGAGTGCTTACCCAATCACTCGACCTTTTTTAGAGGTATGCTGCATTTTGCTTCCTCAGCTCACATTCACACTCTCTAATCTGTCACTCACACCTACTGAGATACATATTTCTTCTGCTCTCACAGATTCCATATCCAGATAACTCTTGGGGATCAAATTATAATTTTTCTCCATAAATTATCATCATTTTATATTTTTTGTTAGGTTCATCTAAAAATACCCAAAAATTTTTAGAATTTCATCAATTTTAAACCCATCAACTAGTGTTTTTATTGGTTAAAACTGCTAAAATTTTAAACAATTTTGGGTATTTTTGGGTTCACTAACCAAAAAAATAAAATGAATACAGTTTATGGATTAAAATAACAATTTTCCCCTCCCTTGGCCTAGAAGATGGAACTTTGATAAGGATACATGAGTTTTCATATTGTACATAAAACAACGAGGGAATGAAGCTATTCTAATGTTGATGTCTTTTTGTAATATGGATGGTGCTCTTAAATTGGCAGATGTATTTTGACACAGTGAGCAACAAGGAAAATAAAACTAGGTAATCAAGTTACTGATTAGTGTAAAAATGAGTTTTAGCTTAATTTATCTCTTCCCAATAATGAAGAGTTATTATTTTTTTTTTTTTCTAACTTTCATTTGTTCCAAAAAGAAACTTTTTGTGTGTGTATTTTTAATATTCTCTATTTTTTAAAT
The DNA here is from genome assembly GCA_030378225.1 of Knoxia roxburghii. Lineage (NCBI taxonomy): Eukaryota > Viridiplantae > Streptophyta > Magnoliopsida > Gentianales > Rubiaceae > Knoxia > Knoxia roxburghii. The sequence continues at coordinate 14,971,742 of CM059418.1, forward strand.
ATATGTTATGGAAAAATTAAATGGTGGTCCGTTTTTTTGTGTATTTATCTTCAAAATAGTAAATTTTTTCTTCATAATCCAAATTTTGCATGATATAAAATATTATTTTGCATCATATAAATTCAAATTTTGCATGATATGAAACATTGTATATAAATTTTTTTATATAATTTCACGTTTTACATCAATTAAATAATTTTAAAAATTATTTAATTATAAAATAAATAAAATAATAATAAAAAAATTCATATTTTTTTAAAAAAAATTGTTGGGATCGGAGGCATGTTTTTCAAAACTTTTGCGCAGCGGATTCATTCCAATTTCAATTTTAGTATTTTAATCCTATGTTCAAAACAAGTCAATCATACCCTTGAAGTATAATCGGTTGCCGCGTCTGGATCCTAGATTGAAGTTGGTCCAAACCTTCTGCTCCGGTTACGTTTGTCACCACCAAAATCCTTCCTTGAAGGATTCTCTGCTTTCAAGCATAAAAGCCTTTGCAGATTCAGTGCTAGTCGTTTTTCGCCTACAGAGAGAATTGGGATTTTTCGTGTATCTTGCTTGTTCTGATTTTTCGCAATTGAAAATCATTATCCTCCTACCATAATATCCCTAAGATATTTGTAGAGTTGAAATTTCCAAAATCAGTATTGTTACCAAATATTATTTTGCTGATTCTAAATCAGTGTTAAATAATATTTGCTGAATCCAAATCAGTATTAAATAATACCTTAATGATTTGGGTTATACACCAAGCCCATGGATCAACCCATGACCCATGGATCAGGCTGATGGATCAAGAACCTCAATTGCAATTAGGTCACTTGATTTATCAGCCCATCTCAATTGTTCTCAGGTAATTAATTAACTCTTAATTAATACCACAGAACTTTTCAATAATATTTAATTAAACTATTTAATTAAATCTTATTTATTTAAGTATAAAAATTATACTTATTGTAGGCAAGGATACTTATTCTGCATCATCAAACTTTTTTATATGCGATCTTGTAGGCCCATTCTAAATTGGCAATGGATAACTCAATCTCATTGATTAATCCATAAGTCATTAGTGGTCTCTAGCAAGATATAATGACTACCCAATTCATAATGAAGGGTCGAATGGTGATTCACCACAACTGCGTATGATCCTCTACATTGATATCCTGTTTAGCATAAGGAATGGAACCATCATCCTTATATAGCTAAACGTTTACTTGATCTCTTAGTGACACTGAATTCATCAAGAAAATGATAATGCTTATCATTCCTTGGACATGGCCATGAACTTTTGAGTTCACTATCAAGTGGCCAATATGTCATATCTCACTTAAGAGAGATTTGTAGTCCCATCACTTCACCTACATATCTTAGCGTGACTCATAGTTTACCCAATCATACACGTACTTGGCAACCTGTTACGGTCCCGTTAGGCGTATGTCAAAGCACACTACAATTCACTTAAGACCATGTAATGATTTCTGGTCTAAGGATCCTCGTACTAGTACTACTCAAAAGAATCACTCATGATCTAAAAGTCTATGGAGTGTTTCTTTTGGCTGATCGATTTCATGAAATTAAATATGCACAAGAATATAATTATCATGAAATTAACTCATTTGATAAATTATCAAACAGACGACAAATGTCTAAATTAGACCTCAAAAGGGCATACACCAACAATTTCCTACTTGCCATTTGAAGGGCTATGTCCTAAACATTTTAAGACCAAACTCTATTCATGTCTCTTAAACTTTGACTGTGGTAGAGCTTTTGTGAGAGGATCTGCTACATTGTCGTCTGATCCTATTTTGCACACTTTCACATCTCCTCGATCGAAGATCTCTCGGATGAGGTGAAACCTACTGAGTATGTGTTTGGTTTTCTGGTGTGACCGAGGCTTCTTAGCTTGTGCGATGGCCCCGTTGTTATCGCAGAACAGTTCTATCGGATCTTGGATACTCGGTATCACTCCGATGTTTGATACGAACTTTCTCAACCAAACAGCTTCCTTTGCAGCATCTGATGCAGTAATGTACTCAGATTCTGTTGTAGAGTCGGCTGTGGTATCTTGCTTCGAGCTTTTCCAACTCACTGCACCGTCATTCAGGCTAAACACATAACCTGACTATGATTACATGTCATCTTGATCTGTTTTGAAAGCAGCACTAGCTGTTCTTGTCCTCCATACACTAGCATTAATCCTTTAGTCCTTCGCAAGTACTTCAGGATTGCCTTGACTGCAGTCCAATGATCTATACCTGGATCTTGTTGGTATCTGCTTGTCATGCTTAGTGCATGTGCGACATCCGGGGGGGTACATAACATGGCATACATGATAGATCCTATTGTCGAAGCATATGAGACTCTACTCATCGCATCCCTCTCCTCTTTAGTAGAAGGACATTGGTTCTTCTTTAAAAGAAGGCCATGTCTGAACGGTACCATACCATTCTTAGAGTTAGACATATTGAATCTCTTCAATATTTTGTCTATGTACCCTTCTTGACTTAGTCCTAGAAGCCTCTTAGATCTATCTCTATAGATTTTGATACCTAGTGTCATTTTGGCTTCTCCTAAGTTTTTCATAGAAAATACACTCCCCAACTATTGTTTGATTTCTTTCAACATGGGGATGCCATTTCCTATGAGTAGGATGTCGTCCACATATAGGACAAGGAAAACAATCTTGCTCCCACTAACCTTTTTGTAAATACAAGGCTCATCTTCATTCTTGATGAATCCGTAACCTTTCACTTCCTCATCAAAAAGAAGATTCCAACTTCGAGATGCTTGCTTTAGTCCATAGATGGACCTTTGAAGCTTACATACTCGATTAGGATGCTTTTGATCGATGTATTCCTTGGGTTATTTCATATAAACATCCTCGAGTAGGTTTCCATTCAGGAAAGCCGTCTTAACATCCATCTGCCATACCACATAGTCAAAATATGCTGTTGTGGCAAGCATTGTCGTAATGGACTTGAGCATCACGACAGGGGAGAAGGTTTCATCATAGTCAATACCATGAGTCTGTCTAAAACCTTTAGTCACTAGTCGTGCCTTGAAGATCCCATCAGGTTTTAATTTGAAAATCCACTTGCAATCGACAACCTTTGCCTGAACAGGAGGATCAATCAAAGTCCACACTTTATTGTCCCTCATGGATTGCATTTCAGATTCTATGGCTTGTAGCCATTTATTTGAATCCGGACTTTCTAAAACCTATTTGTAGTTCACGGGCTCATTAGAGTCCACCAAGATCAAATCTTGATCATAAGTCATGAGAAATTTGTATCTCTGGGGTTCATGACGAGATCTACTAGACCTTCTAGGTTATTGTGTTGTTGACTCAGGTTGCTCATCTTCATGAGTTTCCATGTCAACTTCCATCTGAATTTCTGTAGATCGTTCTACATTCTATTGTGGTTCTTAAACTTCTCCAAGTTCCATTCTACTCCCACTGTCTTTCTTGTACAAAAACTCTTTCTCTAAGAAAGTAGCTCCTCGAGCAACGAACACTTTGTTCTCAGTCGGGTTGTAGAATTGATATCCTTTGGTTTCCTTAGGATATCCCACAAATAGGCATTTGTCAGTTTTAGGTTCAAGCTTATTACTTTGTAAACGTTTTACATAAGCTTGACAACCCCAAACTCGTAGATAGGACATATAGGGCTTCCGACCCATCCATATCTCATATGGAGTCTTATCTACTGCCTTAGATGGAATACAGTTTAATAAGTAGGCAGCAGAAAGGAGAGTATAACCCCAAAAGGACATAAGGAGAGTCGCTTGGCCCATCATTGATCGAACCATATCTAATAAGGTCCAATTTCTCCTTTCAGATGCACCATTCCATTGAGGTGTTCCCGGTGGAGTCAGCTATGAAACAATTCCACACTGCTTTAGATAGCCATTGAACTCATCACTTAGGTATTCACCTCCTCGATCGGAGCAAATAACCTTAATCCTTCTATCCAACTGATTTTCTACTTCGTTTTTAAACTCTTTCAACCTTTCAAAAATTTCACTTTTATACCTCATTAAGTAGACATAACCATATCTACTATAGTCATCAGTAAAAGTGACGAAGTATTCAAATCCACCTCTGGCTTGTGTGCTCATTGGTCCACATACATCCGTGTGTATTAGAGCCAATAGCTCACTTGTTATTTCACCTTTCTTGTTGAAAGGACTTTTTGTCATTTAGCCTTGCAAACAGGGTTCACAGGTATCATATGATTCAAAATCAAACAACCCAAGCACTCCATCCTTGTTAAGCTTTTGAACTTCCTTTTCATTTGCATGACCTAATCGACAATGCCAAAGGTATGTTGGACTTAAATTATTTTTAGTTGATTTAGCTTTCTTTTCTATGTTATAGATTGGTTTTTCTTGGGTCAAATACAAGACATACAGACCGTTACACATATTTGCAACTCCGTATAAAATATCATTTTGATATAAAGATAACGAATTATTCTCAATAATAAATCGAAAACCTTTATTATCTAAACTAAAAACTGAAATAATATTTCTGCTCAAAGCAGGTACATAATAACAATTTTCAAGTTCGATATTTAAACCAGAAGGTAAAGACAAAGTATAATCTCCAACTTCAACACCAACAACTCTTGCCCAGTTGCCCACTCGGAGATCTACTTCACCTTTCTTTGTCATCCTTCTATTTCTGAGTCCCTGCACATTAGTACAAATGTGAGCCCTATAACCAGTATTTAATACCCATGAGATGGACATAGAAAGATTAATTTCTATAACAAAGATACCTGAAGCTGAAAGATTGCTTTCGAGAACTTTTTGCAGTCTCTCTTCCAATGACCCTTCTGTTTGCAGAAGAGACATGTATCGTCCTTTTTGGATCTTGTCTTAGCAGGAGGGGCTTATGGTTGGGAAGCAGTCTTATTGCGAGCTTTCTTGTTCTGCCCAACTGTGGCCTTGCCTTTAAACTTCCTCTTCCCTTTACCTTTCTCCACTACCAACACTAGTGTTGCCTTCTTAAGGGTCTGCTCAGTGTTCTTTAACATACCATGGAGCTCAGGAATGCTCCTATCCATGTTGTGCATATTGTAGTTCACCAAAAATCACAGTATTCATCAGGCAATGGTGCCAAGATGATATCAATGGCCAATTCCCTAGGAAGGGTTGCATTCAATCGCTCTAGGGTATCAATGTACCTTTTCATCTTGATTAAATGCATGCTAACTGACGAACCCATTGCCATCTTGCACGAAATTAAAGCTTTTATCGTAACGAACCTTTCGTTACGGGCTTGTTCACGGAACATCTCCGTCAGTGACTCATAAATTCGAAAGAATTCCGAATTCATGAACTGCTTTTGAAGCTCGCCTGTCATAGATGCGAGCATCAAGCAAGTCACATCATCAGAGTCGCTTTTCAGCTTATCTCAGGCTCGTTGAACAGTTGCCGAAGCATTTTGTGGTGGTTCAGGTAAAGCGGTCTCTAAGACATGTAGCTTCCTTTCTTGCTTGAGGACTATTCTCAAGTTTCTTTCCCAATCTAAGAAGTTTGGTCCAATTTATCCGTATCCAATAAACTTCTTAGAGTAAAGTTTGAAATGACATAAGTGCTAGATGATGCCATTTCTACAAAGAATAAATGCAAAATATTAGAATGAGTTTTAAAATCATTTTCCACAATAGCCAAAATTGAAATCCCAAACAATTTTGTGTTGGTGCTAGATTGTGGGCCGAAAATCCACAAAGAGTTAACCCCAGTCTTGCTTTGGAAAGTATCGTAGGGATCAGGCTCTTTTGGTAGGCAACATTCAAATTACATTTCATTAATCTAATGCTTTCCAATTGCATACCATCCAACTTTTCGGTGATAGGATGAACATTCCAAATGTTTGACACCATCCTATCTTTGTAAAATTAATCCCTAGTCAACTTATCGGGTCAAGCTAGGATTAATTTTCCTAAGTCAAACCATCCCTCGAGGTATCACATCAATAAATACGCAAACAGTTTTTCCACATAGTGGTAGTGAGTAAAGTTTGGCACCTATTATGTGACAACCCGCCACACGAAGAAAACCTGAGGCCCTTGGGCTCTCCAAGTCCACAGACGTTCGACGCTCTGGCGAGCCCCCAAGTATGGAAGCAAAATCAAAAGGGGTTTCTGGCTTTGGTTTTCGGTCAGAAAAGAAGTCCCGAATTGGTTCCCATCAGTTTTCTTTTTTTTCGAAAAGTTTTGGTCAATTTTCACTGGAAATCTGGGTTCTTCGAAAAGTCCACCGGAAAAACGATTTCGAACGGAAAATTATTTGGTTGCTGGCTCACTGGAAAAATGGGATAGATTTCTGGGCTGGTTTTATTTTGTTTTGTAGGGTTGTCTCGCCAGAAAATCGAGTCGTTTTTGGCCGGAACTTCAAAGTGTTTTGAGTTCTTGTTGAAATGGGATTCCCGAAAAGTTTCTGATCGGAGGCATATTTTTCAAAATTTTTACGCAGCGGATTCATGCCAATTTCAATTTTAGTATTTTAATCCTATGTTCAAAACAAGTAAATCGTACTCTTGAAGCGTAATCGGTTACCGCGTCTGGATCCTAGATTGATGTTGGTCCAAACCTAATGCTCTGGTTACGTTTATCACCACCAAAATCCTTCCTTGAAGGACTCTCTACTTTCAAGCACGAAAGCCTTTGCAGATTTGGTGCTAGCCATTTTTTTGCCTACAGAGAGAATTGGGATTTTTCATGTATCTTGCTTGTTCTGATTTTTCTCAATTGAAAATCATCATCCTCCTACCATAATATCCCTAGGATATTTGTAGAGTTGAAATTTCCAAAATCAGTATTGTTACCAAATATTATTTTGCTGATTCCAATTTAGTGTTAAATAATATTTGTTGATTCCAAATTATTATTAAATAATACCTTAATGATTTGGGTTATACACCAAGCCCATGGATCAACCAATGACCCATGGATCAGGCTGATTGATCAAGAACCTCAATTGCAATTAGGTCCGTTGTTTTGTTTTATCAGCCCATCCCAATTGTTCTCAGGTAGTTAATTAACTCTTAATTAATACCACAGAACTTTTCAATAATATTTAATTAAACTATTTAATAAAATCTTATTTATGTAAGTATAACAATTATACTTATTGTAGGCAAGAACAGTTATTCTGAATCATTGAATTTTCTTATGTGCGATCCTGTAGGCCCATTCTAAATTGGCAATGGATAACTCAATCTCATTGATTGATCCATAAGTCATTAGTAGTCTCTAGCAAGACATAATGACTACCCAATTCATAATGAAGGGTCGAATGGTGATTCAACACAACTGCGTACGATCCTCTACATTGATATCCCGTTTAGCATAAGGCATGGAACCATCGTCCTTATATAGCTAAACGTTTACTTGATCTCTTAGTGACCCTGAATTCATCAAGCAAATAATGCTTATCATTCCTTGGGCATGGCCATGCACTTTTCAGTTCACTATCAAGTGGCCAAGATATCATCTCTCACTTAAGAGAGATTTGTAGTCTCATCACTTCACCTGCATATCTTAGCGTGACTCATAGTGTACCCAATCATACCCGTACTTAGCAACCTGTTATGGTCCTGTTAGGCGTATGTCAAAGCACACTACAATTCACCTAAGACCATGTAATAATTTCTGGTCTAAGGATCCTCGTACTAGTACTACTCAAAAGAATCACTCATGATCTAAAAGTCCATGGAGTGTTTCTTTTGGCGGATCGATTTCATGAAATTAAATATGCGCAAGAATATAATTATCATGAAATTAACTCATTTGATAAATTATCAAACAGACGACAAATGTCAAAATTAGCCCTCAAAAGGGCATACACCAACAAAAATTTCAAAATATTAAAAAAAATACTGAATTATTTAAAAAAACAGATAGAAAAAAATCCACTGCACGTTTTGACACGTCTCGGAGGGAAAAGAAAAAGAACTAGAAGCACGCGCGCACCTGTGACAAAGAATAAGCCCATCCCAAAATAGTAAAAAAATTTACTATTTTTTGGGTGGGTGCAAAAGGTAATTTGTAGTCCTACAATTGGTAGTCCTAGTTGTTTTTCAATACAAAATAGCAGTATATAAGATGTTCTCCACTTTTCTAATTACATCCTCCTATTCGCGCACAAATTTATTTGCCAAACCCTCAACTCCAGTCACCATTGCTCCAACCCTCTTCAGCCATTTAAAAAAAAAAAAAATTGGTCAATTAATTATGAGAGAGCTGACTGCTCCCTCATCTTTAAGGCAGTCTCAACTGAGCTGATTCTCATTCTTCTCATTCTATTCTTTTTCTTCTTATTCTTCACCACTCTATCGTTCTCTTCGCCTTGGATCTGGTCCCCACCGATATGGGTTCCCTCACCATGGATCTGGCCAACTTTGGGTTCTGTATTTTTCTTTGAAAACTTTGGGAATTGGAGATGGATTTGGGGGGATTTGGCTTCACAAAAGAAGAAGAGGGTGGTGGTTATTGGTGGCGGAGTTGCTATTGTTAGTTTTGAGTACTGAAAAGCATTGCTTGTATGAAAAACTATTTCCCAAATACATATCGATTGTGTTTTAGTGTTATAAATTGTCCATTTATATCATATGTTTAGATGATAAGGTGTTTGGTGTGACAAAGTAGATCTTAACATTGGTTAAAATTATGATGTATAAATAACGCTCGTAACTGAGACAGTTTGGACATACTGTCTGTTTAGGTTATTGTATGGTTCAGAAATTGGTTTGTCTAGACTAATTGAATCATACGGATGTGCCCGGGGCATATTGAGCAGAACCTTGAGTAGGATCGAATTGACTTGTACTGATCTTCATAGTTAATTCTAGTCTTGTATTCTTTCTCTTAATTCATAGACTAGGACGAGCATGAGAGTTAGACATAGTGTACTTTGATTTGCCAAAGAGTGCGGTCAATTGAGGCCTAGATCTCGATAAGTTGGGTATGCGTGATTGATTTCTTATTGTGTCATTGCTTGTCGAAAGAAAACCAGGTACCGGTGCTTTCGGGGGTGATGGTGCTCCCAGGATGAGCTCGTAAGGATTATTATACTAAACTCGGTCTGTGAACTTATGTCCGTTATGATAATAAGCTCGAGTGGTACTAATCTTGGATAACCAAGAAGTTGATTAATTAATTTATCAGTAAATTAATAAACTGACGAGCACTATATCTTTGACGTGGGGAGATTAAAGAATAATTAAAAGTGGACCCGGAAGCAATTTTAAGTTTAAGTGGCAGTTTCATAATTAATCTATTAGTAGTACGATTAATTATGAGTTGGATTAAATCAACAAAGTGGATTTAAGAATTAATTAATAATTCTTAAGTAAGTTGATAGAGGATTTAATTATTCGATGAATTATCCTCGGGTCAATTAACGCAGTGGGTTGAATTAATTAATTATCCTTGGATTGATTAACGTTGACTAGTCTAGTGAAGACTTAGAAGTCAATGGGTCCAACTAGACGACCCAACTTAACCCACTTAATGGTTTCCCTAGAAGCTCCCAATAAATAGAATAAGATAGCCTTTTGAGAAGGAGCCTAGAAAGAGTTTTAGAAAGATTTCTTATTCTTTAAGAAAACTTTTTCGAAGTTGGTTTCGATTTTTCTCTCACGGAATAGGAGCTAGAAAATTCCGGCTAGCAAAAGCTTTAGTCTTTCTCGGCAGATCAAAATTTTTCCCAGCAGTCCATTTGCAGCGGTTTCCGACGAGCGCAGGTTTTTCCGGCAACTGCTTGGTTTTTTTCGGCAGGACAACTTTGGGTTTTTTGGTGAGTCTTCCACCCAAGATTTCTGGTGAAGGTGATCAAATTAATCCGGCTGTTTTGGTCGGGTTCTTGGTTCACAGAACGGCTCCAGATTTTGGGTCATTTCCAATTAGACTGGGTAATTCCGGGAAAGCTAATTTTGTCGAATGTTTTTGGCTTTTGGAGGTTTTCTTGCGGTTGATTTTATGTGGGCTTCAAAGATCTGATAGTTAGTTGCCCACACGACTTTCGAATTGTTCTCTGAGACGTTTTTGAGATTTCTTTGAGGGACACGCTTCAAAGGTATAATCTTTAATTCCGCTTTTACTTAAAGATTTGGTTTTTAACTTGTCGTTTAATAGATCTAACAAGTATAAGCCTAGATCCGCTCATGGGAATTGACTTTAGAGTTTGGGCTCGATCGAAAGTCTCCAATTCTGGAATGCATAGTACGAAAGTGAGATTTTTGATTTGGTTTGGACCGGATCTCAATTCCTTCAATTGGTATTAGAGCCGAGGTTTTGGCTTTATACTTGTTTGATTTATTACGCAGTTTTATTGCAGGTGGTTATTATTCCCGACTATTATGGTTTTACATTCATTTGTATACCCCAAAACTTGTCCATGCTCATTTTATTTTGAATGTGAATGTGTGTAATAGTAATAACCACGAGGTAGAAGCCGTGTAGGATTAGATTAAATATTGTAGTAGGATTTATCGTATCAAATGTCGTCTTTATTTTCCTAGACAAGCCTTGTATTTAAGAATTTATGTAAATGACAAAGACGTTATTGTGGGTAACTCATAATCGTGTGTTTTGGTTTATCGTAATTTTGGGTGATTCCAAATTACGTAGAAAACTGAGAAAACCTGGACGAATTAGGAGGAATCCAAATAAGGAGAGAGCAACGCGATGAGACATGTCAACAAGGCGACGAATCGAAACAATAATTGAGAAGGCCATAATAGTCGGGAAATGTTTCATTGCGTATTTATTTCCCACTGTATATGTCCTGATTGTTTCTTATGTGTTTTCATTTTATGTTTTTATGCATGATCGAAAACAAACAATTTTATGGGTGCAAATAAGTAAAGTTAGAAATGACTAAAGTTAAGACGTTGCATGTTAAAACCGGAACCTCAACTTATGAATCTAAGTGGGAGCGGGTTGGTTTATATCCCTATGTCCTCCATAAGAATTCATATGTGATGTGAATAGACTTGCGCGTTGGCATTAGGGCCTCCCTTCATATCGGATGAGTCTTTATTCATAAGATCACTAGATTGAATTTCTGAAGGGATGACTATAATGCGTTTAATTGGAGAGCTACGACACCCTCTCTATTTGAGGTACATAAGTATCCTCAGTAACAAACTAAGAAGTCATGTAATGGCAAACACTTAGTGTACCATTTGTAGTATCCCTCCCAAACGAGGTTACGCTACTTATGTGTGCGGCTAAAATCATCGACTATTAATTTCATTGATCAATAGATCGTTTGGTCAGATAGTGAAATTAATGAATTTGGTTTTTCTCGAGCAAATGTGGACTAGCATAGATGTTCACATGATCGTGACCTGTGTAAATACCGGTGAAAGAGATGTTGGTAGATTTGATTATATTGTTTTGAGGGTATCAATATTTCTAAAAAGATAAAATACTAAAACTTCGCTGTTTATTCATTTTTTAGCTTTCAATATGTCGTTGAATCCACTTGCTGTTATACTTAAAGAAAACAAACTGACTAGCCCAAATTACATTGATTGAAAATGCAATTTGGACATTGTCCTTACCGCTGAGGGCTACAAGTACGTGCTGTAACGCCCCAGACAAGCCCCTATCTAATATGGGAGCTTGATCGGATGTCTGCCTAATTCACGTCAGGTCTCATTCAATAAAGTATACTTTTATAAATAAATTAGTAGTTTAAAACATATGGGATATATTTAGCTCTTTTAGAAATACAGTTTAACCTGCTTTAAGTTAAATATACAATAGGTTTATAGTTTGCTAATACAACTATAGGGTTAAAATCCTCAAAACTCTAACCATTAGTCTGGGTCGCTGTGACACTCTGATCTAGCGCCTGCACCTGCCTTCAAACCTAGTGAAAAATAATAATTTTGAAAGTAAAGGTGAGCTAACGCTCGTGAGGTTCTCTTTTATTTTTAAAACAACGAGTCTCAGTCCAGAAATATCAATCACAAATATATCCCATTCCAAACATTTCGTTTTACATTCAACAAACATTTATTCAGTCAATACCACACGTCATTACATTCAATCAATCAAACAATGTACATTTAACTCATCAGTAGAGTTTGTCAATCAATCAATCAAGTTCATGTAGCGTGGCTAGAATTCACCCTGGGCTACCTGATCCCAAAGAGGTGAAACTAACCACTCACTGTACCAGTTTGTGCGGTGCCCCGCACTATCATCAACCGTCACCCTTAACAGTTAGTGTAGCTAGCTATAACAGTACCTCCTGATGGCCTTACTCGACCAGCCGAGCCCGTCACTGACCTGGAGAGTTCAGCCTAATTGTAGAGGGTTGGGGATCCCCGTAACGGCCAATAGTTGCAGTTTTAGTCAAGGTATACCCGGGTAACCATTTACACTACCGTAACAGCAATGTCAAGCAATAGTCGATCAATCCAATCAGTAACATGTATAAATCATTCATACAATGAGATGAGATAAGGGAATATGCACGAATATAACTATATATTATACATATATGCAGAACACATATAGGTGATAGCAAATCATTTACACAACGAGAAAATAGCGAGAACACTCACCGATCCTCAAGGCTTTGGAAGCTCACCGTGGTCTAGCTGAGTTCCTAAAACAAGGGCAAGTAAAGGTTAACAACTTTAAAACTTAGGTTCTCTTCATTCTTACATGTCTATTCAACTAGCCTAGACATTCTAGTCTAAAGTAGGGTATGTTTCAATTTTCAGAAAACTGTTGCAGAACGCAACTCTGTTCTTTGCTGTTTTTCAAAAAATATAGAAAGCCAAAGTTTCTTCTATAAATTTTTGTGTAAACCTTATGCAAAGAGGTTTAAATAGAGCTCTTGTTTTCTTAAATCAGACAAAGAATTAAGAAGATATGAATTTCTGAAGTACAGCTATTACTTCAGATTTTTCTACGAACAACACTTGCAGCTCTATTTCAGAGCAGATTTATGGGAGATTTACAAATCCAAATGAAGATTCGTAAAATTATGGATAATCCTTGTAAGGATAGGTTTAAAACAAGCCAAATTTTGGTAAAAAGGATGAGAAACGAGGGATATATGGAATTTCAAAGTTGGATGACAGTTGCAGAATTTCTGTATACATGAACTATATCTAGCCACGTCTAGACACATCTTGGCCATGCCTGGCCACATCTAGCAATGTCTAGTACTGTTCAAACTATATTTCATGACTCATTTAGGCATAATCATAGGATAGTAATGCCCTCGAGGTCTTAATTCATGCATACTATCATTCAAACGTTTTAAACTTAAAAGAAAACTATATTTCTAGGAATCTTGAACCCATCACAAAATACCAATCTCACTCCAAGCATATTAAGAATTTAAACCTTTAAACCAGTTTAAGTCTTCACATGCCATCCACACATGTTCAATCCATCACCACAGTTAACAAAACAAGGCTAAACCCACAAATCTTCACATACTGCTCAGGACACCACAAAATCATTCTAGAATCCAAAATTCAATCATACAATGGCATCCAACAACGTATGGAGTTTTGCTAGAGTTAGAGAAGATTGTTGTTACCTTACCTAGATTAAAGGGGGTGAAAGCGAGATATCCCCTGCTTCTCCAGCTAATTTTCCCACAAATTAATTGAACCCTGGATTCTCCTTCAAACAAAATTCTTCCTCTGCCTTCCCCCTGTCAACTGGTTATGGTGGAGAGAAGTTGAACTACAAGTTTGGTGGAGAAAGAAATGAATAAGAAAAGAAGAAAGGAGAAGATGTAAGTCTGTTGAGGAAGATTAGAACAAAGGACAAAGACAAAGCTTCTGGGTTCATCCGTTTTCTTCTTTTTTGTTTAATATAACCAGCAACTCTTATCACTTAACTCTATTTGCTTGCTTTGCCTTAAGTTTTCCCAAATTCTAAATCTCACATACTCAACATAACTCTTCTTTCAATTAAATCCCCGCAACTCCTAATTATGTTTTATCTAGCTCACAAAATTTATTGCATAAAGTCATATTTTAAATATTAGAAGGTTATTTTGTGTATTACCTCATTAGTTTGGAGCGGGATCTCACATCCTTCCCCCCTTGGGGAATTTCGTCCTCGAAATTCAGAATAGGTGACGGTATTTGAGACACATTTCCTCTTCTGGTTCCCAAGTTGCTTCCTCAGCTCCATGGTGTATCCACAGTACTTTAACTAATGGTATTTCCTTTGTGCGAAAGACTTTAGTTTGACGTTCTAAAATCTGTAGAGACTGCTCCTCATCCATGCATTTATCATCTAACTCCCAATATGAGGTGAGATTGATATGTAATGGATCATTTCCCTTATGGTGCATAAGAGTTTTGTAACGAGAAGACAAGATTTAACCTCAAGAACTAATTCAAAAGACAAGGGAGCATCTTAAAACTCAGGAGGTTACTTGTTGAAGTTTGTTGAAAACTACTGTTTAAACGATTGTATTCAAAGCAGTATCTTGAAGGTTTTAAACAGGAAATTCAGAAGACTACCAGCATCTAATTGAACTTATGGGTATGAAAATAGGCTTAAAATAGAGGAGTAAAGGTCTCCTCAATTTATCAAGCCAAAGCATAAATCTTTGGAAATCGGCAGCGGAGTACCCTGTTCAGAACTAGATTACGTGAAACCTGGAAAACCCTTTCACAAGTTATGAAATTTTGAGTAAACCTTGGTTGGAGTGGATTAAAGCAAGCTAAATTTTGGCCAAAATGGATAAAGAATGAATGAGATATGATTTTTTCAAAGTTGCCAGTGACTGCTAAGTTACAACAGAAATAGCAGTACCAGTCCGATTTTAAAGTGATTTTCTGGGAAGTTTACAAAGCCAATTTGGGATCTTGAAGATGCTGAGTAATCCTTGCAGTATAAGGTTCAAAACAAGGTAAAGTTGGCACAAATCGGATATGAAATGAGAGAGATATGAAATTCTAAAGTTTGGTGTTCAAAGCTGAATCTTTTCAAATTTTAGAAAAAACTCAAGGCAGGGTTCATCCACAGGCAATCCCTTTTCAAAACCAATTTTAGTAGGGTTTAAAAATCTATTTTGGAATTCATTGGGAACGTTTCCAAACATAACATGACGGTTTTAAAATCACAAAGAAAGTTGGTACAGAAGGAAACGAAAACCCAATTCTCAGTTGTTCTAACCGCAACTATATTTTGCTTTCCCCGATTTGGTTTGGAAAAGGAAACTTAAACTAGATCCGTTTCTGTCATTTGAACACTTAATCTCAAATGACTCAAACTAGCTCAATATATGGTCTTAGTGTTTCTCTTCTTGCATTCATTAACGTTAATACGTTTCAAGGGAACAAGTATCTTAGTATCCTGTTTATTTATCAATCCCATAGCTCCAGGTTATTAATTTGTTAACACATCCATTTAGTTTCCAATTCATTTTGTTGGGGCACTAATACGTATTTTATATACCTTTCAAGTTTAAGATTGTGCATTCTCTTTTATGCTTCTCATTTGGATTACCAATCAAGAAGTCTAATATGGGTAATATCGCTATTATTAGTAGTTAGGCCTCCAGTTCTTAGTTGTGCCCACTCAACTTCATGTCAGAAATCTCAAGGTTTCAAAATCTTAGGTTGATCAGGCCCAAGTTCGATTACCTTTACTCCCAACACTGAGCTGAATGATCATAGTTTTGTTGGAGTTGAATACATAAGCTATGCTTGTATTGTATATTTTTCCAGTTAATATATCGATATATGTTTTGGTTATATTTTGTTGTGCATTATTTGTCCATTTATATTATGTAGTTAGATGATGAGGTGTCTTGTGTGATACAGTAGATCTCATCATTGGTTAAAAGACATAATATATAAATGCGGTTCGTAACCGAGATAGTTTTGGACAAACTGTCGGTTTAGGTTATTATGTGATTCGGATAATTGGTTTGTCTAAACTGATTGAATCATATAGATATGCCCGGGGCGTATTGAACTTGACCATTTAGAATGATTTGTCTTGTACTGATTTAATAGACAAATCGTTCTTAGTATTCTATCTCTTAATCCCTAGACTTGAGCGAGCATGAGGATTAGACATAGTGTACTTTGATCTGCCAATGGGTGAGGTCAATTGTAGCCAATAGTCTCAGTAGGTTGGGTGCACGTGTTTAGTTGCTTGGTGTGCTGCTGTTTGTCGAAAGGAAACCATGTACCGGTGCGTCTGGGGTGGTGGTGCTCCCGAGATGAGCTCATTATGTTTATTATACTAAACCCAGCTGGTGGACTTATGTCCGGTATAGTAAAAAGGTCGAGTGGTACTAGTCTCAGAATTAAAGAAGTTAATTAGTTAATTTATCAGTAAAGTAATAAATTAACGAGTACTATATCTTTGATGTGGGGAGATTAAGAATAAATTAATTAAGTTGTTCCGGAAGCAAATCTGGTGTAGGATAGTGCCATAATTAATCCTTTAGTGGTACAATTAATTATGTATTGAGTTATTGACAAAGGTAGATTTAATTAATTAAGTAATTAATTAATCCTTATGTCAGTTGGTTGTTAATCATACCAGGAACTGGATTGGGGATAAGTTGAAGGAAAACTGAACAAGCCCGGGCTAAATCGAAAACCTCACTTTCGTGCAATGCATTCCAGAATCGGAAGCTTTCGACCAAGCTCAAGCTCAAATTAGTTTACCTATGAACGGATCTAGGCTTATACTTATTTAATTTATTAATCGGGATACAAAAGATTCGATCTTTAATTAAAGCGGAATACTTAAATATTTTACCTTTTGTAGCGAAGTCCCTTGCCTAAAGAAAAATCCAATCTTTGTTGCGATTTCCACAAAGAATCTGAAGAATGACTCCGATACGAACTCCGAAATAGTGTGGGCTATTATCTACGGAGTTACCCACGGCAAATCGAACAAATCCAAGAAACTTGCTTCGAAAGAAAAACTCAAAACTTCCCGAACTAGCCCCTTTCTCTGCCGCTAAATACTCCCAGCCGCCTAATAAAAACCAACTAGATCCCTGTGATCAGACACCAAAACCCGCCACGATCTACACCACCACTGCTGCGGATCACCGAGATGATCAAGAGATCAACGCAGCAATGGCAGGATCAGTGCGCAAGCCTGGAGCACGATCACTGGTACTGCGCCAAATAGAAGAACCGCTGGTACTGCGCCAAATAGAAGAACCCGAGGTGGTGCTGGTACCAAAAAATTGTGGCGCCAGAACTTGGCAAGAAAGACAAACTCGCCGTGCCGGAACTGGGTGCTGATAATAAACCTGCGGCGGCGCTGGGATGAAAGAACCAGCAGCGGACAACAACAAGAAAAAAAACTGGGGTCTTGGGCTTGAGTTTTTCGCGAAGAAGAAAGCATTCTTAGCTGACTTCGAGAAGAAGTTTCGACGAGTTTCGACGAGGAAGACGAACTTCTCACTCTAAGCTAAACTTTCTCTCACTACCCCTTACTTGGGTGTCAAGTTTCTTAATGTCTTACTTGACCAATAAGTTGTATTTATAAGGAGCTTCTAAGGAGACCTAATGGGCTCTAGAGTTAGGCCTTAAAATTTGACTTTCGTTGACCGCTAAGTCTTCCCGACTAATCAACTCCAATCGACCCATTTAAATTAATTTATTTAATCCATTTTGTTAATTTAATTTAATCGAACCCTTAGAATTAATTAATTCAAAATAGAATTAATTTCTAAATTCACTTTGTCGATTAAATATTAATTAAACCTTTTGGATTAATTTATTTACCTTGTCGATTAGTCAAATGCATAATCGATCGTACCACTAACGGACCAATTATGGAACTACCGCTCGAAAATGACTTTACATCACGCCATTATATTTTACTCTATCTCCCCACATTAAAGATCTAGCGCTCGTCAGTTTATCAATTTACTGACAAATTAATTCACCGACTTCTTGGTTTCCAAGATTAGTACCACTCGTCCTTTTATTATACCGAACATAAAGTTCACCGGCCTGGTTTAGTATAATAACCTTACGAGCTCATCTCGGGAGCACCATCAACCCGGCGAACCGGTACGTGGATTCCTCCGACTAGCAACGGCACGTAAGAAGCTAAACACCGCATACCCAACCTACCGAGGTATTGGCCTCAATTGACCTCACTCTTTGGCAAATCAAAGTACACGATATCCAACCTTCACGCCCGTCCCAATCTCGGGATTGAGAGACGGAATACTAGGACCGAATTGACTACCCCGATCAGTATAAGTCAATTCTATCCAAACTGGTCGTGCTCAATATGCCCCGGGCATATCTGTGTGATTTAAACTAGTTTAGATAAACTAATTTCCAAACCACACAATAACCTATACTGATAGTATGTTCAGACTATCTCGGTTACGAGCATACTTTTTATATATCAATACTTTAACCAATAACGGTATCTACTGTGTCTGTCCACACCCCGTTATCTAGTTCTATGATATAAAGGAACAAATTTATACTGAAACAAAATGATATGTCAACTGTGGATATTAGTTTTTGATACAAGCCATAGCTTTTATGCATTCAAAACTAACATAAGTGGATCCATGTATCAGTTGGTTATGAATCATATCAGGAACTGGATTGGCATAAGTGAATCCCTGTATCAGTTGGATGTGTATCAGTCCAGGAACAGGATTGAAGGAAACAAAAACCCAGTAGGAAGGCCAATCCTAAACCAACTTGGGGTCTCTCTTGTAACTCTATATATAAACAAGGGATTAGCTATTACAAGATATACAATTCATAAGTTTTCAAGGCAAGAAAACTTAGAGAGAGAAAATCCTAGAGAGGGAAAATTTCTCTAACTAAAATTCGGATTTCCCTAAACTCAAAGGCTGCCAAAATTTCTCTAAATTTTGGCAGCGACGTGTAGCTTGATCTCTCCGGGCGGTGTGTGGATTGTACGCTCCAGGTGCAGCGGTGCTGGAATTTTTCTGGCAGGTGGATTGTGGTGATTATCTGATCAATTGTTCGTTAGATTGTTGCCCACACAACATACGAACAAAGTCTTGAGGCATACAAGAGAATCACCTGAGTAAACGCTTCAATAGGTAATTCTTATGCTTCCGCTTTTAATTAAGAATTTATTTGTTGCGTGATAAATCGAATAAGTACAAACCAAGATCATGTGCAATGTTATTTCATGCAAGGGGTGGAATAGCGATTGTGCTAGCGTCTAGGCCTGGCCAAAGATTTCGATTCTGGAATGCGTAGCACGAAAGTGAGTTTCTGGCTAGGCCCAGGCAGATAATCTTTAAATTTTGGTATTACGACTTATATTTTAGCCCATTTTGTCTTGGTAAACTTGAAAGTTGAAACCTGCCTAGAGGTTTTTTGGTAGCAAGATTTATCAAATTTTTGAGAGTTTTAGACTAATAATGCCATTTCATTTGTTTCCCTCTAAGTTGATATCATCCTAAATTTTACAAATTAGGTTCTTAAGTTTTACTTCCCAAAAGAACCATATCACTATTCCTTAACTTGTATATTATACCCAAAGGACAACAAGGAGTGCACATGTAAACAATAAAGTCTAGTACATACATTTTAGAACATTTTCTTTTTCCAAGGGACATTACCATTGTTATCTTTAATTTTCTAATGCATTAGTTATTTTATAAGGTCTAGAGTCCGTTCAAACTCATGATCAACAATCTTAATTCCCAACGTATAGTGTTTTATGTTTGTAAGCTACAAGAGATCATGTGCTTGGTGTCAGCTGAAGGCCTCTTCAATTAGAAGAAGTAAGCTTTGGCAACTATCAGGCCTTCAGGATCTTCTTTTGGGCCCAAAGCCAGAAAGAAGAAGAAGAAGAAGACTGCTGCTAATCATGGACCCTGATGTAACCCTAAGTTACATCAATTTTCATAGCATTTTCCACATAAGTTCATTACATAAGTTCATTTTCCACATAGAGTTTTGATTACTCTTTGGTATTTTTCAATTTTATAATGTGCTTTGTTGGGAATGTAGGCTCAGGTTCGGTTCTATCACTTTTTCACCCAAAATAAGGTCATAAAGTGATGAAATGATGAATATGGGCAAGGTGAAGGAAAACTGAACAAGCCCGGGCTAAATCGAAAACCTCACTTTCGTGCTATGCATTCCAGAATCGGAAGCTTTCGACCAAGCTCAGGCTCAAATTAGTTTACCCATGAACGGATCTAGGTTTATACTTATTTAATTTATTAATCGGGACACAAAAAATTAAATCTTTAATAAAAGCGGAATTTAAAGATTATACCTTTTGTAGCGAAGTCCCTTGCCTAAAAGAAAACCCAATTCTTTAGCGCAATTTCCACAAGAAATCCGAAGAATTCTCAAATACGAACTCCGAGATAGTGTGGGCTATCGTCTACGGAGCTACCCACGGCAATACGACTGAAAATCCAAGAAACTTGCTTCTCAAGAAACTCAAATTGAGGCTGCCCAGAATTTTTTTTCAAAATTATAGCTGCCCAGAATTTTTTTTTATCAAAATTGAAGCTGCCCAGAAATTTTTCTTTCAAATTGAAACTGCCCAGAAAAATTAAGAACAGCCTTTTCCTTCCGCCAATCATCTACTGCCCTATCACAGTCCGTACGGTCTGCTGTTCTTCCTCCCAGCCACGATCTGCGCCACCGACTTCACGGATCACCAACCGGAGAAGAGATCAACGTGAAGATCAGCAGGATCAAGCACCCCAGGTTGAAGAACAGCCGCTGGACTGCTGCGCAAAAGGGCTGCGCAATCTTCTTGCTGCGCAAGGAAGAAAATCCTGCGCAAGAAGAGAAAAAATACTGGGCAGCGATCGGCTTTTCCCAAAAAGAAAACCCAGCAGCTTGCTTGAATTGTTTTGTCGTACAGCAGCAGATTTTTCCAAAAGAAAACCCAGCAGCTTGCTTGAATTGTTTTGTCGTACAGCAGCAGATTTTTTTAAAAGAAAACCCAGCAGCTTGCTTGAATTGTTTTTTCGTACAAAATGACCGGGCTGCTATATTAATTCATGGGCTGAGTTCCCTTTCGAAGAAGAAAGTTATCTTGGTCGACTTCGAGAGAAAACTTGACGAGGAAGACACGTTCTCTCTCTAGACCAAACTTTCTCTTTCTAGCCAAAAGACTTGGCTGCCAAGTTTCTTCACTTAGGGTTTTCTTGCCTATTATGTTGTATTTATAGGAGCTTCTAAGGAAACCTAATGGACTCTCAAGTTAGGCCTTAAAATTTGACTTTCGTTGACCGCTAAGTCTTCCCGACTAATCAACTCCAATCGACCCTTTTAAATTAATTTATTTAATCCACTTTGTTAATTTAATTTAATCGAACCCTTAGAATTAATTAATTCAAAATAGAATTAATTTCTAAATTCACTTCGTCGATCAAATATTAATTAAACCCTTCGGATTAATTAATTTACCTTGTCGATTAGTCAAACGCATAATCGGTCGTACCACTAACGGACCAATTATGGAACTACCGCTCGAAAACGACTTTACATCGCGCCATTATTATTTCTTCTATCTCCCCACGTTAAAGATCTAGTGCTCGTCGATTTATCAATTTACTGACAAATTAATTCACCGACTTCTTAGTTTCCGAGATTAGTACCACTCGACCTTTTATTATACCGAACATAAAGTTCACTGGCCAGGTTTAGTATAATAACCTTACGAGCTCATCTCGGGAGCACCATCAACCCGGCGAACCGGTACGTGGATTCCTCCGACTAGCAACGGCACGCAAGAAGCTAAACACCGCATACCCAACTTACCGAGGTATTGGCCTCAATTGACCTCACTCTTTGGCAAATCAAAGCACACGACACCCAACCCTCACGCCCGTCCCAATCTCGGGATTGAGAGACAGAATACTAGGACCGAATTGACTACGCCGATCAGTACAAGTCAATTCTATCCAAACTGGTCATGCTCAATATGCCCCGGGCATATCTGTGTGATTTAAACTAGTCTAGAAAAACCAATTTCCAAACCACACAATAACCTATACCGATAGTATGTTCAGACTATCTCGGTTACGAGCATACTTTTTATATATCAATACTTTAACCAATAACGGTATCTACTGTGTTTGTCGACACCCCGTTATCTAGTTCAATGATATAAAGGAACAGATTTATACTGAAACAAAAATGATATGTCATCTGTGGATATTAGTTTTTGATACAAGCCATAGCTTTTCTGTATTCAAAACTAACACAAGGTAGTCATTACTGGACCAAATTAGGCATCTTTGATGGGCATATGTGCTGAAAAGACTATTGTACCCCTGTTGTTCAAGTTAATTGCAACCCTAGTATGCTGTAATATTATAAATTGTGTGTGGACAAATCCTGTTGGTAACTTTTACTTCGTTCTATCTCATTTGGAGCCGACTCCTTTACTTGTTCATCGGATAGCTAGGGTTTCATTTTAAGTCTTTCTTCTTCTTCAAGAAAACTCTTTCAAAGTTGATTTCATTTTCTCTCTCACGAAAACGGTTTGGGCTTTAAATTCTGGGTGGGCTATTTTTCTGGCAGATCGGGTCCGAGCTCTCCAAGTTTTCCGGTGGCGGATTCTGGCGAGTGGGCTTCTGGCGATAGTGAGGTTATTCGATAGCCAACAGATCAGGACTTGTTTTTGGGTGATTCTGGCAACTAGTTCCTGGCGGCCGGCGGCTCGAGTCTTCTCCGGATTGTTCGTGGAGGTCCGTATTTTTGGGTTTTCGTGGTGGGTTCTCGCAGCGGGTTTTTTTCTTTTTGGTTGGGTGATTTCGACAGTGAAAAGAAAGGATCTTTCTTATTGTGGAATTCTCGTGGGCTAGTAGATCCGATAGACAGTCACCCACATGATTTTTGAATTGTTCTCGGAGACATTTTTGAGATTTCTTTGAGGGATACGTTTCAAATATACAATCTTTATTTTCGCTTTTATGTAAAAATTCCTTCCATGAGATAGCCTGCATCCTAGGAACTGGACGCAGCCCCATCTGCAAAGCAAAAAAATTTCCCAGGAGAGCCTTCTCTGTTTTTGTAGATGCTGGAGGCTTGAAAACAATTAACATATCTATTAATATTCTGTGAACATTTTGTACCAAAGACAGTGGAGAGGGAATGGAGCTTTCATCATACAAAATGCAGTTTCTTGTTATCTAAATTTCCCACATAACCAAATAAGGAGTTAATCTCTGCAAATTTCCAACCACACATGATAAACATGCTCTTCTCCACCATAACATGATCGATTGACAATTGAATGGCCAGACCAGACTCAAGCCAAAAAAAATATTGCCAAGCTAACTAAACTTGTCTACTGTATTGACATGCTAGCATCACATGTAAGAGGGATTCCACTTGTGACTTACACAATAGACACTGCGAAGGAAAAATCACAATTCCCATCTTACAAAGCATCTCCTGGAAAGCAACAAATGATTCAAAAAAGGTCAAGCAAATATTGAAATTTTGGGAGGTAGCCATGAATGCCATATAAATCTTGCGAAAGATGGTCTCGAACCTGTTTTTGAATAGCCTTATAAGTCAATTTGAGTGTAAATTCCCCTGAGGGACTAGGCTGCCACACCAAGCAATCATTTTCAGTACCAAAATTAAGAGGAACCTGCATAAAAAAAAGCCTCTGATCTGCAGTGAGTGAAGGAAACAGAACTAGCCCGGGCTAAACAGAAAATCTCATTTTCGTGCAATGCATTCAAGAATCAGAGACTTTCAATCTGGCTCAGTCTAAAATTCATTTCCCCTGAATGGATCTAGGCTTATATTAGTTTGATCTATTAGTATGACAAGTAAAAATTAAATCTTTAAACTAAAGCAGAATAATTCAAAGATTATACCTTTGTAACGTGTCCCTAGCAATAAGAATACCAAAATTTTGGGAAAGCGAAATCCACTCAAAATCCCAAGAATAACTCCAAATGACCTCAAACTTGGGTGGGAAAGTCACTACGAGGTGGCAAAAGCACTAATGAAGAAATCCAAAGAAAACCACTTCAAGAAACTCACAAATCTGAAAAACGGATTTATCCCGGGAACTGATCATAATATGAAAACCCACTTCAGGAATGACCTTTGCTTGTAGATATAGGCTTTGGCGAACCAGAAGGAATGAGCCAAAGGATTAGCACAACAAAAGGATCAAAGCCCACAAGGATCGCTACCTAAAAGATCAAAATCGGTAGCCCAAAAGTCGCTGGATTCCAGTGCCATAAAAACCAAGCGGCGCGAAAGAAAAATGATGGGCTTTTCGAACGGCGATCGGAAAAATAAATGCCCACTTGGGTTCTCTAGGATCTGGGCTTGAGTTTCTTGAACTAGAAAGAGCACAACCAACTTCGAAAAAGAACTCTCAACGAAGGAGAAAAAGTTCTCTCTCTAGACTTGTCTTTCTCACTCTATGGCATTTGTCTACATGGTTTCTAATATCTTCAAATGTGCCTAACATTAGCTATTTATAGAGAGCTTCTTAGGAGAGCTAGTGGGCTTTTGAGTTGGGTCTTAGTGTTTGACTTTTGTTGACCCCTTAATTTTCCCTAAACTAATCAACTCCAATCGAGCCTTTCGAATTAATTTCTTAACCCACCTTGTTAATTATATTTAATCAAACCCTTTGAATTAATTAATTCATTACGAATTAATTTATTAGTCCACTTAGTCAATTAAATATTAATTAAACCTTTAGAATTAATTAATTCACTTTGTCAATTAGTCAAACACATAATTAGTCGTACCACTAATGGACCAATTATAGAACTACCTCTCAAAAATGACTTTACATCACGCTCACTTTATTATTCTTCTATCTCCCCACATCAAAGATCTAGTGGTCGTCGGTTCATCAATTTACTAACAAATTTAATTCACTGACTTCTTGGTATCCAAGATTAGTACCACTCAACTTTCTTATTATACCAGGCGTAAAGTCCATTGGCCATATTTGGTATAATAAACCTTACGAGCTCATCTCGATAGCACAATCAACCCCGCTAACCGGTACGTGGATTTCTTGAAAGATTATTTGGACGGGCCTAGCTAGAAACTCATTTTCGTGCTATGCATTCCAGAATAGGAATCTTTGGCCAAGCCTAGACGCTAGTGAAAGATTATCTGCCTGGACCTAGCCAGAAACTCACTTTCATGCTATGTATTCCAAAATCAGAATCTCTAGCCAGGCCTAGACGCTAGTACAATCGCTATTCCAACCCTTTTGAAATAACATTGCGCAGGATCTGGGTTTGCACTTATTCAATTTACCACACAACATAAATTCTAATTAAAAGCGGAACTTTAGAAAATACCTTTTAAGTGTGCACTCAGGACTTTGATTTCACGCTGTGTGGGCAACGATCTAGAAACCAATTTGATAAGCTAATCACCACAATCCACCTACTAGAAAATTCCAGCACCGCTGCACCTGGCACATACTGTAAACGCACCGCCCGAAGAGAGAAAAAGCTACACACGCAGCTGGTATAAACAGGCCAGGAATTTCGGCCAAAAGAAGGAAAAACCCAGCCGCAAATTTGCTCTAAAAATCCGACTTTGAGAGAGAATGTTATTTCTCTCTCTAAGATTTTATCTCTCTAGTTTTCTTGTCTTGAAAACTTATGAATTGTATATTGAATTGTGTGTCTTGAATAGCTAATCCCTTGTCTATATATATATAGTTACAAGAGAGACCCCAAGTTGATTTAGGATTGACCTTCCTACTGGGATTCTATTTCCTTCAATCCTGTTCCTGGACTGATACACATCTAATTGATACAGGGATTCACTTATCCTAATCCAGTTCCTGGTATGATTCACAACCAACTGATACAGGGATTCACTTATCCTAAACCAGTTCCTGGTATGATTCACAACCAACTGACACAAGGATTAATTAATTATTTAATTAATTAAATCTACCTTTGTCAATAACCCAATACATAATTAATCGTACAACTAAAGGATTAATTATGACACTACCATCCTACACCAGAATTGCTTCCAGAATAACTTAATTAATTTATATTCATAATCTCCCCACATCAAAGATATAGTGCTCGTTAATATATTAATTTACTGATAAATTAATTAATTAACTTCTTTAATTCTGAGACTAGTACCACTCGACCTTTTTACTATACCGGACATAAATCCACCGGTAGGGTTTAGTATAATAAACTTTACGATCTCATCTCGGGAGCACCATCACCCCGGACGCACTGGTACATGGTTTCGTTTCGACAAGCAGCAACAGACCAAGCAACTAAACACGTGCACCTAACATACCGAGACTATTGGCCACAATTGACCTCCCTTTGGCGGATCAAAGTACACTATGTCTAATCCTCATGCCCGCTCGAGTCTAGGGATTAAGAGATAGAATACCAAGAATGATTTGTCTATTAAATCAGTACAAGACAAATCATTCCTAATTGTCAAGTTTAATACGCCCCGGGCATATCTACATGATTCAATCAGTTTAGACAAACCAATTATCTGAATCACATAATAACCTAAACTGACAGTTTATCTAAAGCTGTCTTGGTTACAAACCTTATTTATATATTATGTCTTTCAACCAATGATGAGATCTACTGTGTCACATAAGACACCTCATCATCTACTTACATAATATAAATGGACATATTATGCACAACAAAATATAACCAGAACATAAATCGATATATTACTGGAAAATGTACAATACAAGCATAGCTTATATATTCAACTCCAACAATCTCCCACTAATACTTAAGCCGTGCTTTAAGTATACATCTACATACAACTCCTATACACTATGCTGCTATATATCTAGAAAAACTGTCATGACTCTCTCTAACTATCTGATCCCCATGCCCTCCACGTGAGCCTCAAAGACTTTTGAAGTCAATGTCTTCATGAACGGATCTGTAAGTTTATCCTCTGATACTATCTTAGCGACGACCACGTCTTCCCTCTTTACGATGTCTCGTATCAGGTGGTACTTGCGCTGCATATGTTTACTCGCCTTGTGGGCTCGTGGTTCCTTCGAGTTTGCTACTGCACCGTTGTTATCACAATGTACTGTGATAGACTTCTGCAAACTAGGAATCACATCTAAGTCCACTAGGAAGTTCTTTATCCATACTGCTTCTTTCGCTGCCTCTGATGTGGCAACGTCTTCAGCCTCCATGGTAGAGTCCGCCAAGCATTTCTACTTGATACTCCGCCAAACTATGGCTCCACCTCCTAGAGTAAACACATACCCTGAGGTAGACTTGCTCTTCTCCCTGTCGCATTGGAAATCTGAATATGTGTAAACTCGGGGTATCAGCTCAGGCTCCTAAAAGACCAGAACTTGGTATCTCGTTCTGCGTAAATACTTGAGAATGTATTTTACTGCCTCCAAATGAGCTTTCCCGGGGTTACTCTGATATCTGCTCACCATGCCAATGGCATAACAGATATCAGGCCTCGTACACAACATAGCATACATGAGACTTCCTATTGCCAAAGTATAAAGAATTGTCTTCATGGCCTCTATCTTCTCAACAGTCTTAGGGGACTGTTCCTTAGACAGATGCACTCCGTGTTTGAAAGGTAGAAAACCTTTATTGGAGTTCTGCATGTTAAAACGGGCTAGAATCGTGTCTATGTACGAAGCTTAGAAGAGCGTTAATGAACGTTTCCTACGATCTCGAATTATCTTGGTCCTAAGGATATGTCCCGCTTCCCCTAAGTCCTTCATATCAAACTGCTTGGACAGCCATGCCTTTACATCTGATAAGACATTCTTGTTGTTGCCAATCAATAGAATGTCATCTACGAAAAGCACAAGAAACACCACTGAGTTTTCATTACGTCTGCAGTACACACATTGCTCATCCAGACACTGAGTAAATCCGAAGGACTGGATTACCTCATAAAACTGGATGTTCCAAGATCTGGATGCCTCCTTAAGTCCTTAAATGGACCTCTTAAGCTTGTAAACCTTATGCTCTTGGCCTTTTTCAATGAATCCCTCTGGTTGCTGCATAAAGATGCTTTCCTCAAGACTTTCGTTTGGGAAAGCTGTCTTGACATCCATCTGCTAAATCTCATCATCTAAATGAGCAGCTATGGCCAAGAGAATCTGGATCGACTTTAGCATGGCTACCCAGGAAAAGGTTTCCTCATAATCGATTTCCTCTTTCTGAGTATACCCCTTCGCCACTAGCCTAACTTTAAAGGTTTTCACCTTTCCGTCAGGTCCTCTCTTACGTTTGTAGACCCACTTGCATCCAATTAGTTTAATCCCATCAGGCAGGTCTACAAGCTCCCAGACTTGATTGTGGGCCATTGAACCTATCTCGGATATCATTGCATTACGCCAAAATTCTACATCTTTATCTCAGAGAGCCTCATTGTAGTTAATTTCAGGTGCGTCTGGGACTAGGTCTGAGGCCTCTCCTACGCCAATGAACCTATTGGGCTGTCTAACAACCTCTCACTACGACAAGGCACCACCTGTGTAGGCGCATCATCTGTGATGTCATGTGCAGTGTGTGGTGTATCTACTTATGCTAGTGCATCAGGATTATTTGTTTGTCTTCTAAGCTCTTCTAGTACTATCTTACTCTTGGGCTTGTGTTCTAAGACATAGTCCTCTTCCAAAAATCTAGCATTTGTACTAACCACCACCTTCTGATCTTTAAGACTATAGAAAAAACCACCCTTCGTTCCCCTAGGAAGCATTAATTTAGTTATCGCATCTAACTTAGTCGTATCTGCCTTAAGAACATGTGCCGGGCAGCCCCAAATTCTGATATGTCTTAGACTGGGCTTGCGCCCATTCCACAACTCTACTGGGGTTGAAGGCACGGTTTTAGATGGTACAAGATTAAGAATATACATCGCCATTTCTAAGGCATATCCCCAAAACGAACTTGTCAAATCACTATAGCTCATCATTGACCTAACCATTTCCATAAGAGTCCGATTCCTCCTTTATGCTACTCCGTTCTGCTGTGGCGTGCCAGGTGTAGACAACTGAGACTGAATTCTGACCTCATGGAGATATTCTCGAAATTCATGGGATAGGTACTCCCCACCACGATCTGAACGCAATGTCTTGATACTCTTACCATGATGCTTCTCCACATCTACCCGAAACTCTTTAAACTTGCCAAAACATTCAGACTTGTGACGCATTAGGTAAATGTACCCGTACCTTGAGTAGTCATCCGTGAACGTCACGAAATACTAAAATCCACCTTGTGCCTGGACCGTCATTGGTCCACACAAGTCAGAATGAATCAATTCTAATACTTCCTTAGCTCTATAACCTTTTGCTTTAAAAGGTCTCTTGGTCATCTTACCTTCTAAGTAAGATTCGCAGGTTGCATAACTGTCAATCTCTAATGAACCTAAAGGTCCATCATTGACCAACCTCTGAATCCTACTAAGGTTTATATGACCTAGCCTAAGATGCCAAAGATAGGTTTGATTCATTTCAGAAGGTTTCTTCCTCTTATTAATGTTTGATAAAAAGCTATTCGTTTCTATGTTTTACGCAGCAGGGGAATTAGAGTTAACCACAAATAAATTGTCAGCCAATGAACAAGAACAAATAAGTTTTCCATTTCTTCTAATAATTACAGACTCATCAGAAAAAATAAACTTATAACCGTTCATAAAAAGTTTAGAAACCGAAAGAAGGTTCTTTCTAAAACTCGGTACATAAAGACAATTAACTAACTCTAATCTACAATTTTCAAATTTTAAATTGACAACTCCCACTGCTTCTACTGACACTCTTGTAGTGCCGCTATGTAGATGTCCAGTTCGCCATCTCTAAGCTTCTGGGTTACTTGGAACCCCTGTAAAGAATTACAAACATGATCAGTGGCGCCTGAATCCACACACCAAGTATCTGTAGGAATCACTGCTAAACATTCCCCAGTGATTAGGGCAGAAACTATCATACCTTTCAGCTTTGGACAATCCGCTTTCCAATGTCCTGTTTTATCGCACTTGAAGCATTTGCCTTTAGGCTTGCTCTTCTTTGCGATCTCGGGCTTCACAGCAAGTTTCCTGGCATTCTTCTTCTTCTTATTCTTCTTGCCTTTAGGCACAGAAGAAGAACTTGAAGCCTTTACTGTGACCAAAGCTTGCTTCTTCTCGTGAAAGATGCCTTCGGCCGCCACCAAATCAGTTAAGAGCTTGGGTATAATGTAAACTCTTTGGTTCATATTGTAATTGACCCGAAACTGCTCAAAACAAAAGGGTAGACTCTGGAGGATAATATCTATCTGACTTTATGGGTCAATTTCTCCTCCCAACACCTCTATCTCAATGATGTTACTGATCATGTGTAGCACATGATCTCTCACCGATCTGCCTTCAACCATCTTTGTGTTCATTAACTTCCTCATGGCTGCTTGCCTAGCAGTCCTACATTGATGTGCGAACATCTCTCTCAGGTGAGCCATCATGTTGAAGGCAGAGACCATGGGATGAAGCTGATGTTGTACCATTACGTGACCTCTGAGTTTGTTACCCCAGGATAGTGTGCCTCAGATGGAGTGGGTGTCGCATTTCTCCTACTTAAACTTACTCTAGTTATCTTACTCAAAAATTCATAATCTAGCAATCTCGGGGTTGGACTCATCCGAATGGAGGAAGGCCCTAATGTCAATGCGCAAGCCCACCCACATCGCATATGAACTCGTAATGGTGGCCATGGGAATATTAAATCAACCTGCTCCCACTTAGATTTCCAAATTGAGGGT